>JBAIAC010000042.1:11338571-12677142 GCA_037349315.1 Chelydra serpentina
AGACGGGAGCACACTCCTCTCCTCTCCTCTATTTCAGGAAGCCCTCAATCTCTGGGAGTTTTGCATGTAACACTCGATACTTCTGGAAGCGTCCTATCTCCCTAGACCTCAGAACGAGCTAGCGGACCATCTCAGCAGGTCTTTTCACAATCATGAGTGGTCCATTCACCCAGACGTAATAAACAATATCTTCCACTGGTGGGGAGTTCCCCAGATCGACTTGTTTGCCACAAGGGACAACAGGAAGTGCCTGTGATTCTGCTCCTTCTTGAACCACAGCCTGGGTTCACTGGAAGACACGTTTCTTCTTCCATGGAAGGACCACCTCTTCTACGCGTTCCCTCCTATTCTGCTCATTCACAAGGTCCTCCTCAAGATCCGGAGCAACAGAGCCTCGGTGATCCTGGTGGCACCAGCCTGGCCACATCAGCATTGGTTACTCTTGGGGGAATTGTGCGGCAAAAAATTAAAAATTCTGCACACAATATTTGAAAAGTCTGCAAAATTCAGCATATTGTATTTGTCAAACTAACAATATAATTATGCCAGTTACAATTATTTGGTAATTTATTTCAAAATATCTGTCTGCAAGTATGTCTAACAATAGAGACCAAAAAAAAAAAAGAATCTGGTAATTTTTTTTTGACAAATAGATTCCTTACTAGACATATTAATACAGAACTTTGTGTAATTCATTTAAATTACAACTCCGAACTGTATTTCCTGCACCTGCAGAAGCAGTGCAAAGGCTTGGAGAATCAGGGAAACCGGAATTGCTGAGGGAGAGGGAAGAAGCCTAGGAATGAACTGGAGGGTGTTGGGTATGAGTGAGACATTTTTCTTTGCGGGGGAGGGAGATTATTAGGGTGTTGGGAAGCCTCCCCCAGGCAGACCCTGGCTTATCCCAATTCTCTCCCATTCAGTCAGGCACGTCTGCCCCTGGCCCCGCACCTCTCATCTCCATGGGTGTCTGCAGCCCCCAGCCCCAGTCTCAACGCTGTCACCCCACTAGCTCCTGAGTCCTGCTCCAGGCTGCCTCCCCCCCAGCTAGGGTGACCAGACGTCCCGATAAAATCGCCTTTTGTCCCAATTTTCAGGGTTTTTTTTTGCTTCACAGCTTCCGGTGGAGGCAGGCTCTTCCGTTTCCGGCAGCCCCGGAGAGAAGCACCCGGGAGAGAAGCCCCAGAGAGAAGCACCCGGAGGCAGATGCTTTTTTTTTTTGTTTGCTCAACAACTTCCGGTTTTTCTTCTCAACAACTTTGAGCCTCTTCCGTGTTTTTTTTGGTGGGAAGTTCCGATTTTTGGGTCTTCTCATCTGGTCACCCTACCCCCAGCCAGTCTGAACCCTAGTCTGTGACACACACACTCCAGCAGCACTGTGTGCCCCACTCTGTCCTAACCTGGCTCTGCGGGCAGGATGCTGTGATGAACTCTACTCCTGGGGGAATTCTGCAGCACTGGACATAGAATTTTGTATTTTCCCGCCTAAAAAACATTTTGCTTAAGAAGTGCTGCAGTTCCGCCTTTGTCCCACCAGAGGCCGCTGTGGCGCTAGAACAGCCGGCATGAATGCTGCTGGCTGTTCTGGCACCATAGCAGCCTCCGGTGGGCAAAAGGTGGAACTGCAGCACTTCTTAGGCAAAATGTTTTGTATGTAGGAAAATACAAAGTTATGCAAGGCAGATGAATTCTGTGCGTCTGCAGATAGTCAGAATCCCCCCACAAGTAATTGGTACACCATGCTACTGGAGCTATCAGTCCAATTCCCCAGCTGTTAGTTTCCTTTACTCAACATCATGACCTTCTCCAGCATCCCAATCTCGAGTCTCTCCACCTCACAGCTTGGAAGCTGTGTGGTTGAACCCGCTAGAGCTCACATGCTCACAACCTCCATTAGGGAGGTTCTTCTGAGTAGCAGAAAAACATCAACCAGAGCTACCTACTTAGCCAAGTGGAAAAAATTCGTGATTTGATGCTCGCAGAGCAGTATCCCTCTGACACAATTGTCGGTCCTCTTTATCTTGGACTACCCGCTAAAGTTGAAACAGCAGAGCTTGTCACACTCATTGATAAAGGTTCACCTGGCCACCATCTCGACTTTTCACCCAGGAGAACATGGCCGCTCCGTTTTCACTAATCCGATGGTGCGACGATTTCTTAAAGGGTTAGACAGACTATATCCTCAATTCCAGTGGCCCACCCCGGCTTGGGAATTTAACCTGGTACTCTCTAGAGTCTAGACTGATGGGGCCCCTATTTGAGCCTCTAGCGTAGGGGTGGGCAAACTACATCCGGCCTGCGGGCCCGTCTTGCCCAGCCCTTGAGCTCCCAGCAGGGGAGGCTAGCCCTGTCCCCCTTCCCTGCTGTCCCCCGGAGCCACGCTGTCGTGCAGGCAGCGCTCTGGGGGTCGGGGCTAGGGTGACCAGATGTCCTGATTTTATAGGGACAGTCCCGATTTTTGGGTCTTTTTCTTATATAGGCTCCTATTACCCCCCATCCCCTGTCCCAATTTTTCACATTTGCTGTCTGGTCACCCTAGTCGGGGCTGTGCGCACCGATAAGGCCGCGTGGCTGCCAGACATGCTGCTCTGAGCAGCATGGTAAGGGGGCTTGGGCCGGGGGGTTGGATAAGGAGCAGAGGGTCCCGGGGGGCAGTCAGGGGACAGGGAATGGGGGGGGGGGGTTGAATAAGCATGGGAGTCCCGGGGGGCCTGTCAGGGGGTGGGGATGTGGATAGAGGTCGGGGCAGTCAGGGGACAGGGAGCAGAGGGGTTGGATAGGGGGTATCCAGAATCCTTGGGGGGTGATTAGGGTCGGGAGGGGTCTCGGGAGGGGGTGGTCAGGGGACAAGGAGCGGGGGGGTTGGATGGATTGGGGATTCTGAGGGTAGCAGTTAGGAGGTGGAAAGTGGGATAGAATAGAGAATACAGCATATCTTTTAGAAAGACATCCAGTTCTGATTCAGGAATTTCAAGTAATAGAGAATCCACTACAAGAAACATTCTGGTTTGACAATTGGACGTTTATAGCCCACAACAGTGCTAGCAACAGTGCACATTTGAGACCTCATCATCAAATAAGAGAGGCAAATCCATATATTAGTTATGTTAAAAATATTCTACACACATACACCAGGAAGGAGAGAGTTCCGAGCTCACTTGGTCTACAGGCTTCATGCACTTCACAAGTCCCAAGGCAGCATTTCCATTTTCCTTACTAGTATGTCTTATCATTTTATTAGGCACTGTTGTTCATAATGTAAGAATACATTGCATTAAAAATGTTTTTAAATTAAATGACTAATTGGGGCCAGCCACCACTTTGGCCCTCAGCCCATTCTAGGTCAGCATTAAGCCCCCTCATCCACTGCTGTAGCTTCTATGAACATTGCAATAGCACAGAATAGTCAGGGTGTGGAGATGTTCTGAAACATTCCCTGCAGTAGGGCTTCTGTTGTGAGCAGGGGACACAGAGAGATGGCTTTGTACTCAGTGGAAAGGCCCCTCCTCTAGAGGGATAAGGGCCATAAGGCAATGACGGACTGGGCCTTGAGAGTTCATTGATCATTAGGACAGGTGTCTACAATTAGCAAGTGACCAGGAGTACAGGTTTAAATGTCTTTGCTTTAATTAAAGGGGACATTGCCAAGATTATTATACCTAAAAATCAAGCTACTGTTGGACTTTAAAAATATTATTTACATCTGTTTTTTAAATTCTTTATGTGACAATATACAAAGTCTTCCACGCGGTTTAAACTTTAATAGCTCCACAAGTGCCTGTCCAGGACTTCCCTTCTACAACTAGTATCTGGTGCCAGTCCTGCTCAAAGTGCTCACATTTAAAATGTTCACTGATAACTTTTTAGGTTGAACATTTGAAATGGTGATTTTAGTGACAATGCCCCAGTCACTAATGGTGAATAAGACTAATAACTATTTTCTAAATTCTTCAAAACTATTGCATGCACAAATGTTTATGTTCATTTGGCAATGCAGGAATTTGGGAGTGTGGACAATTAACATCTTTCAGAGAAGGATGAGAAAATAAGAATATTTTAAAAAATTCAAAGAAGGGCTCATTTTTAAGTTGCTGTATCTTAAAATGTTTGAATGAATTTACTTGCAATTAAAACTATAATAATTCTAGCCCTCCCTAATAGTAATAACAAACATCATAAAAGAGGGGAGGGATTTAACAGAAGCCTTGTAGCAACCTAACAATGGATATTATATTGCAGGAGAGGCCAAACTTACTGACCCTCTGAGCCACATATGACAATCTTCAGCAGTTTGAAAGCCAGGGTGCACCTGCTGGGGCTTCAGCCTTGACGGGAGGGCGGTCTTGGGGTTTCAGCCCCACGTGACGTGCCTGCCAGGGCTCAGGGCTTCAGCCTTTCAGGGAGGAGGGTCTTGGGGTTTCAGTCCTGAGGGAGGTGCCTGCCGGGGTTTGGGGCTGAAGCCCTGCTCCTGCTGAAGCCCTGAGACTTGGCAGGCATGCATTGCCGGGCTCAAGTCCCAAAACCCCACTCCTCACTGGACAGCAGCCAGAGACAACATGGGGAAGGTTAAGGGGGTCATGTGACCCTCCAGAATTTTGCCATGGTTTGGTGGCCCGGCCCTGCTGGGTCACATGGTGCTGCCAGGTGCCCTCCCTGCATGGCAGCTGCTGGAGCGGCAAGCTGGGAGCTGGCTGTGGGGAGAGACAATGATAAACGGCAGGGAGCTGCAAGGAGAGCCACTACTGTTGCTGCTGCCTCTCCCTGCCAAGCTAAAGCAGCGGCCCCTCCCTGCAGCTCCCAGCTGTTTCCCACTGCCTCTCCACAGAGAGCTATCTGCAGCTCCCAGATGTGAGGGGCCGCTGAGGGTAATTGGGAAGGTTGGGGGACATGACTGAAGCTGTTGGGGTGCCCAAACCTTTAAATTGTGCCCCCTGCTCTCAGCAGGCACCAGTTGTCTCTGGCAGAAGCCCTAGTCCCACCGCAGGGCAGAAGCCCTGAGCTTTTCCCCTCCAGTCTGGTAGGCAGAGAGTGGGAGGGGGCCGCACTTCAACTGTAAAAGAGCCGCATGCGACTCACGAGCAACAGTTTGGCCACCCCTCTTATATTGTGTGTATATTGTGATGGGTAGCAACTGTTGGGTTTGTATTGAGATTTGCACTTAAAATCTCAGATAAAATACATTACAGTTGGATAAGTGCATATAGTCCAAATTAATAGCAGGGATGTTAAATCTGCTAGTTTTCTATAAGTCTCTGGGTTGCGCAAATAGATTTGGGGACCTCAGTCCTTTTGTTCAAAGTTTCCCCTTATAAGCATTCATCAGTCCAGAGATGAGGTAGGAAAGAGGTGTCCATGGGCCCTTTGTCCTCCCCTTTTATATCTCTACCCTTTCTGCTGGAAAAATACTGGCTGTCTTGTGGGGTCAGGTAGTTCCATGGTATACATGCTTTGCCATCAGTTCCTCCTATGAATTGCAAATCTTTGCTTGCACCTTTCTTTATACATGCAGCCTGATGTGTCTTTGGGGAGGACATGGAAGTCTTTGTTTATAGTCCTGTTGTTATTTCTGAGGGGTTAGTCCAGTGGTGGTTCACAGATTCACAATATATTTCAATAACAAACATATAGCAAAATCTCATAACTTTGTTTACAATGATGTTACACACATTTGAATAGGAAGATGAGTTTCAGCAAATCACAACCTTTTAAATGATACCTCACAAGGCACATTTTGCACAAGATTTATCACAATTTTGTAATAGTGATGACAGTCAACTTCCCCTCTATACAGCATCACACAGTTACAATGTCATATGAAGGTCACAATTTGATACAGACTTATACAGACATGCACCAATCCATCACATCATCTTTTAGGATTCTCAAGCTTTTTTCAATACTGGTGGATTTTAATCACAAATATTCCCACTACATCTTTAATATTGTGCCCAAATCCTCAGCTATGGACAAGGAGCACAGAATTCAGCTCAGGAATGGGATGTAAAGATGGCATCTCCTACATCAATCCTGAGCTGAGCTGGTTTCCTGCATCCGATGAAGTGGGTTCTAACCCACGAAAGCTTATGCTGAAATAAATTTGTTAGTCTCTAAGGTGCCACAAGTATTTCTTTCTTTCTTATTTTCTTTTTGGTTTCCTAGTGTAACTTAGAGAAGAAAAAAGGCTGCCATAAATTACACTATGTTACTTTACAATGGTGCAAAAGATCTGATACAGCAGCTGGTGGTCAGTGGGGCACAGAGAAGCCCCAGCAAAGAGGGGAGCTGCTGTGCAAGCCCTCTGCCATCAGAGGCTCCCCTGTATTAGGCCATCTGTGCAGACTGTAAGTCCAGAATCTGCTGGCTGTGTTGTGCAAAGTGGCAATACACCTCACCAGAGGATCTGGGCCTGTATATTCAATATAATAATATGCCCCATTCTTTCTTTCTGCTTAGGCCAATGTAAAAGTTCCTTATTTTAATATATTTTTATTAAGAAAAAAGTACTTTCTTCAACAGTTTTACTTTTTAAATCAAATGTCAAGAAAGTAAGAACAATAACATGCATTTAATTCACCTCAGCAGTTCCATTGATTATATGGTGGCAAACAATTCAAGCTTCAGCAAGAAGTAAGGCTTTCACCACCTAATATAGTACATATTGTATGTCATATTTCCTGCTACCTGAAACCAAATGGAAAATGTACTTACTAGTACTTTATTTTCTCATAATAACTCTATTCCTTGGCCTCCTTGCTGCTTGTTTTTCTCTTTTTGTTCATTTTTGTAGTATTGGCCAGAAGAACAGTCTCTTGCCAAAGTTGGGTTTTTGTGTGTTGGAAGGGAAGAAAGATCAAGAAATAGACCCTTTGTATTGACTTAATTGAGAGCTGCGAGGAAGTAATCCAAAACCCATACTTCTCTCACCTATTTTGTAAAGTTTTGGTGATTGATGAAGAAATTTCTGTGTTTAAAGGACAATAACAAAGCTTAAAAGACATGGAAGTTTAAGAAATTGGGTTTACAGATTGGAGAGGATAAGGGAACAGACATTGAAAATGTATTTTCTGTTCTGGTAGATTACATTGTCCTTTCATTTTTTACAATATTACATACATTACAAGTTTCAAAGTTACTGTATGAGCAATTCTTTAAATAAATTAAACTGCTAGCTGGGAAAATAGGGCCTGATTCTCTCCCCCTGTAGAGTTCTTTCAGTCTCCTCAGATGGTGAAAGGGGACCATAAACTGGCCAGATCAGAGCTAAGAATTCACTCAGCGTGGGGGAGCTCTCAGCTGGCATAGTGCTGCCATAGCCTACTTCTATGCCACCCTCCACATAGCTGCTGGCAGAATGGGGTGTGGCTGGAGTATTACTGTGGTTCAGCGGCCGCTCCCCCACTGAGCAGAAGCGGTGCCTTTTTTGTGCTCCGACACCTTTTGCTCCTGCGCTGCAGCCAGAGTGGAGCTTTTTTTTTGTGCTCCCGGCGCCTTCTTTTGCTCCAGGTGCCTTTCTTTAGCTCTGCTCCTCCTGTGCTCTAAAAAAAATATTTAAAAAATAAATGGAGATATGCCAATCTCCTAGAACAACCTTGAAAGGTCATCGAGTCCAGTCCCCTGCCTTCACTAGCAGGACCAAGTACTGTCCCCTGACAGATTTTTTGCCCCAGATCTCTAAGTGGCCCCCTTAAGGATTGAACTCACAACCCTGGGTTTAGCAGGCCAATGCTCAAACCACTGAGCTATCCCTCCCCCGAGGGATAAATAACTGTTATGTAATGGTCCCTCACTCTCATGTGGGGAGGGAGGCCACACGCAGTCTATAGCCCAGCACCTTCTGGCTGGAGCCAACAGTACTTAACAGTCTATAAGGGAGCTCGAGCCCCCTAGGCAGGGCAGAGCACAAACAGTCTATAGCTCTGGCCTGCAGTCAGGGCAGAGTAGCAAAGGAGTCTAGGGGACCAGACCCTCAGACAGGGCAAGGCACCAAACAGTTAGGTGTTCTTACTCTAGTGGATGTCTGATACACGCAGGCTTCTGGGCCTAAAGGTGGGGAGGCTTCCACCCCAGGTGTGGAGTGGCAGGGGTAAGGGAACCCAGTCCTCCTGACTCCACCAGGTCCCAGCCCAGAGCCCTAACAGTGGTGAAGTGTTCCACCACTGGGTCAGTGGGGAATCCCACTGCAACACTCTGACTCACACTCCAGCAGCAGAACAGGCCAGAATCTGGTTCCCCTGGGCTACTTCCTACCACAGTCTGGGTTAAGGGCTCTGTAGTCCAAAGGTCCTCTGTCTCCTCAGGGTACTCGTCTGCCAGCAGTCCCCACAGCTCCTCAGGGCATTCATCTGATGGCAGTCCTGGCAGATCCTTGAGACACTCATCTGTCTCCTCTGGCCGCAGGGCACAGCTCCACTCGAGCCCTAGTCCAGGATCCTGTTGAGACCCCAGCTCCCTGGAAGAGCCGTCTGCTCCCTCCGGTGCTCCAGCCCCAACTGAGCTCCGGGGCTTTCCTTTTATACTTCCTGTCCCATCCCAGGACTTCCAGTGAGGGAAGCAGGATGGATTTAGCTCCGCTCACCAGGGGGAGTGTAGTGATCCCTCAGTCTTCTGCTCAGAGGGAGGCCACTCCACCTCACTACATGCTATAATATATTTTACATTCCATACTAGCACAAAATAAATTCAGGGTATGTTAACACAAAGCCTTAAGTTAACCTGTCATGAAAGTTCTCTTTGGATTCTAGGGGATTCAGCCATGTGGAATAAAATGCTTTGTGCTAATTGTACAGTTCACAAATATAGTGATTTTAAAAAAATTGGAAATATTAGCCACAGGCATCCTTTGTGACCCTGTGCTTGAGTTTCCTCATTGGCAAATTAAAATAATAACAATATAATAATACCTTGCTCGTATGTAACACTTTTCCTTTGCATAGCTCAAAGCACTTTACAAAGAAGGTAAGTATCGCTAGACCCATTTCACAGATGGGGAAACTGAGGCACAGAAGTGATGTGACCTGCGCAATGTCACCCATCAGGCCAGAGGCAGAGCCAGGAGCAGAACCCAGATTTCCTAAATTCCAGTCAAGTGCTCTATTTATTAGGCCACACTGCTCTGAAGAGATACCATAACATACCTACCTACAGAAGAATTAGGAGGCTTCATGCATTAACATCGGTAAAGTGTTTCGAGATCTTTACACAAAAGGTGCTGTAGAAGTGCAAAGTGTTTTATTATTAACCCATTTTACAGAATATTATCATGTAGCGTATATAAGCATCAGATGAGTTTAAAAGTCACTATGTGCTCTAGGCCTCAAACTTTAGGCTCAGTCCAGAGACCCACTCCAGTTCCTTTGCATTGCTTTGTCAGCCCTAAGGGCCTGTAGTGCTGGCTTTAACAACCAGCTGACGAGTCCCCTGGTATGGTGGGAATCTATGATTGGTGCAAAGCAGGTATAGCTGACCAGTTCATATGGGTTTCATGAACAAATACTAACATATTTGGTTTGCTTAGAGTTTATGGGTTTATGCAAATTAAAGTCAATAGGCACTGCAGGAATTCAGCACCTCTGAAACTTAGGCCTTTTCTGTGTAGCATTCTACTCAATAGTATGGGTCCAGCAGCCTTAGAGGCTTTAAGCTTAGTAGAGCAGCAGGCAACAGGGGGAACTGACTATTTCCTGTTCAACTGCTGCAGATCTGTGGTGAGGTGGGCAAAGTAAAGCTACCTAGTCATGAGTATCAAGATATACTTGACTAGTTAACAGGAAGTAATACAAGTAGTCTGAGGCAGATCCTGAGAGTGTGTGTTCCTGTGTCTGTGTCAAATTACGCTAGCAAGCAAATATTACTGTTTTGGAATTGTGGAAAAGCAGCATCACTTGCCCCATAACCTCAGCCGTGCAGAACACAATGCCATCAACAGCCTCAGAAACAACTCTGACATCATAATCAAAAAGGCTGACAAAGGAGGTGCTGTCGTCATCATGAATAAGTTGGAATATGAACAAGAGGCTGCCAGGCAGCTCTCTAACTCCACATTCTACAGGCCATTATCCTCTGATCCCACTGAGGAGTACCAAAAGAAACTACACCATCTGCTCCAGAAATTACACACACACACAAGTGAAAAAGCACAGGAACAGATCTGTAGAAAAAGATCTGTACAGACACATGCCTAGAACCCTGACCAGGGGTATTCTGTTTGCTACCCAAGATCCATAAACCTGGAAATCCTGACGCCCCATCATCTCAGGCATTGGCACCCTAACAGCAGGATTGTCTGGCTATGTAGACTCTCTCCTCAGGCCCTACGCTACCAGCACTCCCAGCTACCTTCGAGACACCACTGACTTCCTGAGGAAACTACAATCCATCTGTGATCTTCCAGAAAACACCATCCTGGCCACTATGGATGTAGAAGCCCTCTACACTAACATTCCACACAAAGATGGACTACAAGCTGTCAGGAACAGTATCCCCGATAATGCCACAGCAAACCTGGTAGCTGAACTTTGTGATTTTGTCCTCACCCACAACTATTTCACATTTGGGGACAATATATACCTTCAAGTCAGCGGCACTGCTATGAGTACCCGCATGGCCCCACAGTATGCCAACATTTTTATGGCTGACTTAGAACAACGCTTCCTTAGCTCTCGTCCCCTAATGCCCCTACTCTAATTGTGCTACATTGATGACATCTTCATCATCTGGACCCATGGAAAAGAAGCCCTTGAGGAATTCCACCATGATTTCAACAATTTCCATCCCACCATCAACCTCAGCCTAGACCAGTCCATATAAGTGGTCCATTTCCTAGACACTACTAATAAGCGATGGTCACATAAACACCACCCTATACCGGAAACCTACTGACCACTATACTTACCTACATGCCTCCAGCTTCCATGCAGGACACACCACACAATCCATTGTCTACAGCCAAGCTCTAAGATACAACTGCATTTGCTCCAATCCCTCAGACAGAGACAAACACCTACAAGATCTCTATCAAGCATTCTTAAAACTTCAATACCCACCTGCTGAAGTGAAAAAACAGATTGACAGAGCCAGAAGAGTATCCAGGAGTCACCTACTACAGGACAGGCCCAACAAAGAAAATAACAGAACGCCACTAGCTGTCACCTTTAGCCCCCAACTAAAACCTCTCCAGCGCATCATCAAAGATCTACAACCTATCCTGAAAGATGATCCCTCACTCTCACAGATCTTGGGAGACAGACCAGTCCTCACTTACAGACAGCCCCCCAACCTGAAGCAAATACTCACCAGCAACCACACACCATACAACAAAAACACTAACCCAGGAACCTATCCTTGCAACAAAGCCCGATGCCAACTCTGTCCACATATCGATTCAAGTGACACCATCATAGGACCTAATCACATCAGCCATGCCATCAGGGGCTCATTCACCTGCACATCTACCAATGTGATATATGCCATCATGTGCCAGCAATGCCCCTCTGCCATGTACATTGGCCAAACCGGACAATCTCTACGCAAAAGAATAAACGGACACAAATCTGACATCAGGAATCATAACATTCAAAAACCAGGAGAACACTTCAACCTCTCTAATCACTCAGTGACAGACTTAAAGGTGGCAATTTTGCAACAGAAAAGCTTCAAAAACAGACTCCAATGAGAAACTGTGGAACTCGTATTAATATGCAAACTAGATACCATTAACTTAGGTTTGAACAGAGACTGGGAGCGACTCAGTCATTACGTTAATTGAATCCATTTCCCCTAAGTTAACTATCCTCACTCACATCTTTGTGTCAATTGTCCGAAATGGGCCATCTTGATTATCACTTCAAAAGTTTTTTCCCCCTGCTGATATAGTTCCTCTTAATTAATTAACCTCTTAGAGTTGGTATAGGTACTTCCACCTTTTCATGTTTCTCTGAATGTATAAATATTTGCTTACTGTGTGTTCCATTCCATGCATCTGATGAAGTGAGCTGTTGCCCACGAAAGCTTATGCGGAAATAAATTTGTTAGTCTCTAAGGTGCCACAAGTAATCCTGTTCTTTTTGTTTTGGCAATGAAGAAGCCAGTTAATGGAAAAACCATTGAGGCTCCGAGTGATTCTCAGAAATGAGAGAAGAGATTTGGATTGTTTGTTGCTGAAACTTGGAGTAACAGACAGTCCATGAAAAACAATCTCTGTTACACCCTTTCCTACTTCCAACCCTCTGTAAATCCAAAACTACAGAACATATTGAAAGGTTTAAAGAATACTGGCTTTCTGAGGCTGACTAGGATAAAAATCACAGAATATCTTCAGCCAAAGAAAAACATATCCTTTGAGTAGCACATTTTCAGTTATGTAACTCAGAATCAAGGCTGAGTACTTTGATGTTTTTGTAATATGGGGAGGGACAAAGATATGAACTGGTTCTTATATTGCCCAAACTGGTTCATCCATATCTAATTTGCATAGGTTATAATGTTGCTGATGGTAAAATTCATTTGTATACTCAATTTTATGTTTTTATCAGGTGTGAATTTATAGTACTATCTAATGATCAATCATCTGGGCTGTCTCGGAAGGGAAGCACGGCTTATCTGCCCCTACTCATTCAAACACTTGGCTCACAGAGCAGAAATAGTTTTCATATTTAAGAGCAACAGGCTCTCCCTTATTAATCTTAGTATACAATGTGTTCCTTTTTTCCTTATTGGCTTCTTATATGCCCAGCCCAGCTGACAAGTTACATGACACAGGTGGGATGAGGAAGAAAACTTCCTCAAGAACTGCCTCCTACTTAAAGAACCCACTGAAGCATGTTCTCCATTTTGGAAAACTGATCTCTTAATACGCATTAATATTAATCAACCCACTGTGATGACTGATATGTGCGTTGCCTTCCTACTTCCTGCTCCCTTTTTTGTGTTTAATTTGTTTTCCATTTTTCTTCAATGAAGAGTAAGAGGAAGGAATGCCTAGTGTGCAGCTCAGTACAGCTTTTGAGTTTTCTTCTATACACATATATTCAGTCATCCACATGCTATAAAACATCTTCACAGTACCCTCAGACAAATGTACAATAAAATCCATTTTTTACAGGTGGGTTTGCATAATGATAGATTTTCTTATAGATCAAGAAAACTTAAAGATCAACTCAAGTTCTCAGTTACACATCAATTCTTCCTCCTGAGATATCGGAGAGAAATTTAGCCAGGCACTTTTGAGTCTCTATCTTATATTTGATAGTAAAATGGAAAGGCTGAAAGGTACGATGAGATTTCATGAAATGCCCATTCTCCTTTTTCTTTTGTTGCTCTTCACTCTTCCCACAGAACTGTATGCTACAGGTCTTGTCTCCCGTAATTAATCCATAAAACAGGAATGCATATTTGCATCGTTATCTGCTTTTAACTTTAATCAATTTTTTCTTTTGTTTCATCTGCATACATCGTTTCCCCCTGAGAGGCAAAAAGGCATCCTTTAAAAAATGGAAGATAAATCCTAATGAGGAAAATAGAAAAGAGCATAAACTCTGGCAAATGAAGTGTAAAAATATAATTAGAAAGACAAAAAAAGAATTTGAAGAACAGCTAGCCAAAGACTCCAAAAGCAATAGCAATTTTTTTGTTAAATACATCAGAAGTAGAAAGCCTGCTAAACAACTGGTGGGACCACTGGACGATCGAGATGCTAAAGGAGCAATCAAAGATGATAAGGGCATTGTGGAGAAACTAAATGAATTATTTGCATCAGTCTTCACTGTTGAGGATGTGAGGGAGATTCCCAAACCTGAGCCATTCTTTTTGAGTGACAGATCTGTGGAACTGTCCCCAATTGAGGTGTCATTAGAGGAGGTTTTGGAACAAATTGATAAACTAAACAGTAATAAGTCTCCAGGACCTGATGGTATTCACCCAAGAGTTCTGAAGGAACTCAGATGTGAAATTGCAGGACTACTAACTGTCATCTGTAACCTATCATTTAAATCAGCTTCTGTACCAAATGACTGGAGGATAGCTAATGTGACGCCAATTTTTAAAAAGGTCTCCAGAGGTGACCCTGGCAACTATAGGCCAGTACGCCTCACTTCAGTACCAGGCAAATTGGTTGAAACTACCATAAAGAACAAAATTGTCAGACACATAGATGAACATAATTTGTTGGGAAATAGTCAAAATGGTTTTTGTAAAGGGAAATCATGCCTCACCAATCTACTAGAATTCTTTGAGGGGGTCAACAAGCATGTGGACAAAGGCGATCCAGTGGATATAATGTATTTAGATTTTCAGAAAGCCTTTGACAAGGTCCCTCACCAAAGGCTCTTAAGCAAAATAAGCTGTCATGGGATAAGAGGGAAGGTTTTCTCATGGATTGGTAACTGGTTAAAAGATAGGGAAAAAAGGGTAGGAATAAATAATCAGTTTTCAGAATGGAGAGAGGTAAATAGTGGTGTCCCCCGGGGATCTGTACTGGGCCCAGTCCTATTTAAGATATTCACAAATGATCTGGAAAAAGGGGTAAACAGTAAGGTGGCAAAATTTGAAGATGATACAAAACTACTCAAGATAGTTAAGTCCCAGGCAGACTGCGAAGAGCTACAAAAGGATCTCATGAAACCAGGTGACTGGGCAACAAAATGGCAGATGAAATTGAATGTTGATAAATGCAAAGTAATGCACACTGGAAAACATAATCCTAACTATATATATACAATGATGGGGTCTAAATTAGCTGTTACCACTCAAGAAAGAGATCTTGGAGTCATTGTGGATAGCGATTGTGGATAGTGATAGTCATGATTTAAAGACTTCAAGTTACAGAGAATCCACCATTTACACTAGTTTAAAACTGCATGAGAATCACTGCATTCTCAGTACTGGAAATCATTTTCTTTCTATTCTATCTATCACTGTAAATTGTTGGTACACTATATGAAAGAATGCAGATGCTATATAAAAAGTTACTGTATATTGTCTGGTAATTATATTCCTACATCAGATATAACCACTAACTGGCATTATGCTGTTCCTAGATTAAATTTTCAGCCTGTTAGATCATATTTAGGATTGCCAATTTTGATTGGACATATTCCTGGAAGTTTCATCACATGACATAATCTTTAATTAAAGATCTTTAATTCTTGGAAACTCCAGGTCAATCCTGAAGTGTTGACAACCTTAATCATAGTTCAGATTAAGGGACAAATCTACTTGAAATCTAGTCAATTTCAAACATGAGTTAAAAGCACTTTCAGATTTTGCTTCTTCCCCTGACTTCCTTCTCCCAAATTTTGTGGTTTTACAATTACATTTTCCTATCTCTAAAATGATTTCTCTCTCCCATTGCTGCGTGACAGACCAACACAAACAACAGGGGACTCTAACCAAGATCTCCATCCTACACCTAAATCCATACAATCCCTGGCCAGTGGAACGGTCCTTAGGAGATCCTTCCTAGTGGCATAATTTAGGGTAACCATAAAGCTTCTCTAAGTTACAGCTGGGGCCAAACCATACCCCCAGCCTGGACCAGGATCAGGTCAGTGGAAAAATAGCACAGACACACTTTTCTTTCCCCAGCCCAGCTCCACTTCTTTGAGTTCTGGACCAAGTATTTGGCACAGAGACCGGTAGTATCTCCTAAACCTCTTTTTTTTAATTATGTTACGTATCTGTGATTTACCTCTTCATTTTGTTTAGTAGGAGATACTAGTACATCTAAAATGTTCACCTACTTGGATAAGAGCAGGAGTAGCACAAAATGCAGTAGTATCCTAATGCTAGTTGAGGGGTGAAATTCTGGCCCCATTGAAGTCTATGGCAAAACCCTTCATTGATTTCCATAGGACCAGGATTTCACTCAAGGTCTGAGCTTTGTAATTCAGTAGAGAAATATCTACCTACTTTTATTTCTTCCAGGGTTATAGCTTTTCTCTGCCCCCATCCATCTCCCCCCAAATAAATGGCCTTTGTCTGTACTCAAATAATGTACCCAATAAACTTTGCAATAAAATTACTTTAATGTAAATCACTTGCAAATTATAATTTTAGTGCATAATTAGTTGCTTGTATGGCCAAATCTAAGTAATATTGTGACAATGTACTATTTATGTGTTATGGGGCCTAAGAATGGACTTACTCCAGGTATGAATTTGATCAATTATATCTGTGGTTTTTGGTGTCAGTGACTATCTGGATATGCATTAGCTTTATTATTCATTAGTATTATTACAGAAGTGATAACTATAGTGTAAAGCATGCCCACGTTAATTCCAAAATGTCAGTATCTGAGCTGTGCAAGAGACATAGTGGAAGTTGGGACAGCTTATCAGTGCACTAATTCGCTCTCCTTGCTAAAATATTGTTGTTATTAGAGTTGCTAAAAGAGGGTGCAGGTCTGACATTGGAAACTTTATTTCCAGTGAGGTAGTGGCAAAAGGCGCAGTCAGGATTGGGCCACATTGTACAAGATGCTGGACAAACATAGGCATTAGGACCTCATTTTAACAAGTATAACAAACAATAAGAGTAAAGTAATGGGAGGAGAGAGAATGTGGGTAACAGTAATATCAAATTGTGTTTAGATATTTGGTTACCTTAGTGGTTCTGTATCGTGTAAGGTGAAATCCTGGCCCTGTTGGCAAAACTCAATAGAGCCAGGATTTTGGGGCATGAAAGATGAGGACAAGAAGCTTGAACTTGTTTCAGTGAAAAATAAAAATAGATTAGACACAAGAAAAATAAAAAAGCATGATAAGACAATCTGGAAGAAATAGAAAGATCATTACAAATTCATAAACATGAATTAAAATAATGTTTAGAGAAATTAAGATAAAAACCCAGAAAACTAAATAGAAAGTGTCTTACTGGTCTAATTTTTTAACCCAACATATTGTGTGGAACTAACTATCTATTTGCCTTTAAGGGCTCTAACCCCTATCCTGCAGTCCCTGCTAAGGGTAAAGACTGCAGGATTGTGTCCAAGATGTATCCTGAATAGAGACTGAGGGAAGATAAAACAGCCAATGTGATATACTGAAATGTTTTGAGCTATTGGGGACTCGATGTGTCAGAAGATTGGTAATGGAGATATGAAGCCTTTACCTCAAAGTTGTCAGTTCAAAGCTGGTCAAAATCTTAAATGAATATTGAAGACTCAAGACGTTAAACCAGAAGACTCTCCCACATGTAATTTACACCAAAAAAGGCACTAGCGATACTTTTTCTATGCTTTTCTTGGACAATAGGAGTAAGTGAAATTCTATGTCTAAAATTAACCAAATAAAGAGAAATATATTATATACAATTAGTAAATATTTCTTGTAGTATACAGGATATTTTACCAGGTCTCCATATTTAAGATTGTGCTCCATTCCTTTCCCCATGCTTGTCTGCTATTGGTTTCTCAAATAATTAATACATTGATTTGTAACATCAGTATTTTCCCACTCTTTGTGTTAATAAATGCCAGCATCAGAGACATCTGATGGTATGAAATAACGGTATGAATCTGCCTTTGCTGTGTTGTGTATGGTTTTTTTTCTGTAGGTAATAGTTTGAACATCTAGTCCCCCTCTAATTAAAGGCAGAGGAGTTTCCTAACACTGAACCAGTTTCTGACAACTAATAGGCAAAAGGCCCAATCATATAACAAAATATGGGGAAGTACAGATCCACTATAGTAATAACTTATTTAGATCTATTCAATGGGCCCATTCCTAAGCATTCCAGATCATCACAGCTGTTAAAACACAAGATGAGAGGCACTCTTAAAGATGCACATGGCTCATACCACAAAGTACTTTTTGGCTCAACAACAGCTCCTTAAATTGCACCTAGAAGCAAATGAGAAGCAAGTACAATGTCAAGAGCACAGGTGTAATATACTCCATTTGAGAAGCACTACTAACTGCACAGACAGATTCTGCACCAGCTAGTGTTTCTGGCTGATCTTCAGGTGCACACTGCTATAATATATTATGGAAGTAACAAAGGTGTGGATACCTGATGAGGCTACATCTGAAATAAAAGGTCAAATCTTCTTTGTCAAGCACTTGGCCTCTGCTGCCATATAGAAGCATCTGAGGATCCAGCGAGACCTCCAGGTTGCAATTTTGAGTTAAGAAAAGGTAGGTGGAGTCCCCTCAGTGGAGAGGACAGATTTCCTCAAGTTGTTTTCTACATCTTGTCAACATTACATATGTGTTAACGAGGTTAAGCTTCAGCCAGCTAGCTGGAATCCAAGACCCAGTTTTGGCTACACAATGGGAAAATCACTCATCATCATGCGCTGTACCAAATGAATAAATAAAATAGAGACATAGAGCTGAACATCAACATAATGATCATGTGCTGATATTTGTATAGCAATTGAAATGCTCTATTGCTACTTCAAATATTTCTCTTGAGATAAAGTTTGAGGCTACTTATCTGCTTATCTGTGGTGAAAAAAGTAATCAGATTGCTATATAAGAACAAAGAAAACAAATGTTTAAATATCCTTCTAATTTAGAAGTGTACATTTTCCCAGCATGAGTATGACAATTGTTATTAGACTATTTTCATGATTTTTATTTCTATAATATCAGAATGACTAGACCATTGGTAAGAAAGGCCATGAAATATTTCCTTATCTATCTATCATACAAGTTCTTTGTGCAGTTATTATTCTGTTAAAATATTATCATGTAAATAAGTCTCGGTATCTATTTTATACCTAGAGTAGCTCAAAATAGCCAAAAATCCTAAAAAGTTTTTTTCCTTATGGCTATAAAAGCTGTAACAGTTGTAATTTCCTTATTACAGAGTATTATTCAAAGTCAAAAGGATAGTGTATGGATATTAGAAATACTGCAGAGCATTCTGCAGCCGATTTTACTACAGTACTGGAGAAGTGAGCAATGGTTTATCAGGGCATGAGTTCTAATCCTAGCTCTGCAAGTGATTTATTGTTTGGCCTTGGGCAAGTCACTGCACTTTTCTGCCTCAGTCACCCCATTTGTAAAATGAAGATAGTAATGTTTACCTACCGACCTCACAAGAGTGTTGTGAGGATTAACTATTTAATAACTCTACAGAGATTTGACCCTATGAGGTGCTCCTATTATTATTACAGTGTGTGATAACAATGTAATTATCTCTAAGACCATGCCTGCAACCACATTATTCTTTCACAATTCTCAGGCTATGGAATAATTCATTGACTGTGGCATTTTTTCATTCAGCCAGTGTACTTTGAAGTACAGTATATATCCAGGGAAATGTGGGGAAGCTGTACATCATTAAAAAACATGATGAGAATTGGAGGATGCATGTACATGACTCTGGATGGTACAGCTACTATTGTTGAAATAAGTATTTTATGTAGTTAAAAATCTTTCTACAGAGAAAGATAACGCTACATTGGACATAAATACTACAGAACACATGGAATTAAAAAGACAATCCAGGACTCTTTTTTTCAGTTGTCCTATGAGACCAGGGTGAGTTTAAACTAAACAATTTAGATTCCAACCCAAAACTTCAGTCCCTTTCGAATGGATTCTTCCTTCCAACCTAGCATTTTCCTCTGCACCAGATGGATTTTTCCTCCTTGGGATGACCTCTTGTCTTCCTCAAATTCCTGAATTCTTAATGTTCTTCCTTCCTAAATGTGGCAACCCAACCAGCCCTAGTTCATTCAAGCAGAAGGCAGAATGGCAGCCATCAACTGTACACCACATCACTTTCTTTTGTGTGGCTGCGGAGTCGTTGCTGAACATGGGCTTCATCTGACCCTAAATATATTGTAAATTGTATTTAATGCTACAGGCATTGATTTTTGTACTGTGTACACATTACCTTTTTGTGAGATCTAGTTGCCAAAATTATTGAGCTACCGTTCTGGTTAACTCTGACATTAATTTTATCTCTTTTAATTTAAGCTCTTTTAAATGCCACATAAAAGGAACGAATGTTTACTGGCCAGCTACTGCAATGCCTCCAGCCCTTCTTCTTTACCAGAATCACTGAATTTTGCAACTGCTTCTTACCAGCAGGGTTCTGTATCCTTGGAACAATCACTTGTACTGAAAGAAACGGAGAGTGGGACATCTTGAAATCTGCTTCTTAGGAGAGAGATGAGATCATGTTTTCCTCTATGTCTAAAACAGAAATTATAGGATCAGGATGCCAATGTTAGCCCTTATATTTACTTTATTAGTCAGTTATTACATTAACATAAGTGTTCTGAAAGACTCAGATACAGGGAAGAAGTATTCTCTAGTAATTAGGACAGGACTGAGTATCAGAAATTCTGGGTTCTGTTACTGATTGCCATTTACTCATGTGTGACTTTGGACAAGTAGATTAACTTCTCTGTGCCTGAGTTTATGTATCTGTAAAAGGGTGCAAATGCTTGCCTCAAAGTGTAGTGAGGCTTGCCTAATTGTTTGTGAGGTTGTCTTTGAATGAAGAGCATTCTATATTTGGACAATACTATTGTTAATAGATAAAGGTATATGATATATAACATTTGCCGGGCTGGCCGCCCTGCCCCGCTGGCGTTCCAGCTGGGAGAGCGGGGCCGGGAGAGCGGGGCCGGGCTCGCCGCCCTGCCCCGCCAGCGTTCCGGCCGGGAGAGCGGGGCCGCCGGCGTGCTCCGCTCCCCGCCGGCGCCCCGGCCGGGGCAGCATGGCCTCTGGCGTGCTCCGCTCCCCAGCGGGGCAGCGGGCATGCAGCCGTCCCCGCTGCCCCTCCCCCCCAGCGTTTTGGCGGGGCGGCGTTGTTGGGGGGGGGTGTTTTGGCCGGCATTGCGGGGGGGGGCGCGCTTGTGGGGTTGTTGTTTTTTTTGCTTGGGGCGGCCAAAAAGCTAGGGCCGGCCCTGGCTCTGTTAGTAGCTTTCTACCAATAGTATTCCAGGCGAAGTAGTTAAGCTGCTTGAGGGATTTTGCAAATCCTTTAGTGAAGTGGCAGTGAAGCAGAAGAATACATGGCAGGAACTGGATAGCCAGGATACAGATACTACAGATCTGTGGGTATTTGTATCTCTTGAGTTCTGCATTTCTCTCATCAGTGACATCTAAGACAATGATAAAGGAATTGCAGATCATCACATAATAAGCCAGCCTCCAAACACATGGAGTCTCATTAAGGCCTCTGTTGTACATAAACACATAACCAAAAAACTAGTGTTGAGAGTGGAATCACAGGGTATGACTTTTTTGTCACACTCCCAGCTCCCCCAAAATCTGTAGAATTTTCTGTGGCCAGATGTGCATGCATCTGAAGAAGTGGGTATTCACCCACGAAAGCTTATGCTCCAATACGTCTGTTAGTCTATAAGGTGCCACAGAACTCTTTGTCACTTCTACAGATGCAGACTAACACGTCTACCCCTCTGATAGTTTTAAGAGAACCCTCTAGCAAAATCAGTACCTTAGTAAGATATAAAATCCTTTGTTATGTCTAAAATCTTTGGAAACATATTTTTTAAAGCTAGTGAAATTTCATAAACATGTCTATTGTTATGGAGATCACACAAAGTAAATTAGTGTTCCCTTTTTCTAAAAGCAATGAACATTGTTATGAATACACTAAACCTTTGTGATTCATTAATTTAAAATAATGTCTTTGTTTCAGTGAGTTAAATATGTAGTAATCTGGAATGATTACTTTAGGAAGGTTTAAGAGTACATTTAAAACGGTGGTCCCCAACGCGGTGCCCACCGGGGCATTTATGTGTGCCCGCCTACTGACAAGGGAGCGCTTCTGCCAGACAACCCACCACCGAGGAGTGTGACCGCCATACAACCAGCCGCCGAAATGCCTCCAAGAAGCGGCAATGCCAAGAAGAGCTGCTGCCGCTTTTCGGCGGCATTTCGGCAGCGACGCTTCTCGATGATGCCGCATTTCGGTGGCTGGTCGTCCGGCGCCCGCCACACTCTTCTGGGAACATGAAGATGCTACTGCAATGGAAAGGTTGGGGACCACTGATTTAAAATATAAAATCAGCTTAGAAATACTGATTAAGAAAATGTAAAACAGAGAAGAGCTGCATCATGTATTCCATAATATTTCATGTTGTATTCAGCAGGACAGCTGTCTTGCCCTTACTACAAAGTTTTTGCAAATAAATCTCTGACAAACTTCAGGGTATATTAAAAAACCTGTGACTGACATTTTTTATTCACAAGTTTAGTGCTTTTAATTAGGTACCTTCTGCATGTCCAGTCTTCACCTTCTGGCATGCAGTGGAAAACATGCTCCATTTTCTTTAGAAAGAAATTGCAGAAGAGTGGTTTTTTCAAATGTCATTTGCTTCATTTGGGCTCAGGGATTTGGCTGGAAGGGGGTGATCAGGGATGGGGAGGGAAGAGAGGAGGGAGACAGTGGAGAGAGGGCTGGGTCTGGGCAGAGTGGGGGCAGGGCCTGGGGCAGAGAAAGGGTGGAGTATGGGCGGAGCCAGAGGTGGGCTGGGGAGCCAGCCTCCCCAAGCAGCAGCTTCACCCACCGCCCATGACAGCAAGTAAGAGCAGGTCGACTCCCGCCCAACCAGTGCGCACTGCAGTCTCCTTAGGCAGGGGCCGTATTCACAGAGCCGAATGCACCAGCACCGCACATTCTGCATGAGGGAGAGGGTATGGGGGTCTCTACAGGGAACTGTGACTCTCCGTATCCTTTGCTCGGTATCCTTTGCTGCCTCGTCCCTCCCTCCCGGGCTATGCGCCTGGGCTGCCATCGGGCATAGGGGCACCAGTTTAATAATACTGCGTAGGGCCCCATAAATCCTAAGGACGGCTCTGCATTTAAAATGAAGAAACAATACACTTATGAAAGGTGCTAAGTTTATTAAAAACCTTTCATTTAGAGGAAAAACTCAATACCAAATATCTGTTTGTAATAGTACATGCAAAGTAAAGTGTTGTATATCACATTGTTACAGGTCTACCAATAATATTTTCAGAACTATATGAAATTTTATAACTCTATTTAACTATTGAATGCATAAAATACATATTTTTAATACCATTAAATGTTAGGGCTTAAATTTTCAAAAGTTCCCACTAATTCTGGTTTCCTAACTTAAGCTGCCTGATTTTCACATGTGCTCTGCCTTAACACATCTGAAAAATCAGACCCTAAGTAAATCAAGTTGGGCCCTCAGAATCAATGGGCACTTTTGAAAGTGTTGGTTCACATTTTTTTCATACATACATTAGATCAGATTTCAGCAATTCACCTATTTTACTATGAATTCTGTTTACAGATTATGTTAAGGAATTTACCATTTGCTCTGTGTTTTCTGGAAGGTTATAAGTGAAATTACAATGTCCAAAACCAATATCTATCTAAATCCTTACAGGAACTATCAATGCTGCGTTTTATACTTGCTTATTTCCTTAAACATAAAATGTGAATTAAAAAGAAAAAGCCTTAGTTTGTTAAATATTTGAAGTAGGGCTGTCAATTAATTGCAGTTAACTCATGCGATTACTCAAAAAAATTAATTGCGATTAATCACGCTTATAACAATAGAATACCAATTGAAAATTATTAAATATTTTGGATGTTTTTCTACATTTTCAATATTATTTCAATTACAACACAAAATACAAAATGCACAGTGCTCACTTTATATTATTATTTGTTATTACAAATATATACACTGTAAAAATTATAAACAAAAGAAATAGTTTTAAGTGTAGTAGCCGTGTTAGTCTGTGTCAGCAAAATGAAAATAAGAAAGAAAAACTTGTAGCACCTTAGAGACTAACAAATTTATTTCAGCATAAGCTTTCGTGGGTTAGTACCCACTTCATCGGATGCATGGAATGAAAATATACTTCAGACAGATATTTATACAGTCAGAGAAACATGATGGTCCAGGTGTATAGACCAATCTTAAGAGGCTAATTAGTTGAGAGGAAACATGACAGCAGGGGAAGAAAAAGCTTTTGAAGTGATAAACAAGATGGTCACACAGGTGTGAATGAGGATCGTTAACTTAAGGGAAATAGATTCAATTAACATAATGGCCGAGCCATTCCAAATCACGATTTAATCCGGAGGCAACGCAATCTAGTTTGCATATCAATTCGAGTTCAATAGTTTCTCTTTGAAGTCTGCTTTTGGAGTTAATCTGTCGCAACACTGCTGTCCTCAAATCTGTCATTGAGTGATCAGGGAGGTTGAAGTGTTCACCTACTGGTTTTTGAATGTTATGATTCCTGATGTCAGATTTATGTCCATTTATTCTTTTGCGTAGAGACTGTCCGGTTTGGCCAATGTACATGGCAGAGGGGCATTGCTGGCACATGATGGCATATATCACATTGGTAGATGTGCAGGTGAATGAGCCCCTGATGGCGTGGCGGATGTGATTAGGCCCTGTGATGGTATCACTTGAATCGATATGTTGACAGAGTTGGCATCGGGCTTTGTTGCAAGGATAGGTTCCTGGGTTGGTGTTTTTGTTGTATGGTGTGTGGTTGTTGGTGAGTAATTGCTTCAGGTTGGGGGGCTGTCTGTAAGCAAGGATTGGTCTGTCCCCCAAGAAATAGTATTTTTCAATTAACCTCATACAAGTACTGAAGTGCAATCTCTTTATCGTGAAACTGTAACTTACAAATTCAGATTTTTTTTGGTTACATAACTGCACTCAAAAACAAAAGTGTAAAACTTTAGAGCCTACAAGTCCACTCAGTCCTACTTCTTATTCTGCCAATCGCTAAGACAAACAAATTTGTTTACATTGACAGGAGATACTGCTGCCTGCTTCTTATTTACAATGTCATCTGAAAGTGAGAACAGGTGTTCGGATGGCATTTTTGTAGCCAGCGTTGCAAAGTATTTACATACCAGATATGCTAAACATTCGTGTGCCCCTTCCATGCTTCAGCCACCATTCCAGAGGACATGCTTCCATGCTGATGATGCTCATTAAAAAAATAATGCATCAATTAGATTTATGACTGTACTCCTGGCGGGAGAGTGGGGGGAGCTGAGAACTGTATGTCTCCTGCATTCTGCATATATTTCATGTTATAGCAGTCTATGTTCGTTTTTAAAACATTTTCACAGCAGATTTGACAAAACGCAAAGAAGGTACCGATGTAAGATTTCTAAAAATAGCTACAGCACTCAACCCAAGGTTTAAGAATCTGAAGTGCCTTGCAAAATCTGAGAGGGGTGAGGTGTGGAGCGTGCTTTGAGAAGTCTTAAAAGAACAACACTTTGATGCGGAAACTACACCGCTTTGGATCATTATCAAGCAGAACCAATCGTCAGCATGGAAGCATGTCCTCTGGAATGGTGGTTGAAGCATGAACGTACATCTAAATCTTTAGCACATCTGGAACGTAAATATCTTGCAATGCCAGCTACAACAGTGCCATGCGAATGCCTGTTCTCACTTTCAGGTGACATTGTAAACAAGAAGCAGGCAGCATTATCTCCTGCAAATTGTAATCAGCCTTGTTTGTCTGAGTGATTGGCTGACCAAGAAGTAGGACTGAGTGGACTTGTAGGCTCTAAAGTTTTACATTGTTTTATTTTTGAATGCAGTTTTTTTTGACATAATTCTACATTTGTAAGTTCAACTTTCATGATACTTGTATGAGGTGAGTTGAAAAATACTATTTCTTTTGTTTTTTATAGTGCAAATAGTTGTAATAAAAATAAATATAAACTGAGCACTGTACACTTTTTATTCTGTGTTGTAATTGAAATTAACAGATTTGAAAATGTAGTAAACAACCAAAAATATTTAAAATAAATGGTATTCTATTGTTGTTTAACAGCACGATTAATTTTTTAATCGCTTGACAGCGAAGGAGAGAGTGAAATAGAAGGAGAGAGTGAAAAAATGGGGCTGTGCATGTAAACAATCCAAGTGCAAGATAACTACATACTGTACATGTAGCACCACAATTCAAACTTTTACTACAGGCTCAATCCAAAGGCCATAGAAGCCTGGAAGAATCTTTCCAGTGACTTCAACTCACTATCATCTTCATCCTAAAACCAGTGAAGGAGCAATTCCAGGAATTTAGCCACTAGAGGGAGTGTTTTGTACATGAACAGGACCATCATATTGCTAATATTAATCAGTGGCACAAGAGGCTCTAGAGCAGAGGTGGGTAAACTACGGCCCGTGTGCCACATCCGGCCCGCGGGACTGTCCTACCTGGCCCTTAAGGTCCCAGCTGGGGAGGCTGGCCCCCAGCCCCTCCCCCGCTGTTGCCCCTCTCCCATTGCCCCCCTCCCCGGCAGCCTCAGCTCTCCATGCCGTCAGTGCTCTGGGCGGCGGGGCGGCTGCGAGCTCCTGCCGGGCAGCGCGGCGGCGTGGCTGACTCCGGCTGGGCACCATGGCTCAGGGGTGGATTTATCAGTAAACACAGGGTGCCTTGGCACGGGCCCCCCCAACAACAAGCGGCCCCAGGGCCGGGCACTCAGGCAACTCAGCACTGGCGCACCTCCAGCGGGGGAGGAGGGCTGCACTGCGAGGACAGGGGAAAGCAGGGAGAGAGGCTCACCTGGAGCCTCAGGGGAGCAGGCAGGAGGTGTGGATGGCGGGACCGCTGCGAACACGGGCGGAGGACTCAGGAGGAGCAGTGGGCGGCCACACAGCTGGCCGGAGAGAAGCGGTGCTTTGAAGGGGAAACCGCCGCTTCTCTCTGGCTGCGCAGCTGCCCCTGCTCCTCCTGAGTCCTCTGCCCATGTTCGCAGGGCTGCATTCCGAAAGGGGCTTTAGAGGGGGGGTTGGATAGGGGGTGGGTCTCCCGGGGGGGGGCAGTTAGGGGCAGGGGTCCCGGGAGGGGCAGTCAGGGGACAAGGAGCAGGGGGTTCTGAGCAGGGAGGGTTGGATGGGTCAGAGGTTCTGAGTGGGGCAGTCAGGGTGTGGGAAGTGGGAGGGGGTGGGTAGGGGGCAGGGGCCAGGCTGTTTGGGGAGGTACAGCCTTCCCTACCCGGCCCTCTATACAGTTTTGGAACCCCAATGTGGCCCTCAGGCCAAAATGTTTGCCCACCCCTGCTCTAGAGGTACAGAATGAATCCAAAATACCTGCATTTGGAAGCACTTCTCAAATATTCAAACTGAATTAGGGTCTTTGTTCTCCTGCCCTCTCTCAAAATAAATGTATTGTGAGATACTGTTGTGTAATGGCATTTAGTTTAATTCATGGGTGTGCAACATAACAGTTCTATTTGTCAATTAAAGTCACTCAAGTCTGTGTTTCATCCCATGGAGATTTCAAATCATTAAGACCCAGTGCAATGCACATTGAAGTCAATGGCTCTTTTACTTATTTAAATGGTGTCTGATCAGACACCTGGATCCATAAGAATTTTTAGTCAAAATGAAGGGGTTATGTCAGAATCTCTCAACTGTTTATTGAGCAGCAAAGGTTATTTGGTTTCTTCACAGGTTTGGCACATATTCTCACTATTTAAAGAGTATAACAGGGTGTTAGCCCAGCAGTAGCATTTGGCATGGTTATGTGGGAAAATTAAGTTCTGTTTCTGTTCTTGCATGGTCTCACACAACTTTGAAGCCTTTTCTACTAGAGAATTGCTTGGTTGCAACTTAGCCTAGTGTGATTGAGTGTCCATGTTAGGTTTCCTATTTCAGATGCACACAGTGTACTATATCCGCACAGAACACTCTCTGTAAATGTTGTGGGACCTGTACATTGTTTCACCAAACCTGCAGTTCCAAGTATAGTACCCTGGCAGGGCCGGCTCCAGGCACCAGCTTTCCAAGCTGGTGCTTGGGGCGGCATCAAGAATGGGGCGGCAGTACGAGTCCCGCGGCGGCAATTTGGCGGCAGGTCCGCTCTTCCCACCGCCGAATTGCTGCCGCGGAACTCGGACTGCCGCCCCATTCTCACCCGCTGCAGCGGCAATGGGGCGGCAGGTCCGCTGCTCTTCCCTTGCCGCCGTGGACTGGGACTGCCTGCGTCGGGGGCGGGACACAAGCAGATGTAGCGGGGCCCCGCCCCCGATGCAAGCAGACGTAGCGGGGCCCCGCCCCCGACGCAGGCAGGCGTCAGGGGCAGGGCCCCGCTACGTCTGCCTGCGTCGGGGGTGGGGCCACCGCCCCTGCTTGGGGCGGCGAAATTGTGAAAGCCGCCCCAGTACCCTGGAGCAGTTGCATAATGTCTGATATTTAAGGCCTGGTTCACTGTTGTGTAGTCATTTACACCAGAGCAAAATGAGTGTAAGAGGTTATGAAATCAAATGGTAGTGTTTACATCCACTTTACACTGGGTAAATAACTAAGTAAGGTGCTGGGAAATGGAGAATCAGAGCCATGATTTCTAGATCCACCACTTCATATTTTTGATTTGTTTTTTTGCCTATTTCAGATGGCTCTGTCCTGCACAAGGCTAGCTGCAAACCCAAGGTAAGAAGCTTGAGTTTATTCTTTGAATTCATTTATTCAGACACTTATTTCAATTTTTGTTTGTACTGTTTTGTACTTTGCTCTGTACCTGAGCTAAAGATTTCCTTCTCTATTGTGTTTCCCTCTAGGATTCAGAGTTGGGAGTTGACCAGACCAAAGTTCACAGGGAGCACATCCTTCCATGATGCCCAATCTGCCCTCTTTCTGCTAATGCAGTGGGATTCTCAGGCCATGCTGTCGGTTTTTTTGGTGGAGGGTGGAAAGATGAAGAATGGGGGCTGAAGCAGCCTGGAGAGGTAAATGGATTTATTTGGGGGTGGTACAGAAGGTGAAATAGCTTTGCTGTTAGCCTTTAACTACTAGCCGTCTGTCCTTATGCTCTTTTTTTTTTTTTTAGATCTCCAGGGTGGGGGCAGAATGGCTGGTGCAGCAAAGCCTCAGTAAAGTAAGTACATTGTGCACACACATTCACGTACATATAGTGGTGCTGAGTAATTATTTCTCTCCATGTTTTTCAGGTGAATTCATGTGGGACATTTAAGAAACAAATTTTCTTATTACAAAATGTAATATTAAAAGTTTTTTCTATTTTATCTTTTCCATGATTCTCTCTTCCTAGCTTTGGGTCTCTGCTGTTGTGTTCCCCACTTCCCAAATATAATGTCAAGAAAAAAAAAAGTTACCAAGAAATTGCTTTTTTCTAAAACACTACTAGCCATCCCCTCCTCTAAGTTACATACTTCACTCAGGTACAGTATATTTAAAACACAAACTGACCTCTCCCTTAGACATTGAAATAGTGAATCACGAAACAGAGGCTATAGAAAAACTTTATACAAAACTAAGGAACTTAATTCCCCCGTGATCTCAATCTCCCTTCATTTCTATTTTGTGTTGGCTCATTTCAGGGCTGTGTACATACTTGAGACATTGCAAGGCCTTGGGAACTATGTATCAGACATATGCCACCTTGAAATAGAAGTCTTTTCCTGTATCAGCATCTGTTTCTTCCATCTTGCATAGATCAACGGAGTCCTTGTTCACATGAAGGTAGTAGTTCTGATCCTTATAACACTGAAACCTAACGGAATCTTCTTGGTTGTTATGCATGATGAACAGCTGGTTGTCTTGTTCAGTCAACTATGAAAAACACACAAAGTGATGCATGTATAGTAAGGCCTGTGTTTCTAAAAGATATCTGCTGTGAAAAGTTAAAATGAAGATGCTGCTAACTTATTACATTTAAAAAAAATGTAAAATTCTCCCTTTATCAGGTGAAGTGCGTCTGTCAGTGCAGAGTTTGAACCTCAGGGAAGGCCTGCTCACCTTTAGGACAATACAGAGATAGCCGTGAAAAACTTTCCTGCCAGGTATCCAAGACACTGGAGCTGGGTAGGCCCAAACACCTACAGCAGTCTTCTGCAACCATTAAAAGCAGCAACATTTTTCCGCAGGGCCATTTCTTTGCTCAAGACCCTTTCTGTTTTTCATCTTATTCTTGTCTTACCTTCTCTTCCTTTCTCTGCTGCCTTCAAGAACTGCCTCCAGCTGCTAATTTCAGGCCAAAGTTCTAAGAGAGGTGAAGACCATGCCACCTGCATCAGTGAGTGCACCTTCTCAGATGGGCCTCATATGCTACACCTACCACTTCCAGACTCATCCCTTAATGCTTTTGATACTATAACACTGAGAAGAGAAGGAGCAAGACAAAGAGCAACATACAGGTATGGATTTGACAATTTCCCTCCCCGCACCACACACACAGTCTGATGGCAGACTGTTCCAGGCTCTGGTTTCAGTGAGTCCTCTCAGGTTTCCCATCCCCACTCCTTTAAGACCATCATTATAAACCCCCTCCATTCTCTCAAGGCTGGGGTTTACTATCTGATTGGGCACCCTGTAACATTGGAATTGGCAGCCCTATACTACATACTACGAGATCTCAACTACTCTGGTTTTACCCCATGTAGTTCCCTTGGGAACAGTTCCCTCTGACTAAGATCATCCTGACCTGGCATTTCTTTATCTACACCACTGGAAAAGCAAATTAAAGTGTAGTAGATACCTCTTAAAATTGTCAGAAACTTCAGACCTCTGAAAGCTTTGTCCTCCTCAGAAAGGGACATTTTCCTCACCCTCTACTCTTTGGACTTCACTTTTTACTCTGTCTCTGATTCAGAGACTTGTTCCAGAAATGCAAAGGAAACTATTTTCTAGGACTTCTGAAGTCTGAAACTTATTGCCTTTAAGTGGAGGGACTGACATTTAAATTTGCCTAGACCCAAAAAAGAACTGTGTAGCTCAAAAGCTTGTCTTTTTTGCCAATAGAAGTTGGTCCAATAAAAGACCACCTTGTCAATTTAAATTTGAAGACCATTAAGTTAACCTGATTGTGCCTTAGGGTGCTACTATAATATAAATGCTTTTGAGAATAAACTATGTTGTCTGAAACTTCCATTTTCCACTGGATTAGGATGTCTGTTCAGAGAAAATATGCCAAAGCCACCAAACTAATGTATTTTTGTGTCCACAAAATATCCATTATCCATTTCTACCTGCAGACCAGTTAAAAATGAGACTTTCTACACTGAAATGTGGTAAACTGACACCCAATTGTCTGTTCATACATTCACAAGACATTACCATGTTGTTTTATAGTCTTCTATTGATACAGATTTAAGTCTCAAGGTGCTGCAGTGGAGTAGTTCATTCTGAATTTCTGATTTATGTTTGGTGTCTGTCAATCTCCCTTTTCTGGGTCTACTGCTTGTCCCAGTAGTTCTGACTTCAGATGAGTGGATGCACTGCTCTTGAGAATGAGACAGTTTTGCCTTCCCTGTAAGTTAGACTTCTCATAGGCGTATATCCATCAGGCCAGAGTCCCCTCCCTTTTCTTCTTTCTGTTCCAGCTGTGATGTGTATTTGCAATAAGGACTTTAGCTTTTGTACTGGAAGTCTCTGCTGGCTCACATGTCTGGGCTTGCCCAACTCCAGTCCTCTGGAATTACTGTGGGGAAACTTCTCTATATCTTCTAGGTTCTAGTCTAAGCCTAAAGGTTGACTCTGAACTAATGGATTCACTCCTAGAAGGTGTCCACCAATTCACAGGTAAGACATCGTTACTCTTTCACTTAATGTTAAAAATCAGAAAGAATAGGAGTACAGATAATGGGTGAAATGTAAATGATATCATTTGTAGCAAATGGGATTGAAGCATCAGGGTTGTGCCCCTTGCACAGTTCCACCCATTGCATAGGTGTGTGCACATACACACATTTATTTGGCTAGCTACACACCTGTTTGGGGTCAGGAGCTCCACCTGTAATCACTTCCATGCTGCGTCCTTCCACCATACGATCCCGTGATGCCTTACCATTTGGATTCAAGACCTGTGAAGACAGCCACCAAAATTGATGTTTCCCTTCCTATTCTGATCTGTATTAACCATGGGTTGTACCATCAATGCCCGACTAATTCTAAACAAAACTATCCCAATCCCTCTGTCAGGGTTCCCTCCCCACTCTGAACTTTAGGCTAAAGACGTGGGGACCCGCATGAAAGACCCCCTAAGCTTATTTTTACCAGCTTAGGTTAAAATCCCCAAGGTACAAAATTCCCTGCACCCTGAGAAATTCTTCTTTTGCTGCCACCATTAAGTGTTTTAAACAGGAACCTGGGAAAGGAACCACTTGAAGTTCCCCTTCCCCGCAAAATACCCTCTCAAGCCCATACACCCCTTTCCTGGGGAGCTTGAGAATAATTTCCTAACCAATTGGTTACACAGTGATCTAAAACCCCACCCCCGGGATTTTATAACAATAGAAACAGTCAGCTTCTTAAAAGAAGGATTTTATTAAAACAAAGAAGGTAAAAATCATCTTTGTAAAATCAGGATGGTAACTATTTTACAGGGTACTTAATTTTCAAACTTAGAGGGATTCCCCCTCTGGACAAAACTTTAAAGTTACAGAAAAAACAGGAATAACCCCTCCCTCTAACACAGGGAAAGCTTACCAAGCAAAACAAATAAAACCTATTCGCAATGCTGACTAACTTACTTTAAAACAGTGAGGTTTGGTAAGGCTCGTTTGGAGAAGACTGATTTTCTGCTGATCTTTTTAGTCCCCCGAGATCACACTGACTCAGACAAAGAGCCACACACAAAACCTTCCCCCCCTCCCAAGATTTGAAAGAATCTTGTCCCCTTATTGGTCAGATGCCAACCAGGTTACCTGAGTCTTAACCCTTTACAGGTAAGAGAATTTTATAGTATTGTATCAGCTCTTTAACCCTTTCCCTTTATATTTATGACACCCTGTTATGGGAAATTTAAAGAATGTTTAAGAGACTTAGTGACCACCTATACTGCAGAATGAACTGGGTAGAGACCAGTTACAATAAGGAAGTTCCTCAACTTGGTTCAAAACACATTCCATTTTGCAGCATAGATGGGACTGAATCATGTTTTTATTATATTCCCATAGTATGTTACAGCCATAGGGACCTAATCTATGCCCATTGAGCCCTAGGAAAATGTTCATATCCTGCTGGAGGAGAATAGGGCCCATGGACTTTCTAACGTTATCAGTTTTGAGAAAATTAAAACATATTCATTGAAAGCTGGAACCATGTATGAACCATGTCTGGGAATGCTGAGTTATGATCTGTATCTTCAAAACAGTTCATTTACCAGTGACAATAGTTGGAGTGCAAGGTTCAAATCTTTCTAGATTCCGTGGTATCCATTTCAGACAAGCAATTTGTGGACATTTAATCTCTGAATCAGGTAAATCCCTTGTAAATGCTTGCTGTCTTGTATTTTAATAGGAGTGTCTTTACTCATTCTCTCACAAAATGCTTTCCATAGAAAGTGAATTGTAAATTAAAAAGAAATAAAAAAAGTTTTTCAAATTTAACATGAGGAAGTGACACAGAGTTTGCCTACACTAGGAAAAGCAGTCAGGGTTAGCTATCCTGTTTCCCCTAGCATACATAGCTGTTGACATCCTTTTTCCTTAATTTAGTTGGTTGAGATCCATCTTTTAGCCATCCTCCTGGAGTCAATCTGAACCAGTTAACTCAAGGTAAAAGTTGTTATCTTATAACACTAGGGTAACTAAACCTTGACTGCTTTTCCTAATCTAGACAAACCCTCAATAACTTGGAGAACAAAACAAACAAACAAACAAAAATTCTAATTACACAGGATAAGAGTGTTTAAAAGCATGTTAGCACACAGATCTGTGGTTTCTTTTCTTAGATCAATATTCCTGTCTGTATATTGAAACTCCAGTTTGTCCCAAGAAGAGAATTCCACTCCCAAACCCTCCTCTTTCACATGGAGTACCTTATGCCTCTTCCTCCCTTCTCTTCCTGCACACCACCTCCTGTTGCAGCAATCTCTCTCCCGCTCTAAAGGAAGCTATAACCTAGTTTCCCACTGGGCTCTAATGATGTGCTTTGAAGTATAACATTTGCTTTCCAACTTACTCGATGCTTTGTATGCACTATGTATTCTAAATCTCAGAGCATGCCATATCACATAAGTGTGGTCTGAGATTAAAATACATTACCAAGAGTAACAATGAAAGAGATAGGAGGCTGTCAGCATCCAAACACCAGAGCTCAGCACAAGGAGCAGGAAGGGACACTAAAGATCTTGGGAAAACTGAAAAAGGATGAAGAAAGGCTTGATGAAAAGATGAGGGGCAAATATACTATTTCTTACCTTAAGATACAGTCGTTTCTTATTCTTGCCCAATAGGAGAAAGTTATTTTTTGATCGCTGGGTCACGGTCACCAAATTTTTACAACGTTTTTTAGTGCTGTTTCTGGCCACCGCAACTAAAGTATAAATTTAAAATATCAACTCACTTTTTGTAAATTGAAACATAACTAGAAAATCTGAAGAGGCAATATTCAGTTTTCACTGTATACTGATAAACACAAGAATAGTAACACGCCTAAGTACTCAAGATATTGACCACCTTTGTAAAGTACTTTGGGATCTACCAAAAGCACTATATAACAACCATGGCTTTAAATCCTCCTTCTAAAAGTGAATGATGTGTACACCATGGATTCTGTGTCATATTCATGGGATGGTTGGATTGACTCCTATTTGAAATGACATTCTCTAAATAGCATAAAATCGAGGGAAACAATAGGGCAGTGCGAAGTTTTAACTAATTCTAACAGCAGTAGGTGAAATATATCCATTTCTGTTGGCCAGCTCAAGACCAAATACAAGGTTTAGGTTAAAAAACTGGGGAAACTAATAAATAAGGATCATAAGCAGAAAGGATATGAACCAAGAATACCTTCTACCAATTTATATGAAATGGTACACTGAAATGAGGGGTTGTTGATTGGCTAGCTGCAGGAATTACCAAATAGGGGTCCCACAAATAATACAGTTCTTACTTTAAAAGGAATTCCTATAGTAAATAGAGTATGGCTAAGTCCAACCAGATCAGGCAGTATTTTCTGTTTAGAATATGTCTGTCCCCATAGTATTCCCATACCTTTACAAGTTCTACAAGTCAGTGCAATTAAAGAGATTTTGTTGTTGTTCTGGAGAGCTTTGTACTCTTTAAAAATCAGTTGGAGTCAATGGACCAAATTCATCCTTTGTGTCATCCAATGAACCTCCGACTGGCTAGTGTGCACTCTGTGGGAGACCCCTGGAAGGAATTATATCTGAGTCAGCCTTCTGGGTATTCTAACTACATGGGATCCCTCTAAAATCCTTGGTAGAATGTGGGGCACGTTCTAGCACAGTCTGTTTATATGCAAGTAAATTTAAATAAAGATAATAGCGTTTAGATGGACTAAGTCTGCAAGAAGGTGGTATAACGTACACCATTTAGTTGTGCCTCAGCAGGTAAATTATACTAATTTGAAACTGTGACGGTGTACCCCATAAGACTTTATGGGGAGATGCTTATAAATGTATATATGTAACTGGAATATGTTTTATGCTACAAGTGCCATGTAACATATCTCTGTGAAAGTTATGACCTACTGAATTTATTCCTCCTGTTTGTATGCATGTATCATTGTTATAGTTGAAGTTATGAATATTGGTTTTATATTTGCTGGTTTTATACATAGCCTTTGTAAGAGCATGGGATTAGGTCTGGAGAAAAGAATGTGCAAGTTAAATGCAAGCACTTAACAGACAAAAGAAGGTGCAGACCCCAATCCACATCTGGTCCTGGTCCGGAATGCAGCTGGTTGGACCGGTTAGGGTGCATGGACAGGTGACTTGCCCATGTGATCCCAAAACTCCAGGGCAACATGATGCTACACAGGGAGTGGTGGAAAGGCTATAAAAGCCCTTGGAAGACCCCTCCATTTGGTCCTCAGCTGGCTAAAGAGAGAGGCTCTCCACCCCCCAAGGACATACCCGAGAGAGACGGAACAAAGGACAAAGACAATAGGGGGTGTGAAGGATTGCTGGACCCAGGCTAGTTCTACAGCCTGTAAAAGGGAAAGACCGGTGAGGCTTTTATATGTGTTAAGTTTGAGTAGACATAGACGTGCGTATTTTATTTTATTGTACTTAGTAATTCACTTTGTTCTGTCTGTCACTACTTGGAATCACTTAAATCCTATTTTCTGTACTTACTAAAATCACTTTTTACTTATTAAGTTACCTGGAGTACGAGTTGTTACCTGGGGAAGGCAAACAGCTGTGCATATCTTTCTATCTTTGAAATAGAAGGCGGACTATTTATGAGTTTACCCTGTATAAGCTTTATACAGGGTAAAATGGATTTATTAAGGGTTTGATCCTCCTTGGGAGTTGGGCACCTGGGTGTAAAAGGCAAGAGCGCTTCCAGGAGCCTTACAGTTGTGAGTGGACTAGGTTCGGACCTGGGTCTGTGTTTGCAGCAGATCAGTGGATTCTGGCTCAATACAGACAGGATTTGGGAGTCCCAAGCTGGAAAAGGCCTGGAAGCAGGGGCAGAAGTAGCCTTGGCACACCAGGTGGCAGCACCAAGCAGGTCTCTGTGATCCCAACCCGTCATAGTGGCATAGTCGAGCAGGATCTGTGCACAGCTGATTGCTTTGAGATACTGGTAGTGATTTTAAGTGAGTTTTAAGTGTGGTGGCTGGAAAACAGACAAAGTGGTTACTGGTTTGTTATTTTCTGTTTGCTTATTTCGGGTAAGGGAAAAGCTCCTGAGCCGAGTGCAGTCCAGTTTCAGTGAACTGCAGAGGGGCGTGGCCCAGCACTAGACAGCAATAAGATGTCTGTAAGCGAGACCACGGTAAAACTGGATCTTGCCAGACTCAAAGCAACAGAGAAAGAAAATGAACATCGGAGATGAATCAAATTACGTACGTTGGAAATTAGAGCAGAGGAGGATGCCCACAAGAGAGCTATGGAAGCAGAGGAGGTGGCCCATAAGAGAGCTATGGAAGCAGAGGAGCTGGCCCACAAGAGAGCGATGGAGGCCCAGAAGCATGAACTGGCTGTTGCAGAGTCGAAACCCTTCAGCTGCCGGTTCCACTGCCCCAAAAATCCACAAGTCTATGCCCCCAGTATGATGAATCCAAGGATATAGCCGAATATTTTATCACCTTCGAGAGACTGTGCTCCCTCCATGCGATCCCTGAAGATCAAAAAATGACCACCTTGATAGCCAAATTGTCTGGCAGAGCTCTGGACATATTCAATAAGATGCCCATTGGTGATGCCTCCAATTTAAGGGACTGGTTTTGAAACAGTTTCAGGTTACACCTGAAACCTACAGGGTTAAATTCAGGAGTCTTAAGAGGGGAGCTGGATTAAGTAATGTGGTTTATGCAAATGAGATGAAAGATCTGGTAGATAAGTGGGTGAGGGGAAAAGACATCACAAGCTTTGAAGGAATGTGTGATTTGGTTGCTCAGGAACAATTCCTGAATATGTGCAGTGATGATGTAAAACAGTACTTGTGGGAGAAAAAGGTAAATGCAGTGGGTGAATTAGCTGGGTTTGCAGACACTTATGAGCAGGCACAAGCTGCAATTAAGCATAACCCACTGGCAGAGGGGTACGGGGTTGGGGGAAAACAGAGTCACCGATTTACCCCTGGGAAAAAGGAGGCTGGGCGTTCACCTCCCCATTCCCCTATTACTCGTCCCAAATTCCCTGTACAATCAGAGGAGGCCAGGAGGTGCTATCATTGTAAGTCTCCCGAGCACCTGAGAAATAAGTGTCCCATGCTGAGTGAAAACAGGCATCAAGAGGCCCATGAAGCGGCTGCTTTTCAAAGTCCGGCTGTTGCCTCTTTCCACACAGGGTTTGTGCAGTTGACTTCTACACCTCCAAGCAGTGAGCATGTGCATGCTGTTAAACTGAATGGGAAATTAATCACTGGGTTGAGAGATACAGGTGCTGAAATTTCTATTGTCAGGAGGGACCTGATCCAAGAGAAGGATTGGTTGCCAGGTAAAGTGGCAGAGTTAGAACTGGTGGGAGGCTACAAAGTCATTGCACCTTTAGCTAAAGTACACATGCAAACTGAAGATTTGCAGGCTGAGCTAACTGTGGCAACAGTATCACACAATTTTGCACCATTTCTACTGGGGAATGATTTCTTTAATGTAGCAGAATCTGTCCCAGGGTTGGGTGGCAGCAAGCAGGAACCTTGTGCTGAAAACCCCAGAGGGAGGGGCGAAGTCACAGGGACTGCAGCTGTGGGGGCAGGGATGGCCGTGGCCAGTTCCTGTCCTGTAATTATCTCCCAGCGGGAGGGGAATGCTCCACCTCCTAGCAAAGGGGGAATTTTGCTGGCCACTGAAGGGTCCGTCTTCACAGGCGCCGACTTCCGGTGGCGCCGGTGGGGGCTGACGCCCGGCGTCGGGGGTGAAGCCCCGCCTCCAATGCCGGGCCCCGCCCCCGACGCCGGGTGATGTTGCGGGGCCCCGCCCCCGACGCCGGGTGATGTTGCGGGGCCCCGCCCCCGACGCCGACGCAACGTCACCCAGCGTCGGGGGCGGGGCCCCGCAACGTCTCCCGGTGCTGAGGTGAGTTTGCGGTGGGTCCCGGGGCTGGCGGGGAGCTAGGCGCGGGCCCTGGGGTTGGCGGGGAGCTGCCGGTGGGTGCTCTGCACCCACCAATTTTTCCCTGTGGGTGCTCCAGCCCCGGAGCACCCATGGAGTCGGCGCCTATGTCTGTCTTAGCTGGCAGCTGTGAGCCCACAGCTGGACCAGGGTCACCTTCTCTTCGGGGGGACACAGGAGTGTCTGGCCCAGAGGGAAGCCTAGGGAGAGAAGGTGACGGGGGGCCAGAGAGCCCGCCCACCTTTTGTCAGGAGGATCTTGCCCAGGAGGAGGATGAAAAGCCTGCATTTAAGATGCCAGACCCTTCTCCTGTGGATCAGGTTAGAAGGGAAAGCTGGGGGTCAGACCTCCTGGAGGGGGGAGTCCGTCAAGCTGACCTGTTGGGAACAGATACTGGGGTGTCCAAGACAGAGGTTGTTCTTGCTACATTGGTAGGAGGTAAACCTGTCTCTTCAAAGCAGAAGGGAGCGAATCTCTGCGTGGGTGAAGCCCCACAACGGGGTGGGAACCAGCCCAGAGAAATTCCAGAGGCAGAGTGCCTATCAGGGTACACCGATGTGTTGGTAATCTTGTGTCTTTCCCTACTTCATCTATGGGTTAGAACAAAAGAGTTAATACTGAGGGTTAACCCTTTCAAGATGGCGAACATACCTGATTGGTGGGGAAAATTGTTGTGCTGCCACCTGGTGTGCCAAGGCTACTTCTGCCCCTGCTTCCAGGCCTTTTCCAGCTTGGGACTCCCAAATCCTGTCTGTTTTGAGCCAGATTCCACTGATCTGCTGCAAACACAGACCCAGGTCCGAACCTAGTCCACTCACAACTGTAAGGCTCCTGGAAGCGCTCTTGCCTTTGACACCCAGGTGCCCAACTCCCAAGGAGGTTCAAACCCTTAATAAATCCATTTTACCCTGTATAAAGCTTATACAGGGTAAACTCATAAATAGTTCGCCTTCTGTTTCAAAGATAGAAAGATATGCACAGCTGTTTGCCTTCCCCAGGTAACAACTCGTACTCCAGGTAACTTAATAAGTAAAAAGTGATTTTAGTAAGTACAGAAAATAGGATTTAAGTGATTCCAAGTAGTGACAGACAGAACAAAGTGAATTACTAAGTAAAATAAAATAAAATACGCACGTCTATGTCTACTCAAACTTAACACATATAAAAGCCTCACTGGTCTTTCCCTTTTACAGGCTGTAGAACTAGCCTGGGTCCAGCAATCCTTCACACCCCCTATTGTCTTTGTCCTTTGTTCCGTCTCTCTCAGGTATGTCCTTGGTGGGTGGAGAGCCTCTCTCTTTAGCCAGCTGAAGACCAAATGGAGGGGTCTTCCAAGGGCTTTTATAGCCTTTCCACCACTCCCTGTGTAGCATCATGTTGCCCTGGAGTTTTGGGATCACATGGGCAAGTCACCTGTCCATGCACCCTAACCGGTCCAACCAGCTGCATTCCAGACCATGCCCAGATGTGGATTGGGGTCTGCACCTTCTTTTGTCTGTTAAGTGCTTGCACTTAACTTGCACATTCTTTTCTCCAGACCTGATCCCATGCTCTTACAAAGGCTATGTATAAAACCAGCAAATATAAAACCAATATTCATAACTTCAACTATAACAATGATACATGCATACAAACAGGAGGAATAAATTCAGTAGGTCATAACTTTCACAGAGATATGTTACATGGCACTTGTAGCATAAAACATATTCCAGTTACATATATACATTTATAAGCATCTCCCCATAAAGTCTTATGGGGTACACCGTCACAGAAACCTGGGAGGATATCTGCTGTAACATGCAAGATATTTCAAGTTCTTTATCCTTGTGTTATACCCTTTCACTCGATGGGCCAAATTCAGAAGTGATGTGCAAATTGCACATCAATGAGTGCAACTGCATGTAAGGGAGCCATAAGACTAATTCACATTCCAACAGGCCAGAAGAGAGGAATATAGCAATAAAAGCAGCTGACAGGAGGATGTAAGTTAAAGGAAGCCATCTCCTGCTTTAATCCTCACTTTACACTTTCTTCCAGCTGCTCAAATGTTTGTAACACCACCTAAGACTCCCATACACATTGGTATACTGGTGTAAGTAGATCTAAGAGAGTCTAATTTATATATCGCTTTGAATATGTTTAAAGTGGCCTACTGACGCCTGAGCATGAGCTTGGAAGCCAAGAACCTGTTGTAAATATAGCACTGCCTCATTGAACAGTGGAATTAAACAAATCATTCAAAGTCTCTTAGCCCATCTATAAAGTGGGTTTAATAAGACTTCCCTACCTAACAAGCATGTTTTGATAACTAATATTTGTATAGTGCTATATAAGTGCTAAATATTATTAATGTTCTGAATATTAATATCAGTCTTAGCAGTGCTTTGATACTACAGTGATGAGCATTATAGAAAACCTTAATATAGACAGGAATCTCTAAGATCAGCAACACCTTCTTGCTGCATTATTAACCTTCTGTACTTCCTTTAAAGGTCCATCAAAAACCTTTTCAAAATCAAACTCTGACATAAACAAATATAGTTTTGCTCTTTGGGCCATAGTAAACAAAATCTTACCACAATTATTCGGGTTGTTGCTTGTGAATATGTCTAACCATGCAATATCTAAAATATACAAAATATTTTTGCAATTAAACATACATATGACTCAAATTACGAAGATTTTAAAAATATTCTGCAAAAACGCAACATTCAGTTTTCCTGGAATATGAAGTAACAAGAATAAGAGTCTGGCTTCATTTCCTTCTAAGTCTTAACCAGGGTTTTGCATCATATATACTTACAATGGCCTTATCAGCCACTTGCAGCAACTTGAAGGGTAGGTGTAAATGCACACGACAATGAAAGGCAGGCTGTATCCATGCTGGTGTGTGTCTGCATGCAGCAGTGAAAGGCTCTGGCAGGGAAAAGGCTCAGCAGTAGGGAGCTGCTGGCCTTTTCCCACTGCCTCCCGCTTGCCAAAGCCTTTTTCCACTGCTAGTGCATTTCATTGCAGTGGGGAAGGGTTCTGGGAGCAGGGAGGCAGTTAGGACACTACATTGCTAAAAATAATATAGTGGTGGGAGGCCCTCCTTAGGCATGTAGACAGCCATGTATACCCTAAGGTCCTGGTCTTTCTCTACTAGCTTAAGCAGTGCCTCACAATCTACACTGATGGTCTAGCTGGGCATGCAGTGTCTGTACTCTACATGCTGCCTTAAGTGTAGGCCTAGCTAAATGGAGTTGTGTACCATTTTTGTCCCGATATCTGTATTGGGGAGGAGGAGAGTAGGACAATTGTATTTATTCATTGTCTTTTATAAGAGAGAATAAATCCTTGAAAACAGAGGTCAGTAGTGCAGTGTGAGACTAATCTGAGTTTTAACCACCAGTCTAATAACAAGGGATCATGACTAACACTAAGTAAACGAAAAAAGAAAATAAGAAAGAAAGAAATACTTGTGGCACCTTAGAGACTAACAAATTTATTTCAGCTTAAGCTTTCGTGGGTTAGAACCCACTTCATCGGATGCATGGAATGAAACATACAGTAGACAGATATTTATACAGTCAGAGAAACATGATAAGGTGGAAGTGCGAATACCAACCTTAAGAGGCTAATTAATTGAGAGGAACCGTAACAGCAGGGGAAGAAAAACCTTTGAAATGGCCATCTTGTTTATCACTTCAAAGGTTTTTCTTCCCCTGCTGTTATGGTTCCTCTCAATTAATTAGCCTCTTAAGGTTGGTATTCGCACTTCTACCTTATCATGTTTCTCTGACTGTATAAATATCTGTCTACTGTATGTTTCATTCCATGCATCCGATGAAGTGGGTTCTAACCCACGAAAGCTTATGCTGAAATAAATTTGTTAGTCTCTAAGGTGCCACAAGTATTTCTTTCTTTCTTATTTTCTTTTTCCTGATACAGACTAACACGGCTACTACACTGTAACCTATCACTAAGTAAACGGTAAATAACTGACCTGTTACTAACAAGGGGCCAAATTGTGACTAACTTTCATGTGAGTGTATAATGGTAGGAGGTAGTTTGTGCCCCACCTTGCATTCCCCACCCATGGCATGGCCACAATTGCAAACACTGTGCTCCTCCAGCTGGTCAGAGTTACAATCTTTGCACCAGCCCCTCCAGAAGTCTGTGGCTCCTCTCTCTGCAATGGCAGACCTGGTCAGTGTGGAGGGGAGCATATGCTGCTTCCTTCTCCAGCATGGTGCAGCTGGCCTGCTTCCTGTGAGCTCTGATGCCTCTTAGAGCTTCTGTTGGGGTGGTGCAGCGCTAGTAGACATTGTGGAGCTGTAGCGAGGAGACACAACTTAACCCTAACTATGCAGGGATTGCTGACCAGCAGCTGACAAATTGCTTACCAGATAATGGGAAACCCTCCCATACACATAGATGCAAATTCATATTTAAAAACTAATTATGGGTCCCATTCTCCACAGCTTATTTCCTCAGTGTAGAAACTCAAGTTCCAAATTGTGGCATTTCCCTGGAATACTTCCCATAACCCTATCTGTAGAAAAGTCCAGGAGTTCAGTGCTGTAAATCCACAGATGTCCCGAGTCAGGTTGGATCTTCAGCAATCCACTGGGCCTGACTCCCTCCCCTAGCTCCTTGCATCCCTTGACAGCACATCTTGACTGCCATGGTCTTCAACTGCCAGCTGCCTCTAAATCCCCGACAATGGGGGCCTTCCGCTGTACAGAAGTAGGATCAGATACAGATCCTCAGCTGGAGTAAATGTACATAGCTCCCATGAGGGAGGAGTTATGCTCAGTTACCCCAGGTAAGGTACTGGCCCTCAGTCTGCAGTGTCTTGCACTGTATAGATCTGCAGTTTGAGGAGGGGAGGGCATACAGTGAAGAACAGCTTCCTCCCAACCTCATCCCAATTCTGGAACCCTTTGGAGTTCTCATTCCACACCTCCTCTGCCATGATCTAGGACTGCAAGCTCCTCTCTGTCCATGGAAGTCGAGGGCAGCATTTAGCTCTATATTTAACCCCTCAAAACTGATAAACATTCAGGGAGAGGGTTGTTTTACCCTAGGAAAAAAGTAAAATAAAAGGAGTCTTGAGTATGTAGTGCTTTTAACCTGTGAAGCACATTAGAGGCACACATAGCACAACCAATGCTTCCACTCCCTTCAACACATTGTGGCTGCTCAACTCAATCATTATTTGTATTTTCTCCCTCTACCGTTCCTCCCCCAAAATGTCTAGCAGCTATTCTTTGAAGGCTAGCTGGGGTGCCGTTTGTGTGCATTGATTAGAGAAGCCCAGTCATAGGTCAGGAAGGTGTTAAATATGATCACACCTCAAAGTTTCTGTATCTCCTTTTATTTCTCTCTGCACTCTTCCCAAATGATTGTTTCTCCCCCTCTCCACCTACTGGAATGCAAACATGCCTTTTACTCTAGTGGCCAGTAAATAAGATAATCTACTTTTCATTTAAAATTATACTGTACTTTCTTTAAGCCTGTAGTTATTTTTGTTCTGTAACTACCAAAGCATCATACTAGTGGGATCAAATGTTTCTATGCCGACTGATAATACAGAGTAAGTGAAAGTAAGCACATGGAAATACATGAAAGTGTCCTGTTAGACAATATATATCATTTTGATATAAAAGGAGAAACTGTACCTTCAGTGGACTGTGAATCCTCAATTGATATTTTACAATGGCCATGCTCGTCTAAATCAAAACGCAGAGTTTTTGAGTCCCTTGTCAGTATGTAACATTTTTTTCTGTCATAGTGTTGGTATGCTAGTCACAAATGAATTTCAGTTAGTTTTACTGGTCACAGAAAAATAGAAAGGTTACCTAACAGAATATTCCTATGGCAACCCCTGCAAAGTGGAAAAACTAAACAAGTCTTAAAATACAACCACAGGCAACATGAATGTAACGGAGTGGGCTCAGGCAGCTATGTTTTGGGGTTTGGCTAAACTTCAGTTATCTTTTTTTGCCTTTGTACTGACAAAACCAAACCCAGTGCTAACTTCAGTTTTGAATTCACCACCTGTAGGAAATAGTAAAAGACAGAAATGGCTTGTCAGTAGGGGCTAAACCTCACCAATAATGTCACACAACAGTATAGAATGGCTGATGTACCTCAGGGTGCAGTACCACCTACAGCCATTGGGGGCTACTGGAGATATTGGAGCTACTCCAATCCCAGAAGCTATCCCAGATAATGTTGGGAGACATCTGGCACTGCAGCATACAGGTTGCAGGACAAAGGGGGAGGAGGCACAGAGCACAGAACACAAGTTTCTGTGGGGCTAGCCCATAGAGACAGAATACAGGATTGTTTGCAGATGCTCCCTTCTGCCTCTGCTCTAGAGTTAGAGTGACAGCTGTGCAAAGGTTGAGGGCGCATGGGGTTGGTGGGTAACGGTGTTGCAGGAAGCTGATGTGATTGGGGAGCATGAGGCATAAAGAGGTTGCATTAGTAGGGTTGAATCCAAGGTGGAATGGAGTCAGTTGGTGCACGAGTGTGTGGGTGAACTGGTCAGGTGTGTTGGGGTGAGAGACAGTAAAGTAAGAGCTAGATTGGATAGGGAGAGGGAGAGGTTTGGATTTAGACAACAGCAAAGGGGTCAGGGAGGGATACATAACTATTTTCTTCCACCTTGTGTTTCCCTGAGAAGTGTCCCAGTTTTCCATTCTGAAAGAGGGAGGAGGTGAAATAGAAAAAGAGACCACTGATCCTTTCTTCCCATTTTCCCATTGCAGCAAAACACATCCCTATAGCCTCCCAAGCTTAGTGCTCCAGTTTTGCACGTTGAAAATAAGATCCATCTGCAAAGTAGTGGCCTGGGGTGGAGACTGTTACCTGCAGCTCCAGCACTTATTTTGGGGACCAACCACCACTGGTGAAAGACCCCACATCTTCCTAGGTAAGTGCTACAAGCAAAGATATTTGAATTCTAGGAAGCCCTAGTCCTGGGAATAGGATACAAAAAAGTGTTAGAATCAAATAAAGCTATTTTAAAGAGAGAAAGAAGCAGAATGCAATGGATCATGGCAAGGAAAACCCAATTATCCTCAATCTGAGTCATCAGTGTTATAATAGGTCAAACCGGAAACTGGCAAGAGCATAAAGGTATTGCTGAAACTGCTCAAAAGGCAGAACAGTTCACAGACCGTGTGCTTTACTTGATTACCCTCCTCAGAGTTTCTCACCTTGGTGACTTGAAGGTCAATTAAGGATGCAGAGACATACACACAGCCAGCATCAGGGGGAAAGAAATGTATCACATTCCTAAACAAAGTCCAACATGCACACTTCTTTCAGTCTCTCTTGTCATACCTTTCTTTTGGGGTATATTGATACTCAGCACATCAGACAAATGAGAATAATGCCCAGAAAGGAGAGTGCAAGCACGGATTGAAAATACTGGGGCCAATCCCATTAATTAATGGGAAAGTAGTTTTTAAAATAGGTTTCCAATATTAAAACCCAAACTAAAAAGGGGTAGGGGTCTTTGAAGAGTTTTTGTACATACCTTAGAGCTCTATTGATGTTATAGCTGGTCTGTGGCAAGCATTTTCTCACCCTCTACTAAAGTAAGATGTTCGTTTACTCAATACTTGCCGAGTCTATACTAAACACAGCCCCAAGACAGTCAGACATTTCATGACAGAGGCACTAAGTCTCACTTGTCCTGTATCATACCCTATACTGAATTGATCTCCAGTGCCATGAGACATCAGGAGAATGGTATCTAATGTGTAGGGGGACCATGGCATTGAATACAAGATGGGGTGAATTGAGCAGCATCTTCTTGGACTTGACTTAATGCTTTAGAATACAGCAGGAAGGGGGTGTTAAATTTTGTCCAACTTAGTAACTTCAGAGCCAGCACAAGATGAAGAGTAAATGCGTACCATAAGGTAACATTGATTTTCAGTGCTCTGGCCAGGACATGAGGCAAGTGAAGGAACAGGGTAGAAACAGGAATGGGAGTTAATTGTGCTGAGAATACTGGGCCGAATTCACCTCTGCATTACTACAATTATACACTGATGTAACTATAATGAAACCTCTGTTTTTGCTGGAGTTGTTAAGGTTCTGGGAATCTTTGCTGATGCTTCTACCCTCTTTGTTTAGTGTAAACAGGAACTGAGTACACACATAGTGAACAAACAGACTAGGAAAGCATATGGTGAGTGCCTGCCTCCCTCACTTCTCTTCCCAGGAGGAATTGACCTGCTCTAGACATTTCAAGTTCTACTTTTGGTGCTGGGACAGGTCTCAGGACACTCATATGACAAGAAGTGCATTTAGGCTTGTTGTTTTAGTAGTGAGCTTTGTTTTTGTGTGTGTAGGGAAATGTTTGTTCCTGGAACCTGTCATTTTTAGGCTGCTCCAGATACTTAAATAGGATCTGGTCCAAGAGGCGAATATAGCTGGACTGCTTGGTAATAGTGACCATAATATAATTAAATTTAACATCCCAGGGGCAGGGAAAGCACCTTAGCAGCCCAACACTGTAGCATTTAATTTCAGAAAGAGGAACTACACATAAAATGAGGAGGTTAGTTAAACAGAAATTAAAGGGTACAGCACCAAAAGTGAAATCCCTGCAAGCTGCATGGAAACTTTTTAAAGACACCATAATAGAGGCTCAACTTAAATGTATACGCCAAATTAAAAACATAGTAAGAGAACCAAAAAAGTGACACCGTGGCTAAACAAAATAAAAGAAGCAGTGAGAGGCAAGAAGATATCCTTTAAAAAGTGGAAGTTAAATTCTAGTGAGGAAAATAGAAAGGAGCATAAACTCTGGCAAATGAAGTGTAAAAATATAATTAGGAAAGCCAAAAAAAGAATTTGAACAGCTAGCCAAAGACTCAAAAAGTAATAGAATATTTTTTAAGTACATCAGAAGCAGGAAGCCTGCTAAACTGCAACTGGGGCCACTGGATGATCGAGATCTAAAGGAGCACTCAAGGACAATAAGGCTCTTGCGGAGAAACTAAATGAATTCTTTGCATCAGTCTTCATGGCTGAGGATGTGAGGGAGATTCCCAAACCCGAGCCGTTCTTTTTAGGTGACAAATCTGAGGAACTGTCCCAGATTGAGGTGTCATTAGAGGAGGTTTTGGCACAAATTGATAAACTAAACAGTAATAAGTCACCAGGACCAGATGGGATTCACCCAAGAGTCCTGAAGGAACTCCAATCTAAAATTGCAGAACTACTAAGCCTGGTCTACACTACGAGTTTAGGTCGAATTTAGGAGCTTTAGGTTGATTTAACCCTGCACCCATCCACACAACAAAGCCTGTTTTGTCAACTTAAAGGGCTCTTAAAATCGATTTCTGTACTCCTCCTCGGCGAGGAGTTTAGCGCTAAAATCGACCTCGCTGGGTCAAATTTGGGGTAGTGTGTATGCAATTCAATGGTATTGGCCTCTGGGAGCTATCCCAGGGTGCTCCATTGTGACCGCTCTGGACAGCACTCTCAGCTCAGATACACTGGCCAGGTAGACTTGAAAAGCCCCGGGAACTTTTGAATTTCATTTCCTGTTTGGCCAGCGTGGCAAGCTGATCAGCACAGGTAACCACACAGAGCTCATCAGCACAGGTGACCATGAAGTCCCAGAATCGCAAAAGAGCTCCAGCATGGACCGAACGGGAGGTACTAGATCTGATCGCTGTATGGGGTGAAGAATCCGTGCAGGCAGAACTCCATTCCAAAAGACGAAATGCCTATATATATGCCAAAATCTCCAAGGGCATTATGGACAGAGGCTACATCAGGGACACACAGCAGTGCTGCGTGAAAATTAAGGAAAGGAGGGCGCTGCTGTTTGAAACCATTTCCACATGTTATGAAGGTTGAAGAAGCCGAAACCCTGTGGCTTACCATGGCTGCTTGCAAGCCGAATTCTGTTGCCCAGCCGAGCGTGTGTGATGTCTCACACCAAACCGGCAGGCACTCAATATAAGAGGCAAAATGCGACCTTGTTCCAAAAGTGCACGTGCTATGTAATGTGAATCGCTTGATTCAGTGTGAAATAGTCTTCCCTTTGTTCTCTAAAATGTATCTTTTTAAATACTACCCTCCCTTTTTTTCCTCCCGCAGCTGCAAATGTTTCTACGCTCCCCCTATCATCTCCGTCCCAGAGGCTAGTGCAGATTAGAAGGCGAAAAAAATGCACTCACAATGACATGAGGCAGGATGCAATGCTGAGGCTAATGGGGGAGCAAACTGACATGCTCAGGCGTCTGGTGGAGCTGCAGGAAAGGCAGCAGGAACACAGACTGCCGCTGCAGCCCCTGTATAACCGCCTGCCCTCCTCCCCAAGTTCCATATCCTCCTCACCCAGACGCCCAAGAACGCGGCAGTGCGGGAGGCTCTGGGCACCCAGCCACTCCACCCCAGAGGATTGCCCAAGCAACAGAAGGCTAGCATTCAATAAGTTTTGAACTGTCGTGTGGCCTTGTCCTTCCCTTCTACCCTCCTACCTTCATCCACCACCCAACCCGGTGCTTCCCTTCTCACCCACCCTTCCTGTGCTACCTTGCAAGTTTTTCTCCTATTTGTGTGATGAATTAATAAAGAATGCATGATTTTGAAATAATAATGACTTTATTGCCTCTGAAAGCGGTGATCAAAACGGGGAGGGCGGTTGGCTTACAGGGAAGTAGAGTCAATCAAGGGGCAGGTTTTCATCAAGGAGAATCAAACAGAACTGTCACACCATAGCCTGGCCAGTCATGAAACTGGTTTTCAAAGCTTCTCTGATGCACAGCGCGCCCTGCTGTGCTCTTCTAATCACCCTGGTGTCTGGCTGCTCAAAATCGGACGCCAGGTGATTTGCCTCAACTCCCACCCCTATTATGGAGCACACAGCAAGCAGCAATAACAATGGGAATGTTGGTTGCGCTAAGGTCTGAGCAACAGCACCAGCGAGCTTTTAAACACCGAAAGGCACATTCTGCCACCATTCTGCACTTACTCAGCCTGTAGTTGAACTGCTCCTTACTACTGTCCAGGTTTCATGAGCCATGGGAGCAAGGGGTAAGCTGGGGTAGGTGCGACCGCGCAGTGCTGCCAGCTGGGAGAACAGCCTGAGGCAGAAGCCTCCAGCTCGCAGAAGAGCAGAGTTGCAGCGGAAGCAGTGGAGCCGTACACCATGGACGAGGATGGCTAGCAGTCCTACTGCACCGTCTGCTGCGAAGGCACCCAAGAGCTGCTGCTGTGTAGCAATGCCAGCTACTGCAGGTGCTTCTGTGTTGAATGCTTGGAGGTCCTGGTAGGGCAAGGTACCTCCAGAGGTGAAAGTAAGCCGATACGGTTCGGTACGGCGTACCGGCAAGAGCCAGTACGCCGTGCCGGACCGGACCGGCTTCCCCGGCGGTGATTTAAAGGGCCCAGTGCTCCTGCCATTGCGGGGAGCCCCAGGCCTTTTAAAGCACCACCAGAGCCCGGCTCCAGCAGCAGGGCTCGGGCGGCACTTTAAAAGGCCCGGGGCAGTTCAACTATAGGCTCCCAGCCAGAGCCCCGGGGTCTTTAAATTGCCTCTTCCGGTTGACGCCACGCCCCCACACAGGACTCCGGCGTACCGGTAAGTCCTGTAAGTTACTTTCACCCCTGGGTACCTTGGCTAAGACAAAAGAGCAAGAGCCCTGAAACTGTTACATGTGTCAACCACAGAAGTGCTGTGGGGTGTTACAGCGCCGACCGGAATGGAATGTACGGCTGCAAGACTTCTTCACCAGCGACAAAGGACAGGAATATGATGCACCTAAAAGCTAAAAAGTCCCGCACGTTTCCCAGAGTCACTACCCTTGATAACAGAACGTCAATGATTGCATTGGCTACTTGGATCACAGCAGCCCCCACAGTAGACTTGCCCACAACAGCAGCAGTGACGGTGAGCTGAGCGGGCGCCATGCTTGCCATGGTATGGCATCAGGTAATCCAGGAAAAAAGGCACAAAACGACTGTCTGCCATTGCTTTCACGGAGGGAGGGGCGATTGACGATGTACCCAAAACCACCTGCGACAATGTTTTTGCCCCATCAGGCATTGGGAGCTTAACCCAGAATTCCAATGTGCGGTGGAGACTGCAGGAACTGTGGGATAGCTACCCACAGTGCACCGCTCTGTAAGTCGATGCTAGCCACAGCAGTGAGGACACACTCGTCGACTTAATGCGCTTAGTGTGGACGTACGCAATCGACTGTATAAAATTGAATTCTAAAAATCGTTTTCTATAAAATTGACCTAATTTTGTAGTGTAGACAAACGCTAACTGTAGTCTGTAACCTATCATTTAGATCAGCTTCTGTACCAAATGACTGGAGGATAGCTAATGTGACGCCAATTTTTAAAAAGGGCTCCAGAGGTGATCCCGGCAGTTACAGGCCAGTAAGCCTGACTTCAGTACCAGGCAAAACTGGTTGATACTATAGTAATGAACAAAATTGTCAGACACAGATGAGTGTAATTTGTTGGGGAAGAGTCAACATGGTTTTTGTAAAGGGAAATCATGCCACCAATCTACTAGAATTCTTTGAGGGGGTTGACAAGTATGTAGACAAGGGGGAGCCAGTGGATATATTGTAGTTAGATTTTCAGAAAGCCTTTGATAGGGTCTCTCAACAAAGGCTCTTAAACAAAGAAGCTGTCATGGGATAAGAGGGAAGGTCCTCTCATGGATTGGTAACTGGTTAAAAGATAGGAAACAGAGTAGAAATACATGGTCAGTTTTCAGAATGGAGCGAGGTAAATAGTGGTGTCCCCCAGGGGTCTGTACTGGACAAATCCTATTCAACATATTCATAAATGATCTGGAAAAAAGGGTTAACAGTGAGGTGGCAAAATTTGCAGATGATACAAAACTACTCAAGATAGTTAAGTCCCAGGCAGACTGCGAAGAGCTACAGAAGGATCTCTCAAAACTGGATGACTGGGCAACAAAATGGCAGATGAATTCAGTGTTGATAAATGCAAAGTAATGCACATTGGAAAACATAATCCCAACTATATATATAAAATGATGGGGTCTAAATTGGCTGTTACCACTCAAGAAAGAGATCTTGGCGTCATTGTGGATAGTTCTCTGAAAATATCCACTCAATGTGCAGCGGCAGTCAAAAAAGCGAACAGAATGTTGGGAATCATTAAGAAAGGGATAGATAATAACACAGAAAATACTATATTGCATCCATATAAATCCATGGTATGCCCACATCTTGAACACTGTGTGCAGATGTGGTCACCCCATCTCACAAAATATATATTGGAATTGGAAAACGTTCAGAAAAGGGCAACAAAAATGATTAGGGGTATGGAACGGATTCCATATGAGGAGAGATTAATAAGACTGGGGCTTTTTAGCTTGGAAACGAGACGACAAAGAGAGGATATGATTGAGGTCCATAAAATCATGATGGGTGTGGAGAAAGTAAATAAGGAAATGTTATTTACTCCTTCTCATAACACAAGAACTAGGGGTCACCAAATGAAATTAATAGACAGCAGTATCTCTTCACACAACACACAGTCAACCTGTGGAACTCTTTGCCAGAGGATGTTGTGAAGGCCAAGACCATAACAGGGTTCAAAAGAGAACTAGAGAAATTCACGGAGGATAGGTCCATCAATGGCTATTAGCTAGGATGGGCAGGGATGGTGTCCCTAGCTTCTGTTTGCCAGAAGCTGGGAATGGATGACAGGGCATGGATCACTTGATGAGTACCTATTCTGTTCATTCCCTCTGGGGCACCTGGTATTGGCCACTGTCGGAAGACAGGATACTGTGCTGGATGGACCTTTGGTCTGAGCCGGTATGGCCGTTCTTATGTATTTCTGTGCTGAAAGTCCTCCTCAGCCTGTTTCCTGAGGCCATTCAGCCCAAATTTCAGTACTGAGTTCAGTCCTGAATTTTGCTTAGCACATTACCTCTCTCAGGCACATGTTTAGTTATAGTAACGGAAAGTTTACCTTCACATTTACTTGATGATTTCTTTAGGTTTAGATATGTACGCATAGTTTCCTGGTCCACTGATATCCGAGATGCAGTTGATTTTATCTGTTTATTTTTACCGCACCGCATTTGTCGTTTTCTAATCTTCACCTCAGAAGGCTTTTGGAATCTTGAGCGCAATATCATTGTTGGAGACACTGGAAAATCCTGGTAACTTGTCTTGAAACTCTCTTCTAGTCCTAAATATAAATGATAGTTCAATCACAATACTTTGCATTACAGATTAGAACCAGTTTTTATTTTGCAAAGATTGTTAACGTATTGACTTCTCAAGTCTTAACAATTTAGATAAAGCAGGGTAAATTTAGTAAATTGTTGCTTGCTTGTATTTTCTACTGTTGTAGCTGTTGTTGCAAGATATTTACGTGCCAGATGCGCTAAAGATTCATGTGCCTCTTCATGATTTGGCCATCGTTCCAGAGGATACGCTTCCATGCTGATGATGCTTGTTAAAAAAATAATGCTTTAATTAAATTTCTGACTGAACTCCTTGGGGGAGAATTGTATGTCTCCTGCTCTGTTTTACCCACATTCTGCCATATATTTCATGTGATAGCAGGCTTGGATGATGACCTAGCACATGTTGTTTATTTTAAGAACACTTTCACTGCAAATTTGACAAAAATTTAAAGACAATACCAATGTGAAATTTCTAAAGATAGCTGCAGCACTTGACCCAAGATTTAAGAATCTGAAGTGCCTTCCAAAATCTGAGAGAGATGAGGTATGGAGCATGCTTTCAGAAGTCTTAAAAGAGCAACACTCTGAAGTGGAAACTACAGAACCCAAACCACCAAAAAAGAAAACCAGCCTCCTGCTGGTAGCATCTAACTCAGATAATGAAGTTGAACATGCATCGGTCCGCACTGCTTTGGATCGTTATCGAGCAGAACCTATCATCAGCATAGATGCATGTCTTCTGGAATGGTGGTTGAAGCATGAAGGGACATCTGAATCTTTAGCACATCTGGCACGTAAATATCTTGCAACACTAGCTACAACAGTGCCATGCGAACACCTATTCTCACTTTCAGGTGACCTTGTAAATAAGAAGTGGGCAGCATTATCTCCCATAAATGTAAACAAACTTGTTTCTCTTAGCGATTGGCTGAACAAGAAGTAGGACTGAGTGGAGTTGTAGGCTCTAAAGTTTTACATTGTATTATTTTTAAATGCAGGGTTTTTTGGTACATAATTCTACATTTGTAAATTCAACTTTCATGAGAAAGAGAATGCACTACAGTACTTGTATGAGGTGAACTGAAAAATACTCTCTTTTGTTTATCATTTTTACAGTGCAAATATTTGTAATCAAAATAATATAAAGTGATCACTGTACACTTTGTACTCTGTGTTGTAATTGAAATCAATATATTTGAAAATGTAGAAAAACATCCAAAATATTTAATAAATTTCAATTGGTATTCTATTGTTTAACAGTGCGATTAATCACGATTCATTTTTTAAATCGCAATTAATTTTTTTGAGTTAATTGCATTAGTTAACCGTGATTAATCGAGAGCCCTACTCAATAGTAAAATCAAACTTGTCTGGATTAAAATCTGAGAGGTCAGTGGTTACCATGGAGCCTATCACATCAGAGCTGGCATGCATTCTCTGGTCCAGCATGAAGTATTGCAGTAGATTACTCAAATTCAGTTTTAGGAGTCAGACTGAAACCAGCCCACACAGTATTTAGGGAAGTAAACTGCTGGCACCACCCTAGTGACACCAAGCATGTCGTCATGTTGGTAAGGGGTGAGGTGGCATTAATTAACTGTAGTATTGGAACCTATCAACCATGCTACCATCAAAAAAGCAGAAGTGCCTGTTGGGGCTGAAAAGTGAAAATGTCAGGTTACCAGAGTTGTTACTATGCAACATCAGCAAGCCAGCGAGCTGGGTGGCTTTTTTTTCCTAGGTACAGAAGGAAAGAGATTATTTAGGATTTAGTGCATCAATGGCCAATGTGGTTTCTTAAAGAGTGAAGTATGTAATGTGACTCAGTGGCAAAATCCAGCCCTTAGCTTCATTTTCCAGTGTATAAACTGGTGATAAATAATGCTTATTTACCTGCCCCAGTGGTAAGGATTGTGTATCAATAGACAAAACCACTTGATAAATGTTAAGCCTCACACAGCGTTGGCCAGAACAGCAAGTGCTCTGTCTGGAAAGTATATTGTCTGCACTGAAAGAGAGTCTTACTGAACAAGAGGGGAGCATGTCTGTAACTTCTAAAGTTGGGAGAAGTAAACAATGACAATTTAAATGACCATCTGTTCCTATTTGGCATGAAGATGATGATGATGAATGTGTCAGCTCAGCCTCCTTAGCAAATGTCCACGAAGAAGTCCAAGGCAACCTCTCATCACAAGACAGACTGGGGCAAGATCCAATGTGGCCACATCCCCATGAATTTTCAAACTCCATTTTTTTAACCTTATTGATATTTTTTGTGTTGGGTGCTGTGGCGCACACCTGTAATCCCAGCTACTTGGGAGGCTAAAGCTGGCAGATCTCTTGAGCTCAGGGGTTTTGGGCTGTGGTGTGGTATGCCAATCAGATGTCCAGTGCCACTGACAGCTTGGCCAGTGGGTGGCTGAAGGACTGGCTATAACAACATGAATGGCGTGTTGTGATTGGCGCTCTCTCTGTGAGGGCTGATGGCCCGATTGATCAAGCTGATGAGGTGATATTGTTTGTATATAAAATAAACATATAACTAAATGAAATACCATATAAATAACAAAATTCAATGTTCATTATTTGTAAAACCTGAAACAAAACAAACCCTGAACTCATAGTGGTGGTGCAGGGTATCAATGATTAAAGTGACTAAATAGATAAAATGAGAACATACCCTAGGAGTATCAGGGACTAATATATACTAAACTGCAAAAGTATGCAGTAGGATGGTTCATATGTGACCAGACATCCTCATTTTTTTCCAAGTGTCTCTATTAGACCAAGTCATTTTTTCCATTGCTGCAACAGAAGAGAACTCGCTAAGGCAGTCTATGTGTGAGAGAAGAATTGCAGATTTCCATTTTCTCAAATTAACTCTTTTGGCCACTAAAAACTTACTGCAACTTCTTCATGTTAACTGGTATTACTAGTTCATCCGTAAAATACACAAGTTTGGAGAAGGAAAGATAGCAGCAGTTAAAGTTTGAGAGAGCACTGAATATGGTGTTCCAGAACACATGCATTTTTTGGACAGGTATAGAGGATGTGTGAAAGATTGGCTTGGGACTGTTTGCATCTCAACATTCAGTGTGTTGCCAGTCTAGCTTTAAGCTAATGTTCTGGAGTCCAGTAGTGCCTGTTTAATATCTTGATCTAGAAGAATCGCAAGGATAAAGAACTTGAAATATCTTTCACGTTATGCCAGATATTCTCCCATGTTTCTGTTGTCATGATAAGGTTAAGTTCTTTTTCGCATTTTTCTCTGAGACTGAGATTGAGAAGGTAATTGAGAGAGTAATGCAGGGTTGGAGTGCGGGGTCTGGGCTGGGGCAGGCAGTTGGGGTGCAGGGGATGGGCTCTGGGAGGGAGTTTGGGTGCAGGGGATGGGCAGGGGGTTGGGGTGCAGGAGGGGGCTCAGGGTGGGGCTGATGTGCAGGGGGTGACAGCTCTGGCTGGGGGCATGGGCTTTGCGGTGGGCTGGGGCCGAGGATGAGAAGCTTGGGGTGCAGTCAGGCTGCCTCGGGGCTAGGGCCAGAGTGGAGAACTTCCCCCAACCCTCTCCCACCGGCAGAAGTGAGCTCCGGGTGACGGACCCCCTTCTTTCCTCCCCGGCAGTACACTCACCTTGCACCACTGTCACTGCACGTGCTCCTAGGGCCCCTCTCAGGTCCAGGAATCCCCCTCACCTACCCTATGGTGGGTGCCGGCAGGGGCTGCCATCATGTGTGGCCTCCCCTGCTGCTGCCTCTCACCGTAGCCTCACTGGAGGTGGGGGATGGGGCTGCCCCTTGCCCAGGGTGGGGCAGGAGCAGTGACTGCAGGTGTGGGGACTGAGTGTCACAACACTCACCCAAGCCCCAGCTGCTCAGGTCCAGGAAGCTCCTCCCCTCCCTGTGGTGGGTGAGTGCTGCGGGGGGAGGGAGCTGCCATCATATGTGGCTTCCTCCCCTGCTGCCCCTTACCGTAGCTTCACGGGGGATAGGGCTGCCCCTTGCCCAAAGTGGGGCAGGAGCGGTGACTGCGGGCTGTGTGTGTGTGTGTGTGAGGGGGCAGGTCACAGAGTCAGACACTCACCAAAGCCCCAGCAGCTGCTCAGGTGAGTAAAGTCCACTCCAGACGTCTCCCAGCCGGAAGCCCCATTGGTGTCGCCAGCTGGTGGATGCCAGGGGAGGAGAGGGTTGCCAATCATGTGTGTGCCTCCTCTGCCTCCTCAAGTGCAGCAGCAGCTAGCTGCCTCAGCCTGCCACCGGTGCTGCTCTTGTGCTGTAGCCTTGCCTTAGGCAGCAGCAGCCGGCAGCGCAGGCAAAGGAGAGCAGCATGGAGCGGCAGGGCAGCCGCCCGCTTTCAATCAGGCAGGGACGCTCTGGAGCCTAGGGAGGGGCACAGGTGGGGGGCAGGCGGGGGCCGGGGGACGCTCCAGGCACGACTGGGGGAGAGAACTGGCTCCAAACATTGGTGGAGCAGGACCCCCTGCCCTGAATATTCCTGGAGCCTGGGCACTCCGGGCCCATATAACTCACCACCCCTGTTTATCCCTAATTAGGCCTAGCCCACCCTCCATGTGCAAGTAGGCAGGTTAATTGGCTTCTCAGACCTACTAACCCTTTCATGATGTGTGGGGTGAACCCCACACTCTATGGCTTTAGCTGAACACTCTTCTCCAAGTTAATGCTCATAAGGACATATTTACAGTCTCCAATGCCACAGTAGAGATTGAGTGCTTTAGCTCTATTGAAAGTCAAGTTGGTAAGCAGTTGGACTTCACAGAATCAATTTCTATTTTTGCAGCCATAAAAGCAAAAAAGATTGTGTTGTGGTGATTCTATCTGGATACTGGATTGATTTTTGTATTAATGTAAGATGAAAAGCTACTTTACTTATTCCAGGGGAGGGATTAAGTGCTGGTTTAACTAATCAGTTTTATGTAACTGATAATCTGAAGTTGATTCTGCATGATCTAATTCAGTGTTTTGCTTTCATGGATATTGTGACGAAGTGGGGATTTTCCCTTGTTGTGTTGTATGTGAGTCTTAATGTTGAGCCAATGTGAGGTTTACTGTTTTGTATGAATACTGTGTGTGCCTTGGTTTTCCTGTGTGCTGCACCAATACCTCAGTGGTGGGAATAGGGGGTGTGTGACTGTGGCTGAGACCTCTGTGGCAGGTGAGAGTGTTCCAGCTGCCTGCACCTATGCTATTACCAGTGCCCTTTGTAACCTGACCCAGGAGGGGGATGAAACCAGGTGACGACCAGGTGACTCTTTGCCCGGGAAGTGAGACAAAGAGAAGGAGGAGGAGCACCGGGGGGTGTCCGAGGTCAGGTCTCTGGAATCTGGAAGTCTTCTGGAGGGGACTGGAAGAAGGGGAATCCAGGACGTCTGGCCCAGGACTCCCCAAGATGGACTTGGCTGAAAGTCACTGATTTCATAGATTCATAGATTCTAGGGCTGGAAGGGACCTCGAGAGGTCATCAAGTCCAGCCCCCTGCCCTCATGGCAGGACCAATTACTGTCTAGACCATCCCTGATAGACATTTATCTAACCTACTCTTAAATATCTCCAGAGATGGAGATTCCACAACCACCCTGGGCAGTTTATTCCAGTGTTTAACCACCCTGACAGTTAGGAACTTTTTCCTAATGTCCAACCTAAACCTCCCTTGCTGCAGTTTAAGCCCATTGCTTCTTGTTCTATCCTCAGATGCTAAGATGAACAAGTTTTCTCCCTCCTCCTTATGACACCCTTTTAGATACCTGAAGACCGCTATCATGTCCCCCTCAGGGCCGGCTCCAGGCACCAGCTTGCCAAGCTGATGCTTGGGGCGGCAGGTGAGAAGGGGGCGGCAGTCCGAGTCCCGCGGCGGCAATTCGGCGGCAGTCCGAGTCCTGCGGCGGCAATTCGGCGGCAGTCCGAGTCCCGCGGCGGCAATTCGGCGGCAGTCCGAGTCCCGCGGCGGCAATTCGGCGGCAGTCCGAGTCCCGCGGCGGCAATTCGGCGGCAGGTCCGCTCTTCCCGCCACCGAATTGCCGCCGCGGGACTCAGACTGCCGCCCCATTCTCACCTGCCGCGGTGGCAAAGGGGTGGCAGGTCCGCCGCTGTCCCCTTGCCGCTCCGGAATGGGACTGCCTGTGTCGGGGGCGGGGCCCCGCCCCCGACGCAGGCAGACGTGGCGGCGCCCCGCCCCCGACGCAGGCAGACGTGGCGGGGCCCCGCCCCCGACGCAGGGGTTGGGGGCGGGGCCCCCCTACGTCTGCCTGCGTCGGGGGCGGGGCGCTGCCACCCCTGCTTGGGGCGGCAGAATTGTAAGAGCCGCCCCTGTGTCCCCTCTCACTCTTCTCTTTTCCAAACTAAACAAACCCAATTCCTTCAGCCTTCCTTCATAGGTCATGTTCTCTAGATCCTTAATCATTCTTGTTGCTCTTCTCTGGACCCTCTCCAATTTCTCCACATCTTTCTTGAAATGCGGTGCCCAGAACTGGACACAATACTCCAGTTGAGGCCTAACCAGCGCAGAGTAGAGCGGAAGAATGACTTCTCATGTCTTGCTCACCACACACATGTTAATGCAGCCCAGAATCATGTTTGCTTTTTTTGCAACAGCATCACACTGTTGACTCATATTTAGCTTGTGGTCCACTATAACCCCTAGATCCCTTTCTGCCGTACTCCTTCCTAGACAGCCTCCTCCCATTCTGTATGTGTGAAACGGATTGTTCCTACCTAAGTGGAGCACTTTGCATTTGTCCTTATTAAACTTCATCCTGTTTATCTCTGACCATTTCTCCAATTTGTCCAGATCATTTTGAATTATGACCCTATCCTCCAAAGCAGTTGCAATCCCTCCCAGTTTGGTATCATCTGCAAACTTAATAAGCGTACTTTCTATGCCAATATCCACGTCGTTGATGAAGATATTGAACAGAGCCGGTCCCCAAACAAGTGCTAACAAGTTTTGTTCTAGACTGTGTTCCTGTCGACTAATAAATGTTCTGTGTTACTGGCTGTCTGAGAGTCACATCTGACTATGGAGCTGGGGTGCAGGGCCCTCAATCTTCCCCGGGAGCCCCACCCGCGTGGACTCGCTGTGGGAAGCACACAGTGTGGAAGAGGATGCTGAATGCTCCGAGGTCGGATCCAGGAAGGTCGAAGCTGTGTAAGCTTCTTGCCCTGGCGACAGTATGCTCAGAGAGAGGAGGCATGCTATCCCGGAGTCCTGACTGGCTTTCTATGGAGTAGTTCCAGTACATCGCCCGGTTACTCCGTGACAACTGGTGGTAGCAATGAGATCCCCCTCCTGGGTCTCAGGTTATGAAGGGTACTGGTCGTAGCATAGGTACAGGAAGCTGGAGCAGCCTCGCCTGCCCCAGAGGTCTCAGCCAAAGTCGAACACCTCTATTCCCACCACCGAGGTATTGGTGCAGCACACAGAGAAACTGAGGCACACACAGTATTCATGCAAAACAGTAAAACTCACATAGGCTCAACAGTAAGACTCATATACAACAAGGGAAAATCCCCACTTCGTCACTGACATATATTAGTGGCTATCATCACCAGTCAGAACTTAAAGAACATTTAAGGAAAATAGAGCCAGTGGTAAACCAACCACAATCACAGCAAAATACTGACTGTGTAGTCAAACTTTAAACTCTTAAAATCCAAGATTTTCCAAAGGTCTAACTATCCCCTGGACTTCTGGAAGATTGATTGTTTTTTAAACACTGACACCAGGGCCCCAAGATACCCACTTGACCCTCTCAATAATGTGACTCTCAAATCATCCCTGATTCAATTACGTATGCAGTATAGTTGCAGTTGTGTTGTCCTAGGATATTAGAGAGACAGGGTGGATGATGTAATATCTTGTCAGACATATAGAGGAACATAATTTGTTGAGAAAGAGTCAACATGGTTTTTGTAAAGGGAAATCATGCCTCACCAATCTACTAGAATTCTTTGAGGGGGTCAACTAGCATGTGGACCAAGGGGATCCAGTGGATATAGTGTACTTAGATTTTCAGAAAGCCTTTGACAAGGTCCCTCACCAAAGGCTCTTACGCAAAGTAAGCTGCCACAGGATAAGAGGGAAGATGCTCTCATGGATTGGTAACTGGTTAAAATATAGGAAACAAATGGTAGGTATAAATGGTCAGTTTTCAGAATAGAGAGAGGTAAATAGTGGTGTCCTCCAGGGGTCTGTTCTGGGACCAGTCCTATTGAACATATTCATGAATGATCTGGAAGAATGGGTAAACAGTGAGGTGGCAAAATTTGCAGATGATACAAAAATACTAAAGATAGTTAAGACCCAGGCAGACTGCGAAGAGCTACAAAAGGATCTCTCAAAACTGGGTGACTGGGCAACAAAATGGCAGATGAAATTGAATGTTGATAAATGCAAAGTAATGCACATTGGAAAGCATAATCCCAACTATACATATAAAATGATGGGGTCTAAATTAGCTGTTACCACTCAAGAAAGAGATCTTGGAGTCATTGTGGATAGTCCTCTGAAAACATCCACTCAATGTGCAGCAGCAGTCAAAAAAGTGAACAGAATGCTGGAAATCATTAAGAAAGGGATAGATAATAAGACAGAAAATATGTTCTTCTTCGAGTGCTTGCTCATATCGATTCCAATTAGGTGTGCGCGTGCCACGTGCACGATCGTCAGAAGCTGGGAATGAGTGACAGGGGATGGATCACTTGATGATTACCTGTTCTGTTCATTCCCTCTGGGGCACCTGGCACTGGACACTGTTGGAAGACAGGATACTGAGCTAGATGGACCTTTGGTCTGACCCAGTAGGGCCAATCTTATGTTCTTAGCTTTTATTTGACCAACAAAAGTTGGTTAAATAAAAGATATTACCTCACTCACCTTGTCTCTCTGCTTCAAACATATTAGCCTGTGTGTTTATGGGGCTTTTCAATTAAATTAAGTTAACTCAGTTGTTGCAGTTGAAAATTTTCAAAGCTGAAAATATGAGGAATGAGTTAATTACATACTATGCACTGCCATTGTTAGTGATCACATTATAATGGAAGCCAGTAGGATATTATAGTACAGTTACAGAGTGGAAGCCGTGTTAGTCTGTATCAGCAAAAACAATGAGGAGTCCTTGTGGCACCTTAGAGACTAATACATTTATTTGGGCATAAGCTTTTGTGGGCTAGAACCCACTTCATCAGATGCATCTGATGAAGTGGGTGCTAGCCAATGAAATGGGTTCTAGCCCACAAAAGCTTATGCCCAAATAAATTTGTTAGTCTCTAAGGTGCCACAAGGACTCCTCGTTGTTGTTTTTTGGTTCGTACAGTTAAACACTCATTTAAACTTGTTTACAACACACTACTGCTATCTTGGGTTGCCGCCTCTAAATTCCTAAAGTGGGGTTCCAGACACAGTGTATTTTGTCTTCACAGCAATAATATTTCCACTTTCACATAGGTATACAGTGTTAGCCTGCGAGGAGCAGGGCCGGCGCTTCCACTAGGCAACCCTAGGCGGTCGCCTAGGGCACCAGGAGTTGCGGGGCGGCATTTCGCCGCCCTCAGCAGCATTTTGGTGGCGGCGACTCCCGGCAGTGATTCGGCGGCAATAAAAGCGGCCGCTGAAATACCGCTGAGAACGCCGCTTCAGAGGAGCTGCTGGCGGCAGCGGAGGTGAGCTGCTGCCATGGGGGGCTGGGGAGCTGCCGCAGGGGCTGGAGACCTGCCACGGGCAGGGGGCTGGCTGCTGTGGGGGGTGGGGGGAGAGCCGCCGCGAGGGATAGGGAGCTGCCACCGGCGGGGGACTGGCCGCCGCGGTGGATGGGTAGCTGTCGCGGGCGGGGGGCTGACTGCCGCAGGCTGGGGGGGTTAGCTGCCGCGGGGGGGGCGGCGGCGGCGTTAGCTGGTGGGGGGCGCGCAGGGCTGGTGCAAGGAAGTTTCGCCTAGGGCACGAAACTTCCTTGCACTGGCCCTGGCAAGGAGTAGGATCTGAAAACTTTCCTGGGAATGTTTGACTGTCATACATGCCATATATGAGTAAAACAATGTTTCCGACCAATAACATTCGCCCACATTTCCAAATTATTAAACCATTCCACATAATTTATGCATTTGATTAAAATTTGCATTGCATTTGACTTTCCAAATAATCTTGCGCACTTATGCTTATGAAGAAATTTACAAAAACAATGCTCCTTAGTCACTACCATAATGGAACTACTTACGTCAATTTACCCTTAGAATAGTTCCAAATGGTTTAATACACCTGAACAGTGGCTACCAAACTTAGTTTTGGAGCCCCACTGTAATAGTGGCCCACACCATTCAGGACTCAAAAAGTCATGATACTTATATTTCCTAACCTCCCTATCTTAGAAGGTAGTATCTGACTTCATGGTGAGAAACTAGGACCCAGAGGTATTCCCTGAGGAGACAGCACACCTGCAACTAATTTTCAAAAGTAAATATATAAAGTGGACAGTTTATTAGGAAATTTGCTGCTGTTGCTAAGAGAAAAAACTACTCCTAATTACTGAAGGGCTGTTATAAATCCATGCACTTTTGTTTAATTGAGTTGTGAGCCTTGTTTAAATAAACATCTGGAGGAACTGATAGCTTTTGCGATGGAGTTTCACTTTTTGTTGGCCCTGTAGAATAAATAACCAAGCCTTTTCTTAAAAAAAAAACATTTTCGCAACTGTAGTAAAAAGAGCTCTTGTTGATTGTGAGAAGGACTTTGGAAGTGGACTTACTCACACAGCCCTTGAAACAGACTGACTGGCATACTCTTAACCCCATCTTCCCCACCACTATTGCCAAGACAGCCCCCTGCAGTTAGTTATCACCTTCTCTGCATTTTTCTATTTCCTGTCTCTTATTCTTACTTTTACTTACACTTACTCTTACTTTTATTAGCCTTTGTATCTATTTTGAGTCTCTTTTCCTGTGTAATTTTTTTGGCTTTCTATTTTCTGTTACACTTTTTTTTCCTTGTTATTTTGTTCTTCCTTCCCATTTTCAACTCCTTCTTTCCTCCCCTTCTCCCCAAGCTCCCAACACCCTCAGCGAGACCATGATGTATATGCACACTACCTTAACCAGAAAACTATGTGCTGCTTAGGGTGGGAAGTCTGAGTCAATAGTTTGTTCCAGGAGCAGTAAAACCAACTGCTGCTGTTTTGTTTGTTTGTTTTTGTTTTAACATGAGCTGAGTATCAAGGGAGCAAAGAAGAGCTCCCTTGAAGAGCTTAACTTGGGCTGCTGAAGTGTTTGATCTTTCAGCCAAATAAATCTGAACAGATCCCATGACTGATTTCAACGGGGGTCATTCCAGAAGAAGAGAGGGTTAAAAGAATTTGCCTGATGCATTAGCCACATCTGCAGGAGCACATCTAGGGAGGGGGACAAGACAGATCTAGATTATGCAGTTTTCCTTATCCCCACTACAGTTCTCCTTTGCCCTGAGCAGCTGCTCCTATCTCCCTGACACACAAAATGATACTATTTCTATTGTAAACTAACATATAATACTGTATATTAAAGCAGAATTTAAAAGCCTTGGAACTCACTTCCAACGCAACATGATCCAAACGTTATTTCAGTCTATATATAAACCCATGGTAACTTCATAACTAAATCTCTTCATGAGAAGGGATAGGCATTTTTCACTAAATGAGACTGAGGAGCAGTTTATACTCAAGATGAAATAATCCTATTTAGCAAAGATGATCAGTAACTCCTTTGGATTTGATGTAAGCCTTTAAATATTACAATTAAACAATAGATTACATAGAACCTACACCAACCTGAAGCACAGTCTTGATCAACTGAATTATCTTGCAGTTAGTTAATCTTTAGTAAATTCATAGGTTAAAAATGGGAAAGAAATTCATATTTGAAAAATAATCTTAAAACAAAATCATTTTAAAGCCAATTGTAGAATCATTTTTAGTTTCTAAACTTGCTGTCAGATAAAAAACCTTTTAAGTGAAGCACTTGTAGAAACCTGTTGTAGCCTATTCTTGCTTACCTTATTGTGCTGGCTAATGCCTTCACTGGAGTAGTTTGGTTCAGAAATTGCTCAGTTACCAGCAATTTATTCACTGAAGATTTGGCAGAGAGCCAGACCATAAAAGAAAAAACGTTGGATGTGGACCCACTCACACCGGATGAAATCATGAGTACTTGCTGTATTTGTACACCCACACATCCACAAAAGTCCAACTAAATAGCCTTTGTGCAAGAAGATTCTATGGGGTTTGGAAATTATCGAAACAGGCAATCTTTTCTACATTCCAATTATTCTAGATCTCCCCGAATGGTGGAAAGAAATGCCTAGTGTTTTGCTAGTCTAGTGCCAGACACTTTTCTAAAGGCTCAAAGGGCCAGCTGCTAGAAATAAGACTTTCTTCCAGTAAGTATGAAAAGAAGAACACATGGGGAAAACAAGGTCAATACTAGTAATGCAATTTGAGTAGCCCATTAAACTTTGCAAAGATTATGCAACAGTTTTAGGGCCTGATTCACAGCCTTTCAGTTGGCGAAAGAGTAATATAACAGGAGCATGGCCAACAGACCACCCACTTTATGAAAAAAAGGGGGGAAATAAGTGCCAAAAATCAAAACCTTAAACACAAAAATACAGCATCTAAATATGGACAATTTGATTCTGAGGTCTTGCCAGCTCTATGTTGGTGGAAGAGCTGGTCCCCAAATGGTTAGGGTCAGAGCCGTAACTAGGGTCAGGCGAGTGAGGCACTCACCTCGGGGCACACGGCAGTCAGGGGCGCCCTCTCCTCTCCCACCGCCGAAGCTGCCTGCGGGAGGTCCGCCGGTCCTATGGCTTTGGCGGCAATTCGGCGGAGGATACACTCTACAATGGGACCGGCGGACCTCCCGCATGCAAGCCGCGGCGGCTTCAGCGGCAGGGGAGGAAGGAGCTCCCACAGGCAAGCCACCGGTCCCTTCTGCACCCCTGACTGCCTCGGACACAGAAATTCCTCACTACGGCTCTGGTTAGGGTTGCCAACCCTCCTGGTTTTGCCGGGAATCTCCCGGAATCAGGTCCTATCTCCTGGAGGCTACTGAAGCCAAACTGGGAGATTTTAGGCGCTTAAAGTCCAGCGACACAGCAGGGCCAAGGCAGGCTCCCTACCTGCCCTGACCCTGCGCTGCTCCTGGAAGCAGCCGGCAAGTCCCTGTGGTCCCGGGGTGGGACAGGGAGTCTCCGCCCATGCCCCGAATGCCGACTCCGCAGCTCCCATTGGCCGGGAACTGCAGCCAATGGGAGCTGCGGGGGCAGCACTTGCGGGTGCGGTCAGCATGCGGAACCCCCCCCAAGGGGCCACAGGGACGTGCTGGTTGCTTCCAAGAGCTGCTCATGGCCAGGACAGGCAAGGAGCCTGCCTTAGCCCTGCTGCGCTGCTGCCTGAGGTAAGCGCCTCCCAGCCGGAGCCCACACCCCTCACCCCCTCCTGCCCCTCAACCTGCTGTCCCAGCCCTGAGCCCCCTCCAGCACCCAAACTCCCTCCCAGAGCTTGCACCCTGCACCCCTCCTGCACCACAATCTCCTGCCCCAGGCTCAGCCTGGAGCCCCCTCCCATACTCCAAACCCCTCGGCCCCAGCCCTGAGCCCGCATCCCTTCCCACACCCCAAACCCCTGCCCCAGCCCGGTGAAAGTGAATGAGTGTTGGGGAGCGTGAGCAACGGAGAGAGGGGGGATGGAGTGAGTGGGGCAGAGCCTCAGACAAGGGGTGGGGTGGGGGCAGGGGGCGGGGCAAGGGTGTTTGGGTTTGTATGATTAGACAGTCGGCAACCCTACAAATGGTAGAAATGTGGAACAGCTGATCTCAAAATTTCTACCAGCTTGGATTCCAGCTCACTTGGACCTGGAAAACAGGCCTCTTTAGATTTTGGATCTCACTTAGAACCAAAATGCTAAGTGTGGGTTTGGCTCTAAATTTCGGGTCTAATCCTAATGGATTTTAAGGAGTGCAGATTAAATATTGTCTAACTCCTAATTCAATGCAAAAATACAAATTAGGCTGTGACAATGAAGTGTTGGTGTCAAAAGTTCCTCTGACACGTTTCTTCAACTTAATGTTTTTTTCAAAGTGGTGAAGATAGTAACTACATTTGGTTTTAGGGACTGTTTTACAGCAGCTTCCTGAAACAGACTAAGTCTGACACAGCAAATCTATCAATGCATTTTTTTTCTTGGAATGTGCAGTTCTGAGGATCAGTTTTTCCAAGAACTAATATCCATTGTTATCATGATTCTTTTCTTGTTTACATAGGATACTACAGTTGTACTATATAGGCTCTATAGCATACTCATTTTTAGTCCTATCTGCTGCTTACAATACTTCTACACTGTCATTAACTAGTTTGATTTCTTGCTGAGCAATAAAGCTCTTCTTTTCTTGCATTGTATGCCATTCAAAACTGTAGTCTGTCCTCACTTTAAAACATTTGAGCACACTTATGGCCTCATTTACACCTATTTAACTTCCTCAACTTCAGAGGTGTTGTCTGGGTACAACTGAGGGTAGAATCTGGCCTTGTACAGATAAGCTTTGAAAAGATTGCTGATGACTGTATTGATTTGGCCTGCACAACGTGATCATGTCTCTGCTGACAATCGTACTAAAGTCTTCCAATTCCAAGAATACTCCCTTCTTAAAAATACACAGGAAAAAAATATGAAAGATAAAGCCCAGGGCCCTTCTAATGCTGCCCAGCTGCTTGTGTACTTCTCTGAGCTCTAAATGCTATATTGCAGGGGTTCTCAAACTGGGGGTCGGGACCCCTCAGGGGGTCATGAGGTTATTATGTGGGGGGTTGTGAGCTGTCAGACTCCAACCCAAACCCTGCTTTGCCTCCAGCATTTATAATAGTGTTAAATATATAAAAAAGTGTTTTTAATTCATAAGGGGGGGGGGGGGTCATACTCATAGGCTTGTTATGTGAAAGGGGTCACCAGTACAAAAGTTTGAGAACCACGGCATTGAATGTTATTACAATTGTTTCCTACTTATTGTGAGCCAGATTGTGCTTGATCCATACATAGACCACAGACATGAAGGGGAAGGATCCTGAACAAGGGAGTTCTTGTATTAATTTTGATGGAGTATATGGGCCCAAAATGTTAAAGGTGTTAGCATGACTCTGCTATTGTTTAACATTAAGCTGTTTTAAACAAGATTTGGGGTTTAGTATACAGCAGTGGTTCCCAAACTTTAACAACCTGCGAACCCCTTTCACAAAGATATCAAATCTCGCGAACCCCCTCCTAAAAATGAATATTTCCAGGGATTTTCTCCCTTACCTGAGCATAAATTATAGAAGCAGTGATCTTGGAAATAATTTGGGTTTTTTATGACACGTTTATTGCACACTATTTATTATTACATTATTATTTATCATTACATTTTTAATTTTATTACATTATGAAAACAGCAACACTCTTCCAAGATTTCACTCTTGTAGCTCATATCAATTCAATTAAGCCTGTTATAGGACAAGGCTCCTACATTTTTCATCAAGGAGTACCAGACATCAACCAGCATGAAGGTATGTATTTAAGAAGCCAACTCAAATAAAGAATTCCTCCCACAAGCATTCAGGTCATAGGCAAAGAATGCATGACTATAACAAAGTTTAAACTTGTACTTCATAATAATTTAGGTGGGGGTGCAGGTTCTGGGACGGAGTTTGGGTGCAGGCTCTGGGCTGGGGATATGGGGTGCAGGCTCTGGGAGGTAGTTTGGGGATGGGAGAGGGTGCGGAGGGACGGGGTGCATGCTCTGGAATGGAGTTTGGGTGTAGGCTGTGGGCTGGGGCAAGGTGTAGGGGTGTAGGAGGGGGTGAGGGGTGCAGGCTCTAGTTTGTGCGCAGGAGGGGAGGTGTGGGAAGGGGGTGGGGGTGAAGGCTCTGGGACGGAGTTTGGGTGCTGTGTGCAGGCTCCGGGCTGGGGCAGGGGCTGGGGGTGCAGGAGGGGGTGAGGGGTGCAGGCTCTGGGACGGTGTTTGGGTGCAGGCTTTGGGCTGGGGGTGCAGGCTTTGGGAGGGAGTTTGGGGATGGGAGGGGGTACAGAAGGAGGGGGTGCAGGCTTTGGGAGGGAGTTTGGGGGCCAGAGAGAGTGTGTGGGAAAGGGGTGGGGGTGCAGGCTATGGGAGGAGATGGGGGGGGTGCGGCACTTACTTGGCACTCCTAGGCAGGGCGGGCCAGGGGTCTCCATGTGCTGCTACCCCCAGGCACTGCCCCCACAGCTTCCCATTGGCTGCAGGGGTGCTTGGGGTGGGACACAAACCCACCCTGCCCAGGGGGTGCAGGGAGGGGCCGGCAGCCACGGGGAGCAAGCAGGCAGGAAGCTGCTCAGCTCTGCTGCACTGCCAGTGGTGACTGGGGGCCCCGGGCTGTTTTAAATGGCCTGAAGGATGTGCGGCGGGGGGGAGGGAGGGAGGGAGGCAGGGCCAAGGGAGAGACCCAGCTTCAAACAGTGCTGGAGCCGGGCCTGTGGTGCCCAGGCACCACGGGCCCATAGAACTCGCCATCCATGAATGCAGCAGGGAGTGATGCAGCAAGGAGTGAGGCAGATTTGACCTGGGAATGTGGCAGGGGAGTTTAATTGGGGATGGGGGGCTTCCCGTGAGGGAAGATACCTGAGCCTGTAACCTGAGCCAGGAGGGGATTTGGGGCCAGGTGACACCTTCTGGACAAAGGCTGGAGGAGGGGCGGCTGGGTGAGACAGCTGGAGGGGTTTCCAGTTGTTGGAGTTGGCTGGGGAAGAGGATGGAGCCCCAGGTCTGGGGTCTATTCTCCCTGCCCCCTAGAAGGACCTGACTGAGGGGTCCTATTTGTGCCTACAAGCTCTGGTTTGGACTGTGTTCCTGTCATCTCTAATAAACCTGCTGTTCTACTGGCTGGCTGAGAGTCACGGTGGATTGCAGGAAGTGGGGATGCAGGGCCCTGACTTTCCCTCATTCTGTGACAACTGGTGGTAGAAGTGGGATCTACTGCACCCCGTGGATGGCGCTTCCTGCAGTAAGTGACTGGGGAGCAGTAAAACGAAGGGGGATTGACAGAGACCAGGTGTGCTGAAGATGCAGAGAGAAGTGGTTTCGGGGGGTGGAGGAGCTACGCTTAACCCCGGGGAGTGTATGCCCAGCAAGAAGGACTGTTGCAATAATGAGATCCCCTTGGGCACGCTGGTGAGCAGTCTCAGGGATGGAGGAGTCTGCAGCTCGACCCTGGGAGAGAGGTGGTGACCTGGAGACGGGCTGGCACACTAGGGGTTCCTCCTGGAAACCATGGGGAGCTGCGAGCACACAGGCCTGTGAGTGGCCAGCAGGAAGATGTATAATAAGCGCCTTAAGAGCAACCTGGTGGAGTTCTACAGCAGAGGGGGCTGTGCATTGGGAGGCTCACCAAAGGACAGCTAATTGCCCAGCTGAAGGAGAAAGATCGCTTGGATGAACCGATCCCTGTCTCTGAGGGAAGCAGCTCAGCAGATGCAACACGGGCCCTGGTGCCTGACCCAACTGGGAGGGGTCAGACTGCTGCCGAGGACATCCCAAGACCCCTCTTACTTATGCCTAGGGGAGGGTCTGGGAGAAGCCCAGCGAATACCGAGGGCACCCTGACCCCGGCAGCCAGCTGGGGATCCTCCCGGCAGAGCTCCCCATCCCTGGAGCTGAGGCGGCTGGAATGGGAGAGGGAGATAAAGCTGAAAGAGCTGGAGTTGAGGCAGCAGGAACTAGCGGAATGGGAAAAGCAGCATCAGCATGAGCTGGAGGAGCGAGAAGAACGGGAAAAACAGCGTCAGCATGAGTTGGAGCTGGCCAGGCTGAGGAACAGCGAGCCCACGGCTGTGGTGAGTGAGAGGGGACCCAGGACTGCATGGAGCTTTGATAAGCGCCTTGATAAGGACCAGTCCCCCACATCCAGATCAATATACAACTCAGATCTTACCCACAAATCACGCTGTTGCCAATCCTTTAGAGTCTAAAATCTAAAGGTTTATTTGTAAAAGGAAAAAGGTATAGGTGAGAGCTAGAATTGGTTAAAAGGAATAAATTACATACAGCAATGGCAAAGTTCTTGGTTCAGTGATGAAATAAGCTGCAGGTTCAAATCAAGTCTCTGGAGTGCATCCCCAGCTGGGATGGGTCATTCAGTCCTTTGTTCAGAGCTTCAGTTTGTAGCAAAGTCCCTCCAGAGGTATGAAGCAGGATTGAAGACAAGATGGAGGAGTTGCAGCAGTCTTTTATAGTCTTTCATCATGTGGCCTCTCTTTCTTTGTTCCAAAGACAAGCACTGGGGCACATGGCAAGAAAAAACCTTGGAGTTTGGTCCATAGGCATGTCCCTGCACAACTTGCTGAGTATCCACCTTCTTTCAATGGGTCAATTGTATAGCTGATGGCCCTTAATGGGCCATCAAGCAGACAAGGCAGAGCTGAAGCCAAGCTGTCTGGGGTGTCACCCAGCATCCTAGCACAGGTTTGAAATACAGACAGTATAGAGCCAATACTTATAACTTTAAATACAAAACTGATACATACATATAAATGACATAATCATAACCAGCAAACCATAACCTGGTCTTAGACACCTCATTTGACCCCCTTTATATAAGATTTGGTGCCACTACAGGACCTTGGTTGCAACAATGATCTATACGGTCCCAGTTATTGTCAATAACGTCACATGGGACTCCCCAAGGAAGTCTTGACGGACCAAGGATCCAACTTCATGTCGGCCCTGCTCCGGTGCTTGTGGGAGAAATGTGGGGTCTGGCACAGTTGGGCCTCAGCATACCACCCCCAATCCAACGGGCTGGTGGAGAGGTTCAATGGAACCCTAAAGATGATGCTGAAAACCTTTATGAACCAGCACCTGCAGGATTGGGACAAGTACTTACCTCACCTGCTGTTCGCGTACAGGGAAGTGCCCCAGGAGTCTACTGGATTTTCGCCTTTTGAACTGTTATATGGAAGGCGGGTAAGGGGGCCCCTGGACCTGATGAGAGAGATGAATGGGAGGGGAAGGCCACTCCCAATGGAGCATCAGTGGTGGAGTATGTCCTGACCTTCTGAGAAAGACTTGCTAAGCTCATGGGCTTGGCCAAGGAGAATCTGGCCAGAGCCCAGAGGAAGCAGAAGGTCTGGTATGAGCACACAGCGCAGGCCCACACCTATGCCACAGGAGACCAGGTGATGGTTCTCATCCCCTTGAGAAAAAACAAACTATAAGCTGCCTGGAAAGGCCCTTTTAAGGTTGTCAAGCAACTTATATGAGGTAAACTATGTGGTGGAGCTAACTAACCGGGCACACCACCGCCGGGTGTACCATGTGAATATGCTGAAGCCATATTATGACAGGGAGAGTGTGGTGTTGGCCGTGTGTGGCCATTGGGAGGAGCGGGAGATGACCCTTTAGTAGATCTATTCCCTGAGACAGGAGCTGGCTCCCCCCTGGAAACAATTCCCCTCTCTGATTAGCTAACCCCTGCCTAGCAAGCTGAGATCATAGGGGTGCTGCATCTGTACCAACTGCTGTTTTCCAACCAGCCTGGACTCACTAATCTGACTGTCCACCAGATGCAGACAGGATCGCACCCACCTATAAGATGTGCCCCCTTCTGAGTCACAGGGAAAACTGCTCAGGACCTGGAAAGAGAGGTCAATGACATGCTGGCTTTGGGGGTGATCCAGCCATCTTCCAGCCCTTGGGCCTCACCTGTGGTGCTGGTCCCCAAAAAGGATGGGTCGATCTGGTTCTGTGTGGACTATCGGAAGCTCAGTGCCATCACTGTATCTGCTGCCTACCTCATGCCCAGGCCTAGCGAGCATGTTTTCTTTTCTTCATAAGCAACTTTCCAGGACCATCATGATCATTTGACTTAGATTTTCCACACTTTGGACTTGATGAAACACTAGCTGATGTCAAATGTTTTCTCGTGTCTTTACAGTTTCCGTTTTCAGCCACATGTCCATATTGGGTGTACAACAGTTCAAATAAAAATAACACACTGATAATGCTAACAAATGAACAAACTAGTAAATGAGAAGATTCACTCACATCTCATTGGAGCCAAATGGCACGCTACAGAGAATGACTCAGTATGGACTAACTGAGAGTCTTTACCGTCACATTGGGTACAATGACCTTGGTTCTGGCTGATTTGGCGCGCAAATACTTTTTCTTCCTCCATCAGGGGGTGTGTGGGGCCAGGGACAAATTAGCCTGGATGGCCCCCAGGTACAGCATAGCTCCCTCTCCCACTCTGCCTATCATGCTGCCCGACTTTCCCTGTCTGCCAGGGACAGGGTCCCAGCTGCCGCCTGCTCGCCCAGGGTCCCAGCTACTGCCCCGCCCGCTACGGTGCTCGTTGCCTGGGCTACCGACCCTGCGCTCCATGGGACTTCGGCTGCCCACCCCACTGGTCATGGGGCCCCAGCTGCAGCCCCACATTCCTGGGTCCCGGCTGCTGCTCCCCCACGCCCGGGGTCCCTAGCGACAGCTCTGTCCGCCATTACAGAATTTTTTCTGAGAACTCCCTGATACATTTCGTGAACATCACTTTGGGAACCACTGATTTAGAGTCTGATTTTTAAACAAGGAAAAAGCTCTTAAAGGACAGAGCTCACAGGAGCTTTTTCTGTTTCGTTAGTGTGATGTTATCTGATTAAAATATGACCATATAGATCATTTTTGCAACCACTGTTATATATTTGCAGCAAATATTGTACAAAGGTTGTCTAGTGAGGTGTCTATAAAAAATGCTTGTTATGATTATGCTATCTGTATGCATGTGTCATTTTTGTATTTAAAGTTATAAGTATTGGCTCTATACCTGGATTTCAAATGTTTGCTCCTGGGGTAATGGCCACTAAGTAATCAGCCAGATATGCCATGTAAGATATCTGCAAAGATGTCATAATTTGCCAGATATGATAATCTTGTTTATATGTTTGTATCACCTTCGTATTATGAGTTATAGATATGTCTGTATGTCTGTATTTCAAACTTGTTCTATGCTTCTGGGTGACACACCCAGACAGTTTGGCATCAGCACTGCCTAGCCTGCTTGATGGCCCATTAAGGACCATCAGCTATACAACTGACCCATTGAGAGACGGCAGATATACCTTATGACTCAGCAATGCATGCAGGGAAATGCCTATGGAGAGAACTCTAAGGCTTCCAAGCCATGTGCTGGGCAGCTTGTGTTTGAAACAAAGGAAGCACAGGCCGCATGGCAAGAGACTATAAAAGGCAGCTGCATCTTCTCCATTTGGTCTTCAATCCTGCTTCTTACCTCTGGAGGAACCTTGCTACAAACTGAAGCTCTGAACAATGGACTGAATGACCCAGCCAAGCTGTGGATGTACTCCAGAGACTTGACTTAAGCCAGCAGTTTATTCCATCACTGCTCCAAGCCTGGGCCAAGAACTTTGCCATTGCTGTGTGTAATTGATTCCTTTAACCAATTTGAACTCTCACCTTTCTTTCTTTTTATAAATAAACCTTTAGATTTTAGTTAATAAGAATTGGCTGTAGCATGTATTTGGGTAAGATCTGAACATTCGTTAACCTGGGAGGTAATGTGTCCGATCCTTTGGGATTAGTAGAACCTTTTCTTTTATATGATGAAATAAGATTTACAGAAATTTTCATCATATTTGACATGGGTACCTGGATGGAGGCCTGAGGCTGGATCACTTTAAAGGAACTGTGTTGTTTGGACTTATGAGTAACCAGTAAGGTAATAAAGAAGCTGTTTTATGCTGGCTTGGTAAATCTCATATTGGAATATACACCAGCTTTATGGGGATTGTCTGCCCCATTCTTTATTTATCTCTAATTGAGTGACCACAGCTGGCTCCCCGCTAGAACCCTGGTCACAATTAGCTTATGTAACTCACTGGCAGTGACGCTATTCCTAAGAAATAGACGTCTTTAGTAATAAGTACACTGTCTCCCTAATGGGAACACAGTATGAGTAATGGCCGGAAGGGTAGGAGTAGTGTAAGAGAGAGGGAAGAGTTCAGCCAGAATCTACATGGAACTCCTGTTTTCTCCACACATCAGAGATACACAAGATCTTGGTATAGGATCTGTTCTGTACAGCAAAATCCAAAAAGAGGGAGACCTTTCTTGCTATTTATATCAAGAAAAGGAATATGCAGTAAATTGGGCATAACATAAGCTAAACTGCTATGAATTCCCCTTCCCCCACTGTAGTACACGTAACTGGTTTCACTCTGCTGCCTTCCTGTTTAGAGGCTGTGAATTCTGTGAGTGAATCTGACTGCCACTTTGCTCTGCCTGCTGTGGCTAGGTCCAGCTATTGCTTTTGCTCTACCTGCTGCTCAGATAACCAGAACTGCTTCTGGGGCCTGATCTTTGCCGAGGGTCTACCACAAGAGACCCTCGGCAGTGGTGCTCCCTTGCACTGCACCCAGGGATAGCGGTGGCCAGCACATCCCTGCGGCCTGCGCCGCTTCCTGCAGCTCCCATTGTTTGGGAACTGGGAACTGCAGCCACTGGGAGCTGCGGGCAGCCATGCAAATATATACACACTGTCCGGAGGCCCGCCAGCGGATTACCCTGATTGGGTGCGTTTGGCCCGTGGGCCGCAGGTTGCCCACCACTGGTCTACAGGCAAGCCTGCTATGATGCGGCGCTTGCAATTCCCGGCTCAGCACCATACCTGGCACCGCTCTCAATCGCCTTTTCCGTGTCACTGCTCCCTGGCACCGAGCCACACGAGAGCCCCTCCGGCACCAGTGACACGATGCTCTCCCTCCCCGGCACCAAGCCCAGACCAGCTCCGATCCCTGGTGCCAGCAGAGGACCAGCACCGACCCACAGTGACGTCAGAGGATCAGCACTGACTGGTGGCACTGGGCCTTCATCTTTGATCGCTGGCACTAGATACCCACTACCGGTCCCCATCGCCGTATCCTGGGCACCGGTCCCCAGCAAGATCATCCTGTCACCGGTCTCCCACCTCATCGTGGCATTGGTCGTCAGTGCATGGGCCCTTGGTGCTGCCATGGTCCTTGCGATCGGGATTTGCTTCCTTGGAGTCTGATGCAGACTTGTACTATTTGAGGCGCAGTTGACATAGGTCCGAGAGGCAACGAAGGAGGGTGCTGCCAGCCTGGCAGCCGCAGTGGCAACCCCTGACGCAATGGCCCTTTTGGACCCCTGGGGCTTACCATCAGGCCCACGGGGTGGGGGGGGTCGAGATTGGTAGCATCAGAACACCAGTCACCCCACTCTCCTAGGGACAGGCCAATGCCTCAGGGATCTGAGGCCACTCTGTCCCAATCGCCCCTTCAGGCTCCAGTCGCGGCCGAGGCGACCCCAACAGGGGACCAGCTGCAGAGTCAGGCCACAGCATCCCAGGATGTAACTGCCACAGGGGCGTGCACTGACCAAGAGGAAGTCAGGGAGCTGGAGGGGCAGGAGGACCCAGTACCCACTCTGGCCACCTCATCCTCTTCCCTTGATGAAGCTGTGGCAGGGGCATCAGCTTCCGGCCCTCCTCTAATTGACCATAGGGCACATCAGGACCTCCTTAGGCAGATTGCCCGCAACATGGGATTGCAAGTGGAGGAGGTGGTCGAGGCTGAGGACCCCATGGTGGATATTCTCACTCCCAAAGGTCCATCATGGATAGCTCGGCCTTTGATCAAAACTGTTCACAACAATATAAAGACCCTTTGGCAAACCCTGGCCTCAATTCCGCCGACTGCCAGGGGTGTGGAGCGCAAATACCTTGTCCCTTCCAAGGGCTATGAATACTTATTCTCACACCTGCAGCCATGTTCTCTGGTCGTGTCAGCACTTAACAAGAAAGGGCGTCAGGGACAGCAAGGATCAGCCCCCAAATCTAAGGAGGCAATAAGGATGGACCCAGAAAGGTCTATGCCATTAGGGGCCTCCAGCTGAGGATCGCTAACCAGAAAGCTATCCTCAGTAGGTATAACTTCAATTTATGGTCCTCCATGTTGAAGTTCAAAGAACTGATCCCTGTGGACTCTAGGGCTGAATTCTCCGCCATCATACAGGAAGGGAAGGCGGTAGCGCGGACCTCTCTGCAGGCTTCCCTAGACTCGGGGGATTTGACCACCCGTACCCTCTCCTCAGGCATAGCCATGAGGAGAACATCATGGCTTCAAGCATCTGGGCTACCCCCGAAGTACAGCAAACCCTGCAGGACATTCCCTTGGAGCTCTTTTCGGAGACGGACTCCAAACTTGAAAGACTCCAGGGCGACCATGAAGTCGTTGGAAATGCATATGCCAGCATCCCAACGCAAGCACTTTAAGCCCCAACCACAACAACAACGCTCATATCCTCCTCGGCCGAGGCAGGATTTTTATAGATGAAGAGGCAAGAACGGCAGGTGGAAACCTTCCAACCTCCCTTCGGTGCAAGGTCATGGCCAGTCTAAGCCTCCATCAGGCTCTAAACAGGCCTTTTGAAGATGTGCCTGAGGATGGTGCACACCACCGGATCCTTACCCATGTTTTCTGAATCATCTATCACACTTCTAACGTGTTTGGTCCCAAATAACATCGAACTGCTGGGTTCTTCGCATGGTAGAAGTCGGATATTCTCTCCAATTCTGCTCTTCCCCTCCCTCCCACTCCCCCTTCCCTGTCCCTCTTCAGGGACTCCTCTCATGAGCAACTCCTTATCCAGGAGGTGCAATCGCTCCTCGCCATAGGGGCAGTGGAGGAGGTTCCTCAGGAGCTATGGGGCAAGGGATTCTATTCCCGATACTTCCTTATCCCCAAGGCAAAGGGGGGGTGTCAGACCCATTCTAGACCTGCAAGGACTCAACCAGTTCATGGTAAAGTTGAAGTTCTGCATGGTCTCCCTGAGCACGATCATCCCTTCCTTGGATCCAGGAGACTGGTATGCTACCCTCGAGATGAAGACACATACTTTCACATAGCCATTTGGCCTGCGCACAGCCCTTTTCTCTGGTTTGCGCTCAACCACATATACTATCAGTTCACAGTCCTTCCATTTGGTCTGTCAACAGCCCCCCGAGGATTCACCAAGTGCATGTCGGTCGTAGCCTTCCTCCGGAGGAGGCAGGTGCAGGTATACCCCTGCCTAGACAACTGGCTGCTCAGGGTGTGTACCAGGGAGCAGGTAGAGTCTCTAGTCCGATTGGTCAGGTCCACTTTCCAGAGACTGGGACTCCTCCTCAACGTGAACAAGTCAACCTTATCACCGACCCAAAGAGTAGAATTCATTGGAGTGGTGCTGGACTCGGTACAGGCAAGGGCATTCCTGCCAGAGACCCATTTCCAGGCCATGACAGACATTATTCAAAGCCTCAGGTGGTAGCCAACCACTACCACAAGGGAATACCTGAGTCTCCTGGGACACATGGCAGCCTGCATGTACATAGTCAGGCATGCAAGAATGAGGCTCAGACCCCTTCAAGCGTGGCTCGCACAGATATACCAACCAGGGCGCGACAGGCTGGACTCAGTAGTGACGGTGCCAGGACACATACTTGAGTCCCTACAGTGGTTGCTCAACCCTCACATGGTATGCGAAGGTGTCCCCTTCAACAGTGCACCATCCTCCTTGTCCCTAGTAATGGATGTGTCAGATCTAGGTTGGGGGGCACACCTGGGAGATCTCTGAACACAAGGCCTGTGGTCATGGGATGAGCTCTCACTCCATATCAATATCAGGAAACTCAGAACACTGTGACTAGCATGCTAAACTTTCCAGTACCGGCTAGAAGGCCAAACCATGGCAGTGATGACGGACAACACCACTGCTATGTTCTACATCAACAAGCAGGGTGGACCCTGTTCCTTCCTCCTATGTCAAGAAGCCCTCCAGCTATGGGAGTTCTGCATAGCCCACTCCATACACCTGGAGGCGTCCTATCTCCCAGGAGCACAGAATGAGCTAGCGGATCACCTCAGCAGGTCATAGAATCATAGAATCTCAGGGTTGGAAGGGACCTCAGGAGGTCATCTAGTCCAACCCCCTGCTCAAAGCAGGACCAGCCCCAACTAAATCATCCCAGCCAGGGCTTTGTCAAACCTGACCTTAAAAATCTCTAAGGAAGGAGATTCCACCACCTCCCTAGGTAACCCATTCCAGTGCTTCACCACCCTACTAGTGAAAAAGTTTTTCCTAATATCCAGCCTAAACCTCCCCCTCTGCAACTTGAGACCATTACTCCTTGTTCTGTCATCTTCTGCCACTGAGAACAGTCTAGATCCATCCTCTTTGGAACCCCCTTTCAGGTAGTTGAAAGCAGCTATCTAATCCCCCCTCATTCTTCTCTTCTGCAGGCTAAACAATCCCAGTTCCCTCAGCCTCTCCTCATAAGTCATGTGCTCCAGCCCCCTAATAATTTTTGTTGCCCTCCGCTGGACTCTTTCCAATTTATCCACATCCTTCTTGTAGTGTGGGGCCCAAAACTGGACACAGTACTCCAAATGAGGCCTCACCAGTGCCGAATAGAGGGGAATAATCACGTCCCTCGATCTGCTGGAAATGCCCCTACTTATACAGCCCAAAATGCCGTTAGCCTTCTTGGCAACAAGGGCACACTGTTGACTCATATTCAGCTTTTCGTCCACTGTAACCCCTAGGTCCTTTTCTGCAGAACTGCTGCCCAGCCATTCGGTCCCTAGTCTATAGCAGTGCATGGGATTCTTCCGTCCTAAGTGCAGGACTCTGCACTTGTCCTTGTTGAACCTCATCATATTTCTTTTGGCCCAATCCTCTAATTTGTCTAAGTCCCTCTGTATCCTATCCCTACCCTCCAGCGTATCAACCACTCCTCCCAGTTTAGTGTCATCTGCAAACTTGCTAAGGGTGCAGTCCACACCATCCTCCAGATTGTTGATGAAGATATTGAACGAAACCGGCCCCAGCACCGACCCTTGGGGCACTCCACTTGATACCGGCTGCCAACTAGACATGGAGCAGGTCGATTCGCAACCACAAATGGTCTGTCTGTCCAGATGTTCTTCACCCATCTTCCAAAGGTGAGGATTTCCCCAGGTCGACCTATTTGCCACCTGGAGCAACAGGAAGTGCCCAAATGTTCTGCTCCTCCCAGAAACACAGCCCGGGTTCAATGATGGATGCGTTTCTGCTACCTTGGGGAGACCACCTCATGTATGTGTTCCCACTGGTCCCACTCGTATACAAGGTGCTGCTCAAGATCTGCAGGGACAAAGCAGAGGTGATTCTGCTGACCCCAGCATGGCCCCATCAACACTGGTACACCACGTTTCTAGAGCTGTCAGTGGACACCCCGATCGTGCTATCACTCTGACCCAATCTGATCACTCAGGACCATGGTCGCCTCCACCACCCAGACCTCCAGTCCCTCCACCTCATGGCTTGGAAGCTTCATGGTTAAACCCCATGGAACTCCTATGTTTGGAGCTGGTAAGGGAGGTTCTACTCGGCAGCAGGAAACCTTCCACCAGGGCTACTTATCTAGCCAAGTGAAAGAGATTCACTTGCTGGTGTGTCTGGCAACACACACCTCCACTCCAGGCATCTATACCACTCATCCTGGAGTATCTTCTGCATCTCAAACAGCAGGGCCTAGCTGCGGCATCCATCAAGGTGCACCTTTCTGGTATCTCCAGCCTTCCACCCGGGAACATCTGGATGCTCCATGTTTGCTAATCCCATGGTAGGATGTTTCCTCAAGGGCTTGGAACACCTATATCCACAGATTAGGTGACCGACTCCTGCATGGGACCTTAACCTGGTCTTCACCAGGCTCATGGGGCCCCCTTTTGAACCGCTGGCAACTTGTTCCCTGCTCTATTTGTCATGGAAGGGGTCCTTCTTGGTAGCCATCACATCAGCCAGGTGGGTATCCGAATGAAAGGCTCTGACCTCCTGCCCACCCTACACGGTCTTTCACAAGGACAAGGTGCAGCTCAGGCCTCACCCAGTCTTCCTCCCCAAAGTAGTGTCACAATTCTACACTGTTCAAGACATTTTTCTACCCGTCTTCTATCCTAAGCCTCACACCAGTACTCAAGAGCAGAGGCTGCATTCACTGGATGTTTGGAGAACACTAGCATTCTACATCAAGCACATGAAACCGTTCAGGAAGTCAAAGCAACTGTTTGTGGCGGTAGCAGACCAGATGAAAGGACTCCCGGTCTCATCTCAAAGAATATCTTCCTGGATCACATCCTGCATCTGCACATGCCACAAGTTAGCCAAGGTCTCAGTCCCAATTCTTACGGCACATTCCACAAGGGCACAAGCCTCGTCAGCTGCGTTCCTGGCCTAGGTCCCTATACAAGAGATCTGCAGGGCAGAAACTTGGTCATCAGTGCATACGTTTACCTCTTACAATGCCAGAGTTCGGCAAACTTGGCACGCAGCCCATCAGGGTAATTCGCTGGCGGGCTGCGAGACTTTTTGTTTACGTTGACCATCCGCAGGCACGGCCCACCTGCAGCTCCCAATGGCCGCAGTTTGCTGTTCCCGGCCAATGGGAGCTGCGGGAAACGGTGGGCTGAGTGCTGTCATAGCTGTTAAACCGCTCGACAATTTCTCCCTCCCTCCCAAACCAAAAATGCTGTGTAGAGCAAATAGAATCTATTTACTACTCCTTGATCTCCGCAGCCCAATGTGGTGTTTTTTACACATCTCTTGTAAGTGCAGATTCCTGCTTTTTCAGAGTATGGGACATGGTGGCTAATACATCAGTAAATATTTTTGAAGTGCCTATCACCATAATAGCAAGTAGATGCGGTAGTAAGCAGCTAATACAACAGCTCCTCAGAACCAGGAATCTCTCCCAATACTGTATTTAGCAACTATAATAGTTCCTCCTATGCTGCTCTATAAATGGCAGTCCTCTCTGTGTGAGATATTCTCCCCTCTCCTTTGTTTAAAGGCTCAGATATTGCAATCATTTGCAATCACTTTTGACACCTGAAAGTTCAGTCCCTAATACAGAAGAATACCTGGATAATATTGTCAGTTTGATGCTTCAGAGCCACCTTGTACTCCACTCTGTAAAAGCAGGAGTCTTTTTGCTAGGTAAAAGCCTTTGCTGTGAAGAGGCTCTCTTTCTCAGTGTCCTAGTTTATGGACAAAGACTCATTCAGAAGCAGAGAAACAGTTTGAGAATCATTGCATCACTCTTGGCCAATTCTTTCCCTTGGAAACGGACATGGTTTGAGAATGCTCCATGTATTGAACATTATTTGAAAGTGGTTTAAGTTTTTATTTAAAAAATAGAACAAGCTGCAGCCTTATTTATCAACAAATACTGTTGATACTAACAAAATACTAACAAAACTGTTACAGCAGACCATGATCAAAAGGCTCAGCTACTGTAATTCCCTCTTAGCAGGGCTTTCCCTACACTTTCAGCTTGCTTTGAATGTAGCAGCATATTTGTTCACTGGCTTCAGCAACCATGATTGTACGTTCACCCCATGTTCTCTACACTGTCCACTCATAAATTGACACCAAATTGAATATTTGTTGTCATTTTATATAAAGTGCATTCAACAATATTACTCCCAGCTAATATGATAGATTCAAGTTCTCCTCCTTGGGTCTTTGCCTGGTGCATTTCATAGTTTCTTTTCTTAAACCAGTTCTGAAGTAAGAGTGGCTAAGGATTAAAAAATCTTCACTCTTACTATGATGCTAACTCTACACCAGAGGGGTCAAGTTCAAGATCTCATAAAGAATTTCTTTTTAAAACGTTCTTAAAATCAGAACTCATTTATTTTTAATTTAAAAAATTTAGGACATTTTTTAAAATTGCAAGTACATGCTACTTTAATCCAGTACATGCCAATCACAGCACAACTAAAGCATATGCATGCTGAAAGGTATTGTGCTGCCAGCCTAGCAAAAACATTACTATGTGAAAAAATTCTGTGCATGAAATTCTCTAATTAACTGCTCCAAGTAACAGTCTCTAAACCCAACTACATAGGTCTTAAATGGAAAAAATTGTCTACTGGCAACTGTACCAAAGTAAGAAAGAGAAATAAAAATGCAACTAGATTAATTCTATGGAAAACATCACTAGACTGGCACTAAATATCGTTACATGGTAAACTCATATGAAATAAATATCTTCTCTCACCCAGCCCAAAACTTTTACTTTCTGATAAAAATCAATGTATCCTAGTCACATGAACAGAGGATATGATGTATCATGGGGATAGGCCAGTGGTTCTCAAACTTTTGTACTGGTGACCCCTTTCACACAGCAAGCATCTGAGTGCAACCCCCCTTATACATTTAAAAAGCTTTTTTATATTTAACACTCTTATAAATGCTGGAGGAGATAATAACAACATAAGAATAGCCCTACTGGGTCAGACCAAAGGTCCATCCAGCCCAGTATTCTGTCTTGTGCCAGGTGCCCGAGAGGGAATGAACAGAACAGGTCATCATCAAGTGATCCATTCCCTGTCGCTCATTCCCAGCTTATGACAAACAGAGGCTAGGGACACCATTCCTGCTCATCCTGGCTCATAGCCATTGGTGGACCTATCCTCCATGAGTTTATCTAGTTCTTTTTAAAATCCTGTTATGGTCTTGGCCTTCACAACATCCTCTGGCAAGGAGTTCCACAGGTTGACTGTGTGTTGTGTGAAGAAATACTGCCTTTTATTTGTTTTAAACCTGCTGCCTATTAATTTCATTTGGTGACCGCTAGTTCTAGTGTTATGAGAAGTAGTAAACAACACTTCCTTATTTACTTTCTCTACACCAGTCATGATTTTATAGACCTCAATCATATCTCCCCTTAGCCTTCTCTTTTCCAAACTGAAAAGTCCCAGTCTTATTAATCTCTCCTCATACGGAAGCCGTTCCATCCCCTAATAATTTTTGTTGCCCTTTTCTGGACTTTTTCCAATTCTAATATATCTTTTTTGAGATGGGGCAACCACATCTGCATGCAGTATTCACGGTGTGGGTGTACCATGGATTTATATAGAGGCAATATGATATTTTCTGTTGTATTATCTATTCCTTTCTTGATGATTCCCAATATTCTGTTCGCTTTTTTGACTGCCACTGCACATTGAGTGGATGTTTTCAGAGGACTATCCACAATGACTCCAAGATCTCTTTCTTGAGTGGTAACAGCTAATTTAGACCCCATCATTTTTATATGTATAGTTGGGATTATGCTTTCCAATGTGCATTAGTTTGCATGTATCAACATTCAATTTCATCTGCCATTTTGTTGCCCAGTCACCCAGTTTTGAGAGATCCTTTTGTAGCTCTTCGCAGTCTGCCTGGGTCTTAACTATCTTTAGTAATTTTGTATCATCTACAAATTTTGCCACCTCACTGTTTTGCTCCTTTTTCCAGATCATTTATGAATATGTTGAATAGGACTGGTCCCAGAACAGACCCCTGGGGGACACCACTATTTACCTCTCTCCATTCTGAAAACTGACCATTGATACCTACCCTTTGTTTCCTACCTTTTAACCAGTTACCAGTCAATTAGAGCACCTTCCCTCTTATCCCATGGCAGCTTACTTTGCCTAAGAGCCTTTGGTGAGGGACTTTGTCTAAGGCTTTCTGAAAATCTAAGTACACTATATCCACTGGATCCCCTTGGTCCACATGCTAGTTGACCCCCTCAAAGAATTCTAGTAGATTGGTAAGGCATGATTTCCCTTTAATAAAACCAAGATGACTCTTCCTGAGTCATCTGGAAGATGCTTTTGTGGCACACAGGTTATACAGGAGATGGCCTTGCAGATGTGGTTCCCAGTGATGCAGGTGATAGAGTCACGCCAGCTGTTGCTTACTCAAAAAACTAAGAGGTTGATGGTTTGCCAGCAAAACAAAGTAAATTAAGAAATATTGCAAACACAGTAGTGAAAGTAAAGCAGATTCTTGGGAGAAGCTCTGGCGACCCACAAGCTGAGAAATATATTGCAGAAAGCAAATGTCTAATCACTGAGAAGAATGGAAAATTCGAGCATGAAACAGATAACAAACTTGTTTGCCTGGAAGATGTTGCAAAACTCATATTCAGTAAAATGAAAGAAACTGCTCAGTCTGCTTTCAGTTCCAATGTCAATGATGTGGTTATTACTGTACCATTTGAGTTAGGAGAGAACCAGAAAAATGCCCTTGGGCAAGCAGCTTGGGTAGCTGGATTTAATGTTCTGAGATTTATTCATGAGTCATCTGCAGCTCTCTTGGCATATGGAATTGGACAAGATTCACCCACTGCAAAAAGCAATGTGTTGGTTTTTAAGCTTGGAAGAACTTCGGTTTCTGTGACAGTTATAGAAGTAAATAGTGGAATATATCGTGTTCTTGCCACAAACACAGATGATAGTATAGGTGGTGTCTGTTTCACAGAAGCCTTAGCACAACATTTAGCTTCTGAATTTCAGAGATTTTATAAAACATGATAGAACAGGAAATTCCAGAGCTACGATGAAGCTAATGAACAGCGCTAATGTTGCAAAGCATAGGCGCCGACTCTGTGGGTGCTCCGGGGCTGGAGCACCCATGGGGAAAAATTGGTGGGTGCTCTGCACCCACCGGCAGCTCCTCGCCCACCCCGGGGCCCGCGCCTAGCTTACCGCAGCACCGGGCGATGTTGTGGGGCCCCGCCCCCAACGCCGGGCGACGTTGCGTCGGCGTCGGGGCCCCGCGACGTCACCCGGCATCGGGGGCGGAGCCCGGCATCAGCACCCAGCGACGCTGATGGAAGTCAGCGTCGCTGTTGCAAAGTACTCTTTGTCAACTTTGGGAAGTGTAAACTGTTTTGTAGACTTGTTATATGATGTTCATGGATTTTTGACCCCCTTTCCATTTTGCCTCTTGTATACAGGCAATGGGCACTTTACTACTTTTCAACATCTTTTACGTCTTGATTTCCCAATTATTGTTCCCATGTTCATGGAAGCCAGATGTAGTTCTCGCTGCATGTACCCAGAATGTGGTAGCCTTTTCCCACTTTCCACAGCCCTCAGACAAAGCTGTTGTGTGTTGCTTACAGGGGACACACTAGTATGTAGTGATACACTCCCTGAAGACAAGAACCCATGTGTGATTGGTGCAATTTTTACAAACTGGCTAGCCAGCCCTGACCTTCTTGAATTGAAATCAGTCACTTCTCCTAGGTGGACTGCCTATCATGGCTAATGAGCTCTATCTGCCCAGAACAATCTGGTTATAAGGTGCCAGACCACCTGTCTTTCACACTTCCATTTTTCAATTCAGAACACCTTTGCCAAGAGAAGGCAAGTGGTAGGAATTTAGCTGTGAGAGGCTAATATATTTTGCTAGCTGCATGAGGCATTTTCTAGAGAGTGAGAGCTCCTCCTCAAACTCACTTTGACCATGACAGCTTGCTAGGAGGGTCTTTAATAAATCTGAAAAAACAAATTATGAAGTACTAGCTACCAAAGAGGCATTGCTGATGCCTCTTGTGTGACTCATAATAATAGGTAGCAGAAGGCGACCAGGAGATAACTTGTCAGAAAGGCTAGTGTATGCTGAATAAAATAGGAAAGATATAAAATTCTAGAGTGGTGGAAGGAAGTCTGGCAACAAAAATCTGTCTACACTTAAAGCCTCTGCATATGATAGAAAAGTTTTAATGTGGTTAAAATTTAATTTCATGGCTATACTGAGCTTCCAAATGGACTCAGAACATGAAATATAATTGTTGGTACGTCATACTTTATCTATGCTCCAACCTTTTCTCAACTGAAAGGTTTTATGCAGCTGATGATTCTGTGCCTGAAGATACATGTAACTAAATAGCAACAGGGAGCTCCTGGGTTTCATCTTACTGGACTATAATATGTAGCTTTCTTATAACTTAATCTTTCCATTTACTTCCACAAGGAGCTTAACAACCAAAAATAAAATGATTGCCCCTTCTTCATAGGTAGAAGCATAATATATTCCCTCCCCTCCAAAATATAGCGAACTGTCGTAAATATAATATACTTTCAGCTATATTTTCTATGGAAATATGTCTAAATGCATGATCTGAAATATTTTTAAACACTTACATTCTTCAGGAATTTTTTAACCTCAATATAATTATAGGCTGAAAAAGTTTACCATGATCTGACATTTATTTTCCAAAAAGTCACACTAATAAATATATATCGACATATTGAAAAGATGATGGGTGAAATTCACCCCTATACAGAAAGCTAACACAAGGCCTATGAAGGAATTAAATTTATAAATTAAATTTAATCTGATAGTTGGATGATCTTTACTTGGGATCTTAAAATATCATACCACCTTCTTGGACATGGCATGTCACAAATACTTTCCCCCATGGCTCTGTATAACAAACTGTATCTTATCATTTCATTTCATATTTCATTAGTAGTTTTTATGCTGTAAGAGCCACATCCTGGTTTCATTTAAAATTGATGGGAGTTCTGCTTTTAACTTCAGTGGGACCAGGATTTGGTCTTTATGCAACATCACTCTCCTGTGGTAAGACTTACAAATTGCATTAAAAAAAATATTTGTTTTGATTTTTTGCATTTAGCACAAAATACACTGCTTTTATCCTGTGTATGGTGTGGGGTTGTTTTTTTTTGGGGGGGGGGGGGGGGAGTTGTTTCTTTGGCTTGTGTTGTTTTGTTTTTGTTTGTTTTTAGAAGAGAGAACACAAGTAACAGTGGAATACATTATGCTGCCGAACACTTTTTTTTACAGTAGTTATATGTCTTCTTGTTGTCCAGGAGTAAATTTTATTTATATGCTTGCATAATTGTCTTTTTTTAAACAAAAAAGGGGGGGAAGGATGAAAGCAAAAATAAGTGTTATGGCATTAAGGTTAAGATTTTATGTGCATTAAAATTAGGAAATTCAAACAGGGATGGGCTGCAGAGCCCCACATCCAATGGAAGGGTGGCTGACATGCATTCTGCAGCTGAGAGTGTGCCTTAGAGATCCAGATCTAGCAACGGCGGTGTAACCAATTAGTTCATTTTATCATCCATTTAACATATTATGTGGAGTTATGGTCAATTCATATGCTATTTCATCTATAATCCTACACACATTGATTATGTGAGTATAGGAAGTATTTGAGTGGTGTGTGTGTATTAAGTATATAAGTAAAGTGGCTGAAACGGAAGGATTACAGGCTGAGACCTGTAAGACTTTAGCTTACCCATACTAGGCCATAGGTTTAAGAATGCTTGACATGAGTGGGTGACCAAGGAATAACCCTATGTCAGTAAGGTAACAAGATTACTGTAAAGATGTTCCATAGCTGATATTATGAAAAAGTGGATTGCAATAGACCGCAATGTATTGTCCAAGACCTCGAGACGCCTGATTGTAACCTCTTTAAAAGTCTGTTCTGACCGCAGGGTACATGTTGTGTGTAGATGCTAATGAGAATAAAAGGAACTACAATCTATGAAAAATGGGACACCCCAATATTCATGGGGTGTGGAAGTACAGATAAGGACAGAGGGTTAACAGCTTCATGCATATGCATAAGGTGTTAGCTGTCGATAGAATTACAATATAAAAGAGGGTTCCATGGTTGGATAAAAGTGGGAAGACCTAAGGAATGACCCTATGGGAAACCCCAACAGGAACCACTCACCTAGCGATGATCATCTGTTGAGGGGTCCATAGGACCCTAGAATATCTTTCACAATGTGAGTATGACTACAGTTATAATTATTGCATGGGTAATTGTAACTTATTGCTTTAATAAATCTTCTAGTACAGACAAGACTTTGTGCTTTTGATTGTGTCTGCGGTCATTATCCTTGGACTTTTTGTGTTCCTAGAGTCTCCAAATTTGAGAAAAGCACTAGAGGCAATTTCATTCTGTTGAGTTTGAAATTGTAGCAACCGGAGCCGAACCTATGATGGTGTAAAACAACATCACTAAATTCACTTTGTAGCCTTTTATTTTATTTAATGACCTGGCTTTACCCAGATCCAGGGAGCTTAGAAACACACGGTATCTAGCTGTTGGGTCCACTTACAACAGAGATGTGTTGCCCCAGGGAGGGGAACTAGTCCAGATTGTGACGGTGTCACTTACAGAAATATTGCAATTGCCCACTCAGAAATGGATTGCAATCTAGCATGCTATTTACTTTTAATGTATGTATTCCCATCCAGCAAAAAGCCTGCCACATCCAGGTAGGCTTCTTTGATGCTTTTTTAAAAAGAGAGGCAAGGGATGCGTCTTACTTACAACTTTAACTCCTCTATTGAAGGAAATTAAGTGTTGACCCATATGCAGGAAAATCCACAAGGGCCAGGAAATTATGAACGTCAGTTCACACAGACTTATAGTGGAGGGGAAAGATGGCCTAGTGTTCAGCGCATTAGTCTGGAACTTTGAAAACCTGGATTCAAGTTCCTGCTCTGCAACACATTTCCTATGTCATGTTGGGCTCTCTGTGCCTTGGTTCCCCTTCTGTTAAGTGGGCATCATAGGGTCTGGAGCACCCACAGGGAAAAATTGGTGGGTGCTGAGCACCCACTGGCAGCTCCCCGCCAGCCCCGCGCGCGCTCGCCCGCCCATCTCACTCACCTTCCCTGCGCGGCCGTATATGTTGCATGTATAATTGTGGGCTAGGGATTGTATTATTGCTCCATGAGGGAGTTACAGGAATTTCCTACATGAACTAAAATCACTGGGGGAGGGTCATAACCCATTTGAGGAAGCCAAATCCCCTGGGCAAACTGATGTATTAGTTTGACCTGGTTAAAGAAGGCTATCAAACAAAGAACTAAGAACTGTATAAAGTGACCACCTGACGTAGGGAGTGAGGTCACTCTTACTTGATCCAAGAATGGAATGACACTGTGACCAAAAAGGATAGAGCCTGAGGAAATGGTTTGAACTACTTTGTCAAAGATGAATGACTGCCTGTAAGTTAACACTTGTATAAGACTATCAAACAGCTAACAGGAATCTTTAACAGTACTGGAGGCCCTACTCAAAGGGCACATGGAAAGCAAGTGACAAAATAACCCTCCAGACTTTCCTTGTGTTTTTGGATAGAACATGGAATGGAGAAAAGAACCCAACCCACTGGAAGGGAGGCCTTATTGTAAAATAGCCAAAGAAGGGTGACCTTACCAACTGCAATAACTGGAGAGGCATCAGATTACTCTTAATGCCTGGGAAAATCATGTGCAACATCATCTTGGAATGTATCAAGAAACAAATAGACTTGCAACGCAGAGAGAAACAAGCAGGATTTAGACCACTGATCTGATTTGCAGGCCATATTGTTGTTCTCATTCGATGAAGCAAAGCTGAAAAAAGCGATTTCTGGGTTTGACTGGAGCCAGATGGAAAAGTGTGATGAGGACTATAGTATCTTTGCTGACAAGTTGAGATGTTGCATAAAAGCAGCTGAAATTAAAAAGCTGAAGAAGGCGAAGGGAAGAATCTCGATTGAAATGAAAAGCTTGTTGGAGAAGCGGAGAAACATGAAAAGGAGCCCGGATAACAACCTCGAGTACTCCATTCTGTGCAAGCTTATACGGCGAAAACTGAAGGATGACTTCGAGAACTTCCGGAAAGAAAAGCTCCTTAAAACAGCTGAATCACGCAAGAGCCTCAGGACATGCAAGCGGGAATTGACGCAGTATAGATTGAGCGTAGCAGCATTGAAGAACAAGGATGGAGAGACAGTAATCGACAGAGCAGGGATGGAGGAGGTCTGCAAGGACTTCTATACAGAACTGTTCAAATCAAGAATCAACGTCCCCCTCCCAACCCTCGAAGAGTCAGAAGAACACGTCCCCCCAATAATCGTCAGCAAAGTCCGAAGCGCACTACACCAGATGAAGAAGGGAAAAGCTCCAGGCAAAGATGGAATAACGTCAGAAATGATTTATGCAGGAGGCGAAAAACTTTGGAAGGCCCTCGCTTTAAGATTCAGTCGATATCTTGAAGAAGGAAAAATACCATCAAGCTGGAAGGAGTCGAATACCATCTTGCTGCACAAGAAGGGTGATCGAGAAAATCTTAAGAACTACCGCCCTATATGCCTGCTCTCTCACATCTACAAGCTTTTCACAAAGGTGATAACGAATTGACTTTTGCAGAGTCTGGATGAACAACAGCCGAGAAAGCAGGCAGAGTTTCGAAGAAATTTCAGTACAATCGACCATATATTTACCCTTAGCCAGCTCCTAGAAAGAGCGAGGGAATACAAACTCCCGCTGTGCATTGCTTTTGTCGACTATGAAAAGGCCTTCGATAGCATTGAGTTTAACGCAATATTAAAGGCACTCGCAGAGCAGGGCATTAACACGCAGTACATTAGTTTGTTGAAGGAAGCGAATACTGGATGTACAACAGACATTACTCTCCTTGAAACTCCCCTCCGCATCCCAATCAAGAAAGGTGTAAAGCAAGGAGATACAATTTCACCGAAACTATTCACCACCTGCCTCGAAATGGTTATGAACAAGATCAATTGGAGGAGTGGTGTCAACATAAACGGAGAGAGATTATCTCATCTCAGATTTGCAGATGACATTGTACTAATTGCTGAAAGCACCAACCAACTGCAGAGCATGCTACGAAGACTCGACAAGAAAAGTAGTCAGGTCAGCCTGAAAATGAACTGCTGCAAAACGAAAAAGATATATGCGATCAGACGTCTACGAAAAGCCCGAATAACAGTAACAGGAGAAGACATCGAAGAAGTGGAACAGTACATATATTTGGGCCAAGAAGTTAATATGCACCAAGACCTGAACGGAGAACTCTCGCGAAGGATTCGGGCAGGATGGTGTGCGTTTAATTCCATCAAGGACGTCCTCAAAGGAAAAATTGATAAGATCACACGTAAAAATATTTTCAATTCAGCAGTGCTGCCAGCCATGCTGTATGGCAGTGAAACGTGGGCACTGACGAAGAGAGAAGAGCAATGGCTGTTGGTAGCTGAAAGGGCAATGGAACGAGATATGTTGGGAATCTCCCTTCTGGATCATATACCAAATGAAATCATCAGAGAACGCAGCGGTGTGACAGATATTGTCGTGGAAAGCAGACATATCAAGATGCGATGGGCGGGCCACACAGCACGGCTCACAGATAACAGGTGGACCGCAATCATTGCTGAGTGGTACCCGCAAGAACAGAAAAGACCCCCCCGGTCGGCCTCCAAGAAGATGGGAAGATGACATCGTTAAACGTTTCGGACAAACGTGGAGAAGCAACAGTGTGAGAAGAATGGCAGACATGTTGTGATCGGTACAGTCTTAACGACAGCTGAAGTCCGATCGATCCAGGTGATTGTTGTTCTCAGGCCCATTATAGAACAAAGTGTGAAGCACAAAATTGTTTGAGAATGCAACAAGTGGGAGGTTAGCATCCTAAGCGGATCCGGATCAGAGATGGGTGCTGACGTTTTGATAACAAACAAGAGAGGATGGGCAGGGGGTGAGATAGGCCTTGACAGTGAACAGAAGCAGCTCCGTTTGATGAGCTAGTAAAGGGGGAAGCTCGCTGGAGGATATACAGTGACTGATGCAGCAGCATGCTGAGGTGAGATGAGCAGGCCAAGGCTGCATTTGTCAAAGCCAGAGCAGAGGAAACTGCAGTGGCTGAGCTGCAAAAAGATGACAGCAGTATTCTGGTCTTGCCCATGGCGTACGAACACCATCGCTTCGGCAAGGGGTGGCTCTGGTGCACCTATCTCCAGCAGCACCCTGGCTAGTGCCAAGCGCCTCTCCCCTGAAGCTGAGGCCAGCCCCAACCCTCCGGGCAATTGCCGTCACGCAGCGCCGTCTTCAGATCGCGCATGCGCACTGACTTACCCGCCCGTGGGCAATGTCCCGAGACTGCACATGCGCCTTAGATTTGCACTCCGTCCCGCAATAAGTCGCTGTCTAATGACGCCATCTCAGCTGGCATCCAAAACAGCCAGCGCACTATTTCGCGGCCGCCACGGCCATTACGCATGCGCGTTGGATGGGCGGAGGGGCTCCTCTCTTTCTCTCGCCCCTTCCCAACCTGCCCGGGGGGGCCTAGCCGATCCCCTCCGCGGCCATTAACTGACAGCGCTGCCGGCTCCAGCCCGCGCCTCCCCGCCCGCGGCCATGTCCGCCCGCGGGTAGAGGGGAGGGGGACAGGACGCCCGGCCGGTCGCCGCCGCTCCGTGAGGCGCTCCCGGAGCGCGTACGCGGGCCCCAGAGGCAGCTGCAGGCGGAGACAGGGCTCCGCTCCGGCCGCCGCCGCGCACCCAGGCCCCGCAGCCTGGCCGAGGCCCCGTGCGACTAGCGGCTGAGGCGAGCGGGGGCCCAGCCGGGCTCGGCTGCGGAGTCTGGGTCGGGCACGGAGAGCGGCCGCTTCCCTGGCTCCGGTGGGAGGTGACACCGAGCCTGGGCGCGGGGCAGCAGCATCGGCCGGGCCCAGGGAAGAGCTGGGCAGGCTCGGCTCGCTCGCCGGCCCAAGGTAGGGTCAGCCCGGCCAGACCCGAGCGGCTGCCGGCGGGGGCGGCTTCCCTTTCCCGTGTAGCTAGCGGGGGGAAGAGCGAGCCGCGGGAGGCCGATGCGGGCGGCAGACATGCCCGGATATGGGCCATAGCCTCCTTGTTGCCCGGGAGAGGGGAGGCCACCGAGCCTTTTGCAGGCGACGGAACCAGGCACAAAGAGCAAACGCGGCTGCCTGGGCGCTCACTCGGGCGGGCGGAGACCCCGGCAGGGAGGAAGGCTGGTGCGGGGACAGACGGCGGCAACTTCTCGGTGACTGTGAATGGGGGAGAGCCGGAAGCAGGCAGCACCTGGCACAGAGGGCAGCCCCCCACCCCCGGCATAGGGCCGGACTGAGCCGTGTGTCTGTACACAGGTGAGCCTGCCCTGCCGCCCGGCCGCTGAGGGACTGGCCTGAGTGGGCTCTGGCTGATGCTGAGGGACCCGGACACAGCGTGTGTGGCGTGCATGAGCCTGGGGCAGCCCGAGGGGGACATGGAGTCTCCGGCCGCCGGCGATTCTTCAGAGGCTGCAGCTCCAGTCGGCGGCCCGCCAGAGGAGGAAGAGCAGCAGCCAGGGGAGGAGAATGCGGGGGACAGCAGCCCTCGCTGCCGCTGGCAGCAGAACCTGAGCCCGGAGCTCCAGCAGGGTTACCGGATCCTGTGCGAGTTTCTGCTGGAGAAGCACCGGCCACTGACGGTTCCTTTTCTGAAGCCCCTGGGAGACCAGGCAGCCGTCGCGGAGGAAGGAGGAGCCGCCTCCCTGGCAGGTCGCAGCGGCAGCGACTCCCTTCCACAGCCAGCGGCCGGGATGTGGCTGCTGAAGATGGAGGAGAAATTTTCCAGTGGACAGTACACTGGGATCACGGATTTCGTGGCCGATTTTCGGCTAATGCTTGAGACGTGTTACCGGTTGCACGGCGTGGATCACTGGCTCTCCAAACAGGCCCAGAAGCTGGAGATGATGCTGGAACAGAAGCTGGCGTTGCTGTCCCGGTAAGTGTAGCAGATAGTTGTCTGTCTTCCTGAGACACCAGAGATTCTGACAGGTGCCAATTATGTGGGTTAGGGGCACACTCCTGTGCGGGAACCTTATAGGGTTTGAGGACTCACTCCTGGCAAACACCACTTTCTGCCTCACTTTCTTTAATTGTTTGTTTTGTCAATGTGCAGACTCAAATATGTAATGAAAACCACATACACACTAGGGCTCAACACTTTGTGCTCAGGGAACTTGTTTCTGAAGGAGGGGTTGAGCCCACGCCTCCCACCTTTAATGACAGCTAAAAAATATATTTGTTTATTTTAGTATTGCCTCCAAGCTACTTCCTCTTGGATATTTGATACAGGTAGAACCAAGTAAGAGTGCATAGCCATTGGAGAAACTCCTTTTGAAAGGAGAGCTTTACTGCTAGAGGTAGATGATGCATCTTTTAATTTTGTTTGGCACTTATGATGCAGTGATAAGCATTCTAATCTTATTTTACTTACAGATGTACCTAAAATATATTCATAAATCCCCAATGTTACGCACTACTCCGATCCACAAAATCCCTGCCTGACTGCTGTCTAATGTGATAGGCACCCAAACGTACTCAGTGCCTAAGTTTCTGCTATAAAAATTCCATGGGTGGTGCATGAGCCAACATTGGGGGAGGCTAGCCTCTGGCCCCGCCCCTTCTGCCCAAGGCCCCTGTGCTCCTCATGCCTGTCGGCCCTGCTGCCCCAGCCCTGGCCTGGCCTGCTTGACTGGCCCCAAGCACCAAGTGCTGCAACCCCAGTGCCTCCAGGCCCCAGCCCGGGGTGTCGCTGCCCCAGGGTGGGGTGTTGTGGCCCCACTGTTGAGTGGCCCAAGCAACCCCAACCCTGGGTGCTGCAGTCCCGGCGCTCCCAGTCCCCCCAGCCCTCCCAAGCACAGGGCAGGCAGCTGCAGAGCTTCCAGCCCTGCTGGGCTCCATGGCCCCAGTCCTGGAGAGCCGGGCACCGCAGCCCAGTGCTGGGTGGCCTGAGCGCCAGGCAGCACGGCTCCAGCACCCGGGGGCCCCCCAGAGCAAGTCCCAGCTGCAGGCAGGCCGCCCTAGCCCCAGCATGCTTCCCGGAAGAGGAACAGCTTTCCTGGCTGGGGCCAAGGATGAAGTGGCAAGCAGGAGGGCGCCTTGAGGTGGAGCATGAGCAGGGCCATGAGGGGCTGTTTGGGAAGGCTTAGCCTCCCCCAGCCTACAATACGTGCTGCCTGTGAAAAGTGCCCTAGGCACCTAAGTTTCCGCATTTGATCATATGCACTACTGCCTCACTCTAAGTGTCTGGACGCCTGTCTCCTGCCTAAGCGCCAGAGCAGTGTGTGAACCCAAATGCCTATCTCACATGCAGGGCCCAATCCAGTATGCATGCTCAGAGGCTACCTGCTGGATTGGACCCCGCTCAAAATTGGGGCGGGAGAGGTAGTGGTGCTCACTTCATATCTTTTATCCCAGTGGTTAGAGCTCTCCCCTCAACGTGAGAGATCCGGTTCAGTTCCTGATGGGACTGTGATGGAAAAGGATTGGAACAGGGATCTGCCACCTCTTAGGAGAGTGCCTCAGCCACTGGACGGTAGGATAGTCTGATGTGAATCCCCTCAGTCTTTCCTGTTGAAACTGTTCTACTTTAGATAGTAATTGGAGCAGGGGGAATGGAGCCTGGGGTCTCCTACCTTCCGGGTGGATGCCCTTTTCACTGGTTTAGAGTCATTCTCACTCTTTCTCTGTCCCAGTGACTCTTAAGTATTTATTTATACATAGTGGGACATCTTCAACAGAAGAGATTGAGTGCCCTCTCCGTTGCGTCTCCCATTGGTTAGTTTAGGCGCTCTCTGCCTAGCATGTTGACTTTTGTGATCTCATTCTTAGGTGCCTATCTTTCCCTATGCATTGTGATGTTCCTGTACCTCTTTTATACTTTCTTCCAGCTGCTAGAAAGGTCGTTGACCTGACCTGGGGGAGTCGTCCCCCCCCCCCCCCCCCCCCCCCCCCCCCCCCCCCCCCATTGGTGAGGCAGTCCCCATTGGTGAGGCAGTCCCCATTGGTGAGGCAGTCCCCATTGCATATGTGCCTTCTCTGAGAAGTCTCTGGGATAGTGGATTCTTCTTGATGGGCCATTAACGCCTGTCTGGCCAGTGGTGGTTTCTCCTTTGCCTCTATGAAAGGCCAGCTGTGGGCATCTTCCAACCTCATAAAGTATTTCAGTAATACAGACAGCAATACTTCATAACTTAACACACAATGATAGTACATACAATTCAACAGGATATTAAGATTCAAAAGATCAAGACTTTTAAAATGATACCTCACAAGACATGCATGGTACGAAACATATATTAGTCATATGACAGTGTGAATACATGCATTCCAGGATGCTAATTTGAGGTACAGAGTGTCACAATAATGGAATGATAAAAAATGAGTATTATCATGAGGGATGTTATACTTCTCCATTTTGAAAAAACAGGTAGTGTTGGTACTAAGAGTAATTATCACATTAGCTTCAAACTAGGCCATCTGAGTTATGATGATGACTGAACCTCAAGAAAGCTAAATCTGGGTAATAAGTGAAGACTTGGAAGTTAGTAATTTCTCAGAGGGACCTAATTCTATAATTGGTATAAAAGTATAGCTGCAACAGCTAGTTAAATTCATATTCTAAACTGCTGATGAAAAAATAGGAACCCACTTAATCCAAAATGGCAAATATAGCAGAAAATGGCAGAAAACTTTCTAAAAGCGCTATCTAGAAACTTTTCTAGTGCTGAGTCCTGGATTTCTCACCTGCTGCAATGGACTGTGAGCATCTCTAGAACAGGAATTGAAGAATGCCTTTAGATTACTACGTCTAGCCTGAGTGATGTGTACATAAGAATGATGTGAGAATAAGACCTGAGGTTTACAAGAAGATGAAGTCATAAAAAAGCCCATTGAGGGTGTTCTCACCAATAAAAGGTGAATCAGATGTTTTGTCTGGGTGGTGAAAGATGCCAGCTTCTAAGTTATTGTACTCTTTAAAAGTAGCACAGGTATGAACAGATACTAAGTTGAAACTTTGTATTAAATATTTCAGGACTGAACTGCAGGGATATGTACAAGATTTTTGTAGTCAGCTTGGTTGGGAATGATAAAATACCACGTAGAAAGAAATGCTTGTAGGAAGGTGGTCAACTACAGGGACAATGATTTACCCCAGAAACCTTTTTGCTTTTCAACTGGTGTATTTCAGGCGTTGGCTTGGAAACTTGGTTGCACCTATGTCATTGGTGGGATTGGGCCTTAGTTGCTTGTGATTATCTGAAGCAGCTCCCCTTAGACAACACAGAAGACTGGCTTTGGGGTGCACTCTGTCTAGCTCTCCTCAGTTAGAAGGCTTTTCCAGTCAGATATGGGACATCTGAAAAGAGAAAATTAGTTCATATCTGTGAAGAAATGAGGTGACTCTGTAACAGAAGTTTTCTAAGTGTGGAGCACAACGTATCAGCCCCCATGACTATCGGTGACCCCGGGCCTCCTGTTTCTTAGAAAGAAGGAGGCGCTCATGGAACACTAATCTTGGAAGAGTGGTTCAACAAAAAAATGTTTTGGGAACCTTTGGTATGTAAGGTTGCATTTTAGAATCAAATATGCTGAAAACCACTTCCTAAACAAACTGACACAGTGAATTTGTTGACCTAGAATTCTGTTTCTGAACATAAGTGAATGCTGGCAGTCACTCAATAACTTGCTAAATGAGGTACCATACTGTTAATATCCTTAAGAGTTAGGGACTGATAAAAATGTGTGTAATTTTAAAGCTTCAGCTGAACTTGATGAAATAGAAAACACTTACAATCAACACAAAAGCCGCCTCCTTCCCTGCCTCCTCCCCCCAAAATCAGGTAAAAGTGAGAAGAAACAGATCATAAAAATTTTTAGAAAACAGCACAGCTGCAAAAGATATTTGAATGAGACACAAAAGAAGGGAAAAGAAGAAAATTCATATTGCTTTAAATATGAACATTTTCATAAGATTTGCAACCAAGGAGGAAAAAAATTGTCAATACCATCACACTAAGTAGGGTTTTTGTTGAGGTTTGTGGCATACAAAGCAGGTATTCTTTAGCAATAAATGGTAAAATGAAGGCAACCCTACTAGTTGTCTGGCATGTGAATGTACAGATAAACAGGTGATGAAGATCTTGTGCAGTAAAGATTTTTTTAACCTAAACACACAATGTGTTATAAAAATATTCTTTGGGTCTGAAAGCATGACTTTTGATTAAAGAACAATCTTTTTATAAGGGCAGTAATCCAATCCCCAACTCAAACTATACACACACCTCTGCATTTAAAGGCACTTCTACTGATATAGGCTAGATGGTAAAAATCTAATAACTGTAGTTATTCTGGTACTGTATTGGCTGTGAAATATATACACATGGTAGGTGCTGGATTGCTTTTCTGCTAAGCACTCTAGCACCTGTGCAAGGTGGAGTATTTTAGAGATTACCTTGTGTTGATCACCTGTGCACCATTGCTAGGCAGCCGAGTTACCACCTAATTCTGTTCCTTCCTTTCACCACTCTAGATCAGACTATAATTAGAGTTAGTGTACACTCGGACACTCCGGAAAGTTAAGTTGAAGTAACTAAAGTTTTGAAGTTAATGTACTTCAGTTTTGATTAAGTCATCATAGCTTCTCACGTAGACAAGCTCTTAGGCCATGTCTATATCAGGATGTTATATCCAATTAATTTGTTTCCTGTAAGTGAAGCTATTTAACTCCATTGAACTGAAGTGTGTTCACACCACTGTGTTATTCCAGATAAGGTACTTTCCTTGCTAATCATTGTATTCTTGCAGCTCTGTGCTTGTTCGAATTAACCACTCAGTATTCTGGATAGACCTCCAATGGTGCAATTCTCTGCCACTCAGTTCTGTGCTCTGATTTTTCTGATGGTACATTGTGTGGTGAAACTACAGGAATTCTGGCAAGGTGTGGGTAGGGAGCAAATTAACAAATGTTGATGATTCCTTTGTTGCTCACAGTGTTTACCCTGTACTGTAGAGCTAATATTTCTTTTTTTTAATGCTAGTTTATTGTGTTGGTGGTTCGTTCCTTTTGCGTTGAGTAATTTGGGGGACTACTCTAAATATGGTTAGAATTGGACTCAGCTTTATCTCCTGTATATATGTATTTCATAATCGTGGGCTCTTCACCAAGGATAGTCTTGTCCCATATTTCCTGAGCTCAGATTTGGACTCCATCAGCCAAACGATTACCATTGAGGATAAAAAGTGGGGTGGGGGTTGCAGAGCAAGTGGCAACCATTCTGATAAATTATTTTTTTGTTACAGCAGTGCCTAGAACAGTGGTCTCCAACCTTTTTACACCCAAGATCACTTTTTGAATGTAAGGGCAGCCCAGGATCTACCCTGCTGTTATACCAATAAAATAAAAACCAGCAGGATCTTATTAAAGGGGATAAGACAAAATGTCACATGTACTGTGAATACAAAAAGAATCATAGTAAGCAGTCAGTTATAGCTATAACATTTCATTCAGTTTCTCATTCATTCATACATACACACACAGGTTCTGTATAGATGTCATAGTTACCAGCCTAGAAGTTGCTCATGCCAAGTTACTGGCCAGGTAACCTGGGCATGAGGGTGGAGCCGAGTCCTTGTCAGAGTCATCTGATGCTCCTGGAGGGTGGTTGCAGAACCAGACTCAAAGTCCGCAGTCTTTAGAGGCCATTCTTATAGGGATTTATTCCTATGTCAGTCTATGGGAACTGTGTCATCCTGCTGTTGCTAACTCAATCAACAGATAACACATTCCTGATGTTTGTGCTGTCAGATGTTATCTTGTTTTTCCCATCCTTTGAGATGGTTGGGTGGATCCCAGTTTACCCTCCGGGAGGGGGTTGTCTGGTCATTCCCACTTGATGCTGCCTTCAGCCGATGGTCACTGAATTCCTAGGCTGGCACCTCCCTGCTCATTCATTCATGTACACCAGGCATTCATCAGCAGACATACTGTCTCCACCACTTTTGGGGTGTGTACTAATTTATTTGAGACTCCCTGCCCTTTGAGGGTGGGGGTCTTTCTATGCTGTTTCTAGGTACAAAGCATGCATAAAGAACCAAAGTCAAATAACTTGTTTGCAAGTTTCTCATAGCAATACAGTATCTTTCTGAGAACAGATACAATCAACGGTTTACACAGACAGTAGCTTGTAAGTTTAACAAGGGATCCAAGAGATCTTTTACTTGGTAATGCTATGAGGTTTAAATTGTAGGGGACAAATTATGGGGAGTTACTTTCACTTGGGGAATCACTTTCAGTACCTTCTTTAATATCCCTACACTGCCCCTTCCCCAAAGTCCTGCCCCACTCACTCCATCCCCGCCTCTCTCCGTCATTCGCTCTCTCCCACCCTCACTCACTTTCACCAGGCTGGGTTAGGGTGTTGGGGTTCGGGAGGGGGTGTGGACTGTGGGCTGGGGCCGAGGGGTTCACAGTGTGGGCTGAGCCTGGGGCAGGGGTTTGTGGTGCAGGAGGGGTGAGGGGTGCAAGCTCTGGGAGGGAGTTCGGGTGCAGGAGTGTTCTCCGGACTGCAGCAGAGTGTTGGGGACAGGAGGGCATGAGGTTTCTGGGAGGGAGTTTGGGTGCAGGAGGGCGCTCTGTGCTGGGGCAGAGTGTTGGGGTGCAGGAGGGAGTACAGGATGCTAGCTCTGGGAGGAGGGTCAGGGCTGGTTTGGGGTGCTGGCTCTGGGAGGGGGCTCAGGACAGGGGGTTGGGGTGTGGCCTCCCAGCAGGCAGCATTTACCTCCAGCTGCTCCTTGTTGGCAGTGCAGCATGGCTGCCAGTAAGGCGGGCCCCACGCCACTCCTGGAAAGGGCCAATGCGCCCCTGGGGGAAAGGGCCAGGTGGCAGATGGCTCCATGCACGTCCCCTCTCTGCAAGCGCTGCCCCCACAGCTCCCATTGGCCACAGCTCCCCATTCCCAGCCAATGGCAGCTGCGAGGGCAGTGCTTAAAAGCAGGAGCAGTGTGCAGAGGGAGACCCCCAGGGTGGGGCCGGGGCAGTCAGGGAGCCTGTCTTAGCGGCAGCCCCGCTTGGAGATCATCCAGGATTGACCAGTTGGTGACCACTGGCCTAGAATGTGCTAGGTTTTGTACAGACCTATAGGAAGACAAGTTCCCTGCCCTGTGGAGTTTACATTCTAAAAAAGAGATTACAATCTAAAAAGTAAAATTAGGGCATTTAAAATGAGAATCAAGGGCATGAAATGGACCTGAAATACATTTGGGAATCAATGCAGACTATGAAGCATTGTGTGATGATGATCACATCAGCCAGCGCTACCCTGTTATTGCCTGCTGCATGCTATTCCAGTTTGTTTGCAGGTGGGCCTTAAGAACATCTTCAGAGTAAATTGCAGTATAGTATATAAATGACCAATATATGGATCTTTTTATTATGCTCACAGTGGAGAGGAACAAGTAGAAGTAGTGTACAAGTACAGGTGGGAATGTTCTGTTCTTGACACTTCCCAGGATTACATTTTTTAACTGCTTCATGTTCAGGCCAGAGTAGTGGGGAGACATTGCTTTAACATGGGTGTTATATACATACCTATATTTTGCTTCTTGCTCTCCAGTTCATCCTCAGTGTGATGAGTGACGTTGAAATGGCATTGTGGCTTTTGCACACTCTATGAACTTGAATGTGAGAAGTTTTTTTTTTTGGGGGGGGGGGGGGGGTACAGTAGCTCCCTTTTGTGCATTCTTTGTGCCCAAAACTTCTACACCAGTATGCCAGGGAATATATTACATTAATAATAATAATAAATGTCCTCAAATATGTTGGCAGCCAATATCCAATTTTTTGCCTTCATAAAATTTTACAACCTGAATTACTATATTATTTGCATCTTATCTTACAGAATATAATTTTCTAGTCTTATTAATAACTTGTAGCTTGTTTTTTCTGTTTTGCTGTTAATACTCATTACAAAACAACCTTTAACTCTTCAGTCTTTAACAATTCTAATATCTTATTGTGTATATATTTTCCCTATTTATTTGTAGTAGAGAAAGACATTCTCTATTTTGTTATGTCGAGTCTGGGAAATTGGTGGTCGTTTGCGTTCTTAGTAACCCAGGAAGAGTGTGTAATTTTTCTTGATTTTTTGACAATCTAAGATGACGAATTGAATAAAAAGACAATGTTGTGAAAAGTATTTTATGTCATTAAACTTCATTACTTCATTTGAGTTTCCTAACACAGTGTAAGACAGAGAGATCCAAAACAAGAAAAGATTATTCTTTTGTTTTCAGCTATTTCATTTTGTAAATATTTCAAAGTAAATATTCCCAATTTTGTAATCTAAAATTAGAAATTTTGACAGTCTGTCATGTTAAGTTTGCAACAGATGTTGTGTCAGAATACTTTTGTGTGTTTTGAAAACAGCCTTATCTGAGCTCAAATATATAATATTTGTGTGTCTAGATGTTTACAAAACACATAATGTGGAAATTAATTTAGAAAATTTAATTATTTAGGAGATAGCTATTCACCATTTTTAATAGTGTAGGTCTTCAAAAATTCTCAGTTGATGGCATCTAAGTTTAATATTTTGTAAAGGAGTGGTCATTTGATCTCTGAAGAATTTGGCAGTTTAGTTGTGGATAGTGATGACACTCTAACAATATCAGTTTTTTCTGATCTAACCTAGTTGTTGTACATTTTAAAGGTGTAGGTAGTGGATTACTGCTGGTCAGGAAAAATTATTGTGCATTGATCTATTTTTTCTTGCAAGGCACTTGAGAGAGAAGACAACAATAGCAGTAACATCCAAAGGGTACTATGGGTTGGAAGATGAGAAAGGAACAGCATGCACTTCAACAAGGCGTCGTTCCACACCTCGCAGTTTAGCAGGCTTGACAACAGGCATTTTTGAGTCCATAATGGTTCAGGTTCTGAGGCAAGAAGAACAACAGAGAGCAAAAGAAGAAAAGAGGTAAAAGGAAAAAGTAAATTTTTTTTTGTAGTCTTACCTTTCCATTTCTCAAATGTTTCTCTTCTGGAAGACCAAATACATCACCTATTGTTTGTGGTACAGAGTTCACTTTTGAACCCTGGACTACAATATAGTTAAGAACACAATTATGTCATGGTGATTGCCATTGTCACAGAACCCATGAATTTTGCCATATATTTGAACTTGACTCTGAAATGTCACCACTGTCATGGAACCATTTTACCATTTATATGGACCCTGTGGCCACACATTAGCAATTTGTTAGTTTTGTATCAATCTAGTTGTCAGTGAAAAAGGGCCAGATCCAATTAACTAATATATAGTTAATGTGCAGCAGATGGTCAGTGCTTACTAATAAACTGTTCATGTAGACCCTGCTACTGGACATTAACAGGTCATAAGTTTGCCTTGATCAGCTGCTGTGCATTAACAGTTGATTAGTTCACCTTGATCTAGTCCCATTTCAAAGAAAACTAGATCAACGTGAACTAACAAACTGTTAACGTGCGACAGCAGGGTCCACAAAGTAACTGTGACCATAGTGTGAAATTGTTTGTTTTTTACTGCAACTGTGCCATGAATTACACACAATTTTACCATTACAAAATGGTATCCGCAAAGCTCTAATTAGTCTTAATTCACTTTTCTTATTGGAAAATTTCCCAAACACTGTAATGGTGTAAATGATTTTAAAACTGCTGACAATAGCAGAACTATAAGCAGTCACTACTGAAGTGCAGAAAACAAGTAACTTGAAACATTCTTAGTCCATATTTGTTGAAATAAAAAACTACATATAATTTTTAGTCTTGAACAACACATTCCTTATAATAGAAGAGTATGTTATTTCTTAATTCGATACATTTTGAGAATAGTTGTATTCATCCTGATACCAATAGCATATAATCAATCACCTTTTTTATTCTCTCTGTATGGTGTGTGTATGTCTATTTATATGTTTGTTTTAAAGTATTGTTCAATAAATATTTCATTCTGTGGAGCACTTTGAAAGAGGTCCACTTATGGACTGCCTCCTGTCAATCCCTAACTTATCCCACATCATTCTTTTTCTGTTCTGGGGCTCTGTGAGCTATGTTTGAGGATCATTCTTGATAGGGCATATCGCTTCTTGTTCTTTTCATTTGTCATAATGTGTAGTAGTTCAAGGTCATAGTATCCACTAGTAGAAAATAGTGGAAAGGGAGAACTTATTTATTAAATCTGAAGTTCTCTTACGGAGCCTATTTCTGCGCTATCATTCTCCTCCAAATGTGAAAACAGTAGAATCGAAAGGAACTAGCCTGGAGATCCGCAGGTAATTTCATGGATCTTGGCTCATGTACCCTCATGATGCCACTGCATAGTTCCCAATTCTCTTCTCCAGATCCCTCAATGGCAGCATGACCATTGAGCTATTTATGCTGGAATTGGCTCATATCTATTTCATATGACTTTTTTGTGGGGACCACCATTAGGAGACACTAATGAAGCTTCAAACATCTAACAGCATTAACTTCCATGGTTGCTTAGCCCCCATTTCTGCCTCCTTGCGAGTAGAGCATGCCGTGTCAAACTGACTGTTTTAACTTCTTGGGTAGTTAAGGTTGATGGGATGTTTTGTTTATAAACACCAGTTTCGGGCCTTAAATATTAAGTTGACACTAAAAAATTAAGTTGACTTAAGTTACGTCGACCTACAGCCACTGGAGTAATTAAATCACTTTTGCATGTCCACAGTACGCTCCTTATGTCAGCAATGCCTCACCAGGAGTGCTTGGATTGATTTAACTGTCAATGTGGGGCATTGTGGAACGGTTCCTGAAGCAACAGTTGATTTAAGCAACTCGGTGTCTACACTGACATTAAGTCAACCTAACCCATTAACCTATGCGTTTTGCCTCTTGCCGAGGAGGAGTTAAGTAAGTCTAGTGGGTGAGGTACATCAGTGGGAGCTTCATTTTAGTGTAGACACTTACAGAGTTAGGTCGACGTAAGCTGCCTTATGTCAACCTAACTCTTAAGGTGAAAGCACTGCAGAAAAAAACATACTAAAAAAATTAAAATCTGCATGCTAATAACCTTACCAGCGATCCACCTCCAGTAGAGGCTCTCATAGGAGTCAGTCCTTCAAACCCCACCATGGAGTTTTTCTGTGGTTATCAGTTAATAACGGCTTTAGCTCAGAACAAGCAGATCATCCTGTTTCTTCATGCAGCTTGGACCTTTGTTCTCCAACCTTCAGGAACAGGTAACCAGCAGACAATGGTTCTTTCTTCAGGGTGTAGTATCAAAAACGTGGGTTTTTGAATAACTGAAAATGGGGTGGAAGGAATTTGCATTCAACTCCCTCTAGATATTTCCCAGGAAATCTACTTCACATGTATTGTCCTCCAGAAGACCATTCTGGTCTGCCATGTTGTTCAATATCGTTTTTTGATAATCCATGTCCACAATAATATATAATCTTTTCATTTATTAGGATGGACTCCAAAGATACTAAAACTTAATTCAGTAGGGTTTTCCCAGGATATTGCTACATCTGCTACTTATACGTGTAAACAGCATCACATCAAGAAAAAGAGTGCTAGGTGGGAAATACTTTGTTTAAAGCTAATAATTCATCTTAATGTAACCCTTCTGCCTGTCAGAGTTGGCAGCAACAAGGGCCGGGTTCAGTACCTAGGGGTTCCTTTTCAGTAACACAATTCAAAACTGTCTCGAGCCCCCACCCAGTGACCTGAGACAATTATGTACTCTTCCCCCCCGCGCCCCCCCCCCGCTGCCTCTAAGAGGCAATACTTCCCCTCTCGCAGGCACAGAGTCTGAGTGTAGCAAAAGCCTTTTAATAAAGGAGGGAAACAATGTGGCATTTTGCGGGGAAACACCACAAACAGGATTCATAACACAAGCCATGAGCAAAAGACCCACCCCCAAGTAAGTTTGGCAGTGTTCTTTTCCCCTCCGGATCTTCAGTCCAGCAACCCAAAAGGCACCCTTCCCACAGTTTCTGTCCTTGGTCAGTGCAGCTCTCAGAGTTCAGAAATTCATCTGAAGAGTTTACCCCCCAGCCTGGGTGGAAAGGGCGGGAGGTATGGGGGCATCTCACATGCTCCGCTGCTCAGGTCAACAGATAATTGCTGTGCCTCTCTATGGGGTTCTGCAGTCTTCACCACCACTGCCCCTCTCACCCATATGTTTTCAGCTCTCAGTGATTTCGGCTCTTATTGACTAGCATCAAATTTATTATATTTTGTTTTGCAATTATGCATATACATGTAATAACCTCTGGCTATTTTTTTTTTAGTCTCCTTATGTTCAGTTTTCCCCCTCTTCCTGATTCTGTGGGTTATCAGCTCTGCATTGTGAGAGCTTTGTAAGACCCCATTGACTGCTTGCTTGAATTAAGAATTAACAAGAATAAAAGTTGTAAAACTGGGTTTAGACATGTAGAGCCAGATTTTCAAAGGTATTTAGGCACCTAGTGGAATAATCCCACTAGGTACCTGTCTGCATTTTTAGACACCTAATATTTTTTCAAAATCTGACCTTTAGCTATTTTATAGAAAATTATGTTTTTAAAAAAACCAACCCTATGTTAAAAGAATGTAATTTAGGTTTCAGAGTCAAACACTCAAAAGTTCAGGAATGACAGAATTAGGTTTGCTCACACAACCTTAATTCTGAGCCCATGTGTCCTTTCTGTATACTGAATGAGGCAGGGGTCTTCTGGAAAAATGTTGTATTTGATCATGTAATTAAAGACTACGTCATAAAGAAAGTGAACAAGGTGGCAGAATTAAGGTGATGTGGTCAACCATAATTCTAGTGTTTCATAACTATTGAGTACTTGATTGAACAACCTAAATAAAGTTTAACATAGTAATATTGAATATAATTTCCTAATTTGTATTTTTAAAGAACAAACATATCCAAAAAATGTATTCTTTGCAACTATATCATGAACGGGGCATGGGCATGGTACATGTTTGTTGTGCCCACCTGCACTATGTACCAGTTTAAGGACCATGCATAACTGGGCCCTACCTGACTATACACAAGGTGCAATCAAGTGTACAAAATAAACAGAAAAACATAAATATTTTGAATCGCTTTCTGTTATACTCTGTTACTTTTAAAAGTAGCAGGTAAATAATTTTTAGGGGGAGTATATATTTTTTTTGCATGTAAAGTTTTTTAATGCTTTGCTTTCTTAATTTGTTTCAGATATATTTACCATCCAGCAGTTATTTTTATGTTAATTTCAAATAGTTAAAATTTTGAAAGTTCTCTCTCCACAGAAAGCATAAGAGGAATCTTTAGGTGCAAGGCCCAGAGTTGACAAGGTCATATGGCTGCTAAAATTCCGCTGAGCCCTTATTAAGTGTAAATCCAGTTGAAGTCAGTGGGATTTTTTGTTTGTCTAAGGAATGTAGGATTCTACTATAAGAAGAGGAAATATACTTATGACCGCTTGTTGGACATGTCATTCAGAGAAAAATGTTTGGATCAGATATTTTTATTAGTCCGATAACAGTATCGTTTTGTTGCAGCTGCTCTTTACAGTGATTTCATCATGTCAATGTTTTGACATTACCAAATGTACAGTACTTCCCATTATTACCAATGTGATTTGCAGATAAAAATATAAAATAGACTCCTTTTTAAATGTTACCTTACACACAATCAAACATCACGTATTGAAATTGTGTTTTAATTTTATGTGAATAGTTGCAAATATTCAAACGAGAATTTTAATTTTATGTTTCTCTTTCCAAACTAGATATGCAAAACTGGAGATAAAATATGGCCACAGCAAAATATTGTGTGATAAAGTGCAATGTTGGAAAATATGGAAAGACTTTGTGCAATACATGTTTATTAAATGATGTAGAGTCATTCTCAAGAGCAGGTTTTAAAAACAATAAAATTTACACTAGTTGCGTGGGTTTTTTCCAAGCAGTAAGCAAAAATGTCTTTAGGATTTTGTTTTTATTTTGAGAATTCATCCTTAATTTAGATTGTCTTCTTAGTAATAAAGGGAAAATATTTTGACAAAAATGATATAGTTTAGTGGAATTAGAGTATAAACAAGTACACTGTGGCATACTTTTTGTAGTTTGTTTTAATAAAACCCATCATAGTTCCGTGTAAACTGTGCAGCAATCTTGTATATACAGCACAGGTCAGAAATCATGCTGCTCGTGTCTCCTCTATGTGGCCCCAGCCACACTATGGTGTGGCTCTTTAAGAATCTGCTTGTTCCCTCCCCCATGACAGGGGGTTTGGACTTCCCTCCTTACTGCAAGGGAATGCAAGTGCTTCTGTTTTTGTGTCATGCTTGGCTGAGCCAAGAGGAGGTAGGGGCTCTGGGATGCCCGTTGGGCAGGAGCTCAGATTAGGGGCCTGTCTGGGCTCTGTGTTGCTGGCCTGGGTTTGCGGAGGTTCCAAAGCTGTGGCCTGAGGGGCAGAAGCACACACCCCTGACCCCATACCGGCATCTCATCCTCCCAGTAGTTCATGTCCACGGACATGGCAGTTGCTGCTGCCAAGAGGCATCAGGGGAGTGAGCTCCAGCCCCCTTCCTGGGAGTCCCCAGTGGGCATGTCTGAAACCTCTGGCCCAGGAAAAGGTGCGGGGTGTGTGTGTGTGTTTGTTTGTCTCTCCCCCCTCCCTCCCTCCCTCTCCCAGGCTCCTAAGACAACTGCTTCACAGCAAATCATTTCCCTCTGGGACATCATGAATGGTGGCACTAGAGACTAATGTGTGAGACTTGGGAGGAGCCACCCTGGAGCAGCCCTCCCTACAACCTGTTCTCCCAGCTGCGCCCCAGAACCTCTCCTAAACACGTCGTAGCTCAGACATCCACAGTTGCTCCTATACTTACCCCTGACTGCACACACACAACCCTCTCCATCCCTCCCTGTGCTCACCCCTCACATTTTTTTTTTGTTTTTTTGGCCAGAGAACAAAAATGTAATGTTCAGTGGCGGTTGTAGCCACCTCAGTACAAAATTACAATAATAATAATGTATAAGCATCAATATTCCATCAATTTCACCAATGCAATACTAGTTGCATTAATGTTTTATTAATTACTTTACTTTCAAAAATATTTTCAAAGTTCTATTGAACTAGTAATCACAACAGTAAAATAAAAAAAACCTTATGTGCTTTTTCCTACTGATATAGTGAAAAAATTTATATAGCCAAATTTATTACTTATACTCTGCATGGGTGTGCTTGCATGCAATCTTTGGCTATAATTTCAACATATTTAATAAATTAAGAATTGGTTTTGGTTATTAACAGCTATTCCTAGTGACAGGCCCCCTTCACCATTTGCTAAACCTGACCATTCCCTTCCCAGTCGCAACCCTGACACGCCCATCTCCAAGGTGCAGAAACCCTTTTGGTCCCACCTTTTTTGAAGCCCAAATGCTCTAATATACACAACTTACCTGTACATTTATTTCAATGTAGAGTTCATATATTCAGATAAACATGCTACAGTGTGTTAGAGTATTTAGCTGCTTGGGAGGAAATAAGGCATTTGGAAGCTGCCTTATACAGTTGCGAAGGAATGGCAGGCTTCTCACAGATGGAGGAGATGTTTAGAAGTGTGTGGCAATCAAGTGGGTGTTTGGATGGGAGCACTTAACTTTTTTTACTTTCTTTTTTCTATTCTACTGTTCCCCAACCCCCGGCCCTCAGGAAATTAACTGAGAAACCCTATGTTAATACAATATTGAAGTATAACATTTCAGCGGACAAAAGTTAGAAAATGTAGACGTGAAGGTTCCCAATTAATTCAGACACCTTTGTATATGTGTGTTTGTTAATGGCATATATTTAACATCTTAATAGAGGCAGTACTTGGGCTTATGACACTATTGGTTCATGAAAATTGCATCATAAGTCTAAACGTCATAACTCGGAACCACAATACACTCCATTGCGGGACCGAGCATCGTAAAGTCAAAACCAGTTGTCGTAAGTCAAATTTTTTAGTGTTGCGTTTATCTATTTTTCTGCATTTAATAGGTAAATAAATAACAAATATCCATCAATATAGTATTAGGAAACTTCATCTTGGGGTTCCAGTTATAAAACATTTGAACTTTCCTCATGATTTGTGTCAGATGAAACTTTCATTGGGATTACATTTTGATATCACATGGCTACTTGTCTGTAGTTCTTGCACATTCATAAATACATATAGCACACTCACTCTGTGAAAAGTGCTGGTCTGTGGTATATTTCTCCCTCTTTGCAACAAAGATGCAATCTAAACTAGGCAATTAATGCAATATATAGACATTACTCTGCCACTTTATACATTTTAATGTATATTTTAGAGTCTAGTAATCATTAATAGTTTTCTGTCATCAAATGGAGGAGTCGGTGTTTGGTTGGGGTTTTTTGGCGTAATTGGGAGGCGTTAATCCTTTGAATTTATATTTCATATTAATTTATTTGGGTGTTGAGGGAGAATTGGGGCAAGTAGTCTGAACTGCAATATTGGGTCAGACCAGAGATGGAGCTAGCTCAATATCCTTGTTTCTGACAATGGTCAGTACCAGATGCTTCAGAGGGGAAAACGTAAGAAACTCTGTAGTAGGTAGTTCTGGAATAACTTTTCCGTGGGGAAAAATTCTTCCTAAACCTATGAGTTTGTCTAGTGTATGACCTCAAACAAGAAGGTTTATACCCCATTCAAATTAAAAAAAAAAAATCTTTGCTAATGAAACTGGATGTTCTCATTATCCATATATATGTCCAGTTCTTCTTTGAAATCTGTTGCTTCTTGGCCAGCTATCCTATTTTGTGGCAGTTAGTTCCACAGGCCAATTTTGTGTGTAGTGAAAACATTTCCTTCAATCAGTTTTAATTGTATTGCCTTTGCATTTCATTGAATATACCTCTGTACTTGCATTATGAAAAAGGTAAATAGAAGTGCACTGTCTGTCTTCTCTGTACTAGTTATTATTTTGTATACATCTATCAAATTCCCTCTTAGTGTGTTGTCTAAGGGTAGGTCTATACTTACGCGTCCCGTCGGAGGCGCGCGATCGATGTTCTGGGTTCGATTTATCGCGTCTTGTCAAGACGCGATAAATCGAACCAGGAAGTGCTCCGTCGTCGACGCTGGTAATCCAGCTCGACGAACGGAGTAGGCGGAGTCGACGGGGGAGCCTGCGCGCCGCGTGTGGATCCCGGGTAAGTGCTTTTTCATTCGAACTAAGGTACTTCGACTTCAGCTACGTTATTCACGTAGCTGAAGTTGCGTACCTTAGTTCGACAGGGGGGGGTAGTGTAGACCTAGCCTAAAGTAGTTTTACTCTTCAACCTCTCTATTGAAAATTTTCTAGGTAGGTCTCTATTTATATCACTTGTCTCTGAATATGCACTATTTCTGCTGTATCCTTTTTGATGTGGTACCAGAACTGAATACATTATTCCAGCTGAGGGCATACCATTTATAAATGTAATATTATATTTTCATTGTTATTTTCCATCTCATTCTTTATGCATCCTCACATTTTAGTTGCTCTTTTTAACCCACATTGCACATTGGTTAGTAAAACACATGGAAAAAAGGGTATGTATACACTAGAATACCTTTTGTTAAGTGTGTATATTTGTGTATAAATCAGAAAGATGTTAAATGAAAACGGACAAGATAGCTGTTAGAAGTCACAGTACAGCGATGTGAGGGTAAAGTCTCAACAGGTATGCAGTTCAATAGGATTTCAATTGGATACGTGGTGAGAAAACCGTGTCTGCTGATAAAAGGGCTGTAGAATTGTTATTGGGGGAACACCTGATGGTATCTGCCAAGTTTTTCTCATCCCCTCACCTCTTTTTCCAAGTGGCAGCAGTAAGAAGTGTAGGTAAAAGATACAATCACCTACACTTTCCCATTTTGAGTACTGATGTATTATGTAATCCATATTAAAGACAAACTGAATTCTGATCTTACGTGCTGTGTTTGTTTTTCATTCTGTATTTCTGACTTTTCTCCTTCACTGTTTTTTAAGGTAAATCAGATATCTGAATTTTTGTGAAATTTCTTTTATTTCAATAGGCTACGAGAGCAAGAACGAAAAGAGGCAGAAGAAGCTAGTCAGAAAGAAATAGAAGAATGGGAAAAGTCACTTTTAGCTGAAGCAGCACCTACAAGGATGGAGACCATGTGGGAAATTCCAGCTATTGGTCATTTCCTTTGTTTAGCACAACAAAGTCTAAACTTGCCTGAAATAGTCTTCTATGAGTTGGAACGTTGTCTTCTAATGCCTCAGTGTAATGCTTTTTTATCCAAAATAATGACTTCTTTGTTAAGTCCTCCTCATCGCAGATCTACCTTGCATCGAAGACCAACTCTTCCTTACAGGACTTGGGAAGCAGCACTTAGACAGAAAGTGCAGCAGTGGTACACTGTTGTAGGGCAAACTGACAACCCTGATGGCTGTGCAGAAAAGCTTGGGCTATGCCCCCAGTTTTTTAAAGTCCTTGGGGAAGTTAATCCTTTGGAGGGAAAACCATTTCATGAGCTCCCATTCTACCAAAAAGTATGGCTGCTAAAAGGCCTCTGTGACTTTGTATATGAAACACAAAAAGATGTTCAAGATGCTGTGCTTGGGCAGCCTATCCATGAGTGCAGGGAAGTGATCCTTGGTTATGATTTCTTGGAGAATGCCTATGTTCATTTTCCACAGTTCTGTGGTGCTGATGTACGGATTTACAAACAGAAGCCTTTTCAAGCCCCTGCATTTCCAGCTCCAGCCATCAAAGTAAAAAAAGTACCACGAATTAAATTGGAGAAAGTGAAATGTGAGTATGTCAGCAAAAGCAATGGGGAAATCAGATTTGGTGGTAGAGAAGAGCTGCTACCTCACTGTAAAATAGAAGCAGGGAAAAGTATGGATTCTCTTATTTGTTGTCCAGCAGAAATTCACTTGGATAGCTTCAGTATCACCACGGAAAAAGAAATGAAACCCAACTGTGAAATTAAAATGCATAGAGCCTGTGACATAAAAAAACCTGGCTGCTGTAAAGAGAACCAGGAGAAGCCAATTAGTCCAGGAGAAATTGTTGGCTTTGGGGAACCTCTCAGCCCAGGAGAAATCAGGGTTGTAGAAAATGGAGAGAAACATCATGAAACTTCCCTAATAAAAACCGAGCCCAGCCCATTAAAACCAAATACCCTTAAAACCTGCCAAGTACATGTGAATGGGAGTCATAGCAACAATCCAGACATGAATTGCCACAAAGTTGCTAGAGAAATGATTTTGGAGAATTCACTATGGAATAATAAGAAACTAAAACTTACTAAGATGCGGGCAAAAAAGAAGAAGAAGAAAAAAAAGAAACTGAAAGACATTTTGAATGCACATCTGCAGAGAAAACGTGATGACCTGCAAAGAAAGCGTGAGATTTATCCTCACCCATTCAAAACTTACAAACCTGAGATCCAGAATAAGTTGTTTATCATCAAAAAGAAAGCAAAACACAAGAAGCACAAATCTGGTAAGTTGATTTTATTATGCTAAAAATGAGAGAGAGGGTGATAGTGGAGTGTTCTTAAAATAGACTTTGTAGCTGTATTTGTTATATTATTTTGTGAATGGGAACAGTATTATGCCTTTTACATTTCTAATATTAATTTTAAATGGAAGAGTTTCACATCCAATATATGGTATGCACAGAGCAGGTCCATCAGTTGATAAAACTTGACAAAATATGATTCATGTGCAGAGTTTTCAGGGTAGCCTGTAGTGAATGTAGTTTGCTGCCAGGCTTTTTACTTGATGCAAAAAGCCATCTGAGGCTATATCTACATCTTAGGGTGGCGTGTAGAGTACAGACACCATACGCCCCCTAGCACAGGTAAAATAGCAATGTGCTATGTAAACAGGATATAAATTGTGTTAGCTGTTTTACATGGTGCTGCCATACTTGTATTGTCAAACTCTTTAGCAAGGTGGTAATCTCTAGTAGTGCTCTCAGAAATACCAATTGTATTTTAAATAGATGATTTAACCAACTATTTTGCCATGTGTACATAGTGAAAAGTTTTTTTACATTTTCAACATTCAGATTGTTGGGCTGAGCAAAGTGCCTGACCTTCCATCATTGAAATCAATGGAAATTATGCTATTGACTTCAAAGGAAGCAGGAGCAGGCCCTTAAAAAATATATATATATATTTTTTTACTATTGTTACAAATAATAAAATTTTTAATATGATAACTTGATTACTATAACAGAGAGATCAGGGAAAAATTGCTATTTTCAGTTCATTCACTTTGTATATCTTATATATAGTGCATTGAGCACTAAAAATTTTGCTATCACAAGTTCCTCATCTGTGTTAGCTGCTATAGCTGTAATTTGATGCCCAATTTTTGTAACATACTAACTTTTTCATTTTGTTTTAATGCTTTAAACATAAACAACATTATCTTGCTTAAGGCAACTTCATGAACTAGGATCTGCTGTCAAATAAGTCTGTAGACAGTTGATGTGATTTGATTGATTCTATTTTAAGAGCTTCTTTATTTCTACTAATCTTTATTAAGGTATACTTTGGATACCAAGCATGTTACATTGGGAGAGCCTGTTATAACAGAAATAAGTATGCTAAGCTTCAAATTAAAAAAGAAAAAAGCAGGCAATGAAATAGTATTATATTAGTCATAAAATGAGCTTCTGTAACTAAGTAGTAAATCTAGCAGTAAGCTAATGGACGTACCTGGTTATTTATATCAAATTGCACTTTGTGTGGTAAGGAATCCTAGTTTCACACTTGAATTGTTATGGCAAATTTGTCATAGGAAATACTAAAGGATATAAATGATTTGTTAAAAAATACATTTCCCTGTAATTCTAGTCAAGTATCTACACTTTTCCTTCATAGATTCCCACTCTTAAATTGTGGGCTCCAGCAGATGGCTTGGGAATGCTCTCACACATTAAGAGTTTTTAAGAATTTCCTGTATCAAGATGACTGTTGGGAATGTGGGAGAGAGTGTATAGAGTCTCCATATATTTTGCTTGTGTAATACATTTATAATGTGTTTATCACAAGGCATCTGAGTACCATGCAAAGGAGACAAATACAAAAAATACTAAAGCGAAATCAGCTAAGAGTACAATGTGCTGCATTAAAAAAAAAAAAAGCCGGAACACCTCCAAAGGATCAATTTTGAACTAGTCAGAGGAATAGATAAAAGGTAGGTGATTAATTAAAAGAAAATTCCCAAGGAGGGAATCCAAAGACTAAAAAAAATGAGTCAACTGAAGTAGATGAAACTTCTAGCATGCACTAAAGAGAGTGAGTGAGGTGCGCTGTGAACCTCCTCTAGAACCCTCAGACAGACATGGAACTGCCCTACGCCTTGCCCTGATTGAACCTAGAGAGCAAATCAAGGCATCCACGTACGGATGGGTTTGATGTAAGAACCTAGAGAGAAAAACAGATTCACCCCAGCCAGTGACTGACAGGAACATAGAGCAAGAGATAGTCACTCAAGTTAAATTCCAGAAATTGACGTGGGAGGGAAGAGGGAAGGAAAAATTGGGAGGGGTCATCCTAGCTGGGTTTGGGGAGAACTGTGACCTACATTTTTTTTTTCTCAGCTTGTTCTCTTGTGTGATGAAAATCCTCATCTTCATAAACAGAGGAACTGCTGCTGTGGAGATACTGTCCTATGACACATGGATCTCACAGCAGTAAGGGAACCCCTTCTTCTCATCCTTAGGATACATAATCTAGGAGCATGACCATGGGCCATGATGAGGGACATATAAGGTCAGGAAGATAGCTTGAGTGAATGGGATGAGAGATTGTCCTGTTTCTGTCCTAGCCCATTCAGGATTTATGGCCCAGAATGGTTGATACATGGGCTTCCAACATTGGTGGGCTCACCTCCCCAGCTCCCTCTTCTCCATCTGCTCCCAGCACTAACATCAGCCCTTACTTACCCCATTCTCACCACACCAACAAGGGAGGGAGAAGAGGTTACAATAAACTGTGAAGGAGATATTGGGCATCCCTCTCACCCCATCGACACTAGATATGCTTGAGAGAGGGAGGGTAGAGTGAAATCTACCTTGCAGAGCTCTGCTTCTGATGAGCCACCTGAGGTTTTTTGAAGTGAAGATACGAAGTCAGGATGCTCTGCTACAGCAGATTTTGTAGCTACTTCAGGCAGAAAGAATGGAGAATAGCAGCTAAAGGCAGATGCAGAGTAACATCTGTAAAATTTGCTGATGCAGCTCTTTCAGACTGTCAGCCCTTTAATGACCCTCAGATATGACTTGTTTACTCCTGAGGTAATTCTTTGCCAAAAATTAAAAATTCTGTGTACAATTATTTTAAAATACTGCATATTTTGTCAAAATAACACAATATAATCGCAGCAGTTTCAATTATTTTGGTAATTTATTTCAAAATACCTGTCAGCATCTATGTCTACCAATAGAGACAACAAAAAAGATTCAAGAAATGTTTTTTGACAAATAGATTTCTTACTAGGCATATTAATACAGAACTCTTGAATAATAATTCATTTAAACTACAATCCAGAAATGTATTTCCTGCACCCCTCAGAAGCAGTGAAAAGGTTTGGGGGAGTCGGGGGTAACGGAGGAGCTGAGGGAGTAGGAAGTAATTGCTGGGAAGGAGCCTGGATGTGAACTGGGAAGGTTGTTGGGTATGGGTGGGAGAAGTATGGAAGAGGGATTGTTAAGGAGCCTCCACCAAGCAGACCCTGGCTGACCCTTAGTCTCTGTCATTCAGTCAGGCACATCTCCCCTGTCCCTATGTGTCCTTGCACCCCCACTCAGCCACTCCTACTCCCCTATCCCTAGGTGGCCCTGCACTCCCTTCTCCTGTCCCCATGTGGCCCTGCACCCCCACTCAGCCACCTCTTCCACTCATGTGTCCCTGCAACCCCTCCCCCATGTGGCCCTGTGCCCCCACTCATATACTGCACCCCCACTTACATAACTGCACTCAAAAACAAACCAGTGTAAAACTTTAGAGCTTACAGGTCCACTCAATCCTACTACTTACGCAGCCAATTGCTAAGGCCTTGGCTACACTTACGAGTTACAGTGCAATAAAACTGCCGGCAGCGCTGTAACTCATTAACTGGCTACACTTGCAAGGCACGTGCAACGCTGTATCTCCTCAGATACAGCGCTGCATGTACTCCACCTCCCGGAGAGGAATAACCACTGTTGCGAAGTGGGTGGAACGTTGGTCTTTCAGTGTAGCCGAGGAACAACGCAGTTACTGATCTCCGGAAGCTGCTTTGTTTTGAAACGGCACTTCCGGGTTGGAGTTCAGAGCTCCGTCTGGAGCTGCTACAAACACAGCTTTACAACCACAGCTACTATTTGCAGGCAGGGTGGGGTAAAGAGGGGAGGGCTCCGTTAGGAATGCCGGCAGCAAAGTTGCCTTGGACAGAGACGGTGGGGGGAGGGGGGGGGAGAAGAACGGCGGGGGGGAGGGGGAAGGCTCCGTTTCCTCTCTTTTATCTGCTCTTTAAAAACAAACAAAGCCCCTGCTGTTTGCTTTCAGTGATTGAGAGAGAGGCAGGGGATGTGGAGGTGTGGAAATAATGAGCTGACACTCTGTGGAGATTTCAAAAACCCACTCTCTCTCCCAAAACGCTCCCTGTCAAAGTCACCCTCACCCCCCCCTCCCCATTTGAAAAGCACGTTGCAGCTACCTGAATGCCCATAATGCACCGCTCCCAATACAGCTGCAAGTGCCGCAAATGTAGCCACATCAGTGCTAGTTACTGTGCTGGTGGCTGCCAGTGTGGACAGGCTGCAGCGTTTTCCCTACTCAGCTGTACGAAGACGGGTTTAACTAACAGCGCTGTACATCTGCAAGTGTAGCCTAGGCCTAAGAGAAGTTTGTTTACATTTACAGGAGATAATGCTGTCCGCTTTTTATTTACGTCACCTGAAAGTGAGAACAGACGTTCACATGGTACTTTTGTAGTCTGCATTGCCAAGTATTTACAAGGCAGATGTGCTAAACATTCGTATGCCCCTTCGTGTTTTGGCCATCATTCCAGAAGACGTGCTTCCATGCTGATGATGCTTGTTAAAAAAAAAAAAACGTTAATTAAATTTATGAGTGAACTCCTTGGGGGAGAATTGTATGTCTCCTGCTCTGTGTTTTACCTGCCTTCTGCCATATATTTCATGTGATAGCAGTCTCAGATGATGACCTAGCATGTTGTTTAAGAACACTTTCACTGCAGATTTGGCAAAATGCAAAGAAGGTACCAATGTGAGATTTCTAAAGATAACTGCAGCACTCGATCCAAGATTTAAGAATCTGAAGTGTCTTTCAAAATCTGAGAGGTACAGAGTGTGGAGCATACTTTCAGATGTCTTAAAAGAGCAACACTCCAGTGCAGAAACTATAGAACCCAAACCACCCAAAAAAAAGAAAATCAACCTTCTGTTGGTGACATCTGACTCAGATGATGAAAATGAACATGCATTTGTCTGCACTGCTTTGGATCTTTATCGAGCAGTACTTATCAGCATGGACTCATGGCCTCTAGAGTGGTGGTTGAAGCATGAAAGGACATATGAATCTTTAGCGAATCTGGCACGTAAATATCTTGCAACGCCGTCTGCAACAGTGTCATGCAAACGCCTGTTCTCCCTTTCGGGTGACATAAACAGGAAGCGGGCATTATCTCCTTGTAACAGCGTTCCTGCAGGGCCCTCCAGGCTCCTGCCCCCGCTGGGCTAAGAAAGAGACCTTTTGGTGCAGTGCCCACCTGGTGCTTTTATTTACAGGTTGTGCTCCCACCACCTTTCCACCATACAAGTAGTCCCCTTCTTGCAGTCCACCGGCAGGAGAGAGGGGGCAAGCTATCTCTCTCTGCTTCCCCTCACTGCCTTTCCTCTGCTGCAGCTTTCCTCTTCCTTCCCCTGGGGCTCTTATCCAGCCCCAGCTTGATGAGCAGCAGCTCTTCAAGCTTCCTCAATCAGGGCCAGGTGGTCTACCCAGCTCCAGTTCACCTCCCTTAATTGGAGCCGGAGTGACAGAAGGTAGGCTAAGCAGTTTTCTGCTTAGCACCCTGTCACACACCTGCAAATGTAAACAAACTTGTGTGTCTGAGAGATTGGCTGAACAAGAAGTAGGACTGAGTGGACTTGTAGGCTCTAAAGTTTTATATTATTTGAATGCAGTTATTTTTATACATAATTCTGCATTTGTAAGTTCAGCTTTCATGATCAATACTACAGTATTTGTATTAAGTGAATTGAAAAATACTGTTTTTTATTTTTACAGTGAAAATATTTATAATAAAAACAAATATAAAGTGACCACTCTACACTAGTATTCTGTGTTGTAATTGAAATCTATATATTTGAAAATGTGGAAAACATCCAAAAATATTTATATAAATGATATTCTATTATTGTTTAACAGCGTGATTAATCGCGCAAGTCAGACCTGCTAAGATATATCATGGTTGATACACAGGAGACTGCAACTCAGGGCCTGGTCTGAGTGTGGGACAATTGTGTGAATCCACATTAAGTGGTGACAGCTCCTGAGATTTGAGATCTAGAGGGGTGTGCTCAGAGAGACCAGGAGAGATTAGAGGTGCAGTACCGTGACAACTCTGCTAAAGTAGAGATTAAAATAATTGTTATTTTGATTCTTGTAAATCTGATTCATTGATATAGAAAGCCCATTCTGGGATAGTGTGACAGCTCTGGCAGAATGCAAGAGATTCCCTGAATTACTTTGCTTCAAAGGAGCTTTGATATAAATCCTGAACCTCGTAATAATGTTCTAAGAGCTTCAAAGTAATACACTTGCTGAGTATTGACTGTTTCTCCCTTCTTTGTAGTCAAAATTGCAAATACTTATTTAGAACATCAACATGGTTTGTGTTTGGTATGGAATTCAGACTCTGAGATTTAAGTACTAATTCCTTTTAACATGTGGGTAATTAATCTGGTGGTGTTCAGTATAAATTCCATCCACACCCTCCACTCTGTTCTTGGAGTTGTAAAAATTCTGTTACAATAGCATCAGATGTCATCTAGATCAGTGGTTTTCAAACTGCAGGTCATGACCCAGTAATAGGTCGCAGAATGTAAGGCACTGGATCACGGTGGCTCTGGTTAGCACCGATGACCGGGCCATTAAAAGTCCTGCAGGCGGTACTGCCCAGCTAAGGCAGGCTAGTCTCTACCTGTTCTGACACTGTGCTGTGCCCCAGAAGTGGCCAGCAGCAGGTCTGGCTCCTAAGTGGGGGGGCCATGGGGCTCTGCGCGCTGCCCCCGCCCCGAGCACCGGTTCTGCATTCCTATTGGCCGGTTACCAGCCAATGGGAGTGGGGGCACGGGGGACGGTGCCTGCGGGTGAGAGGTGCGCGGAGCCGCTTGCATGCCTCTGCCTAGGAGTTGGACCTGCAGCTGGCTGCTTCTGAGGGGCAACGCGGTCTGCAGTGCCAGGACAGGAAGGAAGCCTGCCTTAGCACCCCCACAGTGCTGCTGACTGGGAACCACCCGAAGTAAGTCCGTGCCCCAATCCCCTGCCCTAGTCCTGAGCCCCCCATCAAACCCAGTGCCGCTTCCTGCACCCCAAACCCTTCATCCCCAGCCCCACCCCCAGCCCAGAGCCCTGACCCCCTCCTACACCCCAACCCCCTGTTCCAGCCCTAAGCCCCCTCAAACCCAGAGCCTACTCCTGCACCCCAAGCCCCCCAGCCCCACCCCAGAGCCTGCACTGAACCCAGATCTCCCTCCCACACCCTGAACCCCTCATTTCTGCCCCCACCCTGCAGCCCTCACCCCCACAACCCAATCCCCTGCTCCAGCCCAGACCTCCCTTCCACACCCCAAACCCCTCATCCGCAGCTTCATTGGGTTGCGGGCATCAACAGTTTTCTTCAACTTGGTCGCCAGAAAAAAAGTTTGAAAACCATTGATCTAGATTTAGAAAGGCCTATCAACTAGGTCATGAGCCTATAATTATAATGAAATACTGTATGACCACTTTATTTTTTTAAGTTGTAACAGAGTTCTTGAAGCATCAGGCCTCTGTGTTTGTCATTCAGCACCAATGTCCTCAGAAATGTGTCTCACAGATTTCATTTTATTTGCTAACATCATTCTGTGTTGTGAGTCAGTTAATTATTCGTTTGTTGTAAGACCTCTGCTGTTTTGAGAACAGGCAGATGCAGACAATATCCGCATAGAAACCCCTGATGTGCACTCTGTCTCTTGATTTGCTAGATTCCTGAACCTTGTGTATTTCTAGATGAGGAGCTGTTGGGTGGGAATAGAATAGTCTACATTTAAAAATAAAAGAAGCACCTAACAAATATGAGATTTCAGTTGCTCTCTGAACTTCAGGGAACAACAGGAGGGGATAAAGTGTGTCCTACACCCTTATAAAGGTAACCGGGTGTTACTATTTCTGTGAACAGATAGTTCAGGCCTGCAATTCAATTTAAGATCTGGTAGGGCAAATCACATTTTTTGATGGAATTTGGTTGAAAATGTTAGAATTCGTGGAGTTAAAGAGGCCTGAGGACCAAGTGGCTGTATGAGTTCACCTTTAGGCCTGGTCTACACTAAGAAATTAGGTTGGTGTAACTGTGTTGGTCAGGGGACTTATGAGAATCTGATGGCATAGGCCTCAGAGACTCTACTCAAAAGCTCCATTGTGAAAATATTTACATCTTACTAAAACAAGTTATCAAGAGCCACAGGGTCTCAAACCATATTTTTCTATGCAGCAAACTTTCACCTCACCCCACCCTTTTTCATTGTAAGAGGTTCCAGATCTTGTAAACCATTACAATTTCAAGTCAAGAGGAATTCCTCACAGGTTACAGGTGAATAGCATTTGCAACATTTTGTCTAAAAATCTTTTCCAAAAGCTAGGTTTTGAACATTGTTAAAGAGTCTCAGTTAAAAAACATCTTCTGGGATGTTCACTATATTTGTCATTGTGAGAGATTTTGAGAGAATTGCATCAGTGAGAGCTTACTGTGAAACTTACAAATACAAGTAGTCTTGTTAAAAATAGGTCAGAATGGTAAATATGATCTCCATTGTCCCTGTTAAAATAAATCATGGCTTTCAAAAACACATGGTTTAATTATCAGATATTATTTTAGTGGTGCATCAGTTGTTGACCTGCGGACGCGGCAGGTCAACAAACCAGCCTGGCGCACTAGGGGCTTTCTCTGAAGAAGCGGTGGACCACAGTTGAGAACCACTGGCCTAGACAAAGCTATTATAAGGTGGGTGAACAACTGGTTGGAAAACCATACCCAGAGTAGTTGTCAGTGGTTCACAGTCAAGGTGTAAGACAATAATGGCTGGGGTCTATGACACTGCACACCATATTTTTCACAGTGATGATATGATTATGACATAATTATGCATTTTGTGCAGGGTGGATTTGATTTAAATCATGATTTAAATCACTAGTCAGGAAGACTCTATTTAATCATGGATTTTTACATAGAAGTACATTCTTGTTGCTTGTTATAACCTTAATACATATTCTTCACAACTCAGAGATAGATGTAGGTTTCATTTTTAGAAGGTACACACTATACATTTTTTAAGTGATTTATTTTGAAAACTTTTCAGATTAGTTTTACAGCTATATCAGATAATAAATTATTGTTTGGTTATTTCATTTACCAAAGGTAATTGAAGCAGATAGTTCACCTCCCAGTGACTTCATAAATATCTCCAATTCAACAGGTTAATCATTAATATTTGGAGGATTTTCTTGCCATGCTGTATTGGGAGGAGAACATCACCAGACAGACATTTAAATAGTTTTATTTAACTAAAACAACGTTATGTATTCTGGATTTTTTTCTTCAACAGCAAACATATAATATTTTAACAAAACAAACATATGTATTTTTGAATTTAGTTAAACATTCAAGTTTCTTAAAATCAGGATTGTATTTGTTAAAATTGTTTTTAACTAAAATAGTTAAATGAAATATTTTTAAAAAAATCAACAGAAATTAAATCAACTATGTCAGCCAGGCCAACATGAGAAACTTAAAATATTGGCTTCTGCAGCTAACTCAGTCGTATTCACCTTCATTTTCCTGCTTGTTCATTATCTGGAAAAGAAAAACAAGCTTTCCTGGTTTTCAGGTCCCAAACGATTTCTCAATTTGGAATGAATTAGTCCAAAGAAAGAAAATATTGTTTCTACACCGGCAGAAAAAGCTACTTCTGTTAAAAGTGAGATTATCACTTCAACAGTCTCTGAATCCAAGTGCTTAAATGACTTCCTCCAGTTCACTGGTGTGACTTTCTTTAAAACATCAGCAGCAAACATATATTCGCTCTGTATTTATTATAGTTGGTATTATGGAAGGATGATTGCTGGATGTCCATTTCATAGCCAACTCCTCTTCTTCAGCAGTTAAGGTTTGACCCTGTTACCAAGTATTGAGAATATTAGCAAGAAAATGAGCTGCAGATAGTGCTTGTCCTATTTGTTTTTTTTATGCTTGTAATTTAACTCTGTCATTGCATATTTCTCTTTTTAAGATCTCACTCAGTTCCTTCCAAATTTCAACAGCATCATCAATGAAACAGCTATTTCCCTGCTACAGAAATAGGCTTCAGGGTACTCAGCATTTCTCTTAAGCCCAATGTTGAGAACTTTGGCTGTGACAGTGCCATCTATTTTTTCACGATTTTGTTCACAAACTATCATCAGATTAGGCCAGTTCTTGATATAGTGCTCAAAACAGTCCACTACTGAGTTCCATCCAGGGCCGTCTCTAGCTATTTTGCCACCCCAAGTGGCCAAAAAAAAAAAAAAAAAAGCCGTGGCCGGAGCTGTCGAAACAAAAAAACAAAATAAAACCACCCTTGCAATGTGCCGCCCCAGGAATGGCCAGAATGCCACCCCTTCAGATGTGCCGCCCCAAGCACCTGCTTCCTTTGCTGGTGCCTGGAGCCGGCCCTGGTTCCATCGCACGTCTTGTAAGAGAGTTAGCTTGGTTCCTCCCACCTTTTTCAGAGCAGCTGCTGTAAAGTGGTTGTTACGGAAGTATTTTGCTATTTCAACAACATTAGCCTTTATTTCTGGAACACTGAAGTCTTTGGCTAGGAGGTACATTAAATGAGCACTGTAACTGTATGTTATTAGCTTGGGACTCTCTTCTAAATAATTTCTTCTCATCTTGGATACATTTGAAGCATTGTCTGTGACCAAGCTGCCTACTAGACATTTGAATTTTTTTCACAGTTTGTTATGGCTTTTACTGCTACTTCTTGTATCAGTTGTTTCTGTAAGGAAGATATTCCCTTCTTCCGTTGTCACACAAGCACACACAACAGAATCATTGTGGACATTGCTCCACCCATCAAGACTCAGGTTAACAATTTCACCCTCTAGACCGTTTGTACACTGCTCAATTTCTCTTTCATACACTTTATCCAGCAATTTGCCTGTGACATCTGCTCTGTTGGGTGGACTGTATCCTGGTCTTAATGACTGAACCATGTTAATGAAGTATGGGTTCTTAATCATATGGAAAGGAGAGATGAGATAAACTGGGCAATTTTTTCATCAATTACCTCTTTTTGTAATCTGCTGTTCTTATAATAAACTGATCTATGGTGGTTTCTGGATGATGGAGATTTTTTTTTCTTTTTGCTACAGGTGATATACTGTGGCTATGTGACATACATGATGTGACTGAAACACTATCATTGTTAGATAACTCTGAAACTATAGAAAATTATGGTGATCTTGAAGGTGGATAGTCTTCAGAATCCTGTATGTTGAGGGTGGATTCTTCTAAACAAAATAAGTCAATGCAGTTATTTAATTATTATTACCATACTGCTCATTTAGTATTACTTATTGCATTCACTGACACTCACTACTACTTTAAAGGTGAAATTGTAAAAGGAAGATCTGCCTATTTCAACTATTTATTTTTTATCACAACTGTATTTAAAATGATAGTACCATAAAGTAACAACTATATTTTTTTGCTCAAACATGAGAATTCAAGAGTAGTCCAGAAGGAAGACAGGCAATCCTTAAGGAAGAAGTATGAAATAAAAAAAATTACCAACCTGAAGATCCTGCATGTTCAGACCTGTTCCTTTCATCATCTTCAACTCAGCTTCCTCCTGAGAGGAATGTTGTTTCATTCGGGGAACCAGGCCTTGGATTTTTGTGTTGCACTGTTTGCATTTTGCATGCATGCCTGTCTTACCCACAGGTAGAGGAAGTTTCATTAAAATATTCCCAAACTGAGTCTCTTTTACGGCCTACTGCTGTTATAGGTTTTCCCTTCTAGTGAGAGAATGGTATATAGTAGATCTCAAATCAATGAAGGCTACACTCAGAAAGACCTCAAGACTTCTGGAATATGCTGCTCAAACAGTTTCACTTTTGTTTCTACTGCCTGTCCCGCCCTTCTCCCATTTATCACCAGACTTCTTCTTCTTGTCCACATCTATTCTGCCCCCAACAATCTTCTATTCATTGAATTTTTTGAAACTTTTCACTTTAAGAAAGAGGTAAGGGATTGACTTTGTGTACACAAATTTGCAGAGGGACAATAGGGTTGAGGTTTGTTATTTCTCACCTCTATCTATCTATTTATTTATTTATTTATTTATTTACAAACATTTTTGCTGTTAACAAGCGTGTTATCTCTGGAGACATAAGTCCACAGTTTGAGAACTGCGAAACTAAGCATCTCTGATGGTTTCTTCTAGACTGATCACTGAGTCTCATTGGGTAGATAGAATGATTAACCTAAATAATCTATACAGAATCCCCTGGAACCTCAAAAGATTGAGTCCCTAATCCATGAACTATTGGAACTCATTTACAAAACTTTTCTTAAACATTACATGAATATATTGTCTCATACTATAGAATTAGAATTTATAATCCCTATTCCATGAAGAGGTATCTTTGAGCTATAATGTAGCTTAATTAAAACTATATTTAGATAGGTTTTTTCCTCAAAAAGCATTTTATAAAAAAAAACTGATTTAAATAAAAAAAATCATTGATTTTTATCGACCCTGATTTTATGCAAGATAAGTCATGTGAGATGTCATTGGAGAAGTTATGCATATTGATTATGTATCTGTATTTCAAATGTAGTTACACCCAGGTAATGCCCAGTAGACCAGATGCTTTCAGTCTAGATCAGGGGTCGGCAACCTTTCAGAACTGGTGGGCCGAGTCCTCATTTATTTACTCTAATTTAAGGCTTTGCATGCCAGTAATACATTTTAACGCTCTGGGGTTCTGGCCGCGGGCTCCTGCCAGCCGGGGTCTCAGCCCGCTGCCAGCCTGGGTTCCTTCACCCAGGCCAGCAGTGGGCACTGGGTGGGGCCAGCAGCTGGATCCCGGCTGGCAGGAGCCCACGACGGGAATCCCAGAGCAGCGGCGGGCTGAGCCGCTCACCCGCCGTGTGCCATCAAAAATCGGCTTGCGTGCCACCGGTTGCCGACCCCTGAGCTAGAATGAGGGAGGGGACTCAGGGTTGGGGCAGGAGATTTGGGTGTGGAGTGCTTACCTGGGTAGCTCCCGTTTGGTGCTCAGGGTGGGGGTGGGACTGTGGGGGGTGCAAGAGTCAGGGCATGGGGTGTGGGGGGCTGGGTATGTTTGGAGGGTGCAGGAGTCAGGGCAGGGGGCTGGGAGTGTGTGAGGAGGGTGCAGGAGTCAGGGGTGGGGCGTGCAGGGGTCAGGGCAGAGGGCTGGGTGTGTGTGAGGGGGGTACAGGGGTCAGGGTAGAGGGCTGGGTGTATGTGAGGTGGGTGCAGGAGTCAGGGCAGGGGGCTGGGGTGTGTGTGTAGGGGTCAGGGCAGAAGGCTGCGGGTGTGGACCAGGGTCGTGGGGTTGCTACCAGCACCCTGCCCAGAGCAGCACCTCCTCCTTCCCCAAGGCTCTGTCTCTATCTCTTCTCTGCCTCCTCCCCGGAGCAGCGAGTGCGCTGCAGCTCCCCCCCCCCTCCCTCGCAAGGGCTCTCAGCTGATCGGCGGCAGGGAGGGAGAGGAGGAGGGGCAGGAACCCAGCACATTGAGGGAAGAGGTGGGGGAGAGGGGAGCAGCTTGCCTGCCCTGCAGCAGCAGCAGCCGGCAGGACCAAGCTTCTTCACCCTGCCCCCGCGGGGGGCAGAGAAGAGCGGGCCTGGGTGGGCAGGATTTTTAATGTCATGCTGCTGCCTTCCGTGGTCCCTGCTGCAGGCCTGGGTTCGGCAGTGGGTTGAGCAGGGCTGGCGACTGGGACCCGGCAGTCAGCAGCGTGCCATAAAAAATCGGCTCACGTGCCGTCTTTGGCACGCGTGCCATCGGTTACCAACCCCGGTCTAGATAGTGGGTGGGGAAGGGCCTATTCATGGCAATGGGTCATTAGGAAAAAACAGTAGTCCTTAGAAGAAGCTTATCTCGCACATAAGCCTTCCTGAGAATATTCCAAACAGCCTGTGAGTAATGGCTGCTATGAATCTACAAGGACATGTGATCAGACCACATGATGCTGGACTCCATCTTGGGATGTCAGTATTTTTCCACAGACTGGTCTAGGAACCAAGCTTTGAAACAAAGGGTTGCTGCCATATGCAAAAGCTATATAAGGCAGGGTGTGATATCATCTGGTGTTCTTCACTCCCCACACAAGAAGACTCCTGGAAACTCCTGAGGAACGACTGAACTTGGGGAAGTGCTGGGCCCAAGCTAAAGGGATTTGTAGCCTATGAATAAAACACCTGGGGATTCCAAGTTGTAAAGCAAGTGCAGCTTTCCCCCGAATCTGCAGCCTGCTTGTATCGTCTCTTAGGGCGAGAATCTTCTAATTCATATCCAATCTATTTAGTATATTAAGATTAGTTCACATTTTTTGTTTCTTTTCTAGGCAATTTGCTTATCTGTTTGCTATCCCTTACAGTCACTTAAACCTATCTTTTGTAGTTAATACACTTGTTTTTGGTTTATCTAAACCAGTGAGTTGGTGTGAAGTATATGGGAATCTTAGCTCAAGGGGCAAAGGCTGTTGCATATTCCTCTCCACATTGAGGGAGGGGGCGAACTTTATGAGTTTATGCTGTACAGTGCACCGTGCAGTGCAAGACGGTATAATTTTGGGTTTATACTCAAGAAGGGGTGCATGCCTGGGGAGTTGGGAGTTGTCTTAGCTGTGGCCTTCCTATGCAGGGGCTGGTCAGAGAGCCTGCATGTAACTGCAGCTGGGTGTGTCCCTACCTGTATGTATGCTGGTGAAAGTGCAGGCTGGAGGGCTTTGCAGCTTATCACTGCAGTACAGTGTGAGAGGGAGCCCAGACTGGTGGGTCAGGGGGCTTAGTGGTACATCAGTTCCAGGTGGCACCCTGGGGGGAACTCATCACAGGGATCTGTCCTGGGGCCAGTTCTAGATACCTTCATAAATTTGGATAATGGCATAGAGAGTACACTTAGAAAGTCTGTGGACAATACCAAGTTGGGAGAGTTTGCAAGCAGTTTGGAGGACGGGATTAAAATTCAAAATGATCTGGACATAAATATGATAAAATACAGTAAGGACAAATGAAGAGTACTCTGTTTAAGAAGGAATAATCAATTGCACAAATACAAAATGGGAAATGACTACCTAGAAACGAGTACTGCAAAGAAGGATCTGGGGGTTATAGTGGATCACAAACTAAATCTGAGTTAGCAATGTAATAATGTTGCAAAAAAAGCAAACGTCATTCTGGGATGTATTAGCAGGAGAGTTGTAAGCAAGACCCAAGAAATAATTCTTCCACTCTACTCAGCACTGATAAGGCCTCTACTGGAGTAATGTGTTCAGTTTTGGGCACCATGCTTTGGGAAAGATGTGGACAAATTGGAGAAAGTCCACAGGAATGCAACAAAATGAATTAAAAATCTAGAAAACATGAGGAAAGATTTATAAATTGGATTTGTTTAGTCTGGAGAAGAAAAGACTGAGGGGGACATAACAGTCTTCAATTACATAAAAGGTTGTTATAAAGAGGAAGATAAATTGTTTTCCCTATCCGTTGAGAGGACAAGAAGTAATGGGCTTAAATTTTAGCAAGGGAGATTTATGTTAGACATTAGGAACAACTTCTTAGTTGTAAGGGTAGTTAAACATTGGAACAAATTACCTAGGGAGTTTGTGGAATGGTTGTCATTGGAGGATTTTAAGAACAGGTTAGACAAACAGGGATGGTCTAGATAATACTTAGTCCTGCCTCAGTGCAGGGGACTGGATTAGGTGACCTATTGAGGTCCCTTCTAGTCCTACATTTCTGTGATTCCACGAGGTTTATAAATCCCTCCTATTAAAATATATATATTTTTTTATGTAACTGTGGATGTTCTCATTATCCAAATAAATGTGTAATCTGTTTTTGAATCCTATTAAGCAGTTGGCCACGCTGAGACATTGTGACAATGAATTCCACATATTCTTTATGCGTTTTGAAAAAAAGGATTTCCTTTTAATAGTTGTATAATTTGTCGCCTTTCAGTTTAATTGAATGTCCCCTTGTTCATATGTTGCTATAGCAAGTAGGAGTGCTTAGTCTTTGTTTATACTATTAATTATTCTGTGTTCATCTATCATGTCCTCTTTTATTCATGTTCTTTTAAAATGATCATAACCCAGCGTTTTTCTCATATGGAAGTCTTTCCACGTCCACAGTTATTTTTGTCTCCTATTTCTAGACCACTTCTGTTTCTGCTATATCTTTTTTGAAATAGTGTGATGAGAACAGAATATTCCATAACAGAGTATTCCAGGTGATAATTTATCATTGATATATATATATATATATATATATAATATTTTCACTATTATTTTCTATGCTGTTCTGTATACATCCTAACATGAGCCATATCTCAGACCAAATATGGACTAAAATATAGTTAATGACATTTTAATCACTTCACAAAAAACCCCGAAACACTTACTCCAGGCAAGTCAATTAGAAGAATTTGGTAATTTTTTACCTGATCCATATTAGAGGGGGGGAAAGGGAACATTATGTGGTAGGTTGTTTTTAAATTATTTGGTTATTTTTGTTCATTTGCAGCTTTTTGAAAATTACTCTGAGGTTTAGAATAGTAATAGTAGTCTTGGCAGAGATGCATTAATGGTTAGAGTGCAGATCAAGAGATCAAAGATGTTAAATATGTACAGTTGTGTGTGGCTGTAGAAATAGACATTTATTCCCTGGGTATCTTGCCCACACATAACATTTATAGTTATTTTGTTAGATTGAGAGGTTACAAGGAATATTATCCCTGATATTTCAAGGGTAAACTGATTGTCTTTAAAGTTGAATAGGAATTTTTCTTCCATATCATTACATTGTGCAATTGGGCAGGAAATGCATTGTGGGGAAGGTGTTTGCCTTATTCTAAAGCAAGATTAGGTTTTGGCTTCTGCCAGGTACAGGTTGCTAGACTAGACTGAGCAGTGGTCTCCTCTGGTATGGTAACTCCAGTGTATCCATGAGGTGATTTCTAGAAATTGCTTGTGCTCTGAGAGCACACTTAATATCACACACCAAAGGCCCCAGGCCTAGTGTGTGGATCAATGTGGGATACTAACATCAGAGAAGAGTTTTTTGTAGGATTTTTTTTTTTTAAACCGGTTTATGTTTCTGGTTTAAATGATGGATCCCCTCCCCCCTTCACAGTGGTAATGTGAATGTTTCTTTCATAGTTTACTACTGTTCTTGCAGTAATACCTTAATTTTCATATGGTGTGTGTTGGCGTTTATAGTGGTTTTGTTCATTGTTGAAATAAGGCTGCCCCGCACACAGGTACTTGTAGTTTAATATTTGCTTTTGCTGAGTCCGGTTCAGATTCATTATGTTTACATGACTCACCATCAGCCATCTGTTAGTTATAATTTAACTTTCAAGGTTGTATGTAATTTGGTTTTATTAATGAAGTGCAATAACCAGCATTATGAAGCTTTTCTCTTTTAATCTTACAAGGAAAAAAATCCATATCTAAAAAAGCAATTACAAAGAAGAGGAAAGCTGTCACAAAGCCTACGGTGCCAGAATTTCAGGTAAATATCTTAATTTTTGTTCTATATACTTGAAATCGAAATGTCTTTAGAGCATGTATCTCCTGTTGCTATTGGATGTGACTCTAGAAGGTATGCTTGCAATTAATGAGGAGTGACTCTCTTATTTTCTTCCCACCACAGACAAGCAGATCTAAAGAATTAATCTGATAGAATTTTCAAATGTGCCTGTTGCTTTTTGTGGCAGTAAATGTTTTCGTATATATTTAATCATGTACAGCCTTACATAGTGTTGCCGAGAGCTACTTAAGTAAGATTGTTTGTCAAGGGAAAAATACAGAACATGCTTTGAAAAACGAATAGTGATTCATGTAACAGGTAATATGTGTACATATTAACAAACCTGTAGTTTCCATGGGTATAATTAGTTGCATTTTTACATGTTGTGTGACATTGCATATCCTTGTATAAGGGAGATTGCTTGATTTACTCTGAGACTGAAAAAAGCCAGACTTGCTAAATCTTCTTTTTTTTTTTTTTTTTTTTAAGTTTTAACTCTTATCTGTACATGAACTTTAGACTGGAGAGCTCAAAGAGAATGCTAACTATAATAGTGTTGTTTTCTTGTGCTACTACAGCTGCAGTCTTTCAGCAGTTCTATTATATATCATGATTTATGTATGCATGTTCACTTGGATTGGAGTGCTCCTGTAACTACAAGAATGTCTTTTTACTCTTTTACCTCTCTTACCTAAAGAAAGGCATCAATAATAGTCTTAGTACTAAGGCCTTACATAAATTGTAATCATTCTGGAAAACCCACAAATAGAACCATTTCTTCAGTGAAGATGCAGTGTCCCAGAAGGGGTTACAGGTAGAATTTCTAAATGGTAATGCTTAGTAACTAACCCTAGATGCTAGATCACTAACTATATCTAAACATTTTTGTTATGCTTCTAGTATTAGGTACTAGAATTGCAACTAGCATCTGTAGAAGTGTTGGATTATGGAGCAGGAAAGGGTACTGATAAAAGAGTGGGGTGGCGGGGGGAAGGAAAGTATGTCAAGTATGCCACAAAAATTATATTTTCTTGGCACATTATCCACATGTATTTTAATTCACAATTAAATATTCCTAAGGCCCTGCCTATGCTATTGGTTTTTTTTAAACTGTTTCAGCTAGTCGAGCTATGAGTCCAATGTAGACAAGACATAACTTATCTGAAAGGTCTTCCAGATAATATGGAACCCCCATGAGTTTTAAAACTATTTTAACTAAGTTATGACCTGTCAATACTGGTAGTACAACCTTGCTAGGAAATCTTTTTTTAATATCAGTGTGCAGGCAGGGCTGAAAAAGAGGAGTACTGTCCAAGAATATGTACATATGAAAGGAGTTATAGTGGAAATACTGCTAAGGTTTTTGGATATGGCAGGATAAAGTGTGCTTTTATAATGCTCTCCTGGTGCCCTGTGCTCGAAATATATACTTAAGAAATATTTATAGCATTTCATTATTATAGTGGTAGTCTTTTAATTAAGTGAGGCTCTGCAAGCCTGTTTTTAGGGTATGAAATATGCAAAGTGAGGCACTTTAATAATCATAAGAGTATTGCTATCCTTGCACATAGACCTATTGTAAAATAAATACATAAAGTTCAGAATTTTTTTCAGAAGTTGCTTTATATACATGAGACATATCTGGCAATATAGAAACTCTTCACGCTGTACAAAACCATAATGTGGGCATGCCAATTACATATTATTTATTGAACTTTAATTTATCAGGATAGATCTTATTCTTTTTAAAGGATCTCCCCAATCTCAGTGGCTGAGCACTTTTTTTCACCCCTTCTAACAGCCACAACCTGCCCAAAATACAAACATGTACCCAAATTATACATTACAAATACATATTGGTAAATATTTCAAGCATAGTTCTAACATCAAGTTGGAGGGAATACCATGAGGAGGAATAACATGAGAAAATGTTTCCCAATTTCACTGCTCTCTGTTCATAGTTTTAATACCAAAGTGAGTATGAAATCGCAGATTTAATAAAATTTACTGCCAGACATGTAAGTATAATTTAAAAGAATGAAGAACAGAACATAAAGACACTTTCAAATCAGGGAACAAATCCTCATCTGTAATGATTTGCCAACTCGGTTTTTCATAACCGTGTAAGTGATGAATCTTCTTATCATTAGTTTCAAATAAACCAAGTTTTTAATTTGCCTGAAAAGACTTGCTCTGGATTGTTACAGTACTTGTTTTATAAGATTTGAGCTCAGGGCTGATTGTTTAAAAAAAAAAAAAAATTAAAAGCTTCAAGAGCAGAGTAGGCAGGGGAATGCATTCAACTATTTTCTCATAATAGTGCATATAAATAGAAGTCAATTATTTAACATGCTTTTATGAATTCTGAATATTAAGATCTGATGAAGCAAATTTGACGTGCCATAAATCATGAGATTCAAAGTTAGATATTGCACGTCCCATTTTTTTCAACAAACTTTTAGAGCGAGAGTCCTAAATTCATAATTACTCTCGTAAAAATTGTGCTTGAATAATTTTGTTTCAGAGAAATTACAATAATTAAACTGCTTAAACAGGAAGGAGACATTGTTTTCTCATGTAAATAAAATATGTTCACCTTCCATTACACAATTTTTTGTATAAAGTATTTTTTATTTTAAGAACATAGGACCAGCTCTGCATAGCTCCCAGAAGCGGCCGGTATGTCCCAGGCTCTGGCTCCTAGGCAGAGGAGCCAGGGGGCTCTCCATGCTGCCTGTGCCCACAGGCAGTGCCCCCGCAGCTGCGGAGCCAGAGCTCAGGGCGGGGGCAGTGCGTGGCGCCCCCGTGGCCACCTCTGCATCTAGGAGGCAGATATGCCAGCCACTTCCGGCAGCTGCGTGGAGCCAGGGAGCCTGCCTGAGCCTCACTGCGCCACCAACCAGACTTTTAGCAGCCCAGTTAGCAGTGCTAACTGGAGCCGCCAGGGTTCCTTTTTGACTGGGCGTTCCAGTTGGAAACCGGACGCCTGGCAACCCTCGCTAGGCAGGGGTCACTGTTACCGTGCTTCCAAGGGTCACAACTGAGAATACCAAATTCAGGACAAACTGCTGAGAAATAGGGCAGACACCCCCCCCAAAACTGCTGTTTATTCTCCCATAAGATGTACTATACAGCAGCAAAAGTAAATTTCTGTTTCACCACACTGGCTAACAAGAAGTCAAAAAAGCAGTCTCCTTACACATTCCAGTCTTGGATTCAACACCCAGACACTAGACTTAAAGATGAGTGGTTATTTAAAACCCATTTAATCAAACAAAAGGGTTCTTCTGATCCCAAAGGACCAGCCACATACACAGGTCAATATATAACTCAGATTTTACCCAATAATCACGCTGTTGCCAATCCTTTAGTATCTACAATCTAAAGGTTTATTTATAAAAAAGAAAGAAAGAACGGTGAGAGTTAAAATTGGTTAAAGAAATCAAATACACACAATAATTGCCAAGTCCTTGGATCAGTCTTGTAGCAAGGATGGAATAAACTGCTGGCTTGTTAAGTCTCTGGTTGCTTCCAAATCGTTGGAAGGTCCTCAGTCCTTTGGTTAGAATGTTCCCATTAGCATAAGTACATAGTCCTGAGGTTTGAGCAGGAAAGAGGCAAAATGGAGGTGTTTCCAGGGCCTTTTATAGCTTTTGGCAATTGAAGAGAAACCCATTGTTCTCACTGTGGAACATTACAGGTAACAAGATGGTGTTTGGAGTCACATGGGCAAGTCACGTGTCCATGCATGGTGTCACTCAGTCATAGCAGAAGCCATTACCGGTACTCTAGTTAGAAGTCCATCAGGTGTGGTTGGATGTCTTCCATGGTCCACTGTGAGTTAAGTGTTCCTTGATGAGCCATTTCACTTGTATAGTCCCTTCAAGATGTGCAGGCTAAATACCTTGTGGGCGTTATCACAGGAGCAAACATAGGTATAGAGCCAATACTGATAACTTCAAATACAAAATGATACATGCATACAAATAGTATAATCATATTCATTTCCATAGACGCCTTACTTGACACACTTTGTATAAGAGGTGTTGCAATTATATAACAATGGTAGCAATAATGATCTACAGTAGGTCATATTTTAATCAGATAATGTCACAGTCACCTCCTCTGTATGTCACTAGCAAACTTACAGCATATTTCAGTAACAGCCATACAGCAAAATCTCATAACTTCATACACACTAATGATATCCATATTTTGGCAGAAAAATGGGTTTCAGCAGATCATGACCTTTCATATGATACCTTACATGGCATGAATATGGGGGTTCCAGGGTGCTGCTTTGAAGTACAGAGTGCCACAGTAATTGGTCAACACTTCTGAAAATCAGGCCCATATATGTTAATCAACCCAAATCCTTGATTCTTTTTTACATTCATGCTTAACTTTAATGTGCATAGACTTCAGTGGAACTATTCACACCGCTTAAAGTTTTAGCACATACATAAATATTTGCAAACTAGGTGCCTGGAAGACCCAAATTTTGTCTTCAGTCACCACCTGCAAAAACCATAAAGGGCACGGTTTTCTTCCCACATTCTTTTTCTTGTTCAAAATAGTTAGTAGTAGAAAGTGTGTTGTTTTACATGCTTCTCTTGAAAAAGAACCAGCAATTAGCTATAAGGACGTGACAACATGAAGAAAAACAGGTGTTCCGGTTTCATTAGTGACATTTTCCCTTAAGCTGAGTGACAAAAACTTTGAATCAACTTAGAATGCAGTATTATCCCCAAAAAATGAAACACTGAATTCAGCCTACTAGCCCTTCCACCTGAGATTTTTTTTAAAGAGAACGCTGCGGTGCTGTTTAAGCAGTCTCGTTCAAACAACCGACTGCTTGCTCCCATTTCAAAGTAGCATGCATAAGGAAACATACCTTCTTTTTTGTTGTTGTTTTTATGTAAGTCAGTGGGCATTATAAAGGAAGATAGAATAATATATTTTAAATCTTGTATTAAGGGGAAATAGTACATTATGATTTTACGGTCTTTTATCTTCTTCCCTAATACAGCAGAAGCTAAAGTAAAGAATATTGGGCTAAAGCTGCAAACTCAAGAAAATACAGAATGAAGGCTGAAAATATTTCTTTGACTGTCTCGTGTTTGAAATATTGGAAATAATTTGATCTTCCAGTAAGGGGCCATAAAACTATCCTTTAAATCAGGGGTCTCCAAACTTTAGGAAACGAGGGCCACGTTAGATTTTTGAAGGGGCTTCGCGGGCCGGCTTTAGGGAATGCAGGGCCCGATTTCGACGGTGCCCTGCCGCCGAAATACCGCTGAGGCGGCAGCAGTGTTTGAGCTGCTGCCGAGGCAGCAGCAGTAATTGGTTGGAGGGCCGGACAAATTGAAGCCGCGGGCCGGATCCGGCCCTCGGGCTGTAGTTTGGAACTGTTAAAAAATCATTAAGTTTTCAAGGTCAAGTACCCAAAATGTAGAAAATTTCAAAATTAAAGTAGCCTGTGCAACCTTAATTCTTCCCTCTTGCATTTATGCATTGTGGTACAATCTATAATTACATTATCACATACTTCCCCCCCCATAGAATCCTGTCATCATTCAGTGCACAGAATTGATGATGTTCACTGACTGAGCTGCTTTTCAATATTTTGTTGTATCCTCATTCAGTGTGTGGCCTCAGGCTTTATTTACTGCACATTCTTCAAATCCTGCTGTGAATACAGAATTACTGATGTTTGTGTGGACTCTTTAAGGCATTTATTACTATAGTATCTGAGTGCTTCACAAGCATTAACTAATTTACCTTCTCGGTACACCTGTGAGGTGAGGGGATGGTATAATCCCAGTTTTACAGGTGGGAAACTGATACCTAGAGATTAAAATCAAAAGTATTTGCTTTGGGTGCCCAACTTGACACCTAAGATCTGATTTTTCAGACTGCTTAGCTTTATATATCCCTTTGTATATTCAAAGCACATCTTCCATTGACTTCATGTGCTGCTACAAGTGCTCAGCATTTCTGTATATCAATCCCCAGGGTCTCAGTTTGGGCATCCAAGAACACACAGTTAGTGAACATCTGTGAAAAGTTTGGGTGAAGTGACTTGCCCAGCATCACATAAGAACTATGTGGCAGAGGCATGGATAGACTCCAGTTCTTTCTCTTCCTGCAATTCCTTGCCTCATTCACTGCACACCTTCCAGCTTCTGCAACAAATGAAGTAGGGGTATTACAGCCTCCTTCACTACATAACTCTGATTCATTCTGAGAACACAGTACATCCTGTACTTTGAATGATGCAGGATTCCTGTGAAAGAGGTAGTATATGATCATGGAATTAAAAACTGTATCATAGTGCATATGCACAAGGAGGCTGAATGGACAATCTTAATTATGGCATTTCTTAACTTTTGAATGGTTGACTTTCAACCAGTGTTCTTTAAACATAGTTTTTTGTGTGTAATTTCCTAGGTTTTAAAAAAAGCAAACTGAAAAAAATAGAATTCATCATGTGGAATCATATTGATACCCACATGGTTCATCATTAGGAAACTTTAGATCCACACAGAGGTGAAAGTAAGCCGGTACGGGCTAGTAAAGCGTACCAGTAAGTGGCCGCCGGTACACAGCCTTTGTTAAAGTGCTGCCGTGGCAGCGCTTTAAGCACCATACTGGCAGGGCCACTGACTGGGGGAGGGAAAGGGGCAGCACCACTGCCCAGCAGCGGCCGGAGCCCCGGGCCCTTTAAATCACTGCTGGAGCCCTCGGTGGCGCAGGTCGGGCAGTGCTGAAGAGCTGGCTGGGGAAGTCTGGCCCCAACCCTGCCCCTTCCGCCCAAGGCCCTGCCCCTTCCAGGGGCCCAGAGCTGACCCCCCCACCTTGCCCAGGAGCCCAGCCGCCCTGCTTCCTTTAAGTTACTTTCACCCCTGGATCCACAGTACAGATCTTCACTACTTGAGCTAGTATAGTAACTGGTGGTGGTAGAGGTATCTGTAGTAGGTTGTCATCCTCTATGTGGATTAGCACTAGATGGGGATTAGATGCACACTTTGCCAATGGGTTCCACAGATATTTCCAGACAGCCGAGTAATGGCGAGACTCAGAAATCTTGGGTTCCATTCCAGGTTCTAAAGGGGAGTGCCCTCTAGTAGTCACAGACCCTTCTGCCCCTGTCCTCCCTAAGCCTGACCTTTTCTAGCCCATCCCTCTCATCCAGTCACTATCACAGTCCGTTTTCTCCAACTCCACAGCTCCTCATCCTAGTGTCCTCATCCAACTAATCCCAGTCTCCAACTGGGCAACTTTTCCCTTTCCCAGGGTCCATGCCCATCCAGTTCTAACTTCTTGATCTGAGTTCCAGTTATCTCTTCCCTCACAGTCCATCTTCCCCCAGGTAATCTCCTTGCCAGATTTCAAGCTGTTGACCCCAGCTATGGAAGTGCTAGAGTTTTATACAGAACAGTTGTAATAATTTGTTCAGCATGGGCCAAACAATGTATTTTCCCTATTTTCATTTGTGGAAATGGTTGGACCCTTTCTGCTGAAACTTAAAAAAAAAATCATCAGCGTGAGGCAGAAACCTGGCATGGGAAACTTCAGCCCAAATGGTTCAAGTTTTGGCCAATTGATAAGCAACTGAAAATAGTTTTATTATAGGAAGAGTTGAGCAATTTAAGAATAGGTGGCGCGACTAGCTACCTGAAGAGCAGATTGTGCAAACATATACTTTTTGTTTTTGCAGTAAAAAATAAATACTTAGGCTTGTTCAAAGATATCTTGATCATTTGCTCACTTATTTGCTCATTTCTACTTTCTTTAATAAAGTTAGTGTTACTCCACTTTCTTAAAAATACCCACTGAAGTGTGTATAAAACGTCTCTTTTTTCAGTAAAATGTTATGGAAAGTAATCATAGAATATCAGGGTTGGAAGGGACCTTAGAAGGTCATCTAGTCCAACCCCCTGCTCAAAGTAGGACCAATCCCCAATTTTTGCCCCAGATCCCTAAATGGTCCCCTCAAGGATTGAACTCACAACCCTGGGTTTAGCAGGCCAATGCTCAAACCACTGAGCTATCCTTCCCCTCCAATTGTTGCCTGTATGCATTAGCTGTCTTTCAAATCTCAGTATCTTGACAAAAAACTATTGTATTTTATTAACAAGGCTATTTAAAAAAAATAGAATTGGAGAAGGGAAGTATCAGAAACAACAACAAAAAATTGTATTGGGGGAAGGTAGGCATATGGACCCTTGGAGCCTAAAATAGTCCAGTCAGTGTACATACATTTTATTTTAACTTGCTCCCATTGTAAAATTTCCTGCGTTAAAACAACTGAAATCAGAGTGCGTTAGAATAATTTGATGATTTGCCATAAATGTTAGTAATTGTATCCTGTCATTTTTTATTTTTTATTCTCTTGTTAAAAGATTTAATTAATTTGTAATCATTAGTGAACGTTTTGAAGACGGACTTGAATGTTTTTTGGCATCACTTATTTTAAAGCCAGTGACCGACCATGCAGGGTTATAGCTTCTGGACCAACGTTGTTAGCTGATCGATCTCTCTCTCTCTCTCTCTCTCTCTCTCTCACACACTCACACTCACACACACACCATAAAACCCCATGTAGACAGCGCACACGACTGCCTCTCGGGGCGGTGGGTTACCTACGCCAATGGGAGAATCCTTCCCATTGGTGTAGGTGGTATCTACAGAACCGCTGCAGCAGCACAGCCTTTTTAATGTAGGCAAGCTCATAGTTAATCAAGAGGTTAACAGCCACATTCTGAAAGGAAATATTAAGAAAACAAGCCATCTGTTGAAGAAATTAGTAACAGGAATATATACATTATACTGGGTTACGTTATATTGGGTTCTTTATTTTTGTTCAAATCATGTTACTTTGTGAAAACAGCTGTGTTTTTTGGATTACCTTTCATGGGTGTCTAGTGTAAACGTGCATCTCAATTAAAATCAGTGAAGTTGTACTTCCTTATACCAAGGCTGAATTTGGCCCATTGTCTTTTGTTGACTTTCTATTTTAAATGATAGTTACATTTATTTACTGGTACTTTGCATAAACAAACAAAAATAAGGTGTAATTACCTTACTAGCACAATTGCAGCTCAGTGTTAACATGGGTTCGTTCACTTGCTAAGGAATCGTTTGGAGCATGCAGAAAGGTATTCAGAGGCACAGTTAAAACTAGGGCATGTTTCCTGATCTGTGTCATTCTGCACTGTGAGTTTGTCTTTTAGAAAGTACCTGGACTCTGACGTGGGTATTGACAAGTGGGGAAGTGTAAATTATGTAAGAACGTATGGAAACACAGCCAGTGGTATCAAAATTTCAGCTGCTCCATCTGTATGTAAGCTTGAAGACTGAAGTCTGTCTAATAAGATTTTTCTCTAAAAGTTATGGGGATTTTTTCCTTGTTTGTTATATATTAATTGCAGAAGTAAAGAAAAGATCAAGTGGTAAACTTAAGCATTAGAATGTGTTTTTAGATGAGTTTTTTTTAACTTCAGTGTGTGTTTTTAAATGATGCATTACCAAGTCTTTTTTTGTTTGTTTGTTTTGTTTTTAGCTTATTTGCACTAATCTCGATGAACTCAGGGAATTAATCACAAAAATCGAGAATGAACTCAAAGATCTGGAGAACATTAGAAAGAAATCGGTACGTGATGTTCAAAAACTTTCTTTTGTATGGGTATAAAATTGTTCGTTATTTTCTGGAACCTGTCAATTGTTAGAATTTGTGTCTTATGAGTAGTTGTATGAAAGCCTCTAGAGTTAACTAGCTAGAAAGATTTTATTTTTATCATATCTTTATATTAGTGTTCAGTTCACAATTACTGTCAAGAAACAGTGAAATTAATAAGTATATAGCAATCTTTAAGCATTTTTTCATGGTTTTGAGCAAGGCCATAGTACCTTAGACAAGAGTAGGTTTATTTGTACTTATTCTCCGAGCACCTTTTCTTGGGCCACATTCTGATACTAATTCAAGGTATGGAATCCTCACATATTTGTGGTCATGCTTAGATTTCCAGCCACACACGGTTACACAGGGCCCCGTGATGTAGCCACATAATGTCTATGCTGATGTCTGACTTCTCCCCTTTCACGAATGTGTAGTCAGATTCAGCTTAGCCTGACTTTTGTATTTATAGTCAGCTGCTGAAGCATTCGTTCAGGGGAGGCAATGCATTACGATCATTCCGTCTGGCTTTGGAGTGGGGATTGAGGGACACAGTCATACCAAGCAGACATTGGGCCACATAACCCAAGACACTGTAGCCAAGAAGCCAAAATCAGACCCATTGGACCAAAGAATCCAGCAGATATTGGGTGTGGTGGCAAAGAGGGAGAGTCTCCCACCAAGATGAATGTTCTTTAAAGCATAAGTGGTGGAACCCATTTGTTTTCTTGACTCTCCGACTCAAACCCCTTCTACTATTGATCTCCGTTCTCCTTTCTGCCTCTTGATAAAAGTTTCATCTATGGCAACTGTGATCGATAGAGTTCATAAAAATGCCACAGAAATGCCTAACAATTTTAAATGACTTTGTCTCTGTATTTTAGAAGAAAAATTAGGCTATTCAGCCTATATTGCTTCAGGTGCTTGAAGACATATGTTCAGGTCACCTTAGGTTACTGATACAACAAATGTTCTATTTGGAAAAAAAAAAAAAAAAAAAGGGTGGATTTGATAGGTTTAGAAATGGAGGAGGTATTAAATGTTAACCTGGACTATGAAAAATAGAGACTTCACTTTTAAAAACTCAGAATGATGCCTATAACAAGACTTAAAGCTGCAGTTATGGACCCCATTTGAAATTATTTTGCAGCGGCAGGACTACAGCCTGGTTTCAAGGCTAATAATCCGAGAGAGGTTTACCAGAATGGCAGAGATTAGTAATATAGAAGTAATATCTATGTACAACAGTACAAATTAATAGCTGCGTGTGTATTCTGCTGGTGTTCCTCCTATAATGGATTATCTAAAAACAGCAAGACTTTTAGAAGGGTATGTAAATATCTACATTTTTCATAATTGCTCATTAAACTGAAATGTAACAATGTCTTTATATATGCTGTGCTCGGTTCTGGTCGCCCTGTCTCTAAAAGAATATAGCATAAATCCTGTGGAGTACCAATACAAACAATGCACAGTGTCAGGAAAAGACTTCCATGTAAAGCTCTCTGGGGGAGGGACCATCACATTCTATATGTTTGTGTAGGCCTACCATAATGAGGACCTGATGTGGTTGGTTTCTAGGCACTACAGCAATGTAAATGTTACATAAAAATAAAATTAAAATTTAAGAACATGAAAAGACGAACTGCATTTAGTTTAGTTTAAAGCGATTACTAAATGGGGAATTAATAAATAGTAGCAGAAATGATACAAAATAATGAATGCGATAGAAAAGGTAAATCATATGCTCTATTTACCCTTTTTCATTATGCAAGAACAAAAAGATATTCAGTGAAATCATAAGGCAACAAATTTAAAACTGATAAAAGGAAGTAATTTTTTCCAACACATGATTAACCTGTGGAGTTTATTGCCAGGAGATATCCTTGAAACTAAGAGTTTAGGAGGCGTCAAATAAATTTATGTTGATAACAAGACAGCCACAGTTGTCCACAGTTAAATTAGATAAGAAATTTAAAAAATAGAATTGATATAAATTTTAATTCTTCAAGGCATGGGCCAGTCTCTGTCTGGCAGAAGTTAAGGGATTATCCATATGGAAACTTAGTGAGTGGCAAGATGGGGTGTAAATCTTCAGCACACTGTTATGCACTAACTGGCCTGCTACCATGCACTAAAAGTTCTGTAGTGCATAGGTCAAAGTGTACTATTGGACTTCTAATATGCAGTAGCAGGATCTACAGAGCCAGTTACCGCATGGCAGGCTAGTGCCACATTAAGTCTTCCTGCAGATAAACTCTAAGAATAACATTCCCTTTTTGGGAGGCAATTCCATAAGTGTTTGCAACTTCCTCTAAAACATCTACTTCTCTCAGAGACAGCACACTTCACTACTGAACCACAGTCTGATATGGTATGGCAGTTCCTATGTTATATTGTTGATCACATCTTGATAGTTAAGACCAGACTCTTTTAATTCGCTGTGAAAAAAAAGTTCAGCAGCTTTTTATATTTGATGGTCTTGGGCTGAGCTGTACTCTTCTTGAGGCCTGTTTTGGTTTTGGCTCTCTCTCTGTGTGGCAGTCCAAAGAGTGACACTGAAACTCTTCTTGCAGGATCATTGGAAGAAGCTGAATTATCAGAGGCCTTTTTTTGGAGTTATGACCCCTTTGAAGCGACTGGAATTTCTCTCTCCTTCATGACATTTCCCCTGCTGATCCCCACTGTAGGAGTTGTATTGCCTGCCACAGTGAAACATTGCTGGGGAGAGGATGTATGTCCCTCAAACCCATTGTTTTAAAACAGTGTATAAAATCTCCTACCCACAAGTCATCCCTCAGTTTCTCTCCACTAGTCTGTTCTGTCATGTAATATAACTCTCCCTGTGTAGTTGTTGTATTAAATTTAGTTAGATTTTTCTTATCTTATTCTGTTAAAACTTGGTCACTGCTACAGTGTGTTGCGTAGTCCATAGTTGTGCAGGGATTATGTCTACTAACTTTTTTTTGGTTGCAATCAATGCTGCTTGTAGGCACACAACTATGAAATTCTGGTCTTTCAATAAAGTTCAGGCAAAGGTGATAGGCCTGCTATTTGAGGGGAGGAAAAGGGTGTATCAGAAGGGCCAATTTCATCAGCTGCTTTTCCTCCTTAGGTGGATTCCAGTCTTACCAAGGATCTAGGGCTAGTGAGCTGGAAAAGATAAGGGCTTTTGGAGGCATAAACTATCTTTTCGTTTGGTCTTGGGGCCATCTGGATTTTGTAATGCTGGCTAAAAAGCTATTATGAAGATTTACCAGAGGACTTTGGTAACCTTACCCTTATTCTTCCATTTAGGGACCATCTGTCCTCATTTTTGCCACATTTGGAAATGTTTCTTAAGACCAGTGAGTCCTTGAGTTTATCTGATGATGGGAGGAGCACACCCTCTAGTTCAAAACCAGCTCCTTCACCTCTTAAGAGATTTTTTTCATGAGAGACTGTTATCAGAAGAAGTTAACTTCTTAGAAACTGCAGAATCGCTGCCAGAGCCTAACTAGGCCAGGGATTTTTATTCCTGATATTTAGTCATTCCAAACTTCTTTCTGCATACTTCATACATACATCCATACATTCATACATCTTCCTTCTCCTTGCTGCTTTGGCGCTAGCAACAGGAGCATTCAGAACACAGGAGAGACAGTACTCCTACTTTCAGTTCCTCTGCCCAGCACCACAGGGGACCCCTAGAGCCAGGAGGAGCAATTACTAGGAAAGTCCTGCTCAGCCCCTGCAGCTCTAGAAAGGAACATGCTCAATCAGTGTGTTGGGTTAGTGCATGTGCTGTTCTGTCAGCACTTAGGAACTGAGGAGATGGAGCATGCTCAGTGCAGAGTAAATCTTCAGATAATTTAGTTGCTAAGCTAGCATACTTCTGAGTACATGCAAACTACAGTTTTTAGAGTCGTGTAGTTTGGTCAAATTTGGGTGGATTTTCACAGGAACAGCAAATAAACATATCCTTGATACTAAGGTAACGGTGCTGCCAAGTTTCAAGTCCCTGCTCCAAAACATGGAGGTGCCAGAGCATCTTAATTAAACAGTTCTAAGATTTCTTTAACATAGGAAAAACAGCATGTTTTACTCAGATGTCATTTTCTGAAATGAACAATTTTATCTGAAATTTACAAGACAGTTCAGCCTGAGGTAGACTTGTGGCATGGAAAATTTCAGCCCTTATGGTTTTAAGTTTTACAAAATTATAAGCAACTGAAAATGGGTTTGTGTAATGGAAAGTGTTAGGCAACCTTAATGTAGCTATCAGTGTTGCTATCAGCTGCGCCTGCAATAATGAAAATAATGGACCTATTGAAAAAGTTTTTCACTCATTCTGTGTCTGGATGTATCAAGCAGCTTGATCCTAGACTCCCCTGTACAATTTCATATCTTTTGCTTTAGTCGTGTGTGGTGTTCTTCCATCAAGAAAAACTGTGCAGAAGAGGATCAATCTCCTGATTACTGTTAGATTTGTAGCAGCCTAATGGCATAGATCACGGGTGTCCAACATGTGGCCTTTGAGGATGACCTGTTAAGAAGAAAATATATATTTGATTATGAATTGAAAATGAGCTACTCCATTCATTTTTAAACTGGAGTTGAATCAGCCCCGTCACTGCATCCTGCCAAATTGCCATGCACCACTTTCCTTGCTGCCCGGGCCCTTCACAGCAGTACCTCTGATGTGAGCAGGGTGCTCCCTGAGCAGCTGCTGTCCTTTCCCTGCTGCAGCTGGTCAGCAGCTCCTCTGCTAGCTTACCTGTTGCATTGCAGGGAATAAATCTGGCTAATTCATTGCTTGCTTTCTTGCTGGGCTGTGAGAGTCAAAAGAGATGCAGGAAAAGGAACTTGAACAAATCTGCTTGAGCCTAGGGGAGTATCTAGCAAAGAATGGTGGCTCCCCTTCCCCACGCAGGCCAGGGCAGCCCCAGAGAGGGTAAAAAGAGCAGAAGCTGAAAACTATCAACCAGGTACAGCTCCCTGATTCTCTGCCCCAGCCCAGATTGGTGCATCCTGAGGGCTGCTTTTAACTCATGCTAGCCGGCAATATCTTCTAGGAGGGGCCGTACACCAGCTAGGGATAGCGAGAGCACAGTGTGCGCCAGCCATTTCCTCTTCTCACTTCCAACACATGCTTCGTGCCAGGGGCTGTAAAAAGGGAGGCATAGGAGCTGGCTATACTAGCTGTAGCTCCAGGGGAATCTCCAGGTGGAGGCTAGTGGGTGGTTTCTCCTCACTTTCTCTGCCTGAATGATATAAAGGGAGTAGAATAGGGCAGAATATCTGTCTCAAAATATTGATTTTCCCCCCTTGAGCTTTCAGAAACTGTGTTTGTCCCTCAGGATGAAAAGGACAGACATGACTGATGTAGATTTTGTGATTTTACTTTGGACAGTTAATGTAAAGCATGTGGTATTCAGGATTCGGGTCCATTTACAGTAACTAGTTTCTGTCCAGAAGAGAGGACTGGGACAAGTAGAATCACTGGGTTTCCTGTGTCTCTGATTCCAGCAACAGGCCAGTGTACTATCACACTTATACATGGAACATTCTGTTTTGTAACCGACTTGCTACAACTCGCTTGCTGAAATTCTTGGAATCCTAAAAAATTATTGGGGTCCTACTAAAATGTTAGTGAATTCACTGAAGCTCCCTAACTGATAAACTAAGGAAGCCTATGGAGTCTTCTCATTCAGCACCCTTGTAAAACCAATTGTTGCTTGTTTTTTATGAATATGTGGTAAGAATACTTTTGTTGTCATTCAGTTGCCTCTTAGTTTCATTCTCTTTGATTTACTTTTGAGAGTGGTATATTCCATGTTAGGTCATAACATTTATAACCAAAGAAACACAGTTGTTCTTTGAGTACCACCTCCATAATATTTGGTCAATGTAGTTATAGCAGGTTCTCATTTTGATAAACCTACTAATTGTGGTACATGTTGCCGGCGATATGTGCACAATGCTTTGAGAACCACTGCCATGAGTTGTCTGTTTTATTTCTTAATTTTCTTCTGTAATATTTGTGAAACTTAAAAGATAGGTAATGCTATTGCCTGAGATAAATATGGAAAAATAAATAGTTGGAAAGGTGAATAGACTTTTATCCCTTTTAAGAATAGCAGGCTGTAACAAAGTGAAAAATAAGATGATCTGCTGACCAAGTAGAACCACAAAGGGCAAAATCTGGGCTGGCTTTTGGGTTACGTTGGGGTGGAAAGTAAGGGATATATTTTCCTCTTAATGTACAGGAATTTATACATGCAACTCACTTTCCATGAGAATAAAAAAAAATCTGTAAAAGTTGTCACACCCTTGAAACATTTTATTTTCACCTACATCTAGATTCTCGCTTACTACAGCAGTGCTGACTGGAGCCTCCAGGGTCCCTTTTTGACCGGGCATTCTGGTTGAAAACCGGAACCTGGCAACCCTACTGCTACAGCACTGTACGTACAGATCTATCCCTAGTTAATGTCTGTGAAGCACTCAGATACATTAGCAATAAGCACCATTTTGTTTTCAGCTGACACTGGCCAGCCACAGGTATTTAATTGCAGTACAGACATATCCTAATGTATCTAGAGCAACCTCATAACTCAGGGGTGGGCAAAATTTTTGGCCCGAGGGTCACATCTGGGTATGGAAATTGTATGGTGGACCATGAATGCTCATGAAATTGGGGTTAAGGTCACAGGCGCCAACTTCCGTCGGCGCCGGTGGGGGCTGACGCCGGGCCCCGACGCCGGGTGACGTGGCAGGGCCCCGGCGACGTGGCGGGGCCCCGACGCCGGGCGACATCTCCTGGTGGTGAGGTGAGCTGGGCGCGGGCCCCAGGGCTGGCGGGGAGCTGCCGGTGGGTGCTGAGCACCCACCAATTTTTCCCCGTGGGTGCTTCAGCCCCGGAGCACCCACGGAGTCAGCGCCTATGGTTAGAGTGTGGGAGGGGGTGCAGGGTCTTGGGTGGTGCCAGAAAAGAGGAGTTCAGGGTGCGGGAGGGGGCGCTGGGCTGGGACAGGGAGTTGAGGTGCAGGGAGGGAGGTGAGGGCTCCGGCTGGAGGTGCAGGCTCTGAGGTGGGGCTGGGGTTGCAGGAGGGTGCTCCGGGGTGGAACCAAGGGGTTAGGAGGGCGGGAGGGGGATAAGGCTGGGGCAGAGGGTTGGGGTGCGGAAGAGGGTCAGGGTGCAGGCTCCGGGTGGCGCTTACCTCAAGCAGCTCCCGGAAGCAGTGGCATGTCCCCACTCCGGCTCCTACATGGAGGCACAGCCAGGCAGCTCTGCCTGCTGCCCCATATGCAGGTGCCACCGCTACAGCTCCCACTGGCTGTGGTTCCCGACCAATGGGAGCTGAGGGGGCAGTGCTTGGGGGGGAGCAGTGCGCAGAGCCCATTGGCTGCCCCTACGCGTAGGAGCCAAAGGGGGACATGTCGCTGCTTCTGGGAGCTGTGTGGAGCCACGGCACACACAGACTGGGGCAAGCCCCCGTCCGCGCTCCCTGACTGGAGTGCCGGAGCAGGGCAAGCCTCCAACCCCACTCACCGATGGGAGCTCGAGGGCCAGAGTAAAACATCTGAAGGGCTGGATATGGCCCATGGGCGATCGTTTGCCCACCCCTGTTCTAAAGTGCCTTATATATCTGAAGGTATATATTAAATCTTTAAAAGTAGGTAAGGCAACATATCCAAACATCAGCAGCAGTAGTTATCATTAAATATCTAACTTTTCTTTAAAATATTGGCATGAAAAGAGGTAGGGAAATGTTTGGTTATCAGCAGTTAAGAGGGTGGAAGATTCAACTACTGGAAGGGAATTTAAAAGGATTGTTAGTATCTGTAAAGGAAAGCCCTGTAAATCTTCAAGAGATGGCATATCGTGTATGTTGTAATGTGTTAAGAGAATGAATGTTGGTAAAAACCAGGAGCTTCTTTTGACAGAGAGCAACAAATGACTAGTCCAGTGTTGAAGAATCTTACTGTCTCAGGTTAGTTTATAACAGTGGTTCTCAACCAGGGGTGCGTAGAGGTCTTCCAGGGGGTACATCAACTCATCTAGATATTTGCCTAGTTTTAAAACAAGCTACATAAAAAGCACTAGCAAAGTCAATACAAACTAAAATTTCATATAGACAATGACTTGTTTATACTGCTGTATATACTGTACACTGAAATGTAAGTACAATATTTATATTCCAATTGATTTATTTTAGAATTCTGTGGTAAAAATGAGAAAGAAAGCAATTTTTCAGCGATAGTGTGTTGTGACACTTTTTTGTATTTTGGTGTTTGATTTTGTAAGCAAGTAATTTTTAAGTGAAGTGAAACTTGGGCGTATGCAAGACAAATCAGATTCCTGAAAGGGATAAAGGAGTCTGGAAAGGTTGAGAGCCACTGGCTTATAAAATTTACAGAGCTCATACTGAGAGTAGAAAAAATGTCTGCTATTTTTGAATTAAGCGTTTCCAAATTTTCTTTAAAAAAATAAGATGCTGTAAATCAACTAATGAATGATAATTTTTGTTTCCTTAAGGGAAAGTAGAACACTTGACTGAATGGGCTGACAATATCTCTCTGATTAGGCATATTGTAATAAAGACTAAACCACAAAATGAAGACATTATCAGCAGCTAGGAGTCTATCGCTAATTTGCTTTCCTTTTGTGATGGCTCAGTATTCTGAAAACAGAAACAAGATTTCTTTATTTTTATGGATACTGTTTTTTAATACCCATTTCTGAAAGAAAAGTGCTGATGTAATCAGTTGTATTTTGCATGATTCTGAAAGTGTTTTGCATGATTCGACTTGTTGATCTTTCATGATAAAACATAATTGGCAATAGTTGTTTAAGGATTTAGTATAGCAAAGGTCTAATGCAGCTGTTCCCAAACTGTGGGTCGGGACCCCAAAGTGAGTCATGACCCTAATTTAATGGGGTTCAGGGCTGGTGTTAGACTTGCTGGGACCTGAGGCCGAAGCAAAAGCCCGAGTCCCACCTACTGGGGCCAAAGCCTGAGGGCTTCAGCACTGGTGGCGGGGCTCAGGTTACAGGCCCCCTGGCTGGGGTTGAAGCCTTTGGGTTTTGCCCCTCCCCCCCTTCCTCCCAGCCCTCGGTGATGGGGCTTCGGTGTTGCCCCCCTGCAGTGGGGCTCAGGCTTTGACTCTTCTCTCCCCCATACCCCACCGGCCTGGGATGGTGGGGCTCAGGCTTCGGTTCCCCCCTCCTGGGGTCATGTAGTAATTTTTGTTGTCAAAAGTGGGTCACAGTGCAATGAAGTTTGAGAACCCCTGGATGTATAGCACTATCTTCACTGAGGAGACCACTGTTGAGGTTTGGTTGTTCCAGATAGTCCAGCAATCACTTTGTTGGTAGTTGTACTCTTTTCAGGATTCTGTTATGTGGAGAACGTTGTTCTAACTAACCAGGTAAAATTGGGATGTGCCATTGATGAGGAAAAGAATAGTTAGCCAGTAGGTGAGGATCTGCAGAAGTGTTTTATTGTAGTCTGGCACATTTGCCTGCTAAGAGAGCACATGAGAGCTAAGAGAAACAAATTATTACTCATTTTGTATTAGAAATTAAGTCTTATTTTCTGTTAAAGGAAGTACTGTTAATAATAGTAGACAGCCACTGAAAGGCTGAGGCCTCATTTGTGGGAACAGCTTGGTTTTCTTGGCTCTCTCTGCACATCTTGGAGTCCCAACCAGATATTTTTAAAGAAGCATATTGAGCTGAAGTCTGATAATTTCCCTGCCAATTCCATAGCCACAGAAGAAATTCTTAACTATATAATTGACGCCGAGATGTGCAGAGAGTTTTTTAGAAGTTCTTCTTTCTGAATATGAAAGACCGTTCACAGATTTTTGTTTGTTTCCAGCCCTGTTCCTCAGATGACAACTAAAGCCACATATTTTATACATAATTTTTATTTGGAAATTATGTTGCAGAAGTTAAAATGCATGTCATTGACATGCAGCCACTTTTGTTGTTAACTGAAATGGAAGCACCCATGTTTTATATTTTGAATGCCCCCATAAGGTCAAATCCTGCATTTTTAGTCTCTCAGAAGTCTCTGTTGAAGCCAGTGGGACTGAGTAAGAATTGTTGTAGGATTTCGCCCATAACTAAGGTAAGAAGGGCATTCAAAACATTCTGAACTTAAAAGTTACCAATTTTTTTCTTTAGGTGTCTGATGTCCAAAGCAGCTGCAGTTCACCAGCTCCCTCTCCGTGTAACATCACTAGAACACGGTAGACTGGTGATGTCACACATTCCACTGAACCCCGCTGCAGAATGGAGCAGGCCTATAAGGGTAAGGTAAGTTTTCTCCTTCCACCACCACCCTTTTTGAACAATATTGCATGGTTTTGTAAGATTCCTAATATTCTTTATTTTATGTCCTGTAGGATGTAAAATAAGAATTTTTAAAAATCTTATAAAACTGCATAATATTGTGGTTGTGTGTGTGTGTTTATTTAAAAAATTAAAGTTTAGTCCTTACCCCTGTATACATATCCTGGCTCCAGTCTGCTTTGGGGTTCCATGATGAGTATGCCATTATCAGACTAGTAGTGTATGCTGGGGCATCACGGAGAGTGGAGTCAGCATTCCATGGCTGCTCTGGATGTCGGAAACCTAATTTTTTTTTAAAAAAGGTAAGTTTTAAGTTCAGAATTTGTTGACTGTCTCTCTAACCTTAGTCATATGGGAACATTCAGCACATAATTCTAAACGGTATTTTCCTTTTGTTAAATGTAGTTATAAGCCACCAATAAAGAGCATATTTTACACTTTTCTTTATACAGTTTTTTGATAATTTGTTTAAAAGTCCAAATATCATAACTTATTGCTACCAGAACAAAAATACAAATTTTTTGCCACTACCTATAATTAGGAGTCACATTGGGGAGAAAAGCGGCAGTATTGGTACTCCCTTCCAGCTCTGCCCCCAGTTTAAAGCTCTGCCTACAATCCCACAGTTGCTGATATTTCTGTTAAAATGATCAGTAGAGAAATAGTTAAGAATGTTGATTGTAAGGTGTTATAATCGTGCTCTGCAGTAAGCTTAAGGAAACAAATTATAAGAGTTCACATTTCTCTTAAGAATAAATGTTGGACCTCTGCTCAAAAAGTGTTTGGGGGAAAGGATCCTTACCCCTCCAGTACAGTGGCTTGATGTGGATCATCTCCACTTCCACTAATACAACCCATAGGATTTAGTAATGGTGAAACCCATATACAGTAACTCTTCACTTAACGTTGTAGTTATGTTCCTGAAAAATGAGACTTTAAGCGAAACGATGTTAAGCGAATCCAATTTCTCCATAAGAATTAATATAAATAGGGGGGGGTTAGGTTCCTGGGAAATTTTTTTCACCAGACCAAAAATAAACTATATATACACACACAGTGTATATGTTTTAAACAAACAATTTAATACTGGTACACAGTGATGATGACTGTGAAGCTTGGTTGAGGTGGTGAAGTTAGAGAGTGTGATATTTCCCAGGGAATACCTTACTGATAAATGATGAACTAGCTTTTGGCTGAGCCGTCAAGGATTAACACGTTGTTAATGTAGCCTCACATTCTAAAAGGCAGCATGGCAGACAGAGACACACACCGTGTGTGTGAGAGAGAGATGCGCACTGCCCCTTTAAGTATGCTGACCCCACTCTTAAGTACATTGTCTATTTAAGTGGATCAGGAAGTTGAGACAGCAGCTGCTGCCCCAAGCTCTTTCTGTCTCTCTCAGTCCATGTCCCCACCCTGCTCTATATGGAGAAGGAGTAAGCGGGGTGCAGGAGCAGGTGGGAGGGAGACACCCCTGACATTAGTCCCTCCCTTGATTTGCTGGAAATGCCCCTACTTATACAACCCAAAATGCCGTTAGCCTTCTTGACAACAAGGGCACACTGTTGACTCATATTCAGCTTTTCATCCACTGTAACCCCTAGGTCCTTTTCTGCAGAACTGCTGCCCAGCCATTCAGTCCCTAGTCTATAGCAGTGCATGGGATTCTTCCGTCCTAAGTGCAGGACTCTGGACTTGTCCTTCTTGAACCTCATCATATTTCTTTTGGCCCAATCCTCTAATTTGTCTAGGTCCCTCTGTATCCTATCCCTACCCTCCAGTGTATCAACCACTCCTCCCAGTTTAGTGTCATCTGCAAACTTGCTAAGGGTGCAGTCTACACCATCCTCCAGATCGTTAATGAAGATATTGAATAAAACCGGCCCCAGCACCGACCCTTGGGGCACTCCACTTGATACCGGCTGCCAACTAGACATGGAGCCATTGATCACTACCCGTTGAGCCCAACCATCTAGCCAGTTTTCTATCCACCTTACAGTCCATTCATCCAGCACATACTTCTTTAACTTGCTGGCAAGAATACTGTGGGTTACAAGCAAACAAAGGCATCAGGGGTCAGCACAGAGGAAATCCACAAGCCAAAATAAGAAATAAACCTGATTCTGTCTAACTAAACATTTCCTATCCAAATAATTTCTTCTAGGTATGGAAGATATTTTTTCATACTTGGTTCAAACCTTACACAGTATTTCTGCTTATAGCGTTGCTGCGCCATGTCCCTGCAGCCCAGAGAACAACAGACAAAGGGAAAGTTTCTTTCCCAATTTTTAAAAGTTCTAGCCTTCCCACTGGCTCTTTTGGTCAGGTGCCCACTTTTTTTTTTCTTTACCTGGGGGACTTTTTAACCCTTTACAGGTAAAGCAAGTAAAGAACAGCTACCAAGAGGGATTTTATAGCTAACTGGTCGGCTGGGTGTCCATCAAAGGGAGCTATCCCCCCACTTTATTTATCACATGCCCCCCAAATCACAGATGGTGCTGGCCAGCCTAGTTCAGGTCGGGTCCGCACCAGCTGGGATTTCTTCCTGAAGGTTTAGGAAACAGAGTTAATAAGATACATGCACCTCTAATTTTACTAATAATTACATGAAGAACTAAACAGTACTTTTTACATTTCAAGGACTACAATGACTTAGAATGCAGAGACATTTTTACCCAGCTGATTCTGGAAAACCTTCCCGGGGAGAGTGCATCAGCCACTTTGTTAGAGGCTCCTGAAATGTGTTGTATTTCAAAATCAAAGTCTTGAAGAGCTAAACTCCACCGAAGAAGTTTTTTGTTAATTTTTTTGACTATGTGAAGCCACTTCAGTGCAGCATGGTCAGTCTGCAGGTGGAACCATCGTCCCCAAATGTATGGGCGTAGCTTCTCCAGAGCGTACACAATGGCGTAACATTCTTTTTCTGAGACTTACCAGTGTCTTTTCCTCTCAGAAAGTTTTTTGCTCAGAAACACGACAGGATGGAATTGTTGATCTGGTCCTTCCTGCATTAAAACTGCTCCTACACCATGCTCAGATGCATCTGTGGTTACCCCATGAGCTTCCCAAAGACGTTTCATGGTCCCTGCCAGGAAGTTAGTTCCCAAATCTGTAAGGATGTCAGAGGGTCAACCTACCCTGGCAAAAATGTCTGTCAATGCCTGGCTCATGCTTTTAGCCCTGGCGTTGATTAGAGCTACTGTTTCCGGCCATCGGATGGGAAAATCCATGAAGGACAGTATGCACAGCTTTCCTCTGGATGTCTTCTTAGGATAAAGATCCAGAATATCCACAGCTACATGCTGAAATGGAACCTCAATGATGTGGAGTGGCTGGAGAGGGGCCTTGACCTGGTCTTGGAGCTTTCCCACCCTCTGGCACACCTCACAAGATCGGACATAGGTAGAAATGTCCTTGCCCATTCCCGCCCAATGAAATTACTTCCAAAAATGGTCTTTGATCCTGTTCACTCCAGCATGGCCACTAGGGTGATCATGGGCTAAGTTCAAGAGCTTTTCCCTATACTTGTAACTACTAACTGTCTCAGGATGCCAGTCCTCCTTGTGCCCACCAGAAAGAGTCTCCTTGTAGAAGAGTCCTCCTACAACAAACCTGGACCTATTAGAAGAGCTGAGAGGCGGTGGGTCACTCCATGCCACCGTTCAAGCTCCCTTGATTCTCTCATCCGCTTCCTGCTCTGCCTGGAACTGCTCCCTTGATGCTGGAGACATTAGTTCCTTGCTGGGTTGTGGACTTAGGCTTGGTCCCACTAGAAGCGATGCAGGTGATAGGGTTGTTTCTGTCGACTGTGAACCGCTCTCCGCTGGTGCACTAGGTGGTATTTCAGGCTCCGGTTGAGCCTCTTGTGCTGGTTTAGCTGCTGCTGCAGGTGCAGGCTCTGTGGTGCCCCTTAGTGCTGGCTCCCCTGACTCTGGTGGGGTTGCAAGCGTGGGCTCAGGTGCTGACTGCTCCGCCCGTTCCGATCCTTGGGCTGGTTCTGGCTGGGTTCCAGGAACTGGATTTACAACTGCTGCCATAGACTCTGGTCTGGGGTCTGATTTCAACACCTCTGGCTGGGTTCCTGTAGGAGGCTCAGGAATGGAGTTAGGTGTGGAGGCCTGTTTAGCCTGGCTGTGGGTGACCATCAAAGGGAACTGTCCCCCCATTTTATTTATCACAATATCCCCCTCACTGAGGGAAGGAGTTGTGCATGGAATCATAAAGTGACAGATTTATTAGTCACTCCATGAAACTGCTTCTGTAGCGTTCCCTGAGCAGCCAAACCCTCTTTCTTTGTGCAGTAGAATCATAATTGTTTCACTGCATTTGGCCCTGTGACCATGGAAGAAAAGCAGCATTTGGCTGTAAAAGCCATTTTTCATTCCATTTGTCTGTAGATTCGGTACTCCATCCAGTCACATTCAGAACATTATCTTTGAGAAAATAGGGACTAGAAATAATTATTTTTAAATGAAGGCTTAATTTCTGTAGAAACTAGTGGGCCACCAAGGAATTGCTTATATAGGCGTAATATCATGAGCTGACCCAATCCGATCCCTGTCTTTAACTGTGATTTAGTTTTCTCTGTAAGAACATATAGCCTTGTATTCTTTATATCATAGATATGAAATAGAGTCCTGGTTATTTTGCACTTGTGTAGGAAGTAAAATGCTGGGTTTTGTAATGCACCTCAGAAAACGTTTTCTATTTTCATTGTTTTTGACTAGCTTTATGTATGAAGTATGCTAGCAGATCATTTATTCCACAAAGGATCTCCTCACAAATCGCACTCTCTGTCTTGAAAGCTACATTGAACTGCACTGATAAAAAACCTGGTCCAGGAAAACAAATGGCATTGCACCTTTTTTCTTATCTACTGTGTGCTTTGAACATATGTGAGGAAAGAGTACAATGCACATTCTATTCTACTCATCATTATGCATTAATACCAGTGGGTTTAGCTCCAACAGCTATACTCCAGGATCCTGAGAAAAATGAACAGTTGGGATTCAAGAAGATAATTACATTTCAAATATGCCATGATATTTTGTATCATAGTCGCACAGAAATGATTTGGAAAACTAACAGAATGTGGAGTTGTCCAGAGATTTTAATCTGGATGGCATGAATTTTCTTAAGAAATTTAATTTAGAATTTCCCATCTTTCTTTTTAAATTAGAGGAATGTGACCTCTACACATCTGATGTTCCCGCCTCAGGTGATTTTAATCTAATAAAAGCTCATAGTCCATTCTTACACCAAAGCCTATGCTTGTGCCAATTTGGTCAGCACATTATACAACTTTTTACTTTAAAGTTTATTCAGTGGCCCAATCCACCCAATATAAATTCTGCTTTCCCTGCCCAAGTCAGAATATCAGTCATCTCTAGAGGTAAAAGTGTCTCAAAAAAATCCATTTATTCCTTCATTCTTTGTTCCACCCAAGCTACATTTCACATATAAATCCATCATCTTTATCTCTTTTATGTGCTTTAATCTGTGCTGAATTCAAGACATGTACAGTATCTCAATGTCCTGAAATCAGTCTCATTCTATTTACTTATTTTAATGTTTTGTTTTCAGTGTTACCCATTTTATGTATTCCATTAGTATTATATGATATACAAATGCATTTGTCTGTAATTCTCTGTAGAATTTTAAATATACTCTTTAAAATGAAATAAATCTGCTCAAACTAATTGTTTTCTACTGTAAATAGTTCTATTGACTACTCACATAGTCTACATAGACTACTCACTGAGTAATCAGTATCAGGATTCTAATTAGGCTATATTGCACATATATAACTTTTTATTCTAGTATCTGTTGACAGTTTTTTACTTCCATATATAATATCTGCAGTGTCACCAATTTACACATGGGGGAATTAAAACATAATTTCCTGAGTTTTCTGTGTATTAAATCTTAATCATAACTTGGCATTAATGGATAGCTTTTTCATTCAGGTACCTTGTTTTTTGTAATTTTAATTAAAGAATAAGCAATGAGTAGTCATTCATTCTGCTGTATAAAATGCAAATGATTGCACATCATAGTAAAAACAATGGACTGTTTTCAAACAAGCTAGCAACCTGAGTGATCATGCTGTGCACTGAGGAAGTCTCCTGGGGATGGGTGGAAAGGAATCCTTCCAACAAGCCATGGTGACTACTGCAGACTCTTGAAGGGCTGTAACTTCAGGCCCTAATCCAACTCTTCTTGCAGCCACCTGACCCAAAATTCCATGCATTCTGGGGTACAGGTAGCCCTTATAGAGCAGAGCTCTGCCACAAACTAAGGGTGCAGATCAAATGTGGAGATGAGTTCCCACCAACTCCTCTCCCTGTTTTTGCAGAAGAACCGTGCCGTCTTTCCCTGTCTCAACATCATCTATGGCAAGAGTGAATCTAGGATTTGGCCCACTGAGTCCAGTTTGTTCCTCTAGTACACTGAATTTAGTGAGGTGGCAAAAGTATGAGGGCAGAGTGTGGATATCCAGACTCATTTTTATGACTATCTCAATAATTAAGCTCTTGTGGCAAAACATAAAGCATATATGTCCTGCTTTGGAAAGTGCAATGTAAATGTATAATGTTATATTACTTTTTTTTTTTAATAATCACAATCGATGCCCACTTAAATAACTAGTAAGGAAAACAGTGTACTGTACATGCACATTATTCTGTTTAACATGCATTCTTCATAGAGGATTATACAAACTAAGATTCAGTTTGGAAAAGAACACCGTTTTTCAGTTATCTGACTGGAAAAATTAGGGCTGTAAATTAATAGCAGTTAATTTGCAATTAACTCAAAAAAAATTAATTGCGATTAATCACAGTTTTAATCGCACTGTTAAACAATAGAATATGAATTAAAATGTATTAAATATTTTGGATGTTTCTCTACATTTTCATATATATTGTATTCTGTGTTGTAATTGAAATTAAAGTGTATATTTTTTTAAATAAATATTTGCACTGTAAAAAAACAAAAGAAATAGTATTTTTCAGTTCACTTCATACAAGCACTGTAGTGCAATTGCTTTGTCGTGAAAATGCAGTTTACAAATGTAGATTTGTTTGGTTACATAACTTCACTCAAAAACAAAACAAAGTTTTTTTTTGTACACAATTTTTCATTTGTAAGTTCAACTTTCACGATAAAGAGATTGCACTACATACAGTACTTGTATTAGGTGAATTGAAGAATACTATTTCTTTTGTTTTTTACAGTGCAAATACTTGTAATCAAAAAATATAAAGTGAGCACTGTGCCCTTTGTATTCTGTATTATAATTGAAATCAGTATATTTGAAAATGTAGAAAACATCCAAAAATATTTATATAAATGGTATGCTTTTATTGTTTAACAGCGAGATTAATCATGATTAATGTTTTTAATCGTACAATTAGTCACGATTAATGTTTTTAATTGCTTGACAGCCCTAGAAAAAATGTAAAAATCTGTCACAAAAAGAAAGTGCTCCTCCTTTTATTTTCTGATAACTCAGATATAGCCCAGGTATAGAACTTTCCTAAGAAACTCACCTTTGGCTAAAATACAACTGTAAGACACTTTAGCCCCAAAAGGAATTTTCTGGGAAGTTTATCATCTGAAAAATTATAAGATCTTTTATTTTTGTAAAGTGAATATATAAATATGATAATTCATAAAATATGTACCTCTAATTAAATATAGTGTTTAGGTTTGCTGTAATACAATGTTAAGCCCTAATGTAAACATTTACACATGAAACTTTACACATTTGAGTTTAGTCCCTTTGAGCTCAATTGGATTACCTCACTTTTTTAAAGTTACTCATGGAAGTAAATTTAAGCACATGTCTAAACATTTGCAGGAGTGGACCTTAGTCCCAGTTTTCAGAACCCTGAAAAAGTAAACATTTCGGTAAGAGACCTTTAGGTTTATGAGGATTTTGTTTCTGGGTTTGTTTTCAATAAAAATATTCTAAATAAGATTAGAGTTTGCCTTACTAAAGCTGAGACTGGACTGCATTGATAAAGTCAAATTAAATACATATTTAATTTTGTATTTTCTTTTTTATATGTTGCATGGAAGTACACTGACATTGGTGTCAGACTAATATATTTATTAGATGCAATTCTAATGCAATAATTAAGAAATGTTTTTATGTCTGCAGGGAAGATGGTACCATCGGAAACAAGCAGTAAAGGAATTGCACTGTACATTGGTACGACTACTAAATGAATTGTTACCATGGGAACCAAAACTAATGAAGGCTTTTCAGAGAAACAGGTAAATGAGGTACTCTTTGGAACAATGTGTGAGAGAGAAACACAAAAAAGTTAAATTTTTTAAAGTAATTGATGCTAACATCCCGGTGACAACAATCCTTTAAGGCTATGTGTGAGGTATAGACAGTATTTTAGTTTAAAGAGCTAGATGTTTTAATGTTATGCAGGAGTGCTAATGACTCCATAGATAAGATTGAGCAGAACTTTCTAACAACTGATTTTTCAAAATGCCCTAAATTCCCCATGCATACTCCTATTGTTTTTAGAATTACTATGCCAAGTCAATGTCCAGAGTAGAGTTAATTATGCAAATTTGATTCATTTAGACCCAGGGGTCCTGAGATACAGCACCTTTTAACTGTGAATAAAATGTTCCTGTTTTACACTTTTTTGCACCAACTTTGGCACTGATTTGCACAAAACTGAGATTACCTGATTGGACTGACCTCAGCGGGTGTCAGATTTGACCTCAACTGTAGATCAGCACCAAGCTCCATATCAAGGAAGCTGTATTTAAAATGTTAATAGGTCTTTCCAGCTCTGTAAATTACAGTTGACCATTTTACCTGTTCTAGACAAATATCCAAAGACTTGCTAGTTGTTAACACCTTGTACTAAGGATTCCCTCTCGGTCATCACCTTCAGTTACCAATGTCTTATCCTTCTGGTTCACTTTGATATATTCCAACAAACTGTAGAATGTATCAGAATAGTAGTGCAAAACAGAGGACAAAGAGAGTGTCTGGTAGTGTGTGAATGCTAGGACAGATGTGGAATTCTGGTGGGCATTGAGAATATGTAAAATTGTGTTGAAATGGGGTGAAGCACTCTTATGGTCCCATCTTCTTGACATACCTAGTGGAATATCAAGCACTGGAGGTAAATAGCAGTTGTTCTAGCAGCCCTGAGACTTGTGACATTTTAAAAATTCTCTCAGGCATTCTTAGATTTTTAGAGCCAAGAGGAAACATTATGATAATCTAATTGGACCTAGTATATAACACAGACCAAAAGCAGAGATGCCTGATTTCTCTAGCTGCAGCTGTACCTCAGCTCAGATGTCAGGGTGACCTCAGGGAACTTGCTGCAACTGATTCCTGAACCAATACAGCTGCACCTAATACAGTGAAGGTCTCTGAGAGAGTATGAAGAGGAATGATGGCATCGAATTATGCTGGATACAACACAAAAAGTGGCAGATACTGTTAGCAATAGGTCAGATTTGATTTGGTCCCAGGATCTATTGCCAGCTCCAGAGGGACAGAATTTTGGTTGTGGCAAGAGGGGAGATGTTACCTTAGCTCTATATTTCCTGGTTTTCAGAGGGTTAAGTTTACTCACTGTGCTCAGTTTGGAAGGGCACAAGCCTGTGCTAGGGAATCTTAACTATATTTCTAAAGTTTTTGTGCAGTAAGTATAGGTACAAGTATGAACAGTTAAGTATTTCCTTAATAAAATATTTAAAATAGGTTGCAGAAGTTAGTCGTTATGTCTGACTTTCTGTTCAAGGTCTCGACTGAAGAAGGACTATGATGATTTCAAAAGACAGCCAGACGATGATAAATTTACCAGAGAACTATGGAGTAATGAAGAAGGTGAAGTTGATAATGGAAAAGAATCTTTCAGTGCAGTAGCCAGTAAATCTTCAGAAGCTGCAGAGCATCTGGAGATCCTGCAAAAAGATCATTCAGAGTTTGGTAAGCACTTAGCTGGGATTTAGTGACCATGTGGACATGCTACAAGGCCTACAGTTTTCCTGTGTTTGGTGTTGTGGGTTTTTTGTTTGTGGTAGCTGCGTATTACATGTTATTTTTACTATAGCGAATTATATTGGTCTAGATTCTGTGCTGACCTCCTTGGAAGCATAGCTGAGAGAATTAGATTTGTGCTACCTTTGTGCCCTCTGGATTCTGGCCTGTGGTGGGTGCTGAAATGGCACTGTAACGGTGCGGGACTCACCCCTGCAGCGCCGCCTGCTGGTCACCCAGGGAATTAGCTTGCCAGCCTCCAGAGCGCCCTCTGCAGGACGGTGTCCCGCTTGCCACCAGGCCCCCGTGTCTGTCCCAGACCCCAGTGCCCTTCTGTCTGGGGTGCTGCCCCCCCTGGCAGTACCCCCTTAGTCTGGGTCTCCACGCCGAGGGGGACCCCACCCACTATCCCACCTCGCCTCAGTATATGGCTACTGCCAGTCACCACCAAGCCCCTGTTCACTGGGGCGAACTGCAGTGTATAAGCCAATCATCACCAGCAAGGGGGGTTTGACCTGCTGCTTTTGCCTACCCGTGGGCTGCCCCTGCAACCCCAGTACCCTTTATGGCCTTAGTCTAGGCCTGCAGCCTGGGGGGTTTCCAGGCCCGAGCTCCCCAGCCCCTCTGGTCTTCCCCCAGCCCTGGTCCACTCCAGGTGTACTTTCTCAGGTCTCCCAGCAGCCAGGCCCGTCTCCCTCCACAGCAAGAGGAGTCTCTGTCTGTTCCTGGCCCACTGCCCTCTTATAAGGGCCAGCTGAGCCCTGATTGGGGTGTGGCCACAGCTGAGCCTGCTTCCTCCAATCAGCCTGGGAGCTGCTTACTCCCAGCCACAGCCCTCTCCTGGGCTGTTTTAAGCCCCTCCGGGCAGGAGCGGGGTAGCCACCCCGCTACAGGCACCCAACGTGAATTAGAGCTTAGAACTGACAGCATCCTCTATAGGGCTGTCTATGGATAGTACAACACCACAAATTCCTGTTGCTCTCAGTACCTTTCTACTCCTGATCCATCCCTAGCATTTTCCCTGTGCTCTTTTAATAGTTGGGATGAATTGGGATGAAAGGCAGTGAGCCATAACTATCTATTGGTTTTGTTTAAAAACTTCTGGATTTCTTTTTTTAATCCATGAATTTGCCTTCAATTAAAGCATTGTAACATCAAATCCTGGAAACTATGCTGTCACTTAGCATGCAAAGGTTGTAATTTGATGCATTCATAAATACAAATTTGGGACTTCATGATTTTTTAAATGAAATTCTGTGCCTGCTCAATAAGATTTGAAATGTAAATTGGCTGGAGCCTAAGTGATTATGGTTTTTTTAAATTACATTTAAGCATGTAATTAATGGGATGATTAGTACTGTCATCACATCAGAAACTATTCTTGACATGACAGCATGCTTATAAACTACTGCATCGCTTTTAGCTAAACACTAATAAACTATCATATAGCTGTGTCAGTTGCAAACATTTAACTTGTGGTATATTTACAATTACGTGTTTAATTCTTTCTGCAGATGAAATGAAACTGTTAGAAATGGATTTTCCTGCAGGAAGGAGCAGGCTACTGAAGAAAGAATTGACTTCTAAAGAAATACAGAAGACACTGCCCAAATCTATTAAACGTCAGTCCAAGCAACATAGTTACCTGGATGATAGCACAAAAGACCTTTCACCAAGGAAGAAAGCTAAATTAAGCACAAGTGAGACTACAGTCCAGAGTGCAGAAAGTGAGATGCAGACTAACAGTTGTTTGAGTGAACTGAAACAAAGCGAGCTAGCACCTCCAGAATCATTTGCCCTGACAGATTCTGCAGCATCAATATCAAACTTTCTGAAAGGGACCAAACCCATCCAGGCTTTGCTTGCTAAGAATATTGGGAACAAAGTGACCTTAACAAATCAGCTGACACCCCCTATGGGTATGGATATATTTGCTTCTGAAAAGGCAGTTTTGTCACCTGTGGAGTCATCCCCACTAAAGCCAGCATTGCCCTGCCAGACCAATTCAAAGAGTCCTTTACAAATGGTATACAAAATGCCAAGTGGCCATTGTGTACCAATAGATGTCCATAACAGCTCAGTGAAGATTCAAATGCAGCCTGTGATTGACCCTAAAACAGGAGAAAAAGTCATGCAGCAAGTTCTTATTTTACCCAAAAATTTTCTCATACAACACAAAGAAGGAAAAGCTGTGGCAAATCTGCACTGTACATCTTTCCCACAGGCAGCACATGTTAATGATTCTTTAGCACCTGTTCTTGTAAACCCAACTGTAAATGCTACCACTCAACTGTCTTGTACAGTTTTTAACAAGAGTGTTACACATTTGCCACAAGTGACTAGTCCAGTGAACAGACCACAACTTTTGTCCTCTGTACCTGCAACAAGTAACTTACTAGCATCAGCAGTTAAAATGAGCCAAAGTGAAGCTGGCAAAACGCAGACTGCAGTTTCACCTGCCACATTCTCTGTACCTTTACCTTCATCCACATTAGGTCAGCCTTTGGCATCAGCAACAACACTAAGTGGATCTGCAAATACTACTTGTTCCATTCACAGTCTAGCACCACAGCAGGCTAGTGACTCCTGTGAAGCTAAACAAGAGCTGAAAACTGTGTGTATAAGAGAATCACAGTCCATTCTTGTCACAACACGAGGAGGGAACACTGGGATTGTTAAAGTACAAACAAACCCAGACCAGATTTCACCTAATACTTTATCTCCAAATTCAGTTTTCACTTATGCACCTCAGCTTCAGGCATTTTTGGTTCCAAAATCCACTACGTTATCAACCTCTACTTTTTCATCTGTACCGACAGCTGCATCTAGTCTCCCATTGTTTGGTCAGTCGTTTGTTTCTGGGTTTGCCCCCTCAACAACATCTTCTGTTACCATTCCAGCCATTCCTGCAGGCTTAAACCAGATCATAGGGAAAAATCTCAAATTTCCATTAGGGCAGCTTCCCAATAGTGGCAGTTTGGATCAAGTAATAGAGAAAACTCAACAGGTATCATCTTCTACTTTCTTGTCCTCCATTTCATCAACTAGCACTTTGGTGCCAGCAACTCCAAACAGTACTGTTGATGTAGTTAGCATTTCTTCAGGAAATATTGAACAAAGTAGCACAGGTATTACCCAGACTCCTTCAACACAGCCACAAGTTGGTATTAAAACCACAAAATATCCTGTTACACAACCTGAGACTGCTACAGCAACAAATGGAGATGTGATCTGTGGTACTCCGATTCAAAAACTTATGTTGGTCACAAATCCACCTATTCTTTCTCCTTATGGAGCTACAGGAGTAAATGTAATACCTGCTCCAGCATCCACTGGTGTTAGTGCCCCAAAATTAGTTTTCATTAATACTCCAATTCCCGGTAGCCCATCAAACACCAGTCTAGTTGCAGAATCGTTAAAACAGGCCCTGCCTTCCTCCATAGGCAAAACATATGTTAACACCCCAGAACAACCTCAGTTGCTTCTAATTCCATCTACAATGGGAGCACCAATAAAAGTGAGTTCATCACCTACTGTGTCTCAAGTAAAAGATGTTAAAATTGGACTAAACATAGGTCAAGCCATTGTAAATACCACAGGCAATGCACAGCATGTTCCACCAATTAACATATTAAAGTCTGCAACTCCCAAAGGAACAGATGATATAAACAGCAAGGGTTTTATTTTGCCTTTGTCAACAAGTGGTAGTTTGGTTCCAGGATGTTCAGGTTTTGTGAGTCAAAGTATTATATCTGTTAATGAATCTATAGGTGTTGCAACAAAAGCAGCAAAAGCTTTTACAGTAACAACAGCAAATGCATGTTTAGATTCAGTTTCAGTGACACCAAGTGAGACTTCTATTGGGACACGACCCACTGTTTTGGTTAGTGGAAATGACACTTCTTCAAGAATAAGGCCAGTTTTAACTAATCGACTATGTACATCAAATATTGGAAATACTGTGGCCATATCAACGGTGAAAACAGGACATCTTGCTTCATCTGTTCTTATTTCAACTACACAACCAAGAGTATCTTCTCAAAGTGTATCATCTGCTTTACAGTTTCCAGTTACCTTGCCTGGACCTATGGCAGCCTCCACTAAAGTCATTCAAACAGTTCCTCACTTGACCGCAGTTCCAGCTGCTGCACAATGTCTGCCCCTTCCAAAAGGACAGCCTCCTACACTGGTACAATTTCAGTCACCAGGAATTTCAGCTGCAGTGCCAACTAATGCAAACTTTCCCACACCTCAAAATGTATTGCCATCTACTTCCCCAAATACAGGTAAAATAATTAGTTTTTCCAACTTCACTTCTCTCCCATGCCAGCAGATACCTCCTAGTTTAGCAAAACCAGCTCATGCTTACTCTTGTGCTCCAGGTGCCTCTGTCATTCAGACTGCTACTGCTTCACCAACTGCTACTGCTTTACCTAGCCAGGCAATGGGTCAGTTGAATGAAACTTGTATTCAGCAGAAAATAGTTATTAACACTTGTACGCCTTTGGCACCTGGAACTCACATCATGATTAATGGCACTCGATTTATTGTTCCACCGCAAGGCCTTGGAGCAGGCAGCCATGTTCTTCTCATCTCTGCTAATCCAAAACATGGACCTCCTTTACTTATTAACAATGGCCAAGGGGCTCGAGGTGTACCATTTGTTAATCATATTTCCCAGAACATCACACTAGCACCAAGTAATTCATTAAGTTGGCAGACATCAAAACATCCTCTGAAAAGCTCTACAAAAATTGTGAACTCTCTTGGGACAGCAAACACTCTGCCCATTGTACATGCAACACCACAGATAGTAAACACTGCTGCTAAATCAAGCGCTCCGCCCTCTACAACAACAGTGTCTATGTCTTCAGTGATAAAATCTCCAGTTAATGTTTTAGCTAAAACTTCTTTGGTTCCTGCCATAAATGCTGGTAACTCTCAGTTACCAAGTAGCACTTCAGTATTTCACTTAGATACATCTATCAAGAAACTGTTGGTCAGCCCAGAAGGAGCCATTTTGAATGCTATAAATACACCAGCATCAAAAGTGGTTTCTTCTCTGTCTTCTTCCCTGTCACCTGTTGCAGTGTCCAGAAGCATAAATACTACTAGTGTCTTCCCTGCTTTTCAGTCATCTGGCCTAGGAAAATCTGACAAAGCCGCATCCTGAATTTGGAGTGAATGAGCCAATTTCACGTTTGGGGCATTCTTTGGACTTTGGAAATCATTATAATTGTTGAACGTTTCTTACACTGTTTGAAACATACTTTAAATAGTTGATTTCTTTAACTCTAATCTTTGTATTAGATTGCAGCAGTTTTCAGTTTACTTGTGGGAGATGTGAGAGGATCTGTTTGATTTCCCTCTAAGCTAAGCTTTCAAAGGGTTACTTAACAAAATGGTCAAAATGACCAACTTGTTAATATACATAGCAAAAAAAATTTGATTTTAGTTTAAAGGAATCACATTTTGCACATTTACATTGACATGTTTCATTTTACAGTTTGAACCATTAGGTGGCGTGTTTATAACAGTATGTGTCTTTTTTATTTTTGTCAAATCTTATTTTTGTTTGATTTGTTTCTGTAAAAAATATATTTATGCATTGTAAAAATCCAGTCCATGGTGTAAAATTGTACATATTCCTGATCCCTAACAATCTGTACTAAACTATATGTACAAAGAACTATGCTGTCTTATTTATGTTTTGTTTACATAATGTATAGTTTTTTAAGTATTTTAGTAATTTTGGACCAGTGTACTGTTAAGCAACAATGCAGAAGAATCTGCATGTAATAAATCAAGTTGCAGTTCTGCTTTGTTTTGACAGTATTTTAAGACTGTATCTCTTGCATTGTGGGAGAAGAATTTATACATGCACTTCTTTACAGTGTACATGCATTAATACAGAAAAATTTTGCAGTATGGAAATTTGCCAAAAAGATTTATTTAAGCCACCAAGCGTTGAGCTGTGATTTTCAGTACATATATGATTTCACCCTGATCCCTCACCCTGGATCAGCAGCCCAGCAGCGTCCTGCCCCTCCCCCTCCCACCCCCCCCACCCCCAGGAGCAGCAGCGACTGCTGGAGCATCGCCGCCCCCCCCCCCCCCCAGCAGCAGCATCCGCTGAAGTGCCCCTCCTTCCCCAGCACCTAAGATTTAGTATTTTAAGACTGTATCTATTGCATCGTGGGAGGAGAATTTATACATGCACCTCTTTACAGTGTACATGCATTACATTTAGTGACTGATTTAGCACCTGTGACCTGTCCTGACTTTTACTAAAAATACCTGTGACTAAATTGTAGTGTTACTATGAAGTGATTTTTGACCTTTTGTTTTCGGTCTTTGATGTTGCAGAAGAAATTTTCATTACTTTCAAAATGATGTTTCTGTCAAATCTTTTCTTTCATGTGTTTATGATTAACTATTTTTTTTTCTGTTTCCTGTTGCAGATTCATATATTTTTTTGTATGTATATGAATATTTATCAGTATGTGGCGGGGGGGGGGAACCCAACAACACATAAACCTAACTTTTACTAATGTAATTTTGAAATAGGCTTCAGCATGTTTAGTTATTTGGACATGCAAATATATGACCATCTCATATCCACAGTCTTTGCTGAGATAACATCTGATGCCATCAAATGAAGTTCTGCACAAGGAACATGGATAGAATATAACTCATATGGATTTTTGTTTCTGGTTGGGCTGGGGCTCCAAATCCAGTGGGCTGCTTCTCCTTTCCATGTATCACCATATAGCCATCCAGTCACAATCAAGAATACTCAGTAGTGAGTTCCTGTGTCACTTCCATTAGACCAGTTTTTTCTCTTCTGAAAGTAACAGGTACAGTAAATCTCTTGAAGCAAGGTTGTGGCAACTGCCTAGTAAACAGGAGAAGAAGGAGCTCCAGCTGTGGATCAGGGATGAATCAATTCATCAGGTGATGCCTTCTGTGCCGCTTGTTGCCTGGACCCCTTCATGCTCTTGGGGATGAGATCTCTCGAGTGCTTCAGCTCTGGGCAGACACCTCAGCCTCCCTGAGATGCCCTTCTGAGAACAAGTTCAGGTGCCAGGTATTATTGCATTAGGGGAGACCTTTTCATTCTGCTCACTTTGGACTCCTCTTTAATCCTTTTCTTGAATTTGACCTTCCTCCAGATCAGAAAAGAAGTTCCCTCTCCCAGGGTGCTTTTCTCCCCTTCTCCCTAGCATTGTGTGGATCTCATTCCAATGCATTTGGCTTCTTTTACCATCCTCTTCCCTCAAAAACTTTTAATAAACACAAGCTGGTTCACCACAATTCCTAGGATTCCCTCCTTGCTTCTGACTAAAGATGCCACTGGCTGAACAACAGCTAGATAAAATACATATTTCTTTATATGCTAATCACCATATTTGTTTAGATAGCTAAATCCCAGAAGTTCAGCCCTTCTTTTTTCATTTACCCAGATTCCTTTCCAGTTCCATTCAAAAAGGAAATATGCTGACCAGACAGGCAATTTGCTTTTGGGGTCTTTCACATCACCCTTTAAGCTGTTTGTATAACTTGGGGATGTTTATCTGGGGAGGACCGTAGGGGACCCAAAGCCTACCAGAAAAGTACATTTGTCTCGACTATGAAAAGTGACTGTAAAAAGTGTCATATCTACACAGTAAATCTGCTTCCTCTGTGTATTCAAAGTTATATCTGCTGACATGGGTGAGAGAAACACACTTTTACTTTTTTTTTTTTTACACCCATTAGCCTGGTCATTAACACACCTATTCCTTCTTTTGCAAAGAATGCAGGTGGACTCTAACATCCCAGGCTGAGTCGGTAAACTGAGCATATTGGATTAAGAAATTGAGTGATAATAAACAGGTAAACCCCTTATGCCATTTTTAAGATTCACTTTTAAGAGCAGAACCACTTTAAAACCATTCAGGCAATCATGCAGGAATCCTGGGGAAAGTTTCACATAAGACCCTGCCTAAACTGTCAGCAGTCTAAATTTGGCTGGAACTGTCCTAAATTTTACAATCCTGGCCTGGGTGTGTGTGGCAACTAGGCTTTGATCTAGTGCCCATTGAAGGGAATGGAAAGAATCTTCTTAACATTAGTGAGAGTTTGATTAGGCCTTTATCAAACAAGGAAGGAGTGTTTGTCCATAAACTCTCATCTGGAGAAGGAGAGTTACTTTAGAGTATGATAAAAGTTGAATTCTCACCATCTAGGAGTCCCTCAGAACTCCAGCATGATGCTGAGCACCCTTACATGTTTCTTATAAGCCCCTATCCCCTAAGAAATATCTTCGCTTCTCACTATTAAATTGCATTTTTGAGTGTCATTTGTACAGCCAGGGGAGTGGGAAGCTTCAAGCTCTATCCTGTAGCCGTCTCAGCCTAGTTTTTCATCAAGTTAAGGCTCAAGCTTGTTTCTCAGTTTCTTCCTCAGGTGGTTTTCCCTCTTTCTACTTGCCCCAGGAATTCTCTCTCAACATAATTTGTCTAGCACCTTGAAATGAGAAATTAAAGCACCATCTCAATCCTGCTATAAAGAGGTCTCTATCTATCTAAAAGAAGTCTGTAAAGTAGGAATTCGGATCAATAGTTTATCATTTTTTTGCTCCCAAGAAAGGCTTATTAACCTCATAAGACTTCCAAGTTCACTGAGTAAGATGTTGTATTAAGGAAGTTTACCCTTATCCGGCCCCTCCCACTTTCCCCATCTGCCCCTTCCCACTTCCCGCCCCCTGACTGAAATGAAAATACTTGAAATTAAAATACAGTGATGCAAATGGCAGACCTAAAACAAGTTTTATTAACTTAATAAGTAATACATTTTTAGTAAATTTTCTCCTCTTCCTCCCCCACAAAAAGATTGTGTTTACTAATGACCCTGTTCGGATCTGTTCCACACATCTGGAAACCAAGAACATGCTTTTTTGCCCTGATATGCTCTTCAATAATATTTTTTGTAATTTCAGCATTTTCTCTTTCAGTCTCAGTCAGAACCAAGAAAGTGCAGAAATAATTGAAAATGGTATGTAAAAGTCAGGGAGGGCAAAAGTAAAAGGAATTATTTGAACCCATAATCATAAGGAACACTTTTCATCTGTAGATTTCAAAGTGCTTTACAAATGTGGATAAGTATAATTTTTCCCCTTTTACAGATGGAGAAATTGAGATATAGAAGCCACACAACAAAGTAAATAGTAGAGCTGAGAATAGAGGCTGGGTCTCCTGGCTTCCAGGCTGGCATCCTATCCATAGGAAGATGTAGGTAGATCATTATTTTATCAGCGGTTCTCAAACTGGGGGTCAGGACAGGACATTTTAATGGGGTCACCAGGGCTGGCGTTAGACTGGCTGGAGCCCAGGGCCAAAGCCTGAGCCCCACCACTCGGGGTGGGGCTCAGGCTTTGGCTTCAGTCCTGGGCAGCGGGGCTCAGATTTCAGGCCCCCTGCCCAGGGATGAAACCCTTGGGCTTTGGATTTGTTCCCCCGCCCGGGGCGATGGGGCTCAGGTGTGCTCGGGCTTCAGTCCCCACTCCTGGAGTTGTGTAGTCATTTTTTTTGTTAGAAGGGGTCACGGTGCAATTACGTTTGAGAACCCCTGAATTTATGTGGTTTGTTCATCTCTGCTTTGAACCAAAAACAGATTCTAACAGTGATTTTGAAGTAATAGATTAAGTAATGGGTCACAATTTTCAAGCATTTGAGTGTCTTTGATAGGATGTATTAAGATCAGGGAATATTATCAGGAAAACAAAATTAGACGTAAAAGAAGCCACCAGTGCTATCTTTTATTTTTTGCTTTAGGTTCCAAAGCCTTGCTCAGCTAGTCTACCATTATTGATGTCACAAAATGAAGACAATGGTCTTCCTTGAGTGATTGTCCACATGGATTCCACAAAAGGCTGTTCAAGGATCAAGTTGGATTCCTTGAATACCTTGGCATGGTCTGGTCACCGAGACAGCAGTCTACACTTTACCCAGTACCAGTTCCCACCCGTCAGTCCCTATATCAACTCTCTGGTGCCAGTGACCCCAGTACTTTTGACTCTGGCATCGACCTCTGCAGTGCAGATGCTTCTGTCACCAAAGACATACTTGGTACTACACAGCCAGAGTCACCACTGCTCTTGTTTGCCATTAGAGTACCTTTGGTACCGATCACTAGTACTGCTGGGGTACCAATGAGATCTCCTGCTCAGGTTGGGGTGGGCATTTGAGTTCACCCTAGGACACCAGACAGCGTAGCCCCCACCTTCTTCCCCCCAGAAGAGTATTCAGTCTCTTCCTCCCCTTCTGATCCTACGCAGAGAGTTATCCTCCCATGCATTCACCTCACTCCCATTCATATGAGCCTTACTGGTTTGACAGGGAATCCAGGAGTTGCCCTTATAAACATAGGCTCCTGGGATCTTACAGGGAAAATTCACTAGGGTATTTATCCCTATAGCCCTCAGCCCCTTATTCCTGCAACATACATTCTTGGTCTTACTGGGCCCGTTGTGGTATGGAGCCAGCTAGGAAACCTTCCTCTACTTGCTTCCCCACCCTCGAGTTAGATCCCTCTCTCCTGCAAGATATAAACCTACTCAAGAAGGGCTTGTTGGCTCAGTCCCATAGCCGGCACCTGCAAGAACAGGATAGTGATGAAGAACACCTGCAGAAAGCTGAAGAGTGACATTCCAGCAGAGAGATCCTCTTCCTCACCAATTATGTGTGAAATATGCACTCCTGAATCAGTCCTTCAGTTAATGAAATGGTCTTGTACAAAGACCAGGTGCTCACATTCAGCAAATGTTTGGCCAGCAGCCTACCTTGTATGGAGATGTGTGACTGTAGCACGAAGATCAATGTGCCCTAGACAGAGATGACACTGATGATGACTTTGATGAATAAATGTTCTTCTTCGAGTGCTTGCTCATATGTATTCCAATTAGGTGTACGCGCCGCGCGTGCATGATCGTCGGAAGATTTTTACCCTAGCAACACTCGGTGGGCCGGCTGGCGCCCCCTGGAGTGGCGCCATTGCGGCACCTGATATCTACCTCAGCCGGCCCAGCGCCCTCTCAGTTCCTTCTTACCGCCCGTGATGGTCGGATCTGTGGAGCAGCATAGCTGATCTCCACCTCCCTAGCTTAGTTAGCACTCGATTAGCATTGTTAATGTTTTAAGTACTTTAAGTAGTTGTTAATAGTTTTGATAGTTGTAAGAAGTTTAGTTTAAATACTAGTGCGAGATAAGGGGCTTTTCCCCTTCTCTCGCCTCTGGTACCGGGCTCATGCCTGGTTCACCAGGATTCAAGCCGTCGGCTGGCTCCAAGCCAATGCCTACGGGGGACCCCCCCCCACGACTCCCGTTTGAGGCGCTGGGGGATCCCATCTCGCAGATAAGTGTCAGGTCTCCAAGGCTTTTAAGCCTAGAGCCAAGAAGGAGCGGGGCTTTCGCTTAAAGCAGCTCCTAGTAGAACCGACACTTGGCCCGAGGCCGGGCCCACTGTGCCTCAGCAACAGACCCTGGGGCTGGCACCGCCGGACGCCGCTGTAGCTGCAAGTACAAGCCCGCCCGGCCCAGACTTTCGGCCTGGCGCCAGCACCATCGGCTCCCGGTACCGCAAGGTCCGTCGAACTTGGTGGCCGTGAGCTCCCCGGTACAACCCGAGGTAGAGCTAATACTACCGTCCAGACCGGCACCGGCCCCAGCGACTCCGGTACCGCAAAGTCTGTTGAGCTCTGCGCCCCAGGCGAAGACTCCGGCACAGACGACTCCTGCACCCTAAGGGCCGTCGACCTCGGTGCCTGTGCGCTCCCCGGTATGCACCGAGGTAGAGCTAATGCGGCTGGCTGCATCGGCACCAGCATCCGCCAACTCCGGTACCGCCAGGGCCGTTGAGTTCCGTGCCCGACTGAGGCACCGGCACCGTCACCTCCGGCACCGTACGAGGGCCGTTGAGCTCGGTAGCCGCCTGCTCCCCGGTATACACCGAGGTAGAGCCAACGCTGGCGCCTGCATCGGCACAGGCAGCCTCAACTCCGGCACCGCCATGGCCGTTGAGTTCCGTGCCCGACTGAGGCACCGGCACCGTCGCCTCCGGCACCGCAGGAGGGCCGTTGAGCTTGGTAGCCGTCAGCTCCCCGGTATACACCGAGGTAGAGCCAACGCTGCCGCCTGCATCGGCACCGGCAGCCTCAACTCCGGCACCGCCAGGGCCGTTGAGTTCCGGGCCCGACTGAGGCACCGGCACCGTCACCTCCGGCACCGCAGGAGGGCCGTTGAGCTCGGTAGCCGTCAGCTCCCCGGTATACACCGCGGTAGAGCCAACGCTGCCACCCGCATCGGCACCGGCAGCCTCAGCTCCGGCAACGCCGGTGCCGTCGAGTTCCGCGCCCGACGGAGGCACCGGCACCGGCGACTCCGGCACCGCAGGAGTGCCGTTGAGCTCAGTAGCCGTCAGCTCCCCGGTATACACCGAGGTAGAGCCAACGCTGGCGCCCGCATCGGCACCGGCAGCCTCGACTCCGGCACCACTAGGGCCGTTGAGTTCCGTGCCCGACGGAGGCACCGGCACCGGCGACTCCGGCACCGCAAGAGGGCCGTCGAGCTCAGTGGCCGTGCACGAAGATTCGGCACCGGCGACTCCGGCACCGGCGACTCCGGCACCGCGAGGTCCGTCGAGTCCGGGGCACTGAGCTCCCCGGTTCGCACTGAGGTAGAGCTAATGCCGCTGACTGCATCGGCACCGACCCACTCCGGTACCGCAAGGTCCGTTGAGTTTCTCACCGTAGGCGAACAGACCCGGCACTGATGCACCGCAAGGTCTGTTGAGCTCGGGGGCCGTGAGCTCCCCAGTACGTACCGAGGTAGAGCTAATGCTGCCGCGAGGCACGTCTGCCATGCTGTGCCCGCTACCGCACACCGGAGCTGGCCGACACCGATCCAGCTCCAGGCGGACCCCCAGTCCCGGCACCGCTCGCAGTCCCAGCCCCCGATCCCCATCTCGGCGCCGGTCGCACTCGCGGTGCCATTCGAGATCGGCCTCTATATACAGCCGCTCCCGGCACCGCCTTCGATCCCGGTGCCGGTCGAAGCGCAGGTCCCTGGGAAGCCGGTCCCGCAGCCGATCAATGAGATGGCCCCCTTCAGGGTCCAGGTCGGGCTCTCGGCGCCGAGACATGTGTCAAGGGCACCGCCGGCAGGAGCACTCCGCTCCACCCTGGACCTTCCGCTCCGCATTTAGATCCCCTCCCGCCCCAGACAGGGAGTGGTTGCCATATGGACCAAATCCACGGGATGGATTGTCCTAGACGCTGGCTGCAGAACGCACAGAATTCTGCCCAGAGACCACATCAGTGGTATTCCTGGACACTGCGGTCTTATTACCAGGACCAAGGCGTTCCTTCCACAGCCTCCCAATCGGCCCACTCGGAACCCTGAGTGACAGGGGCCACAGTATCCCGCCCTTCCCTAGAGGAGGTGCAGCAGATAGTGGAGCTCCAGGGTCACGTGGTGGTCATCCTCTTGGCTGACACCCTTGCCAGGCTAACCCTGCCTTTCGCACGTACGTTCCAGACCAACGCCACTTCAATCTGATGATCTCCAGCTCGATTCCCCCCACTGCCGGGGGGGTTGAGAAAAGATATATGGCGTCCTCAAGGTCCTGTGAGTACGTACACTCTCACCCCCAACCGTGCTCCTTGCTTGTTCAATTTGTGAAGGAGAGGCACAGCCAGCAGCCCCTGCACCTAAGTCTAAGGAAAAGGGATTTCCCCCAGAAATCCAGGCAGAAGTACTCAACCCTGATTGAGGAAGGCAAAAAGGTGGCCAGAACATCTTTGCAGGCCTTCTTGGATGTCTCCGAATCGGCGACTGGGACACCGGCATTGGGTGTTGCCATATGCCGTATCTCGTGGCTGCAGTCCTCTAACCTCCTGGCGGGGGCACAATTCACGATTCAGGTCTTGCCCTTCGATGGGCAAGCCCCTTGTCTTCTCTGAAAAACAGACTCGAGACTTCACACCCTGAAGGACGACCGCACTATAATACGGTCGCTGGGGCTGCATACCCCTGCCACGCAGCGCTGGCCCGTCCGGGCCCTCGAGCATCGCCCCTACCCTACGCCCAGGCCTAGGCAGGACTTCATTAGAAGACCAGGCCAGGTGGTACAAGGAGGCAGCCTGTTATCAGGCTGGCCAGAACCAGGCCCCCCCCCCTAAGCCATCGATGGGGCCCGAACAAAATGCTTGAAGTTGCAGCATCACTCCCTGTCCCTCTTCAGGGACCCTTCTCATGAGCAACTCCTAATTCAGGAAGCGCAAACGCTCCTCAATATAGGGGCAATAGAGGAGGCTCCAAGGGAGTTAAAAAAAAAAAAAAAAAAAAAAAAAAAAAAAAAAAAAAAGGTGGGAGGTTTACTCCCGTTATTCCTAATCCCCAAATCAAAACGGGGGTTATGTCCTATCCTGGACCTTCGCGAACTCAACTAATTCATGGCAAGTTGAAGTTCCTCATGTTTTTTCCCTGGGTTTTATTATACCTTCATGGGATCCTGGAGGCTGGTACGCTGCCCTCGACATGAAGGATGCGTACTTCCACATAGCTACTTACCTACTTACCGACACACAGACGTTTTCTTCGCTCTGTAGTCGACCAAAGGCACTTTCAATCCACCGTCTTTCCCTTCGGCCTCTCCACGGCTCTGAGGGTTTTTCACGAAGTACATGGCCGTTGTAACGGCTTCTCTTCGTCAACGGTGAACCCAAGTACTCCCATGTCTCGACGACTGGCTCATCTGCGGCAGCGCCAACAGCCAGGTCCAGTCGCAGGTTCAGATTTCCATGAGCTTGACTCTCACTCGACAGTTCCTGCAGAGCTTCCCAGCTTACCAGCATGAAGCTGCCTGGGTCTACTGGGTCTCATGGCGTCCTGCACGTTCGTGATCAGACACGCCACTTACGGCTCTGTTCGTTCCTGGCCTGGCTCTTGCCAGCGTGTCACCCACACAGAGACAACATGGTTGTGGGACTGAGGGTACCATCGCAGGTCCTAGCCTCCCTAGACTGGTGGCTGGACCCCAAGAAGGTGCCATAAGGGGTGCCATTCCATACCCCACAGCCCTCCCTGGTCCTGACCACAGACGCAGGAGCTGCGGGCAGTGCGTCTTGCCTGTCAAGCCTTCTCCAAACACCATCAGGATCGTTGTGCTATAGTCCTCATAGGCTACACAACGGCCATGCTTTTATATCAATAGGCAAGCAGGGGCACGTTCGTTCCTGCTCTGCCGAGAAGTCATATGATCGTGGGAGTTCTGCATAGCCCACTCCATCCACCTGGTAACCTCCTTTCTCCTCAGGGTTCAGAACACCTTGGTGGACCGCCTCAGCAGACCCTTCCAGGCTCCAGAGCGGCCCATTTGCCCGGATGTTACTCACTCTGTCTTCCGGGGCTGGGATTTTCCCACATACACCTGTTCGCGACTCGCGAGAATCGCACGTGCCACGTGTTCTGCTCGATCCGGGACGCTCCCCAGGCTCCCTGATGGACGCCTTTCTTGGGCCTTGGACGGATCACCTGTCCTATGCCTTTCCCCCATTTCCACTGATCTGCAGGGTCCCGCTCAAGCTGCGCAGGGACAGGGCCCGCCTACTCCTAATCGCCCCGGCGTGGCCCAGGCAGTACTGGTACACTGCTCTCCTAGAGCTCTCGATGGCCGCCCAGATCACTCTCCCTTTGTGGCCGGACCTGATTACTCAGCAGCATGACAGGGTCTCGCACCCTGACCTGCAACCTCTCCACCTCACGGGGTGGCTGCGGCATGGCTGAACCAGTCCGAGTTATGTTGTTCCGACCCGGTTCAACAGGTTCTTTTGAGTAGCGGAAAGCCCTCTACCAGGTCCACCTACTGAGCCAAAAGGAAAACGTTTTCCTGCTGGTGCGCCCCTCGGGGTATCGCCCCTCGGTGGCGGCGATCTTGGCCTTTTCACTCTGGCGAGAGTGGGCACTCGATTTTTCCAACCCCATGGCCACTAGCTTCCTCAAGGGGTTGGAACAGCTGTACACACTAGTCCAGCATCCGGCCCCTGCATGGGACCTCAGCATTGTGATAACCAGGCTCATGGGGGCCCCATTCGAGCCTGTGATCACCTGCTCGATCCTGTACCTCTCCTGGAAGACTGCCTTCCTTGTAGCCTCGGCGAGGCATGTATCTGAGCTCAGAGCGCTCACTTCGGGACTCCTTACACGGTGTTCCATAAGGACGAGGTACAGCTGCGACCACACCTGGCCTCGCTCCCTGAAGGGGGTCGGCCTTTCATGTCAACCAAGACATTTTCTGCCGGTCTTCTACCCGAAGCCGCATGCTTCTTCAAAGGGATCGACATCTTCGCTCCCTGGCCATCCATAGGGCCCTCGCCTCCTACGTCCAGCGGACAAAGCCCTTTTGCAGAACGACTCAACTGTGCGTTACTATGGCAGACCGGATGAAGGGCCTCCCGGTCTCCTCCCAACGCAGCTCGTCCTGGATCACGTCGTGTATCCGGGTGTGTTATGACTTGGCTGGTGTTCCCACCACGCACCTTGCTGCCCACTCCACCCGAGCTCAAGCCTCGTCCTCCGCCTTCCTGGCACATGTACCTATACAGTACATATGTAGGGCAACAACCTGGTCATCGGTGCACACCTTTGCCATTCATTATACCATAGTCCAGCATCCCAGAGAGGACGCTGCATTTGGTTCACCAGTCCTGCGGTCTGCAGTTTCTCACTCCGACCCCACCGCCTAGGCAAGGCTTGGGAGTCACCTAATTGGAATACATATGAGCAAGCACTCGAAGAAGAAAAGACGGTTACTCACAGTAGTATGTTCTTCGAGATGTGTTGCTCATATCTATTCCAAACCCGCCCTCCTTCCCCACTGTCGGAGTAGCCGGCAAGAAGGAACTGAGAGGGCGCTGGGCCGGCTGAGGTAGATATCAGGTGCCGCAATGGCGCCACTCCAGGGGGCGCCAGCCGGCCCACCGAGTGTTGCTAGGGTAAAAATCTTCCGACGATCATGCACGCGCGGCGCGTACACCTAATTGGAATAGATATGAGCAACACATCTCGAAGAACAACAGTTACTACGGTGAGTAACCGTCTTTTTTTAGTTTTATATGTCAAGACAAATTTCCTTAGGATTACCAAAAACCAATGTCTTTTTTTATCTAAGCAGTACATCTCTGTGTTAAAACATAATTTAAAATTTGATTTTGAAACATTTTATCAAATACATAACAAATCTAGAACAATAATGTAGATATTTCGGTACCATTGTGTTCATGGGAGAGAGCCAATTCAACCAGTTTCTGATTAAATTACCTTCTCAAAATTTCCACCAACCACAGGACTAGGAGCTCTTCCCCTCACACACACCATGCCACTGAGGGTGACACAATTAAAATTGATTGTGTAGATTTTTACAAATCAAATGACAGCTCCCTTACTTTTCTATCATTTACTTGACACAGAATGAGATTTTACTGCATTTTGCTCCCAGACTACAAGCTGATGGGTTCCTCATCCCATGGTCAGGACCACTGATGTACACCTACTCTGCAATTCCATTGATCCCCAGAGTGCTTTGCAAGATCAGACAGAAAGCAGCAAAGCTGATTCTTATAGCCAGCATGGCAAAGGCAATTTTGGTACCCAGACCATTTGAGCCTGTTAACCTCCCAGCCCAAAACTTTACTTTAGCTTCTGGATCTAATATCACAAAACGGGGAAAATTCTGCATTTGGATCTGAGTTCTCTTCATTTAATGGCATGAAGACTGGATAGGTGACAATCATAGAGTGGCCTGTCCGTCTCCAGTTAGAAATATCCACATAAATAGCAGGAAGGACTGTAAGAGACAAACTTACCTAGTGAAAAGGACAATGTTTTTCCACTGGTGTCAGCAGAAGTCAGTTACTTCTCATCACTCCTTGACACCTTAAATCTTGGTTTACCTACTGGAATTGAAACAAAGTAATTTATCCTTGAGCTCAAGCAAAGTACACTTGGTGGTGATCTCTGCCCGTCAGCCACCTATAGGCAACTATACAGTCTTCTCCCATCTGACGGTGATCAAGTTCCTCAAAGGTACACCCACCAATCAAGGACTATTACCAGCTGTGGGATCTCAGTTTAGTTCTCTTGACCCTAATATGTGCACCCTTCGAACCACTGCCAGCATGCTTCTTTTTGCACCTATCAGTGGAGACTGGATAAGTTGCTATCACTTCCACAAGAGGATAGGAGAAAGCCAAGTTTTGATGTCTGATTTCCCCCCCACATACGCACTATATTCTATTCAGATATAGTGTTGTTGAGAATGCATCCCAAATTCCTCCCTAAGATGGTCACAGAATTCCAAATGAACCAATAAATTCACCGGCCAGTTCTTTCCCAGTCCTCAAACTTCCAAGTCGGAGGCTCTACAACTTAGGTGTTTGGAGAACCCTTGCATTTTACATGCGCAAAACATTCAGATCCTCACCCAGAACTTCTGTCTTGATAGGAGAAAGAATTGAGGGTACAGCCATATCCACAGAGACTGTCTAGCTATCATGGACTGTGAGAACCTGTTAAAAGGTGACAAAGGTAGAGCCCTTCACTTCACTGCAAACTCGTTCCTCTAGAGCCCAGGCAGATTCAGCAGCACCACTTAAAAATGTGCTGATCTTCAATATCTGTAAGGTAGTGACCTGAGGGACCATTTATACGTTTAAAAGGCAGCACTCTGACAGAAGCTTTCAGTTCTGACTCTGCATTCAGCTGAGCTGTGCTGCAATTTTTATTCTCCTAAAGACTCCAAGCTTCCACTTCTGTTGCACAAGATCACAGCTTGGGAGTCACCGTCAGTGGAATGTTCGTGTGGAGAGTCACGTCAAAGGAGAGTGAGAAGTTACTTACCTGTACAGTATTTGGAGTTTTTTTAGCAATATTGTCGATATGGACATTCCACGTCACACCTTCTATCCCCTGTACCTTTTATACTTGGGATTCTATAGTTGAGAGAAAACTGAATGGGAGCTGGCATGCTCTACCCTTATACGCCCATGACATGGAAGATGAGCACACTTAGTGCACTTGTGCACCATACAAATACTGCTAGCCAAAAGACTCCTAATTTAAGCACATGAGATGGACACACCCCATAAGTGGAATGTGCATATGAACGATACATCTTAAACAACTCCAGATATGGTACAGTTAAGTAACTTCTCGTTCTTTGACATGTGTTTGTCAAAATGTATTCCATAACCTTCTCTCCTTCCCTGTTACTAAGGAATACTATAGCATCTGGATTCTCTTTTGCAAAGGTACTGAGGTACAGTTGAGCCTGCTCTGTCCTTTATGCCTTCAGAGGGGGGGCAAAAGGGCATCTGGATTGAAGGTGTGACCCCAACGGACACTATTGGCCAAAAAAAAATCCGATCTCCTGTGCTTGTGCCCTAGAAGTGGAATTCATATGGACAACACATCTTGAAGAACCACAGTTACTGTAAGGTAAGTGACAATACTTTCAGTTTTGTTTGAAAGGAAAACTCCAGTATTCTCAGAATCCAAAATCTCTGAAAGTGTAGAATAAATTAAAACATTTTGTAAAGATGCTCAGTTTGGAGGTTCACTTCCATGAATTGCTTAAGTACTTTATACCATATAAACTACCAACATATATATTGTGTTTGACTGTGGAGTGATTTCTCAATTTCTCTCTTCTGTTGTTAGTTTATTACTTGTTTTTTTGAAATGCGAACAAATGCAGAGGTGTATGGCTGAGATAAGACATTAAATCATCATTCATATGTAATCACCTATAAAAATGAGTTTTGATGGCATGGCTATATAAGAAAAAGTCAGACTTTAGTGTTGGAAGTTACACAATTTAATAAACTATAAACAGTAAAACATCTATCGTATACAAAAACAAACAAGATTTCTCCAAAGTACAGAAAAACACATTTTATCTTGTAACAAAAGAAAGAATTAATTATATAGAGTAAAAACTAATCAGTATGCAAATCAGGAAGAAATAAATTTGCTTTTCTAACTTAACTTTTTTGTGAACATGTTCTATATCTTAAGAGTTATGCTCTCAATGTGTTGTTTAAAATCAAAAACAAAACATATTTGGATAAAATTGTGCAAATATACTTGTAATGTGATAAAACTTTGATTGGTATTAGATTTGCTCAGGAATTCATCCATTTTGAAAACATGTTATTTAACTTAATATTTATTCTTGAACAACCACATATAGCTAATACCAATGGATGGTTTGGATTCTGATTCTCATTCACTCTAAACCAACGCCACTTTAAACCACTCTAGCAGTGTAAAAGCACCTTATAATGGGGTAATTACATTGACACTCAGTTTATAGCTGCTTTACAGTGTCAGAGCAATGTAAAGAGACCTTGCTGTAAACCGGGTCATCGGTGTTCATTCATATCCTGGCTTTGTGCCCTTTTGTTTTTCATGGGGATTATTGCTGAACACTAATTACTTGCCAACACAGCAAGTTGGGTAGGCTAATTAGTCTAGTATACCTGTTATTTCTAACAGTAAAATGGTTGCCCTGTTCTGCCCAATTTTCCACACACAAACTGGTTGCAAAATCACTTTTTTCTACACTAAGGGTTAGTCTAGGCAGTTTTTTATTGTGTGGCAAGCCAGGATGTAAATCTGCAGCACACTAGCCTGTTACGCACCAAGTGGTCATGGGGATCCTGCTATCAGGCACTGAAAGTTCCATAGTGTGCTTTGACATACTGCTGTTTCAAAGTGTAATACGTCAAAGTGCACTTCGGAATTTTAGCATGCAGTAGCAGGGTCCACACAATCAGTTAGTATGCAACGGGTTAGAGTGCTGTTGGTTTACACCCTACTTTGCTGCACCCTTGCAGACTGTGTAGATAAGCTCAAAGGCTTTGCCTGTGTTTGCCGCTACAGTTATACTGTTATAGCTCTATTGGCAAAACCTACTGGAGACGTAGCTTAAACCAGCAAGAGTTCTTTTGGCTAGTATTGCTTATACCATTTCCCCAAATAAAATAATCTTTACCGACAAAATTTTGTCGGTATAAGTGGGTCTACTCTAGCACTTTTGGTGGCATAGCTGTATTTGTTGGGGTGTGATTCTCCCCCACCCCATGCTCCTAAGCATCATAGCTGTGTCAGCAAAACTTTTATGTGCAAGTCAGGCTCAACCCTGAGTATGAGGGGATGGGGGTATATAGGTGCACCACCTCGAGTAGAGTAGAAACTAATGGTTGTTCACAGTCGTGTCCACTGCTCCCCTCTTGCTTTGAAGGACAGTAATTTACTGCAGACCTGACAAGGGGTGCAGTTCATTTCTCCCCATTGTGCTCAACCAGCCCTGCTGATTGGCATGCTGGGAGGAGAACTAAGACTCTGTCCACTCAGTCACCTACTTGCTCCTGGGGTGGGAAACAGTTTGAGACAGAGACTGTGCTCAAGAGCCAGAACCACAATGCAAGCCGTCCTAATGTGATCACACAGGAGAGTGGAAGGGCTCTTACACCGCTTACATCTTTGCATGATTCCATTAGAGCAATTCAAAATCTGATGCATTGATAGCATCTGATACTTTCAGGCCAGTTAGCCTCCTGTTCAAAGGAAAGACCACAGCCCTCTTCATGCCCACCAGTGCGCAGATTTCCATGCCTTCCTCAGTTTTGTGTGCTTTCTTTGTAAAAGGACAAAGCTGACATTCTTGAAATTGTCATCTTGTCGTTTACTCAGTGTAACAGTTACACATCCAATCAGAATTGTAGCTATTTGTTGTAAGATATAGAAAATAAAATATAACCTACATTTTAAATGTTAGCCTCCTTGACAGGAAATCTATGGCTTACAGAGGAAGATGACAGCTACACTACCTTCCAGCTCCTGGAATGGATACGCTGTTTGCTTAGACTCAGTTATTCTCTTTGCCTATTGTGGAAGAAAACAGAGTCTTCACTCTCAGTTTGGATGCAACAGATCAGCAACAGTTTATTTGCTTACAATTGTAAGGAGAGAATACAACAGACAGAGAGCATCTCTGCCTCAGTTTCTCCAAAGTACAAGCAATATCACACAAGCATTTATACTCTTTCATGGAATGCATTAATTAAAAACATCTGCAATTTGTTTATATTAATCCCTATCCGTTCCAGTATTTTCTCATTTTCTCTTCTCAAAACATCATCTCAAGGCTGGATCACACTGACTTTGCTCTGCTGTTTTCCCACCCGCTTCTGATGTGAGCCCTGCCTCTATAGGTCCCGCAATATTAGGCTAACATTTAGCATGACAGTTGCTTTGTCTCTGACAACTTAACATGCACTTAAACCCTCTCTTTCTATTCTTACCCCCACACTATCAAAGCCATGACATCACCCAGCTCCAGACTTCCTTCTTCCTCAGTTCTCTAGGATATAGAAAGTGTAAAAATGATTGGAATCACTTGTGAATATTCTTGGCAATTTTTAGTATTATGGAAAAATGCTTAGGGTTTTTCTAGGTGTTTCTGTAAGGCTCATAGTATCGAAGCTCTGAACTGGTAAATTACAGTTGCTTTGTATGGTGCTCTTTACATAGGAGACTTCACAGGATTTTGCTTTTCACTCTTTTCAAGTTGTCAAAAGATCTGGAGTTTATTTGATTTTACTTCAGTTATGGTGGAAAAGCATTAGCAAATAAATGGCTCTTGCAGTGTGCAGTTTTAGCAAACAGGTATCTCTTGCAGTTAAAATTGGCTTCACTTTATCTTGGACTAATCTACTCTTGCATTTCACTTCCAGCAGTGGAGCCCCCTTGGTTACATAACCTATTTTGTGCACTGACCTCCCTGTCACCTGGGGATAGTTCAGCACTCTGGCTGCTGAGCTCTAAAACTCTGACTCCCAGTAACTATAGCTAGTAGGTATTAGTGCATCTTTATGGATCAATATTTGATTAATACAAATACTTTCAGTATGGCTGGATTCCTGGACAAACTGAACTCCAGTATCCATTATCAAAACATATTAGAGATCCAATAAGGCTTTTGTGATTAACTTAAACACTTCTAAATATTTCTTCATTTAACCCCTGTTTGATCTTTAAGGCCAGGGGCGAGTGGCCCGACTCTGGCTGAAAGTTTTGTAAAGATGTTGTGATAAATGAAAGGGAGGAGGTAGCTCCCTTTTATGGACACCCAGCCTGCCAGTTAGCTATAAAATCCCTCTTAGTAGCTGTTCTCTACTTTCTTTACCTGTAGAGGGTTAAAAAATCTCACTGCAATGCATACGTAAAAGGAAGTGAGTGGGCACCGGGCTAGAACTTTTTTAAATTGAGGGAAAACTCTCCCTTTGTCTGTCTGTTCTCCCAACTGGAGAGGCAGACAGGGCAGCAGCTATGCTGTAAGAAGCTTGGGACCAGGTATGAAAAATCATCAGTATCATACCTAGAAACTACTCATTTGAAACCCCAGATATGTAAGTAGATCAGGAAATGTCTAGGAAGACACGATTAGTTTTTTCTTTTTTTCTTTCTTTATGGCTTGTGGACTCCTCTGTGCTAACCCCAAGTGCTTTTGTTTTGCTTGTAACCTTAAAGCTGGACCTCAAGGAAGTTATTCTTGGTGCTTAATCCTTGTAGTTGCTCTTTTAAAATCTAACAATAGCCTAAGTTTTCAGAATTTTTTTTTTTTTGTAAATAAAATGTACCTTTTTTAAGAACAGGATTGTATGTCTTAAGAGGTTTGTGCACTTTTTTTAGTTAGCTGGTGGCAACAGCTGTTGTTGTTTTTTTAATTTCCTTTCTCAGCTCTTCCCCGCAGGGGGAGTGAAAGGGTTTGAGAAAGTGCGCCTTCCTGGGCTCTCAAAGGGGTTCTGCACTTGGGTGGTGGCAGCATTTACCAATCCAAGGTCAGAGAAAAGCTGTAACCTTGGGAATTTAATACAAGCCTGGAGTGGCAAGTATTAATTTTTAGAGTCCTTGCGGGCCCCCACCTTCTGCACTCAAACTGCCAGAGTGGGAAATCAGCCTTGACATGGTGGCAGAGCGGTGGATCATTTTGAACCAGAAGCACAGGCATCAGGATTTTAAAAGGACACATTTTTCCTTTTGGCAGTCTGCAAAGCCATGGAGGTTTTTTCTTTTCTTTGCTGCCTGAGGGGGAACAGGCACGCAAAAGGTTCAGCCTGCAAAGCCAGGGAGTCCAACAATCAGTATATATTTTTTTTCTTGCTTCATGGCAACAAAATAGCTAGGCTAGAGTAGGGCAGCCCTGTCCATGAGGTTACTGTCAGGCACTGAAACCCTAGAGGTTCTATTTCAGCATGTAGCTATGGATACTCTGGGTCCTTTCTCTAAGAAGACACCCAGAGGAAAGCTGTACATACTGACTTTCATGGCCGCAAGGCCAGGGCCAGCGCCGCCTCTGGCCACAAGTTTCATAAAGATGTATTCAGCTATTGAGGATCTAATCCTCCCAGAAGAAATGTAACATTTTCATGGACTCTCATTGTGCCGGCGCCGACTGGCTGCGCGGCCAGGGCTGGCGCCTGTACCATCTAGAGATTGAGGAGTCTGCTACACCCTTGACTTAAGAGGAATGTGGCTTTCAGTTCATACAGTCAAGGTTCAAACTCTAAGATTCAAATGTCCAAGGTTCAGTCCTGCCCACTGAAAACTAGGGACTGTTGGCATTACAAGTCGGGGCTCGTCCGAGATGTCAACTGGGAAGTCTTTGAAGCTCAGAAACTACATGTAACTGACCAATTTGCCATGCAAATAAATGTGCCTACAAATGTTGAGGAAGCATTTAAGGAGGTCTGTTAAACATTTGGCCCAGAAAGTCATACGGGAAAGGCAGAAATGTAAAAGTTGTTCCACTTATTTGTAGCAGATTGCTTCTCTAATGTCTATGTCCAACATATGTCCATGTGTCTTTATGATGATAGTTAAGGGACTATGTGAATCTGCTTTAAATTGCAAAATCTGCCGGAAAGAGGGATGGTGTCCCTAGCCTCTTAGCTAGGTGTCCTAGCATGAAGCTGGGAATGGGCGATGGGGTGGATCACATGATGGTTACCTGTTCTTTTCATTCCCTCTGAAGCACCTGGCATTGGCCACTGTTGGAAGACAGGGTACTGGGCTAGATGGACCTTTGGTCTGACCCAGTATGGCCATTCTTATGTTGAATAAGTTTCATAAAGATGTGTTCAGCTATTGAGGATCTAATCGTCCCAGAAGAAATGTAACTTTTTTATGGACCCTCATTGTGCTGGCCCCTGACTCTGGCCCCAAGGGTTTCACTACATAGTTTACCTCATTCAACTGCTTGATGACCGTAAAGGGCCTGTCCCAGGCAGCCTGTAGTTTGTTCTTTCTTACGGGAATGAGAACCGTCACCTGGTCCCCGGTAGCATAGGAGCGGGCGCGCGCTGAGCGGTTGTACCAGACCTTTCTTTTTCCCTTGGGCCCTGGCTAAATTCTCCCCGGCCAAGTCCATGAGCTCAGCGAGCTTTTCCCGGAAAGTCAGTACATACTCCACCTCTGATTTTCCATCAGGGGAGGCCTTCCCCTCCCGTTCGTCCCTCAACAAGTCCAGAGATCCCCTCGCTCTCCTCCCATACAACAACTCGAAAGGGGAGAACCCGCTTGATTCCTGGGGCACTTCCTGGTACGCGAACAGCAGGTGGGGTAAAAACCTGTCCCAGTCCTGTGGATGCTGGTTCATAAAGGTTTTCAGCATCATCTTTAGGGTCCCATTGAACCTCTTCACCAGCCCGTTGGACTGAAGGTGATACGCTGAGGCCCAGGTGTGTTGGACCCCACAGTTTTCCCACAAGCACTGGAGCAGAGTTGACATGAAATTGGAGCCCTGGTCTGTAAGGACCTCCTTGGGGACCCCCACTGCTGAAAATGGTCAGCAGTGCGTCTGCCTCAATAGAGGACAAGGCCATCTCCTCGGAATAGGGAGTAGCGAAATCTACCACCAGCAGAATGTATTTTTTCTCTGTCCGAGTTGCCTTGCTGAGGGTTCCCACTATGTCCACGGCCAACTTCTGGAAAGGCTCCTCTATGATGGGCAGGGGCCTCAAAGCTGCTTTCCCCTTGTCCTGGGCCTTCCCCACCCTGGCAGGGGTTGCAGGACCTGCAGTATTGCTGGACGGCATCAAAGACCCCGGGCCAGTCAAAGTTCTGTAGCAGCCTCTGCCTGGTGCGCTGGATTCCCTGGTGTCCCAAGAGAGGGACCAGGTACAGTAGCCTGCGGCTGTACTTCTGGGAGACCATGAAGGCTGGGTCAATCCGGTTTTGTGTGGATTACTGGACGCTTAATGCCATCACCAAGTTCGATGCCTATCCCATGCCTAGGCCTGATGAGATTCTAGACAAGCTAGGGGGAGCTTGTTATCTCACTATTATGGATCTCACCAAGGGCTACTGGAAAGTATCTTTGGATCCGGATGCCCGACTGAAATCTGCTTTTATCACCCCTCTGGTGATAAAACCCCTCTGCTTTTAGCACCCCTTTAGGGACCAGGAGTTCCTGGTCCTATCTTTCAGCCTAAAGGGGGTACCTGCCATCTTCCAGTGCCTGGTGGACCAGTTACTCAAGGGGATGGAGAATTTTGCCCTGGTGCATATTGATGGTATCTGTGTTTTTTAGCCAGACCTGAGAGGACCATGAGTTCCAGGTTAAACAAGTGCTGGACCAGCTCCAGGATGCAGGACTGACTATAAAAGCTGGGAAGTGCAAGGTGGGGAAGTCAGAGGTGTCATACCTGGGCCACAAAGTGGGGGGCGACTGCGTAAAGCCAGAGGTGGCCCAGTTGGAGGTGATCAGAGATTGGCCCGCTCCCCAGACTAAACAACAGGTCCAGGCTTTCTTTGGGATGTCGGGCTACTACCGGAGGTTTGTGCCCCACTTTAGCTCCATGGCCGCCCCCATCACTGAGCTATGTAAGAAGGGTAAGCCAGATAAGGTGGTCTGGACTGAGACGCGCCAGAGGGCTCTCTATGCTCTGAAGGAGGCTCTGGTCAAGGGCCTGGTGCTGGTAAACCCGGACTTTGACAAGCCCTTTATGGTGTTCACTGACACCTCAGATACCGGGCTAGGTGTGGTGCTAATGCAGGTTGACGGAAAGAGGGAGAGAGACCCCATTGTGTACCTGAGCAGGAAGCTGCTGCCCCGGATGGTAGCTGAGCTCTTTTGAAAATCTGGCCCCACTTGTGGGTGCTGAGCTCTTCAGAAAATTCCAGCCACAGTATATATTCTTCTCCAGTAGACGCACCCTTGTGTTGTCACATGGCATACTGTCAAGCAGTGGGCTTCATTTTCAGTTTGTCTATGAAGGTACGAGTGATGAAAAGAAGAGCTGGTCGAGTGTTTTACAGTAAGATTTAAGCAATTAACCACTTAGGGCTGGTCTACACTAGCCCCAAAATTCGAAATAAGATACACGACTTCAGCTACGTGAATAACTTAAAAGTTATTCGAACTTAAAAGTACTTACTCCTGGTCCACACCGCGGCGCGCAGGCTCCCCCGTCAACTCTGCCTGCTCCGTTCGCAGAGCAGGATTACCAGCGTTGACGGGGGAGCACTTCCTGGTTCGATTTATCGCGTCTAGACAAGACGCGATAAATCGAACCCAGAACATCGATCCGACGCCTCCGACGCGACGGGTAAGTGTAGACCTACCCTTAGAAAGGATGTTGTCTCAATATACTGAGTTATTGGTTATTGAATTATGTCCATTTCAAGCAGGACTTTTTGACCTTCATTCCTGCAACAAAGTTAATCATTCTACCATTTCCTTTGTTTGTTATATTTCTAACAGGGTAAACTGACCATCTTGTGTATTTTTCTATTAATTCTTCCTTCTCTAAGCAAATCCAAGTCATACTCTAAGCAAATCAAGTAACACCTTCCTAGAAGAAATGCAAATGAACAGTTGATATAAGTAGTCAATTTGTCCAATGTCTGGCATAATTTTAGTTTGGAGGTTAATGGAGAATACAACGTTAAATATTCTAAATACAGATATATCTAATTATAAAATCAGATATTCTAGTTATAACCTGTCACAGTTACTATACAAGTTTGTTCCCACAAGCATGTAGGGATCTAATTTAACTGATCCCACACACAGTTTACGATAAAAGTTTCTATAGGAATGTAGGATTGGTTATGTATCTCCATACAAAAGGATATGTACAGTAAATAAGTCTACTGTAGATTTAAAAGTTTCTCTGTTTTAAGGCTTTTTTAAATTTGCATATTCATGTAGGGAGGAACCAGATTCTTAACTACAGGCATTTTACTAATTGCTTCAACATTCCGTCTCCCTCTTTAGTGATTTCTCCCCCCACCCCCCCAACTAACATCAGACAGCTTTAGGCTACCTCCCTTCTGTACAAATAAGGCAGTTCTTTGTGCATAAACTTGTCAAACTGCCTAGATTTCTAAGTAAAACTCTAGTTCTAGACGGTGCTTAACATAAGAAAGGCCGTACTGGGTCAGACCAAAGGTCCATCGAGCCCACCGACAGTGGCCAATGCCAGGTGACCCGGAGTGAGTGGACCTAACAGGTAATGATCAAGTGATCTCTCTCCTGCCATCCATCACCCCCCTCTGACAAACAGAGGCTAAGGACACCATTCCTTATCCATCCTGGTTAATAGCTATTAATGGACTTCATCTCCATGAATTTATCCAGTTGCTTGGCAATGAATTAGCTACAGACAAGGACATCATAAAAATAAAAAGATGGTTTCTTAAAACTGTCATAACTCTTACTTATACTTGTGTGTGTGAACAGCTCTTAATACATACTTATTTTCTGTTGAAGTTAGGGTACATGAAAGGTGGAAGATTGACAGCGCTGAAGACTGAAGTCCTCTGTGTATTTTTCATGGAATATGAGCTGCCATAACTCCCTGTGCTGAATGAGGTTTCCCATAATACCTCATCATTTGTGTCTCAAATCTGATATCTACAAACAAGATGGTATTTCAAACTTCACGCTTATTCAGTCCTTCTCCTGTCTGGTAAGACTTCTAACAAAGAAGTGCAATGGTGACTATACCATAGTGACGGGTCTGGGGTAAGATAGGAATTGCTGCTTAAAGTAAAGTTATATCTATCTTGCCTCATTCATATTTTAAATTTCATGAGGAGCTGCATCTAATACAGATGCAGAAACAGTGATGTGGGGATAAAACCCAGGAACAGAGTATTTTGTCAGTTGCGTGTGTTCTGGCTTTTACTGAGTCCCTATGGCTAGTGTGCTTTTAAAAAGGAGAAATGGCTAGTATTTATAATAATAGATGGAATAAAACAGCTCTAGCTACCCATTTTTTTTATAGAAGGAATTTCAGATAAAGGTGTATTTTTTTTTTAAAAAAGGAGCATAAAAAGGAGAGAGGAGAGCAAAGACCTCTCCCTTCTCACACTGGCTGATATGCTGCAGTATATATGTATTCTTGGTAGAAATATGGGGACTATAAGATGGCCAGTTCTGTTATCTGCTTGTATGTTGATTAACCTGACCAACAGAATGAAAAGTTAAAGCCAAAACATGTTGAACTTCATCTTAGTATCACAAGAACTGGTGCTGTGGATGAAAGGTAAATTGAACGGGGCAGTAACTGTCAGCAACTAGTAATGAAAATGTGTACTTTATTATTACAGTTTACCCATAACCTAGGTTTGCACATGAGTTTAAGCAAAAGCACAAAGAGAATCAATTTGTATACTTGGAGTTTAAGACTGACTCAACATCATGGAGAATAAGGTGGTGGCAATGGGTCTGCAGAGATTTTGTCATATGCGGGTGGAGCATCGGGTACCTGTGGTAACGAAAAATGGGGTGAAGATGCTAAATAGAATGAATGCATTGAGGGACAAGCAAACCACACTAAATCTGAAATATAATGATCTTTTAGCCGGCTCTGTATTCCTCTTAAAGAATTTCACATCAGTTTACTTGGTTGTCCTTAAATAATACTGTAGTTCAGAACAGCTGAACCAACTGATTGTGAATTTATTTATTTTTCAAATTAGCATTGCTTTCTTGGTTGTGCATAAGATTGAGTTCATTTTGTGAGGAGACATTTGTCCATGCAGCTGCTATCAAGAATAAATGTTCAGTACTGTAAGGATAGTTTTTTTTCGAGGGGGTGGAGGAGGGAGATGTTGTTTATTGATATTTCAGGTAGTTTATAAGAAAACATTACAGTGTCTTGGCAGATGTAGGTATATACCTTGTTACAAAATTAATATTTAGCAGCATATTTATTGCATATTGACCATAAATTATTTCATTACCCTTTCTCCTTTCTTCAAATTAATTACACACCATCATAACTCAATATAAATATATTTAACTATTCATATTCACTTTCTGGAAGTTGAATTATTTTGGGGGATGGGCATTTATTGGTTACAATAATGCATCTTTCTGTGCTGATTGATGCTGAGGACCCCAATTAGTGCTATGGTAAATAGCTAATATGTGGATTTTGGTACTGCATGTCAGAAGCACATAAACAATCAATATCATATTATGGAATCCCCCACACTATAAAGATGGTAGAGCTGTTGACATGAAGACCCTGCTATTGCAGGATATTGTAGCATATAGCCATTTTATTACAGCCAGTAGATCAAATAGGAATGATCATGTTGCAACTAAATCAGAGTAGCATTAAGTTGAGGAGGAGGAAGAAGAGAATTTTTTAAAAGGCAAGCTATTAATATTAGATTTCACAAATCACTTTCACTACAAGAATTACATGAGTACTTTTCTTAGCAGATTGGGTCAACATGTGGAAGATGCAGACTCAGCTTAGATAATGCAAATCCAGAGAAGCCATCGACCAGAGGTAAAAGAGTGCGGTATTACTTCTTCACCAGCGGTCATCTCACTGACTAACTGCAGTGTTCACTAAACGTTGTAAGTAAATGAAATCTTGGACTTCAGCTTACCACAGAGTTAAAGTTGCTATACTCCTGTAAAAGTGCTTTGCAATCCAGTGGGGCATCTTCACCTGCCACTCTTCTCATAGTGCCAGCACGCGAGCTTTTACTCTGTGATAGACAATAAGGAAAGGTGAGAGAGTGACAGAAAAAGAAACCTTGAGTATGACTATAAATGTATCACTTAAAGTGTGAAAGCCAATAAGAATGTGGACATAATGCCAGCAGGCATTGTGCAAGCTTTGTTGTTTTGTCACTGCTAATGTGATTCATGCTCTCTGTTCAGAGACATCCAATCATGGGATGATCAAAAATGAGGACAAAGATGTACTAACTTCCACCTGTCTCCAATTCCCACACTTGTTGCTGTTGGATCCTGTTCTCCTCCAGCTGCTATGCCTCTCTTGCTGATGTCCCCCACTTTTTAAAATCATTCCTTCCTCTCCCCTCTCTTCTTCCTTTCCTATGTCAGTCCTGCATAGTCATTTTCTTCTGTCCAGTTTCTCCCCCAACAAACAGCACAAACATCATAATTATATTTTCATAATACTTTTAAAGGGGAGATTCAAAGGGAAAAATTACTTTGTGCATTTTCTGTGCTGTATAAAGAGAGCCTGAAAAGTGTTTTATTTTGGTTTCCGAAGGTGGGTTTTTAACACTGTAGAAATTCAGGTCATGTGTACTCTGGAAGACACTATGGCCCACTGGAGGGGAGAGGTAATAGGGTTATGGTATCACAAGTAACGAGGAAGTACAACTTCTAATTAACTGAGATGAGAGGAGATTTTTATTCAGATTGTACACAACCTATTTAAGTACAATATTTTGGAGAAAAGCTCTCATTGTTAAAGATTCAAAACTACTGTCCTGTTCGACTAAGAGAAGACAGAACGCCAAATATAATATCTTTGCAACTCTCAGCAAGTACCTTTTAGATCTTCTTTTTATACATCATAATGAAGCACAAAAGGGCACAAATTCATTTTTCCCCCTTTGCAGGTTACCTTTTACATAAACACCACACTGCACATGTACAACCACTATATTAAACACATAAGCTTGTAATTGTAACTCTTGTCCTCCTCTTCCCTACCCCCACTCCATTTGTTTTTATTTAGGTCTGGTCTACACTGGGGGTGGGGATGGGGATCGATCTAAGTTGCACAACTTTAGCCACGTGAATAACATGGCTGAAGTCGAAGTACTTAGATCTACTTACCGTGGTGTCTTCACTGCAGTAAGTTAACGGCTGATGCTCTCCCGTCGACTCTGCCTATGCCTCTTGCCCAGGTGGAGTACCGGGGTCGACGGGAGAGGCTCGGCGGTTGATTATTGCGTCTAGACTAGACATGATAAATCGACCCCCACTGGATCGATCTCTGCCTGTCGATCCAGCGGGTAATGTAGACAAGCCTTTAGTTTCTCCCTCTAATAGTTTTCATCTAAGTCTTTGATTTGGCTTAAAGTGCTTTGCAGGCTTGGGGTGTTCGATATATATTAGTGGCAGCATGATGTAATTGAAAAGGTACTGGACTGAGAGTCTGCAGGACAGGGTTTTACTCCTGGCTCTGCCACTGATCTACTGTGTGGATTTTTGGGTTTTTTTTGGACAAGTCACTTCACTTCTCTGTGCCTTGGTTTCTTCTCCCCCTCCTTTGTCTGTCTTATTGTAAAAGCTCTCATATTATGTGTTTGTACAGTGCCTCGTTCAATAGTGCCCAGATCTTGGTTGTGTCCCCTAGGCACTACCATAATAATAATGATGGTGTACCAGAATGAGTTGCCACACTCACCCGAAGGTTTTTATAGCCACATCGCCTTTTGTAATACCAGCAGCCAATGATCAGTAAAACGGCAAGAACCACAACAAGGATTCCAATACCTGCAGCCCTGTTGCAAAAGAAAAACTAGATGAATTTTTCCGTAAGTGAGTGTGTTTAACACAAGTGTTCACAGCTTTCACATTTATCAGCAATTTCAAGAGACTTATATGAGAACACAAATGAACTATACTGTGCCTTTTAAAAAATAAAACTTAATATGTTGAGCTCTTGAACCACTGGGCGGTGAGTAATCCTGCAGTGGTTGGATGATATACAGAGTATGAACCATGAAGCATTACATGGTGAACATCAAAGATAAAAATAGCTATTGAACAGAAACCTCATTTGCTGGACACTGTACAATCTGCCCACTGAATGAGACTTCCACTCATTTGTGGGAATTTTGGACCTTCAGATTTTCATGTTAAACAACTTTTTTGAGGATTAGAGAACCATACAAAAATTGGCCAAAACCTTTCTGCAAAATTTGACAAAACATTTGTTCTTAGCGTCAACCCACTCCAGTTGGCAGCTACACATTCTTGTCTAAGTCTCTGATTCCTGCCAACCTCCCCATTGTAACTGACTAGCTAAATTCCTTGCCAAAAGCTTGACCATTTCAACAACTGGGAAAATGCAATCGTTGCCTCAATTATTGGTCTCCAAAGAACCACCACTTATAGAACACACCCCAGTCCCTGAAGAGAGCATTCCCATAATGGAAAAGCTATGTAAGAAATGAAATGCCTCACTTGTGGAGACACATCCCATTTTTTATTAGTTGAATCTCTTCAGGCAAAGAACACTGGGATCTCTGTCCAACATCTACCATGTTATAGCAAATGCCAGAGACACAAGGATTACTGTCTTTATAAAACATTACCCAACTTCAGAAAAGAGGTAAGAAGACTGCAAACTGTGCACAGACAACTTCCTAACTTGTGTCATGTTCCATGACACACTAAGCACAATGACTGTGTGGTTAGAGGGTGGAAATTTGAGTTACATTGTGTTTGAGGACCATGGGCTTAACAGTATATGTAGGCATAAATCTGTCTTTTCCCATTCTATGACCGGGATTCAAGGTAGTTAGGATTATAGTACCATTTAAAGAAGCCAGGAGACAAAAGAATTATGAGATTTTATCCGTCTTTATAAGCCCTTGTTAGTTCCTCCCCACCCTTCCTTCCAGTTCTAATGCTTCTTTCTATTTAGAAGCATGGAACACTCACTTTCAGTTCCCCTGTTCTGTCCCACTGTTTCTGCTAGAGGAAAAAAGAAAGATAGCAATAGGAAAGGAAAACTAAGAAGTTGGACATGGAAGTAAAAAGAGAGAGTGGGTGTGGAAACCAGAGCAGCCAGCTTTGTGACTGAGCTTCCTGCTTGCATTTGGGGGCCTTCAGCCCTCTGGAACCAGCAAGATTTCCCAGCTCTCAGGGTGTCAAATTCTGGAAGGTCCTGTTAACTCTCTCACCTCCTTCCAACAGGGCACTCTCACCTGGCTGGAGACATGTTGCCTGCCTGCCTTGTCACACAGACCAATAGCTTGCTGCTTTTCCTTGCAGCTCTGCCCAGCGGTTCCCTGCAGCTGCACAGTCCTGCCAGAATCTAGCCAGGATTTGAGATGGCTCTACTGGCTTTGCTCCTGTGTCCAGTAATCGCTGCTCAGGGAAGCCCCACACCCTTCCTCCAGCAGCTGCCAGTAGTCCCTGATTCTGGAGATCTCTTTTCCCCATCTCAGTTTCGAGTTACCAAGGCCAGAGCTTTCTCAGCTGCTCCCTCTCTGTCTCCTCTGCCCCATCTCCCCGTGCACTTCTCACAATTCGCACACTGTGGCTGTTACCCTGTCTCCCCCAAGGGGGCCCGAGAGGATTTTTATCACTCTAAAGGTGGTTGCTTCTATTGATTCCCTGCCTGTTATCCCATCTCCACTGACACTACCCCTCCCGTCCAGACTCTATAGATAGAAAAGTGAATCTGGCCTTCTCTGCAGAGCCTATGAGAGTGTAACTGTGGTACTACAGATTGAGTGGATGGCAACGTTCATATCCTGAATGCTCCAAGTGGACCTGGAGAGAGAGAGTCTTTCTTTATTTTCCCTCTCTTTGAGCCTAACTACCAGGTCCTCTTCACCGTCTCATTCCCACTATAATCCACTTTATAACTGTGTGATGCTTCATTTGATGCTACTTTCATTGCAGCTAGATCCATCTGAGTCACCATGGCCAGATGTAGGTACATTTGACCCAGAATGAGTGCTGAGACTAGGCTAGCTGACTTTCCCTTTTAGGGAATCAAGCTGTTTGGGGCAGACCTTGGGAAACCCCTCCCCCCTCCACACACACACACACACCTTTCATCCTTCTCTGCTCTCAAGGTGAAATGTGGGAAAACAGGTGCATCTTGCAGCATGAGGTAAAGGTCATCAAATCTGGTGATTCTGATAAGCCAAGATGGGGAGCAAGTTCCACAGACCCAGGAGGGGGCTGTTATGTCCATGACCTTAGAAAGTGCCAACTGCACTAATATCACACCAGTGGCAAGTTAGCCTCTCAGGTAGTCAGGACCCAAGTAATTTAAGCCTTTATGTGTCAAAGCAAACATCTCTCATGATTTTTGCTTAGGGGTAGTCTCACCTGGTGCCAGTTTATGTAGACTCACTTTCATGCAGCATTACTAAGGGCCTGTCTACACTTACAGCACTGCAGAAGCACCGCTTAGTGAAGACGCTACCTACGTTGACGGGAGAGCTACTCCCATCGGCGTAGGTATTCTGTCTTCCCGAGAGGCAGTAGCTATGTCGACAAGAGAAGCGCTCCCGTCAACATAGCGCTGTCTACACTGGGGGCTAGGTTGGTAGAACCATGTCTGTCGGCATGGCTTTTCCATGCTCTTGAGCTAGGTAGTTATACCGACATACATTGGTCATATAGACCAAGCCTCAGTCTTCTCCTGTTGGGGGAGATATGTTGCTGTTTACCATAGGTTTTGGCTAATACCACTCACTTTTGGTCAGATGATGCCCCCTTTGAGGTTCTTATGACACAAATATGGATGACACATGGATGCAGACATCAGCCCTTTTTCAGAGACAACAGTCAAATTCAGTGCAGCTTCCTCAGATGAATGATGCACCAATAAGTGTAAATCTTATTACAAAAATCACTAACTTTAATGCTTGTGGTCAGCTGAATTAACAATGCAGTTTTGAAACTGCCATTGATTTTGTTTACTCTTTCATCCTCTGGTAAAACCTCTTTGGATTCTGCCATACAGAGTTTATTTAACTGTCAAGTGCTTCTTGTGATACTGAAGTGATAGATGCTATAGAAAACTACAAAATAGCTAAACTTTACTTTCCCTGAACACAGAAATTCTGATTAATTTTTCTTGGGTTCTGTTTTCTTTGTTGCAACCTTCTGTTCCCAGGATGGAGGAAAATCTCTCAGCTGAGTCATTTATAAACGAGCTTTTAGAGAATGCCACATATCTGAATTTGAATGTAATTCTTTTCACTAGCTTTGATGCTGTCATGGGTTTTGTTTTATACTTACTCTTCTGCTGCAAGGTAAGTATATCGCTTCCCTCTGATGAAGATGCCATCTGTTTGGTGGTCTCCTTTGGGCATTTTGTAAGACTGGTTTTGGTCACACCTACAAGGACAAAGAGTAATCCATTACATACTCCTAAAGCATAATGTATTATCACCATTTCCATTATCAGAAGAGGGTTTGGGTTTCTTTTTAACATTTTTAGAAAAAAGTAGCTCCATTTACACACGAGGCTGTGGTAACTTAACAAGAACAAAACACATTGGATCAAATTCAGCTGTCAGTTACACTGCCATAACTTTGGGTTTGCATCAGTATAACTCCACCAACTTTAGTGGAGCTACTCTGGGTTTGCACTACAGTGACTGAAAGAAGGATTTGGCTTGTTCTCTTTAGATGTTTACAGGTTTCTGAAGTGAAATTTCTCAAGAATGAGAATGGGTTTTCCTTTCAACCCAAGGTGAATCCACTGTATTTTGAAACCAGCCCTTAAGACAATGTAGGAGGAGACCTCTGTTCTTTAGACCACTCATACATTTTTTTTATTCATATGACCAAATGATTGGTTCTTAAGAAAGCCATTTAGAGAACAGGAATAATCTGTTAATAATGCACTTTATCTAAGGGTGAGGTAGGGGAGAAGTAGATGAAAGAGAAGGTGAATATTTTACTTGTTTGTTTCTATTCCCTTTAAACACCCAAAGCCAGATATTTAGGCCTGGTCTACACTAGGAAATAAGGTTAGTATAATTATGTCACATATCAGGGATGTGAAAAATCTAGACCCCAAGTGACACTGTTAAACCTACCTAACCCCCGGTGTAGACAGCACTAGACAGATGGAAGAATTTTCCTGTCGACCTAGCCTGCCTGTAGGGAAGATGGATTACCTTTGCTGGCAGGAGAATCCCTTCTGTCAGCACAGGTAGTGTCTTCACTGGAGTGCTACAGCCACTGTAGTGGTCTATGTCTAGATAAAACCCTTAGCTAGCATACACTGGCACAGCTCCATTGACTTGGAGAGAGCTGCACCAATTTACATTTGCTATCTGTGCGTGCTTAATTGCCATTAAAGTTCCTGAGGGAAATTAACCATCCAAATATGATCAGACAGAACAGTTAAAATCTAAGTTATCTGACACAACCATAGAAAAAGACATAAGTAAATACACTGGTCTCAGTTAAATAGCACAAGAGCAAATTCAGCTGTATATTCCCAAAATAATCTATCACCAAATTCAATTAACACAAAATGATGCTTAGATCAGGCCTAATTAAATAACTTTTTCAGAGAATTCAGAATGAGCCAGTAAACCTCTTCTGAAACTTAGTTTTAAAACTAACACAGGGAAATTCTAGCAGAATACAAAGCATGCAAGCCTTACCTTCTTCACAGACCCACACTCTCTGCCTGCTAGGTGGAGGCATATGCAGCTTTTTTCTCTAGCGCTTAATCTTTTTTTTTTTTTTTTTGGTCTCTACACTCATGACTATCACGAGTTTAAATTCCAAATGGTGCAGCCTTTGATTTCTTTAATTAGCATGAAAGAGGCCAAGCAGAGAGACAGCTTTTTCCCTTTCTTCTTTTCCCCCCACCCCCATTCTTTTCAGCAAACCGCTACAAGATCTGTTACTTTTCCATGCTCTCCCATACACTGCATAGGGCTGGGCTACCCACAGGTTTTACACCGATTTACCTAAATCAGTGAAAACTCTGAGTGTGGACACACTTGTACCTGTTTAAAACTGTTTATATTGCTTTTGTTTCTGAGTTATTGCTTGTCTACACGAAGTTTTTGCACCAGTTTAATTGAAAGTTTATCTACACACACTTTTTGGACCACTATAGCCATATCAGTTTAGAAACTGATATAATTAAATAGGTGCAAATCCCTCATGTGTATGCAGTTATATCAATGTAAAGAGGCCTTACACCAGGCCTGTACAACATGCGGCCTGCATGGGCTCACTGTGCGGCCCGCGGGGGGGTGAGTTAGGCAAGGGTTGCAGCTGTCTGGAGGTGCCTGCCTTCCACGCCTTCCTCATTCACACCTCATTCATTCAACAGGGCAATTGAATACAAAGTGGGGGGAAGATCTTATTCTACTTCTAGCAAAAAGACATTTTTCTTTTACCTTAATTATACTACCTTAGGGGCCCACTATAACATATTACCAAGGTTCAATACAAAGTCATATAAAAGTTTTATACAAAAATGCATAATGCAGAGATTTATCTACAACTGCATTGATTGAGTGTTGTGTGCAGTAATATAGTGATCCCTGGGGGGTGAAGAGGGGGGTGATGATGGGGCCGAGCAGGGAGGGGGCGGGTCCTATTTTACTGCTGTGATCTGGTCACCCTATGCACGCTGTTTCCTTCCCCTCTACAGGCTTCCACACCCCAGCGCTGGGGAAGAAGGGGTTGTTTACGCAGGGCGGGCGGCACTGGGGGTGGGGGGGGTGTTTCCGCGGGGCCAGGGAGTTTCGGCCCTCAGCTGTTTTCTTTGGAGTAATATGGCCCTCGCCGCTTTACGAGTTGTGCAGGCCTGCCTTACACCAATGTAGCTCATTTGATACTGATAAGTAAGCAAGCGCTCTAGGAAAAAGAAACCACTTAAGCCATAACTTCTACACTATGATTTAGTTAGTGCGGGGTTCAGGAGAGCAAGACATTTCTTCTGCTCTGTGTTTTCCCCTGTTATATAATTATCTGATCTTGCCGTGGTTCCTCTGCATTATTGCACTTGTGCTCCGGTGTGAGTTTTGAATGTGAAAGGATTGCAGGATCAGGTAATGTGTGTAGCATTAAAGAGCTAATATCAAGTTTGTAAGGCCTCAAATTCAATCTTTCCCACTCCCCAACTTTATATAATGGCAGATTTCATATAATTCTTTATATGGATTTTCTCCACCCTTGAACAAATGTTTTACTGCTAGGATAAGGAGGCTAAATAACAGATATAATTTTTCTTCTTCATCAGTGCCAACAGTCCAGCATTCATGAAAAACCCATGTGATAACAAAACCCAGTGTATTTTTATCTTGCCTTCGGCAGTGGAAAAAGAAATATTTCAGCTGATTTAATTTTTTAGCTTCCAATGGGCTGACGTTAATAGCAATGAATGGAAAAAATGTGCAAATAATGCCTTATAACACAGAGGCATAATGCTGTTGTCGAGGGGTAGAACAGTTGTTAAGGTGAAACACAAGGTCATGTTCTCATTTATGCTGTTGTCAAACCTGTGTGTCCGTATTGACTTCAGTGGCATTGCTCCTAATTTACACCAGTATGAGATCATTAAAACACCAAGCGCAGACTCTGTAAGAATTACTGTGTTGGGGCAGAGAGGTCCTACACCAGCAGAGAGGGGGTTAAGGAAGCTGACCGGCTCCCCACTGGCAGTGAAAGGGTTAGGGAAAGTCTGTGGACCCCCTTGCCTTGCTCTGCTACACCTGAATCCAACTTCAAATGTGGGGAGAAGAGATAAAAGGAGAGGGCCTAGCCCTGTTCAGGGTTGATGAGTAGGGAGGACACAGCTCGGTGTGTCTCATGGTAGAAGAGAAGCCTGGTTGCAGCCCTGAGATGGAGCTTACTGGCCAGCCAGACCAACCATCCTAGAAGGGACAACCGGAGTCAGGGGAAGCACAGATTGTTTTGGAAACAAGTGCTGAATAGAAGGGAAGGGCCCTATTGAAGGTTTGTGGGATGACCACAGTTTTGAGTAGTGTGTTTGTTCCTGATTACCTTTGAACAACCTGAAAGGACGGAAGTCACTACTATGCCGGACCTCCTCGGTGGGGCAGAAATGTACCAGCAGAGACCCACAGCTTGAGGGAGTTGAGCCCGGAAGGGCCACCTCCCCAGCTACATTACATTTCTAAAGACATTCCATGAGCTAGAGATTTAGCTTTCTGCTGATCACATTTTAAATACGTCCAGAAAACAGAACAACCCAGACCTCCTCTGACATCCATTAGCCTCTGGCAAACTATTGTGAGAGTCTGCCAAATCCTGATCATCCATAGGTGGAGAATGAATGCTTTCTGTGTCACTGAAAAGCTGTCTGACCTTTTAAATAGTGGGCCCATTGTCTATGTTGTTGGTAGTGTCATTTCATCTCTCTAGGATGAGGTCTTGTGATTTTTGTTTGTGTTTTCACTGAAACGTAAGGTCCACAACAAGGTAAGGAAGACATAGGAATGTTTACGTGGGACCTGATGATGATGCAAGGTGTTTGGTGCCTCCTGTGAGGTGCTGAGTGTGCTTGACAAACAGTAATTTCAGTGCAAACTCAGGGCACTTGGAATCTCTGAGGAAGTGCTCCCCAGCAACGGGCAGGATTGAGTTGTTAATTATACAAAGCTTATTTACCATTAGTCTGTCCCTACCAGAAGAGTTTCATTGTTGTTAGAAAAAATAGGGACAGATCCTCGGCTACAGTCTGCTCCCTTTGTGCTACTTGGCTGCCACAAAGGGGCCAAAAAACAGCCAGATCTCCCCCAACTAAGGATCCTGCCTCCCAAGGGTGGGGGAATCTTCAGTGGATATTGAGCTGTCATAGCCAGATCCTGTGGCACCTCACTGCAGCTTCCAGCATAGGGATGAGTGAAGTGCATGGTTGAAGTGCATTGTGCTACAGCAATCCCCAACAGATAGCCAGCTACTATTAGATATGGGCAGCTCCCCATACAGGACTGAGGCCTTACTGAGGGGGGTATGGATTCTGGTGCCTGTGCTGTGCCAAAGACACCTGAAGTGTAGGTGTATGTGCATTTACCTTGGAAACTTTCCCCAACCATATCAGAAGGCAACGCATGTGCCCCTGCTCCCTTTGTGCACCAAGCTGAGGGCATAAACCGGGCAAGAGCACTCCATTTCAGTTCTATCTTGCAGCCCATGGCGAGAAGTGGAGCTCCTTATCACTCCATTAGACAGCCTTAGATAAATTCTCCGTCCGTATATCGTTGTAGCTTAGTGCTAGTTTAGTTAGAGTAAGCTAGTTAGTATGTAGTGGGGTGAATATGCAGAAATCCCCAGGTTTCAAACAGCATGCCACATGCAGGGCTGTGATCCCTGGGAGCAACAGACAGAAACGTTGCCTAATCTGCTTAGGTGAGGGGCACGTGAGGGACAGATATCCTATTTGTGCCTGCTTCCCAACAAGAATGAAAAAGAAGAGGGATTTCCACCTCAAGAAACATCATCTTCAGAAGACAATATGTCCCTCTTCAGAGACCACCACGAGACGTGGAGAGTTTGTCCACAAGAAGTGCCCCTCTGGCTGTCCTGGTTTCTAAGCCAGAATCAGGTGAGAAATGTTATTCATCTTCATCTCCAGTGGCCTCCTCAAAACCCTCTTTGTCCTCGGAGACTGATCAACGTTTGAAGTCCCCTCACACAAAAGCTCGGAAAGCTCCCCCAGCGCCGAGGAGAGGTCTGGGTGTAAGCACTGACGCTCACTGGCAGTAGCAGAGGTGGCACTGTCGACTCTGGTAACAGCAGAGCTGTCAAGGCTGGTGTCATCACACATGCCAGGGAGATTGTTGTCACTGCACTGCCGGGTCCAGCAGTGCTAGCTTTAGTGGCTGAGCACTTGCCTCTGCTATTGGGCCATTGACGTTGCAGGCATTCTTCACAGCAAAATACCTTCTCTCTCTCTCCTCTCCTGGACTATCCTTTGTTGGATTTTCTGTTCACAATATCAGTGGCACCACTGGCACTGGCAACTACAGTTACCACAGCACCAGCAATTCCATCCACTTCATCGATATATACAGCATCAGCTCCACTGGCACCACGAGCGTTGACCCATTTGTCTGCATTTTGACTGCCTCATCCACTGCAACCATCAGCTACACTGTTGACTTCAGTTCCTCTGAGAATACCCCAGGTGTCCTCCAGTGCTGAGACCTGCCCTGATGCCTACTGGGACTCCTCTTTTTACTGAGAAGAGTTATAGCTTCTCTTCTTACTATCACCGTGGCAAACCCGTATCTCCAACAAGGTCATTTCGGTCTCCATACCGTCAACATTCTAGAGATGCCCAAACTCTAGAGCAAGGTCTTTAATCTAAAGATGCTTCAGTTTGGTGCCCCCCACTATGGGACTGTGCTCCCTAGCCTTATTGGGCTTGTTGGCCTGCTTCTAGAATGTCTAGGCCCCCATTAGTGACTAAATCCAGGATAAAGTCATCTTCTCCTGTCCCTGTAGTGCCCAGAGATGACTCACATCTAGGCTCACAATTTCCCTCTTTACTGGAACACACAGAAGAAGAGGAGACTGAGGAGGGACCTGTAGATGTCCTCCCACCCCCAGTTTCTCTTCCTCTTCTCTGGGTGAGGCTGTCTCCAGAATCCCCGTTGCCTCCTCCTGAGGATTTTTAAGTTTTTCCAGCTCTCATTGTCTTTGCTGATGACTTTACTAAGTGACATGGAATGGGATGATTGCCCTTTCTTCAGAGGTAGAACAGGATGCAGCAAGAATTGAATTGAAAGTAAATGCAGAGAAAATCAAGATTATGAAGGTAGGAAACCAGACAACGGATGCAAAAGTGTATGTGAAGGGGAAAGAAAATGAACAGGTAGAAGAGTTCTGCTACTGGGGAGTATGATGACATTTGAAGGTGCTTGCAATAAAGATATTCATACAAGATTAGGAAAAGCAAACACCATTTTTGGAAGGATGAACAGCATCTGGTCAAACGGAGGTCTCCATACTAAACCAAAGGTCAAATCATACCATTATACCGTTGTAGTGAGCATGCTACCATATGGAGCAGAAACTTGGCCAATGACGGTGGCTAACAAAAGAGCGACTGGAGGCTGCCCATCACAGAAGGCTGAGGAAGATATTACACATTTCATGAAAAGACAAAACAAATGCGAGAGTAAGAAAACTGATAGGACAAGATATGTTAGAAAAATATCATCAAAGAAAGAAGGCTCAGGCAGTTGGCATGTGTACATCATATGAAAGATGGAAGACATGCTAAACAAGCATTGAAGTGGGTACCCAAGGCAGTAAAGAGAAAGTGAGGAAGGCCAAGGAAGAACTGGCCAAAGACAGTGACAGAAGATATTGAATGTGCTGCTATCAGCTGGTGAACGAAGTACCACAACTAGTGAGCGGTCACAGTCAGTTGAGGAACTGGAGTGCCCCATGCGGCACAGGATAAACTAAGGCCTAAGGTAAGGTGGTTAGGAGAGTAGCAGTGTCTTTGGGAATACAAGCAGAATTTATGCCAGACAATCCACATAAATTATTAGACATATTGCAAACTCCTGCTCCTGCAAGGGTTGCCCTTCCCATTAACGATGCCCTTACTGGAAGTTATGAAGACTCGTTGGCAGATACCTGCCTCCATCCCACCCACTGCCAAATGGGTGGACAGATGCTACCAGGTTCCTCAGCAAGACTTTGAGTATTTCTTTACCCTTCCAATTCCAAACTTCTTAGTGGTCACAGCAGCTAACGAGCATTTGAGGCAGCCTCACTCCAAAGCTACCCGGTGTACGGCAGAAAGGCATATACCACCATGGTGATATCAAATTATCTGGCATTGTTGTCAAAATATACTTTTGTTAACTAGTCAGCAATTTCAAAATTCACTAACAAACTGCCCAAGAAATACGAAGATCAATTCTTGGCCATTCCCTCAAAAGTTCATCTCACTATTTGCATGTCTCTCAAAGCAGTGATTGACATGATACTCCACACACCCTCCTGCACCCCAACCCTCTGCCCCAGCCCAGAGCCCGCAGGTGCCAGGGGGCCAGATTTGGACCCGTTCTTAGCACCACCAAAAATTATACAAATCTGCCGCCCCTGCTCCATGGTGTGCAGAAGGCATGAATGCTGTCAGGAATCCTGCCACTCTCCCACCAGTTTCACTGCTGGAAGGGCCCTACAAGAGGGAAGAGAAGGGACAAAATTTCTCCATAGGATTTAGTCTGGCTCTTTGTATTATTGATTTTGTAGCTCAGATAACTAGAGAGGGGCTTGAAACATGGCTAAAATCCATACTAGGGGGAAAAATTTGGACCAAATCTAAACTTCTCAGTTTGAGTCTATCGCTATGAAATAACTAGCAGTTCACTAATACGCTGTGTTTATGAAAGTGCCATCTCAACTTACCAACAAGAGGAGGCCCCGGAAAACCTCTAGTGCTTCGGATGAGCCTAAAGAGCCCCAGGGCACTGTCAAAATCTGACACATCCACAACATCTGCCAGCACTGTGATGTGGATGGACACGGTTGCACCAAAGAAAAAGCCGTAGAAGCCAGTGAATATTGCCAGAGGCAGGTAATTGTTAGCCAGTGGCAATAACATCAAAGTCGTGCTGATCAGAACTGTCATTGTCAGCAAGTGTATAATCCTAGTAAGGTGGAGGTTAGCATACCAGCCACTCACCAAGCCTGCCCATGAAGTCCGCTATAGCCAAAATAGACAGGAGAGATGCCGTCCAAGACTCATCTATCCTTAGGCTATAGCTAAGTGGAACCAAAAATAATGGGGGAATGAAAAAACTCATAGCAGCTAAAATACCAAAAATGGCATAAAGCATAAACTCCAGTCTCTTCCCAAGCATCCACGAGCATGTTTTTTGTGTGCTGGGAGATGCATGTTCATTGCCAGTCTGAGCCACAACCTTGCCAGATGGTCTCTGAGCTTCAGAACTCCTAGCTAGCTTCAGGAACACAACAGTTCTTCAGGGGTCGCATCAGTGCTCCACAGACGCATATATTGAGTTGAATGCCACCGATGATCAACAGAGCACTTTCCCACCCATATAGACCAATTAACCACTTGAAAAAAAGGGCCAACGGTGAATGCAAAGGCACATTCCCCAGCACTGGCAACAGCATTGGCCAAAGCCCTTCTGTCAGAGAAATAGTGGCTGACAATGCTAATGGCTGGTGTCTATGAAAAGGAAATCCTAAGACCAGCGAGGGGAGAGAAGAAAAGTTAGACCTGACCATGCTATCGTATCCAGGCAGGAGCACACAGTTACAGCAGAAAATGCTTTCACGCTATTACTTCTGTGTTAAATTTGCATAGTTAAAATCAGGAATTGTAAAAAGTTATGCTTCCATCAGCAGCATTAGCTCAACCGTGTTACACATTCTGTAAGTTTGTGTCAGGTGTTTTATAACATTTAGGTACACATTTAACCAGAAAAACAGGAACACAAAGTTGTGCATATAGATAACTCTGCATTATTGTCCTCCTCACTGCACAACTTTTGTTTTTCCAAAGACCATTGACCAATTTGCTACTGGCTGAAACAAGTCATGCAGCTTAAACTGGATACACGTTGGGATGCTGATGCTGCAGCACACAGAGTGAAAATGTCCTGAGCCATATCCATGCGTCAGGCTATGGTGTATTCAAGTGCAGGATCTGAGGAAGGGAGCAAAGCCGCCTTTATGTGGTCCTCATTCTTAGGGCAGCCTGGAAGGATCTGGCCTTACAGTTGGTGTAAGCTGGAGCACCGATAACAGCTCCCAAGGGTCAATTCTGCTGGCCCAGGATTGCCAGGTTTCAAGAAGCTCTGGCTGCAGCCATGTCTTCTCACACAACCAGGATGGAACCAGAAATGGGTTACTATGTCAGCTTTATTCCCTGTTCAAGGGGCATCCCCAGCTGGCCGATTCAGCCAGCTTTCCATCCTACTTGCATCATTGGAACAAAGCAGTGGGTTGGAGCAGGCTGAGGATCTGGCCCTGTGACGCAGGGTAATGGCCCTGTGATTTAACCTATTCCACACAAAGTGCAGCATTAGGGACATATTTTTCTTGCACTTCTGCTACTTTTAGGCTCCTCAGATGCACTGCAAAATCCTTAATGCCTCATTAGTTTAAAAATGAAAAGCTGCTGATTTTCTGGTTGCAGTTAGTTGAAAGTGAAACTGAATAATCTATCTGTTACGATTATTTGCCGTTGCAATTTTGTGATGCAGAGTCCTACCCACATAAATGGGGGGAGGGGTAAGTGTTCATTAAAGCTTTAAAACAAAAATAAATAAAACCAGCAACATTACAGCAGAAATTCGATATATTTATATTCGAAAAAAACACTGAAAAAAAATCACCCGAAACGAGGGGTGAGAAGTGCGGGTGTGTGACATTGTTTTGATTGTACCTTGTAGGAAGCCAGTAGTTGTATACATCCAGATAGTGTTGAAACCAAAAAACCCCAGTGTCATCCCTGAGAAAGCCAGGAGTCCTCCAATGATCACAACTACTCGATGGGTGTATCTCGCACATAGGCTGCTAGCTACTGATGTTAAAACAACAACAAAATAAGGATAAGGCAACATTAGGACATGAAGCTTGCTAAACCAATTACGCAAGAAAGGAAGTTTCTTTACCCGACATCTGTACCCGGCATCTGTCTGATCCAGTATTCTGTTGTCTCTACATGTGTGAGAAAATTAGAGCTGAATTCCATTGTGCTGATCTGAAAGGAGGATTTTGCCCCCAAAATGTAAGACACTCTACTGAGGAAGGGCAGCTCTAGCAGCATAATCAGCATGTGTTTAGGGAGGGGTATTCTGGGGTAGAGAGCAGACTTTCTGCAGAAAAAAAGATTTTCAACATTTCCTTTGTGCAAGAGTCCTATTGAATTTAATGAAACCAATAATGTTCTGTAGAAATGACTCTAAGCTTTTAATAGAGAATAAGATCCCAGCTACTGTATATGATAGTTTGGTCAATTTATTAGATTTTAGTACTAGAGCATTATATATCTGCTAAAGTTTGGCTTAAAACTGCTATAGAAAAGTGATCAATTATCTGTTACATTCTCTAGTGCTTACCCAAAAGAGGCTGTAAAAAACAGTAATTCCACGGGCAGAGAGTTGTTAAAACTGACTCCTTCTTGAAGTTGCAAATCTTCTGTAGTGTGCTGAGGAGATGCAGGAGATCCACATTTGATTTGAGCTATTTTTCCTATGCGTTGTCAGATTCAGTCCCTAAACTTAGACATTAGGGGCTTCTGCATCCCTTGGTGAGCTATGGGAACTGTACAACACACAAAAAACACCACAGCATATATAATTTCTGTGGGTACTGAGCAGTTCTTTGGGAGGGTTGGTTCTTTCACTTGTCATTCATAACTTGCTGCATAAATTCCAGAAAAATCCCTGAGATCCAATCACATTTCAGAAGCATCAGTAATGTTTAGAAGCGACAAAGGATCCTATGGCACCTTATAGACTAACAGAGGTATTGAAGCATAAGCTTTCGTGGGTGAATACCCACTTCTTCGTAATGTTTAGGTACTCCTCTTGGAGTGTAATCCAGTGCTTTTTGAACTCCGTGACTATCTGTTCATCGATGTCAGGGGGCATTGGATGAGATGCTTACTGCCTACCATTTAAAGGACTGTTTTATCTTCTGTGTACAGTAGTTACTGAAGTGACTAGCTCTGTGAAATTGTATGATGTTTCTATGGCCTCTAGAGGGAGCTGAGGTAACACCTCACAGCGTTGTTTGATTTTACTTTAAGAAGTAAGGGCTAGCAATTCGTACAAATGAAGTTCCTAAACTCATAGAAATTAGAGTCTGAGGGCATGGCTACACTTGCAGATGTAGAGCGCTTTGAGTTAAACCAGCCTTTGGAGAGTGCAGTAGGGAAAGAGCTGCAGTCTGTCCACACTGCCAGCGGTGCATTATGGGCAGCTATCCCAGCGTTCAAGTGGCTGCAACATGCTTTTCAAATGCGGGGGGTGGGGTGGAGTGTGACACGGAGTATGTTTGTGTGTATGTGGGGGGAGAGAGAGTGGGTTTTTGGGGTGCTGAAAGTGTGTCAGCATGCTGTCTTGTAAGTTCAGACCCACCTTTCCTCCCCCTCACCCCCCCCCCCCCGCCTCTCTCTCACTCACTCAAAGCAAGCAACATTCCTCAGTAAGGGTTTGCTTTGCCCTGGAGCAGATAAGCATGCCGGATGTCAAAAACCGAGCTTTGAAAGGGCATATCCGCATTCCTATAGCCAATTCCAAAACAATGAGAAGAGTGGCCACTTGACTTAAGGGGATTATGGGATGTTTCTGGGGGTCAATCAGAGCACAGTAAGGCAATAGCTTGTTCACACTGACGCTGGAGACCCCTGCTCTAAAGTCTAGCTGCCTTTCCTGCACCTCAACCAGATGCCTCAACATGTCTGGTTGCTGCCCCATAAACCACATCTCTTGTGTGTTACACTCTTGTTCCCTGCATGCTCTCCTGCCCTCTTGGTCGGTGCGCATGCTCTCCGACAGTATAAGCCGCCGTGCATTCAGCTGAGCCCTGTCAGTCTCAGAGGAACACATCAAATCATAGAACATGTCTTCCCTTGTCCGCTTTTTTCACCTTCTCATCTGGGACAGCCTTTGTGCTAATGTGGAGGAAGCACCCACAGACAAGGTTGCAGCTGCAAGGAAACAAAAACCACAAGGGTTGCCTTACAGAACATACATTGTTGAAAACAGAAGGTTAACTCTTGCAATGAATTAAACACTTCACAGCAGTAAATACATTTTCTGAGGCACACAGTCACATTTTGTCTTTGAAAAGAACACACGGCAGAGCACTTGGCAGCAGATTTCGGTTTGCAGGCAGGCATGGTAAGCACACAAGAAAGGGTAGGCGGTGTGAGAGCACACCCAGGGACATTTTTTGATGTGGAAACTTGGCACATAAACAGGCTTTTCTGGGGCACACCCTTTGCATAGTTGGACTGGCCACCACTGTATCCCAATTGTTTTCCTCAGATTAAACATTAACCACTATTGCATTTAACCCCTGTAGTTTGATTACAAGTCTGCACTCACCAGGGATGCTTTCCCCACCATCACGGTCCCGCAACAGTAGGTCCTGGGAGGGGATTGGCTCCAGAGTTGGTAAAAGGTTCTGGCTGTTGGGGAGAATGGATCCTCCGCTTGCCTGCTGCGCATTCTCCTCCTCCTCTTCCTCCTCTTCTTCCTCATCAACAATGTCCTCTTCATTGTTCCTGTGGCCGCCTGGGGCCCCTGGGAGGTATCCACAGAGAGTGTTGGGGTACTGGTGGGGTCCCCGCCTAGAATCGCATGCAGCTGCTCATAGAAGCGGCATGTCTGTGGCTCAGAACCAGAGCAACTGTTTGCCTCTTTGTCTTCTGTTATGCCTGCCTGAGCTCCTTTATTTTCATGCAGCACTGCTGTGTGTCCCTGGTCTAGCCTTTGTCTCCCATGCCCTGTGCGATTTTGGCATAGATGTCAACATTTCTTCTGCTGGTTCGGAGCTCTCCCTGCACAGACTCTTCTCCCCACACAGCCATCAGATCCAGCGTCTCCTGTGTGCTCCATGCTGGAGCACGTTTGCGGCCCCAGGTAGGCATGGTCAGCTGTGCTGGCGAGCTCTCCATGCTGATCTAACAGGAAATTAAATTCAAAAGTTCCTGGGGCTTTTTCTTTGTACCTGGCTGAAGTGCAGTGGAGTTGAAAATGCTGTCCAGAGCAGTCACATTGGAGCACTCTGGGACACCTCCCAGAGGCCAATCCCGTCAAATTACGCAGCGTTGTGTCTACATTACCCCTAATTCGACCCGGGAAGGTTGACTCTAGCTAGGGTGACCAGACGTCCCGATTTTATCGGGACCGTCCCGATTTTCGACCATTTGTCCCGCGTCCCGACCGATGGCTGGTCGGGACACCTTTTGTCTTGATTTTCCGGGTTCCGGATTCAGAGGTTTGTTTGTTTTTTTTTGCTCAACAAGTTCGGTTGAGCGGTAGTTTGGTTGAGCGTTTTTTTTTTTTTCTCAACGAGTTGGTTGAGCGGTTTTGTTTTTTTTTGTGGGAAGTCCCGATTTTCGGGTCTTCCCATCTGGTCACCCTAACTCTAGCGCTACTCCTCTCGGTGAGGTGGAGTACAGGCATTGATTTTACAAGCCCTTTAGGTCGGCAGAAAGGGCTCGGTAGTGTAGATACACACATTATAAATTCGACATAATGCAGCATAGGTCGACCTAACGCCGTAGTGTAGACCAGGCTAAGAGACTAGCTTTCAGACTCATTGAATTTGGTAGGAGTCTTATTCTTGACTTAAATAAACATTAGATTGGCCCCTGCAGAGGGGAGACAGGTGTTTATCATATTGAACAGAAGAGAATGGCAGGGAGGGAGGACATGAACACTGGACTTACTTCTTCCCTTGCCTTTGCTAAATTAGTGTGAAATGCAGTTCCTTCTTTCTTACTGGTGGTTCTACTGCTGCTTGAATTCTGCCCTTGATAAAATGTGAACTATAAAGATAAGATCTCCAAACAGTTTAAAGCTGTAAAAAGCACAATACTCGTTTGACCTGGAACAAAGACTCAGGTTTCTCCGCCCGAATAAAACTGTATTTAAGCTGTTTCCATGGTATTCTGTGACGTACAGACCCTGGGTATTTTCACAAAGATCCTGAGTAAACACCCTTTGAGACTGACTTTAACTATGAAACCTCTTGTAATCTATGTGGGAATATTTAGTACACCGGGAGTTTATTGCTGGAAGATTTATTTCATGATGGTGCCAGCTGAATTCTCCCTCTTTTCATGAGCAGGGACCACACATCTAAGGTGCCACAAGTAATCCTGTTCTTTTTGCTGACACAGACTAACACGGCTGCTACTCTGAAACATATAATTCAGTGCTCTGTGTTAGGTTTCCCATTGCTCTTATGTGGGGACTAGTAATGGACCTGAATCATGAAATATGGCTCCAGAACTGAACCCATGTTTTCCCAATGTTCAGAGCTATTGTGCAATTTTGGTTATTTGCATCTCTTAGTAGCATTGCATAGTCACTTAACATTTTAAATGATCAGAGAAACCTGAGAGGTCTTGAGCAGAGCGAAGAATTTTAAACCAGTGTTTTCAGCCACTGGTGTATGTAACAGGACTGGTGGGTCTGGCTTTTGTGGTAGTCTAGGCTCTTCTCTTCACTTTGGAGATCTAGGAGACCCTACTGCAGAAAACAGCATGGAAGGGTCACTCTCAGGATAAACTCCCATGGACAATGGAGGTTTGAAGTTGTGATGTTTTATCCTGTCAGTGATATGTGTAACAATGACTATTAGGCCTGAGAGCGGCATAAGACCTAAAAATCGCTGCAAAGAAGTAAGTTCAGGTAGGCAGTAATCTAGCCAAGTGGTCACAGAATGCAGTAGTGGGCTCAGTTGTTTGTCTGAGCTAAACAAAACCATCATTGCTATAGCGATGGCTAGATTCACCGACCATGAAACTGCGGGAATCCTATTGCAGTTACCCAGATGGGCTCTGTTCCTCATAATAAAATGTGGCCATTCTACTTTTCCCTAGAGCACCTGTTTGCTGCTTTGCAAGGTTTGAATGATGTAGGAAGGATTGGCATCATGTTTCCATGATGAATTTATGATCAAAGTTCTGGACAGGGCTAACAAGCAGGTCGGTACCAAAGGCAAAGGGACTTGCAGTAAGAGGAAAGACATGCCGAGAGCCAAGCGGAAAGGCTCACGCTGCCTTCACAGCTTGCGGACAGGGTAGTGGCGTGGGAGCAGGCACTCGCTTTGCCGTTTCTTGAACAGGGACAGCAGTTAAGGGAGGAAGACCGAGCACAACAGAGAGAATGGTTTGAGCAGCTGCTGTGTCTAATGGCCACAAGAGTGCAGGCTTTTGCTGCACCTGCACCACATAGTGCCTGGGCCTGTGTTCCAGGAATGGCTTGGACAACTCCATTGCCCATGCAATCTGTCCCTGTGAGGGGTTGGGCAGGGCAAGCGTGACCCATGCACTCCTCAGTGTCGCTTTTTGGACAGGCAGCTTTGTGCAGTACTACCACGCGAATTATCTTTTCCCCTCTTCTGGTCCATTCCATAGCCCAAAATACACCCCCCGCCCCTGACTTTTTCATGAGAAAATTTGGGGGATAAAAGAAAAATCCCTAGACTGTTTAAACTTGTGTAAATTCCATTTTGAATTCCTTTGGTGTGCAAGAGTTTTGTACTCTAAGAGGCTTTTCTTGGATTATGACTTGTTTCAGTTTATAAGTGAAAGATGGAGGGAACGCCCTCCATCTGGCTGCAAGAGAAATCACCTCTGATCAGATCCAGCCTCAATCCGCTCAGCTTCTGACCATGTCAGGAGTTCATTTCTGCTCTGCCTGTTTGAATAAGCGCAAGATTCTTAGTGCTTTAACCATGTCACTGCTGCCTAAAGTGCCTTTTGTGTGGTGATGGGGAGCTGTGAGGCTAATGTGGGGGGAAGGAAATCTGATAAAATACACTTCCTGTATTCTGCAACTCCCTTTGCTGTACCTCCATGCCCATCCTCCAATTTGTTGGAGCACCACAGTGTTGTTCATCATTACTTTTATTACTTTTACAGTGCCCAGACCAGAAGTGTTCTGATAGCTTTTCAGAACAACTAGTAAAAAACAAACCCTGCTCCCAGGACCTTACAAAGACAAGTTGTAGCAAATGATGATAAGAAACATTAGGGAGAGGTGGGGGAGGATATGAGGAATGGCAAAGTCATAACAACAGGATTACACAGTTATCCAATTTAAGGATGTGATTGTCACAATGACTCAATTAAAAGTGCTTTTTTATGTTTTTCTTCTTTTTAGTGTGTGATGTTATTCACTGACAAAAACATTGTTACTGTAGAGCTAAGATTGCCCAGTGGTGTCTCGTTCCCTTTCCAAACATTGAGTTAAACAATTGAGTATAAACTTTTGAATACCAGGAAATACAGCATTTAAGTACATGACCAGCTAACCTTAACTCTGCTCCCCTGGGGCTGGCAATGGCCACTCAGAGTTATCTGCATGCAATCCAGATGCATTCACTGTGTTAGGTGTATCCATATTGACTAGGGGAGGGATTAGTTGGAGCAGCTTGGCAGAGCTGTGATTGTGATATTAGGTGATGTGGGGGCTGTCCCCCTTGTTGTATGTGTGTGATCAAAGGGAAAAGGTGCATGGGTACCTTGAGAGATCCAGTATGCCTCATTCAGTGCCGCATTGAGGAGGTTATGTGAGTAGCAGGGCATAGGGGTCTTCTTGCTTGGGGATTGTCAGTAGATCGGGGGGGCGCGAGATTAGTGTGGTCTGTGGGTTTAATGAAGAATAAGTGAAAGTATATAATATTAGATGACATTGTGCACATATAAGGGGGAAGGGGCTGTAAAAAGTGGTTGAAGAGGTTATATGTGGAAAATGTGGTGGTCTTTCTGTGGAGTAGGCTGTATTTGCATGTGTAGAACAGCTGTAGGTAGCTCAGGTTCAGTACAATTCAAAGGCAGAGTGAGTATGTCATGGGTCTTTTGAGGCATTGCTCAAAGAGGGCACAATTAAGGTTGTGTGGGTGTGTGCCTTATCCCTGGTTTTCAGAAGTTTGAGTTTGAAATACCTCAATTCTTCTTTTCCTGGTTTTTTGACGTTTGAGTTTTGCTGAACTCCACTTTCTGGAAGGGCACAAAATACCCCCAAGTTTTTTGTAAGTGAATTTTCTAGTTTTTTGAACAGTAAGAGGAATGATTTCGGAAGGAGTTAGTGGTTATTTAAGCAGTTGTCGTTATCATGTAGATTAGCGTTAAGATGCTACTATGGCCAACTAATGATGATAATACCTAGCTCTTTCTTTTCATCAGTAGATTGCAGAGAACATTACCATGGAGGGAAACATCATTATCCCTGTTGTACAGATGGGGAAACTGAGGCACATGGCGAGACTCATCAGCATATTCCTCAGCAGTTCGGGCTCCATTCCCGCAGACTGAAAGAGAAGACTGAGCACGCAGTACAAAAAAAGTTGAAAGATGGCGCCAAATGTGGACGGAAGCACAGGGATTGCTGGGATGAGAACCGATGCATCACAGGGCATTGGGACAGGACCCAGAATGGCCCGCCCCCTTCCCACAAGCCACAGTGCCAGAATGGGAAGAGGTGCTCTGTGGGATAGCTGCCAATAATGCACCGCTGCTGCAAGTGCTACAAATGTGGCCACGCCAGTGCGCTTGCAGCTGTCAGTGTGGACACACTGCAGTGTTTTCCCTACTGCGCTCTCCGTAGGCTGGTTTAACTCACACCGTTCTACATCTGCAAGTGTAGCCATGCTCTAAGATTCACTTAGCCCAGGGGCTTCTCAGTTAACAGGTACTTTCCCAGACCCAATATTCAGTTTTTCCAGGAGTCTAAACCCCAAATAAATCTGTTTTACTCTGTATAAAGCTTATACAGGGTAAGCTCATAAATTATCCACCCTCTATAACACTGATAGAGATGCACAGCTGTTTGCTCCCCCAGGTATTAATCCCTTACTCTGGGTTAATTAATAAACAAAAGTGTTTTATTAAGTATAAAAAGTAGGATTTAAGTGGTTTCAAGTAATAGAACAAGGTAAGTTACTAAGTAAAATAAATCAAAACACGCAAGGCTAACTTAATACACTAAGGATCTAGTTACAAATACTAACTTCTCATCCCAGATGTTATCTCAGGTACAACCCTTCTCAGACCAACATTGTAGTTTATGGCCTGGATACAGCAATCACTCACACCCTTGTAGTTTACAGTCCCTTGTTCCAGTTTCTTTCAAGCATCTCTTTGAGGTGGAGAGGCCATCTCTTGAGCCAGCTGAAGACAAAATGGAGAGACTTCCAGGGCCTTTTATATTCTCTCTCTTGTGGGCGGAAACCCCTTTGTTCTTCTGTGCAAAGTCACAGCAACAAGATGGAGTTTGTAGCCACTTGGGCAAGTCACATGTTCATGAATGATTTGGCTTTTTACAGGCCGATGACATTGTTTACATGTTAGTTTGAATGTTCTCAGGAAAGCTCAGATGTGGATTGATGTCTCCCAAAGTCCCTTGTTAGTTAAGTACTCCCAATTACTTGAATAGCCCCATCACAATATATTGGCCAAACCTCCCTTAAGTGTTTCCTGCAGCAAACACTTCAAATAGAAGCATAGAGCCAACGGTCGTAACTTCAAATATAAAAATGATACATGCATACAAATAGGATGAATATATTCACTAGATTATAAACTTTGTAATTATACCTTACAAGAGACCTTTTGCATAAAACATAGTCCAGTTACATTATATTTACACTCATACGCATATTTCCATAAACATATGGAGTGCAACATCACAGAGTGATGATGATGCAACACATAAAAGAAATAGAAACCCAAATCAACACCGATAAAATTGGCAGATGGCATAAAACTTGGGGGAGCAGTAAATAATGAAGAGGACTGATCACTGATACATAGTGTTCTGGATCATTTGGTAAACTGGATGAAAGCAAACTGAGTGTAGCAGTACAGCCAAATGTAAGGTCATACATCTAGGAACAAAGAATGCAAGTCATACTTACAGGAAGGGGAATTCTATCCTGGGAAACAGTGACTCTAAACATGAGGATAATTATCCATTGGATTACCAAGGGTTGTGATGGATTCTCCTTTATTGGAAATCTTTAAATCAAGATAGGTTGTAGTTCAACCACAACTGTTGGACTTGAAGTAGGAATTAATTCTGGGAAGTCCTGTGCCCAATGTTATGCAAGAGGGTCAGACTAGATGATTACAGTGGTCATTTCTGGCTTCATAATCTGTTAACACGTACATTTTTACCAAAGGCCAAATTCTGCTCCCATTTACGTCACGGGGGCCTAGATCTTCAAAGGTATTTAGGTAGCTAACTCAGTGGGAGATAGGTGCCTAAATACTTTTGAAGGATCTGGACCTGGGAATTTTATAGTTAATTTCAATAGGAGCAGGAGCAGGCCTCAAGTCCCTAAGGATCAGATACTGAATTCTTATTCTCTTTCTCCAATTAAAATAATGCTTAAAATCAAATCACATGCTCCAATGAACAAGACTTTCCTGACAGATTGCCCTCTGAGAAAATGGAGTGGCAGTAAAAGGATTATATCCTAAGATAAGCACACATTTACTTGACATAAACAAAGTCAAACTGAAAAACTGCTGAATGATTTGGTCTAAAATTAAGTCAAATCCTTTTGTTAAGAAAGCAAGCTTCCTTCCTGAGAAACATAGCATAAGGGCTCTGTTCTATGGTATTTGTGACTGACGTTCAGGTCATATTGCTATGCTAAGTGTTGTGTCATCTTTTCCGAGCACATAAGAGTGTTGTCAGTTGGTGAAATCTCACAAATCTCTGTTCAATAAAGCAGAAAATTGCTTGTGAAGTTTGAATTGACAGAATAATAAAATGTATGCAGTGTTGTTGTAGTTGTTTTGGTCCAAGGACAGTAGAGAGACAAGGTGGATGAGGTAATATCTTCCATTGGACCAACAGAAGATGGTCCAGAATAAGCCATCTCACCCACCTTGTCTGTTAGATTAATAAAACAGAACTTTGGCCTACAAAGCATGCTGTCAACACTGATAGGTCGCAGATTCACTTCTCACCTGGAAAATAAATATTTTTGGTTTCCAAATATCCCCAATAATAAAAAAGCCCAAACAATATTAAAATTCTAATCCTCAAACTGAGGGTCCCCCGAATATAATAAACCTGGAACAGTGGGTTGCTTGCATTTCTGAGCATTTTGTGTTGTGTCTCTACTCTCCCTGCTGCCTCCATTCTAATGAGCAGCAGGAGATTCAAATTTTCAGCTATTTCAGTCCCTTGGCCATTCACAAAATGAATGGGACCAATTTTATTTGATTAGGGACCACAGAATTTGCCATTAAGGCAGCAAGCAGGGTAGGATAAGGATGAGAGATTCCTCTTTTTTTTTTCTCACCTTTTTAAAAGATTTCATACCATCTACCACATCAAGAATGTACGACCTGTCCTTACAGCCCTTTCCCACCAGAGTAATTCCTTGAATAATACTGGTCTACAATTTTTGAGAAGTCGTCTGCTTCAGAGATAAAATGTGCTATTTAGTATGTATTTTGATGTGCTGAATTAAAATATGACAAAACAACTGATTGGCTACTGTTTCTAAGATATTTAAGTTTTTACATTTTATGTCTATGTATATTGTGTAGATAGTAGAGTTTTAATAATAAATTGTAAACCTAGGTCTTTTCATGTGTTTATGGTTGCTTTACATGATACTATTTCACCTGTCCTGTTTATGTAACACTTTAAAAATCAGCAAAGGGGTTATATAAATCAAATGTATTATGAAACAAAAGGCAAAAAACTATCATGTACATAGTTTAGTCCTATTCAGTGTCTACTCGGCGCTTCTTGGCTTGTCTCTTGTATTCATTAAATGGAGCATCTCTTGTCACTGTCCAGCAATAGTGTGCAAGCATTGATGGGCTCCATTTGCCCTGATAGCGTTTCTCCATTGTTGCAATGTCCTGGTGAAATTGCTCGCCGTGCTCGTCGCTCACTGCTCTGCAGTTTGGTGGGAAAAAAATCTAGATGAGAGTGCAAAAAATGTATCTTTAGTGACATGTTGCAACCAAGGCTTTTGTATGCCTTGAGGAGGTTTTCCACCAACAACCTGTAGTTGTCTGCCTTGTTGTTTCCGAGAAAATTTATTGCCACTAACTGGAAGGCTTTCCATGCCTTTTTTTCTTTGCCACGCAGTGCATGGTCAAATGCATCATCTCGAAGAAGTTCACGAATCTCAGGACCAACAAAGACACCTTCCTTTATCTTAAGAAGCGACAAAGGGTCCTGTGGCACCTTATAGACTAACAGAGGTATTGTTAGTCTATAAGGTGCCACAGGACCCTTTGTCGCTTCTGCAGATCCAGACTAACATGGCTACCCCTCCGATACTTCCTTTATCTTAGCTTCACTTAACCTTGGAAATTTTCCACGGAGGTACTTGAAAGCTGCTTGTGTTTTGTCAATGGCCTTGACAAAGTTCTTCATCAGGCCCAGCTTGATGTGTAAGGGTGGTAACAAAATCTTCCTTGATTCAACAAGTGGTGGATGCTGAACACTTTTCCTCCCAGGCTCCAATGACTGTCGGAGTGGCCAATCTTTCTTGATGTAGTGGGAATCTCTTGCACGACTATCCCATTCGCAGAGAAAACAGCAGTACTTTGTGTATCTAGTCTGCAGACCAAGCAAGAGAGCAACAACCTTCAAATCGCCACAAAGCTGCCACTGATGTTGGTCATAGTTTATGCACCTCAAAAGTTGTTTCTTGTTGTCATAGGTTTCCTTCATATGGACTGCATGACCAACTGGAATTGATGGCAAAACATTGCCATTATGCAGTAAAACAGCTTTAAGACTCGTCTTCGATGAATCAATGATCTGGATCGTGAACGATGTTGAGGGCTGCCATCACACCATCGATGTTGTTGCAGGCTACAAGATCACCTTCCATGAAGAAGAATGGGACAAGATCCTTTTGACGGTCACGGAACATGGAAACCCTAACATCACCTGCCAGGAGATTCCACTGCTGTAGTCTGGAGCCCAAAAGCTCTGCCTTACTCTTGGGTAGTTCCAAATCCCTGACAAGGTCATTCAGTTCACCTTGTGTTATGAGGTGTGGTTCAGAGGAGGATAGGAGAAAATGTGGGTCCTGTGACATTGATGGTTCAGGACCAGAAGTTTAATCCTCTTCCTTGTCTGACTCAAGTGAGAATGATTCTGGTGCATCAGGAACCGGCAGTCCTTCTCCGTGGGGTACTGGGCGTATAGCTGATAGAATGTTTGGATAATGCACAGTCCACTTTTTCTTCTTTGACACACCTTTCCCAACTGGAGGCACCATGCAGAAGTAACAATTGCTGGTATGATCTGTTGGCTCTCTCCAAATCATTGGCACTGCAAAAGGCATAGATTTCCTTTTCCTGTTCAACCACTGGTGAAGATTTGTTGCACAAGTGTTGCAGCATATGTGTGGGGCCCACCTCTTGTCCTGATCTCCAATTTTGCAGCCAAAATCAAGGTGATAGGCTTTCTTAACCATAGTGGTTATACTGCGCTTTTGGAATGCAAAAGTCACTTCACCACAAACATAGCAGAAGTTATCTGCACTATTCACACAAGTACGAAGCATCTTTGCTCACTTTGGCTAAACAGAAATGTGTCCCTTTGCAAAATCAAACACTGACAAATAAGAGAGCACGACACTGTATGATTTCTAGAGCTGACATAGGGCAATTTGTTCAGCAGAGTGATGTACTGTTCATTATGAACATTACTGTTCATTATGATTGCATCATCCATGACTTCTAGGAATAACATGATGCAATTCATATCATGTATGACGCAATACCAGCTTCAGATTGGATCATTCATTGTTTTGCCTAAAAAGCAAGTACTGTCCAAACCCAGTCATAGATTTATTCATAGATCCAGTCAAAGATGTATTTTAGTCATTTCTGGTTTAAATTGAGATCCCTTCCCTTTATAACTCACTTATCTTCCGCCATTCCCAAGTCAAGGGTCGTATATACTGACCCCATAGCATGTCTTGAAAACTAGAGCCAATCAACAATTTTAAGCATCATTTTCGTTCTCAGTGACCCAGAATTAGTAAAGTTTGACTACATTTATTTCAGAAGCATTTTGGCTGTAGAGCAGTGATTGAATTCAAGTGACTCTGCTCTTGGGGAAGAATGGGCTTCTATTGGATTACTCAGGTGAGTAAGGGATGAGGAATCAGGCTCTTATTTTGTAAATTAGTCTCTGGAATGGTGGGCACAATGCCTTGGCATTGCTGGCATTATAGGTCAGATAAAAATAAAGGACATGAGGCCCAGTCCTAAAGTTCTTACTTAGGCAAAACGCCAACTGACTTCCAAAAACTGAGCAAGGACTTCAGTGAAGTTACATGGATTTACACTAGTTGAAGATCTGGCCCCATATATTTTAAAAAACACTTTTCCTGACTTATGTTACTAACACCACCTTATTATAATGCAGATATTTACACAGATGATTAAGCAAAGATTTTCCATTTTGATTTAATTTCACATTTTTATTGCAGTTAACTCATTGTTACAGAGTATGAGTTGCAAGCTTTGTGTGGGAATGATCACATATGCTTACTTTAAGGAAAATCCTGTTACCATTGATTTTTTTTTTTTAACAATGGAAATTTTTCCACTAATTTTCCTTTCAATCAAACTTGTTTTTATGGAAACTAAATGTTGTCCCTATAGTGTTCCCTTGTGTGGGTAGTGGGGGGAGGGGGAGGGAAAGGAGAGAACAACTAAGGAACAAATGGAAAGAATAAAGAAATGCACGAACTCCAGCACTGTGCCAGGAGGCCTTTAAAAAAAAAAAGGGTTGTGTAATGACACAGACTGCAGTGAAATGTATAAACATACTCTGACTTCAACATGTGAATTGCATCAGGTAAAAAGAGACCCTGAACTAGAATATGGAAACCTACAAAAAAACACCTGAAGTTTGTTGGGAATATAGTCACTGCATTTCGACCTGTCCCTTCTCTTTCGGGCCTGTTTGTTTAGCCAGGAGGTGTCACAACTGCTGATTCCATGAGTCAGATGGAAAAACATACAAGCAGGCAGGAAAGAAGATGGAGGTGCTTAGAATTTCTCCCACAGGGGATTATTCAGGTCGGTCAAACTTTGGACCAATGTATTATGTATTTATTTACTAATCCAGGTATAGGGTACCTTGCACAGATCAAATGCATCGTAGACTAATATGAAGTAGCAAACCTCTAAAAGAAATAAAATCAGTTAAAGAACAGAGCCAAGGAAACTGACAAAGCTGGAAAAGTAGTGACCATCAAGGCAAACCATTTGGCAAAAGGTATTTGATATAATACAGGAGAAACCAGAAACATGAGAGGGGGCCCCAAATGGTCGGGGAGAGGCTAACTGGGAGAGACGAGCCTTTCAACATATGCTAAAAAGACAGCTAGTGAAGGTGCTTGGTGGACCAGTTCGGGAAGTGTGGTTAGATGTTGTTTGTAATTATGAGAACTGGAAGCACTGGCTGTTGGGAGTCTGAAAGGACAGGAAACAGGGCGGAGGGAGTTGAGAGGCTGGGAGAGCTACAGCAGGTGCAGCAGCCCCCGGGGTAAAGAGGTTTCCTCTTTAAAATAAAGACCTGTTGAAGTTTGTTAGTACCTTGCCTGACTGATACAGCAAGAAGGGAGTACTCTGTAGCAGAGGCCAGGGCTCTACAATATGAGACACTGGCTTCTGTGTGCTCCTGACCCATTATAACCAATCATCAGAAGAGTCAGCCAGGGACCCAGTCCCAGAGCAAGAGGCGTAGGGGCTGAATTTCAGCGGTGCTGATTATCTGCCCCTCCCCAGCTTCAGCTTCCAGCGGCAGTTATGACTGACCAGCACAGTCTGAGCATTGGCCGCTCTCGCCCTAGTGCATGACGGGCGGGCTCCACACACGACACTGTGAAGACCCTTGTGCGGTACTGTTGGGCGGACAGGCAGCCGGGGCAGGCACGTGCTGAACGGAACTGGGCCGGGAACTACGCCAGCCTTTGCTTTCCTAGCGCGCCTGGCAGCAGGGAGCCCCCTCGGGCAGGGCCCGCCGGGCTCAGCAGCGCGCGCTCTGTCGTGTCCGGCCCCTCGAGGGCCGCGGGGCAGCTTCACCCTCCCCCGCCTCCAGGGGGGGAGGGGAGGAAGTGGCTGCCGCGGTCTCCCCATGTGACTCCTCGGAAGCCGGCACCTCCCCTTCCCCCCCCCACCCCCCCGCGAAATCCAGGTGGGGCGGCCCAAGCCGAGCGGCTTTGACCCTTCACCGGCCCCGTAGCGTCCTTGCCGAGCAGCCGCCGCGCAGGCCGCGGGCGGTGCCGGGTCGCTCTCTCCATGGAGCGGGGCGCGGCGGTGGCCGTGAGGCGGCTCCGCGCTGCCGGCGGAGAGCGGGAGCCCCGGGCCCCCCCGCCGCCGCTGCCGGGGCGCGGGGAGAAGGACCCAGGTGGGAAGAGGCGGGACTGCCCCGCCGGCGGCTCCCGCTGGCGGCTGCTGCCTGAGGCCCGGGGGGCGCTGCTGGTGCTGCTCTACCTGCTGGCGCTGCGGGCCCTGGTGCAGCTCTCCCTGCGGCAGCTGCTGCGCCGGCCGGGGCCGCGGGACTTCAGCGCCCCCCGGGCCAGGTACGGGCAGCGCCTGCGACCCCCCCCCCCCCGGTCTCCTGTCTCCCCGTCCTCCTCCCCCCCGCCCTCCTCCTCCCCGTCTCCTGTCTCCCCATCCTCCTCCTCCCCCCTCTCCCCATCCTCCCCCCCGTCTCCTGTCTCCCGTCTCCCCGTCCTCCTCCTCCCCCGTCTCCCCCTGCTCCTCCCCCCCCGGTCCTCCACCTTCCCCGTCTCCTGTCTCCCCGTCCTCCTCCCCCCCGCCCTCCTCCTCCCCGTCTCCTGTCTCCCCGTCCTCCTCCTCCCCCGTCTCCTGTCTCCCCATCCTCCCCCCCCGTCTCCTGTCTCCCCGTCCTCCTCCTCCCCCGTCTCCCCATCCTCCCCCGTCCTCCCCCATCTCCCCATCCTCCATCCTCCTCCCCCCACCGTCTCCTGTTTCCCCATCCTCCTCCCCCTCCTGTCTCCCCGGTCCTCCTCCTCCCCGGTCCTCCTCCTTCCCCATCTCCTTCCTCCCCCTCCTGTCTCCCCATCCTCCTCGCCCCCGTCCTCCTCCTCCCCCGCGTCTCCTGTCTCCCCATCCTCCTCCTCCCCCCCGTCTCCTGTCTCCCCATCCTCCTCCCCCCGTCTCCCCATCCTCCTCCCCCCCGTCCTCCTCCTCTCCCCGTCTCCTGTCTCCCCGTCCTCCTCTCTCCCCGTCCTCCTCCTCCTCCTCCTCCCCCGTCTCCTCTCTCCCCGTCCTCCTCCTCCTCCTCCCCCCGTCTCCTCTCTCCCCGTCCTCCTCCTCCTCCTCCCCCCGTCTCCTCTCTCCCCGTCCTCCTCCTCCTCCTCCCCCCGTCTCCCCGTCCTCCTCCTCCCCCGTTTCCTCTCTCCCCATCCTCCTCTCCCCGTCTCCTCTCTCCCCATCCTCCTCCTCCCGTCTCCCCGTCCTCTCTCCCCATCCCCCCGTCTCCCCGTCCTCCTCCCCCCGTCTCCCCGTCCTCCTCCCCCCGTCTCCTCTCTCCCCGTCCTCCTCCCCCCGTCTCCCCATCCTCCTTCTCCCCTGTTTCCTCTCTCCCCATCCCCCTCCTCCTCTCCCCCGTCTCCCCCATCCCCCTCCTCCTCTCCCCCATCCCCCGTCTCCTCTCTCCCCATCCTCCTCCTCCCCCGTCTCCCCGTCCTCCTCCTCCCCCGTTTCCTCTCTCCCCATCCTCCTCTCCCCGTCTCCTCTCTCCCCGTCCTCCCCCGTCTCCCCATCCTCCTTCTCCCCTGTTTCCTCTCTCCCCGTCCTCCTCCCCCCATCTCCCCCTTCTCCTGTCTCCCCATCCTCCTCCCCCTCCTCCCGCCTCCCCCTCCTCCTCCTCCTCTCCCCCCCTGCCTATGTCTCCCGCCCCTCCCAGCGCCCCGACCCCCCATGTCCTTCCCAGCGCCCCCTCTCCTCTGTCTTCCCCCCCCTCCCCTCAGCGCCCCGCCCCCACCTTCATCCTGCCCCCGGACCTCCCCATCTCACTCCTGGGCCAGGTACTGGCCAAGTGGGGGCCAGCTGTCTAATTGCAAAGATTATAATATATATAAAAATTGTAAAGATACAGTAGGAGTCCAACCCTAGGTGATCTCTATCCCGCACATCATTCCCCATCTCCGCCACAAAGATTCTGCCCTCGCTGACTCCTGTGCCGTCCAAGTGCTTTCCGGGAGTTTTCAGAGAGTACTGTAGCTCCTTGGACATGCAGTAGAACCTCAGAATTACACCACCTTGGTAATGGAGGCTGTTCCTAACTCTGGACAAAACATTAGGGTTCTTTTAAAAGTTTACAACTGAACATGGACTTAATAGAGCTTTGAAACTTTACTATGCAGAAGGAAAAGGGTGCTTTCCCTTTATTTTTTTTAGTAATTTAGTACTGTACTGTATTTGCTGCTGCTGCTGCTCCTTTTTTTGGTCTCTGCTGCTGCCTGATTACATACTTCCGGTTCAAATGATGTGGGTGGTTAGGGTGACCAGATGTCCCGATTTTATAGGGACAGTCTTGATTTTTGGGTCTTTTTCTTATATAGGCTCCTATTACCCCCCACCCCGTCCCGATTTTTCACACTTGCTGTCTGGTCACCCTATGTGTGGTTGACTGATCAGTGTGTAACTCTGGTGTTCGTAACTTGAGGTTCTACTGTACAATTCTGTTGATGAAACACAAGGACTAGAATCCATTTCTCTCTTAGCTGTGTTGGCTGTATATGGCTAACAGGACTAAACAGTAAAAGTTTACTTTTTTGACACTGAGCAGATTTAATTTTGAGAAAACAAAAGGAAAACATCCAATTGCTCTTTTTTTAATCAATTTTCAGAGTGGAACTGTGCTTTGAGGCCCTCTCTGCTGTCTGTCTCATGCTCATTTGAAAATCCGTGGGTGGGAAAACTAGTTGGGCAACAGAGGTGCTTATATTGTATTGTAACAGTGTTTCCAGGGTCCAATCAGTAGTTGGGTCTGATTGTACCAGGCATTGTACAAACACACAGACGTGTTTGCTGTCCTGACGAATTATAATTCCGGGAAAATGGGAGGGAGTTGCTGTCAGTTGACTTCATGAAGAACATTAATTTCTGGAATTCCCACCTTGGTCTGTCAGAGTATAAAATCATTAACTTTTCTGCCACTCAGCAAAGTCGGTCCATTTTCAGCCATGTCCACATTAGCGAGCTTACAGTGGCACAGCTGTACCGATGCAGCTGCGCTGCTGTAAGACTGCCCGCGTAGCGTCTCTATGCTTTATGATGGTCAAGAACTCTCCTGTCAATATAACAAAACCGCCTCAACGAATGGTGGGAGCTCTGTTGGTGGGAGAAGCTCTCCTGCCGACATAGCGTTGTGCACACAACCATTTATGTCAGCGAAACTTATGTCGCGTAGGGGTTTGTTTTTCACGTTGCTGAGCGACATAAGTTTTGCCAACATAGGTGGTAATGTTAGATATGGCCGTACTCTGGCTATTAGCCCTGGCCCCAATATCTGCACTACTATTATTACCCATGTTAGCTAAATTAAAATTAGCGTGGGTATGGCTGCCTGTACTAACACCTTCACTTGCAGTGTAGACATACCCTGGGGAGAAAATGGGCCAAGTATTTAAAAGCTGCGGTTTCTTTTTGGCATTCTCATGGGTTTTATTTTTGTGGTGAATATTGTGTTAACGTTTGGGTGATCAAATTGTGTATTTCTTTTAGTGTTGTGTATCTTAAATGTTAATTGTTCTAATGTGTTTGGGAAAGGTGGTTGACAAATTGAAATAAATGTAAAATAAATCTGTTATTTGGCTCATTGTAAATTTTACTAAGAATGTGCTTGTTCAGGCCTGTGGAGGTTGGGGTATGTGATATATATGCATCAAAAAGCAAAGAACTTACTTGACAGTCTGCTCTCCCTTCATGCTTTTTCTGGGCAGATTTTCACTGCTGATATTCTTATTTTGAAAGATAAAATCAGTGGATTGGCATATTGTCACACAGAAAGGGGGTGTTTAGTGCTGTCACACTTCTCCCTGGTTCTGGTAGGCAACATGGCACTGAGCAAAAGGCTGTGTACCCAGATCTTTGACCTTAATAGCATTAGGAATTTTAGCAGTGTTCAGTTGCAGTACATGCCTGGTGATTTAAGCCTCTTCTGCTTAGCTTATGGAGTAGAAGGGTATCTGAAAATGTACAAATTGTGGCCAAGTTTCATATTGAATGCATTTGTTACAAGAGATCTGCATTGTTAATTTTTCAATTTATCTTTTGTAGGGAATATCTTGAAAACATAACGGCAGTTGGTCCCAGGACAGTCGGAAGTCCAGAAAATGAAATTCTCACAGTTAACTACCTCTTAAAACAAATTAAGGCAATTGAAATCGAAAGCAGTGATGCACACAAGATTTCTGTAGATATACAGAGGCCAACAGGCTCCTTCAGCATTGACTTCTTAGGTGGCTTTACCAGTTACTATGCAAACATAACTAATGTTGTGGTTAAGCTGGAGCCCAGAAGTGGAGCTAAGCATGCCGTACTATCCAATTGTCACTTTGACTCTGTACCAAATACCCCAGGTAGGTGCATGTATTTATCTGTCTTTGTTGAACTTCTTCTACCTTTTTGGCTTCTAAAAGTTTTTCGTAGTAATGAAGAGTAAGCAGCTTCTGTTTTGGTACAGCTTTTGGTGTTTTTTATGTTGCTTTTTACAGCAGTATAGTAATAGGAGCTACTTGTGGACAAAGTGATGCATGTTACATGAGCAACAGAACTGTTTTCATGCAGGGAATTTATTCTAATGTTTTTTCTACACACAATGTCTTTTACATCCATTTATAAGAGGACTAGCCATATCGAAGAGTATCTCATACTTGCAACAAATTACACAAAACATTTAGGGTGAAATTGTGACTCCATTGCAGTTAGTGGGGCCAGGATTTCACCCTTGGTCTCTGACATGAAACCATGAGTATTTTCCTGCCTGTGAATTTTGGAAAGTGTGTTTACATCTGGATTTCTCGTATTCCTCTGCATACTCCTCTGTATTGTGAGTTTTACTTACTTGACCCAGATCCTTCAATATTACTTTCGGCTGATTCAAATTGATTCTTGTTATCCAAATCCAACAGGGTGCTTTGATGTACTAGATATTTTTATATTTTTAATTAATAAAGTCTGCATGTGTCGTTTATACAAATGTGTTAAATAATGTGATTGATTTGGTCCTGGTGGCAGTTAAGCTTCAATTGCAAGGGCTATAAAATTTCTAAGTGGAGGCCGTTTCCCTCCTAAAATCAAATCAACTGTGTTTGCAGCAGCATCTACTCAAACTATAGTTATTATTTTACTACCAAGTCTACTGTGGCTCAGCAGGCAAAATGAATTATTGCTTGTTTCAGGCAAAAATAGCTTGTTTTTACTTTGAGAGACCTGACTGAAGACTAGAACTTCCAAGCTCTATTCGGCCTCTTAAAATCAAATCAGAGTATCTTGCAGCCTCTGCTGCTTCTAAATGTGCAAGTTTCTTTAACAGTTGCTACACAGCCTACTCTGTCTTGACTGGAAAATTAAACTATTGCATACCTTGAGAAAAAGATACTACAGTTGAATCAGGATTCCTATCTATGGAAAAACTGCCACCCAGTCTCTTCTCTGACTAGTTACCACAGATCTGTAATAGGGGGACTGAGAGATGGCCTTAAGCCTGCTTAGCATGACCATGGTGGTCAGAGGAAACGCTACAAAGTCACATTGAAAGTATATCTCAAGACAACTGACGTGGACATCATAAACTGGGAGGAGCAAGCTACCAACTGACCTCAGTGGCGCCACATCCTCCATCAGGCAGTAGCTTGCTTCGAGGAAAAGCGCCTTGCCCCTTGAAGCTGTGAAAAGCGAGAGAAGGAAGGAAAAAGAAAGAACTTTCTCCCAGCAGGCAACTGACCTGCCAGGATATGTCTGTACCTACTGTGGGCAGATCTGTGGTTCCAGGATCGTACTCCTGAGTCCTCTCAGGACTCGTATGTAAATCTGTGGTAGAAATGATCCTCGACTCAAGGGATTGCCGATGATGATGGTTAGGAGTGTACTTTTTCCTGGCCTTCTTCTCTCAAGTCATTACTCATGTGGCTGTTCCCTGCTATGCCGATCACCCTTCCCACTTGCTAGAAACTCAGTTCCATTTGCTTTGCTTAGCTCTTTCTCCTTGCCTCTTTGCTACATTCTCATGGAGCTTCCTCTTAGATTGGCAGCTCAGTGCTGCTGTTCCTGGTTTCACTCAGCCTACCTAAGGACAACAGAGGAGGCTTATCTGGTAGGCAGAAAACCTGATGCTTTTGTGCATCTGGATGGTGCTCTTGTCAGGCTTCTGGGAAGTGAGATTGTTTTCCCCAAACCTAAGGTGGGTGTGACATTACCCAGGCTACAATCTGGACCATTGAACAGCTGTGCCTCCTTAGTTCTCTAGACTGGGGTGCTTTTTACACTGCATTGTTATCAGAACATCCACTCCTGGCCTTCTCACATAGCCTTCAGCATGCAAATTCACTCCTAACTACATTCTTGAGCACTCTGACCTATCACTCATGAATTACATACAGGGCAACTCCTGCAGATTCCTAGTCCTGGCCTTGTCCCCCCAGAAATGTCTCTTGTAAGGCTCAGTACCCTTCTGAACAGTACAAGCTCATAGGAAGTCTGTCATTTCATGAAAGGAAAATGATAATGCACTAACCATGTTATCCCCGATGGAGTTTTCCATACTAATCCAAACACATTGGTTAAGATAAAACAATAAGATAAGTTTAGACAGATTTTAAGTGAGTACAAGTGATGATGCATAAATTTCAGGATTGGTTTAAAAAAAAAAAAAGTAAAATGCAAGCTAATACCTAACTTAACAAGCTAAGTGAACTTAAAAGCAAATGGTTTTGTCTCATACGCTGCAGTAAATTTCACAGGCTGGATTTCCTTTCCGACTGAGACTCCTCCCCCTTAGTTCAGTGTCCTTCAAGTACTCATTAATGTCATGAGCAGAGAGATTGAAGAAGAAGTGAGTTGGATACTACTGTCTCACATTCGTATGCCCCCCTGCCCTCTCTGAGGACTACTCCTGCTGGGGTGCAGGCGACAAGCAATCTTTTGTGGACGTGAGGTTTGAACCATTCTTATGATGCAATATATATTTATTATTCACACCTTCCCTCTGCTGCAGAATGGCTGATTAAGCAGGTGATAGTTTTTCAATGCCAGTGTGTCTTTGTCTCTGAAAAAACTGGTTTGTGGGCTCTACCCAGAGTCGCAACGTATTTCAGTAACGATCATACAGTAGAATCTTTTAACTTCACATATAGTGTTGCTACACATATTTCACCAGGATAATGACATTCAGCAGATTCTGACTTTTTTCAAATGATACCTCACAAGGCATAATTTGTACAAAATTTATCATAGTCTTGTAAAAGTGAACATAATAGTATAGACCGTTAGTGGGTGAATAAGGTTGCCAGAAAAGGAGCCCTGCCCTGATGGACATGAGGGCCATGAAAAAGTAATGATTCTTTTCTGCAGGCTTTCTTATGGGCTCAGGGATTGGAGTGCCTATCACTGACCTGCAGAGGGACAGTAAAGTCTGTCTAATCTTAAACTCGACCAAAAGTTGATTAATGACAGACTTATAGATTCATAGATTCTAGGGCTGGAAGGGACCACGAGAGGTCGAGTCCAGCCCCCTGCCCTCATGGCAGGACCAAATACTGTCTAGACCATCCTTGATAGACATTTATCTAACCTACTCTTAAATATCTCCAGAGATGGAGATTCCACAACTTCCCTGGGCAGTTTATTCCAGTGTTTAACCACCCTGACAGTTAGGAACTTTTTCCTAATGTCCAACCTAAACCTCCCTTGCTGCAGTTTAAGCCCATTGCTTCTTGCTCTATCTTTGGAGGCTAAGATGAACAAGTTTTCTCCCTCCTCCTTATGACACCCTTTTAGATACCTGAAGACCGCTATCATGTCCCCTCTCAGTCTTCTCTTTTCCAAACTAAACAAACCCAATTCCTTCAGCCTTCCTTCATAGGTCATGTTCTCTAGACCCTTAATCATTCTTGTTGCTCTTCTCTGGACCCTCTCCAATTTCTCCACATCTTTCTTGAAATGCGGTGCCCAGAACTGGACGCAATACTCCAGTTGAGGCCTAACCAGCGCAGAGTAGAGCGGAAGAATGACTTCTCTTGTCTTGCTCACAGCACGCCTGTTAATGTAGCTCAGAATCAAGTTTGCTTTTTTTGCAACAGCATCACACTGTTGACTCATATTTAGCTTGTGGTCCACTATAACCCCTAGATCCCTTTCTGCCGTACTCCTTCCTAGACAGCCTCCTCCCATTCTGTATGTGTGAAACTGATTGTTCCTACCTAAGTGGAGCACTTTGCATTTGTCCTTATTAAACTTCATCCTGTTTACCTCTGACCATTTCTCCAATTTGTCCAGATCATTTTGAATTATGACCCTATCCTCCAAAGCAGTTGCAATCCCTCCCAGTTTGGTATCATCTGCAAACTTAAGTGTACTTTCTATGCCAATATCCAAGTCGTTGATGAAGATACTGAACAGAGCCGGTCCCAAAACAGACCCTTGCGGAACCCCACTCGTTATACCTTTCCAGCAGGATTGGGAACCATTAATAACTACTCTGAGTACGGTTATCCATCCAGTTGCGCACCCACCTGATAGTAGCCCCATCTAAGTTGTATTTCCCTAGTTTATTGATAAGAATATCATGCGAGACCGTATCAAATGCCTTACTAAAGTCTAGGTATACCACATCCACCGCTTCTCCCTTATCCACAAGACTCGTTATCCTATCAAAGAAAGCTATCAGATTGGTTTGACATGATTTGTTCTTTACAAATCCATGCTTTCTATTCCCTATCCCCTTACCACCTTCCAAGTGTTTGCAGATGATTTCCTTAATTACTTGCTCCATTATTTTCCCTGGCACAGAAGTTAAACTAACTGGTCTGTAGTTTCCTGGGTTGTTTTTATTTCCCTTTTTATAGATGGGCACTATATTTGCCCTTTTCCAGTCTTCTGGAATCTCTCCTGTCTCCCATGATTTACCAAAGATAATAGCTAGAGGCTCAGATACCTCCTCTATTAGCTCCTTGAGTATTCTAGGATGCATTTCATCAGGTCCTGGTGACTTGCAGGCATCTAACTTATCGAAGTGATTTTTAACTTGTTCTTTTTTTATTTTATCTTCTAAACCTTCCCCCTTCCCATTAGCATTCACTATGTTAGGCATTCCCTCTGACTTCTCGGTGAAGACCGAAACAAAGAAGTCATTAAGCATCTCTGCCATTTCCAAGTTTCCTGTTACTGTTTCTCCCTCCTCACTGAGTAGTGGGCCTACCCTGTCCTTGGTCTTCCTCTTGCTTCTAATGTATTGATAAAAAGTTTTCTTGTTTCCCTTTATTCCTGTAGCTAGTTTGAGCTCATTTTGTGCCTTTGCCTTTCTAATCTTGCCCCTGCATTCCCGTGTTGTTTGCCTATATTCATCCTTTGTAATTTGTCCTAGTTTCCATTTTTTATATGACTCCTTTTTATTTTTTTAGATCTTGCAAGATCTCGTGGTTAAGCCAAGGTGGTCTTTTGCCACATTGTCTATCTTTCCTACCCAGCGGAATAGTTTGCTTTTGGGCCCTTAATAGTGTCCCTTTGAAATACTGCCAGCTCTCCTCAGTTGTTTTTTTCCTCAGTCTTGATTCCCATGGGACCTTACCTATCAGCTCTCTGAGCTTACCAAAATCCGCTTTCCTGAAATCCATTGTCTCTATTTTGCTGTACTCCCTTCTACCCTTCCTTAGAATTGTGAACTCTGATTTCATGATCACTTTCACCCAAGCTGCCTTCTGCTTTCAAATTCTCAACGAGTTCCTCCCTATTTGTTAAAATCAAATCTGGAACAGCTTCCCCCTACTAGCTTTCTCAACCTTCTGAAATAAAAAGTTGTCTGCAATTCAGTCCAAGAACTTATTGGATAGTCTGTGCCCCGCCGTGTTATTTTCCCAACATATATCTGGATAGTTGAAGTCCCCCATCACCACCAAATCTTGGGTTTGGATGATTTTGTTAGTTGTTTAAAAAAAGCCTCATCCACCTCTTCCACCTGGTTAGGTGGCCTGTAGTAGACTCCTAGCATGACATCACCCTTGTTTTTTACCCCTTTTAGCCTAACCCAGAGACTCTCAACACTTCTGTCCCCTGTGTCCATCTCCACCTAAGTCCAAGTGTGTACGTTTTTAATATATAAGGCAACACCTCCTCCCTTTTCCCCCTGTCTGTCCTTCCTGAGCAAGCTGTACCCATCCATACCAACATTCCAATCATGTGTATTATCCCACCAAGTTTCGGTGATGCCAACAATGTCATAGTTGAATTTATTTATTAGCACTTCCAGTTCTTCCTGCTTATTACCCATACTTCTCGCATTTTGTATACAGGCATCTAAGATACTGATTTGATCTTGCCTCCCAGTTTTGCCCTGACCCTCCTATCTCTTTGTCATTAGAGCCCATGCTCCCTCCTATTTCCGACCCATCTCCGAGGTCCCCATGTTCTCCACTTACCTGTGGGCTTTGCTCACCTGTCCCCGTCGAAACCTCTGAAACTCCTTTTCAGTTCGTAATCACAGGAGCTCTCAATCAATTTCTCTTTTTCCTCAGTGATCAATTTCTGCATTGAGAAAGTGGTATCATCAAAGGGGTTGCGAATCCAGTCATTATCGCCCGACATAGCTGGAAAGTATTCCCTGAACGTTGTGCAAAGTCCTTTTAGGTGTGCAGTTATATTGGTTTTAGTACACTGATCCAACTTGTGCATTGTCCAGCATTTCCTTCAGTCCCTCAGGCATGGGTTTTGCTGTGAGGGCTTGTCTATGGATACTCCAATGAGTCCAAGAGACATTTAATGCAGCCTTTTTTTGTTCGAGCTACAACTCTGTCATTGATGTGGCCCCATCAGTGCAGACGCCTAGACAATGAGACGAATCTATTTCCTTTTCTTGAAAATACGCATTAGTCAGATTGAAGATATCTTCTCCAGTTGTACTTTCTTTCCATGGTTAGCAAAACAACAACGTTTTTTTTCTTCAGCCATACTTTCATTCACATAACGTACAAACACTAGCAAAATAGATTAGCAACATCAATTGATTAATCCAACTGTGTAGCATAATACCCCCCAGGTACAGCGTGGCTCCCTCTCCCACTCTGCCCCTCATGCTGCCCAACTTCCCCTGTCTGTCAGGGACGGTCCCGGCTGTCGGCTCCCCCGGGCTCGGGCTGCTAGCCCCGCACCTGGGGTCCCTAGGGATGGCTCTGTCCGCCATTACAGATTTTTTTCTGAGACTCCCCTGATACATTTCGCGAACCTGAGTTTGGGAACCACTGCTCTATGTCCATGTTTGTTCATGTAATGATTAAAGATAAACAACCTACAGACTTAAAGACATGCCAAAAGATAACTCTCACCAGAAGCTGGATTATTACACAAGTGTTTTTAAAACAATATTTGAAACTACTTTTTATTTTAAGAGAAGAATGAATGTTTGGTCCAGCATTTTAAAACCATTTTACACTGTTTCCTCTAGCACTATTTTTTGCATAGATTTATCTCACTGCAGGTACAATTAATATAATTTATTATGAAAATATCAGAACATAAATATTAAAGGAACACACTTGACTTTAAATCTGTTCAGTTTACTTTTAACTTATTTTTTAAAAATCTTAAATACTACATCTGTCCCTGAGTCTAGTTGGCAGTTTTTGCTTTTAAATGTGTTTTTTTCTTACTCATTGCTGTAAGAGACTTGTACAAATACAGGAAACTGATTATGCAGGGGCAAACACTGAAACTTCATTTGTTTGCACATTGTGTATAGTCAGAATAAAATTACTGAGGAATAATATAATTTTAAAAATCTTTGTTGTGGTGTTATAATGTGTCACTTTTAACAATATTAGGTTTTCAAAAATGAGGTGAATGGTGTACTCTTTAAATATGTTTGAGTAGTTAAGGGTCAAGTTGAGGGCTTAGGTCTTAACCATATTAAAAATCTCACATTAGCTGCTCTGTTCCACTTATTAAGGTGCCAGTGATGATGCTGTTAGTTGCTCAGTGATGCTTGAAATACTGAACACTCTCTCAAAGTCATCTGATCCCTTGCAACATGCTGTCATATTCCTTTTCAACGGCGCAGAAGAAAATATCTTGCAGGTAAGATTAATTAGTATGCCAGATTTATAATCTGAACCCTGAATTAAAGATGATTGACGAAGGAAATAGTAATTATAAGTATGACTTGTATTTTACAAGTCTAAGTGTCAGTTACAGATGTTAATCTGCTTTTCAGTTATCTGAGGAAAAGCTACTTGCTACTTATAAAGTTAATTTTACCTTTCCCCTCCCCTGAAAAAGTATTTTAATGCTGCATAATTTTCTGTCAGAGAAAATTAACAGACCTTGTAACTCTAAAGACTCATCTACTCTACATCTCACTTAGATTAAGGTCACTTTTTTACATCATTCTGGAAGTGTAAAGTGATCTTTAGTGCTCAATTTACATTTACACTACAAGTCTAACCATACTAGTGTACTGTTATGGAAGTCTGTGTTGTAATGTGGTTCTTCATTTATTATTCAGGTGGAACAATTTGGTTAGTAAGCCATAGTAGGGAACCTGTTGCATTCCTGATCGTCAGTAGTAATTACCTGAATATGTTTTGTTTTGTTATTACAAAAACAGTTAGATTGTAAACACCCTAACTATGCCAAACTATTGTTTGTAGGCATGTAAGTTCTTTGAGACAAACATTGTGTGTCTGTGTTTGTAAAGGGCCTGGCTGATTGGACTCTCTAGTATGTAATAATATACATATTAAATATTTGGATTGGACACCAAACAATGAGCTTGAACATAAGGGTTTTTGAGGGCATGAATAAAGAGGAGACATGTGGTGGTGGTGTCATGGACGCAGATGAGTGAGTTCTGTTATGTTGATGGCTCCTCTTCTCTGTGCCCTCAAGTAAACTTCTGTCTTCACCTGCAGTGCACCTATGATCTTCCCCTGTCAATTTCTGAATTCTAGGTTCCTCTGATGGAAAATAATCTCTAATCTTTGTTTTAGAGATATTTGACCTATATATTCTTTGCTTCCTGTCAAGGCTAGTCATGGCTTCATTACACAACACCGCTGGGCCAAGTCGATTAGAGCATTTATTAACCTGGAGGCAGCAGGTGTAGGAGGGAAAGAGCTTGTATTTCAAACAGGTATGATCATGCATTACATTTCCTGCTTGTATACATGAGTTGGTTGTGTTTTATTTAGAACAAAAAACAAACAAACTAAAGCTTTCTTATTAGAAAAAAAATTCTTAAAGAATATTGAAAATAGCCCGTGAGGTCAATGAGAATAAATTACACACCATGCAGACTCCCCGCCATATCCTTACCTTACAGATAACAAACTATTGAACAGATTTAATTACCCTAAGGCTGTGGCAGAAGCAGAGATGAAGTCATTGTGAAGACAGTGAGGCAACATGTCTTCTTAATGCCAATTTTGGGGTACTTTTTTCCATAATGGATTTAAAATGGAATTCTGGCCTTAATCTTAACCTTAAATTTTTAACCATAAAATACACTTTGGGATCCTTTAAAATTCCATCTAACTCCTTTAAAAAAAACAACTCTGTTTTATGCTGTGAAATTCACCGTTCAGGCAGGAAATCCTCTGCAGCACAGCTAGTTTTAACTGCCACAGTTCTAGTTCCATTTTGTGTTGGTACAAAACAGATCAGTGGAATGGTGGGATAATCCTGCTGCTGTACTTCCTAACACCTTCAATGAGTGCATTTTGTTTTTTCTGTTGGAAGCACAGACCTGGTTCTTTCCAGAGCTTTCTGCTGACCACAACGCTGCAGAAATATAAATGGGCTGGTGATAAACTTTTGTTGTGTCCTGGTTGGGCTTCAGATTTCCCTCTGCCGCTCCAGTTTATTTATTGCTTCTATGGAAAACTTCAGTAGAGAGTTTTTCAAAACAATGAATTTGACACATTGCTGGAGGAATAATGTGGGAGCTGAGGAGGCTCCCAAACACATCCTTAGGTAGTGGGGAGGAGGGGTCCCAAAGCATTGGAAAGGAGACAGTCAAAACAAAGTCCTAATATATGAGACACATCAAAATATTCAGATTACTTCACTGACACTTATTTTTCCTAAAAATTACTTGATATCTGCCTAAGGAACAATAGAGGCCTTGCTGTGCTTGAGTGCATTAATCCACGTTACTGTATTGTCATTTTATTGACTATACACATTATAAATGACTCCTGTATATCCAGTTATTACATTAAAGGAGCTGTTGAATTAAGTGTTGGTTAGAGCAGAAGTTCTCAACCTCTCCAGACTACTGTACCCCTTTCAGGACTCTGCTTACAAAATCAGACAAAAATACAAAAGTGTTCCAGAACACTATTACTGAAAAATTGCTTACTTTCTCATTTTTACCATATAATTATAAAATAAATCAATTGGAATATAAATATTGTACTTACATTTCTGTGTAGTATATAGAGCAGTATAAACAAGTCATTGTCTGTATGCAATTTTAGTTTGTACTGACTTCGATGGTGCTTTTCATGTAGGCAAATATCTAGATGAGTTGATGTACCCTCTGGAAGACCTCTGCATACCCCCAGGGGTACAGGTACCCCTGGTTGAGGACCACTGGGGTAGAGTAATAAACCTGAGACAGGAAGTCAGTAATGTCTGAGAACTGTTCCCAGCTTTACCAGTGACTCACTATGTCATCATCAGATATTACTTAATCTATTTCCCAATCAGTGAAGTGGGAGACTAATACTGCTAATATCTCCTCAAGAGTTTTGGGGATTTGGTAGAAGTTTATGCATTATTTTAAAGATCTAAAGTACTAAATGAATGCTAAATATTACTACCCTTGGGATGAAGTAAGAAATACTCCCTTTAGGGGGAAGAGATTTACTTTGTTATGCATTTTCAAACAATTATGTCTCTGGCTTCAACACCTCTCTTTCTCACCATGGCTCCTTCAGCAGGTCCAAAAGAGCTCAAACCCCTACTGGAGACTTGCCCTCTTGGGAGGTCTGCAACTAACAAATGTTTGCAGCAATACAGGACAACCGTTTCAAAACAAGATATCCTTAATTAGTCAACTGGAATATAATATTTAGGTCCTTAGATTAGAATGGTAAAGCAAAGCCTACCTACATGTGTGTGCTGCAGCATAGAGTGCATGTTTTTCCCAAACATCCAGGATTTCACTCTCTACTGCACTGGGCAGCAGCATTCTTATTATAGTCTAACATCTCAGTTCTTTATTTCAAGCTCCAGTCACGCTTCGTTCACATGTTCAGCCTGCCTTGGCTGGCAGTCAGTAAAAGTTGAAGTCGGCTGTTGGTCTTCCATTATACTCCACGGTAATACCATTCATATGTTGATGGTTCTTGCCTGATCATGCATTTGCCTACTGATGCACATGTCACTGCTTCCCTCTGCCCTATGATAGAAATTAGCCCCTTCAGACCCTGTGGCCAAACAATACAAAAGTGATCAAGGAAATGGAGTCATACATTTAATTTTTTAAAAATAGAGAAATTTCCCATATTTTTCGTGCCCTCTTCTTAGTTAATAATATTCCATTATGCTGGATGTATAGCGAATTATTGTAAATTAATGCACTAAAGAGTGGGATGGTTGGAATGAAGGACAATGACATGAAAAACCCCTACAAGTCAGGTTTTTTTTAATGATAGAGGTCATGGCTCTCAAACTCAACATGATATAGATATGATCCTGATAAAACTTCAGTTTCCTCTCTCTTCCTGTCCACTTCCAATCTGATTTACTGTCCTTACTCCCAATCTTGTGCTCTCACACAGCAACATATTTGAGATATTAATTAAGGAGCAGCATGAAACTTATTTAAGGGAGAAACTGTGGAAACACAGAAGAAAACAGTTTTCCATTAAGGTCTGTTTTTATGCGTGAACACTGATACTTAATCCCAGAGACTGGTTAGGTGTAATTGAATGTGCCTAGTTATTCTTTGCGTATTTGCTTTGTTTTGGGGTAGGTGGGTTTAGAATCTACTCCTTCATATCAGGTAGACCTGCCTGCAAGATGCACTTAATTAAGATGTTTCCCAGGGATGGATATTTAAGACCAGTGATGCCTCCTCTTAGCAGCCTTCACTCCTTCAGTTTTGATCTTGTATATGATTCTCCAGTTTTTGTAAATCCCTTGCTCTCTGTTGGCAGGGCCTGAAAATCCTTGGTTGGTACAAGCATATGTCTTTGCAGCCAAGCATCCCTTTGCCTCTGTGGTGGCACAGGAAGTGTTTCAGAGTGGAATTATCCCTGCAGATACAGACTTCCGTATCTACAGGGACTTCGGGAATATTCCAGGTATGTTATCAGAGAGCCTGTCAATGGGGGCATTATTTAACCCTTATCCAGATTTATAACAAGGGGTCAATCCTGTAAATGCTCACTCATGTAACGGTTTTAGGGTTTGGGCTCTAGGCCATGAACTCCAAACTGAAACTTGACTTGGTGTTTGCTTAAGTTTAGGAGGAACATATTGTGTTTCTCCCCTAAGAAAATAACCCTCATGGTTTTTGGTGTCCCACACAGACTAGGTGCATATACTCAGGGTCCCGAGTGTTCTCTGTTTCAGTGTGTCTTCATTCTCTGTCAGCCCCCTGACTTCTAGCACGCTAGTGCTAAATGCCATGGCACACTGAAAATTCTCTGACTTTTAAATTGTGGATTAATATAGCGAACTACAGTTGATCTTAATTAAACTGAAAAGGTACCACATTGTCAAAGTATAGCAGGTTTGAAAATATAAAATGCTTTTCTCTATGACAGCATTGACCACAGTATCGCTTTATAGCTGAGGTTAATACCACCTCACATATATAGGTTATGGAAAGCTGCTACTCGTCACCTTGCAATCCAGTGTATGGGCTACAGAAACTTGCTCATTTCTGGCATATGAGTTTGGTTGCAAAAACTGCCATTGCCATGTTGTTAAAACCAGGAAGAAAGAGAGCCTATTACAGGGGGCAACCACCTGGGGAAAATTACTTAAAAATCAGGAAAATCTCTTGGAAATCAAATATATATTATAGCATAGTTTACATTTAAAACATTTAAATTCAGGTGGGGAAAAAACCCCACTTGCAACCAAGAATTAAAAGAAAAATTATATATGTAAGGAATAGATGGGGGGAAAAAAGAAGCAGCACTTTTAGATTTGTAACTCTTATGGCTGCAGTCTTACTACTTTCATTGCAGTAGTCATGCTCCAGATGGTCAGGAGGGGACTTTTGAATCCTTAGTTTACATTTCACACTTATCCCTTTTTCCTAACTAATTAAATAATGGGTGGTTTAATTGGAGAAGACAGAACAAAATGACATCTCATTTAGCACAAATGATAAAGGAAAATTGGTTTCTATAAGAGGAGGAGGATTTAAGGTATTTTAATATGTCTAGCTTTGAATGAACACGGAGGTATCTTGTTCTCTAGAAAAGTGGTCTGCACAGAGTGACACTTAAGGACATGGCTAAAGCGAAGTATTGTACTGCATGCTCTGAACTGTTCTGAAGCACGCTTCTAATCTCAAAATGGATTGTGTAAGCATAGTACCTTCTGATGTAGCTACTCTGGGTCCATCTGTGTTTGAAAACGTATCTGCTCTATTAGGTGGCAAATGAGTTTTTATTGCCTTTCTTTTGATAGCCATGCAGAGCGAAAACAGCTGTGTTTGAGAAATTGATAATTCTGTTAGTGCACAAGAAGGAACAGTTTGTTGTGATCAGCTACACCATTACAAAATCAGTGACAGAACTAAGAGTATGTAGGTACGACTATGAGTGTACACGACTTTCTACAGTAGAGAAGTATGGCATGGCAGTAAAATACAGAAGGATCAAATATTTTCATATACCTTTAATTATGTCCATGTTCTGTTCTTAAGCAGTGTTACTACATGTGGTAAGCTGTTCAAGTCATAGTAGTCAAAAATGATTGTTGGGTTACATTGGTAGAACAAAACTATTTTTTATTTTGTAAAATGTTCTGAAAGCTTTCAAGTGTTTGATTAGGTTTAGGTAACTTTAATCATAGTCCTTTTCTATCTTCGTAGGAATAGACTTGGCTTTTATTGAAAATGGCTACATTTACCATACAAAATATGACACACCAGACAGAATTCTAACGGATTCAATTCAGAGAGCAGGTTGGTATTCAGACTTCTATCAAAAATTTGATAAAGAATATGGCTAAATGGAAATTGCTTCCTTTTCCCACTAATCCTTGTTGTAGCCCCTATACATTGGGAATTTCTTAACGATTAGTGATGCATAATCTAAACATTGGTAAACCTCAAAAGAAATCAAACTTCTCTGAATTCAGTGGCTCGTGATTTGTAACAAGCTATGGAGCCTCTTTCAGATTGAAATCTGACCAGGCCAGTGGTGACCAAATTCATCGCCCTCTGAGGACTGTTCAAAGAGCTATCTCTGGCTATTTTCGTATGGGCAAATATCCACAATACTTTGAATCCTTGTTTAATATTCTTCACAAGGGGACTGAGGGTTAAATGGGTGGCATGGAGACTGAACCGCCTCTAGAATTGGTCCTTCCTGAACCAGGGCAGAACCAAAATGGCAGGACAGTCTGGGCAAGCTTCTGCTGCTGCCACCACCCATATTTTATTATTTCCATGGATAAAGAGGAGAATTCACTTTCCAGATCTGTCATTACTTCTCCTTTTTATAAGCACTAAATTTACTCTTAAGAAGAGAATCTGTAAAAGTAATTATTAATAGATTTTTGAAAAACCACAACACCTAAAAGTGTGTGCTAGCCCCCACCAGGAATATTAACAAAATTAGTGTCTTCTTTCTTTGACTGGCAGAATTAAAGCAGTTTTACTCTTTCCAGTCTTGTTTCTCAATCTTTTTATAGGCACTCAAACAACAGTTGTCCTCTTGCAGTTATGAACAAATTATATAGCTAATATTCGTTCAGTTTTAGTTGAAGGAATTGGGTCAGCAGCAGAGTTCTGTGAATAACTTTAATGGAGATCAAACAGTTTTAATTTTTTTTAAAGTACTACAGTTGCAAGATGCCCTGGTGTACTTCTATTTTTTCCCCTATCCGTGTTGTAAAGCTGATGCTCCTCATTTTGATAATTCGTTACATCAAAAGCATTTCACTGCTTAGAGCTTGGTTCCCAAGGATTTTTATATCCAGGGTCACTACGTGGGTTTAGAGCAGTGGTTCTCAAATGGTGGGTCGTGACCCCAGTTTAATGGGATCGCCAGAGCTGGCGTAGACTTGCTGGGCCTCAGGGCTGAAGCCCAAACCCCACTGCCCGGGGCCCACTGCATTCAGCCCTGGGCGGTGGGGCTCAGTTTACAGGCCCCCTAGCTGGGGCTGAAGCCCTTGGGCTTGGGCTTTGACCCCTACCCTGCCCAGGGTAGTGAGACTTGGGCTTTAGCGCCCCACCTGGGGTAGTGGGAATCAGGCGGACTCGGGCTTCAGTCCCCTCTCCTGGGGTCGTGTAGTAATTTTTGTTGTCAGAAGGGGTTCGTGGTGCATTGAAGCTTGAGAACCCCTGGTTTAGAAGAATATTTTATGTTGTGTGTAATCAAATATGAAATGACAGCTAAAAGATCTTAAACACATTTCTAACGTGATGTAGAAGTATAATTTTAAGATGTAATATTTTTATTTTTGTATAACATCTATATATAGAACTATGCACTTGTCTTTCCTATTTTCATATTATAGATATTGTCTTTTTCCCCCCCTTAAACAGGTGACAATATTTTAGGAATGCTAAAGTACTTAGCAACATCAGATAAGTTGGCCAAATCTTTTGACTATCGGCATGGAAATGTGGTCTTCTTTGATGTGTTTGGTCTGTTTGTCCTGGCCTACCCTGCTCGTGTTGGCACCATCATGAACTATATAATAACTGCAGTTACTGTCCTGTATCTAGGAAAAAAAATATTACAGCCCAGAAACAGGGGTAAGTCCAGTTAAGAACAATGTGATTTTTCTGAAGAGAAGGAACTTGGTAAATTTTTAAATAAACAGGAGCTAACATGATAGGAAATTATCAGCAGATTATGCAATTACTTCCATAGATGAACTTTAAAATGGATATTGTGTACTCAGTGGCTTGTGTCAGTTGCTTTGGAGCTCATTGTATTAAGTCACTCAAGCATGAAATGACTACAGTGATAAAGGGATATCATCAAAGGCCCAAAATCAAGAATGTGTTTGTAGCTCAGCTTTTCATGAAAATTTCAGTGGCATTTTTTAAAAGTTAAAGACAGCCATCTGAAATTATTTCAAAATTACTCAATGTCCAGTGTAAATTATGTTGGTTTTAATAACACTGGCAGGGTTTTTTCCTTTTTCTTTTCTTTTTTAAAAAGGGGTATCTCTTTACATACAAATTTGTCAATATACAGCAGTAAATAATAAAACAGCCTTTAAAAGCAAAAAGGATAATAAAACTTACTGAAAGGACCGTGTCCATGTAGGCTAAATAGACTGTAAGGTCAGATGGGACCATTGTGATCATCTAGTCTGACCTCCGGCACATTGCAGGCCACAGAACCTCACCCACTCCTGAAATAGATCCCTAAACCCTGGCTGAGTTACTGAAGTCTTCAAATCATGGTTTAAAGACTTCAAGCTACAGAGAATCCACGATTTACACTAGTTTAAACCTGCAAGTGACCCATGCCACATGCTGCAGAGGAAGGTGAAACCCCTCCAGGATCTCAGCCAATCTGACCTGGGGGAAAATTCCTTCCCGATCCCAAATGCCCTGCAATTAAGCCTCCTTTAATTATTGGGAGGGGAGAAAGAGAGCACAGAACTAATAATTATATAATAATATAACTTAAAGAAATACTTTTATCAAAACTTTATAAACAAAACAAAACCCATGGAAACTACCTTCTTTCTCTGGGAAAACAAACTGGAATCCTTAAAAAACAAACAAAATCTTTCCTGAGGTTTCCTAGGCTGTGGGATAATCTCTCAAGGGAAATGCCCTGAACAAATCACTAGTTCAGTAAGACAGGATCTTGTAGTGATAAGGACATGGGCTGGATAGCTTAGGCCCTGATGCTGCAAAGGAATCTTCAACAGAAGACCCCTAAACCTACATTGCATCTTATTTAATTGCTTTAATGACCAAGGTGATCGTTGTTGTAATTTTAGTCCCAGTATAGCACCCTAACTGCAAGATGTAGCTACTAAAGTGGCCCATTGCATTCGAGTTTACTATTATTTCTCTCTTCCTTAGCTATTAACTACATGAAGGAGCTCTCCGTTGCGTTTGGCTTCACACTGTTAAGTTGGTTCTCCACATTCGTGACTGTCCTTATTGTGGCAGTGTTTATCTCTCTCATCGGACGGTCTCTTTCTTGGTATAACCACTTCTATGTCTCCATCTTCTTGTATGGAACTGCAGCTGCAGCTAAACTAATCCTCGCGCACACGTTAGCCAAAAAGTTCTATTATAAGGTAAGTGCTGATTCTTTGTAGTTTACTGCTTGGTGACATGGAGTAGAAAAATTAGATCATCTTGTTGCTCTTCTGTGAATTTCTAATTCTGCACTTTCCATTTTGAGTACTGCACACAGTATTCTAGGTGAGGCCATACCATCGATTTATATAATGGCATTATAATTTCCATGTTGTTCATCCTATTCCTTATGCATCCTAATTCCTTGTTTGGTTTTTTGACCACAGCTGCACATTGAGTAGAGGTCTTCATTGAGCTATCTACAGTGACATCCAGGTCCCTTTCTTGAGTTACTATAGTTAATTTAGAACCCTGTAAGGTTTGTATTGGTAGTTTACATTTTCACCTCCAATGAGCATTACTTTGCATTATTGACATTGAATTTCATTTGCCATCATGTTGCTATGACATTCCAGGGTGCAATGCAGATATTGAAGGGCTATATCACCTTTGTCCTGCAACCTGGGGTGCCTCACAGTATGCAGGTCATACGTCTGCTGGCAGGCTGCAGCTATACATGCTTCAGTCACACTCTGGTTTCCACCAGCCTTGGTTACCACTTGCATGGTGACCTCAACACACTCACAGTCCCAAATTTTCCCTCAAAATGTATGTTCTGCACTGTCCAACCTCCTGGACAGCTCAGATAGTTTAGGTCCGTTGATTCCTAAAGGGATCAATATCCAACAGTCCTGCTACTTTAAATGACGTTATCTCACAGTCCAGTTTAACCACAACACTGGATTAGTTTTGATTAAAGAATAAAACAAGTGTATTTAAATACAAGATAGGTTGTAAGTGAGTACAAGTATAAGATATTAAAATCAGAAATGGTTATAAGAGAAATAAAGATTAAATGGTTTCTAGTACTAGAACTTAACAAACTAGACTTGGTGAAGGTGAAATCCCTTACCACATGTTTTCAGTAACATTGCTAACCAATGTTAAAAATGTGCCCGATCTTGCCTGTGGACCCTGGTGTTTCCTTTGAAAAAAATAAAATAACCCCCACATTTGACAATATAGAACGCTGTACCAAAAAAAGTCTTTAATGTAATTGTATGTGCAGTAATAACACTGAGTCTACAGGAAGAGGCAGAGTTACAGCTGCTGATGAAACGATAATTCAGAATCTTCTTAAGTGTTTGTGAAATGTGTTTTCATGTGGTTACAGACAAACCATTTGCTACATATGAAAGTAAAAAGCAATGTGCATAAAACATGCATCTAGAAAATGTTGCCTTTCTTTTCCTTTAATTCTCTCTTCCTTCCCTCCAACTTCCAAACTAATCTCCTGTTAAACTACTTTTTTGAATCCGCTCTGATGTAGCATCTAATTGTATAGCTCCATAAAGGGAAAGAAATTGGTGTGGCAGTGTTTATAAAAGGATAGATGGTGACCAAACAAAACTTTAGCTGTGTATAAGCAACAGAAATTTGCAATAGTGGCCTTAAGAGATCTGATATATACTGATCACTGAGCAGGCTAATTCTGTATTTTTTCTCCTTTTTTTTTTCTTCTCCTTTACAGAATACAAATGAGCAGTACCTGGGGGAGATATTCTTTGATGTCTCACTTCTTGTTTGGTCTATTGCATTGGTTCTAATCACTCAGCTAGGCCTTTGCTCGGCATTCGTCTGTGCAATGTGGGTAGCGTTTCCTTTACTCACAAAGCTATTGATCTATAGAGAATTCAAACAAAAAGGTAAAAATTTATTTTATTATTTGACAACCTGGTAGCTCAATTATTATATGTCCAGGCATGATTACAGCCAGTTTGAACTAAACTGCAGAGAATTCCCATGAATGTGGTGTGGTTCTTTAAACAAAAAAAACTTCTCTGAGCTTTGAATTATTCTGATTTAAGAAAACCAGTAACATTTTTGTTAGGAATAACTGTAACCTTGACATGTAGGAGTGGTTTGAGTAATCTATATAATTAGAGCCCTGTGTGGATAAAAAATTTGCATCTGATCCGCGATCCACAAAAATGGTCCATGGATATCTGCCTCCGCGGAGGCAGATATCCACAGACACAAAGCGGATATCCACAGATTTGCAGGGCTCTCTATATAATAATCCAGTATTGTCACCCTGAAGCCTAGAATGTCTGAATCCGTGTGAAGCTGTGGAAACAGCAACAAGCATGTCTCTTTGTTCAGAATATCACGAGGTTCAATCATCACTAGAGTTTGTAGTCTGTTACCATCCACTTTCTAAGTTCTCAGCTATTTTGACTTTACGAATTACACCTGTTTGGTGTACAGCTACATATCTATGCCATGCCAAGAGTCCTAGACCATTGTGATATCACAGGTAACTCAACCTGTCACCACCCTTACTTTACAACTGATTTGCATGCAACAATTTCATTTGACCATTTGAAGGAGGTTGCACAGATGTGGATTATTTGGCTCAAATGCTACACCCGTGTGAGAGAGCCTCGGCTTTATACTATTATATAGTATAATATATATCAGTATAGACTCAGTAGGGCAAATTATCAGTGTGTTCAGATATGATCTTTGTTCAAATATTTAGATGGAAGATGGGACCTAAAGCAGTGTCATAGTTAGACACAGATATTGAGACAAAAGTCAGTTTAGCTTTTTTCACAATACAAATATAGTATCATGTGGCTTTAAAAATGTCTTGCATTGGCATGGTCTGTACCAAATGGAGCCTTCTGTTCATGTAGATGGACCTTGCTCTTGGAAATAGCTTGTATTTGTGCCTTGATATTGTATACAGTATATTGTAAGTTCTGTATCTTACAGGCTATAGAATATCATGCTTAGTTGTTTTTTTTCCTCTCTCCTGTAGGTGCCACAATAAGATTTGTCATGATTTACATGCTGGGAATGTTTATTCCATACCTCTATATAATGTACCTTACCTGGACGATATTTGAAATGTTCATTCCCATCATGGGTCGAAGTGGTACAGAAATTCCACCTGATGTAGTGCTGGCAGCCTTTATCCTTAGCAGCACTGTAATTCTATCTTCCTATTTTGTAAGTTGTTTTTTTTGTTTGTTTGTTTTTAAACCTTGTAATCTATATATTGAGCTACTTTTTTTGGCTCATTTGAAATTAGAAGGCAAATTTCAAATTCAAATATGAAGGCATATTTGAAATTAATGATGGTTTAATTGTAGGCTAAAAAGCTAGCTTATCACAAGGAACTCCCATAAAAGTAGGGAAATCAATACATTCAAATTAAACTAGACTCTTTAGAGCTGCTGTTTGTGGATACTTGAAAGCCAAATTCTACCTTCATATAGCGGTGTGCTCCTCTCAGTGAAGTTGGTTGGAGTTGTGCATGTTACAGGGTTGAATTTTGCCCAGTATCTGACTAGAGAGTTGGATTTATACATGATATGAAAATGAGATGCTGATGGGGAAGCTCAGTGGCTTTCCCCTATTGGTGAAGGAGTCCCCAAGAGGACCAACAGAATATTGACCAAAAAAATGTACTAGAGTAACCTGCTATCTATGAACATGGGGGTCCATCCCATTATAAACTCCCCTTCCTGTATTCAGAATGATTGTTTTGCATTCATGATGAGATTAAACCGAGCCATTGTTCAGGAGAGAGTTTAAATGCAGTAAACAATACATTGTTAGTTAAAGAAAATCCATTTAGACAGAACACAAGAGTATATCTGCTGTAGGATGGAGGTACAGAGATCAGTGCAAGGGAAGAGTATCCTCAATTGAAAAATATAATGTAACTTTCTTGAGGTATTTTAATACTGGAGGCTAATTAGGACTTTAGTGTAATTTAGGAAGAATGTGGCATTGAATATAAATTGACCTGAACAATATATAAATGACATCATGTTTTAGCACTGTTTTTAACAATGTGCCCTCACACAGTCCTCTAATTAAAAATAACCAGGTACCATTTTCTAATGAACATTTTAAAAAACAATGTGTGCATTCTTAAAACTCTAGGAAGTCTGCACATAGATCTAGCATATTGGTTATTTAAGATTGCAAGACTTTACATCTCTTGCATCAAACTAAATAACACTTGTGAAGATAATCACATTTTAAAATGTCCTCTGAATTCCATAAATTAGATCTTTAGAAATACACTAACACCATCTTTTGCTATGCAGTACAGTAATTTCATAACTAGTGTCTGACATTTTTATTCTCTAGCTTAACTTCATCTATCTTGCCAAAAGTACAAAGAAGACACTAATAACTTTAACTACAGTGTTTGGAGTTACACTAATTCTTGTTTGCAGTGGCGTATTCTTCCCATACAGTTCTGATTCTGCTAATCCAAAGCCTAAGCGAGTCTTTCTCCAGGTAAGAAAAACCTTACATAATATATTGCCTACATCATCTTTTTTTTTTAACTGATGTTTCTCTCTTCAACATCCTTTTCCCCCTTCAAAGAAGGGCATTTTGGCCGTGGATACAGGACAATTCATAAGAGGATTGTTCATTCCCAGGCAGTTAAAAAAATGTAGCTGCTTGAGATTATTGTAACTTTTTTTGTTTTCATTGCTCATGATGGGCCACACTCTTCCCTGACTTCTGTTCGGTTACACCAGGAATGAATTTGGCTCAATAAACATGTTTAAATACTTAGACATTTGTTCTAACAAACAATATTCTTAGAAGTAGCATGCAGGAAGCTAGGCAGACTCTCTCTCTTGATCCTTGTGGAACCATCCATGTACTTCCTATGGAGGCTGGCTCAGCTGCACTCTGTATAAGCTGATTTTGCTGGAGTGCTATGGTCAACTTGAAAGTCCATTATTTTTTGTCAAGGTCCAAATTTCTTGGGCAAGGAATAGTCAAGGTCCAGACTACAGAGAAAATAGTAATAAAAAATAACAGTAATGATGATAATAAGTAAATACAAATATTTTGGGGTCCATTTAAAAGCATGTTGCAAGACCTTCTAACATGACACGGGGGCAAGATCACACATCCCAGTCCAGGGCTGGTGCAACACAGAGCCTGGTATTTGGCTGGCCATCAAAGATAGAATTCGCCCTGTTCAAGAGGGTGCATTCTATCTTTAAACAAAGGAGAAGAGATTCTACAATAAGCTGCTACTCACCTAACTGCAAGCATATCTCTGCTTGGGCTCATCAATGCAATTTGCGTCCAGAATCTGCAGGAATCCCTGATATCTTAGAGCGTACACTTACCCCAAGTCTTCAGGCCTTGCGTTCGGTTCCCTGTGGGTGCACATAGCCGCAATCTGCATTTTCCACCCTCCACTTAATAATCGTATGATCTTCATGCACCCTGTCACAGCTAGATTTTTGAATGAGATTCTCAGATCCTTTCCACCAGTGGTGAAGATCAAACCTCAGTGTGACCTCAGTTGTGTTCTATCGTCACTCAGTAAGACTCCCTTTTGAACTGCTGGCCACTTGCATCTGTCCATGAAGGTGATCTTTCTGCTAGCTAAAACGTCGGCCAGAAGAGTCTATGAATGGGAGCACTTATGGCAGGCCCCCCATACACTGCTTTCTATAAAGAAAAGATCTTGTTATGCCCCCACCTCAGGTAGTTTCACAGGTCATCCACTTACCTGTATTTTTTCCTAAACCACATGTCTCAGAAGAGAAGACTGTATTCTCTGGACGTCGGGAGGCCTTTAGTCTTTTATCTGAAAAGAACAAAGGACATTAGAAAGACACTTAAACTGTTTCCATACCAGAGCAATCAAGAGGTCAATCTATACCGATGCAGAGACTTTCAAAATGGATCTCGGGTTATGTTACCTTTTGTTACCAACTAATCATGATGGGTAGAGGCACATTGCACAAGGGGGCAAGTTACTTCAGCTGCATCTCTGAAAGACATACCCATTCTAGAGATATGTAGGGCAGATACTTGAAGCTCTTTTTGTAGACCTTCATGAGACATTATGCCCTGATACAGTTGTCAACTGTGTATATGGCTGGGGGGACAGCAGTACTGCAGTTAGCTGAAACTTCTGTATCCTCTCCACCCGCCACCTGTTTGACTACTGCTTGTTAATCTTCCCATGTGTGGAATATGCATAGGGACCTCACTCAAAAAAGAAATACAGGTTACCCGTGTACATGTATATTCCATGTGTGGAATACAGATAGGGACCACACATCTCAAAGAACTCCAGTTACAGGTAAGTAACCTCCATTTACAGTCACCCAGGAAAGACCTATGAAAAATGTATAAGTACTGGGTTTAGAATTCCTAGATTTTTGGGATGTGAGATTCACACTTAGGCTTGTCTACATTGGAAAGTCTTTTTGGTATAATCTAAGGTGTGAATTATTAAACTGGTGTAATGCTGCATTTGGACACTCTTGTCCACTGCTTTTGTGTTTTTCAGTTTAGTTTATGTAGATTAATAAATTCCAAGGCCAGAAAGAAATATTGTGACCATCTAGTCTGATCTCCTGCATGACACAGGCCATTGAACTTCTCCCCCTCCCAAAAATTTCTAGAGCATGTCTTTTAGAAAAACATCTAATCTTGATTTTAAAAATGGACAGTGATGGAGAATCCACCATGTGACCCTTGGTAAATTGTTCCAATGGCTAATTATCCTCACTTAAAAATGTACGCCTTATTTCTCGTCTGAATTTGTCTAGCTTCAACTTTCAGACATTGGAGCATCATATATCTTTCTCTGCTAGATTGAAGAGCCCATTATCAAATATTAGTTCCTCATGTAGATACTAAAGCAGGGTTGACTCAGTACTTCAAACTTTTAGAGGGAGATTCATTGAGTGTTAATTTTCTGTAAACTCCTCCTAAATTCTTGCTCTCCAAAGTCTGTTGCTGCCTTTTCCCTTCCCAAGCTGGAGGCATCTGTTTGTCACTAGAGCTAAAAACTTCTTAGACGTACATAACAGCCAGTTCAGTAGTCCTGTACCTTCTGCCACACTCGAGCTGTTCTTAGAAACTTAGGCTCAGTTTAAAAGTCTCAGTACAGTCTCTCTGGTCATTCTGGACACGTTCAAAGTATCTCCCCTCTAAGGTTATGGCTACACAGCAACTAGACACCTGCGGCTGGCCCGTGTTGGCTGACTAAGGTATATGGGGCTCAGCCTGCAGGGCTGTTCATTGCTGTGTAGACTTGTTGGCTTGGTTTGGAGCACTGGCTCTGGGACCCTCCCACCCCATAATGTCCTAGAGTTCACACTCCATCCTGAGCCCAGAAATCTTCACGGCAATGAAACAGCCCCTTAGCCTGAGCCTCACGAGCCCAAGTCGCCTGGCGTGGGCCAGCCTCAGGTTTTTATTTGCTGCGTAGACATACCCTAAGTGCTTCAGTCAGGCAAACTATACATTACGTCTCTGGGACTATTGCCAGTGTCACTGGGCTATGCTGACCTTATTCACAGGGTGCAGTGAGTGCCTCTTGTAAAACATTTGGAAAGGGCAATCTTTTTCTTCCCTGAGTGCGTGGGGCTTAGTTTCTTTGCCTTGTAAAATTGTTTTACTTGAGTTCAACCTCTGTACTAGGGCCAATAAGCATTGATGTTTAAGAATGGTCTATTTGTGTCCTACAGCAATATCTAGTGGCCAAATCTGTGCAGGTGCTCAGGTACCACCATGCTGGGGACCATATAAGTACCTTGATAGAAACGCATTTTCTAACATACCATGGAACAGGGGTTCTCAACCTTTTTCTTTCTGAGCCCCCCCCCCCCCAACATGCTATTAAAAACTCCACGGCCCACTTGTGCCTCAATAACTGTTTCTCTGCATATAAAAGTCAGGGCCAGTGTTAGGGGATAGCAAGCAGGGCAGTTGCCCAGCACCCCACACCGCAGGGGGCCTTGTGAAGCAAAGTTGCTCAGGCTTCAGCTTCAGCCCCTAGTGGCGGGACTTGGAGCCTCGGAGTTCAGACCAGGTGGTGGGGCTTAGGCTTTCTGCCCTGGGCCCCAGCAAGTCTAATGCCAGCCTTGCTTGGCGGACCCCCTGAAACCTGCTCCTGGTTGAGAACCACTGCCATAGAAGAGTGGTTTTCAAACTTTTTTTCTGGGGACTCAGTTGAAGAAAATTGTTGATGTCCATGACCCAACGGAGCTGGGGATGAGGGGTTTGGGGTGTGGGAGGGGCTCAGGGCTGGGGCAGAGGGTTGGGGTGAGGCCTGCGGGTGGGATCAAGAATGAGGGGCTTGGGGGAAGCTCAGCTGGAGCAGGGGGTTGGGGTGCGGAAGGGGGTCGGGGCTCTGGGGTGGGGCTGGAGATGAGGGGTTTGGGGTGCAGGAAGGGGTTCCAGGTTTGGGGGGCTCTGGGCTGGGGCAAGGGATTGGGGCACAGGTGCGGACTTACCTCCAGTGGCTCCTGGTCAGCGGCGCAACCGGGGTGCACCACGGACTGCGCTGTGCCCCGGAAGCAGCCAGCAGCAGGTTTGGCTCCTAGGTGGAGGTGCACAAGCGGCTCTGCGTGACTCTCGCCCGCAGGCACCACCCTTCCCCGCCCTCCAGTTCCATTGGCTGGTTGCCTAGAAGCCAGACCTGCTTCTGGCCGCTTCCGGGCACAGCGCGGTGTTGGAAAAGGTAGGCACTAGCCTGCCTTAGCTGGGCAGCACCGCCGATGGGACTTCTAACGTCCCGGTCGGCGGTGCTGACCAGAGCAAGGCGACCCAGCGCCTTAACATACCGTGATCCAGTAGTGTGTCACGACCCACGGTTTGAATAACACTGCCATAGAAGACCTTACACTGTGCCAAAAATGTGTGGGCGGTAGTGGTGGGCATTTCAGAATCAGTTCTGACTTTATTAGGTTGCACAAAGTATTCCAAATGCCTGATGGTATTTCTGTTTGTTCCTCACTCTTCCAGCACGTGAGCAGAAGATTTTATGGCCTAAATGGAAATTTGGTAAAAAGTGACTCTGGAATATGGATTAATGGGTTGGACTATGCTGGAATATCTCACATCACTCCTCACATACCTGAACTCAATGACACTATCAGAACTAATTGTGAGGACAAGGCCCCTCTCTGTGGCTTTCCTTGGATTCTTCCTGTGCACTTTCTTCTCAGGTAACTTTCTTCTCGGTAATGCCACCGGCTCTTAGGCCCACATGGAACTTAATTTCCAAGACTCATCAGAAACTTTTGCAAAAGATTCATAGAAGGATGAAGAATAAAACTCATTTTGTAACGTTTTTGTCTGTCACTGCAAAAGGCTTTCTCTTTCATCATATTATAATGTCCCTGGCTGCAAGTGTTTTGTCACAGAAACTTTGGGAGAAAACATTTGATAACTGATGTCATGGTCTCGTGTCCGCCCAAACGGTAGCAATTTGTAAATCTAAAAATTCCTTTCTTTGGTTATTGTTTTAGCTTGTTTTACCTTAAGTTAACAGGTGGCTTGTGTCAAAAAGAATGAGGCACAGTGAAAGCAATCCTGCTGTTCTCTGAGTGTCCCTTTTAAATGTTTTGATTGTGGCCACAGACTGGGAAAGCATTAATCTTCACCTCTAGGGTGAATGGCACTTGAACACTTCATTTTGTAATAGCAAGGCCGCCCAGCCTTGTACAAAGACTTACATTTTGCCCAGAGTCTATAATCTTATAGCACTATAAGGCACTTCTAAGTGTTGCGTTGAGCTTAAAAAATGCTTTTTATTGTAGAAAGAACTGGTATCTTCCTGCTGCAGAAATTTCTCCCACAAACCCTGTTCACTTTAAACTTCTGGCCAAAGAGCAAATGCCCTGGGATTCTATGAAGTTAACCTTTGAAGTATCAGGTGAGTGGCTATATGTCTATCAGCCTCTTGTGATTTTTATGCTCCTTATAGGCTTAAATTCTGGTATTGAAAGTGGCTGTGCTAGCCCTAGGATAGTGGAGTGATTGGCACTAATGCATAATTGGGAACCTGGCATCAACTAATTCAACTCCCCAGGCACTCGAAAAATTGTGGCCATATTGCAGTTGTAAAGTTAAAGGTTCATTTGAATTACCAATTGACTTTTTTGTTAGCTAGAAATTTTTAAAGCCCATTTTATAACTCTGTCCCTCTATCCCATCACCCCCTTTATTTGTCTTGCTGCACAGGGTCCTCTATGGCTTCTGCTACGAACAGGGGAGCTGCTTAGTTCTGTATCTCTCATTGAGACACACAACTGGCAGTACACAGGCTACAGTACACGGGGGAGGGATAGCTCAGTGGTTTGAGCATTGGCCTGCTAAACCCAGGGTTGTGAGTTCAATCCTTGAGGGGGCCATTTAGGGATCTGGGGCAAAAATTGGGGATTGGTCCTGCTTTGAGCAGGGGGTTGGACTAGATGACCTCCTAAGGTCCCTTCCAACCCTGATCTTCTATGATTCTATGATTCTAAATCTCTCATACAAAATGAAATTAAACAGCTGATTGGGGCACAGAAGAACCTATGGTAGAAAAGTGTTTCTCTTCACCTCCTCCTACTAATACATCCAAATACATTTTCCTGTCTGATGTTGTAGGTCCCAGTCACATGTCGCTGTACATTCGACCACATGAACGGTCAACACTGTCCAGCTGGTCTCTTGGAGATGGAACTCCTGTTGCTAGTATAGGAGGGGATTATTTTGTGTTTTACGCTCATGGGCTGCAGGCTGTGGCATGGCGCTTCTGGATAGAATTGAAGGTGAGAGTGAAAAATGTTTGAGAAAACTTTAAAAATAAACCCAACTTGTTTTATTACATAGATTAATAGAAGCTAGAGAGGAGATTTAATTTGTCTTTTAGTCTGTCCTTTGTGGGCTGATACAAGGCTGTTCCTCACTGTATATAGATAGAGATATATTTTAGTGCATTCTCTTGTCAAACTTTAAATGACCCAAGGGATGGGGCTTCCATTATTTCCTTTGATAGACTCTTTTACAGTCTTCTGTCTTGCCATTAGGATTTTTTTATATTTAGCTCAAATTTACCTTTTCTTAATAGTATCTCACTGCTCCTAATTAGAGCGGTTTTTGTTATAGTCTAAATAATTCCTTCCCATGTACTCTGTTTACTTGCTTTGGGAAACTAGGACTCTTTTAAGTGACAAATCCATCCCCTTAGAAAGGGAGGGAGTTACAGGCTTTGTTTTGTAAACTTCCTGTGGATGCTTTTACCCTTTTAAGGTGCCCCTTTGAGCAATTCCCAGCTTCTTTTCCAAGGTGAATGTTGATGGGACCAGGGTAGTCACCTCTCATCTTACCTAAAGTTTCCCAGAAATAATTCACAGCATAGCTGGAAGCTTTTATTGCCATAGAATTTAAGATGTCTGATTCCCTTGGAAATTTTTATAGGGAACCACATAGGTTCAGCAAGGGTTCATTCCTGGATAAGGTATTCCGATCACTTACCAAATGATCTTTCAAGGTGGAGTAAAGAGATACTCACCAGCGGCCTTGCACCCAATTGTGCCAAACAGGAGTCTGTTTTGTACTGGAGCTCTGCCAGATGGGCAAGGAAATTGTATTTGTTACCTGAACGCGAGATTGAGGAGTTGGGAAGAGCTCCCAAAACTTGTAGCCCCACTTTGGTAGTTATGATCTGGGGGCTGAACTCCTTTGTATAGTAAACTGAAGGTAAATTAATTTCATTTAGTTGCTAGGAAAGGAACTCTGGTGCTGGTGATGAGTGAGCCTGCTGCAGGGCCCATCAAAATCTTGACAAGTAGAAGGAGCAGCCCTATTTATTCCAGTCTTTGGAAGCTTTTCACAGTAACTCTCTTCAGGCAGGAAGATTCACTTCCTTGTGTGCATGAAGATTTGATCATACTGACCTCTTCAAGGATACATGGGCCAAGTCCCGAGCACAATTGAATGTGTGCAGTCTTAAGTAACTGGTATTGTACATGTGCAACGGAATACAGATCAGCTGGGATATCGGGTCAATACCAATACTTCTATTGATTCTCTCTTCTATCAGGGATCTCCATTCTGCAAAGTCTCTTCTGCATGGTGGTAAATCGATTTTCTTTCACATTAGATAATACTGCTGGTATATTTTAACAGACCTTAAGAAGGCTTTTAACTTTAAAAATAGTGAACCATGGGGCTGATGTAGTATATTGGACACTAGCTGGCTTGTAGGAAGACTCAGCAGGGGTATCTGGAATAAATGGTATCTAGAACCTATGAAGAGGCCACGGTAAAAGTAATGCGTGGTAAATTTGGCATTGCCTTTTCTCACTTTCAGGCTGCAGAAAAGCACTCTGACGGAATGGTTTCCCTCGCCATAGCAGCACATTATTTCTTTGGGGAAGATCAAAAGTCACCTCAGCTGTATGCCTTAATGGAGAGATTTCCAAACTGGACATTTCCTTCTGGTTGGGTCTGCACCCATGACCTCTTTGTCTTTTAGTCTTGCAGCAATGCAAAGATAACAGATTAGTGTCACTGTGTCAGAAGATTCAACTCTCATTCATAATGAGTTCATTCTGGCAAGGTGCACAAGATGGTTTTCACTAATCTGTCAAAAACATTTTGGGCACAAGATTGATTCTGTGGTAGCTTGACTGCTTAAAGGATAAGCAGGGTTCCTGTCCTCTATTTCTCTGGGAGTGGGTGGTCTTGCCCTCTCGGGCTGGGGGAGAAGTGCCTCCATATTTATGCAGCTATAATTCAGCTGTTTCTCGCACTGATGTGGCAGTTTGACTAGTATAGATCTAACATGGACTGCATTTGAGGAGGTAACTTTAGAGAGTAGCCCTCTGTGCACTGTAAGTGAGGGTCTTTGTGAAGGAATTCCTGCAATGTTGTAAAATACTCCCCAGGTTTTAAATAGATGTGGATGCTATCACCTACAAACACTTAGTCCTACCTGTCCTATTAAAATAAAATAAGGTTTTGGCTAAAAGATTTTTGATCATGTATGTGATGGAGCAGAAGCCTTTTTCTGGGTAAGTATTACTGTGACCTCTGGATGAAACCAGTTTTGAAGTAGTCACTTAGGCTATACTGTGTCCATGGAAAATTACAGAGACTGGAAATTTCATGCCATGGAACTTTGATTGGTCTGTTACTTAGATCATTAACGACGTTTCTTTTCCTGTCCTCCACTGTTCTGTTTTGAAGATTTTTATTGGTCACTTCCTTTCTCTGTCCTTGTGCTAACTCTTTACCACAGTGACTTTTGAGTGGAGGAGGTTTGACCAAATCATAGTGTCTTCTAGTTATTTCCGTTGGGATCTTGCAGCCTATTACAAGTATCAACACGAAGACTAGACTTGTACATTAGATGCCAGCATGTGACGTTGTCGTGTACATCAGAGCACTGAGCCACACTCTGGCCTTATTTTTTTATTTTTTGAATGGGCATCTTGTAACTGCTTGATTACTAGTTTCTAAATGGGTGTTGATTATAAATCTCTATTTAGCATACTGGATTATTTCTTATAAGTACTTTTGTGTAGGTTTTCTTGGTTGGTTATGCGTAATTCATTTCACTTCATTAATACTTTGGTTCAGTGTTCAGTTTAAACAAAAAAGTGCTTTCCATATTTATTTATGTAACTATTGTGAAAAGAGACTTTTAAAGCATATGAAGCATCTGACATTTGTGGAGAACTGTTCTTATCTTAATCTTACAGCGTGGGATTTTCAAAAGCACAAGTGATTTAGGAACACAGCTCCCATTTAAAGTCAACAGGATTTGTGCTCCTAAGTTAGCTCTGTGTTTTGGAAAATCCCACCCCTTTAGAAAAATACAGCCACCAAAAAAAAATTGAATCTTTGGTTTTGTTTTCCTAAACTGGGGAAGTAGGGAAAATTTTTAGACTGTTGGGAAACTTCTCCAAATTAATTCCAGCGGTTTGTGCTGACCATTCTCTAGCACAGTGGCGTGAACTTAGTGCTTTGTTCACCCGAATAAAAATTGCCAAATTATATGCACATGCATCTTGTGCATGCACCAGTTAAAGCAAACAAGCTGTAGTGTTGTGGATATCTACACAGTATGTGAGAAATTAATGCTTAAGATGACATTCCTCATGATGTGCAGTTGGCTCTGAGGGATGATGGTTCTCATGATCAGGTTTATTGGCTTCTAATTTAATTTTTTTTAATTGTTCAGTTAGAGTGTATTTAACCAGCATGGAACAAATCAGAATATTATGAGGATACATTTGTAGGGTGTTGCATGACTGAGATTCTCACAGACCAATTAAAGTATCTAATTGTTTTGGTTTGTGTTCTGCATAAAGGCAACAAAACCACTAGACTAACACTGTTGGCTCAGTAGCACCTGGTCTTTCACATACAGTGCTTATCCCTATTCATTTAGAGTATTTAACTATAAATAGGGGTGTACTATTAGCAATCCTAATAGTTTTGCAGAAATCTGAATCTTAACAGGTTTCTTAAATGTATAGTAAGTCTCATTAAACGCACTATTTTGTACTGCACTTACACTAGAGTTGGCACAGTTAAACTTGATGAAGGATTAAGGCTGTACCAGAATTATTCACTGGTTTCCCCAAAATTAGTATTTTTATTGTGCCTCTAACTTGTAAACTTAGAAAACAAGTGCAAGAAGAGTCCATGAGGAGGGGGAAAATATCCATGTGCTGCATGTAGATAACTTCTGGAACTTCAGTGAAGCAATAACTATATTTTGTTACTGTAAGAAAAAGTAAAATGGTGTTGCTAACTCAGGATCACCCTTTATTAAATAGCAGAATTAAATTGTCTGGGATGTCTGGTTATTGTGAATTCCTGCCTTATGAACATGCTGATTCTGTTACTGGGAGATTGATTGTTTTTGTTTCTAGCACTGCAAGCCCAACCCTTTTACTTGAGACTTGGGGAATTACACTTACTGGTAAGACATGGCATGACCAAAGAACGTAAATATATTCTCAGTAAAGTGTGGTCATGGAATGAGAGGGCGATGTGTCTGCATACCTGAGGTAGGTGAGCCTGCTTCGTGCAGCATAGGTTTGCTGAATTGTTTAGCAGGTGAACAGGCTTCTAAAAACTGCAATGGTACAAATCACATATAGGTAATCAGAGATGCCAAAATGGCAGTGGGATTCAGATATATTGGTTATGTTGAATAAAAACTGTTTGTGTGTGTGTGTGTATGTAGATAGTGCAGTTTCCTCTGTATTCGTTTTTTTTTACCCCACCGAATTCTAGAAATAATTCTGCAAGCCCTACATGCAACTCCGTCATTTCACAGTATAAACAGTGCATCCTTCAGGAACTCACCTACCTTTTTTAATACTGCAGTTTTCTTGCTTGAACTCATAATAAAGCACAGTATTGGACTTAACTGCCTTTGTGACATGCTTCATAACTAAATTGAAATATGCCCAAAGGTTGTCACTCTCCTGCATTGAGTTGAAAGGTAAAGGTGCACTGTGGTGGAAGCCTTTCTTTACTTTTAATGGTGCAGTAAGTGGATTAATTGTTCCATTTGAGGTGGTAGAAGTTTCTAGAGGTCTAGTATTTTTAAAATTGCTTTCATTTAGGCTAACTCTTACCACATGAGACTTTTCAGGAGTACCTGTAAGTCTTAATAATTTAAACCTTTACCAGTGGGGTGTCTATATAAATAAACAATATAAAAGTTTCAGAATTACCTTACAGTAAGTGTGGGTCTGTGCATTCTATACACATGGATCCCACTCTTGTACACAGGTGCTCAGAATCCTTTAACCAGCAGTCTGTATTTGGGGCTGTGGATGTGCCCTGTATGCCTACACGCCACCCCTCTTGAGGGTGCAGCATCCCCATCTGCATATAAAACATCTTGAAGAACCTCAGTTACTATCAGAAGCGACAAAGGATCCTGTGGCACCTTATAGACTAACAGAGGTATTGACGCATAAGCTTTCGTGGGTCAATACCCACTTCTTCGGATGCAAGCAGTGGAAATGTGGGTTACTATCAGGTAAGTAACCATTGTTTCTTTGAGTATGTGTATATGTGTATTCTGCTCTTGGTGATTACTCAGCCTTAACTCCTCTAGCACATGAGATGGAACCTATCGAAGTAAAGACTAATACTGCTTGACCGAACTGGGCAGCAGAGATGGAGGCTGATACCTGTGACTGGCGATCCATGCTGCTGCTCAGCATTTCCAGGTTAGGCTAGAAAGTCTGATTTCCTGCGTAACACAGGCTCTGGGAGTCCCATGAATTAATTCCTGCTTCAATTCCAAAAGCTATGGTTGACTAGAGCACTGGTTTTCAATCTGTGGTCTGCTGATTATGTCTAAGGGGTTAACGAAACATTGTCATTACCCTAGAACAGTGGTTTTCAATGTGTGGTCCACACACTGTGTAGATTTCCAAAGGGGTCTGCAAATGAAAAAAAAATGTTGAAAATCACTGGACTAGAGCATATCTTTTGACTTAAGATTTCCAGTGAGGTAGAGTCCGCCACAACCTATGGTAAACTGTTCCTCATGGTTTACTCTGAAGCGCTTTAGCTTCAAGCTAGTGGATTGCTCTGCTAAATTGAAGAACTATCAAATTTGTGTTCACCATGTAGGTTTTAATTTGATCAGTCTAAGCACCGTGGAGTCTTATAATGCCCATTTTTCTGTAGCTCTTCTCTTCCAATTTATCACCATCATTCCTGAATTGTGGACACAGCTGCACCAGTGCTAATGAGGTAATATGTTTCCTACTCCTGCCTGTAGATCCAAGGATTGCATAAGGTTTTTTGGCTACAACAGTGTTCATGTTCACCTGATTATCCACCAAATTCGTAAGAGAGTCATTGCATCCCAGGATCAAGTCCCCCATCGTGTAAGTATGCCCTTACATTCGCCCTGTAAACTGGGTCCAAACAATTGAGAATTTGGTATCTATGACCCACTGTCACTATTTACTAAGCCTCAAACTGTATCAGTAATTGTTTTCTTCCAGTTCATTGATAAAATGTTAAATATCAAGCTAAGACCCAGTTCCTGCTGTACCTCACTAGACAAACATGTGTGAGGCCTATGCACTGCTGTTGCAGCTGTCTCAGTCCCAGAATAAGGTAGACGAGACTATCTTTTATTGGACCAACCAACTTCTGTTGGTGAGAGGAAACCTTTACACAGAACTCATTAGTTTAATATATGCCATGTTCATTGGGTATCTATTCTAGTTTCTTAAGTCCAGATTTCTAAAGATATTGAGGCACATGAGTCTAAATTCCATTGTCATCTGATAGAATTCAGACTGACTTAATAGCTTGTGAAAGTAAGATTTAGGTTCCTAAATCAATTAAGCATTGCTATGCTTAAATAGCTTTACAAATCTGGGCCTTAAAAGTGATGTAGTACCCCATCACATGCCTTAGAGAAGCCAACACATTTATTACATGTATCCTCAGCAAGAGGAAGTTGAGCTGGCCAGCAAGTACTGACAATTTTGCACAAAATTAAGGTCTAGAAGTGGGTCTTCCACTAATGGTATGTTGTAGAGGGACATATTAAATGCTATTTGAAATTACATTGAGATCTAATTCATTATTTTGCCCTTCCCCAGCCAAATATAGCATTAATGAAGAATGCTGTAAGTTTTTAGTATTGCTTTTACTAACAGGACAGCTAACCTGCTCAGTTTTACAGTCCTGTCCACAGGTAATTTGCTATTTGTGTTCATTTTAGCTAAGGCTATGACACTGGTTAAGGAATAAATTTTGTATGAAGAAAAAAACCCTCTATGCTCTATTCCAAAAAGGAGAAGTGTCCAGGTTGGCTTTTAAGATGCTTTGCGTTAGTGAGATCACTGCAGATGATTGTTGCAAGGCAATTTCTTCTATATCTGTTCAAACTACATACATTCCAGCACTGTTGTTTTATAAGTTCTATACTTGTTGAAGGATTTTACAATTTAGTGCTGTGAAGGGAAATTAAAAACTTTCAGAGGCTTAGGGCAGTGATTTTCAACCAGGGGTACCTCAACTCAGATATTTTTGCTAGTACTTATGTAAAACTAGGCAAAGTCAGTACAATGACTTGTTTGTACTGCTCTATGTATTTACACTGAGATGTAAATTGAAGGATAGTATTTTATTATATGGTAAACAAGAAAGTAAACAATTTTTCAATAATACATTTTGTATTTTTGTGAGTGAGGTAATTTGAGGGGTACATAAATCAGACTGCTGAATGGCTGAGAGTCACTGGCTTATGGTGAAGGAACATTTACAGCACCAAGTTCTAATTATAGCAGTAGCTGCCATTTTCCTTCAGTAGGAAAAGTCCTCAGTATTTTTAAATTAGTATAGTTTCAAGGAACTTTTGTTGAAACCTCACTTGGTGCAGGAACTTTTCCAAGCTCACTTCAGGTGGGTGCAGATCTATCTTTCAACTCCTGAAAAAGTTAGATTTATTACAGGAGTCTAGTCTAAACTTCTGTTGATACTTTTTTCCAATACAGCACTCACTTTATTTTTCACTTTTAATAACTACCATGCACAAATAAATTCTGTCAAAGTCCAATTTGTCATTTATATGTACTAATTCAGACTTACTTGCAGCATTAATGTTTGGGTTTTAAAGGCTTACTTTCATTTGATTTTTCTCGCCTATGGAAACTTGACTGGCCATTGTCACAAAATTAATTATTTTTTGCACCAAGTTTAAGTTGACTATATTCTTTAACCCAGTACTAGATTTAAAAGTCAGTGCACCAAAAGCTTAATACAACCATTTTATTGTTCAAGTCCCCTAATTTGGATGGAAGAACATACTTCAGATAACTGACATTAGTATGCTTTATTTACTAGGCAGGTATGTCCCCCATAGTTATATATGTCTGTAGATTACATTTCAAATCCTGTTTTGATTGAGTAGTTTTGCTGCTTGTAAGCCAAATAAAACAATCAATAAAATTACACCATTAAACTCTTTAAAACATAAATAAGCAAGACGTGCAACCAGCCACTTATTTCACCCTTGTGAATATTCTTCACACTTAAGACAGGTCAGGTTTTATTTTCAGAATTTGAGTGGGAACAACAGCACTGGGAGACTATGCTGTAACTACCACATGGTAAAAAATCAATACAGTGATGTTATAAAAATAAGCTAGTGGGATTTTGTATAAAATAAGTAATGTTGCATTATTTTGTTCAGATTGCACAGTACAAACAAGCTAATATCTAAATTTTAATACTGTTACAGGTATTTAATATTACATATATTGGGGGGACAGCAGCTAGGAAAATAAGCACCTCAAAGCAGCTATGAGACTTCCGTAGCCAGCTTTTCATAACAGTGGCCGAAAGTTAAAATAAAATCTTATTTAATTACAGGTATACACATTATAAAATGTTTGAAAAAATGTAAGTATGCACTGCTTACATATTACTAAAATTTAGTAACAGTACATAAGTGATTCTATTTACATAAAAAATCCATTCCTGGGAAAGGAATTTACACATGAAATAAATAAGAACCTTCAGTAATCTTAAAATTAATGGTAGGTCAGAGTGGCCAAGGGTAAAAATCAAGCCACTTTTAAAATGTTACTCTAAGGACAGGTCAGAGTAAAAGTATGCCACATCCAGAAGGAAGTGCAACTCTGCTTTAATTTTACCAGTTAGTTATAACCATGCAAAATACACAGGTACCTTCAAATATGGTACAACCCCAAGAGCATGAACAGTACACCCTTGAGAATATTTATACAAGAATATTCACAAAAACATACACTTTACAATTCTTTAATACAAAATATTTAGTGATATCAAACAGCATAATCTATTAAACACTTATGGCCTGAGTCAACTGGGATCTAACTTTCTAGCTAGCTTCATCTTACAAGAAAAACAGGCCAGGTGGGGATAATTATAAAACTGTAGTCATCTCTTGCTTTCTCTCATTATATAGGAGATATTCAGAAGGTTGTCCGAATTAGGTGAGACGTATGGCAAAGGAAACGGATGTTAAAATAAAATAAACACGGCATTGATGCCTATTGCTGTCCTTCTGCAATCAATAGCCAGTACCAGAGAGCAAGCTCGATTTAGAGAAGGACAGAGGAAGAACCAGTCTTGTTCAAAATAAAACCAAATCTTTTCACATAACTATTCTCTTGGTTTCAATTGTAGGTGTTTGAGCTGCTTATTGGGAGGTCACCTTATACTCATCCATGGATCTGACATTCTCTATTCAATGCTTGTAGAAATCAATCATTAAAATCCAACCCGGGGAAGCATGTCTGAAAGCTGGTTTGCTTCCTTACAATCCTGATGATGTGTGTACTTATCTGCCAGCTGTGCTATCATTAATACCATCTCTCCAACAACTAAAATCATGTTAGGATACAGTGCAGTCGTAACTGCCATCCTGGAGAGGAGAATCCTCCTCTGCCCCAGACATGTCCTCTTCGTGTCGACTCACACTGCTACTTCCACTATCACTCTGAGGGCTAGTGCTATGGCAAGTCAAACTCCGGCTTTCCTCTGCCCTGGGGCTGGCTTGTTCAGTAACTTTACAAGGGTTCACTGGTTGAAAAGCTTCAGGGTGCACTTGCTCTTCTGATATCTCACTTAGTTTCTGGAGCTGTGGCTTGATGACATTTAAAAATGGCTTGTACCCAGGGCTAAAGAACAAAGAAGGAAGAGGTAACTATGCAGTGAACTAAAAATAGCATTTCATTCACATTCTGCCCTCTAGGCTTCAGCAGTAAACCATCACTGTAGACACACCTCTTCGAGCTCTTGCATAAATCATGGGCAATTCAAATAGAGACCATTGTTTTAGGGGACTGTGCATTATAACAGACTGTTACAGAGCTGTCTTCCCTGTGGATTGCTTTAGGGAAGTTGCTAAGGAAAAGTCTCAGCTGAGTGCCTAAACTCTTACTGAAGTCAATGTAAATGGAGACCCGAGTAGTGGAACATTGTCAAAATACCAAGTTATATATTGTAATAGGAGGGTCCCTTCATTTATTCAAAAGAATTTTAAAACTTACGAAGTAATAGTGGAAAACAGCACTGTGTTCTGTAATTAGTAAAAAATGGAAAGTGATGAATTTTCAATGCAACTAGAAACCTAAGTAATCAGTGTATTGCAGTGGCACTGAAAAGCCTCAGACAGGATCAAGGCTCCAGTGTTCCAGGTCTTGTACAAACACACAGGAAGAAAAGAGATTGCAATCTAAAAAAACTTTTTAGTGAAAAACCTCACACTAGTAATAATATAACCCCCAAATTGAATTACGCACAAATCCTGTATTCAGCCATCTATCAAAACTAATCTGCTGCAATGACACTTACCAGTCTGTGGAAGCCCATCTGTCTACAGCATGTAGCCCAGTCTTGATATTCTGCCAGATCTCTCCATCGGCATCAGAGGACTGCATTATGATCAAAACCTGGTTGATTATTGAAGATTCTCTGAGAATAAGGCCTATGATAATACACCAGTCCAGACATCCTGCTTCCATGAAGATGTGTAGCAAATACCTATGAGAACAAAACAGTTCATGCAGTGGCACACTTTTTCCCCTCCAAAGGGGAAAATTCAAACAACCCCAGATCACATACATGCTAAAAGCAAGACTGAACATATTTTAGTCCCAAGTCATCTCATGATGATGTAACTTACCGTAGTTGGACCTGTGACTTGTGTGGCCCTTTACTAGCCAGTTCCAGAGAGAGATGTTCCAGCTCTGACTGTGTTAAACTTAGAGTGGAGATGTTTTCATCCACCATGGTCCAGTCACCATCCACAATAGAACTTGTTTCCGTCAGGTCTGTTGCTGAACCAATGCTGCATTCATCACCTACCAAAATACATTCAACAGGCTATTTGGAAAGCCATCTATTAATAGATCAGGTGTCAATGCTGTCTTTTGCACTGCTTCCTCCAGAAACTGACTGGGGACATTTAATAGTTAAATATTTACACACCACCGTAACTAGCTTTGGGATTCAGTAAGGGTGTTATTGGGTACTGAACAGCTAGTAGTTAGCCAGGAGCAATCTGAATTTAGGTACAGTAACGCCTCACTTAACGTCGTAGTTATGTTCCTGAAAAATGTGACTAAGTGAAACGATGTTAAGCGAATCCAATTCCCCCATAAGAATGAATGTAAATGGGGGTGGGGGGGGAGATTAGGTTCCCCCACCTTACCTCACACAGGCACAGCTTACTGGCACTGCAGACAATGAGACAGGCAAGGAGGCTGAAGGTGCTGTAGGCTAGGAGAAGCACGTTGCAACAGCAGCTTCCCCTACTGTGCAAGCACCAGGGGCTGGGGGGGGCGGGGCTCAACCCCACCCACTCCACCTTTTCCCCCAAGTCCCCACCCTTGACCTGCCTCTTCTCCCCCTGCCTCCTCCCCGATTACTTCGCATGCCATGTCCTCGCTCCTCCCCCCTCTCTCCCCTGCCTTCAGAAGGCTGCAAGCCAGCACAGCTGATTGCCGCAGGCAGGAAGCAGGGGAGGGAGGGGGAAACCTGCACTCCATGTCCTCGCTCCTCCTCCCTCCCCGCGGCAAGTACTGTTGAGCTCTTGGACAGATGTAAAAATCTCCCGAACACTCTACCACAGTGAACATCTTAATTGATCCTAAAACCAAAGAGTCACTGGAAATAGGTTACAAGGCAGTTCTTCTTAGCATGTGCGCAACATGCCCCAGGTGGCACATGACCAGGACTCATCGCCAAATTTGGTCTGCTGGTTGGATCGTTAGCTTCCCTGGGCACTGACAGGGAGCACGACATGAACGCTGATTCATGCTCCCAGTTGAAAGTTATTTCCAACAGTCCTATAAGCCAAAATCGTGTGCCTTTGATTCCTGTTCATCTTAGTGTAAACATCTGATGATCACTATTGTCAGTTTTAGAGCACAGCGTGAGTGAAATGGGCATGAAGGATACAAATAAGTCTGCAGAGCAGGAGTGGATTGGGAAGTGTGAAACTGATTTAAAATTGACGTCTTTGTCCAAATGAAGCAAGATACAGAAAGGAAACTTTTAGTCAAATTTAATTATTAAAATCATCAGTATTAATAGTTTCAGGTGCTACCAACACAGGTAAGGACCTTTTCTTTAATTAAAAAAAAAATATTGCATGAATTTTTACTTTCAATCCCTTTTAAATACAGCTGTCACTTGCATGGTCATAGTCTTCAATTTTGACTCAGCCACAAAGATCTCAATGCACTTTAAAATGTTTTTAGTATACTTTTCCACTGACTGAGCCAATCTTTTCTGCATTGCGATATCACCAGATAACAGGACAGCACCATACAGCAGTGATGTGCATTCATGAGAAAGGATGCATACCTAGGTGCAGTTTTCTGAGGGTGATGCAGAAAAGGATATATATGAGAGAGAGAAAGAGAATGAATGAATGAATGAATGGAGAAATAACCTACCTTTATTTAATAAAGGAGAGAGGAATGCATCTTGCATGTGAGGTCCATGGGATGAAACTGTGTCCATCTCTCTCTGGGAGGAATTGATGGTGCTAAGCCAGCTGTGACTCTGAGGTGCACTTGAGACCCCTGTGTCCATTTCCACATTTAAAAAGCTGTCTGCAGACTGGGACTTGAGCAGCTGCTCTCCAACAGCTAGAAATAAGGAGGCATTTATAAGAAACAGACCTACAATACAAGTAGCCATTTTATAATACATTTCCCAAACAACTTTACACAGTTATAGCCAAGTCAAAATTCAAGTAATTAAGTTGCTGACAAACGAACAAATGCAAGGGAATGCAGATCTTATGGCTATTGCAAGACCCTCTGATCAGCCTCACTGTACCTAGACACTAGCACACAGTGAAAGTGCCATCTAATATGCTGCTGGCATAGCTGAGCTACCATGTAAACTCACTTTCTTGCAATCTTGAGACAGAGAAACTCAGTCTAGCTTATAGAATTAAAAGATGCTTTAAGATTGCAGTGAGATCCATGTAGTAATCTCACCAAATAATATACTGAAAGATGTAACATTATTGTAATACAGGTTTGAAAATGGCAGCACATTCTCACAATTTTAAACTCTTCCATCTCACTACCACATTGCTAGCAAATTTCATCAGGTCACATGAAAAACAAGGTGTAGCTTTAAAAATCAGATAAAGCTGATCAAATGCTCATCTAAAACCACATAATGTACTGATTTTAGTCACTTTCTTTGGCTGAAGTTGTATAAAAAGTTGTGTCCAGACTGACCTGTAACAGAGATTAGTTCTCTGATTTAATACAACTAAAATATAACTTCTGAGAGAAAACAGGAAATCTCAACAGGGAAGCTACAACACGACTACTACGAAGACATGAGGTCTATGCTAAACAAAACCCCTTCAAAACCATGCAAAGTAAGGAACTGTGCAGGTGATAAACCTCAACCTGTTCTTTGCTTGGCTGAACTGAGATACGAGAGATTCAAACTGATGGAGGCAGGACTGCAGGAGAGAAACCTAGTCCACCAAAATAACTCGGATGGCACAGCACCTGTCTTGTACTTTCCATTCTTGAAAGGTGAATTAACAGAGCAAGCTGGTATGACTGGAAATGGCCACAGAAAATCCTTGTGTAGTCTCTTCAAGGCAATCACAAAATCCTCCACACGAGCAGCTCGGGCTCGCTCCTTACACAGCCAGCCAATCAGCTCAAAGCCTAATTGCGCAGCAAAGCAGCCAAGGTCTTTAAGCCTGATTTCCTCCAGCAAGCGTCGAGCATGACGCCAGAGCATCATATCAATGTACATGTTCTCAGCACAGTCACTGTCTTTACTCCACCTGTGGACCAATACAAGTGAAGAGGTGATATTAAGACTGTAGCCTACAAGTCACTTATAGATCAGCTGTAGCACAGATACACGAAATTGCAAAGTGAGTTGAACAATTTAATGGTGAAAATCACTTGCACGTTGATAAAAGAAACTACACATTACCTGGGGTTCCTTTACCCAAGAGCCTCCACTCTCACGATGATCTATGTGACAAGAGGAATGTGGTAGATAGAAACTAGATAGGCAGCACCAGCTGCAGGAGCTTAAAGTCTTAGCAAGGAAGGCAGAGCTACCTGTCACTAGGGAAGCAAGGAGCAGCCCCCCTTCCAAAGTGGCCTCTCAGAGAAAGCAAACTCCAGAAGACTGTGGCATTAGCAGTTGCTCTCACAGACAAGCACTCCTGTCAGTCTCTCAGCCCTCAGCTGGGGCTCCCCTGTTAAGCAGGGGGATGAGTCCCACCCCCTCTGCATCACCCCACTGAGCTCCACCTGGACCCCCACCCCACCCAGCTCCACACTCCCAGCCCCCAACCCTCCTCGCTAACCCCCCCCCCCCTGCTGAGCCCTAACCAGCTTCACCTAGACCCCCCTGCAGAGTCCCATTGCCCCTGCACCCGGAACCCCTCCAATAAGCCCCTGTGCATCCAGATCCCTCACTGAGCTGCCCACACCAAGACTGCCCCACACCTGGATTCTGCTAGCCTGAGCCTGCCTGCCCACACCTGGTGCGCCTGGCACAGAGGGGCAGAGCCCTGGGGTGTTTCTGGGGCAGCCTCACCGCCAAGTCCCTGTCCTGGGGTGGGGGACTCTAGGGTGATCTCCCATCTCCATGCAGCCAGTGACCTGCGCTCCCCACTGCCATGCCGGAGCCTCCACATTTCTTTATTGACAAATTAAAATGTGCAGAGTTTTGTGGGGGTTTTTTTTGGGGGGGGGGGGTGATGCAGAATTTTGAGGCTCAGAATTCTCTCAGGAGTAGCAACGTCACTGTGCTGTGGCACCAGGAGTCAATTCAGGACAACTAGCTTTCAGCAAATGACTCTTCAGGAGATGGACATTCATGGTAGTCTTGCAAGTTTTTGGAGAGGAGCTTTTCCCTGGGTCAGTGTTTCATACAGGTACTGAGTGTCTAACATGAACTTTAAATACTGTTCCAGGCAGTGGACTTTGCTACTATTCCACCCCCCGCACAATCTTCAAACAGGAGAGGCCTGTGAAGTCCAAGAACCCACTGAAGGGGTAACAGAGGAAATGTGCTTCATATTACAGTCAATGCAGATATCTAGCCTGTTCCTTCCTACACCAAGCACCATAACTGAGTGGGAGGGGGGACACTGCCTTTAAAAATAAAAATGTACAGTACTCTGGAACACAAATGTCTTACTGGATCAGACCAGGGGTTCATATAGTCCAGTACTTGGTCTCTAACAATGGCCAATACCAGCTCCTTTACAGAAAGGAAGGAAAATAGGATATGATTAACTTTATTAGGAGTAGGCTAACTTCCAATAGTTAGAGATTTGAGTAAACGCTTAAGCTTAATGTTTTTATCCCTTTATGGGGTTGAAAGAGGTTGAAAACTATGTAATTTTCAAAATAAAAATACCACAAGAAAAACAATGATCAAAACTGATACTCGGGAGAAACATTTAGATGGAATTATTAATTGCATCTCATATGACTAGTCCAGCAAAACCTACTTCTGGCAGATCAACACCAGATTCAGAGAAAGCTGGTCCATTCCACATAAGAAGTATTTAGCGCTCCCTAAGAGAGAGAGTCATTTTCTTCAAGTAGGAGTCTTCTGCCAGATCAAAGATTATTGTAACTTAGGGAAAAAGATATGTTTCTCTGGACAGAATCCTCCCGTCATGAAGATGACAACTGCACACCGAACAACAGAAGGAAGGGTGACGAATTCCAGCTGCTCAGAAGCACAAAGATTTAGAAAATCCATGCTTATGGCTAAAAATTCCATAGGGAATTTCTGTGCTCGGGCTGGTAGGAGCTCTTAATACCAAAATCATAAATCTAAAAACTTCGATCCAACTATTAGAAATATCCTAATTTTAAATGGTACAAAAAAGGAAAAAGAAAGAGTTTTAAAATAGCTTAAGATTGGAGAAAATTCTCCTAAGAACATAACTCAACTCAGTTTGCAGGACATCAATCTGACTTCACTGTAACTAAAACTGATCTGAACTGCATGCTTTCACCAGTAATTGCAATAATTATTGTTCACACCTGTCTGTGAAGTGCTAAGCTCACTTAACTTGCCTTACTATCTGTTGTATTGCTTAAAAGGATTAAACTTGAAACCTTTAGTTTGATGAGTATATAGCTACATCTCAGCATTCGCATGGCACTTTTGTAGCTGGCATTGCAAGGTATTTACGTGCCAGATATGCTAAACATTCATATGCCCCTTCATGCTTCGGCCACCATTCCAGAGGACATTCTTCCATGCTGACGACGCTCATTAAAAAAATAATGCGTTAATTAAATTTGTGACTGAACTCCTTGGGGGAAAAATTGTATATTTTACCCACATTCTGCCATATATTTCATGTTATAGTAGTCTCAGATGATGACTCAGCACATGTTCATTTTAAGAACACTTTTCCTGCAGATTGGTACTTTCTTTACATTTTGTCAAATGTGAGATTTCTAAAGATGGCTACAGCACTGGACACAAGGTTTAAGTATCTGAAGTACCTTCCAAAATCTGAGAGGGAGGTGGTGTGGAACATGCTTTGAGAAGTCTTAAAAGAGTAATAGTCCGATGCGGAAACTATAGAACCCGAAACACCAAAAATGAAAATCAACCTTCTGCTGGTGGCATCTGACAGATGATGAAAAGGAATATGCATCGGTCCGCACTACTCTGGACTATTATGGAGCAGAACCCGTCATCAGCATGGACACACGTCCTCTGGAATGGTTATTGAAGCATGAAGGGACGCATGAATCTTTAGCACATCGGAAATGTAAATATCTTGCGACACCAGCTACAGCAGTGCCATGAGAACACCTGTTCTCACTTTCAGATGACATTGTGAACAAGAAGCGGGCAGCCTTCTCTCTTGCAAATATAAACAAAACTTGTTTGTCTGAGCGACTGACTGAACAAGAAATAGGACTGACTGGACTTGTAGGCTTTTATATTGTTTTATTTTTGGGTGCAGATTTTTTTTTTTTTTTTTACATAATTCTACATTAAGTTCAACTTTCATGATTGCACTACAGTACTTGTATTAGATGAATTGAAAAGTACTATTTCTTTTGTTTTTTACAGTGCAAATCTTTGTAATAAAAATAAATATAAAGTGAGCACTGTAGACTTTGTATTCTGTTATAACTGAAATCAATATATTTGAAAACATAGAAAACATCCATAAATATTTAAATAAATGGTATTTTATTGTTTAATTGTGCGATTAATAACAATTTTTTAAATCGCTTGACAGCCCTAAGAAGTTGAATTATAGTTGTTGCAGTCCAGTTAGTTCATTAAGTTTATACTTGGTTATTGGATAATTCAACAGCTAAACTGAGACAGAATATGTTAAAAATGCTTAGTTACTAGTTAATATTGATGCTGTTAGTATCTTAAAGTGAACACCATTGTGCTTAATGCTCAGAGGTTTTTTAATTTTATACTCCGCTTTAGAACTAGTCCATTCAATATAGTTAACCAACCATATTTTAATTTACTTTATATTTCAGAATTTCATGTTTTGTTTAGAGGTTTTGTTTAGAGGTTGTCTTAAGAGTTGCTACACTGTATCATTTATTTTATGTACTTGTTTATGTGGTGTATATCATTTGCATGATTTAATTGTTTCAAAGTCAGGTTAATTGTTTATTTTGGGGCAGCAATGTATAAAAGACTCCATGTTAAGTGATGCACCCCCCAGTGCAGTCGCATTAATAACCATAATCAGTAAGTCCAGCTATTGATTTGGTTTTCCTGAACTAGTCACGTGAGGAGCAATTAATTAGATAAATATTCCATCTAATTAATTGTTTTCCCAAAGTATTCATTTTGCTAATTGCTTGTTTCTTTTGGTAATTTTACCGGCATCCAACCCCTACCACACCAGGCCTTCAAAAGCTTTTGTTTCTTAATTTTATAATATTTACTATAACAACTCTGGATATTCTTGTTATCCATATAAATGTCTGTTTTATTACACCTGCTAAGTTCTTGACTTTAGTACTATCTTGCAGCATTTTATTTGAGTAAAAGATCAAATACCTGAAGGGTCATTTTCCTCAAAATGATTTTAAAAATACAATGTTGGACAGTAACTTCCTATGAACAATTCTGGTTTGTGCTCCCTGCATTTTTATCTTGTTTACCACTTCTAAGCAGAACAAAGAATAACTTTAATATCAAAGTTACAGCTCATGCACATAAAAAGTTATGATAGATCGAAATCAAAGTAGCCAATATCTGCAGTAAAAGCAAAGGGAGAAATATTTCTTCTGCAGTATTAGTGGAGATGCTCTATTACAGTTAATGGACATGTGAGTGCCCACTGTATTCTGCTCCATAAGAACCTCCAGGGATCTGTGGAATCTCACAGGACACGGAACACCTCTAAGGTTGCTGTCAGGGCCAAATTAAGACAATCTAGGGTCCTGGGCACCCCCCACATAACATCTCCCCGCCCCCCCACCCATGCTGTGGCCCAGACCCTTTCAGGACTAACAACAGGTTTCACATTTAAGATGAATGGCCCAGCTCACACATCCCAGAGGTACTGTTTCAGGCAAGCATCAGTTATACTTGGTTCACACTTTTCAACTTGTCTTTGCATCCCATAAGGGCTAGAAACAATTTTTTTTAAAATGAAAGCTGAAATCCTGATCTCACATGACTCCAGGAGTCATGAGTGCCCATGCCTTAATACAGCCCCATTGTATAATTTGTTACACTGTAAATAGTTTGGATGAGTGGGGCAGGGACTATTCTCTGTACAGTGGCCCAGCAGGGTAGGGATCAATCATGAATTGTACTAGGATACAAATGTTACCTTTTCCCAGATGGACCAGAAGGCATGCTCAGTGTTTTCTGCAGATTAAATTTGTTAGCAGGAAGATTCTCTGCTGATTGGGATAAACTAATGCTGCGATGTCTGAAGAACTCAAAGCCACCAGTTGAGCTGGGTTCCTACAACAAAGAAGCGTATGACCAACTAAAGTAAAAACATGTTACATCTTAGGTATAACTGAGATTCATTATGTTTAGTGACGGATATACAAGATTTATGATTTTCTTAACAAACCTGAGTTGTGGGTGTAGGTGGCGGAGTCTCGGATTCACCAGAACCAATGGCTTTAAGAAATCTGATCATGTGACGACAAAGGTCCCACTTCCCCTGCTCCAGGGCAGTGTTGAACAGAAGAGTGGCATGCTGCCTACTAACTGCTGGAACCTCCATGTTCTACAAGTAACAATGCACAATATAAAAATAATTTGCTTCTGAACCCCGGGAATACTTTTGGAAAAAGTCACGCCCCTCCCCCAGCAAAAACGAGAGTTGTAGGTAAAGGCATATTTCAGTTTTCCATTTTGTTAAGTGCCATTTTAGGGACCTATTCATATTTAATTTGATCCCTAAACAGATATAATTGAGATCAGCTGCCCACCAAAAAAAAAAAAAAGTATTATATTTATTTTTTAAAAACAGCTATGCCAAACATGCAACAAATCGTTTAAATAAAACAAAAAATGGGCACTAAATGGCAACGTCACTTCTTTTTTTGTAATCAAGTAGTAGGATACTATTACCTGTAGGATAATAAGGTAAGAGGCAGCTGTGTCTAAGTCCTGGGCCATTAAGCACTCCTCAAATAAGTCTTTTGGGTTTCCAACAGCAGCAAAAAGGTAATTCCACAGGGCATATTCCGTCTTCCTAGCACAATGAACAACTGTCTGCAGGAAAAGGGGGAACTCTGTAATGAACTTAGCCACAGTGGGAAGCAGAGGGTCGGGAATGGGCTCCCGCGAGGTAGCTTCTTCTTCCAGCACTTCATGAAGCATCAGTTCTAGCACATGAGGAAAGTAAGGTAATGTGGCACAGGAGTGGGCCAAAAGCAAGGCTTGTTCTCCTAGGTTCCTAACCAAAAGCTGGCGCAAAATGTGATGGAGGTAGATCTGAGAGGTTCTCTCAACAATACAGAAAGGAAAGAGGACCTCCAAATGTTGTCTAGCACTGCTGTGAGCGTATAAACAGTCGTAGAGTACAGTGTCATTGACAGCACCAAGAACCAAGGCATCTTCAAACAGAACAGCCAAGGGGTATATGTTGATGTGGAAAGGCAGCATGATCCGTCTTGATAAAAAGGAATGTGGTTTGCGGTGATCCCTGGGAAACAAAGGAAGCCAGACTTTCATACCTGACCCACCACAGCTGAGCCAGAGTGCCTCCAGTAAGTGGCGCTTTTGTTTGTTTGCCCTGCAGGTAGTCCAAACGTTTTCAACCGACTGGGCTAGCACAACTGGAGCACAAAAAGGCAGCTGGGGAAGGAAGGGGGGGAAAAAAAAAGATCTTAATACCCTTTTTATTTATGCCTCATCATCTCACTAGCATCCTTCCTTCAGCTGAAAGGGGCAACAGCATCTCCCTACAAAACACATTCCATTTACTTCCATTTAATAGATTTGTCGGTGAGGGGAGTATATGATAGGAATTCACTATTGTAGAGAATTATGTATTTTTACTAGGCATTTCTAAAACTCTAGTCAGTGCAAGTACTCAAGAAAGCAATTCAACCTACGTTTCCACCCCAACAAACCTAAAACTGGCAAAGGGCTGTATACCACAGATATTTATCAAATATTGCCCCCATCAATTTTAAAGGTTTTTTTCACAAACGTAGCTTGTCGTCACCCTGGGGTCGTTACTTTTAGAAAAGTGAGGACTGCTAAGAAGTGCAATTCCTATGCAACTTAATCTAGCTGCATTTTGGGCACTCAGAAAAAGCTCATCTTAACCCACCAAGAGGGATCTCTTTCATTCCTCATCTACCAGCTGATGCCACTGACAATTCCAGTCAGAAGGCTGGTCAAATTGCCTATTTTTAGCACAGAGTGTAGGCTAGAGCTGGTGGATTACTGTAAAAATAATGTTTGCAAGCATTCACTTGAATCCAACCATGCTCACGCTCACACCTCTCTCTCTGCAATTTCTGAAGATTCACACACAGATCATTAGTATGAATGATTGTGAAATTGTTGCTCTTCATATGAGTATCTACACATTGTCATAAGAACAAGGATAGTCATGCACTGAAGAGTTTGTTCATTAATTTCTCGGTTATCTCTTTTAAGAAGTTGGTCAAAAACACCAGTATGTGCCCGAAGGAGACGACAAACCACAAGTATTCAAAGTGAACAGTTTAGGAATAGCCTAAAGGTCGAAAATTGTTTGCCCAACCTACGTACAGCACCTACCACAGGGGAATCCTGATCCAGGATTGGGAACTCTCTCTTACAGCAAGTAGCAAATAATCTGGTTGTCACAGATACTTGCAGATACAAAACCTGGCTCGTGAATGATTTGTGAACAGAAAAGAGGGCTCCATTTGTCAGGGAATTTATTCACAACAAATAACCAGTTTTAGCACAGGCATTGACTGCAGCTACACACTAGTTTCTAGGCCGAGATCAATCACCTTCACAACTTGCTGAGTCCTCATAACCTTTGAAAAGTCTTGCGTAATCCCAAGTATGTTTACTCACAAGTTTCCTTTGGTTAGGACTGCTGTCCTTCTCTCGTATCTGGGGGCCAGACCGATCCCTTTGTACCATGATGAGTTGTCCTGCTAAGTTTAACATAATGCTTTCTGCCTCACAGGCCTGTGGGGAAAAAAAGTGTAAATTACTTCTCTAAACTTTCCTGAATCCATCATTTTTGCTTTGATATGTACAGTACAGTCTCTGCATAAACTCTCAGCCAAACTAGTAAATTCAGAACACTGGCGCTCCCACTAAGCACATCTTTACAGGCGGCTTGTAAATACTAGCGTACGAATGCTAGGTACAATTCTTTCTACCTATCTTTCAAACCAGCTTGCATATAAAGGAGGACAGATGCAAATGATCAAGGCTTTGATCTGTTCCTTAGGGAAGGACCTACCCCATATGCTCCCTAAAAGCTTTGCTTGCCTAGGAGTAAAGCGTGTAAACTGGGGATATCTTGGAGGGAGGTGCTGGCTTTTCCCTACTCTTCATTTTAATCGAACAGTTTAATTGTAAGCAGAGGTTTCAGTGTGTAACTTTCCTCAAAAAGGCTCTAAGGATATGTCTACATTACAATTTAACACTTGTGGCTGGCCCACATCAGCTGACTTGGGCTTGCGGGATGCGTGCTGTGCCACTGTAAAATTGTGGTGCAGATGTTTGGGCTCAGGCTGGAGCCTGGGCTCTGGGACTCTCCCACCTCATGGGGTCCCAGAGCTCGGGCTTCAGCACTAGGCCAAACATCTACACTGCAATCTTACAGTCCAATAGCCTAGCCTGGGCCCCACAAGCCCAAGTCAGCTGATGAGGGCCAGCCAGAGGTGTGTAATTGCAGTTCAGACATACTCTAAAACTGCATTGCATAATGCCATGGTTTTTAAAATGGTGTTTAACAGGAACAGCTCTTTTACCACAGCTAATACGTAATGCACTCCCACAGACCTCTATGCAAATCTCAGTTAAAGGGTTGACTTGAGGCTGATTTCTGCATCTACCTCAGCTGTGGCTAAATAAGCTCCTAGCAGCTCACTGCCAGTTCACCTAGGGAACAGCACACAAGGATAGCCATTTTCAACACTTATCTTTTGCAGAAGCGACTAGAATGTGGTGGTTATAGAGTACTTCACATTCCAAAAAGAACGTAAGTCTATATAATTATATGTACACAACGTTTCAGTTCCTTTATTTTACCCAGATACGTGCACCCCAATCATCTGATGTCCTTTGTGCCCCTTGCTTTTAAATCCACTTATTTGAGCTAGCATTGCCACCAGTCTGTGCAAGTGCCATGTGGTGGAACTGGTTACACCAGGGTCAAGCCTTCCTAATACCCAGAGGCAGCCTCTTCAATTGAGTATAGGAACCAATCCAAAGAAACAAGCAGGGCTGGGCACCTATGGAAGGAAACATTTAAATGGTTCTACTGTCAAAGTGACTGTAAAAATGCCACCTTGTTCAACAGAACTGTTCCCTGTGTCTATTCGTAGTTCTGCCTCACAACTTTAATTATAAAGTAAGCTTTTTCTACTTCTGTTCTGTTGACACTGCAGAGTCAACACTGCTACAGGAGAGGAAGGTGGATTCCATTTTGGCTCAGGCATCATCAATAGAACAATTAATCAAGATTGATCGCAGGGACTTAATTGTTAATGCTAGGGCCAGAAAGAACCCAGCTTAACTTTTATATTCAAGGTTGACTCACAGAGACGGCAATTAGAGTAAACATCTTTTTACTTGTAAACAACAAATTTGGCATGGAATTTCTTGACAGAAAAGCAATCAGGGAACCCGACCTGTAGTGTAAATTTTTCCCTCCCAAAGAGAAGTGCACTTAAAAACCTTAAACGTCTAATACGACACTGATACTTGGATCTCTGAAAAATGTTTATTTTGTTTTACATTTAAATCAACGGCCTGACAGCTTACATACCATCACGTGTATAAAGCCCACATCCAGTTTTTCCTATCAGGCTAGAAGGACCTGAATAGTAGATTCTCAGCATCTGAGATAGAAGACTATGAATTTGATCCTTTGCTTATGAGCATTTTCTTGTAGCTAGCTAAGAATGGCAAGACTGGGTCGTTCACCTCATGATGATTTAGAGTCTGTAATGCAGCTTCAGCATTGTGCACCGGAAGAACAGAATGCAAGAGACATCTCAGAACAAAGCAAGAAGTGAACCAATGAAATCTCCAACCCCCCATCCACTGGATCAGTTACACTTCTCACAGGCAACTGATCTCCCTTAAATAACCCAATAGGTAATAGTCCTCAGAAAGGAAGGATGGTCCAGAGGTTAAGGGCACTAGTCGTCCAATTCCCTGCTCCACCACAGAATTCTTGTGCAACCTTGTGTAAGATACTGTGCCACTCTGGATACATCTACACTGCAGCTGAGAGCGTGCCTCCCAGACCGAGCAGACAGACTTGTGCTAGTTCAAGGAGACCTAGCACACTAAAAATAGCAATGTGAATGTTGTGGCATGGGCTAGTCACCCAAGTACAAGCCCACCTGATCCTCTGGGTCCATACTCTGGTGGGTAGCCTATGCAGCAACATCCACATTGCTATATTTAGGGCGCTAGTGTGTCCATCTACCTGGGCTGGGAGGCACGCTGTATAATGTTCCCATCTGTATAATGGGAATAATAGCTTCCCCACCTCACAGGGGTGTTGTGAGGATAAGTACATAAAAATTTTGTGAGACACTCCGGTACTATGGTAACAGGGCAATAAGTACTTAAGATATAAAAGTAGTTCTAGGCCCCAATGCTACATAAACAAATATTGCCCCTTTGCCAGGAATCAGCTGCTCCTTTAGATGGATTCACTGCCTAATTGAGTTTGGTGGGTAATACCAAAAAGATGCACCTTATGTGCGTCCAGGGGTCTACATTACAGAAGAGAGTTCTATGCATGTTCTAGAACAGCTTGGAATTTTATGGGATTGATACAGAAGATGTATATTTCATACTCACACTATTTAAGTAGTTAAATGTATCCAGGTCTTTTGTTTGTTTGCTCGCTCGTTTGTTTGTTTTTGTTTTGATTCTTTTGGGCTTTAGCTCACATACTAAACAATAGAAGCATTCTATAAATATTTGAAAAGCATCTTCAAAAGAACACTTTATTGCTGCTGCCTGATACCATCACCCAGACAGAACTCTTAAGACTAAACTACAAACTCCAAGACTGTCAGTTATTTTTGTTATTAAACTTCAACAACGCTAAAGCACTTGGATAGGCTCATACCTGCTGTGGCATTTTCAAGCTGATGCCAGTCTCTGTTCTCACCGATGTCAGAGTTACAGAAACTACAAGGAAAGGATGAGGAATGTAACGAGACATGGATACTTCCTGAAGAACTTGAATACTGGCAGTAGGGCTAGGACTGTAAGGAGGGAAAAAAATAGTCGCTAAACATTTCTCCTCAGTAATTAATGGAAAATTACAGCTAGTTTCTAAATGCTTAATGATGCAAAATACGAATTTAACCATAGGAAGCAGAGCTCTTTCAAGAAACCAGAACAATTTCTCCTTAAACTGTGAAACTGTACTCAGGCCACACCTCTGAGCTGGATAAAGTTATATTTATTAAATCCATTAGCCTGATTTGTTCAGTCTTGATAATTTATGGGAACACAGGAGGAAAGAGCAAAGTGCTCAATGTATCTCTCGACAGTGATTTCTATCTGGGTTTCTCTGAGCAAGGCATGGGAACTATTCTCCTCCAAGTTAGACAACAGTCATCTCCCTCCCTACTGATGAGGGTTCCTTCTCTTTGATTTCAATGCTGGGTACAATATTGTGGACAACTCCATCTAGACTACTTCAATACATTATGAACCCTCCCTTGTTCTGGTTCTAATCTTCCCCACCACATGGTTCTGATTGCTGTGCTGGAACCTCCTCTACACTAAGACTCCTCCTACATGGAGTCTAAAGGTTTACTTTTCACAGCCCTTTGTTCTTTTTTACCGCGCTCCTCCTTTTCAGTCATCCTATCCTTCCTCTCCCTTTAATCTTAATTTTCACTTTTATGGTGAGGATTCTCAAGTGCACATATGTTTCAGTGCCTTTGATGACTCCTGTCCACATTGGTAAGATGAGGCATTATTTCAAGTTCCTTCAGCTAAGTATCTGAGACACAAGTTTTTATGGGCAGGAAGGGCATTCTCCAACATTTTCACTATTCACATACTTTCACTATTCACTTTCTGTAACCGTATCACCCTTGATTCAGACCTCACCTATTCATGTTCACTGTGCTGTAAATATGACCACCTCTATAACACTGACCACATTTGTTACCAGTTTGATGCCCCCTCCTTTAAAATCCTCATGGCCTTTTATCTTTTCTTTTCCTAACAGCTACCTTCTTTACGGCCTCCCATTTCTCAGCTTCGACTGTGGGCATATAAAGAGTAATTCTCAACTCCATTCTCCAGCAACTCCCATTTGTTTAGCAGAATCCTGAAACACCTAGTTGTTTTAAAAGTCTCCATGGAACTGTTCTTGCCTGTCACATGGACTCATTATACTGCCTGAGCACCCCCATCCTTTTGCTATCAGGTACCTCATCTCTCTGCAGCTCTTTCTAACAGTGGAAATGCCTCACATATCATCTGGAACAGCCTTCCTGTATCCCTCAGCCATTCCTAGTTCACACAACAAATCTCTGGCATGACTGAGGAACAGGAGGTAGTAGTCCTGATCTCTACTACTCTGCAGACATCTATCAGGGCCATTTTACATACAAGTCTGCATAACTCCAACTAAGCATTCACAAACAGGACAAGTTTCTCTCCTTTACATTGACTTATTAGCTCAATGGATGTTCAAGTACCTTCAAGCTTCTAAATAAAAGTCTGCACTGAAGAGAGGGATTCCATGTTATATGAAAAAATACCAAGTGGGCTAAAGTAGCAGCTACATAAGCTCTACATAGTCTAGATTTTTACATAAGAGTAGGCCACCACTTTAAGCAACCCAGTACAGTACCCTCAGGGACAAACTGTAGAATTCACTGCAAAAAAATAAATAAAAATTCAATCCGTCTAAAGCCTGTTCTTATTAACAGTGTATGCCCATTCACAAATAGTATTTCACATCCTTCCTTAAGAAACATTTAGAACCCTTAGAATTCTCTATTTCTAGACACACCAGTTCTCTAAAGATTTTATATCACCGTTACAGCCTGTAAAGCAAAGTAATGTTGTGAATACAGATACTCGCTCACTTAGGCAGTTGCTAGGGAGTGTAGAAGCAAGTTCCATTCTGACGAACTATTAAAAACAAGCACTTAGAATCTCTAATAAGGTATGTATCTTCAACTTCTGAAGCGATTATTGCCTTGCTTTAGAAAGCTGTATTTAGGTAAGAAAACAAGACGAAAAAATTCCTCTAACTGATCTCTAAGTGCTATACCAATCAGTGACAAATCCTTCCTTCTCCAGCAGCTTACGTGTCAAAATGTACAACAGACTTCTGGCCCTGACCATTTCCTCTAATTTTCCATGGTGAATGGAATGTGAAAGCTAAACAGACAGAATTAAACTCTCTATTTAGAAAAACTTTACAGATATTGTAAAGTTACTGATACCAGTTTAAATAATCACAGGTCTGCATGCAGGTTTTATAAATTATGAAAGTTGCACACAGTTTTCACATGCATGTTTATGCTAAAAATACGATGACATTTAAAAGCTACAAGTTCAAACACTAAGGAGTGGACTGGAACCCAACATGTCTAGAGATACAGATATTGGAATCAGCTAAGCAGCCATTGCAAAATTTGATCAGTCCATCTACCATCTTCCTCAAGTGTAAACTCCTCAATGTGTGATACAAGTCCCAAGAGACAACACCAGAAGCCCAGGTTACCTTCCCTAACAGCTAAAATGGGCCAAGTTTTCAAACATTCCTCAATTCTGACACCTTTTTCACAAGCACAAGTTTGTATGTGCACATTTCAGGCACTGTCACCTGCACACAAATTCTGTGTGAAAGTGACAGTGCTCAAAAAGTTTCTCTGGGTAAGCGTGGGTGCATGCAAGCTTCCAAATATGCAAACCCTTGCATCCACATTTTGAGCATTATCATTTGCACACACGGGTGATAGAATTGCTACAAATGGATGCCCTATTTTGAAAAGTTGTCTCAATAAGTTATCAAAGCCTGTGATTAATCTTAAGACTAACAGTTTATCAAAGGAAATTACTCATGTAGAGAAGTTAATTACTATAAAAAAGTGGTACAATAATTTTATAGACTTGCTTCAGTCATACTCACCCATCAGGTTGTCTTTCAATACTATAAAGGCAAATAGAACAATCTTCTCTAAACAATATTACTATATCCCGGAAGACACTGAGTAGTAATGTTTCTGCCTGCACTTTGGTGACATGTGCAAATGCATTGTCCAGATTGGATGTTCGCAGGTAGATTCTTAGCTGTAAGGACAATTAATGGTTGAAACAAGAGTTCTCTTGCTGCAAACATCAACGTAATGTAAATACTTCAACAACAGAACCATTAATGCCTCATATGGATTTTTGTGGTATGGCTGTCTTGGATTCCTAGCAAAACATTTTAGGAAACAATTTTAAATTGTATACTAAACTGACTGAATGAGTGCTTAACTGGCAGTGCTACGGTAGTTATATCAACAGCAAAAAGTAAAACAAAAAAAAAATTGAGAGCCAGTTCTAAAACTGTAGACCTTGAACGAAGGTAAGTCTTTTTACCTTTCTCAAATGTTTTTTAAAATGGGGAAAATAATTCATCCTAATTCCTATTCACACTAAGCTCCCCCACCAACTGAAGAGGTATACAAGATTTCCCCAAACATGCCTCTATATTTAGTAGGGCTGTCAAGCGATTAAAGCGATAAATCGCACTGTTAAACAATAATAGAATATCATTTATTTAAATATTTTTGGATGTTTTCTACATTTTCAAATATATTGATTTCAATTACAACACAGAATATAAAGTGTACAATGTTCACTTTATATTTATTTTTGATTACAAGTATTTGCACTGTAAAAAACGATAGTATTTTTCAATTCACCTAATACAAGTACTGCAGTGCAATCTCTTTATCATGAAAGTTGAACTTACAAATGTAGAATTATGTGTAAAAAAAACTGCATTAAAAATAAAACAATGTAACATTTTAGAGCCTGCAAGTCCACTCAGTCGTACTTCTTGTTCAGCCAATCGCTCAGACCAACTTTGTTTACATTTGCAGGAGATAATGCTGCCCTCTTCTTGTTTACAATGTCACCTGAAAGTGAGAACAGGCAATCGCATGGCACTGTTGTAGCCGATGTCACAAGATATTTGCGTGCCAGATGTGCTAAAGATTCATATGTCCCTTCATGCTTCAACCACCATTCCAGGGGATATGCATCCATGCTGACGACGGGTTCTGTTCAATAACAATCCAAAGCAGTGCAGACTGACGCATGTTCATTTTCATTATCCGAGTCAGATGCCACCAGCAGAAAGTTGATTTTCTTTTTGGTGGTTCGGGCTCTGTAGTTTCCACATCGGAGTGTTGCTCTTTTAAGACTTCTCAAAGCATGCTCTACACCTCATCCCTCTCTGATTTTGGAAGGCACTTCAGATTCTTAAACCTTGGGTCGAGTGCTGTAGCTATCTTTAGAAATCTCACATTGGTACCTTCTTTGCATTTTGTCAAATCTGCAGTGAAAGTGTTCTTAAAACGAACAGCAGGTGCTGGGTCATCATCCAAGACTGCTATAACATGAAATATATGGCAGAATGCGGGTATAAAAGAGCAGGGAATATACAATTCTCCCCCAAGGAGTTCAGTCACAAACGCTTTTTTTTTTTTTGGTTAAACGAGCATGGAAACATGCCTCTGGAATGGTGGCTGAAACATGGAAGGGGCATATGAATATTTAGCATATCTGGCACATAAATATCTTGCAATGCCTGCTAGAAAAGTGCCATGCAAATGCCTGTTCTTATTTACAATGTCACCAGAAAGCAAGAAGTGAGCAGCATTATCTCCTGTAAATGTAAACAAACTTGTTTGTCTTAGCAATTGGCTGAACGAGAAGTAGGACTGAGAGGACTTGTACGCTCTGAAGTTTTACTTTTTTTGTTTCTGAGTGCAGTTATGCAACAAAAAACTACATTTGTAAGTTGCACTTTCACGACAAAGATTGCACTACAGTATTTGTATGAGGTGAATTGAAAAATACTATTTCTTTTATCATTTTTACCGTGCAAATATTTGTAATAAAAAAATATACACTTTGATGTCAATTACAACACAGAATACAAAATATATGAAAATGTAGAAAATGTAGAAAAACAGCCCTAATATTTAGAAAACACAAATAAGATAGCAACTGAATAGCTTTCTAGAAGAAACTAATGCCTTACCTCTTCCTGGCGGTCACTTAAATTATAACATGCAAGAACAATGAAATCATTCCACCAGGCTATGCCCCCTGTTACGATCATATTTTGCTCCTTAAAATAAAAATAAAAAGAAAGATCAAGTCAGCAAGGTTATAAACTGCTTAAAAGTTTCTACAAATCACATAACTTATACATACAAAAATAAATAAATACACAGAGAATTATACACACACTTAATACATATATAAGCGTCCTGTAGACTACATATAAAACAGAACATCTCCTGTAGATGACATAAAACAGTATCACTACTAATAGGACAATCTTATTTAGATATGACATTACTTTTTTGAAAATAAGTCTTCAAGGGCTGTCAGATGGATATGTGATAATCAAAAACTATTCAACAAAGCCAAGTTTTACATATGGTTCATCAGTGAACGCAGCAAATCTACATCTTTTTAAATCAGTTGCTTTTTCACTACAGGCCACAGTTTGCAATTCTGGGTGTCTAAAGTTAGGTTTTATACACGATTTTCAGAGGTGCTGAGCATCTACAACTCCCATATAAGAGCTTAGACATGGATTTAGGAATCTCACTTTAGGCATCAAGGTTTAACATTTTTTGCTATAATTCATATACTTTACTGTCAAGTTTGTTCCAAACTATATTACTTTTCATGTGTTTTGTGTCCCGACATGCAAAACCAGCTTCCCTAATATGTCTTCAAGAAATTCAATTGAAAAAATATGATTTGGTACAAAACTAAAAATATGTTCAAAATATTGTGATAATAAATCTGTTTAAATTGCCCACAAGTGTATAAAATTAGTCAGCACTCACCTGGGTAATGTTCCCAAACAACTTCCATTTTTTGGTGAGTAAAGAATAATGTGCAAAACCAAACTTGCCAACAACAGCTACATTCTGCCCCAGCTTGTCAATGGCTGAAAACTGTTCAGACAAAAATTAGGGGGGGGGCGGGAAGACTATTGTTCAGAACTCTTTCAAAAATTGCATACTTCTATTCAAGATGATCAATACTTTAGCAATATTAATACTCTCAACTTAAAACTTGAAAATTGTCTGAGTACTAATGTTGGCTACCATACTTTTAAATAAATGACATTTTTCTCTTAAATACATAAATTTCTTTGAGTTAATACAGTGACAAATCTCATCCTATAACAAGAACAATTATAAAAACCTAATGCTTGCCTTTTTCATCAAGCATCAAGCTATTTTTAAGTAACTCACCCTTATAGGCCAGTTGCTCTCTAGATATGTACTGTGAATCTAAAAAAAAAAGTAATATAATACAGATCACTGTGCTGAGAACAAAATGAAATGATAAAAATTCACTCTTTAAAGGGCATGCACACAGTCAACATTGTTTCTTTTATCTATTTTTAGTTCCATAACATTCTGGTTTGTTCACAGCCATTGGAGTTTTTTCACCACCACAATTCTTCCTTCAGTCCTCTCTTTCCAATACATTTTAGAATTATATAAACATTAAGTTTCAATTGATTTGATGTGCTACATTTAACTACCATTTATCCAGAGTGCAACTCACTGGAAGCAGTAATCTCTCTCTGATATTCAGAAACTTGCATTCAAAGTCTGATCATTAGAATTATACAATTCTATCATTTTCCTAGAAAACAATTTTAACATCTTTTAAGCTTGTTTTCTGATTTTCTTTGCTTTGCTTAAAATATGTAAAAATCTACTAATAGTAAGTTACAGTGACAAAATACTATTTTTTTAGATTTTTTTTCCATTCAAGCAGTTGATTTTTTCCATCAATTGAAGAGTTGTCAAGGGAAGATTCCATTTGGTAAAATCATCTGTTATGCATGGTTTCTTCAGCCCTCAACTCCAGGAATCAAATTTTCTTGGATTTGTACTGACATAATTGAGTCAGAATAGTTTTTTGTTTTTTTCCCCCTATTTTTCACTCCTGTTTAATGGTTTCATTTTGCACAGAAGGTATATGCTAAGTTATGTTCTTCTCATAAAATGAACATGGTAAAATTCTATTAGCCTGTATACAAACTGCAGCACAGCAGACTAGTGGCAAGAAGCGTAACTAGAACTATGGCTATAGGGAAGGGAAGGGTTTTGTTCTCTAATACAGTTGTCCGAAAATATCTGTAGTTTGATTTATGGTTTCAATGATTACATTTCTTGGTCAGTTACCTGTTTTAAATTGGCTTCAACTTCTGCCATAGACAAAATGAGATTCAGTGGAATATCAATAAGTTTCTTTTTGCTAAAACTCAAATTATTCTCCTTGGGGAATGAAAAGAAAGATGAGAAGACTTCCATTCCCATCTGCAATTTATAAGGATATTAACCATAATTTCAGACCAATTTAGGACGTTCACTGTAACCCATCAGGTAAACATTTCACAAGACAACTACTATTTCAACCTAGGTTTGAGGTAAATAATAAATTTCAGGAAACAAGTCTTCCAGGTTTTAACTTCTGATTCTTTTGACATGAAAGTCCAAGGGTTTGGAAAGTGGCTGGCATTGAAATGAGAAAAAGGTTGGACTTAGAAAGATACTAAATTGATAACCAACGACAGCGAAAGCTAAAAGACTCGATGCTTTATAAAAACCTCCAGCTCCTTTCCAGATAGAGAGTTTACATACACAGTATTCTGTTACTTGAATGATCCAAAGTATTACCAAATTAAGTTTTACTGTCCATAAGAAGATATAGTAGCTGTTTAAATAGAAACCAATCAAAGCTATTTTGCAGGACACAGTATTTCAAGGGAACTTGTCTCTTATACATTTTCAACTTGGATGAGTTTAGGCAAGAGAAAAATGTATTTGGTTGAGGCACCAAATTAGATCATTCAATTCTTGAAAGGAATAAAGGCCTGTATTGTTGAAACAAGTGAAACCATTATGAAGAGATTTTTGTCAGTTGGATACATTTCTCTAATATCAAGTATGCTGTCTGGTCTTCCTTACACTCTTTTACTACTCATTACCAACTGGCAGTTATACCTCAACATATAAACTAGGGCAATGGGGGTAAAGACAGCAGTTGTCTGAGAATTCCTCCCATTGCCTGTGTGTAAAGGCCTATTAAACAGATCTCTGCCTAGTTTGGTATTTATTCTACAGTTCTCCTCCTGTGTAACATTCCTTTTCATTTCTAAAGAGCAATGGAGAAATAGAAGAAAAGGTGGGTCCAAATTCCCCTTTGCAAAGTCTGTTAGGAAAGTCTGACTGGCTCTACTGCTCATATCATATGAGCAACTAAATCATCAGCCACCATAATTCAAATGAAGCGGCTTCCCTAGATGAGGTAATTTTCATTAAAGGCAAGCAGATACATTGTAAATTAGAGTCAGATTAGAAACCCACATAAAAAACCACTCTCCAGGTTCCGTACATTATTTGTTTTAAAAGGCATCAGTTTGTAAAATATCATGGGTTAATGACTGCAATTAGTCATAAAAAGCCAAAAAGCCAGGAAAGATGTGAGGAGTGTAGAGGCTTTTTTAATCAGACCTATGCTCTAATCTGTGGAAAGTACTGCATCAGAAACTTTCATAAAGATAGTATACAAAAAAAGTGGCACATAAAACAAAACACTAGGACTAAAGATGGTATATGGATCTCTAAGGTTTGACAGTACTTGGAGCCTGGTATAGATGCCCATTCCTAATAATCATGCTGATGCAGGTGCTGCACATGCAGTAAGTCAAATCCTGGTGTCAATTTTACTAAAGTGTCATCCTCAGTTTTAGTGAAATCCATAAAGCAGATATGTAAGCAGGAAACTGTGTCTAAAATTATGGATTCAAAATTATCTAAATTGTTCCTCACTGCTGGAATAAGTAAGTATGATGGCTTTGGACTTAACACCTTCTGGAAACAGCTTCTTCTTGCAAGCTATGATACTATACAGTGGTTTCAACTCCTCATCTAAACAAAGAGTTTGCGTGTATTGCCAAAACCCAGAAGCGGTCTGCAATAGACATAAATGTTTAAATCTGTCTACATGGGCATTAGAAACTTCATATATTCTACAGAGTACTTCGTACCTCCAATGCTCCTCCCGGGCAGGAGAAAAGAATTTATGTGTGGAAAAAAATAGCTCTCTTGCTCTCTCTCATGACGTCAGAAAAAGGCATTTAGCCCTATTAATCCCTTGATTGGCTAGAATGCGAATCCACAGCTGGAGGAAAAAAGGACAGCCAGAATTCTTTTGGCCCTTGGGGAATAACAAGCTGTACCATGGGAGCAAGCAATAGGAAACAGGAGGGCAAAGAGATTTCACACTATATGAAACTAATACAATACTTGCAGAAGGGATAAAAAGAAAAACAGACACCACCAGGTTCAGGTGACAGCAAGTAAGTGCAAAAATACTATTTGAGTAACAAATGGAGAATTACCTGTACAACATGCCAATGCCTGTGTCCTAATAAAGTGCTTAAACCCTGAGAATCTAAATTGCCCTCCAAAAATGGGCCCCTTTCCCTGATGGGCTTATGATCAGAGTGTGCTGAAGCACTTCTGGGATTCTGGGCCTGTGTTGCATCCCCACAGTTCAAATACAAGCGATCTTCTCCTTGCAGGAGGACCTGCTCCTGGTTACTCTATATTTAAAAAAAAAAAAAAAGACAAAAAGATATGACGTTACTGCACAGAAAATAAAACAAACACAGAACACTTCATTTCACAGAGTCCAGAAACCAACAGTAAGAAAAATATGATTTAAGGCAGTTTTCCCATCTTTGAAGCACCAACATACTGCAGAGATACCAAACAGTGGATGATCGTATACAGCAGTATTTTCAAAATATCTCCTATTTCAAAAGCAGATTTTGCTTAATTAGAAAGACACACTTAAGGCAAGAGAAACATACACAAACATGACAATTTAACTATTGGAAAACACATCAGACTTCACTTGATAAAGGAAGAACCACAAGAAGGGCATCTGAAAACGGGGATAATCTCTAAAATAGTAAGATCTCTCGATGAACACGTACCATGCAAGTGTTAGCAGTGAGTGCACTCTTGATGAACTGAAATTGCAGAATACCAAGCTGATGAGCTTCGTTCTTGGTGTCTATATCACATCCTGCATTCAGAGAACAATTCCCATCGATCACCCACAGGTGATAGCCTTCTGAACCCCAGCTCTGAACACATGCAAAACAAAAAATAAATAAATACAACTTAATTGATTTAGACCGTCAGAAAAACAAAACATACAGGAACTCTCTTTATAGAAGATCACCCCTTTTGGGCCCAGGGTCTTGGGCCAGCCATAAGACCGGCAGGGAACTCCCATAGCTTGCAGTTTTCAAGTCAGCAGCTCTAGCAGATATAGCATAGCTACTCCTGGCAGGGAAGACACTTTAGTGCTCAGTTTAAATTCTTCTCTATGCAAAAGCTGGAAAATATAGAATTTAGAAAAATTAAAAAAAGATGAAAGCACCCATAAAGTGACTGATTTGTTAAAACTTATTCCTGTGAATATGAATGATAAGTAATTTTATTTTGTATACAGTATGTTGTAACAGATCATGTCTTTCAAAAGCACTAAAAGCATTTCTAGAAAAGTAAAGATTAAAAATGGTACTGCAAGAGGCAACTGAAAAGCAGACAGCATAGGAAGATACCATGACTCAAAGTCAATAACTGGACAGACACCACCAGCATTTGATTTTGAGTATTTTTTTGTTAAAAGTAAGCCATCTATCTATTGATCTTTATGACAAAGCATATACAATGTAAACAGTGATTAATATTTGCAGAGCAATCTTTCCTTATTGTTTCTAGGTTCTTGTGTTTGATTTCTCAACCTCAATGCTACATTAATGCTAGTTATTTGCATTTAAAATACACGCAGACTTCAAATGTTCTGCAGGAGACAGTATAAAGACTATACAGAAGACTGGACATTTTCATTGCCCAAGTTAATTAGTAAACATGTGCCTGGACAGAAGGCACATCACAGCAACCAACCAATGGAAGATCTCCCATTATCAGCAGTAACAAAGGAACAGTTAGTTGGCAGTGCTAAGAGCTGCTATGGTTTCACTGCAGAGATGGTACATGAAAAAACCTGCTGGACCCAATGGCTTTAAGACTAAGCAATGGGTGTTTTCCTGCTTGTGTCATGGTAGGAAGCACAAACATAAGACTGGAAATCTGTTACAGGTAGGTACTTTTGGAGAAACAAATGTTTATCTCCACTTTAACTACTCTGAAATGCTTTTTTTTTTAAATGGGCACCTTACCGACAATGGTACCAAATTAACAAAGTATCTCTTGCATAAGTATCTTTCTTGCACTTAGCTTAACAAATAGTCTGCAAAAATCTGTCTGTCTCAGCAATGTAAACAGAATGCCCCATTGCTCTGAATGGCATCATAGGCACCAGTTCTATTAGATCCTTTTGAAGCAACGCATTTCCAAGATTTATCATTATGAATTCTAAAATATATAGATGTGATATGATCTTTGGCAGGGGATTATCACCTCCACTGGCAGGGGTTGGACTCAGATGCATAGATCTTTTCCATGTCTAAGTTCCATATTCCTATTTCATAAATATGAATAGTAAACTGTAGTTAGAACTTCAAACAACAAGTATATATGTAACACTTGATAAATAGAAAACAAATTATTAAAGGAGTCCACATGTTAAAGGCTTCATACGCCAAAAAAAAAACAACAACAACAAAAACCAACAAACCTGTTTAGCCCACTGGTTCAAATCCCTAATAAAAGCACTGTAAAACGAACGGTAAAATCCTGGCCCCACCAGAGTCAATGACAAAATTCCCACTGACTTCAGGATTTCATCCTAGACTTTCAGAAAACCCAGCTAGTATGGCATCTCCTCCTAACAATATATAGACAGTTATACCATTTTGTGATGTCTGCACATATCCCATGACCAACTCATTTTTATGAATTTTCACTGAGTGATTTTCATCCTGATGGTGCTGGTCTCCTAGGACTCCCATTTTATAGATGGGAATGAGGCAGAGAGAGGCTAAGTCACTTGCCCAAAATCTCACATGGCAGAGAAGGGAAGTGAACCTGGGCCTCAGCCACCAGTCATCCTCCTCCTCAACCATTATGTGGTACATATTCCAAAGCTACATACAAAAGGGAATATGAATTTTGATGGTGTTAAGACTTTAAACATAACTCAGTCCAGTTAAACTGTACAAGATGTTCCACAGTTAGTGGAGAGGAGCCTTGCTATTTCATCAGCTCTTTTCTTTTTACAAATGTTTGACTCAGACTGGCAGAATTTCAGACCAATTCACAATACAGATACATCAAGAATTTTTTAACTGCTCTTGTTTTGACACAAACAGAAATTAAAACCACAGAAGTCACCAAAGATAGTTTTGTAAAGAGCTTCCAGGGAAAAATTAAAGTTATGGCCATGAAGTTTTCAGTCTCAAGATATTCTGATGTAGAGAGGCTTATTTATTGTTCCAAGTTGCATGAAATAGAAAAGTTAAGCCACAGAGCTCATCCAGTTATCTTACTCATCCTTAATTTTAAGAGCAATACCAAAAGAAAGCCTTCCCCTTATGGTTAAGTATGCATACCAAAACAAGCCCAGTAATTAGTTTAAGACAAACTGAACAGTTGTGTGTGTTTTTTGGGTTGTGTGTTGTTGGTTTTTTAAAAACAACAGTATAGCTACTTGTTACATTTATTGAAAAAACAGTTTGGGTTACCTGAATTTTCTTCTAATAAAGAGTACATAAATGAGACTCAACTAGACGTCTTACTGTGTTGCTATTTACAATTGTACTTACCATAGAGCTGATTTTTAGAGGGTCTTTTTTGGTACCATCAGACCGATAACTAAAATAGAACACAATAAGATTGAATCAATTTAGTTTCAAGTCACAGTAAAAAAAAAAAAAACTTGCTATGTCAGCATTGTCTTAGTATTTATATTTTTACTCACGGCTCAAGCTGTACGGTCTATTTGATTCATGCTACTGCTTACATGCAAAGCCACTGCCACTTGTTTGTAATGCAAGTGCTCTAAGTTCATGCTTTTGGTTACACTGGATGTTATTAAAATGTAGCATGCCATTTACAGAAAGTAAAGGGGACTTTTTAATATTTTCCTTATAGTTTTTCTTTAGGGTGATGAGCTTTGCTGGCCACAAAGACTACCTCAAAAAAGGCAGTACTTTTTCAAACCGTCATCCTTGCTTAAATTGTGTCAGTGTTGTCTGGCCTCTAGGGAAGCAAAAATAGCTTGAGAAAATAATCGATCATTTAAAGATCATTAATCGATCATTTAAAGAATTGTCCAGTGACTGAGAAATCAAATACAAAAGAAGGCAGAGATTTTTTTTGTTAAGGTACATCATTCTTGTACCTAGCTGATATTTACTCACGCAAAATCTCCTCCCAAAGTACAGATAAGCTGGGCACCAAAAACGCTCCATAAGGACAAGCCTCCACATTCCCAGGTAACCATAACAACACAGTTATCAGGAGACCACCTCATCAGTTTTACAGGTCCTGTTTTGTTCCAAATATCTGTTAATAAACAGACAGGAAAACATACATGAAAAGTGTCAAAATAATGATTTAGCTGCTTTTACCATGTTGTGCACTCGGTTTTGTATTAAATACAAGAATGCTTTGTTATTTTTCTGATGTGCTGAGTTAGAATCCTTTTCTGCTTCACAAATCTCAGCATGTTAAAAAGGAATAAAAAAGATGATATGAAGAACACTATGAATTCTTCCGCAAGATTTGATCAAAATCATGGGAATTCTATTGAAATACATGAGGGATGGGAATACACCTACCCAAAGGGCATGCATATATACGTATACAATTTTAGCTTATTCAATCAGCACTTAACTCATTAGATCATCCTTGCTCCCCACTGACCTTGGCAGCATTACAAGGTTCATATCTTCACATGGATGACATGTTTTTGAAACATTTGTACTAGGACTGGTACAAATGTGTTCAACATAAGGCATGCATATTTACCTCTTCATCTATCCCTCACCCCCAGGTCCATTCATATTTATTATGTTTACTGTGAGGAAAATTACAGTGTAATGTTCAAGTAACATCACAGAGCAGTCAACTAAAGTGCACTGGACTCCTGGAGCATTTTTTGCTAGAATTTGGGAGATCCTGCAAGATTTTCTATAGAACTACATAGAAATGTTATGAATTTGTCTTGGTAAGAATTTGCATAGTGGACTCACTTGATTTACTCATTATGCATTTTGACGAAGAATACTTCATGTCCCTCTTACAATACATCAGAGTAGCAATGGAAAAGAGGATTTTGTTCTGCATTTATATTAAAGGAGAAAGAGGGAAAGGAAGTTTGATTCCCGTATTCAAAGTCAGCATCCAAATTCACTGGTCAAGCAAGACTAGAGTTTGGTATTGTTCAGGCTGTGTATCATGTAGCCAGTGCACTTTGTGCTGTTGTACAGACGATCCATAGGGAGGAATTAAGGAAGACCTAAAAACAGAACATAACTTTTCTACTACAATGAGTCCAATGTTATTTCTCACTTGGCCAGCAGAGGGACTTAAAACCTAATAAGAAAGTAATATGTAAAATACCAAGGTTTACATCTTTTAGTGTTTTCCTTTAAAGCATTCCTATCTAAATCTTACTAAAGCAAGCTATTAAATAAGAGATCCACACCTCATTTGCAAACTTTTGACTTATTTCACAAGACAACTATATCCAAATCAGTCAATTAAAAGCACCCAGGAAACCAATGTAAGCACACAGAAGTAAAAGCATACGAAGAAAACCACTTGTTACCGTAAGTAACAAACAGATGTTTATTAGCATTGGACAGTATAGGCAATATTCTTTAATTCCTGAAAAATGCAATAATGTGTAGATTCAAAAAACGCAAGAACAAAATGGGTTTTTTTTTCCAAATCACTGTGCCAAAAACCAATGTTCTATTTTAAATTGTGTGTGTTTGGGAATCATAGCATAAAGATAGTTAAAATTATTAATGAGCATCAAGTTGTGTTTTCAGAATATTTACAAGAAACATCATGACAACACACAATTTAACATATTCCATAGAATCAGCAGGATCTTCATAACACACAACTGCAAACTCTGATAAGAAAGTTAGCATATGAGAACTCACCAGGATATTGTTTTGGTGTGAGCTCCAATTTATGAGACAACTGCATGGCTCCCGTGGAGTTATCTATTGTATAAACTTGCACAGAGCCGCTGGAAGATATGACACATTTTATCTCAAGCACGTTTAAAAAACTAAGTGACTCTTACAACACGTAAAAACTGGTATATAGGTTGTATAAAAGGGGTCCTCAGTTCACAAAAGCGCCTGACTCATAATTCATAAACACCAATGTATTTAAAAGCAGATTAAAAAAAAGGCAGTTTCAAGTTTACTCTGTATTTAATAGGTTAAATTCTTATCACAAAGCAAAAATTATACAATTAAACATGAATATTTTACTAGTTTAATATCCATTTAAAATCTCATGTTTGTTAATATTAAAAATTCTGGATATTTAGGATTAAAATTTTTCTTGAAGGCTGGAGACTGATACACTCTGTCAGTTAACATTTAAAACAAGACAGATTTATGAAACTACCACTGCACTGAAATCTATTTGGATCAATGAAAGCATTCTATATGTTGTAAATGTTTACATGGATTCCAAGTCCATAATAATTCCCTTTTGATTGGATGCACTATTTATTGTATTGCTAGAAGTCTGTTTTGTACTACTCCTTGTGGCATATAAAGGGTGCTTCATTATTCAAAAATAAAATAATTAGTACAAATTTGTAAAAAGGAGTAGAACTAAAAGAATACAACAGTATTTAATTAAATATATGCCCAAATGCAGACAGATAATTGGAAGACTAAAACACAGATGGCCCAAATTCTTATAATCTGCTCTGAAAATAGCTACCCCATGGGTGATACAAAATAATACCCAACAAGGAGAACTGAAATGGAGGAGGGGCAAGACAGTAGTTTAGCATATCAGAGAGTTTCTAGATCTTCAACTTTTCAGTGAAAAAGGTGCCCAGACACCTAGCAAATTTGCTAAGTATCTCTTCCCAGCTTACATTCTATACTATAGAACTGAGTATTCTGTCAACAGTAGCTGTAACGCATGTTCTCTAGTCATGTGTTAGCCCTATTGATTTTAAAAAGGCACATCTTATTCCAAACCTGTCCTGCTGGTCTGAGATGGGAAGCCTGCTCCTGAAGCCTATTTAAAAAGTTTTAAAATTGGAAATTAAGTGGGAGTAAAATGGTAGTTTAAAACATCAGAGTTCAACTGCTAGTTCACTGGCAGTGACTCCTCCTCTTCCCTCACACACTTATTCTACAAATTGTTGCATTTATAAGTATAGAAGAAAGAAATTAGACAAATGTCTATAAATGGTAGGAAAACTACAGGAGTGGCAAAACCCCTTTAGTTTTAAACAGCATTGTTTAATATTGGTTAAAAAAAAGGGCATAAAAACAGGCATTCAGACGTGGTGGAAAAAAAGGTGCGTACGGTTTCACCTTGGGGTGTCTGTAGAGAGCAAATCTGCATGAGAGCAAATCTGCATGTACATCCTAGTGTCCATTAGCTGCACAGCTCAGAGTTTTATTCTGTGGCAGTTGTCTCAAAGGAAATAATGTATTTATAGTTAGCCATGTAAAAATATAAACTAAAATAATCTAAAAAAATACTAGAAGCAAGAACCACATTAGTGAATAATGTGTAGTCCTTCACTCAAAGAAGTACTTTTCAAATGATTCAATGCTTACTGGGAGAAAAAGTACAGCAGACACACCAACTCCAACTGTACTGATACTATCCTATCATATGTAAAATCGAGCACTTCAGTGGCACGCCAGGATGCTGAGCATCTAACAAGATCAGATGATAGATCAGTAGAAGAATGGTACACTATTTATATTTTTTCATGGTGTTTTTTCTAGTTGGGGGGGGGAGGGGGGAGAGGGACAATGAAAATGAATTGTTGGATGTTAACAAAATGGTAGGAAGTCTTTATTGTCCCCTCTAAAACCCGGTCTTCACATTATTACATGGATATTCTGTTTCAAGTTTTAGCAGTACAGGCTCCAAGGCTAAAAATAAATCAGGTTGGAGAAATTCTCTAAATAGCTTTCATTTGTATATTTGTATTTCCATTGTTAGTAACAAAGTGCAGTCCCATAATTGCTTATAATTTTTTTAATCCATAACTAATTTAAATTTTCTACAACTACACAAAACTGCTTATTTAACTGTAGCAGAAAAAGGTCAAAAAAGCAAAACAGGCAATTCAGTCATTTAACTAAAAGAAAAAAATCTCCTCCCAGAAATATGAGGCACTATTTTTATCTTCAAAAAACTTTATTGGTAAAAATATATTTGCTCTTAAGATGCAGGGAGAAAGCAACAGCCACAGTGCACTCGGTTATAAAAACATGCCATGCCACTCAAGAAATCCCAAGGGCAGCTCTGATGAGAGTGACAACTCAAGACAACAATTTTCTTAGAACAGAGTAGGAACAGAGAAAATGGGGAACCTTGGTCTCTCACCCAAAGTGACACAGAATCCAATTTAAACAGCATATTACATTAAAGAAATACCATAACCAGTGGCATTTCCCATATTTAGTCTGTATCACTGTGAGGTATTCATATTTTAGAGTTTACTTTGTAACATGCCCCTGGTATCCTCCTGTAAGCTTACAGCTTAATTTTTATTATAGAAAAAAATTAGCAAACACACTTCACTTGTGGGGCATTGCTTCATTATATTGTAATTTAAGACATTTTGAAATTTCTTTACAAGCCAGAGCAAAAGTTCCACCTACAATGGAACACCTATTCATTAGTTTTACAAGTTCCAACAAAGCAACTTTGTATTCTTATAAAAGTAGTACTAAATACAGGAAACTGTCTATGTTTCATTAATAAAACCCCAAACCTTTCCCATCAGACCTTTAGAGTAGCAATATAGAACTTACTTGGCACATCCAAATGCCATTAATCTGTATTTGTTATTTACTGCCACACAAGTTCCATCAAAAACATCTTGTGCCCAGACACCACGGAGCTGCTGCAAGGGGGATGGGGAAAAAAAAAGAAAAAAGAGGAGGCTTCAAGAGATGTTATTTACGCAGCACATTAATTCATCTAAGTGAACCCAATCTGCATCCCTCCATACGTGGACCTCCCACTGAATTCACAGATGTGACCAATGACCATAGAAGACCAGGGGTGCTCAGAGAGTGGAGGAGGGACTGCTGCATTGGGCCAAGAGGAATTAAAACCTAAATTTTTAAAAATTTTAATAATATGTCCCCTTTTTCAAGATAAAAATTATGTCCAGATAAATGTCTTTTCAAGTGTATGCTATATCCTGATAGCCTGAAGCTAAGTATCTGTCTTTTTCTTTTAAATATAGCAAAAGAACAGTACATACTGAGCTGTCACTCTTGTTAAGATTCTGACTTTTACCAATTAACACAATGTTTTGTAACATTTTTTAAAATGTTGCCCAGAATATTTTTAAAGGTACTGATTGCATATTCTAAAAGTTTGTCTTTTAAAATTACAGGAATGACAAATTATAAAACCATGTAACAAGCGCAGTTACATGGACTACAGTAGTTTTATTTGTCCATATTACTAGCTATGTTAGTGGAAGTGGCTCTACAACTAATATTGCAGAATTCAGATGAATGTAAAGAACTCATTTAAAAATGAAAAATTAACATCAAGACAGGAGAAAAAGATCAGTCGCAAAGACTGAAATTATTACAAAGAAAAAATGTGTCATAAAAGCAGTAAGTAAACCGTACCTCAGCAGTGAATCTACTTGATATTGGTGTAATGAAACCAACTCTGCCATCATTAAAAACAGCAGCAAACCCATCAAGTGTGGCACAATATTCCATATCTCGAATGTGTACATCTTCAAAGCCCAAGAATGAACCTACTGATGAGATAAGAGCAATTGTTAAGAACGGTCATCACAATCATATTGCTAGCCAGAGTTACAATCTTTCAAGTATTCTCTTTGTGTAATAGGATCTCAGTACAATAGGCTAGATTGTCTATAAGTACAGAAGAAAGAAAGAAAACCTCTCTCCTCTTCAGTTGTTAGAGCAGAAAAAGATCTCAGACTTAGATTTTTGGTGTAGAAGGTATTTTTTCCATACTATCTAACCAATAAAGGGGGGATAGGGATGGGGATGGGAAAGTACCTCGAGAAGACTGTAGGTCCACAGAAAATGGTACTGTAGATAGATTGATGGCCTTCCTTCCATTTGTCATGCCATCCCAGTGAATAAGGTGGAGCAATCCATCAGCAGTAGCAACCAGTAGATCCTCCAGCATGGACTTCAAACTGAGGGAAAACAACTGTTACTCTCCAAAGATGGGTCGTTTAAACCAAACTCTCAGAGGACTATTCATGTAACAAAACACTACTTTATAACACTGTTGATAACAGATGTCTGGAAGCAGTTACTCAAGTAAGTTACTCTGTGGAAGATGTAGTATTCAGTTAAAAAGTTTATCAAGATATTGAACTAAACAAATATCAGAGGTGTTTCCACTTCTCAAAGAATTCAGAGTTCATGAACACTGAATGAATAAATTAGCAGTGTTACTGATATCTGAACCCCGATGAAGACTATTTTCTTTTTGCAAAAGTGAAAGAAATATGTAAAATTATTGGAAGTAACAATTACTTAACAATCATACCAGATTACTGATATTCATAGATATAAAACCAGAAGGGTCCACTGTGATCATCTAGTCTGAACTCCTGCATAACAAAGACCGTAGGACTTCCCTGAATTAATTCCTGTTTGAAGGAGTTTATCTTATCAAGGCTTTATGTAAACAGCTGCTAATCTGAGACCTATACCCATTGGCCAGAGTGAAAAATACCTGTTGTTGCTAAACCCCTCCTAAAAACCAAGCTCCCTACAATTTAAAATGGCTAAGACCTGTATGCTGTATTACGCACTGTACTGAATTTTCACTTACTAACTTTTTTTAAATTAGTTAATTAAAAATTATTTTTTTAAAGTGTAACAAAAGTTGCATTCTTTGCTTGTCTGGCTTCAGTTCAGTTTCTTTCCTATAGCAGAACATGGTCTCTTTCTACCCCTTCCCAGGTTTTCAGTGTTTTCCTCCTTTCTTCCTCTCCTTTTCTCACTCCCTATCACTGTTCCTCCCAACATCATGTTTCCTATCTCCCTCAATCCTGTATTTCCTCTACCACCTGCTCATTCTTCCACGCATCCACCAATGCACACCCCTTAATTTTCATCCCCCTTCTACAAGGATTTAGGAATTTTACCAGACACCTAAATAGCAAGAGGCTACTAAGCAAAAGGTCAGAAAAATTTGGAGGGGTGCTCTTACCCATAGCCAACACCCATGCAATGAGAAATCTCCTTCTGGGAAAAAGGAAAATACTAGGATTCTGACTCAGGATGCTGTCCCTGGACTATGTAGGCAAATGTAGGTGTTTGATAAAGCTGAGTGCCCATCCCTCTCCACATCCAGAATCTTCTGGCTTTCTACAAAGGTGGGCAGAGCCTCCTACACACTGAATGGTTCTCTTTTCTGCTACTGCTCTGTTTTCTTGCGCTGCAGCAAAGTGAAGGTGACTAGATTCTTTTCAAATTCACTGCTGCTCACAGGGTATTGAATGGCAGCAGCTAAAACAAAACTAACCAGTTTGCACTCTGCTTCAGCTTTGCAAAAGCTCTGAGGCAGATGTAACAGAACTGTTTACATGCAGACATAGGAAGACATTTTATCAGTGTATACTCTGATTATGTATGTTTCACTATCAACAGCCTAGAAACTTAACTTTCTCAAATGAAGTCCTAGAATCTGCAGAAGTTGAGGGTGCCCAGAAAGATTCCTTCTCATTGTGGAATTAACATATCATTCCACCTTATAAAGGCAAAGAATCACTCAAAAGATGTTTATTTTCTCCCAAACAAAATATTTCATATGCCCTCTGAACCCAGTGCCAAATCTACATAGAAGCACACAAGCCAAATACACAATTTATACTGGAGACACTTAAATAATCCTTTGCTAAATTTATTCTGATTTCTAAGGCTATTTTTGAGTTTTCATAATCATGTGTATCAAAATTAAAACCCACACATCTGAAGCAGCGCTACCCATTTAATTCCACAACGCACTATTCATAACTTAGTAAAAATTAAAACATTGATTTGTGTTCCTTAAATATTTGCAGAATGAGTCAGAAATAGAGGTTTCCTTTCTACAAAACTATGATATAGCATACATTATGTACAAAGTTAAGTACACACAAGCACCCCTGAAAAGGGGTGGCTAAATGGAAGTTAAAACTCAGCTGTGACTTGTGTTTATATTTCCTCTCTCCATCTTCTTTCACTATCATTTTTGTGCCTTCTTCCATGCCACCCCTACACTTGGAACTTCCTTTTGCACATTTGTGAATCGTGTACCCATCCTCTTCCCTTTCAAGTCCCATCTGAAAAAAATCACTTCCATAAAACCCACAGACACTACCCCATAGTGCTACAGCTTTAAAAAGTCACTCCTATTATACACAATCCAGACTGAATTTCTTTCTGAGTAACCCAGTGCACTTAAATTTATGGTGTTTGTTTAGACTGTGAGCCTCTCAGGGCAGGAAATACGTCTTTCATCTTGTATTAATGCTGAGCAGTGTGGACACTTCAATCAAGTACCTTTCAGCGTTTTTTTTGGGGGGGGGGGGTTTGGGGGGGGGGGGAGGGGGAAGAGAGTGCTCACCAATGGAAGAAGGAAGCTTTCCCTGGACTTTGCAGGTCAAGTTCTCCACTCAGCCTTTGTCTCTGCCTTAGCAGGTTTAGTAGGTATGAGGACTGGTACTGCCCTTTATGTATACCAGACAACTCTGTATTTGGCATGAGCCAGACAGAATATAGAAAAGCCATCTGAAAAATAGCTAAGAGTTTCTAAAGGGTGTGCAGATGTGCAGCAGCAGCACAAGTAATTGTTTACACCTGTGCAGGATGTCTACATTAGATGTTTGTACTGATGCTGCTACACCAGGGCAAAAATCCACACCATAGACAAGGCCTGTAGACAAGTGCCAAGGCAAAGTATTCATGCAAATAAGCTTCCACTTTCCAACTACCAATTAGAAACTTAGATTTTACTTTCTTTGATCTATTTTCTGGTTCCACTCTCCTCCCCCTCCCTCCCCCCAACTTTTTTTTTTCTAGATAGACTCATGCATGATTATATACCACACCTGGTGATAGATGCTTGCAAGTCCAGCACTTTTTTCATCTCTAGATTTAATGAAGGAGCACATTGCTCTTCCTTATAACGTGGTGTCCCCTTCACATGTGGGCTTCCTCTACAAGAAAAATCAAACATTAAATTGAAATAAGCTGCTTGTGTCTCAAGTGGTAATGATTACACAGATCCACACTTCTCAGTTTCTCTTGAAGTATAACTACAGATGCTTACTTAAGAATAACACACTGACAAAGTTAAATATTTTGAACACAGTTTTGATACATTCACAATTAGATTTATTCTTAGTCATATGATCCTAGTCCAGCCTGAATATTAGAGATACTTGAGCCTTGATAATTTTCATTAATAACCAGAGTATCTGTCTGAATGCTGTTTATTAGTATGCGACCATATACTTATGTCAATTTTGATTTGGTGTTTATTACACTTTATGGTATAACACACAATGCTGTATATTTTTTTTAATGAATATCTTTCATATGAAACTTCTCTATAAAGTTTACTACTAACTCTTTTCTGAGAGGTGAAGAGATTCCAATTCTCAGGGTGATTCTGAAGAATGCAGTTTTGCAAACAATGACTTAGCAGGTCTCTGTTGCATTACAGAGGTTAACACATTAACAAGATACAAGCATTTCACCAATGCTTTTCAGAGGACTCAGCATTTATATCAACATTAAATCTGCATCACACCTCATGAGAAGTAGGAAAGCATTTATTACTTCACACATGGGAAAATGTGCGGCATACAGGTCCCATAATGAGTCAGTGCCAGAGCTAGCAGAACAAAGCAGTCCCGCTACCAGTCCCATCAGGTCTAGCACCCTCCAGATGTGAAATGCTTTATCTTAACTTTTTTTCAAGTTTCACATCCCTAATTCTTCCCTGCCAGCCATAAACTTGCAGTTATTTTAAACCTCAGCTCAATCCTGCTGAAATGCAACACAAAATGCTACAATTTTCATATTAAAACACTACGTTGCAGGAGCATTTCTGCAAACCATCCAAAAACCAGAGTTTTGCAAAGCTAATCACAACAGAAGCTAATGTAGTGTTAAGTACATTTATAGTTCTGATTCATAAACACAAAATTCTACACAAAAAGTAACCCCAGGTTTGTTTGAAAAAGTCACAAGAGGAAGAAAATTTGTCAGACAAGCATAACATTACGACAGCAGCCTAAACTTTACCCCACAGCCTAAGCATTGCAGAAAACATCGTCCTTTGGGTGCGATGCTCTCTCGATTACCACATTCTCTGGATTCACTTCACAGCTTTTGTTTATAAATATTTAGAGAGGAACATGCTGTGTTTTAACAACTGAAGGTAGTAAATACAGCATAGACAACCTCATAATTCACTGCTGTCTACCATTCCATTAGTTGTTCCTGTAACGTCAACTCTCAGGAGTACAGCTCTACACTAGTCTTCCAATGGCAAAGCTACATCTATAGCACAGCACTGGTTCTCAACCAAGGGTACGCATACCCCTGTGGTATGCAGAGATCTTCCTGGGGGCACATCAACTCATCTAGATATTTGTCTAGTTTTATAACAGACTACAGAAAAAGCAGTAGCGAAGACAGTACAAGCTACAGTTTTATACAGAGAATGACTTCTTTATACTGCTCTATATACCATACACTGGAATGCAAGTTCAATATTTATATTCCAATTAATTTTATAACTGTATGGTAAAAATGAGAAAGTGATTTTTCAGTAATAATGTGCTGTGACACTTCTGTATTTTTATGTCTGATTTTTTAATGGGTATTCAAGACAAATCAGAGGTCTGAAAGGTTGAGAGCCACTGACCTATAGTAAAGAGGAAATTTCAGGAAAAAGCTAGTGTACACACTCAGCTTCTACATATATAATGTTAACACTGCTTAGAGAGTAAGTCTTTCACAGCCCTCATAGAAGAAGTATGCAATACAAACACTGACATCTGGAGCCAGTTAATATGAATGCATTGTTTCTGCAGAACAGCAGCTCTCTCTCAGGAGAGAATACAAATGATCCAGATTAAAAGAAAAAACACTGAAGACATCACTGCTTGCTGGAAAGGGAACACCAAATCTCAGCTGGTGTATGCGGACATAGCTCCTTTGGAAAACAAAGGAATCTCATAAGCCACACAGCACCTTTTTCAAAAAGATAAATGATAATTGGTAAGTGATAATTTTGAACTGTATTTACCACTAATTCCACTATTCTATTCACCACTAATTACTGCTCATTAATTAACTGCTGATTATAATTTTGCAAATAGAATGTATCTCCTATTATCCAAACAACACAAAGAGACAGATCGCGGTTTGATTAATTAAACAAAAATATTTTATAATGTTTTAAATTAACATTGTAATCTCTTTTGCTGTTCATTGAAGAAATTTTTCTAATTCTTACATGTCAGATTCTCTGGCTTACAAGATAAGCACTCTTTTTTGTGCAATACAAATGCAGTTTAAGGTGGTGTATTAAAATCCAGAAGTATACTGTGTTCAGAAATGACAGACATTTTCATGAGTCGGTTTTACTATTTAAATCACTTTGACCTTTTAACCATGAATGCATGTTGCTGACAGAAGCAGGAAGGAATGTTTCTGTGTTGCCACATCAGCAGCTACTGCACTTCTATTCAAATTCTAAGTAATTTCAGTGATTTCATACAAGCACTTAAGAGGAATGAAAACATTTTCCAAAAGCCAAAGGACTTGATGTCTATGAGCTTATGAACACATTTTCTCTAGAACTCTACTTGCATTAAATGTAAAGGGGAAAAACCCTTGCTGAAGAAATAGGTTAATGGATTTTTTTTTTATTTTTTTTTTTGCGCTTCTTTACAGTGTAAGCAGAAGGCCCAAAAGGTTTCTCCGTTTGTCCCTCCCCATTGGGAATTCACGTCTTGACTAGTGCCTGCCAGAATTATGTCAGATGCCATGAAAGAGAAACCTAAGAGATAAAATTGGGTTTTATTCACTATTTAAAATGTCTGATTTTGGTTTTGTTACTTATATTTATTAAGTAGAAGCGACAGAGAGTCCTGTGGCACCTTATAGACTAACAGACATATTGGAGCATAAGCTTTCGTGGGTGAATACCCACTTCCTCGGATACAAGATTTATTAAGTACAGAATCATAGAAATGTAAGACTGGAAGGGACCTCCAGAGGTCATCTAGCTCCTTTGAGCTGAGCCAGGAATAAGTATACCTAGACCAACCCAGACAGGTGTTTGTCTAACCCATTCTTAAAAACCTCTTAAGATTGGGATTCCACAACCTCCCCTGGTAATGTATTCAAGTACCTAAGAATACTTATAGTAAGGTAGTTTTTCCTACTATCTCATCTAAATCTCCCTTGCTGCAAATAAGATTACTTCTTGCCCTACCTTCAGTGGACATGAAGAACAATCGATCACCATCCTCGTTATAACACCTCTTAACATATTTGAAGACTTATCAGGTATCGCCGCCATTCCAGTCTTTTCTGAAGACTGAACATTCCCAAGTTTGGGTTGGTTTTTTTAAACCTTTCCTCATAGGTCAGATTTTCTAAACCTTTAAGCATTTTTGCTGGTTTCCTCTGGACTCCCTCCAATTTATCCACATCTGTCTTAAAATGTACCACATGAAACCAAACAATACTCCAGCTAAGGACACCAGCGCCAGGAAGAATGGCACAGTTACCTCTCGTGTCTTACATATGACGCTTATGTTAATACATACCATAATGATATTGGGCCTTTTTTGCCACTGCATTGCACTATTGACTCTCATTCAATTTGTGATTCACTATAATCTCCAGATCCTTTTCTGCACTACTACCTAGCCATTTATTCCCCATTTCATATTTGTGCACTCAATTTTTCCTTCCTAAGTATAATACTTTGCACTTGTCTTTACTGAATTTCATCCTGTTGATTACCGACCAATTCTCCAATGTACCAAGGTTATACTGAATTCTAAGCCTGTCCTCCAAAGTGCTTGCAAACCCTCCCAGTTTGGTGTCCTCTTCAAATTTTATTAGCATACTCTCAACTCCATTAATGAAAATACTGACCAGTATTGGACACAGGACAGACTCCTCAGGGACCCCACTAGATACACCCTCCCAATCTGACAGCAAGTCATTCATAACTACTCTAAGTATGGTTTTTCAATCAGCTGCGCACCCACCTTGTAGTAATTCCATTAAGATCACATTTCCCTTGTTTGATTATGAGGAATCAGAAAAGGGAAATGTAGGATTGTGCCAAAAACCTTACTAAAAATCAAGATATATCATGGCTACTGCTTCCCCCATCCCTGTCAAAGAAGGAAATTAGGTGGTATGGCATGATTTATTCTTGACAAATTTATGTTGCTATTATGTGTCACACTTTAGGAGATTTTACAAACTGATTTGTTTAATAATTTGTTCCGGTATCTTTCCAGGTATCAAAGTTAGGCTGATTAGTTTATAATTCCCTGGGTCCTCTTTGTTCCTCCTTCTAAAGGTAAGTATTGTGTTTGCCCTTCTCCAGTCCTCCATGAGTTCTTGAAGACAATTGTTACTGGTTCTGAGACTGCTCCAACTAGTTCCATAAGTACTCTAGGATGAATTTTGTCAAGCCCTGTCAACTTGAATAAATATAACTCATCTAAATATTCTTTAGCCTGTTCTTTCCCTATTCTGGCTTGTGTTCTTTTCCCCTCGTTATTAATGCTAAGCATGTTAAACATCCACTCACAATTAACCCTTTTTACTGAAGACTGAAGAAAAATAGGCATTAAACACCTCAGCCTGTTTGTTAAAGATTTAACATGCCTGATCGTCAAAAGTGAAGACCCGAGAATACTCCCGTTACATCTGAGAGATTCCAGGAACGCCTTCAGAAAAATCAGAAAGACAAAATTTTATGTCCCTCATTTCTATGGTAAAATAGAAGAATGGGGGAAGAGAACTGCAACTTTCAGGCCTTCTTTAATACATCATAAAGAATCAAAGAGGCACAAAGTCTAATCCTGGTAAGATTTCAGACCACAGAATAATTCCTTAAAGTTATTTTAATTATAACTCAATCTCATGTCACCTATGATGCATCTATTTCTATTATTATAGAGCTAACAGAAACATCTTCCAAATTATGACATTCATATTTTAAGTGAAGACTTTTTTAACTTGGTGTAAAATGACTTAATTTTTTAAAGATAATTCCCATTTAATTGCTGAACCTCTTCTCTCCAAAATCTCACACTTGTCTTCATCTTTTCCCAACTCCAACCCCATTCCTCCTTGCAGGTCAGCAACACTGTCCTCCCCAGACTAATACCTTGGTTTCCATTTTGTTTCTGAACAATGCAGGTATATCCTGTAAACAAGGGCAGGAAATCTAAACACCACACACAAATTTGTTACAAGACTTGCAAAATTAAGAGCTTTACTTGCATATAAACAAGGAAAGAGGTATGAGAGGAAGCATGAGATACCACTCCCACTGAAGTCAATGGCTTCCGTCAAAAAACTGATGCAGGAATGAAGGGAATAGGTTTTCTTATTTCAACAAAAAATGCTCAGTTTTAGTCAAAGGCAGCAGCAGCACTGGGCAAATATACTGAGTTCCGCTTCACTGGAAATGTTTGCACTCTGTTCCTCAAAAATATGCTGAGCAGACTAACAGTATAGCACAGTGACAAACTTGTACAATTTGGAGTGGGAAGTGAAGGACCTCCATGTCGAAAAAACCTGAATACCTGCCATTTGATACATCCTGCTCCATTCCAAAGGCAAAATAATTCACCCTTCAGAAGTATTTTTAAAAATGAGCCCTGTGATAAGTCAATGCTAGCAGAAATGATTAAGCAGTATCCAGAAAAGAGGTATATTCCAACAGAGGCAGAGAAAGCATACTAACCTTTCTTTCAATTTGGTGTTGCTAAAATGTTAGCAAGGGGTTCCCAGGAATCCCCATCAGTCCAGTATGTAAAAGATATTTTATCTTTAAATGAAGATGCAAACACCAATACAGTTATTCCTTTTTTACTGAAGAGATATGGGTAATGTGTAACAAATATCCAAAAGCCTGTTGCACAAATCTCCCACTACTTCTTTGTCCACCATACTACAGAAATATACCTCCTTTACCGCCTTAATCAGCCCTGGCACCTGCACCCTTCCGGGACACTTTTGTGGTTTACTTTATATTTACAAATTATTGATCATTAAATAGTGCCATTATTAACTAACCAACATCAAGTATTGTGCCATGGGAAGGCATTATATAGAGGTCACAATTGCCTGCTGCAGAAGCTACCCAAGGGTCCATAAAGGTGACCTACAAAGATTTTTTAACTTGGATTTGTGTATTTTTTTACTTTTGTAATTTGTGAGACAGGACTGAAATGGTCTCCCTGAGCCATCACACCATGTAAGTTCCGTTTTCCTCAGTTATTTTCAGCTTACAAATATTAAGAAAAAAATAAGTGTGGTCTTCTCTGTGTTTCTGGAGGACTTCATTTTGGGACTGGACTCAAATGTTTATTGTGAATTTACACCTTAGTTGAAGAATTAATATTTGAACACAAGCAGTACTACACAGCATTTTAAAAATATAATGGTGTTTGTATCAGAAAGGATGAACACAGAGTGATGTCCAAGAGGAAGCTTATTGTCCAAGTATCAATTAGAATTTACGGGCATGTAGTCAAGTGAAGGGAACTATTGGAAGCTGTACAGAATTTATTATTTTAAAACTAGCTCACACGTAATGGACAGACTCCTTTTTAGGAAAGCTGGGAGAGGTATTGTCATAACCAGAAAATGCACAGAGTGCAAGCCTTGCATATAGGCAGATCCAGATGTGAGAAAGCAGTGAAACAAGTGAAAGACGCAAGTTTTAACAATTTAAATTCCATAATTGTCAAATCACTCTTGGTCCACGGATGCTGGAGCCAATTTACACAAGAACATGCAAAGAATTGCCTTTAGTAGGCTAACCAGCAAATACCTGCAGAAAAACAAATTAATTTCCAACATGAAAGACTAAATCTTTGTGATCCCTTGCCATTCATGGAATGTAAAATCATGCTTGCCAAAACATGTCCTTTCCACAACATCTTTGCAAGGTAGTTTGATGCCTCAGATATTAAAAACTTTGTATTCAGAGACAGGCATTATAAATAAAGAAATCGCATCACATAATTTGCTTATGCAATATGTAAAGACAAATCTCCACCCAACCACTTGTGACGCTCCTGCTACTGACAAAAAAACTCCAAAAGGCAACTCATGTAAGACTGATCCTGGCTGCACTGACAAATTAAACCACTTTAGATGAAATGTTTAAACATGGTTCATGCCTACAGTTTAGCCAGTGTCTTGTCAGCATAGACCAGGCATAAGTCTTTTATAAGCCACATTTTAATGCAGTTTTCATTGGTGTGTCTACATTAGAAAAGTGACCCTTCACTGACACTTCATTGTCTAGCATGCTTTCTATAAAGGGTTCTGAAAACTGCTTGGCCTCAACTGTATAAAAGCAATAAAACAGGTTAAATCCAATTGAAACAATTCCAGATTCGGTCACTGTCTAGACTTAATTTTCACAAAAGCCATTTTAACCCAATGGTACCCAGCCATACCAGGGTCCTGTATTCTCTGCCCCCCATGCCAGTGGCTTTGTGTGCACTCCCCATTACCATGCCCTTGCCAGGACTGTGGGCAGGCCCCTATTCCCCCTCCCACCTTACCTGTATTCATTCAGAATGTGGACACGTTAAACTCTATTGGGAGGATGAGTAGAGATGAGATGGTGCAGTATTATGCTGGAAGGTGTTAACGGGTATTATCAGTCAGTTGTTTGATTTACAGCCAATTGAGAAGGTGCTTGATACTCCAGCTGTGCTAAACAGATGGCAGCAGCTCCATATGTTCCCCATTTTCAGTCATTTGGTAATCTGATTTCCAAATCAGTGGGGTGCTAACCACAGAAGCCAAGAACATTCCCTGAAAGTTTGGACTGATTATATGTCATGTTCAAAAGATCCCACATTGCATACAAACAAATGCCATCAAGTTAAGCGTATGGCCTCACAAGCTCAGGCAACTAGAGTTTCATACACTAACATGCATAGTATAAAACTTTGTGGACTGTTATGTGCTAGCAAATACTGCCCTAATATACCACCTTTGTTGCCAACAAAACAAGGTGCAACTGACCTAGATTTAGTTTCAAACATAGTATAAAACTGGCCAATGGTGAACTACCACCTATCTGAACCATATAGCTAAATCACAGTCCAGTATCAAACTTATTTCCCTCCAAAGATGCTTTGACAAAAGTTATGTGGTATTCAAATAACTATATACCACTTCATTCCTTTGATGTAAATGCTGATACTCTAGAGTTTAATAATCAAACCTCTGACCATATTAATCTTATCCTACTGAATCACAGAAAAAAACTCAATGATAAAGGTAGCAATCGCTATACATTTAATCTTGCTAAAAAAAGATAGTGGTAGTGGGTAAAATTTTCAGGAATACAGGTGACTTTCAACTCTCAATTTTAAAGAGTAGTTTTAGGCATATATGTGTAACTTAGTGGGTGGGCAAGGGCCTATTCAGGGCAATGGGCCATTAGGAAAAAATAGTAGGCCTTAGGGGAAGCTTATCTCCCACCTGGTGATGAGCCTTCCTGAGACCACTCCAAACAGCCTGAGTAATGGCTGCTATGAATCTACAAGGGCATGTGATCACACCACATGATGCTGGACTCCATCTTGGGATGTCAGTACTTTTCCACAGACTGGTCTGGGAACCAAGCTTTGAAACAAAGGGTTCCCGCCATATGCAAAAGCTATATACGGCAGGGAAGTGACATCTGATGTTCTTCACTCCCCATACAAGACGATTCCCGGAAACACCTGAGGAACAAAGACTGAACTGGGGAAAGTGCTGGAACCTGGAGCGTGTCTGCAGCTTGTCACAGCAGCACAGTGTGAGAGGGAGCCCAGGCTGGTGGGTCAGAGGGCTCAGTGGTACCCCAGTTCCAGGTGGCACCCTGGGCGGAACCCATCACAGAGAGAATAGGAAATTCAGAAGAACATAGCCCTGAGTAGTTGGAGAAAATGGGGAGGAAAGTTAAACAGCAATGAGACAGGTTACTTCTTGGGTGGTGCCTAGGTATTAATGCAACAGATGGTGTTACAAGCTCCTCTCTCGAACACACACACACACACACACACACACACACACACACACACACACACACACACACACACACACACACACACACACACACGAGAATTTCTCTTTCACTGACAGAAATCAGTATAGCAGCTGTATTTTCTGGGTATGAGATCTTTAATGCCCTGACTCGGGAAGCAGCTCCTGAGACACACTCCTCTAAGGAGGAGGACCTCTGCATGGTTAAGGCACTAGCCTAGGATTCAGGAGATGTGGGTTCAATTCCCAGTTCTGCCGCAGAATTCCTGAACAAGTTATTCCAATGGAGGCATTTAAGAACAGGTTGGATGAACACCTGTTAGGGATGGTCTAGGTTTACTTGGTCCTGCCTCAGCACAAAGGCTGGGCTTGATGTCCTCTGAAGGTCCCTTCCAGCCCTACATTTCTATGATTCTAAGAAGGAAGAGCAGGGTTCCTTCCTCACTACCAGGTTCCAGTACACACCTTCCATCACCCCAGAACAAATGGCTCTGATTACATCTAATTTAAGTTTCTACAAGAGCTATTTAAACTTTAATTCGTCTAAGCTGCACAATAACGCTCATTTTCATGAAAATGTTGAAATATCCAACAGTGCTCTGCAACTGAGTGAAATACAGAACACAGCTGGTATCCCATAATCCTTGATACTTTTTACATTGATCTGCCTTGCATTACAGAGTTGAAAGTAGCCACTATACACTCTAATGTTATAAGTAGTATTGTTTGAGAGGATCACAGTTCTGTACCCAACCTGGTAAAACTCTGTCCTAACTACAACTAAACATGCTTAATCTCAACATACCCATGTGCCAGACTGTCACTCTGTCAGGATAGAAAGTTCTTTGAATCTTAATACTAATACCATCTTGACAATATTTGACAAATATAGAATCAATAATCCAGAATGTCATCTTTCAACTAAATATCTGGGTCCCACTTTGTATCTTAAAAGTCTGGTGGAAAGCACCTGGGAGCTGGATTTGTCAATATTAATGTAAACATATTTATGTGAACTACAAAGCCCCTCAAAGGACTGCCAAATCTTTCCAAACTGCCACTGTTGAAGACAAGCTTATCTGACATAGTCAGCTGAAGATTTTAGATCTTCTTACTCATACAAGAGGTAAGGACAATCTGCTCCCATGGATCAGAGTCACTTAGCTCTATGTGCCAACGTAGATAAAGAAATTTCCTGGCTTTAATCTACATAAGAAACTTCCAGACATTAACAAGTGCATAACACATGGATCACTGGCAGTATGTAGCCACTAATGACTTGGGCTACAGTCCAAACACACATTTTAAAAACAAGGATCCTCTTGCACAGGAGGAAAATTAGGACCTTCGGATTCTCTTATGAAGTAAAATTATCTCCTTTCAAAAGCAAGTCAATAAATTCGGCTCTTGGTTATTAAAATAAACTACAAGTCCTAGATGTTGCAAGTGGCAACTCTGACCAAAAAAGAACAAAAGCCACAGATGAAGTTCAAGAATTACAGGGGTTTCACAAACATGCCATGGCTTACAGGGAAAAAACCCTTGGTTTGTCTCAGCTTCGACTCTGACCACTAACTCGTTCTCCCCAAAACTCTATCCAATCATAACCAGGCACACCTAGCCTCTTCAGAGAGTCACAGACTGCAGAGAGCAAGTGTCTTTGCCCAAGTTCTTCTCATGCTCGGGGCGGGGGGGGGGGGGGGGAGGAAGGAGGGGAAGCTTTAGAGCTCTGTTCTCAAGATACCTTAAAGATACAGAGACAGCAAGAATCCCAATTTCTTGCTTCAAACTGAGCCCCCTGAGAACTGTTGTGTCCCCTGTCCCGTCCCCCCCGGCACCTCCCCACCCAGGAATGTTTCTTACATTTAACCCTACAGGACAGTTTCCATGCTATACTCCTTATAAAATAGTTTCTCCTCAAAAATAAAGTGTACATGAAGAGAAACTTTCAGTAAGTACCACACTGTGATTAGTAGTTAGCAATTTCAGACTGACTTGGTGTTGCTCTACTTATACACTGGAATGGCAGTAAAACCAAGTACCATCTGATGATACCAGCATTTTCTTTCATTTGATTTAGGCAAGTTAAGAGACCAACATGAATTCAGTTTCCAGAAAATAGGATCTTTAAAGCCTCCCATCCTCATTTAATAAGTAGACTTTTTCCTGTAGTTGCATGCAATGCCTGAGAGAATGATTATAATTTGTCTACAAAATTGGAAGTTCCTCTCCAGGTTCATAATTCAACACCATTCCAACTACAACTAAATATTCACACCTCCAAAGTAGGAGAAGGCTGAAAAATTAAAAGGAAACCCGGGGATGAAGCAATTAAGCCCAAACTCCTTCCAGCAGAGGCTGTATTCTCAAGAAAAGTCTGCCTTGGAAAATTTGGGGGGTAAAAAACCCGTAACGGGAAAAAAGTGAGTGGAGACATAAGAGCACCTTAATAGCAGAATTTGATACATTAAACTCAGTTTTGAGTCTGGGCAAAGACACCAAAATTAATACTTCAATGAGAACAATATGCTTTAGGAGATATGCTGTCATCTGCCTGGACCCAGTTTTCTGTAAAGCTTGGCTACCATGTAGCAGTTAATATCAAGTTATATCTACTCAACTGAGTTTTTTTAAAAAGGTTAGATTTTGTGGAAACAAAGTAACAGAATCCATATGCACCTATTACTTTCTACTTACCTATTTAACAGAATGCACCTATTACTTTCTACTTAGCTATCTAATTCTCCAAGTGTATTCAATTGCATTTTGAAAGATATGGGATGTGCTTATCCAGGCACTTGGCTTCCGCAATTAAAGGCTTAAAGTGAGTGGTTTTAACAGGGGGCTTCAAATGAGCTATGGTCAGCCTGGTTTTCTACTAAGACCCTTCCTCAAAAACTACAGGCTTTGGATAAAATCAGAAACCAGTACTTTAGGGCTCATTGCATAAGGGTCAAATAGGGATGTCATATCTTTATGCTGAAGTTTATGAAATTCTACTTTTAAATGCAAGTTAGAAATTTAATAAGGCAAGATTCTCTAAACTACTGTAAGCTCTCTCTCACTCCAAAGACTGGAATTTATTAAAGTTGAGTCAACTGTTCTGGTCTTTGATGGCCATTAGCAAGTGCTTGTTTCCCAAATGGAGGCAGAAATACATGTTGCAATGTTGCCCAAATCCTCCGTAGTTTCTGACAATTTAGCAGGAGCTGGCACAGACCACAAAGTATGAGGATACAAGGACTTATCTGATGCAAATGAAGACCTGATACAAACATTCTAACTTATTACTGAAAGTGTTCATATAATTTTTGCTTTGGCTACATCCACACTACCCGCCCAATTCGGCGGGTAGCGATCGATATTCTGGGATCGATTTAGCGCGTCTCATCTAGACGCAATAAATCAATCCCAGAACTGCTCCCCGTCAACTCCAGAACTCCAGCTCCATGCAAGGAGTAAGCGGAGTCGACGGGGGAGCCTGCCTGCTGCCGTGTGGACCAGCAGTAAGTACTTTTGAAATCGATCCAAGATATTCGACTTCAGCTACGTTATTCACGTAGCTGAAGTTGCGTATCTTAGATCGATCACACACACCCCCGCTAGTGTGGACCAGCCCTTTAATGCAGCTATGAGAGCCTTTTGAAGATATAAGTTGTTTAGACAGCTTTTCTGGTATTTCAAGAAATGTACAGATTAGTAAATTATTTTTACAATAACAGAAGTTTCCCCAGAGACCTGAAATTGGGTGGGAATTTGGTCTGAATCCATAGATCTGGGTGGCTTCAGGGCTAAGATGGGGTTATCTGCGTTGCTTAGACTACTGAAAATAAAAGCCAAGTAATTTGGTGAAGTCATATTTAACTAGAATCTATCTCAAGAGGAAAACAAAAACTGATCTTGGAAATAAACTCATTTTAAAGATTAAAAATACAGCTCAAACATGCAGAATAGCAGTATTAACCAACCCACCAGCAAGCTGTTATTAGCAGGTATCCAAGCTGCTGCACATAGAGAGCAGTGGATAGTTGATTCATGTGACGGAAAAGGTGCTCTTCTTATGACAACCCTACAATATAATTAGGTCTTTCCACCAAGCTGTTTCTTGTTATAAACCCAACAAGATCTAGGTGTGCGCATCCTTTAAAATTATTTCTCCTAGGAAAATACGCACATCACAGAGAGGCGTTCAAGTTTTGATATCTATGTATCTTTCTCCATCCTTCAAGGAATAGAGTCCTGATCAACTATACAGGAGAACCAGAAAGCGACTATAGATAAGCCACTGCCAAAGTGCAGCCAAAAAAATAAGAAGGAAATAGAAAAATGTTAATCACATTCATGATAATTAAATTCTAGAAGTAGTTTAAGTGCTACTCATAAATCAAAGATTCTCAGAAATATATTAAGCTGATGTACTTTTAATAACCTAATATGAAAACTTCAGTATAGTACTATGTAATTATAAATGAAATATTGGCACATGTTCACAAAAATAGAGGGTTAAGTTTAAACACACAAATGGTCTCACTGAACTCAGACTACTCATCTGATTAAAAGTTAAGCATGTGCTAAACCTTAGCAGGATTGGGAAATAGGTTGCAGGTCCCAAGACAGACAGCATCTCTTGTATTTGACCAAAGAAGTATCACGCACACACTGTGGGGCCATATAAATAGATCTTTAAAATCTCAATTTCTCAGCATAATGCCCTCTCTTGATCCAAGAAAAAAAGTCTTTCACCAATTTACCTTTTGAATTTCTATTAGAGGAACTAAGTCAAACAATCACTAAAGTTTTGTATAATATTACTAAGGGCAGCTCTACACCTTAAAACGCTGCATCGTTGCAGCTGCGCTGCTGTAGTACTTAAGTGAAGGTGCTCCTACACTGACAGGAGAGCTCCCCCGTCAGTGTAGTTAATCCACCGCCCCAAGAGGCCATAGATATGACAGTGGGAGAAGCCCTCCTGTCAACATAGCGCTATCTACACAGGGGATTTATGCTGATATAACTACGTTGCCGAGGGGTATGGATTTTTCACATCCCCGAGCGAAGTAGTTATACCAATACTGTATAGGTCTGCAGTGTAGACCAGACCTAAGATTATTATATAGTCACTAACAGCTTAACTAGAACAGTTGATTTTAGAGAGTCTATCACATACTGTATCTTTAAACATAAATTGTTCCTTTGGCTTTAGCTTTACTAGTACAGACATGTTTAAAAATAAAATCCCTACAAGACAAAACAGAGCACACAGTCTCAATTCCTGATTAGTCTCATGTACTGTATACAAGATACTTTTTGAAGTATATAAATATACTGAAAGGGCTTTGTATGTGCTCTCAGCATTTTGGGCTGTTTCATTCCATTTTTCTGGCAATAAAATAAGTGCAAAATAAATTTCTGGGATCTTGCTAGTGTGGAGCTTCTTGTTCCGTTTTATAAAAAGGAAAGTCATGTAACTACATAAACCTGACATTTATCTGTGGTGTATAAATAGCTCTAACAAACTAGAAAAATACACAATTAGTCATGAAAGTATAAGTAAATTCAGCTTTATTCTTTACACCTGATAAAGGGCTGTCTGAAGGGCTGATATATGCACCACATGGTAAATTTTCCACTCAACCAAGCAAAAATTCATCTGGAAATCATTTAACTTGCAGCTCTACTCCTTTTCCTACTGGCACTGATTATACTGCACATCAGTCCAATTTCTTGGGTGTCTAAAAAAAGGCAAACACCTGGCCTCCACATTGCATTCAAAACTCAAAAGGCCGTGGAAGTTTAAAAATGCTTTTAGAACAGCTTCCAAAATCATTCTACCACCAAAGAATCATCACCACAGAGTGGATCTCCATTTAATTCCCACCCACAACACTTTCTAAAATCTTACAAGTGAACTGCAATAAACTATTAGAGTAGTCGAATGTCAATTTCATTCGAACTACAACAGACCCTGCATCTTCCCTCATGGGTGAGACTTCTGTAGACTCCTTCCCACAGGTAGGGTATAATGGGGCAGAGAAACCTCTTGGTGCTACCGAGGAAGAAGTCAGATGTTTACATCACTCCCTTTCTAAAAGCTGTAGTACCAGCATATTAGTGGCTGAGCTCCCACAACTCCATGTCATCTCTGCCACCACTCACTTTCACTCGCAGCAACCACAAAGTTCAGGGGTACTCTCAGCACCCTTATAACAATTTCCTCCTCTCTGCCAGTCATGATGGATCTTCAATGGAATAGGAAGCAGAGGATACTTCCTATCAACGGTTAAAATGCTGTTAGCTGCTCTAGTGTGCGACATATCAAAGCAGCATTCAGGTAGACCAGGCATCCAGGAGGAAGTAGAAGAAAAAAATCTCAAAACAGAATTTGAATCTAAAACTAAGATGTTAGGTTAAATATTTGCTGTGCTTGACTGTCTGATGACTTAAAGGGCCTTTTTTTTTTTTTAAGGTTCTTATGCTTGTGTCACACAAGAAATATCAGGTCCCTAAATAATTTTGGGTAAGGACCTAAGCAAGATCTTTTCAAGGCCCACACAGTGGTATAACAGAAGGCTTTATCCAAGCTGCAGTCTGATTCAACATCTCCCCTCCCTGCCTTAACTGGAGGTAAGAGAGCTGCAGCTCAACCTTCAGATTGGATGTTGTGAAGATCTTCTAATATTTACAAAGCTAAAATTTGTAAAGATATCCGTGATTTAAAACTTCATAGCTAACCTCACATTTGGTCAAAACACCGCCATCAGTCCAAACAAGGACAACATTTCTCATTTGCTTCTGCTATTACAGACAAGATTCTAGATACCGAATGTATGCAATTATATGAGTACATATATAAACATCACACAATTAGCTTTGCTTCTTATAAAGAGCTGCTATTAGTAAAATGAGGATGACAGAGTGGGCAAAAAGAGACATCCGATTACTTGAAATGGAATCAATTCAAAACAAATCCATGCCACCTTTGGCAGAAGGTTGAACCAGGCAGGAACAAGTGACCAGGCTTTCATCAAACGAGGCTAGGAAACAGGGTATATCATTAGAGGGACAGAAAATTACAGAAGGAGAATCGCAAAGTGGAAACTCCAAGTCCATGTATAAAATTGACCCAAAGAGGAAAATGTATTAAAAAAAATACATCTATCCTGTTTTCTAATCCGGGTTGTTTGAAAGAGACAAGTCACTCCTGAAATGAAACGTGCTGTCACAACACAAGATGCACAACTCAAAAAAGCAGTTGGTCTACAGAACCAAAGCTGGAATAATAAAGGGGAGGAAAAAAGAACAGCACCTGCTGAGGTTCAAAATGAAGAGCTGGGAAATGTTTCATACATATCTTAGGGTATAACAAATGTTTACATATAATTATTTTGTACATTTTAAACAAATCTTCATTATGGCCTCTATTTATACAGTCTTTTAAGGGAAACAGCCCTGGCTTGACAGTTGTACAAGTGGCATTGCCACTAGGGCAGAGGTCCCCAAACTGTGGGGCGTGAAGGAACGCTCAGGGGGACATGGCTGGGGCCCAGGCCAGCCCCCATGGGGGGCGGGGAGGCAGCACCATCCAGCTCCGCTCCTGGTCCCCACCCCCAGCTGTGGCCCCAGCCTTGGTTCCCTTACTCCTGTCCACATCCCCCCGATCTTGGAGCCATGGTCCTGCCTCTGGCTGGGGGGGTGGGCGCGCGGGGAGAAAGACAGGGGTGAGGAAGGGTGTGAGATAAAAAGTTTGGGGACCACTGCACAAGGGGAAAGTGCAGCAGTAGGCATCTTAGGGCTGGTCTACACTACTGCTTAAGTCGATGCAACTTACATTGCTCGAGGTGTGAAAAAGACACCTCCCCGATTGACGTAAGTTGCATAGACTTAAGCTCTCTCCACACCGTGCTATGTCAGTGGGAGATGCTCTTCCGCAGACATAGCTTCTGCCTCTCGCAGAGGTGGGAGTAATTATGTGACGGGAGAGCACTCTCCCGTCAGTATTGCGCGTCTTCACCAGATGTGCTACAGCGGTACAGCTGCACTGGTGCAGCTATGCCAACACAGCGCAGCAGTGTAGACTTGCCCTCAGATTCACATCTCAGGAGTTACTCAAGACAAAGTCATCAAAATAGTAATTTCATCAGGTTCCCTCTCCTTATTTGGTCTGGCCAGAACACCACAGGATCAAGAGAAAGGAAGCCAAGTAGTGCGGATAGTCTCAGCAGGCAGCGGTGGTGATTATGATGGCAATGCTGGTCAATGATGCTCCAAAGCTTTCCCACACTTTCTACTCACTGTCATACTGACCTATTTAGCTTGCCCAGTGCACCTCAGAAGTGTCCAGAGGTGAACACTGTCTCATCAAAATTATTAATTGACATTAGTTTTATTTATACATTGCCACTTCATTTTATGGTAAAAATGGTCTGTTGATATAAAAATTCTGTGGTCTCATCAGAAGCCTTGAAGCCTATATACTCATCAGAAGCCTATATACTCACATCTTTTTTATACAATCTCAGTTTACATCACAATATTTCTTTAATTGTTCTGCAATTTCTTTTAAGGATTTTATCTAACAAGATTATAGGTTAAGATGACACATCCTGCCACATTTCACCCACTTTTGAACACAAAAAAAAATAAAAAATTAACCAAGGTTTGAGCAAAACCATGAAGACTACATGTTTTAAAATGGAAGCTTAGATTCTAAAGTGGGGGGAAGAGAGGGTAATCCATGGCAAATTTTGTGGCTATGGAGTCAAGAGGCCCCAATTATGTATGTTTTCTTTCTTCAGAATCAATTGGGAACCAAAGCTCATCATAGTTTTAAGGAAGTGCCATTTTTCACATATGTAAAAAGGAGCCTCTTACCACTCAAGCATAGTTATTACTCTGTCTTAGCCAGTTTATGATTTAAAAGACTACAGATTCTGCCTACATTACATTTAAAGTTGTAGGGATCAATTTTATCTTCAGCTTCTGTACCAAACCTTGTAACATTGCAGTGCATTGTTAAAAGTTCAGCATATTTCACTGGCAGCATTTCAAAAAAGTGAAGTATATAAGTCTGTAACCATTTGAAAAAAGAGGAATTACATAAATACCAGACATTAAAAATAAATTATGTACAGTAACGTATCAATTTTACTTTCAAACCTATTTAAAGACAGTTTAGAAATGTTTTAAAACAGTTAATTTTTGGCACAAATGTACAAAATTACATACTGGGGTTTCTTTCAGGCATGGTTTGTTCCACTGATCTGGACAAAACTAAGACCTGAGGCTTGTATCATTAGGTTTCATGAGACTGAATGTTTTTTTTTAAATGAGTTCTAAAATTATAAAACTTAATTGCGGTAAGTTACAGAGCTCTTCTGGTGGCAAAACTGAGGTACAGTATCTTACCTGTGCATAGAAAACCCAAGGATTCCATCAAGTACATCACTTTTCCACTAAACTGCCCCTCAAAAGTTTTAGGAATTGTTTTCAGTGATCATTAAAACATCTCTGAAAACATTTTTGCACTATATGAATCTAGTTTTATAAGATTTTTTTAAAGACTTTTTGCAAAGTAGTACATTCAATGTAAGTAAAACTATTTACTGAAGTATACACTGCAAAGAATAAAGTTTAGACTACTTACTTGGGATACAAAGGCTCATAAAGGTACTTGTCCCTTGAGGATGGAATATCAAAAAATAAGATGTATCCATTTGCAGTCTGAAAGAGATAGATGTTGCAGCTTTTACAAATGTTGTACTTGTGTGCGTATATATAAAACTTACAGGAATTCCAATAAAAACCATTATAGAAGTCTCAAACATTTTACAAACTAAACAGAATATCCAGTAAAAAAATCATTTCATATACCAGTTTCAATAGAGTGGATACCACACCACGTGTGCATGTGCTACTTAAGACAAAATATGGTTGATCATAAACAAGATGCTTCAATTAACCTTACATTAGCCAATGATAAGCAAAATGTTACACAATAAAGTTATACTGAACCACCTGAAGATCAAGATGCATTTCTGGTAAAAAACCATACTACCCCTTAAAATCCACCATATGGATCACTTGTACAGTAAAAGACAATATGAAAAGCATACCACTGGTAGGTATTTTCCTCCTTAAATAGGGAGATCAGAGTTCAGACTGTAGGAGTATGGGCTTGATTTTTAAAAAGGTATTTAGGCACTTAGTGGGATTTTCATTTAAATGAATAGGAGTTAGGGACCTAAACACTTCTGAAAATCCCACTAGGTGCCTATCTGAATCTTTAACATCTAAATACCTTTAAAAACCTGGCCCGAAGTGCCCACAAAATTGTGCAGTAAAGACAAGCTGCTGCAGTAAACACTAGTGTAGCAGATCAGCACCCCTGAGACTGGGAAAGCAGTGGCAATGGGCTTAGGCATACCATACCACCCTAACTGAAACAAATCTGCCTTTCAAAATAACAAGTAGTTTCAAACTTTAATATTTTATTAATCTAGCAGACATATGTTTATTCAGTCATTAACATGTACAGTTAAGACTAAGAACTCATCCCATGCCTGCATAAATATAGCAGAGGAAGATGACCAAGGTCCCAAGTCAGCCAGCCTGCAGTTTCTTACCAAATGTTTAGCAATATCATCTAGACAAGCGGGAAAATGCATTAAAACTAAACTATGTCTCTCGTTTGTTTTAAAACTGGATGGGCATGCACTCAAAGCAAAAAAGACTGAAGGCAAGACGCAAAGAAATATGAACGGTTTCAAATTTCTTTCCAGAGCTGGTTTCCTGTTTTTCAGCTAAGGAACCAAAAGGGAAACATGCTTGTTCGCTTATTTCATCAGCTTGACTAGAGTTTTTGCACCAAAAACTTAGCGCTTTTTAATATATTTGAGTTTCAGCTTCAAACTAAAAAAAACAGGAATATAAAAAATAAATGGGATTCTTCAAAGGCAAATACCTTTCTTCCTTCGAGATGACAAAAAACATGCCACTCTGACCTTGAGAGAGTTAAGTTTCCATTTATTTCCAGCCACTGTGGAACAAAATTAACTTAAATGCACAATACATAGTACAGAAACTTAACATGCATCTATTTCTAACATCTATAAGTTCTTTCCATTGCTTAGCACCTGTTTAAATATTTAAACCCGTAAGAATCCTATCCAGATAGGAAAAGTAAAACTATACTGTAAAGTATCTTCCTACTGACATTAACATACAAAAGGCCTTCTTGAATTCCATCCTCAGTACAAGCTGCTATCCTTTGAAACGACAAAGAGTTCTGTGGCACCTTATAGACTAACAGACGTATTGGAGCATAAGCTTTCGTGGGTGAATCCCCACTTCTTCGGATGCATCCTTAGAAAGTTTACTTCTAAACAGCACATCAAATGCCATCAATGAAGCTACAGTACTGGAACAGTAAAGGAACTGAACGTTTTATTACAAGTTTGTTGCAAGATCACTATAATCATTCAACTGTGCAATTACTTTACACTAGGTAGGATAGTTTTACACTGAAATACATTGAAATAATAAATTGCCACATTCTACAGCTCCCCGATGCCCTGGTCACTCTGTGTCAATAGACTGCAAGGACATCCACCTTCCTTGCTTTGAGAGATCTGAGATACATATGCTTATAAATCAAGGAGTATTCGCTGCATTGCAAAGGATTCATCCACATGATTTCCCTTTGACAGTGTGTAACTAATTAACTCTGTTCCTACAGCTTTTCATTAACAGCAGAATCCCACTGCATATGCGGGGAATTGAGTCATGAACAGAAAAACATATTAGAGGACAGGCAGCAGGAGGGAAAGTATAGGAAAAGGGGAAGGACTGGAAATACATTTGAGACTCTGGTTTCATCTAGAGTCTAGATTCTAGACCAGCGGTTCCCAAACTGTGGGTCAGGACCCCAAAGTGGGTCGCGACCCTATTTTAATGGAGTCACCAGGGCGGGTATAAGTCTTGCTGGGGCCCAAGCCCCAAGCCCAAGCCCCACTGCCCAGGGTCAAAGCCCAAGGGCTTCAGCCCTGGATGATGGGGCTCACGTTCCAGGTCACCTGCCTGAGGCTGAAGTCCTTGGGCTTTGGCCCCCTCACCCGGGGCAGTGGGGCTCGGACTTTGGCTTTGGCCGCCGCCTGCGGCGGCGGGGCTCAGATGGGCTCGGGCTTCAGTCACCCTCCTGGGGTCATGTAGTAATTTTTGTTGTCAGAAGGGGTTTGCAGTGCAATGATGTTTGAGAACCCCCTACACTAAATCTTTTTGGTCCTGTTGTAACAATGTAATTGACTGGCAAATTGAACAGAATTAACATGGATTATAAACGTTAATCTAGACACCCTACAAACATTTGTTCCTAGCCCGGATTCAGCCTAAAGATCATCCTGAGGTAGAGTCAAAAAAGGAAGGGGAAGATAATGGTCATCTGGGGAACAGTAAAACTCACAGGGCTGCCCAGAGGATTCAGGGAGTCTGGGGGAAAGCAGCAGGGGGCCCCTTCGCCGAAATGCCGCCGAAAGTGGTGCCCACGCTTAAGCAGCTGCCGAAACGCTGCCCAAGGCGGCGGCGGCAGCCAAACGCGGAAGTGCCGCCGGAGCGCCGGATGTTGCGGGGCCCCCCCCAGGATTCTCAAGGGGGCCCCTGCGGGGACCGGGGCAAATTGCCCCATTTGATGCCCCCTCCCCCCCCGGGGCAACCCTGAAAACTCAGTACATGCAGTCAATTGCTCCCTTGCTGAAAAGGCAAACAAGGGCGCACAGCTTTATTTTTTTCCCCACAAGGAATTTTATATATTATTAGGTCAACACATTTAGCTTCCAATTCAAGAATGTATATAGCTCTGGCTGTCTAACTGAGAGCTAGTGCTATCACTTTTCTTGAGGAGGAAATAACTAAGCCTCTGAAGCTGCACCTTATTCACCTGAATAAGCCTCTGAAGCTGCACCCTGAATTCACACATCTGGTCACACTTGTTGGATTCACTAATGCTAGTTATCTGACTGAAGTTTACTTTCAGGCACAGGGCACAGGCTATCCAAAGGCTCACCCCACTTTTTTTTTTTTTTTAATATGTTCATTTGTGTCTTGCAAATTTGCTTGTGTTTATAACATGGATACATATTAGAAACCTCATGACTAGCTATGTTTCAACAACGGCTTGACTTTCATTATGAATGCAAGTCATTTTAGCTTATGAAACTGAAACTCACATGAACAATGCATTGAAGACATGGGAGTTTAAAATTTCCACCACCTGGCACCAGCAATATATTAAGCACTGTCCTATAAACACAGTCTAAAGTACTGTAATTTATCCAGAAGATTACTAAAAATCAACGCTGTTCACAATACAGCACGATCTCATGTCAAATGTGTCCTAACACTTTTCAACACCCCCAAAAATATATTTGTTAATATTATGCAGCATATTTAAATACTTTAGCTTAATTTAAACATTCATGAAACTGGCTTTTTCAATCCTAATTGCAGCAACTCATTTGGCAGTTTGAAACTGAAGTGATTTTGGAAGACCATGGTTTGTGTAAGAAAACACACTTCAGGTATTAATACATGACCTGCAGCATATGCATATGTACTTCATCTTAACACCCGATATCCCTTTTAGGTACAAACGTGAGCATGTACATCAGATGAACACAGACTCTTCCCTGTTACATTGCTCAGACACTCCCTAGGAGTGTCATTATGCCAAATTCTGCTGTTACACTTCTGCAAGACCACTAGCTAATGTGCTGCCTTGGAATAGAGGTAGCCAGTAAAGTAAAGCCCTTAGGCTCAAACTCTGCCATAATGTACACAGGGAAAAAAAGCTGAAGGGATAAAAGTTTACTGTGCATATTTTATTGAACCATTTTGTATTTTTACTCACAAGTGTTCCGTAGGTTAAAATAGTGGTTTTTAAGGAGTTTGAGCAGCTTATAGCAATTTATCAGACTCTTATAATTTAGTTAGGTCCAAGAAAGACTCCAGCAGAGAAAGAACCACAAAAGATGGATTTAGTCAAACGATGCCTGGCCACTCACCTGATTTCCAGAAGTACTCACACAGTCAGAGTCATAATTTAAAAGTTGTACAAAACGAAGTGGCAATAATTAATAATACAATATCTTATTGCAATCCAAAGTTAATTAAAATTTGAGAAAAGATTTACAAGTTCACTCTATAATAAATAATACAACATAATGATTCATATCCCTAGGTATGAATAAGATGCTACTTACATACAGTGACAGTTTAAAATGCTGAGATTACTGTAAAGCATTGCTGTTAGCTTGGTAATGGCTATAATATGGATGAACTAAAGATCCTTCTTTCTCTAGCAGTGAAGCTAGAGGAATGCTACATAGCATTATTGCAAAGTTATACTTGGCCAGTCACTCTGGGAGAATAATGTTTTTTATAAGTAAATAGAACTCCATATTAAGCCTTCAGAGAGTAGATTTTCTTGACAGTTTTGTAAGGCTGTTATAGTACATAGACAAAAATAAGGTTTACTAAAGAAAGCGAAATGGCCACATGGTAAACAATATTTGATGAGTTTCTACTAAAGAATCTTACACAGAGATTTATGTTTTTAATATAGTAGGGCAATCCCTAATGACAATGCTAAAGACAATTTATATTTGAAGAATTTATACCTAACATATTTGTGTGTGATTCAGATGCAGTATACCTGATAAATAGCTACGCTTTCACTACTTAAAGCCTTCCAACCATCTGAAAATTAATTTATTGGTCTCTCACTGCAGCTGAGACATACAAGCAACAACGCTGCTGAGAACAGAAAACCAGAACTCACTGTCCCTATACAAAAATTGGGAGAGGAAGACAGAATCTCTTTCCATATAGCACTGGTGACTCTGGAATTCTCTCCCAGTTTCCTTTCTATCCCACTCCACACCTCAAATATTTATTTTCTTGAAATCTTGTCCTCCCTTGGCTTTTGTGACTTCAACGTCTCCTTCTCTCTTCTCTAATTACTCTTTAGTGGGTCCTCCTCATCTCCAACTTTTGGTGGGGGATCCTACAGGACTAAACCTGGGCTCCTTTTGTGCCCCTATACATGATCACTGGATAACCTCACACACCTACAACTTCAGGCAGCTTTATGCTGATGACCCAAAAACCTACCTCTACATACCATCTGAACCTACTTCTTTGCTTGTCTTTAACATCTCAGATGTCAAGTGATGAAACTCAACATGGCCAAAACTGGACTCATGATAACCATCCTTCTTAGTATTATAGAGGAAAGTTTTAGTCTTGCCTTGAGTCCAGGGGACTGGACTAGATGACCTCTCGAGATCCCTTCCAGTTCTTTGATTCCCACACAACACACCATCTTCCTCAACCTCTCAGTCACTCAGGCCCATAATCTAGATGATATCTTCAATTTGGCCTTCTCTCTAGACCCATACATCCAGGCCATATCCAAGGCTTGATGTTTCTTCCTATACAATTAAGATACAGCCTTCCTCCTCTTCACACTACCAAAACTCATCTTACATCTTGATTACTGAAATCTAATCTCTAGCCTTTATTGCTGCAACCTTGCCTCTCAAATCCATTCAATATGCTGCTGCTAAGATACTTTTCTTAGCAATTTGCTTGACCACTGCCAGCTTCTTTCCACTGGCCTTTTCCATTCATGAAATACAAGCTTCTTGTCTTTAAGGTTCCTCACAAATGAATCTGATTTAGTAGCTATGCAGCATGAAACCATAATGTTGAAAGCTGCCTTTGCTCCAGTGTTCCCAGCGTTTATTACCTACAGCTCAGCTTCTCTCTCTCAAAACACTCCATTGCTTATTCTCATGCCATTCCCTATGCATAGGAAAAACCTCCCCCAAAATATCCATAAAGTTACTTTATCCTCTAAGATTCACTTCTTTTGTGATGTCTATATAGCTGGCTACTACTTACCAAGCAAGACGTTCTTTTTTTAAAACACTGTTAGCTCATCGTTCCTTTACCCTCTCCCCACCTGTTTGTTTTACTCATCTATTAAGTCTTGTCTGTAGACTCTGAGGCAGGGACTGTCTTTGTACTTCCTTCACGTTTGTAAAACACCTAGGATCAAGAGGCATTGATTCCTGACTAGGGCCCCTAAACACTACTGTAATACAAATAATGAACATCCACAATATTCCTCTGTGCAAAATTCAAAACTAGCTTTCCTTTAAGTTTTTATTATGCATATCATGCATGAGAGAATTGGGTACTATACCAATGATCAATATTGATTACGGTTTGCATAGTTGGTCTTTATATGGAACTTGTTACCTATGGCACAGAAGGCCTTTTGGCATTAGTTAAGATTAATATATGCTCTCTCTCTCACACACACACCCCGCAATTTCAAAGAAAACAATTCTCTACTTACTGAAACAGCTATCATGGTGCTGTCAGGCCTCCATTCTACTTGCTTATAGGGTCCAAACTGAGAAGCTGGTTTTGATAGTTCCTTGTAGCTTACAATTAATACACTGGGCTGAGGAAAGAGTAAAAAACTGTAGTTACATTTCATGTCTGAAGGGTAAAGGAATAAGGCTTTTTTGTTGTTTTTTTACTGCTGTGTCATTGGGCCACAAAATAAAATCAAGTTATTCTGATAAGAAATAGAATTTCAGGGAAACCATTACTGTACAGTTGATAAAGAATAGCATACTGCTTTTGAAAGGGATTACATACACTGCAACATATGTTCAATGTACTTACTAAACCTACTTCAAAACTTTTAAAACCAGGCCACTTCCTATATAAATGTGCTTCAGATACCAGATCAAGTGCTATTATATAATACACAGGCAATGAATATTATAGGTGGAGCTGGTATTATCACTTATTAAGAGTGCCCGACACTGCTCACTGTAAGACTATCTTTGGTTCTTATAATTTTGCCAAAACATTTGGGTTGAAATTTTTCTATACCAGGTGTCTGATTCAGGCTAAATGTTATGGACAAAAATTCTGCCAAAATTTCTGAGAACGAGGCTTAGGAAAAATAAGTTTTGCCCCTATGCTTTGGTCAGAAACTTGGAATGTAGCAGGGGGTAACTTCTGTATCAAGGATTTGTTTCTTGCCTGCCCCATGAAAATCCACACAAATCTGGCCAAGTTATGAAAAACTTTCAAAAATTGCACATCACAATAGACTTGCTAAAACTTTGCAGCTTGATTCCACAAAGTTTGAGCAGAACTTTCCCTGCAATTGTGGTTCCGGGCTGCTGCAGGCCAACCTGGGGCTAAGCACTGAAACAGAGCAAGATGACTGTCTCTTCTGTAACTAAGAGCCAGAGGGTGAGACTAGAACTTGCTGGGCAAATAGACTGGGAATGATTAGGTGAGGAAAACAGGACTGGAAAGGCTGGGAGTTTGGATGGCATGGGGCAGAAGGGGTGAAACTTGGGCTAATGAAAAAAAAAGTCTGTGCCCACTAGAGCCCTCCGGTGTCTGGAATGCAACCCAAGATGCCTGTGAAATCCACTGACAGTGTCCCACTGCCCTCTACTGGTGGTCCATATAGAAGATGACAACCTACCACCATCAGTTACTCTATGAGCTCAAATGACAGCGGTCTGTGCAGTAGGTCTAAAAGTCCAAACTCTCATGAAGAATCATGTAGGCATCAATACCCCGCATGATGGAATTTGTATATTCAGTTTTATTTTTAAAATACTTAGGAAGCTACAAACAAAATAACTATATGTTAAAGAAAAAATAATATGTGCTCAGGCAGGGTGGATTTGACTTAAATCAAACTGATTTAAAATCATGATTTAAATCACTAGTCAGGAAGACTATTTAATCATGGATTTCTACCTAAAAGTCCATTCTTATTGGTTGTTATAACCTTAATACATATTCTTCACTACTCAGAGATAGATGTAGGTTTCATTTTTAGAAGGTACACACGATACATTTTAAGTGATTTATTTTGAAAAACGTTTCAGATTAGTTTTACAGCTATATCAGAAAATGAATGATTGTTTGATTATTTCATTTACCAAAGGTAACTGAAGCAGATATTTATGAAGTCACTGGGAGGTGAACTATTAATATTTGGAGGATTTTCTTGCCATGCTGTATTAGGAGAACCTCACCAGACATTTAAATTGTTTTATTTAACTATTTCTCACCTCTATATATTATTTATTTAAGAACATTTTTGCTGTTAACAAGCATGTTATCTCTGGAGACACAAATCCACAGTTTGACAACTGCAAGACTAAGCATCTCTGATGGTATCTTCTAGACTCAGCACTGAGTCCCATTGGGTAGATAAAAAGATTAACCTGAATAATCTATACAGAAGCCCCTGCAACCCCATAAAATTGGGTCCCTAATCCATGAACTATTGGAACTCATTTACAAAACTTTCCTTAAACATTACATGAATATATTGTCTCATACTATAGAATTAGAATTTATAATCCGTATTCCATGATGCTATAATGCATCTTAATTAAAACTATATTTAGATAGGTTCTTCCCTCAAAAAGCATTTTATAAAAAAGATCTGATTTTTTTTAAATCATTGATTTTTATCCACCCTGTGCTCATATAATTAAAGACAATATCATAATGCATACACACAAGGTATCAAGATTCAACACGAGATCAGGAATGCTTCTGAATTCAAGTTACCCATGCACTGGTCTACTTAAAAGCAACCATTCTGACCGAACTTTTGAAATGTCACGTTAGTTGTAAGCCAAGATTAAATGAATTTAAAATGGCTTTATTTCCTTAATTTGTATCTTACCAGCATGCTTTTTGTCTTTGCTGTATCTTCATTAGAATCTCAGTAATTTCCACTAGTGACCAGACCAATTACCAGCTACTTGATTTTGAGTATTTCCGTAGCAAGTGAAAAAAGTCTCATTAATATATTCTAGCTTAGCTTTAATTTGTTAATATGATTACTTTTACACTAATTATATTTATTAATACTATGAAGTCTTTGTAATACTGTACATTTCTTTATGAGACCACTATGAAAACTGGAAATAAACTAATTCTCTGCATGTAAGTCACAGGATGCACAAATTAATAAAGTCTGACTATACTGATTTACAAAATAATTTTACTCCATAGCACTGCTGCAATTCAAAGGCATTTCTAAAAAGATTAGTACCCACGAGAGTGCATTTTATTTGGCCAAAATTTGTGGTGTTGCTGGAAGTGAAGATACTGCTTTCCTTACTAGACTATTTAGTTCTAAATTAACGGGTGATCAAGTTAGCCTACCTAGACATGAATTTAGTAGTGGAATGGCTACCGTTACAGCCCGGTTCCATGTGCAGAAATCAATAGCATGCCTCCACTGATGATGAAAAGAGGTGCAAGTTATAGGAAGGGTTCACACTAGTGGATAGACTTGCAAAGATGAAACTAAGTACATTATAGGAAAGCTACATTGTTTTCTATTGACATCTGAACCAAGCAAGGTGAAGTAGCTGGCAAGGCTAGCACAACAGAAATTTGAATGGATACTCTGGGATGTAATACAAACCCTGATATATAAACATTTACACTAATTAGTTTTACAGGTTGCTCAGAAAAGCAACATCTTTGAACATACCACAGAAGACAAGCAGCTGGCTTCCCTATTCCGCTCTCGGAACAGAAACAGAAAAGTCCATTTGATCTCCAAAGCAATCTGTTACAACATAAGACCCCAATACAGCTTTTAGGAACTGTGTGAGCATCCTTACAAAGCCCCACTGATGTCAACAGAAGTACATGTGTGGTTATCAATGCAGAATTGGGGCTTATCTACAAACTGTGGAACATACTGTTGCTAAAGAGCATTTGCCTATAACAAATGCATAGTAACAGAAAAGTTGGCTCGCTTACTGTAAGAGTAACTGATAGTCCTTTTTGTCAAATGTACCCTCCCTTTTGTTTATTACAATTTGTACTTGTGCTCATTTAAAACTACGTTCTAGAGCCGATACAGAAAAAGCCTAAAAATCCTACTGTAACTCACAGAACATACTCCTTCAACACCAAGCAGCACAAATTTTACACACAAACCTTTAAACCTTTTATTTCTGCTTTTGAAAAGACAAAACTAAAGCTCCAGATTAGTGTCTCATCAGAAGTTGGCTTGATGTTTTTTTTTTCTAAAATGCAGGAAATTCTAAAGAAAGTTGCATCAACTTCACAAAGGCTACTTTATGCATGTGGCATAACTTGGAGTGACAATACTATAGGAAAAATACTACAAGAATTTTTCCCTTCACACTTTTGTGGGCATAGTGATGAAGGCCCATATAAACAAATCTAGTCATGTGCAACTGCAATGAGACATACGGGCTGCAGTTCTCTCAGAATCAGATGTGTTGATTCACCTTACTCTTAATTCTGTAGTACAGAAAAACAGGTCACACTCTCCATGCAAGCTGTGATTCTACCATTGAGAATCTGCTGTTGATCCCAGAACACTTTATAAAAAGTGATCTAAACTAGTGCATAATATTCTAGACCATGATTAGATTATGCAATAAAAGATGAACATCCACAAATCATGAGCAAAAATTCAAAACTTTCTCAAAGATTGGCAAGCAAATTGCATATCCCTCACACAAACTATTAATGCATAGTTAAAGACACAAAGCTACATTACCAAACAGATCAATATGCCAGCTTGGGAATTCCCAAAACCTACCCCAGAGAAGACCGGCAGGGAAGGGAAAACTACAGCCCGCAGGCCGGATCCAACCAGTCAAGGCTTTCAGTCTGGCCCGTGAGATTACCAGCCCGGTAGCACAGCAGGGCTAAAGCAGGCTTCCTGCCTGCTCTGGCCCCAGGGTGCTCCCGGAAGCAGCCAGCACCATGTCCCTGCGACCCGGGGGGGGGGGGGGGGGGGGGGGGAGGAGAGAGAAGAGACAGAGGGCTCCAGGGGCTGCCCTCGCCTGCAGGCACCGCCCCCCCCCCCCCCCCGCAACTCCCATTGGCCGGGAATGGGGAACTGCAGCCAATGGAAGCTTCGGGGGGTGGTATCCACCGGCTAGGGCAGCACACTGCAGAGCCACCTGCCCCACTCCACCCCCAGGAGCCACTGCCAGACATATTGGCCACTTCCGGGAGTGGCGCGGGGCCAGGGAGCCTGCCTTAGCCCCACTGAGCACTGCTGCCATCCCGGAGCCGCTCAAGGTAAGCGGCACCGGGCTGAAGCCCTAATCCCTCCTGTACCGTAACCCCCTACCCATAGCCCCCAACCCCCTGCCTTGAGCGCCCTGCTGCACCCTAACCCCCTGCCCCGAGCCCCTTCCTGCACTCTGCACCCACTCCCACACCCCCTCCTGCAGCTCAACCCCCTGCCTCAGCCCTACATTCATGGCCCTACATACAATTTTCCCACCCAGATGTGGCCCTCGGGCCAAAAAGTTTGCCCACCCCTGCATTATGGTGTACCAAGCAGGGCAATTGCCTGGGGCCTCATTCCACGGGGGGCCCCGCAAAGCTAAGTTGCTAGGGCTTCGGCTTAAGCCCGGGCCCCAGTGAGTCTAACACTGGCCTTGTCCTCTGGCTTAATTTTGGCAGACCCCCCTGAAACCTGCTCACAGCCCCGCAGTGGGCCCCGGACCCCTGGTTAAGAACCACTGATGTATGGGGATATGATCTTTATGATGACTTGGGTATCTATCTGTGCAACTTATGAATTCTGGTTGCTATTGTGAGGTTGTTCTTATGAAAACTATTACATTATGGGATGCCTCTAGGTGTATGTGTATCCACCATGCCTGACAAGTCTCTGTCAACCCAAAGTCAAAGCAATTCCCTTTCCATAGCAACTTTTGCTCCACCCCCCTCCCATTACACAATCATTATGCTTCTTCCCTGCAAAAGTCAACTCCTTTCCTGGCACAAATGTTCAGTTTTTTGCTGGCATCAGAAAACAATTAAAATAGTCAAAGCTGAGAGGCTACAAAGATATGTGCTCTCTACCTCTATCCCCAGCTAATGCAGAAGCTCTGGCTACCAGTTGCTCACTAATATATATGGAATAACCCATCTTGAAATATTAGAACTGTGTACAAAGAATAGCTTCATTACTAATGAACAACAATGCAAAACGAATCCACAAGTTAAAATAACATTTATAGAAACAGGTATAAAGTTGTTCTTAGTTGTCATTTTATTACTATGTCGTCCAGAGGCATACAAAAAAAATCTCTAATCAAAGTGACCTCAGTTCTTCAGGCAACAGGATTTCTTGAGGGTGGCAGTTATGAAGCTCTTTATGCATCTATGGCTCAGCACTTACATTCCACAACAGGGTTAGTTAAATTGATGAGCACTTCATTCTACCTGGCAGTTCACATTTGCTTCTCTCCTATTTACCTTATTTAAGCAGTAAATATTAATATCCTTATGAGGTGTTTGTAAAAGTTAATTCTAACCCAGAAAAATAGCACTATTTTTTAAAGTGTTCAGCTGATCAAGATATTCAAACTGATCAAACATTCAATCCTAAAGATCTCAGCAGACTAGATATGGAATACTGCCAGGCTCTCCAAAAGAAATATATTCCAACAGCATTCTGACTTGGGTTTAAATGTCCACTCAGTATGCATTTGCAATCAACATGTTAGTGCTGTTCTGAGAAAATGTGTAATTTCAATAAATTAGGTAAAGGGTTGAGAAATTTGGGAACACCATGTGCACATAAAATATTACTACTTTTCAATTGCTACTGTATTATACTGCATTTTCAGACCACTAGGAAAGTTTAACAATTTTTGTTGTCCAGGATAAACTTATTAAAACTTTGCTATAGAGCAAAGATAGGATATCACATCACCCGTCAGTCCTTTCAATGTTCCTGCAAGGCACTAAGGGCTCTACTAGAATAAATTGTGTAATAAATTCTCCCTGTACTTGAGGACCAATACATGAAGAGCAGCACTCTAATCCTTACGTTTTAAAAATATGTTAAAAAGCTACGTTCTATATTGAAACAGACATTAGCGAATAAATTGCACAAAATAGCAAATTATCAAAGAGTATAGGCAGAATGCCATAGGTCAGTGAAGCAATGTGAAAATCAGAGCATTATATAAAAGTAGTATCAAATTATTTTCCAAGTCCTTATTTGTATCTAAAAATATAACGTATCTAAGATTCCCAAAATTTTGGCTAGACTAAAATAGGAGTCAGCCAATCTCAGCTTTGAATCACAAGGACTGTTTGACAAGACATAACTATACTGTAACAATTCGGGATGCCCTGTAACTTACTCACATCTTTAGAATTTAATGCCTCTTAAGTATTTGTGATCAGTTTTGATTGGGTTTTGTTGTTTTTGTTTTGTAGTTGTTGGGGTTTCATTGGGGCCTTGGGGCACAGTTCTCACACTTGACTCCATCTCTGAAGGCCTGCATTCTCTAGCTCCATTCCCATCAGACATGATTCACAGTGTGAAAAGTCAGCTCACTGGATATTACTGATTTACTTTGAAAAAAAAATTATTATTTTTTTGCACTCACTCAATCAGGGCTGTCGAACACTGAGCTTCTGGCTTCTAGCATGCTTGTCAGCTGTTATATATATGCAAAGGATTGTGCTAGTACATTTGCTAGAACATGCAGAAGTATTAACAGCCGACAACATGGAACCATGTTATATCACTGGAATGCCAATGGTGAGCGTGCAAAGAGATTTGTCAGGATGCTACAGTTACTACATTCACCCACTATTCAGTATTTTAGACGTAGGGCACTTGAAGTTTCATTCAGAATTAGGTGATTTCTATTCCTGAATACAAGAGAATAACTTACCACATTTTCTCTTCAGATTTCTAAGACAAGCAATTTTAAACATATATGACAAATAAATACTTAGTGAATAAATATTATTAAAGAGCACGCTAGTCACGAGATTCAAAACATGCGGCTTCTGCCCTGAAAAGTATACAATCTAAGTAGTGACAGTAGACTGAAGAAAACAGTATACAATCTAAGTATACAATCTAAGTAGTGACAGTCAAGACTGAAGAAAACAGAAGAAGGAGCTGGGAAGATAAGAAACAAGGGTTATAAATGCAAGATCCTGGGTGAGCTCAGTGGTACTGTACACATCTTGATTATTTGTAATGATTATAAGGGCTGTCCTCAGCTGTTCATGCTGAGATTTTTGCAGAGTGAGAAGGCGGCAGATTTGGAGAAAGGGAGGAATGTGAGAAAAGAAAAAGGAATGAGAAAGCAGCAGGCAAAAGGCATCAGCAAGGACATAGAAGAAGCAGGAGCAGAAAACATACTTCTGAGGCCTGGTACTTCTGAGGCTACTCAGATCGGGGAGGCTGTGGCGGCCCACCTCGGAGCAGGGAGGTGGTGATGGCCCAGCTCTGAGTGGGAAGCTCCATCTGGAGCTTACAGCCCATGCTCTGAGACCCTCACACTGCCCCTCTTAAGTTGGTGCAAGCGCCCCTGGTGAGGACGCTCTCCACCAGTAGAAGGAGGGTAGTGTGGTCATGAAAACCTGCAGTAATTACTTCAGTGGTTGTATGTCAACTTAAGTTTGCAGTGTAGACATGCCCTGAGGATCAAAACAAGTGGCATGTGAGGCTGAAATACAAAAAGCAATTGGTGATATTAAGACAGATACAGAGTGGTAGCAATGGTCACTGAGGTAAAATTACCAGATATGCTGGTGATATTTACAAATATATCATGATAATTACAGGGCTAGCTGCCCACTGTCGCTTTGTAGGGGTCTCATCAAGTGCTCACCCATAGATATGAGATCTCTTCTGAAGTGGAATTCCACAATTTTCCCTGCTTAGACCAGAACCTGGGTTACATCCCTGAGTATCAAGCATGACTACTACAGCAAGTCGAACAGTGTTTGGCACCTGCAAGACTTTTTTTTCCTTTGGGAGCGTGTGACAGCATAGGTTTGCAAGGGATACAAAAACAGCTTCTTCAGAACAAAGCTTCATTTATTAATTACTTAAAGGTACAAAGCACATAGTAGGCGGTTTTATCCAGTCCTCTAACTCACATGGGTCTTATTTACACACTAGTAAGTTCCCCTCAGCACAACTACCTCCATCCCTGGCAGGGAGAAACAGCCATATGGCAGCAGCCTGTGTCTCAGACTGCCAGCCTTTTCCTTGACACATCTTGGCCAGTCAACCCCCTTTTCCATGATTTTGAGGTTTTATATCTCCTTTGATCCTAGGCTTAGCTTTGGGAAGAGTAAAACATCCTAGCATGATAGAGCCAGCTAGGTAAATTCTCCCCTCCAACCCACCCCAAACTGCTGCTCCAGCCAGTATCTTTATTCCTTTAAAACAGTGTACTTGAGAGGCTCTTATCTGTGTCACTGTTTTACCATTCCTGCTGGTTCTTTAGTAACCTCTTTACCTCCTCTTTCGATTTAACTCTAAGCACTCAGCCAGGCAGCAATACATAACTGAACAGGGAAACCACATCACACAAACAGTCATAAAAATACAGACGTATTCTCAGGTTTCAGAGTGGTAGCCGTGTTAGTCTGTATCAGCAAAAACAACGAGAAGTCTTTGTGCCACCTTAGAGACTAAATTTGTTGGTCTCTAAGGTCTAGTCTACACTTACCAGCTCTGTCGGATGCGTCGGATCGATCTTCTGGGTTCGATTTATCGCGTCTTGTCTAGACGCAATAAATCGAACCAGGAAGTGCTCCCCAGTCGACGCTGGTAATCCTGCTCCACGAACGGAGCAGGCAGAGTTGACGGGGGAGCCTGCGCGCCGCGGTGTGGACCAGGGGTGAGTACTTTGAAGTTCGAAATAAGATACTTCGACTTCAGCTACGTTATTTACGTAGCTGAAGTCGCGTATCTTACTTCGAACTTCGGGGCTAGTGTAGACCAGCCCTAAGATGTATTCTCAATGCATCACATATACCACCCATATCATCCTCAAGGATGCCATGAGGCTTTACATATAGAAGATGATTAATCCACCACTGGGGTAGACTATGGCAGTTAACGATACTCCATATGTTTAACAAAAATTGAAGCACACCATATTCATTCAGTTTAAACGACAATGGAGGTGTTCAAATACAGCAATTCAGCATGATTTAGAACAGGGGTCGGCAACCTTTCAGAAGTGGTGTGCGAAGTCTTCATTTATTCATTCTAATTTAAGGTTTTGTGTGCCAGTAATATATTTTAACGTTTTTAGAAGATCTCTTTCTATAAGTGTTTAATATATAACTAAACTATTGTTGTATGTAAAGTAAATAAGGTTTTTAAAATGTTTTAAAAGCTTCATTTAAAGTTAAATTAAAATACAGAGCCCCCGAGACCGGTGGCCAGGACCCAGGCAGTGTGACTGCCACTGAAAATCAGCTCGCGTGCCGCCTTTGGCACGCGTGCCATAGGTTGCCTACCCCTGATTTAGGATATCATTTTAAAAGTACCTAGCACATTCTGGGCTTTATATACGTTTCTCCCTCAACTGAAAGCTCCTGTAGCTAGCCAATCTGTTGTCCAAAAAAAATAAATAAATACTGCTAGTTAATAGGGTGCTACTCAGTGCCTTCAGCAGAATGTCAGCAGCTAAGGTTAATCAGTGGTGCTTAAATCTGATATTAGTAAGTAAAAGAGGCTCTGTATAATTGAGGCCAGAGTCTTAGGCCAGGTCTACACTAGGACTTTATGTCGAATTTATCAGCGTTAACTCGATTTAATCCCTCACCCGTCCACATTAGGAAGCAGTTTATTTCGACATTAAGGGCTCTTTGAATCGATTTCGGTACTCCACCCTGACGAGGGGAGTAGCGCCAAATTCGAAATGAGCATGTCGAAAGCGAGGTACTGTGGACGGAATTCGACGCCAATAGCTCCGGGAGCTATCCCACAGTGCACCACTCGGTGGACGCTCAGGGCAGTATTCTGTACTCGGATGCTCTGACCTGCCACTCAGAGAAATCCCCGCGAAAATTTGAATCCCTTTTCCTGTGTGGCCATTTTGAATCACATTTCCTCTTTGGACATCGTGGCGAGCTCAGCAGCACTGGCAACGATGCAGAGCTCTACAGCGGTGGTTTCGATGCCATCACTGAGTAGAAAGAGAGCTCCAACATGGAGTGATCGTGAGGTTTTGGATCTGATTGCTGTGTGGGGCGATGAATCAATCCTAGCCGAGCTCCGTTCAAAAAGACAGAATGCCAAAATTTACGAAAAGATTTCCCAGGCTATGACGGAGAGAGGATACAGCCGGGATGCTATGCAGTGCCGCGTCAAAATCAAGGAGCTACGTCAGGCGTACCAAAAGACCAAAGAGTCCAACGGACGCTCCGGCTCAGCGCCTCAGACTTGCCGATTTTACGAGGCACTGCATGCCATGCTCGGTGGTGCGGCAACAACTACCCCACCAGTGTCCGTGGACACCGATGACGGGGTCCATTCTCCGGACACATCGGAGGAGGTTTTCGCGGACGGCGAAGAGGAGGAAGGAGGGCAGGAGGACGAGGCAATAGAAAGTGGTCTCACTGGAGATTTCCCCGACAGCCAGGTACTATTCCTCACCCTGACTGCGCTGCCCTTCGAACACTCCCAAGCAAGCATTCCTGACCAGGAATCAGGAGAAGGATCATCAGGTCAGTGTGTTAGACATTTATTTGCAATACAATAGGTATGGTGTGTTAGCGCTCTGTAACTGTGGCTTCATTGGCCTTATGCGCTTCACCTTTGAGTCGCTTTCCCGTGCAACTATTCGAAAAGTCTGTCAATATGTATGGGGATAGAGGTGTAATCACCAGCAGAGATCTCAGCGAAGCTCTCTTGCAGGTACAGCGACAGCTTGTTTAGCACGTTCACTGGGAGAGCTGCCTTATTGTCTCCTCCATGGTAGGATACTTTCCCGCGCCATGCAAGCTGCAGGTACTCTGGTATCATTGCCTTGCATAGCATGGCAGCATACGGCCCCGGGGTTTGCTTGCATTGACGCAGCATGCAGATTTTCTGTCTCGGTAATCCTCATCAGAGTGATATCAGTCATGGGGTCCTGGTTCGAATGAGTGGTATGATTAGTATAGTGAATGCTTCCTTTTCCCCTTACAGACAGACACCCGGCTGTTTACGTTAACGCGTGGTGGTAGGGAGTCAGGAGCAAAACCAGTACTACGTATCGGTGCGCGGGTAGGGACAGTCCCGGGGACCGGCCACGCTAAACCGGGGATAGGGTAGGCGAGCCGTTCATGCTGAGCGGTTCCCGGGCATTTTTGGTTCCCTGGAGCGGCCACGCGGAGGGGGGGGGGAAGGGTGGCCGAGCCGTTCATGCTGGGCGGTTCGCAGGCATTTTTGGTTCTCTCGAGCAGCCACGCGGAGGGGGGGGAAGGGTAGACGAGCCGTTCATGCTGAGCGGTTTGCGGGCATTTTTGGTTCCCTGGGGCGGCCACGCGGACTGCGGGGGGTTTAGGACAACCGCCGTAGATTATCGGTTTGGCCAGCAGCAGTTACTGCCCGCCGCCAGGAACACTGAGGGAGACATGGGAGTAGAGGACTGCTGTGAAGCAATCTCGCAGCAATCCTAAGTCATCACCTTACCATGGTTTTCAGAGAGGTGATTTTCTGTGTACGGCAAGGCTTCTGGGATCCGTATACCGGGACCCCAGACACTCACTCAGCCTTAAGGCATAGTATTTGACCTTGTAGTACGTTTACATGTGATAGGCACTGTGTTTGGTCCTATTCACGGTGAAAGAGTATGGTCATTGTTCTTGAAAAAGTATCTTTCTGAGGAATTCACTCCCTTTCATTTATCCCACAGCTGCGAGTGTCTCCCACCCTACCCGTGCTTCTCCCACCCATGGCCTAGTCCAGATAAGGCGGCGCAAAAAGAGAACCAGGGACGACATGTTCTCGGAATTAATGATGTTGTCACAGAGGGAGGCGGCACAGCGCAGAGAGGACTTCGCACGGTACGAGCGAGCAGCCAGGGAACGGGAGCAGAGGGCTGAAGCGCGCGAGGACAGGTGGCGGCAGGAGGATCAGCAGGCGACCCAAACAATGCTGGGAATAATGAGGGAGCAAACAGACACGCTCCGGCGCCTAGTGGATGTTCTCCAGGACAGGAGACATGAGGAAAGAGCACCTCTGTATGTTCTTTCAAGCCGCCCTCCCCCGCCACCAAGTCCAGTAGCTTCCTCCCCAAAAGTCACTAGGACAAGGGGAGCCAGGGTGCGTGGAAATACTCAATCCACCCCTGCAGACCGCTGCAGTAGCAGAAGGCTGTCATTCCCAAAACCGTAGATTTTTCCCTCCTCTCCCTCCAGCCGCACCCCTGAGCACCTCCCTTCCCAGGTTCCATGTTAAGTTAATGTTCTGTTAAATAAATCTGGTTTTTTGGTTCACCGATGTTTCCCTGAGTGTTTTAAATGGGACCGTTTGTATCTCTGGGTAGTGGTTAACATGGTTTTTAAGTGCAGAGAATGGGAGCACAAACGAGGGTGCAGACAGGGTAACTGATGAAGTGACAAGCACAGTAAAAATTGCATGCATTAAGCACACCTTTCCTTCTTTGTGTAGGTTTCTAGGTTCTAAACGTGGGGTTGGGGGTTGGGTGGTTCACTGTCTGTTTGGGGAGGGTGGCCGCTGATCTTTGGCGGCTGGCAGTAGCCTGCTGGATAGATCAATGCACCGGGGGATCCGTAGCCGATAGTCAATACGGAAAAGGCACATAGACACCACCACACACACATGGGATTAGGAGAGGTTAATGGTCCCTTTAACCAAGCGGTACAGCACTTGGGACTGCTCTTTGGGCAGGATCATAAGCTTCCCCTTTGAAGGGAAGTGTCCCACAACCAAACCGCTCCCCAACCGCCGTATGCCTCCACGGTGATAATCATAACCCAATAACCAGTACAGGAAATGGTTCAAACAAAAAAATCTTTCCTTTACTGTGACTTTACAGCGTTGATCCAAGGAGGGGAAGGGGGTTGGTAATGGGAGGATGGGCAACGGGACCTGTGTAAAGGAACAGGGGAAGGTTCAGTGTCTGTTTACGGAAGTGTAGCAGTTACTGGTTACCCCGCTCTGTCTGGAAGCGAGCTTTCAAAGCTTCCCGGATGCGCACCGCCTCCCGCTGTGATCTTCGAATGGCCCTGGTGTCTGGCTGAGCGTAATCTGCTGACAGGCGATTTGCCTCAACCTCCCAGCCCTGCATAAATGTCTCCCCCTTGATCTCACAGAGATTGTGGAGCACACAGCACGCTGCAATCACAATGGGGATATTTTTAGGGCTGAGGTCGGAGCGAGTAAGTAAACTTCGCCATCTTGCTTTGAGACGGCCAAAGGCACACTCCACCACCATTCTGCACTTGCTCAGACGGTAATTAAAGAGCTCCTTTTCAGTGTCCAGGGCTCCCGTGTATGGCTTCATGAGCCATGGCATTAGCGGGTAGGCAGGGTCCCCCAGGATCACTGTTGGCATCTCCACATCCCCAACAGTGATTTTGTGGTCGGGGAAATAAACCCCCTGTTGCAGCCGTCTAAACAGACCAGAGTTTTTGAAAACACGAGCATCATGAACCTTTCCTGGCCACCCAACATTGATGTTTGTAAAACGTCCTTTGTGGTCCACTAATGCTTGCAGAACCATAGAAAAATAGCCCTTTCGGTTGATATACTGGCCGCCCTGGTGCTCCGGTCCCAGGATAGGGATGTGTGTCCCATCTATGGCCCCACCGCAGTTTGGGAATCCCATTGCAGCGAAGCCATCTATGATCGCCTGCACGTCTCCCAGGGTCACTACTTTGTGGAGCAGCAGGTCAACGATTGCACGGGCTACCTGCATCACAGCAACCCCCACGGTAGACTTGCCCACTCCAAATTGGTTCGCTACTGACCGGTAGCTGTCAGGGGTTGCAAGCTTCCACAGGGCTATGGCCACTCGCTTCTGGATAGTGAGGGCAGCTCGCATCCGGGTGTCCTGGCGCTTCAGGGCAGGGGACAGCAACTCACAAAGTTCCATAAAAGTGCACTTACGCATCCGAAAGTTTCGCAGCCACTGGGACTCATCCCATACCTGCAGCACTATGCGGTCCCACCAGTCAGTGCTTGTTTCCCTTGCCCAGCATCGCCGTTCCACGGGATCAACATGACCCATTGCCACCATGATGTCTAGGGGCCGGGGTCCAGCACTTTGCAAGAGATCAATGCCCCTCTCAGAGTTCAAGTACTCCCGGAGCTTACGTTGTCTCCTCTCCCGATTTCTCTGCATCTGAGTCTGGAAAAGGTGCGCTATAAGGCGCGAGGTGTTGGCTACGGACAGAACATCAGCGATAATCGCGGAGGGCTCCATGCTCACTGTCCTGTGGCGTCCGAGCTATCAGCCACAGGAAAAGGGCGCGAATTCATTGCCCACCGGCGCTTTCACGTAGGGAAGGCGGAAGTGTGGGTCGAGTGACGAAATTTACGTATACCGACCCTTGACACAATTTTGTTCCCACAAGGCACTGGGGGCTACACCCAGAATTCCAGTGGGCAGGGGGGACTGCGGGAACTGTGGGATAGCTACCCACAGTGCACCGCTTGCAATGTCGACGCTTGCCCCCGTACTGTGGACTCGGAAATTCGAATAAAGATCCCTGGTGTGGATTCGAACAATCGACCTGGAAATATCGGGTTCACAAGTTCGGTTTTACAGAAATTGAACTAGTATCGTAGTGTAGACATACCCTTAGTTATCCCATCACTTGTGCACATACAACTCATATTGGCTTTAGAGTGAGTTGATCATGGGTAATTTGATGGGACAGTCAGGCTCCTGATGTACAATATTATACCAGCTTCCAGAGCAGAGAATTCTGGGAGAGATATTCCAGAAGGTGCAAAGCTCAGGTCTCTGCCACTTGCACATCAGAGTAAAAAGCCTAGTTTGAGAACTTCTGGACATCAATGACAATTTCTCAATACAATTACACTAGTGGAGACTTATCGGTGGATATTTCCTCAATTATACAGCCAGATAAACAGTTCTGCAGTAGTAGCATAGCTGTTACACTCTATTTGAAACAAATTATCAACCAAGTACTAAAATTGAAGGCCAACAGAAACCGCTAGTGGAGGGACCAAAGTATGGCTCAAGCAGAGAATAAAGATTATAATCACTGCTAGGCCTCTGGTTCAATTTCAGGCCAGATCTACAAGAACGCTAGCTGCTACCTTCTGAAGACTATTTGGGACCCTACAAAATGATATGGTCTCAGACAGTCCAGCTGCTGACAAGTATCAGCAAACAAACTCATAATTATTACTTCTTAGCAAAGGCCTAAAGTCATGGAGGATGAACTACTCCCTCCAGAACGAGGGTACACAATGCAGGGGGGTGAGAGAGTGGGGGGGGGGCGGTAAGTTTACATTGCTGATACCTGTGATATTCCTGGAGAATGAAGTTCTGTATATCAAGCCAGCATTTTAGAAGTACAAGCAGCTTTTAATTAAAGCAAACAGTGTCTGCAACTTATTGCAAGGCAAACACGATGCTACAGGAGGGCTTGGGCTTCAGCTTTAGCTTTGGACCCCCACCTGGGACAGCAGGTCTTGGGCTGGCTCAGGCTTTGGTCCCCCATCCTGGGGTCATGTAGTAATTTTTGTTCTCAGAAGGGGGGGTCGAAGTGCAATGAAGTTTGAGAACTCCTGCAGTAAACTATTCCTGGGGGATTCTGCTCCAAAAAATTTAAAATTCTGCAAAATTTATTTGTCAAAACAATACTATATAATCAGGCCAGTTTCAATTATTTTGGTAATTTATTTCAAAATATCTGTCAGCAAGTATGTCTTCCTTAATATCAGCTTTCTAAGCACACATTAGCAAACAGTATCACTTTGCTTGAAAATGACACATGACTGAGTGTGTATGTTTACAAAGCTGAACTAGACATTTAAAATGTTAATGTGCTGGAAATAAACATAATGCAGCACAGAACTTAGCCAGATTCATCACCTTTCTGATTACCACATGTAAAACTGCAGAATAGTCTGCTCTAGAAAGTTAGATATTACTGATACTTGACACTGTTTTGAACAAGCTACGATTGACAAGGAAAAACATTTTATAGAAACCAAGGTCTCATTTCCTCCACAGGAACCCAATATGTAATTTTGATGTAAACGCCATCTTCAAAGAGGAAAAAGGGAACCCAAAATATGATTTTGATTTAAATGATCTCACCTACAAAGAGGGAGAACGGAGGTACACTTTATTTTTATGCAGGAAACCCGAGAGGTTCTTTCCAAAAATGTTTCTTTTATTTTTTTTCTTACTTTTGTAAGAAGCTTTGTCTAACCATGGTTTTGTTAAAAGTCTTGTTAATATCTCAGGAGAATTCTCTGACCCTTCAACTTAAAAGGCAGCAATTGAACAACCCTAACAAAGTTGCTCTTTTGCTCCAAAACGTTTTATTTGGCATTAAACAAGTGTTAACAAAAGTAAGTTTTAAACAGTTAAAGTATCTTTCCCTCAGTTGCTCAGCTTTCATTAAACTTTAATTAACTGTAGTTATAATTGCATTAAAGAGAACTTTAATATTTCAACACAAATTTAGAATTACCAATTCAAAATATGTATTTGTGACTGCTCATAGTAATACCTGCCAACAAAACTACCTACAATAGCTTCACCACCTTCAGCCCACCTCCTTCCCAAATGTGCATGGGGTAAAGCGGTTACAGTTATACCACATCCATAATGTTAACAAATCTGGGCTTTGATGGGCCAGAGAGAAACCAACATTCTAAAGATAGGGACATTTCAAATAAAGCACCCTACAAGCAGCCTTTTCCCATTAAACTGGGAAAGTGAGACTTTAGATTCAGTATCCCAGTAGCAGATAGGCACCCTCAAGTAAAGCTATATAGGGCTTTCTTTATAGGTTAAAAACCAACACCTGCACTCCACCCAGAAGCTAATGAACAGACAATGCAGCTCACCCAGTACCAGTGACCCCTGATGAAATTTCATTGGCATCATTTGAAGAAGATATTAAGGACTTTACTACTGTTTAAAATGAAGGCTCCTTGGAATGCCAGTCTAGTATAATTCCTCTTCTCATTTTGAAAAAAGTTTATTATAATCTGGATTTATAGTACTGACTTATGAAGACTACATAGAGTTATTTAAAGACACACTAAAGGCTGTAAATCTTTAGGCTGTAAATCTAAATGGTAATATTTAGCTGAATTCTTAAATTCAGCTTTTAAAGAACAGCATTCCCCTGCAGCGTTTCCAATCCCAACACTGCAGTTGAGTCAGAGAAATGATAACCAGATGGTGAAGTTAACAGTAACGGCTTGTCTGTATGGGGAAAGAGCCTGGAATAACTATTCCACACTAGCTTCCTATGTGGACACTCCTATTCTGCACTAAAAGTGTCTTTTTCAGTTTAGATTAATCTACTGTGGAAATTGATTAACCTAAACTGAAAAATGGTACTCTCCATGCAGAATAAGTGTCCACAAGGGGAACTAGTGCAGAATAGCGGTTATTTAAATTCATAACCAATTATTTCACACTAACTTCCCCATGAATTCTGCGTAGACAAATGTTATGTGACACCACTTCTACAATTTTCATTGCCCAAATTGAGTGCGATGCAGAAAGTAAACAACAGAACTGCGGGATTTTAGTTTTCAGTTTCAATATAAGGTGTTAAGTAGCAAACATTTTAAAAGTTAAATTTTTTATGCTGCTAGTTACTCTTGAATAAAGGTCTGCATAAAATCCCGCATCACTGACGTGACTGCAAGCTGACAACAGCATTCAGTCCACTGCAGGATTGGGACCTAATTGATTTTCATTTTATATGTATTTCATGACTCCCTCAGATTTCCAATTCTGGATTCAAAGAAGCTCTAGAGAGACTTGAAGTAGGTTTGGCCTAACCTCCTACTTTGGGGCGGGGGGGGGGGGAGGGAGATTATGAATAGCTATTACAAAGTGCAAACAGGCATTGTTGAAAGTTTCAGTAAACACAACTGCTTGGACACATTCCCATACAGGGAGGGTATCCACAACTCAACACTGCAGCATTATACTGGTAAGCAAAGAAAGTAAAGACTTGCCAATATTCTTGCCCATGACAAGTGAAGAACAAGAAGCTTAATGGGGGATTTTCCCCGTTTCAGTAGCTGCACTTAAGTCAAAGGGCCTGGTTTCAAAAAGTTACATGGTAGCGACTCGTTACAAATAACTAGCGAAGCATTGTGCAACTGGTCCGTCTTACAAGACTGCTTTGCAAACCCAGAAGTGCATGCATAGGAGCTAGTCCCGCAGCTCCACAGCGCTGTGTGGGCAGGAAAGGGAGGAACACATGCTCCCTACAGGTGAGGCTGCACAGGGAGCGGGGGCTGGGCTGGGAGGGCGATACTCACCCGGCTATACCAGATGCTGAGCTGGGACGGGGCCAGCACTGCGAAGAAAGCCCTCTGGGGGTCCGTCTGGATGTGCAGCGGCTGCTCCAGGCTCTCCAGAGGGCACCGCAGCCTCTTGGGCCAGCCGCTCAGGAAATACATGGCCGGAGACTCCCCCCCTTTCCGCGGGGCGACGAGGGGGCTCAGGACGCGCCGGGCCGGCACCAGCCCGGGCGACGCCGCTCAGACTCCCTGCCCCGTCCCGTCTCGCGAGCCGCGGGGCGAAGGCAGCCGGGGGGCAGCGGGGGAGGCGGGCATACTAACGGCGCCAGCCGCCGGGAGCGGAGGCCGCGGACTCCGGAGCGGCCCCGGCGGCCGCCCCGGGCAGCTCAGGGGGGCCCTAGGGAGGAAGGGGCTCGGGCCAGGCCGGCGGGGCTCCGGAGGGTGCTGGAAGCTGGCAGCGGGCAGGGGTCGGGTCCGGGGGCTCGGTCCGGGACACGGCGGGGGCTACTGCTCCGAGCGGCGGGAGAGCGGGGTCTGCTGCTGCTGCCGCGGCGGCGCCTGCCCCTGCCTCCGACCTCCGCGCGCGCCAGCCGCCCCTACGGCCGCCTCCATGGCTCTGTCCGGCGCCACGGCCTCGCGACGGGAGCCACGGCGCGTCGGCAGCTCCGCCCAGCGCTGGCGGGGGGGAAGGGGGGGAGACGGGCGCGCGGATTGGCCCGACGGCAGAACCCTCCGGAAGTGACGGTGCGCGACCACAGCAACGCTCTCAGTCCCTTCGCGTCGACGATCGAAGGCGGAAGGAGCGCGCGCGGCTTGTGCGAGGGAGATGGCATCAGGCGGCGCGCAGGCGCACGAGCGCTCTGGAGGCGGGGAAAGGAAGGTGCTGTAGATCCCCCCTCCCCCCCCGGAACTTGAGATTACTCGGGGGCTAGCGCCGTCCCTGCTATTAACCGGAGCCACTCCGGGACTAGCCTGACTCTGCCCCCATAGCAAATGCCACTGAGTGTAGACCTTGGCGCTACGTGTTGGCTTCCGATAGGAACAGCCTTCCAATAGGCTCACGGTTTTTGGGGGGCGGGGGGGGAATGCACCTGGGTGCCCCTAGCACCAAGTGCCCAAACCGTCGTAACTATGAGGTGGGGAGCCCTATCCATACAAACCCTACATCAGTTCCAACTGCCCTACACTTCTAAACCCTAATCTTACAGCCAAGTACCCCTAGAGATACCCTAACCCTAGGACCAAGTGCATTACCCATAGGAATCCTAATGCTAGCTCCAAGTACGCTACCAATAGAAACCCTAACCCTAGTTCCAATTATGCTACCCATATGAACCCTAACCATAAGGCATGAAGCCTACCCATAGGAACCATAAACCTAACTACATGTCCCCTACCCATATGAACCCTAACCCTGGCTTCAAGTCTGCTACCCTCTGCTAGCGCTGGAGCAGGGAGCCATACTGCGAGGAGCCCTAACCCTAGTTCCAACTACTCTAGACCTAGGAACATGAACGCTAGCTCCCAGTGCCTTCCTCATAGGAAACCTAAACCTACGGTGGGGAGCTTTACTCAGAAGAACCCTCACCCTAGCTCCAAGTGCACTACCAACACAAACCCTAACCCTAGGGCGGGGAGCTGTACCTATAGGAACCCTAACCCTAGCTCCACGCACCCTTCCCATAGGAGCCCTACCCCTAGGACTGGAAGCCCTACCCACAGGAACCCTAACTGTAGCTCCATGTGCCCTACCCACAGGAACCTAACCCTAGAGTGGGGAGCCTTACCCTAACCCTAGTTCCACAAACACTTCCCATAGGAACCCTAACCCTAGGTTGGGGAGCCTTACCCATAGGAACCCTAACCCTAGCTCCATGTGCCCCACCCTATAGTTAGGGTTTTTATGGGTAGGGAGCCCTACCCATAGAAACCCTAATCCTAGGTTGGGGAGCCCTACCCATAGGAACCTTAATCTTAGCTCCAAGTGCTCTAGCCATACAAACCCTAATCCTAGTTCTACGTACCTTAGCCATAGGAACCCTTGCCTTAGGGCGGGGAGCCCTCCTCTGACCCTAGCTCAAAATGACCTTCCCATAGGAAACCTAACCTTGGCTCAAAGAACTGTACCCATAGGAACTCTAATCCTAGCTCCAAGAGTCCTACTGAGAGGTGTAGTAAGATGAGGCCCTGAAACATAAACCCTTGTATCAGAGGCCCAGTATGAGGCCTAAGGCCTGAGCTACAGTAATGGTCAAGACTTTGCTAACATAAAGCAAAGTTAAGCTGTGAGCCAGAGGCAGGCCCTGCTCACAGGAGCTGGCAAGGAAAGGGCTGATGTTACATAAACATATTCTGTTGCACAAATATGTACCAGAGATATAAACAAATGGCACCAGAACATTCTTATACCATCCACATAGATAACAAGGACGGGGGCAAAAGGGTAATATGATGGATAGAGTTGTTTTGTCCGAACCAACATGTACAAGGTAAGAGGCGGCACCTTACTATGTAGAAGGGGTTGTACCTGGTTACGTAGAGGGGTTGCACCTCAATACGTCAGGAGTGATGTGTAACTTGTTTGTACCTGTGTATAAGAATTCACCCCCGAGCAGTTGTCTTTGTCCGGCCTAGGGGGCAGTGGAAAGTCCCGCCACTGACTGAGCTGTGTCCATTGCCAGGGTACACATAGGGACTAGCAATAAACCGTAGAGTTATAATTTATAATCCGGGGGGCTAGAGATTGTGTTTCTCCTCGACAATAAACCTGGCCGGGTGCCTTCGTACCTTATCAGAGTCTGTGGTCTTTGGGGGTTCTCTCGGGGTCTGCTGTGTCAGCTATCTGCGCAGAGCTGGGGCAGCACACAGAGGGAACACACGCACGCAGCCGACTGAGATCAACATTGAACAGAGCAGAGCAGATCACCACACCGGTAGCCGTCTGACAACAACAGGAACCCTAACCCTAGCTCCAAGTGCCCTAGCCATACAAACCCTAAACCTAGTTCTAAGTTCCCTACCCATAAGAACCCTAAACCTAACTCCAACTGCGCTAAATGTAGGAACCCTATCCCTAGTACCAAGCACCTTACCCATAGTAACTCGGACCCTAGGGCGGGAAGCCTTACCCATGGGAATACTAACCCTAGCACAAAGTGCCCTACCCACAGCAAACCTAATCCTAGCTTCCCATGCCCTACTTAGATGAACCCTAATCCTAGGGTGGGGAGCCCTACCCTTAGGAGCCCTAAACCATAGCTCCAAGAGCCCTAGCCATATGAACCTTAAGCCTAGCTCCAAGTGCCCTACGCAAAAGAATCCTAAACCTAGCTCCAAGTTTCCTACTCATAGGATCCCTAACCCTAGGGAAGCCCTACCCATGGGAATCCTAACCCTAGCACAAAGTGCCCTACCCATAGCAACCCTAATCCTAGGGCAGGGTGCCCTACCTATATGAACCATAACCCTAGCTGAAAGTGCCCAACCCATAGGAACCCTAGCCTTAGGGGTGGGAGCCCTATTAATGGTAATCCTAACCCTAGGGTGCAAAGCCTTACCCATAGGAACCCTAACCCTAGGTCCAAGTGCCCTATCCATAGGAATTCAAACCTTAGCTCCAAGTGCTCTACCCATAGAAACCGTAACCCCTAGTCCAAGAAAGCATTGCCAACCATCCAGGATTGTCCTGGAGTCTCCAGAAATTAAAAATTAATCTTTAATTAAAGGTTATGTCATGTGATGAAATCTCCAGGAATGCATCCAATCTAAATTCGCAACCCTACTGTAGTGCCCTGATCCTGCATTTCGGCCCAGGGCCAGTTCTGTAATATAAGCCCCTTTTCTTGGAGCACCTACGCTATCCCAGTGCTTTCTATGACCAGGGCTGGGCAGAGAGCAAAAGACTTCCTGGAGCCGCGCCCCCCCCTCACCCTCCGGCAAATCTGATTTAGCTAGGCAATGCACAGTGTGATAGGTGCTGAGCAAAACCCTGCCAGATAAAGCAGCACTAAACAAGGAAGTTAAAAAAGGGAAGAAAGCAGAGAATGGATGAAAGAAATCAGGGAGTAGCACAACTGAAGTGATGCTGTACAGTGAAAATCCTTACACACTTTTCACAAATTTCTCACATTATTGACACGGAAAGCACAAGTATTCTCATCTCACAGGGAAAAGGATTATTTTCAGAGAGAAGCTACAAGTATTACGTTAATTACAATAAGTCTTCCGAATAGATCCTCCAGTTGCAAAAAATAGAGATTTAGGCCTGGTCTACACTAGGACTTTATGTCGAATTTAGCAGCGTTAACTCGATTTTACCCTGCACCCGTCCACATTAGGAAGCAATTTATTTCGACATAAATGGCTCTTTAATTCGATTTCGGTACTCCTCCCCGACGAGGGGAGTAGCGCTAAATTCGACATGGCCATGTCGAATTTGTGGTACTGTGGACGGAATTCGACGCTAATAGCTCCGGGAGCTATCCCACAGTGCACCACTCAGTGGACGCTCAGGACAGCAATCCGTACTCGGATGCTCTGACCTGCCACTCAGGAAAAGCCCCGGGAAAATTTGAATTCCTTTTCCTGTCTGGCCAGTTTGAATCTCATTTCCTGTTTGGACCTCGTGGCGAGCTCAGCAGCACTGGCAACGATGCAGAGCTCTCCAGCAGAGGTAATCATGCAATCCCAGAATAGAAAGAGGGCTCCAGCATGGACTGATCGGGAAGTTTTGGATCTGATCGCTGTGTGGGGAGATGAATCCGTCCTATCCGAGCTCCGATCCAAAAGACGGAATGCAAAAATTTATGAGAAAATATCCCAGGCTATGACGGAGAGAGGATACAGCCGGGATGCAACGCAGTGCCACGTGAAAATCAAGGAGCTGCGACAGGCGTACCAGAAGACCAAGGAGTCCAACGGACGCTCCGGATCGCAGCCACACACTTGCCGTTTTTACAAGGCACTGCATGCTATGCTCGGTGGTGCTGCCACCACTACCCCACCAGTGTCCGTGGACTCCGACGACGGGGTCTTATCTACGGCCACGTCATCGGAGGTTTTCGCGGACGGTGAAGATGAGGAAGGAGAGGAGGAGGACGAGGCAGTCGACAGCGCTTTCAATGCTGATTTCCCCAACAGCCAGGATCTATTCATCACCCTGACTGAGATCTCCTACGAACCCTCCCAAGGCAGCATCCCTGACCAGGAATCAGGCGAAGGATCAGCAGGTCAGTGTTTTAAACATTTATTTGGAATACAATAGGCATGGTGTATAAGCACTGTGTTTGTATTGCTTAATTGGCCTTAGTCGCTTCAGCTTTGAGTCGTTTTCCAGTGCAACTACTCGAAAAGTCTGTCAATATGTATGGGGATAGAGGAGAAATCCCCATCGGAGATCTCCGCGAAGCTCTCCTGGAGGTACAGTGAAAGCTTTTGTATCAGGTTCCCAGGGAGAGCGGCCTTATTGTCTCCTCCATGGTAGGATACTTTCCCGCGCCATGCAAGCTGCAGGTACTCTGGTATCATTGCCTTGCATAGCATGGCTGCATATGGCCCTGGGGTTTGCTGGCATTGACGCAGCATGCAGTCTTTCTCTGTCTCCGTAATCCTCATCAGAGTGATATCAGTCATGGTGCCCTGGTTTGAATGAGTGGTTTCTTTAGTATAGTGAATTCTTCATTTTCCCTTTAAAGAAAGACACCCGGCGGTTTCCATCCACGCGGGGGCGGAGGGAGTTGGGAGGCTAACCATTCGAGCTTAGTGGTGCGCAGGCAGGGACAGTTCCCGGGAGCGGCCACGCGGAGGGGGGTAAAGGGTAGGCGAGCTGCTCAAACAGAGCGGTTCGCGGGCACTTTCAGTTCCCGGGAGCGGCCATGCGGAGGGGGGGAAAGGATTGGCGAGCCGCTGTACATGAGCGGTTTGGGCAGCAGCAGGAACTGGCCGCCGCCAGGAACAGTGCTTGAAACATGGGAGTAGAGCACTGCTGTGAAGTAAGCTCTCAGCAGTCCAAACTCAACAGCTTACCATGGTCTCCGGAGAGCAGATTTCCAGTGTTCAGCAAGGCTTCTGGGATCTGTACACCGGGACCCCAGACACTCAGGATAAAGACATAATATTCGACCTTGTAGTAAGTGGACATGTGATAGGTACTGTGCTTGGTCTTATTCACAGGGAAAGAGTATAGGCATTGTTCTGGAAAAAGTATCTTTCTGAGGATTTCACTCCCTTTCTCTCATCCCACAGCTGCGAGTGTCTCCCACCCTACCCGTGGATCACCCTCCCAGAGGCTTGCGCTGATCAGGCGGCGCAAAAAGAGAACCCGGGACGACATGTTCTCAGAATTGATGGTCTGTTCCCGAAAGGAGGCGGCACAGCGGAGAGAGGACGTCTCAAGGTCCGAGCGAGCAGTCAGCGAACGGGAGCAGAGGACAGGTGGTGGCAGGAAGACCAGCAGGCGACTCAAACGCTGCTGGGACTAATGAGGGAGCAAACTGACACGCTCCGGCGCCTGGTAGACGTTCTCCAGGACAGGAGACAGGAGGAAAGAGCACCTCTATATGTTATTTCCAACCGCCCTCCCCCGCCACAAAGTCCAATCCTCCACTCACCCAAAGTCACTAGAACGAGGGGAGGCAGGGGCTGTGGAAATAATCACTCCACCCCTGCAGACTGCTCCAGTAGCAGAAGGCTCTCATTTCCAAAACTTTAGATGGGTCCTTTCCCTCCCTCCAACCGCACCCCCCAACAGTTCCCTGCCCAGGTATCATCTAAAAAATATGCTCCCCTTAATAAAAATGTTTGTTTTGCACAGTGCTTTTTCCCTGACTTTCTTTCACAGGATGGTTTGGTTTTGGGGGAGTGGGTAAGGGGGTTTGTTATTTGTGACGTCAGGCGCCAGAACCAGGGTACAGACAGGGGGAAAGGATCAACATACAGTCACTCTTACATTGCATGCACTGGGCACACTTGTCATTCTGGGAGGGGGTTGTCTTGTTCTCTGTGGGGAGGGGGCCTTTGACTTTCTGGTGGGGGAGGGTGGCAGCAGATCTTTAGCGGCCGGCGATACCCTGCATGACAGATCCATGCAGCAGGGGATCTGTGGCCGCAATCCATGGCCAAAAAGTCACAAGTGCCCCACCACACACAGCTGCGAATAGGAGGGGTTGATGGCTCCCTTGAAACAATCAGTCCAGCACTTCGGACTGCTCTGGGAGCAGGACCATGTAATTCCCCGAGTTTGGAAGCGTACTTTCCAACACTCTACCCACTCCCCAACCACGGTATGCGTCCCGGGTTAAACCCTTAACCAAGAAATCAGTAATAGAGACGGTTTTAACAAACAATGTTTCGTTTATTATACTTTTAAAGCGTTGAGTGAAGGGGGGGAAGGGTGTTGGTAATTGCAGAGGATAGGCAACAGAAACTGGGTAAAGAAACGGGGGCAGGTTCAGCTTCTGTTTAAACAAGCGTAACAGTCACTGGTTACCCCGCTCGCTCTGGAAGCTAGCTTTCAAAGCTTCCCGGATGCGCAGCGCGTCCCGCTGTGATCTTCTAATCGCCCTGGTGTCCGGCTGTGCGTAATCAGCAGCCAGGCGATTTGCCTCAACCTCCCACCCCGCCATAAACGTCTCCCCCTTGCTCTCACAGAGATTGTGGAGCACACAGCACGCTGCAATCACAATGGGGATATTTGTTTGGCTGAGATCGGAGCGAGTAAGTAAACTTCGCCATCTTGCTTTGAGACGGCCAAAGGCACACTCCACCACCATTCTGCACTTGCTCAGCCGGTAGTTGAAGAGCTCCTTTTCTGTGTCCAGGGCTCCCGTGTATGGCTTCATGAGCCAGGGCATTAGCGGGTAGGCTGGGTCCCCGAGGATCACTATAGGCATCTCCACATCCCCAACAGTTATTTTGCGGTCCGGGAAATATACACCCTCTTGCAGCCTTCTAAACAGACCAGAGTTTTTGAAAACACGAGCATCATGAACCTTGCCCGGCCATCCGACATTGATGTTGGTAAAACGTCCTTTGTGGTCCACTAGTGCTTGCAGCACCATAGAAAAATAGCCCTTACGGTTAATGTACTGGCTGCCCTGGTGGTCCAGTTCCAGGATAGGGATGTGTGTCCCATCAATAGCCCCGCCGCAGTTTGGGAATCCCATAGCGGAAAAGCCATCTATGATCACCTGCACGTCTCCAAGGGTCACTACCTTTGAGAGCAGCAGGTCAACGATTGCATGGGCTACCTGCATCACAGCAACCCCCACGGTAGACTTGCCCACTCCAAATTGATTCGCGACTGACCGGTAGCTGTCAGGAGTTGCAAGCTTCCACAGGGCTATGGCCACTCGCTTCTGGATAGTCAGGGCTGCTCGCATCCAGGTGTCCTGGCGCTTCAGGGCAGGGGACAGCAACTCACAAAGTTCCAGGAAAGTGCCCTTACGCATCCAAAAGTTTCGCAGCCACTGGGATTCATCCCAGACCTGCAGCACTATGCGGTCCCACCAGTCAGTGCTTGTTTCCCTTGCCCAGAATCACCGTTCCACAGGATCAACGTGCCCCATTGCCACCATGATTTCTACGGGCCGGGGTCCCGTGCTTTGCGAGAGGTCTGTGCCCCTCTCAGAGTTCATGTCCTCCCGGAGCTTCCATTGCCTTCTCGCCCGATTTCTCTGCATCTGCCTCTGGAAAAGGTGGACGATAAGGCGCGAGGTGTTGACAACGGACAGAACAGCAGCGATAATCGCGGAGGGCTCCATGCTCGCTGTCCTGTGGCGTCCGAGCTGTCAATCACCGGAAAAGGGCGCGAATTAATTGCCTGTCGGCGCTTTCACGTAGGGAGGGCGGGAGTGTGGGTCGAGTGACGACATTTACCTATAACCACCCTCGACACATTTTTGGCCCCAGAAGGCACTGGGGGCTACACCCAGAATTCCAGTGGGCGGCGGGCACTGCGGGAACTGTGGGATAGCTACCCACAGTGCACCGCTTGCAATGTCGACGCTTGCCCCGTTACTGTGGACTCACAAATTCGAATTAATGTCCTTGCTGTGGATTCGCGCGATCGACTTTGCAATATCGGTTTCACAAGTTCAGTTTAAGAAAAATCGAACTAGTCTCGTAGTGTAGACATACCCTTAGTTTAAATTTGACTATTTCAAAATTAACAAATCATGTTCCCTTGTTCATACCAACCTTTACTTGTATGGAAAATTTCATATGAGTGATTTACTCTTTGTTTTCATTTGTCATTGAGAAAAAAAGTGAAAAGATCAAGACAATAGAGAAGCAGAGTAATAATTCCCTTACGCTATCAATCAGAGCAATACCCATGCTAGCAAGATACAGCCAATATGACACCCAGACATTTTCCCTCTGCTGCCTGTCTGTCACAAGAATCCTATTAGCCTACAGCAACACAAAGCATATCCCATAGTACATTAACTATTGCCCAACAGAGCCCTTCTAAGCATGTGGTGCATCACCACATCTCAGCAAGCAGAGCTGGATATTTGGGTCTTCATAAGACAATACTTTGACATATTATACAAGGATCTCAAGGCACTTTACCAACACATGGTACAATGCTGGTAAACTAAGCAGCAAGTAGCTGATAGTAAAATTGCATTTGAGTTTTGTTTACAGCAAATATTTTTAAACTGACCAGCAGATGCCTGTTGGTCCACAAAGCACTAGCTGGTCTTATCATACTGACTTTCCCTCTGTATTTCCACATGTTAAATTGCAATAAATGACAAGTAAAATATACATCAAATACTTTCCTAATATTACCTTTCCTTGTAAGAAATTGTTATAGTTACCCACAGGGACATTGTGATGGACTGGGAGGGGAGCGGATCTGTTGAACACAAAGGAGTTTTTAACGTTTTTTTTAAGAATCTCTGTGTTAGAACATAGTTGAAACTATGATAAAGTTTGAAACCATCTATATTATAGAAGCAAAATGTCAAGGAGGAAACAGCTATTTCCTACACTAGGTACTCCTGGGGGAATTCTGCATTGCTGTGTTTGTGCATAATTAGTGAGCCATACATATTTTTAATTTTTGCACAGAAAAAAGCTTCTGCTGAAATGTTGCTGCAGTTCCTCCTTTTCCCCACCAGAGGGATCTGTGGCACAAGAACAGCAGCAGCTCCCAGCAGAAAATAACTTCTGCAGTTCTGCCTTTTTCCCACCAGAGGGCGCTGTGGCAATAGAACAAAGCAGCAGCTCCTGGTCAGCTAGGGAAGAGAAAGAGCCTGCCATCTTCGCAGTGCATCAGGCCAGGTCAGCAGACAGGGGCTATGGAGAGACAGACAGCATGGGGTGCTGAGTGGGTGGGTCAGACAGGGGCTCATAAGGGCTAGTGGGGAGGACAGACTGGGGCAGAGGCTGAATGGGAGTGGAGACACAGGGCCACAAGTGGGAGGGAGGTGCAGGAACAGAGGGTGGCTGAATGGGGGCACAGAAACACATGGGGACAGGAGGAGGAGGTACAGGAACACATAGGGACAGGGGAGTGGCTGTGTGGGGGCACAGAGGCACATAGGGACTGGGGGAGGAGGTGCAGGGACACATGGGGATGAGGGAAGTGGGTGTCTGAGTGGGCGTGGAGGGACACATGGATGGAGTTGCAAGGACACATGGGGGTGAAGGAACACATGGGGACGGGGCAGATGTGTCTGACTGAATGGGAGAGGCGAGGGGTCAGCCAGGGTCTGCATGGGGGAAGCTCCCTAACAACCCCTCCCCTGCTCCCCGCCCCCCCCCCAAACCTGTTCCATACTTTTCCCACCCATACCCAACAACCCTCCAAGTTCATACCCAGGCTCCTTCCCAGCAATTTACTTCCCTCTCCGTCAGCTTCTCCGTTACTCCTAACCCTCCCAAGCCTTTACACTGCTTCTGAGAGGTGCAGGAAAAATGGTTCTGTATTGTAGTTTAAATGAATTATTACTCAGAGTTCTGTATTAATATGCCTAGTAATATGCCTAGTTCCTGAATTTTTTTGTTGTTGTCTGTATTGTTATAAACATACTTGATAACAGATATTTTGAAATAAATGACCAAAAATAATGTAAACTGGTGTGACTATATTGTGTTATTTGGACAAATAAAATACACAGAATTTTGCAAAATTTTAAAATATTGTGTGCAGAATTTTTAATGTTTTGGCACAGATTTCCCCCAAGAGTAACTAGGTTCCAGCGAGTAAACCTTGGAACGTCTTTCAGCCAGATTCCTTTCCCTCAAAAGGTGGAAGTTCAATCCCACCCATACAAAGATCTTTCCTTACAACTACCTGGCCATGACTTCCTTCTCTTTTATAGGTACAGCCCTAAAGTAGTCGGGAGGCTACTGCTTGAGGTACCTTCCTTCCCCCTTATCATGCAATAGATGGTACACCTACTCAAAATTAGTGAATTTTAGACAAATACCCTGTTGTTTGAGGTAGGTAGGTAGGTATTCACCTTGTTTTTCAGAGGAGGAAAATTAATTAGATTTTGTTAGAAGGAGCAGGTTGACCCAGAGGCGGATTTGAGTACAGGCTTCTTTATTGCGATACTTGTTCCCCTCGACCCAATTGTCGAGTAAGCACTGAATTAGTTACAGCATACTCTTTTTATCTGAGTTAGTATGTAAACGCCTACATCCGCTACAACACCCCCAAAACCCTTAGTAATAGAAACTCCCATACTACGATCATACCCACCCCTCTTGACGGATTACAACATTACGCATATTATACACACATCTTTACTTTGAAAATACATTTCTTTGCAGTAATTTGTTGCCTACAAGTCCCCTTAATCAGCAGTTCTCAGGGGAGGGAGGAAGGGGCAATGACCCAGGGCTCGCTTATGTATCTGGGAAAGAAGGGAGGGGGAGATAACACTTCTTTTACACAAAGGGTATTCTTTAGACAACTACATTTCTCATGCAGCTGCAATGCTTATCAATTCTCAACAAGCAACAGGGAAGGGAAAAAGATGGTAACTTATTTATCAAACAAAGAAACACTGCTTGCCTGTGCCTCACTCACTAATGCCATGTCAGCACACCAGCAGATTCCCAGGTCTTTACTTAACCCTAACATATCCCAACACTCCCCGACTCTCTTCAAAGAAAGGCCCAGGTGCCCTTCCTTCTTGTTCACTGAACAGCAGGACATTCAGACTGGAGGCCCTGGCTCCAGTTAGCCTGATATCTTGATCCACTGATCATGCTACGAGGAGAGAGAGAAGGTGGATCATAAAAAGAGGTAAGCCGCTGAATTTACAAACATGGCCTTTGGGGAGAGGCTAAGGCAGCACATAATTTCAAACACCCCATGAATATAATTAATAATACAATTAATAGGAGTAACATCCCTACAACATGAGTAATACGAACAAGAAGTGAATGAGTGTCCATTAGGCCTGTCCGAAGGGCACAGACTACATCAGTTCAAGTACAATCAGCAGGCAGTTCAGTAGCCAGTTGGAAGGCATTCATTCCTCGAAGGGCCTGGGCTTCCAAGACTTGAGTCCAATATACGGGCCACCACCAGAAACACTTCTGCTTCTTCTCTGCCAAGGCGATACTCCGCAACATTGCAGTTGTGTGTCAGAAAAATGATAACCAGATGGTGAAGTTAACAGTAAGGGCTTGTCTGTATGGGGAAAGAGCCTGGAAAAATTATTCCACACTAGCTTCCTATGTGGACACTCCTATTCTGTTAAAATCATGTAACACCATTCTGGAGTGTATATTTTAAATGTGTCTAGTTGGTGGCAGTTGCAGCGAGCTGCCCCTACAGTGTTCGTGTGCTCTTATCCATATCATGAGTTCATTGAACATTTACAGAAAAATGGGGTATTGTCCAAATCAGCTTGACCATTTGGTATGGAATTGGGTGATGCACTGGTTTGATTGTCCACAGCAATGAGTTCCACAGATCCATGTATGCACCAAAGTCCCAATTGCAGCATGTAGATTTGTGTAATTGTGTCAGATACTGGTGCACTTGTACTCCCAAGTGTTCTATTACAGAAATGTGCACACTCCCAGCAGAACACTTTATACCCCGTATACATTACATCCAATTGGCCAACATGAGCATTGGCCTGCTAAACCCAGGGTTGTGAGTTCAATCCTTGAGGGAGCCATTTAGGGATCTGGGGCAAAAAAATTGGGGATTGGTCCTGCTTTGAGCACGGGGTTGGACTAGATGACCTCCTAAGGTCCCTTCCAACCCTGATATTCTATGAAATTGTCCACCCCTGGCATAGGCCATTGGGTCTGCTCCTTTATGGCCATCAGGGAGGGGCATATTTAAATATTTTTTTGGACAAACAATTACTTAACTGAATTATAGTTTATTTTACACTATTTTATTTTTCCTATTTATTTCCCCAGTGAGCTTCTTTCTTTTTTATTATTCCCAAAGGGCTCATGGGGACCACCTTAGTTGACGTCTCGTTTCAAGGTGCCACTGCAACTATTACCCAGGTGCTAGCCCCCCTAGTTGAGCATTTTGCATTCCCATACACACTTTTCCCCCCACAGATTCTATACACCCAACCCTGTGGTACCTACTGCCCATAGATTACTTTTTCAGTGACAATTTCATGTGTATTCCCTCACCCACCAATTAAATGGTTGCATCAACTCTTCTATGTACGTGCTGCAGTTGGGGTGTACCCAGTCCACCCACCATTCTCTGGGGTGTATCACCCATTCATGTAATGGACTGAAAGGACACACTGACGAGCTCTGGTTGCACCCGCTCCCACACGTTCGCCCATAAGGAAGTATTTCCTGCTCCAGACTGCAGCCAGCTTAAATCAGGATCCTTCCAGCTTGGCATCCATATTACAAAGGGCCAGAATTTTACCCCAGGTCTTCAGTCCATGAGCAAAAATCACTACTGACTTGATGGCTGGGCAGGTGTCTGTGTGAAATGGAGGGGGAGGGGCACAGGGGCTGACTTCCGGCCCCGCCTGTGGGTGCTGTCACCCGGCGTCAGGGGCGGGGCCCCACCCCCGACGCCGGGCGACATTGCGGGGCCCCGCCCCCGACGCCAATGCAACGTTGCCCAGCGTCGGGGGCGGGGCCCTGCAACATCTCGCCCGGTGCCCGGTAAGTTTGCCGCGGGTCCGGGGCGGGCGGGGAGTTGCCGGTGGGTGCAGAGCACCCACCAATTTTTCTCCATGGGTGCTCCAGCACCGGAGCACCCACGGAGTCGGCGCCCCTGGGGAGGGGAGAGTCTCATTTCAGTTCCTTGGGGGTAGGTGGCCACATCGCAAAAAGAACAGACTCTCATTATGGATACTTTGTGGTAGCCTTAGCCAAGAGATCCAGGAATCATGAGTACAGTGAATGAACTGTCCTAGCATGCACATATAGAAGAGGATTTGAAGCATATTGATGGGACAGGTATGCAAGTTTACATTGTTGTTCTGTAGATAACTGAAGACAGTAATTTTCTAAGGCAGTGTCAAGCCAGCATTTTTCTTCAGCACTAAATCCACTAAAAAGTAGAATAAAATACCAAGGCTGCCTTTGTCTATTTGTAAATGATCTATTTAAGGCTTTAGGTATTTCCCAATTGCTGGAACAATTGCTGAAATGCAGAGGTCATTTCCTATGTGGGCAGTTATAAAAATTCATTCTCATCCCCCAGCCACCATTGATTTAAGTGTTACTTGTCCCTGAAGATGATGACATCAGAAGATGACAAGTTGTTACCTGTACTGACGTTCTTCAGCAAAAAGCAAAGCCTTTTATTTGCCATGTTCATCCGTGGGTTACTCTTCTTCTAGTGTACTCGCTGATGAAGCAAAATGTGTTTGATAATGAGGCTGAGAGGAGATAGCACAAGGTCAGGAACCAAGAACTCCTGAGTTCTGATCATAAAATGACTTTTGTATGGCCTTTGGCAAACACTTAACTATCTGTTTCAGGGGAGGGGGGGGCAACACAGATAAATTAGTTAATGAGCCTGACCTTACATTCCTCAAAACACCTGTTTATTTCAAATGGAGTTTAGAGCAAACAAAAGATACAGGATCCGGTGAAACTTTTTACAGAGCGCTGTAAATGTACGGAGTATTATAGACATATAACATCAGTTATATTCTCATGTGTATCAGCGTAATAACTATTTTCTAATCAGAGAAGAAGTTATCATTGTAATTTATGTAATAAGTTATCACTGTGTGTGTACATACACACATACACAATAAGCAGAGGACTGGGCAAGTGGTCTAGGTTGTGCAAAGTCCAGTCAAAAGACAGCAGATACAACATTAGTCTGTCTTTTTGGAGAGAGGTTTGAAGTTCAGATGTAAACACTGGGAGGAGCCATAGAACTTGATTTTCTGGAGACAGAAAATGAAAATAGAACTCACTGATACTGTGATACTAAAGAGAAGAGCTATCTGAACTTCTGTTTTGAGATACCCGCTACACTCCAATAGTCACAATTTGTGTTAATCACTAAACCATGCCAAGTTTCTGACAGTTCCTTGACAGAGTTAAACAAATATTCTCCTGCACATAATCAGGGCAGTTTGCCTTCTGGAACATGATTTTAATATAAGAGAGAAAAAACATTTCAAATCTTGCTCATACTAGACCCAGAAATTTGTTTTTTGGGAAGGACTCTGGATAAAGATATAGAAAAACAGAATAAAAATATAAATTTGTTTTATTTTTGTTAAGAAATGTGTTGTGTATCATTAGACTACAGAGCACAGATTTTACTTTAGGACTTAGTTTTGTAATTGGATTAAACAACAAACCAACTGATGTAAGATAAGAACTTGCTCAAACAAACGGTTCTCACTGATCTTTTTGTGGTAACAGACAAATGTGTCACATCTGTTTCACGTGATCCTAAAAAATACAGCAGTGGGACCATTAAAAGTTCCTAAGAAATTACATTTTGAAATTAACCTTGTTTCAAAATTATTCCTATGTATTGCTCACTGTTCCTTCTGTTCATCCAACTTTATATGTCAAAAAAAAAAGACGATTAAAAGATTCAGTGTGAGAGAAAATTTAGATGTCTAACATAAGGTATCTTCAGCAAAGGTTTAACTCATGTAGGCCCAAGTTCAGCAAACCATGTCCTTTAATTTTAAGTACCTCCTTAAGTTTTGTTGACTTCATTATTTTGAAGTGTTTAGCTGAATAGGAATGGAATTATAAGCATGTGTGTAATTTTTTTGTTGAATCAGGGTTACAATACAGACTCTTCAAGCATTTATTTAGGGTTAATCACTGATTATTTTTTCTAATAAATGGCAATTCAATACTTCCCTAATGATTAGAGAGTAGCCTCCTTTGTTGATTATTAAACCTTGAGGTTCAAATTCTGTTCTTGATTATGTCCAGAAAACCACATTAAAGCAAGAGGAGTCTCACCTGTGAACGATAGAATCTGGCCCTTATTTGCCATAGATGTTAGGATTAGGTTGTGTTATGATCGTTTGGTGCATTTGTTACTGAATCTGTCATCATGATGTTTGTCAACTTGAAAGAGCCTGTAGCCAAGTTTAGAGAGTCTCCATCAAGTTTGCATTTGAAGTAAATGTCAGACACGTCACACAAAGCTCTCAAACTGCAGCATAGAGAGACAAGCTTACAGGCAACTAGGTGTCTGGAGCTGAGAGCAGCCTTGACATGTTTGCTAGAATGAGAAGCAACAAACTCGGAAGTGTAACTGAGGTCTGGTCTGACATGAGTAATTAACATATGAAGAGAGGCCTCATTTCTTAGGAGATAGAATTAGGGAGATAAACAGATCATTAGATTACAGTAAATAGGTCAGCAGGCTAAAAGACAGACTATCTGAGTCAGCTAAGATAAGAGGCGACAAAGGGTCCTGTGGCACCTGATAGACTAACAGAGGTATTGAAGCATAAGCTTTCGTGGGTCAATACCCACTTCTTCGGATGCAAGCAGTGGAAAAACTAAGATAAGAGGGAGAACACCCAGGGGACTGTTTGCTAACAGTGGACAAGATAAATTAGGAATGTAAAGAGGAGGTGGAGCATGGACAGTGCATGGGCAGAGCATGCTGCACTGGGATTGGTTCCTGCAAAGTAACCAAGCCAATCGAAAAATGTGTGATGTAGCGTATAGTAAATGCAACGAGATGTGTAAATGTATATGAATGGAGAGGGTTTCTGTGTAACTTTGGATGCATGGTACGCCCTATATCCAACCCCTACACTTAAGTATGATCAACACAGCGTATCTTTGCTGTATGCCAAATAAAAGAACCTGAGTGACGAAACCTCAGTCCAACTGAGTTTTTTGGATCTCAGAAACCTGGATGAAGTGTTCTTCCAGAACTGAACAAGGTGTTCTGGATAAGCCAAGTGGAAAAGGTCTCAGGAGGAATCCCAACAAGAAGTCTTTTCAACTCATTTGGAAGTCTAAATGTATCAGTTTGAAAACCTAGAAAAGGATTATAGCAATTGTCCTAGAACTATTGAAAAACAACAAATAATAGTAAATACTTCGCATTTATATGGTTCATTTCATCTGAGGATCTCTGAACATTTTACATATACACCAAGGTACTCGAATTCAAACCTCTTCTCATACATAAACTTTCATATAAGTTACGGGAACCTAGTCCCCCACTCAGGGTGAATAAAAATCAATTATTTTTGTTAAATTATTTTTTAAAAAATCAGATTTTTAAAATTTAAATAGGATTTTTTAATTTAAATCAGATTTTTTGATACAATGCTTTTTGAAGAAAATCCAGTCTAAAGATAGTTTTAATTATGATACATTATAGCTCAAAGATATCTCATCATGGAATAGGATTATAAATTCTAATTCTATAGTATGAGACAATATATTCATGTAATGTTTAAGAAAAGTTTTGTAAATGAGTTCCAATAGTTCATGGATTAGGGACCCAATTTTATGGGGTTCCAGGAGCTTCTGTATAGATTATTTAGGTTAATCTTTCTATCTACCCAATGGGACTCAGTGCTCACTCTAGAAGATACCATCAGAGATGCTTAGTTTTGCAGTTCTCAAACTGTGGATTTGTGTCTCCAGAGATAACACGCGCGTTAACAGCAAAAAAAATGTTTTAAAATAAATAAATAATATATAGCGGTGAGAAATAACAGACTCAACCCTATTGTCCCTCTGCAAATTTGTGTACACAGAGTCAATCCCTCACCTCTCTCTAAAAGTGCAAAGTTTCAAAAAATTCAATGAATAGAAGATTGTTGGGGGCAGAATAGATCTGGACAAGGAGAAGAAGTCTGGAGATAAATGTGAGAAGGGAGGGACAGGCAGTAGAAACAAAAGTGAAACTCTTTGAGCAGCATATTTCATGAGTCTTCAGGTCTTTTTCCTTGATTTGAGATCTAGTATACCATTCTCTCACTAGAAGCACAGGCGCCGACTTTCTCTGGCGCCGGTGGGAGCTCACGCCCAGCGTCGGGGGCGGGGCCCCGCTCCCGACACCGGGCCCCGCCCCTGATGCCGGGTGACATTGCGGTGGGCCCCGGGGTTGGCGGGGAGCTGGCCATGGGTCCCGGGGATGGCGGGGAGCTGCCGGTGGGTGCAGAGCACCCACCAATTTTTCCCCGTGGGTGCTCCAGCCCCGGAGCCACGAAGTCGGCGCCTATGACTAGAAGGGAAAACCTATAACGGCAGCAGGCCATAAAAGAGGCCCAGTTTGGAAATATTTTAATGAAGTTCCTCTACCTGTGGGTAAGACAGGCATGCGTGCAAAATGCAAACAGTGCAACAAAGAAATGCAAGGCCTGGTTGCCCGAATGAAACAACATCATGAAAAGTGTTCCCTCTCAGGAGGAAGCTGCGTTGGATCCCCAGTTAAGTCCCCTGCTGCTCTAACACAATAGAGATCACAGGGCCAAATTTTGCTTGTCTGAATGTGAAATATCAGCACTTATTTAAATGAAGTTACCGTGGTGTAATCTGGAGCAAATAAGAGGAAAATGTGTCCCACTGTTGGTTTTTATTTTGCTATTTATCGTATTGTATTGCAGTGCATCCACTCCTATAGTGGGTCAGGAGACACATCAGAAAACCTTGTAAGAGTCCCATATAATGTCAAATCTAATGGGTGGCCAGCAAGGCTGCCAGTTAGTGCCAATCATGGTGGTGATGTTTATGATGCGGACACTTGTTCACTAGGAACTTATTTCACTCCAAACATCAGATGGACAGCCTGTGTCAGAGGTTCCCTGAGAAGAGCAGAGAGGGTATTTCAGAAAAGTAAAAACACCAAGGGTAAAAGGCAACCATTTCAGGAACTCCTCCAATTGGTAAGGACAGTGCACATCACATAAACTAGCCCACAGCATTAAATTAAGTAGCAAAATCCAACAATTTTCCTCAAGTCAGCTCCCACTGACGCAACTAAATAAGTGTCCAGATTTTCAAGAGAATTCAGCACAATGGATGCTGAGCTTTCTTGAAAATCTGCCCATGTCTCTCCTAGTGGGAGCTGCTGGGGGAATATTTGAAGCATATTGAGTTGATGCCTAAATAGGAGCCGAGCTCTCTTGAAAACTTGCTCCAAGGCAATGGGTGTAGAGGAAAGCACAAAGAATACAGGATTGGGCTCCAAGGATAAAATAGCGGTGAATGGAGCCACGTGGAATGTTGGGTTGGGCTTGCAATGTCTCATGGAAGGATTCCCTGACCATCCCCGGACACATAAAGAGTCTTTTTCGGAGAGCATCCGCTGCGTAGCTGGAGTGGTCGCCGATAACTTCTATCCCAATTTTTTTATTCAGATTCATCATTAAAAATAATAGCATGTTACCTTTACAGTTTGATTGGAAATGTATACTCACCAGATGTGCCTTCCCCAGTATCATGGTCCGCTGACAATTGGTCCTGTGGGGGATGGGCTCCAGAGTTCAAAAAAGTCCATGTTTGTCAGGGAGAATGGATCCTCCGCTTGCCTGCCTCGCATTCTCCTCCTCCTCCTCTTCCTCGGCAACAATGTCCACCTCTTTGTTGCTCGAGGTCACCCGGGTCTCCTGGAAGGTATCCACGAAACGTTTTCAGGTAGTGGACCAGTGGTGGGGTTGCCGCCTAGAATCGCATGCAGCTCCTCATAGAAGCGGCATGTCTGTGGCTCAGAACCAGAGTGACTGTTCGCCTCCCTTGTCTTCTGGTATGCCTGCCGAAGCTCCTTTATTTTCACACGGCACTGCTGTGTGTCCCAGGTGTAGCCCTTCTCCCCCATGCCCTGCATGATTTTGGCATAGATGTCAGCGTTTCTTCTGCTTGTTCGGAGCTCGCCTGCACAGACTCTTCTCCCCACACAGCAATAAGATCCAGTGTCTCCTGTGTGCTCCATGCTGGAGCACATTTGCAGCCTTGAGCATCCATTGTCAGCTGTGCTGACAAGCTCTCCACGCAGATCAAACAAGAAATGAAAATTCAAAAGTTCCCCGGGCTTTCACAGGGGGCGGCTGTTCCTGTCTAGCTGGCTGAAGTGCAATGGAGTTGAAAGTACTCTCCAGAGCGGTTACAGCAGAGCACTGTGGGACACCTCCTGGAGGCCAATTCATTTGAATTACACAGCGCAGTGTCTACACTATCCCCATATCGATGCATGAATGTTGACTGAAGCACTATGCCTCTCGCAGAGGTGGAGTACAGAAGTTGATTTACAAGCCCTTTAGTTCGGCAGAAAGGACTCGGTAGTGTAGAGCATTATTAACTTGACCTAATGCAGCATATGTCGACCTAACTTTGTAGTGTAGACCAGGCCTAAAAGTCACTTTCTTTTGTGCTGTCACATCTCTAACAGTAAAATGGCGATTATAACATTCACACCCCTTGGTAAAGCATTTGAGATCCGCAGATAAAAGGTATTGTGTTGGTGCTTCATTAGCCCACAAGCAGCATATGACCAGCCAGAAGCATCTTTATCTCTTAGTCACAGGAAAAAACAGTTAACATATCAAACTGTGGCACAGAAATACTCCCCAGCTCGGGGCTTTTTATACAAACTCACAATCTTAGGTAATCAACCTTTTCTCAAGCAGTAACTCCCTTCCTGTTCCTAGATCTGCTCAGAGCAGCTGTGAGTCAGCATTACTATTAATGCCTCACTTTCCAGGGACACAGTCAATTATATTACAAAAGCACCTAGTGGCCCCAGTCAAAATCGGGGTCACATTGTGCTAGATACTGTACACACAACGGGAAACAGTCCCTGCCTTGAAAAGTTTATGATATAAATGGACAAAGGGTGCGAGGGAAAACAGAAGCACAAGAAGTAAGTGACTTGCTCAAGGTCACACAGCAGGTTGGTGCTTAAGCCAAGAATAAAACTCAGGACTTCTGACTCCCCATCTAGGGACCTATCCATTGGACCAAGCTGCCTCCACAATGGAGCCTCTGCATCCTGTCACACTGCTATAAATGTATGCTGGGGGGATCCTTCCCCAGCCCAGGAAAAATCCAGAGCCACGCCCAAGTCTCTTTCAGGCCTTTCCCTCAGGGCACACGTTATTAATTCAAAAATAAAGACTCACGAAACAAAGCCGCTCCAGTGACCTAAACACACAGCAGAGGCCCCCAAACCTCTCCCTTCACACCTCAGTCTCCCGCTAGAACAGAGACACACCCTATCCTTCGAAGTCCTGCTGCATTATGTGACCAACAGGCAGCTACTTAACTTCCCTAGCATGGGCGGCAGGTATAATAGGCCAGGGAGGACGCCTGGGGCATGGTGGCCTCATCTGTGCTCCAACCCTTCCCCTCCCTGCTCTGTCCCTTCCCCAAGGCCCCCACCGCTGCCTGGTGAGTCTGTCCCTCCTCTCCTCCACTCCCCCTCCCCCTCGGGAGGTCCCTGCTGCTTGCCACGTCCCTCCTCTCCTCCACTTCCCTCCCCCTCAGTGGCAGGGTAGTGAGCAGCGGGCAGGGGGGTCTTGCAGGAGCGGGGCCGGGTGGAGGAGGGATGCGGTGGATGGGGGGGGTCTCATGGAAGGGTGTGGAGGAGAGGAGGGACACGGCTGGCCAGGGGGTCTCACGGGGAGAGGGTGAAGGAGGGATGCAGCAAGCAGGGGGGTGAGGAGGGACGCGGAGAGCGGGGAGTGAGAAGGGACACAATGAGCAGGAGGATCTTGCAGGGGAGGGTGGTGGAGGAGGGATGCAGCAGGCAGGGGAGTCTCGTGGGGGAGAGGGGCTGAGAAGGGACATGCAGGGCCGGCTCCAGGCACCAGCGCAGAAAGCGCGTGCCTGGGGCGGCAAGCCGCGGGGGGCGGCGTGACGGTCGCCGTGAAGGTGGCAGTCAGGCAGCCTTCAGCGGCGTTTCTGCGGGAGGTCCGCTGTTCCCACGGATTCGGCGGCAATTCGGCAGTGGGTCCGCCAACAGCGGACCAGCGCGACCGCAGAAACACCGCCAACGGCTGCCTGACTGCCGTGCTTGGGGCGGCACAAATCATAGAGCCGCCCCTGGGGACACGGCGAGAGGCAGGTGGCGGGGGGGTCTTGCGGGGAGAGGGGATGAGGAGGGAAGTGGCAAGTGGCGGGCAGTGGGAACTTGCGGGGGCGGGGAAGGAGGAGAGGAGGGACGCGGCAAGTGGTGGTGGGGACTGAGTGGGGGAGTGGGCAGGCCTGGGGAGGGAGCGGGGCCTAGGGTGGAGTAGGGGTGGAGTGTGGTTGGGGCTGGAGGAGTAGGAGGTGGGACAGGGAGCTAGCCTCCCCCAGGGGAATCCTCACCCACCACCCATGTTCCCTGGCAGTCTCATTCCGTCACAATATTATTTGAAACTAAGCAACAGCACTATATATTGGGTACTTGGTTCAGGTTAATAGTATATAAAAGCTATTAATAACCATCTATTAAATGTGCATTTGGAAATATTTTTCTGTAATAGTATCAAGGGAGCAAGCAGTTCTCATTAAGGCCCCAATCCTGCAAGATCTCCCACATGCTTGCATGCTGACTTCAGCAGGGGTCCACCTGGGTGCAGGGCAGCTTGCAGGATTGGGCCCTTAGTTTCAAAATTCTGCAAGGATGTTTATAATAAACAATCTATGGTCTTGACTCTCCTACAGCCAGAAAGGAAAGGCTGGCCGGGGGGTCTCACAGGGGAGAGGGTGAAGGAGGGACGCAGCAAGCAGGGGAGTGAGGTGAGAAGGGACACGATGAGCAGGAGGATCTTTCAGGGGAGGGTGGTGGAGGAGGGATGCAGCGGGCAGGGGAGTCTCATGGGGGAGAGGGGTTGAGAAGGGACATGCAGGGCCATTTTTCTTGAATAAAAATAGATGATAAAAGACACCACTAAATACACTAACACAGAGATAAGTTAAAGTAACAACCTAGAGCAGTGTCTAACTTAAATCCACCAAAGCCACAACAGTCAAAGTATTAGACTGAAAAAATCAGCCTGATGCACTGTCTATAACTCATTCCCATAACATTTCACACAGGTTTGGGGTTTTTTTGTTTGGTTGGTTGTTTTTTTTTGTAGTTTATTTAACAGCTTAAATTTCAGGGAAGTGTGATTGTTATATAGCTACACACTCAACGGGGATTTAAGGCTATATTTACATTTGTCTTTTTTCCTATTATTGTTACAGTATGTGGCTGTTGGTGTTTTAAAAAATATATTCCGTTATTTTATGCTTACCAGAGCAGATCTAGATGGAGTAAGACCCAGTCCTGCAAACACTTATACACACGCCTAACTTTACACTCATCACATAAGCTTTAGTCCCATTGGATTCAAAAAGTGTATTCATCTGCACGAAGGTAAGCACTTGCATAAGTGTGTGCAAAATTCAGGCAATAGTTATTATTACAGTACCCACAAATATCTTGTCTATACAAACGCTCCCACTGTAGAAAACTGAAGGGAAAAAAGGTTAGCGAAGACCAGGCTTAAAATAGCTAACTGTACACGCCATATTTCTGTTGTTCCTCATAGCTACTGAGAAAGTTTCGATTCTTGTAAACAGCCTTGTTGCTGTTTTAGTGCATCATTTACTGGCATGACACTGCAACAAGTGATCTATTTTTCAATAAATTTTCCCAATAGGTTTTTCATGTCAACAGTGCCAGTGAGCCTTTCATATGCCTTTGTTTATTTTGGGAAAACCCCAAGCAAGTGAATACCAGCTGATCAAAGCCCCAGGGGAAACTTTTGCATGTAAACAACAATCTTCTTCTCATGGGCCTAAAATGTCTGTTTAGCATCTTCAGAATGTAAGTGCAGTCATTCTGTAATGGATGATAACAGCTGGTTATTTTGCATGTTTCTTTGGAGCAGAGTTTTCTAGGGATCCCTTCATTTCCCTATCTTTTGCTCTCAAATGCTATAAATTGGACAAGTCTTCCTCCAGCTATGGAAAGATGAAAGCAACTCACTCCCTTTAGAGCAGCAGTGTCCAATAGAAATTCGATGCTAGTCACACCGCTAGCCATACTTGTGGCTTTGATTTTTTCTTATTAGTCACATTATAAAAAAGCCACATGCATTAGCCACAATTCAACAGCCTATTAGCCACATGTGGCTAGTGGCGAACATACTGGACACCACTGCTTTAGAGACTCAGATTTGTTTCAGATGCTGGCCAGACAGTCACTACACTCACCCCTCTGAGAAGGTTGGGAGCCCTGCCTCCATGAACTGAGATTCAAAGAATTTTCTTGCCCCTCTCCAGGATTAACAATATGTACTTTAATGTATTTAATCCATCCCTAACGTTTGTATAATATGTACCATATTCTGTCTTGTTTGCTTCTCTGTGGAAAGCAGTTTTTAAGATACTGTTTGCATTAAAAAACACTGTGCTAAATGAAATTAATACTTTTCTGCAGGGAAGACTCTTCAGCTGGCACAACAATGACATTTCATTTCTCAGTTGGAAAGCCCAGTAGGGAAAGTATATTACTAAAGTCTAAGATGCAGAGAAGAGACCAGTAAATTCGAAAACAAAAGCAAAATCCAGTGCAGAACATATAATTACTATAGCATTATTATTACGTTTCAATTTTATCACAGTCTAATGAGAGCAAATTCCAAGTGAGGTGGGGTTACCTTCTGAGGGCATAAATACATTATCCTGCACTTTTTTGTTTTGTTTTTGTTGGCAAGCAGCAGGTTTCTGCCAGTGACATGAGTCATTTAATATGGGAGAGAACTGAAACTGCAATGCTGAAAAATAGTTTTGCTTTTGTTTGTTAGCTGTGCAAGTCGTTAGATGATATCTCCAAATGTTCACAGCCAGCCATCTCCAGGAAGGGAGAGAAGCTGTGGGGCTAGTTTTCCAGGAAGGTAAATTTCAAGCTTCTAGGCCAGATCCCAGCCCCTTTGAAGTTAATAGGATTTTTACTGTTGACTTTGATGAGATCAGGATATGGCCCGTAGTGTCCTCCTTTGCAGTGCAAGAATTCACTGGTTTAAGTAGTTTCACCAGCTTTGCATGTTTGCAAAAATTTAATGTTTGTGTCCATATAAAATAAAGTTCAGGCCATTCCAAATTCAAAATTATCAACTGATCTATGGAGATTTAGCTGTTAGGGAGAAAAAATATTTCACACTAGGTATTTAGGCCTCCCAATTAGCAGATTTTAGATATATCTTGTTTTCCTTTACTGTGGAGGCTCCATACATCAAAGTGAACATCTGAAATCTCTCTCCTACCTTCAGTCCAGAGGCAATAGAAGTTTTCACACACGCTGCTGTTTTGAGCAGCCTTTCTTCATCTTCTTCTCACTCACCATTATAGCAGATTGTCTTCACTGGGGATGATGGTTTTCTCCAAAGACATTAACCTTCTGGCAGCTGACAGTTGCTTTCAGTTAAACCAGTTATACTAGATTCACTCTAGTATGGGAAAGAATTAGATTGAGCTGGTATGCTAATATGCTGAGCCAACACCCTTTCCCCCCCCCCCTTTTTTTTTTGACCAGCTACCATTTTATTTTTCTCTCCCTTGTTCCTAAGTTAAGTTTCAGTAAAGTCAAAATGCTGCGTTGGCAGAAAAGCTGAAACTGCAGCTAGGCCTTTAAGTCTGCAGTAGAAACCTGAAGGCAACACAAGTGGAAGAGTGAACAGAATCATAGAATATCAGGGTTGGAAGGGACCTTAGGAGGTCATCTAGTCCCACTCCCTGCCACCTGACCCACAGTTCAACTGCAAATATCAGACATCTTTGGCTAGTGACGGCAGCAGGAACACAAGAGCGCCCCCAAGCAGATAGGAGGAGTAGAAGATTATCTATACAAACTCTTCGTGAATTTAAAAATGTCAAGAATAATCTGCATTTTGGGGAGTGCAAAATCACAGTAAATGAATGGGTGAAAAATGTTGCCTGGATTTTCACAAAAATATTTTCACCAGCTCTAATTAAATCCCCAAACCTAATACAGTGCGCTAGCACATAGTGATATAGTATATCGGCGTGGGCAAACTTTTTGACCTGAGGGCTACATTGGGGTTGTGAAACTGTATGGAGGGCCAGGGAGGAAAGGCTGTGCCTCCCCAAACAGCCTGGCTCCCACCCCCTATCCACCCCTCCCACTTCCTACCCCCCTCAGAACTCCGAACCCATCCAACCCCCTCCCCCCCCCCGCTCCTTGTCCCCTTGCTACCCTCTCCTGGCAACCCCTGCCCCTAACAGCCCCCCCCCCCGGGACCCCACCCTTCCAATCCCCCCTGCTCCCTGTCCCCTGACTGCCCCGACCCCTACTCACAACCCCACCCCCTGACAGGCCCCCTGGGACTCCCACGCCTATCCAACCCCCACTATTCCCTGTCCCCTGACCGCCAACCTCCCAGAACCTCTGCCCCATCCAACCGCCCCCTGCTCCCTGTCCCCTGACTGCCCCCGGGATCCCCTGCCCCTTATCCAATGCCCCCCCCACACCCCGCCCCCTTACCATGCTGTTCAGAGCACCAGGACTGACAGCCGCACCGCCCAACCGGAGCCAGCCATGCCGCCGTGCAGTCTAGAGCACCGGGGCAGGCTTGCCGCTCTTGCAGCCGCGCTGCCCGGCAGGAGCTCGCAGCCCTGCCACCCAGAGCGCTGGCGGCATGGCAAGCTGAGGCTGCGGGAGAGGGGGGACAGCAGGGGAGAGGCCGGGGGGCTAGCCTCCCTGGCTGGGAGCTCAAGGGCCGGGTAGGACGGTCCCGCTGGCCAGATGTGGCCCACAGGCTGTAGTTTGCCCACCTCTGTAGTATATCCTCACAGTGGTCATCTGGAATGAATGTATACGATGTTCGTGTCGGAAGAAATCATGGGAGCCTACAGTGGGGGGTATCCAATGTGCCAGCCTGTGATGCCAACCTGGGTTGATAGTCTGAAAGTCTGTACATACAGACTTCCCTTTGCATGCCATTTTTAAACTTTACAGTGTTTGATTTCTAGCATAAGAGCAGCTTTTAATCCACTCTACTTTGGAAACTGCTCATAAAATCTTTGATCTCTCACCATTCTAAACCAGAATATTCCTGCCTTAGCTGCTCCAAGATAACAGCTCGTGAGAAGCAGTAGATGAAGCAGAAAGTATAAAGACTCATCATATCACACACATATCATATACTCAGGGGATTACAGAAAAAAAAAGCCAACTCATGCATGAGTGCATAGGCAAATACAGATTGTCCAAGCAACTGACATGCTAACTTTCATTTGCTGAAATTTGAGAGCTGTTTTCGTTTACCTTCTCTTCACTGTGGCACAGACAGGATCCATTCCAGGTAGGTTAAGACGCAAAAATGCAGACCAGGATACATTTATGCTTCTGACAGCAAAATACTAAGGAGAATTGTGGTCTTGCTCATCTCTGACATCTGCAGGTACCGAGCTGTAGTTTTCCAAGTTGAGGTGCCTTGAAGCATGCTGCCTCTGAAGATCAGATGGAGGCAGCATGCTTCACAGAGCATTAGGGGGAGCATTGGGGGAGCGTGCTGTATAGTGCTTTTCATACCTGATGGTGAAATGTACAATGTATGCTTCTCCACAGGACCAGCTTCACCACTATTAGGGTGACCAGACAGCAAATGTGAAAAATTGGGACGGGGTTGGGGGGTAATAGGAGCCTATATAAGAAAAAGACCCAAAAATCGGGACTGTCCCTATAAAATGAAAATAAGAAAGAAAAACTTGTAGCACCTTAGAGACTAACAAATGTATTTCAGCATAAGCTTTCGTGGGTTAGTACCCACTTCATCGGATGCATGGATGTGCATCCGATGAAGTGGGTACTAACCCACGAAAGCTTATGCTGAAATACATTTGTTAGTCTCTAAGGTGCTACAAGTTTTTCTTTCTTATTTTCATTTTGCTGACACAGACTAACACGGCTACTACACTAAAACCTATAAAATCAGGACATCTGGTCACACTAACCACTATCGAACCTACACACGACAAGTCAAAATTGTATCTTCAGCGTAAGATAATAATGTCAGTCAGAACTCCCTCAGTCTGTTCATTTGAATAAGGAGGGAACATCAATGCACATGTATTATGTTTTTCCAGACACAAAGAGCAAACATGTGCTTCCAGCTTGAATTACTTTTATTCCATGATTATGGAAAACAAAAGAATAAGAAGGAACAAAAATAAAGTCTCCATGTGAGAGCACAATGTACCAGATTCTCTGCACTGGTCAGGTAGCACAAAAAGAATGGAGACAGCCCATAACTTCCAGTTTAGTATGCCCCTGACATGAGGGGAGTCCCCAGTGAGTATGGGGACAACTCCCATGCCTCTCGCTCTCTCTCTACAGCCCCCAGCTCAACAGATGTGTCAAAGCACAGAGAAGGAATGGCTGAAACATGATATACTTTGGCTGTCCTCCATTGGTGGATGGTCCGTTATGGACCATTGCTAGCTGATGCAAGTTAGAGTAATTCCCAAGCTTCTCTACTCTGCACATGAGGCCTGGCAGGGAGTCAGAACTAGAGCCCTGCAAATCTGCAGAGATCCACTTTATATTTATGTCCGCTTTATATCACCATTTTTGCGCATCTCGGATCAGATGTGGATACAAATTTTGTATCCACACAGGGCTCTAGCCATAACTGACTCTCTGACATCACAACTGATTTGCTACACTCAGCAGAAAATCTGGGCCAGTGTGATCTGGGCCAGTGTGTCTCACCTCTGCAGCAGGCTACATCTCAAATGAACAGAAAATGGCAGATGCTTCCAGCAAACGGGCACCTGGACATTTAAAAGTGCAATACATGGAAACCAAAGTCATGACTCTTAAGTTTGTTCTTTCCCCATCAACCAGTGATCATTCATAAAATCAGTACTACTGCTGAATCTGTAAGTCAGCTCCTGCCACACATCAGGGACCTAATTTTCTATTGCTCTGCACCTTGTGTAGTCATTTACACGAGGGCAAAATGAGTGCAAAGTGGGTGCAAATGCTGTCATTCTGATTAAGTAGTGTTGTACACCCACTTTTCCCTGGTGTAAATAACTGCACAAGATGCGGGCAATTGGAAACTAGATTCCAAGTATCCAAATCTAGACCTAGTGGAGGAAGAGGAAGATGTTGAGTTTACTGTTGTGACAATTTTTATATAGCTGGGCCAAAATATTTTGGGAAACTCCAAACCCGAGGTGTTTTGTGGGGAGGGGAGATATGACAGAAGTTGGTTTCACTGGCTTGTGTGAATCTCTGTTTCTTTAACCCTACAAGGTACTTCTAAGCAGTGGCTCCTTTTCCAGAAGACAAAGCTCACAAAAGCCACTGCTCTGGGGATAAATTACACCAAGTACTGTCAGGTTTTGGCTCTCAATGTGGAGACATAGCTTCTTTCCAAAATGGTACTCCAGGAAGTAATATAAAAACATGGTGGTCCCCTGTACTCAGTTATTCATAGGTGACTCAGGCATTCCTTTGATGGGATGTAGAAACTCCATCTAGTGATTGGCATGGAGAGGATTAACTTTCTGTTCCTGAGGAGGGTTAAAACTCCACCCTGGCTAGTAAATACATTCAGCACAGAAATCTGTACTTAATTCATTTTTCAGTTTTGCTTTGCAATTCCCCATTAAATAAACTAGCACTAGAACAAAACATTTAGTAGATACAGCATTGTAGTCTACATTTTTAGTTGTCTCCCCTAAAAAAAGTAAAACCGCTTTAATATTACATGCCTGCTACAAATAAGAATAACTATAAAGAAATCAATGTAACAAACCATACATTAAACTGTTGGTTGTATGACATAATGTTGATCCAGGGGTAGTTTTGGGTCTGTTGCTTGATGTGTACTTCAGACTCTTGTTAGCGTTGTAAAATGAAACTTCTTCAGTCTATCTCCTTTCTGTTGGTGCTCTAGGTAATTTCCATGTATGGGTTGTAAAGTTTGGCCCATGAAAAATAGGAATGTAGAAATTTCTGAGTACAAAAGATTATTGTCCAGGCATCTGATAGCACGTACAGCCTCTACTCAGAGTCCCATGAGACGTGACCGAAGCTTTGTATCCTGACTCTACTCCTGAAATTAAATCAGCTAGTAAGGGGATTCTTGAACACAAAATATTTGGTGCACACAGTGCTCTCAGGTGAACAATATGCCCAAACATACAACGTATGATATACACTCCAATAATCCCTTAATAGTTGTTAACCACATTTAATAACAGTATGGTTCTCTGAAAGTCTAAGATATAACATGGCAAAAGGCACAGGGAGCCTTTAAGTGGTATAGTACAGACAAAACCAAAAATTTGCATTGTTTGTTCCAGACCTAAAGTGCTGTGATTTCCCTATGCAGTCTTCAAAAAGGGATCTGAAAAGTGCAAACTGCAAGCATGGCAGATGAAGAGTTTTTATGGACACACGTCTATGCAGTCTCTTGAATCTGTGACCTTCGTCATGATTAAGTCCTTGGTTTCAGAGTTCAAGTGTCCTTTAAAAAACAGAACAGGAAAATTTAAAAGGTAAAATTAATTTAAAAACCACTTCTGTTTAAAAGCACTACATATTGAGAGCCTAATTCTCATTTACACTCAGGCTCCTTTACACCATATTGGCGGTGCAAAAGGACCTTAAAGTGAGCATAAATTACAGTTACACCCATTTTAAGATTGCTTTATACTGACAGAGTGGCATAAAGAGACCGTAGTATTAATGAGAGTGAGGCCTTGAATATTACTGTTAATAATTGTGGGTCAGATTATGAACATCTTATTCAACTGGTGAGCATTTACTTTCATAAGCAGTCCCACTATCTGGGCCTATATACTTTAAAGATACTTATTGCCAGAGATGTGTGTGTTTGCACATGCACATCAGGGATGAGGAGAAGTGTGCTGACAAGACTGAGATGATTTGTTTGATATCTATCATGACCATTGTCAGAGTAATTGTAATGACAGAATCCCTCATCCTTCCTACATGGCTTGCATAAAGAAAGCCACTAATGTCTGTGCAGTGCCATTCATACCAATGATGCAGCACAAGTAACAATGATTTCATTGAAATGTAGATACAGAAACCTACATAGAGGGAACAATATGTGAAATGGGTAATCTGCAATCTTTATTTCAGGCTTTATGTGGTTAGAAAATAGTGTAATGTATTTTTAATAATTGCTTATGACCAACAGTGGAAGATTTGCAAAATTATCTGTTAGTTCTTTTACATATAGAGATGGGCAAATAATTACAACATTTTCTGTGATTTTTAAAACATTTTTTAGATGAATCTGCTTTCATTATGTTCACACTCCTTTTGTGTTCTCTATCTGTGAATTGTGTAGCAACAGGTTTACCAGGAGGAATGTTTGACAAAGTCCCAATTCAACAAAACATGTGAGCATATGCTTAACTTTAATAGTACCATTGACTTCAAAGGATCTACTCTTAGGCTTAAAGTTAAGCACATGAATAAGTGCTTTGCTGAACTGCAGCCCAAAGCAATGAATTTTAGTGAATATTTTGCAGAATATTAACAAAATATAGATTTTGAATGCACATCCAATCAAGGAACAGAAATAGACCTTTGTGACCAATCAAAACACTTCAAAATTTGAATCTAGAACACTGGCAATAAATTGCTTGTGAACAAGCTGTGGACCAAGAACAATGAATACAGTCATTTGCGGAGAGAAAAAGAGTCAAAGGTCATCTAGATTATTCATAATGAATTATCCATTGAGCTCTGTTTCCAACTCTAATATCTATGAGCTGCATCCTGAATTTCTTATTCAGACAAAACTCCCACTGACCATCATATATATGAGCTGAATAATAATAAAGCTACAGCCTGTTGAAATTAGGGTGACCAGACAACAAGTGTGAAAAATTGGGATGGGGGGTGGGGAGGTAATAGGAGCCTATATAAGAAAAAGACCAAAAAATCAGGACTGTCCCTATAAAATCGGGACATCTGGTCACCCTAGTTGAAATGAAGTCCAATGGGATTACTCATGTGAATATCATGTGCAAAAGTATACACATGATAGGGGCCTAAATAATTAGGTCAATGTTCTAAATCTGCATTGCTGACATAGCTTAAGTTGTACTGTTCAGAATTTGTACAAAAAATTCTTGTTCCTCAAACTGAGGTACTGTAGGTCATTTCCAAAGCATTACAGTAAACATCTGTGGCTTTCAGACTTCACATACACACACAGCATAGAATAAAGGTTCTTTCCAGTGTTTCTTAAAAATGCATGGTGCTGAGAAATATAATTGGCTGTCATATGATTTCCTGCATACTGCATAGACATTTTCAGTCATTAGAAAGAGGAAGTAAAACAAACCCCCCAAAAGGCAATGAGTATCCCAATGATCTGTTATCTTCCCTTTCAAATTCTTCATTTTAATGTGTTTCATTATAATCTCTAACATACGACTTGATGTGTAAGCAGGGGCTAGGCCTTATGGTGAAAAGAATTCTACTGCTGTAAGAAATGAAATCCATGAGAAGCCACGCTACGTGCTCAAACAATATGCATTAGGGTTAGGTTTGGACATGCACTGAAGCTCTGTTCAGAGTTTATCTTGCTTGATGGCTTTAGTTTAGTTGGGATCAAATTTTGCCCTCATGTGTGCCTGCAGTAACTCCACTGAAGTTTTACATCAGTTTGTGAGAGTAAAGAATTTGGCTTTTGATTATTAAGGTTTATTTTTAAAATGCTTGATTGGGACAGCGTGAAAGTGTCTGGTTTTGGACGTAGTACCTATTAACGTTAGCCGACTGGAAAGCCGGAGGTATCCTGCAGCACATATCATTCACGACTCAGTGAGTCATTTCCATGAAAAATCCAATCTCCATCAATCCAATTCCTAATCTACACTTCTCCCCTGGAAGCTCAAAGTCATCTTGCCACCAGGCCACCTTCTAACTTGGTTTTTATTAGTTAGAAAAAGAGAATGTATTTTCAATTTAACCCCATCCTTTGAAAAGACGTAACACTAGCTGGCTTGTAAACGACAATTTGTTGTTTCTCCAGAGACCATTCTCAATATTGAAACAAAACCTCACCCGTGCCAGAGCTTTGCTCCGCGTATTTCATTGATCCCTGGGGCTTTGGTGGTCTGTTTGGCCTGTGGAGTAACTTAAAACAGTTTTGGGACTGCTTAAATTATGTCCTGCTTCAGTGACTCCCAAAGGGCCATTCTGTCAACTAGGGATTGCTAGGACACAGCAACATTGTGGCCACAATCCCTCCTACTGCCAACAACCCTGGCACATACCCTGTGCTGGGTTTAGGGAGAAGGTTGGTGGAATAGAATCCACTCCCTATGCCAAGAGAATTTCCCTTTGGCCAAGGAGACTGGCTTTAAGGGCATTTTGTGGTGCAAAACAGGCTTATCAGGGGTCAGAATCTGGCCCATTATTTCAACCGTTTCCTATGGAGTCTAGTCTCTGGCAGTTCTCCGTACTGATTTTGTCCTGGGTCTGTCTTCAGCATATTATTGATAAACAGCTTTATATAGATTTTTATCTACAATATCTCAGGCTGAAGTATATCAATATTGTTATCCCTTTTTGACCTGAATGGCTAGTCAAAATTCTGGTCTCTGGCGATCTCCAGTTGGAAGTAGAAATGTATGGTGGAGTCTATTATTTTCTTTCATTCAATCTTGTTTATTTACAAGAAATGCACTAAGTCCTGCTTCTCTGAATGCAGAAAGAACCAAAACAACAGGATAGCTTCTTTGCTTACAGTCTCAAGCTTCTTTAGCCAGCACCAGACCCAAAACCTCTCTCTCTAGCGTTTTCTAGGGTCACACATCATTCTTACAGACTCCTGGTTGGTTTTCTTGCTGTCTCTGAGTCCCTCTCTCATTTTCTTATCTGTCCCACCCCCCGAAAGCATTTTCCATACCGACAGACACTCTCATGGACTCTCTCACACACATGACTGGTCAGAACAATACTCAATGGAACCTTCCAGCCACATAGTGCTAATTTCTGGGCAGACTCTATTAGGCTTTGTTTTAGGTGAGGCCCCTGATTGGTCCCTTCCATGTATCTTAAATGAAGGGCATAGTCATGCATCAGTTTCAGAAAGGTTTAATCTCAACCCATAACAAGGTTTAACCCATCTGAAACATGAAATGGAACCAAATGCAGAAAATTCTTAGGTGGGGCTTGTCAGACCTATGCTGTCATCTTGTTCATTGCTTGATTTATCTTGTTTTTACAAAATGAAAGTTCTGTTGTAATACAATTTGTGGAAGTTCAGATACATTTGGAAATTACCTATTCGTTGCTTTGTGCAAATGTCTGTACAACAAGGAAAGTCATAAGAGTTAAAGATGGAAAAGACCCATTTGATTATCAAGTCCATCCTCAATAAGGACAGGCTATAGTCCCAGGCAAAGGACATATCAATTGATATATTGATAAAAACAGATACCACACTAGATTTGAGCAAAAGGCCAAGGAGAAGAAAGTCACATGAAATACTTACTACTACAGAAAACTCTACATTCACAAAACAAAGTTAGTTTATCATATGGCACTGTACCAGATTATGGCTAGGAGAAACTCAGTGGCCTAATGTGGACCCAGAACCTGACTAGCAGCCCAGGCATTACCTTGGAGAGAGGAAGTTACCTGTTCTTCATTATTTACAAATTTCTGTGTTATCTGGAAAGTCATAGGATTACATGTAGAATCTGGAGAACATTCCTACTAGGCTTGTAGCAATGTTAAGGAAAGTCAAATTTAGACTCTAAAGTACGTAGTGGTTCTTTAGTGTTCTCATTTGACTGATTCTTTCTATATTGACAATGCCCTCGTTAAAAAGAAAAAGTCATAAGTGGGAAGTTTAAAATTCCATGACTTACTGTTGTCTTCTTTCTGTAACTGGGGACATTTTCTTTTTTTGTCTGTTAAAGCAAGTGTGAACAAATCTGACTTAGAGAATTTTACTTTAAAAGTTTCTACTTTAAAAAAATAACAATATAATTCAACAGATTTTTAAATAGCCAAAACATCTGTGTTGTTATATTTGGCATGAGACTGTAACAAATTTCTCCACAGTTCTTCTGTCCAACAACTGTATGGCCGAATCCTACAGCCCTTAATTGCAGGATTAGGCCCATAATCCTGTTTCCATTCAAGTTCTGTATTAAGGTAATCAAAGTTCATGTATAGTTTACTGGAGAAGTGATTTATTACCAAGACCAGAGCTGAATAATAGGCCATTATCCATTATTACTTTCCCACTATTGTTTTGTTTCAGATAGTAAAACGTTAAGAAAAAAAGCAAAATAAATAAAGCAAGTAAACCCAGCTAATAATAGTTCAGTAAAGAGTATGGCACATACACCATCGTGTTAGCTATTTAATCTGAACAAAAATCATACATAATATTCCTGTGTCGCATGGTGAGGGAAGTAAAGCCTAACTCAATGAAACAATCAGTCATCTTTAGATCAGAGTTCCTCTGGAAAACAAAAGAATCAAATGTCAAGTGTGGGTAGAAATCATCTAGTTGTTCTGAAAGGGCTGAAGAGCAAATTAGGAGATAGGACCCACTAAATAAAGTCAAAATGTACCTTTTTTGGCATGGAGCTTTGTGAGTGATGTTCTCTTTAGAAAGATAATTAATGCAGATATGAGAACAATCGCTATTACACAGGTTGGGATGATAAATAAATTCAGAGATTTTTTTCCAGTAACTGATGTTTGTAGAGCTACAAAAGAAAGAAAGAAATATAGTTTATAAAGTTATCGGACCTTACTCTCATTTACACTAAGGCCTCTTTACACCACCATGGCAGAGCAGAGTCCTTAAAGTGGGTGGGTACAAGTTTTTACACTTACAGTAAGACTCCTTTAAGCTGCCAGGGTGATGTAAAGGGCTCTTACTGCACATGGGAATTAGGCCCATTGTATTCATGATGGCTCAGTGAATATTATTATAAATCATCTGTGCACTGATTGAAGACTAGTTGCATAGAATTCCAGAAAATGGAAGGCCATGCAGATTGGAAATATACAGTGAGGAGTACCATTGTACTGGCAGCTAAGCAAGAGCAGCTATTCTAGAATTTAGGAGAGAAAACGCAAATATGTGATGGGGAAGGTTGCGTATATTAACAGCAAAACTAGTCTGGGTTCAGAAACAACAAGTAAAATGCCAGCTTTCCAAAAGCAAATACAATGTTTGATTTGTTTTATCTCCAAAACATCAATACTATACTGCTTACTTGGATGGAATTTTGGAGATTAATATTATACTATATATCCTAAAATCAAAGCATATAATCAGCTTCTACAAACTCTCTCTCTCTCTCTCTCTCACACACATACACACACACACACACTGTGGCAACCCCTATGTAAAAGTTCAAAAGGAGATACGAACCTAAAGGGAAAATGTAAGAAGTTTCTTCATTCAGTTCTTTAGTCCAGAACGTGCAGCTGTAGTTTTCACTAGCATTTGGCTTGAATGTCAGCATACTGGTTACATTGTATAGTCCCTCTGTGGTCAATGTGTAGGTGGTATTTACAGATACGTTGACTTTAAGATTCTTCTCATTTTGCCAGAACACTTCAGCTAGAGGAAACCCTTCTGACTGGCAACTTAAAACCAATTCCTCTTCTGCAGGTTCACTCATTATTTGTCCATTTATTCTCGTGTAGGATGCTGCATAAGAACAAGTTTAATGAAATTGCTTTTAAATATGTATTAATTTTTTCCAAGATTCCTTCCTCTTTCTCCCTCTTTCTTTCACGGTTACTTATCTACAACTGTATCTGATGTACTACAATTTGAAATAATGGCCATTTTGCAGCAGAATATAGTATGCATTGCTCAGTCCTCCTCAGGCCTACCATGTCTATTTTTTCTTCAGTCAACTTCTTGCAGAACCACACTAGATCATGTTTCAGAGTGGTAGCCGTGTTAGTCTGTATCAGCAAACCAATGAGGAGTACTTGTGGCACCTTAGAGACCAGCAAATTTCTCGTTGGAGTCTGTTTTTGAAGTTTTTTTTGTTGAAGAATTGCCACTTTTAAGTCTGTTATTGAGTGTCCAGGGAGACTGAAGTGTTCTCCTACCGTTTTTTTAATGTTATAATTCTTGATGTCTGATTTGTGTCCATTTATTCAACGAGAAACTGCAGAACTGGAATTAATTCGAAAACTGGACACCATCAAATTAGTCCTGAATAAAGACTGGGAGTGGATGGGTCACTACAAAAACTAAAAACTAATTTCCCCATGCTAATTTTCCCCTACTGTTACTCTCACCTTCTTGTCAACTGTTTGAAATGGGCCACCCTGATTACCACTACAAAAGTGATTCTTCCTCCTGTTGATAATAGCTCACCTCCACTTTAATTGAAATGTCTCATTAGAACTTCCGTCCTGCACTTAGGACGGAAGAATCCCATGCACTGCTACAGACTAGGGACCGAATGGCTGGGCAGCAGTTCTGCAGAAAAGGACCTAGGGGTTACAGTGGACGAAAAGCTGAATATGAGTCAACAGTGTGCCCTTGTTGCCAAGAAGGCTAACGGCATTTTGGGCTGTATAAGTAGGGGCATTTCCAGCAGATCGAGGGACGTGATTATTCCCCTCTATTCGGCACTGGTGAGGCCTCATTTGGAGTACTGTGTCCAGTTTTGGGCCCCACACTACAAGAAGGATGTGGATAAATTGGAAAGAGTCCAACGGAGGGCAACAAAAATGATTAGGGGGCTGGAGCACATGACTTATGAGGAGAGGCTGAGGGAACTGGGATTGTTTAGCCTGCAGAAGAGAAGAGTGAGGGGGGATTTGATAGCTGCTTTCAACTACCTAAAAGGGGGTTCCAAAGAGGATGGATCTAGACTGTTCTCAGTGGTAGAAGATGACAGAACAAGGAGTAATGGTCTCAAGTTGCAGAGGGGGAGGTTTAGGTTGGATATTAGGAAAAACTTTTTCACTAGTAGGGTGGTGAAGCACTGGAATGGGTTACCTAGGGAGGTGGTGGAGTCTCCTTCCTTGGAGGTTTTTAAGGTCAGGCTTGACAAAGCCCTGGCTGGGATGATCTAGTTGGGGTTGGTCCTGCTTTGAGCAGGGGGTTGGACTAGATGACCTCCTGAGGTCCCTTCCAACCCTGAGATTCTATGATTCTATGATTCTATGAACTGACCCCCGACTTGGTAAGGCAACTCCCATCTTTTCATGTACTGTGTATAGATATTCTGCCTACTGTATTTTCCACTCCATGCATCTAATGAAGTGGGTTTTAGCCCACGAAAGCTTATGCCCAAATGTGTTAGTCTCTAAAGTGCCACAAGTACTCCTCATTGTTTTTACTAGATCATGTGTTTGTAATTCATGGATCTGGAGAAAGCTAGTGCCTAGCACAATGGAGCTCCATTCACTGATGGGGCCTGCAGGCTTTACTGTAATAAATACAATAGTGGTAATATAATAAAGAAAAATTCAGGCCACCTGAAGGAAAAATAGTTGTTTTGAATGTTTGTGTAACACCAGTTTACAGTTGTGGCATTATCAGCGTATTAGAATGAAACAAAGAAAATGACTAGATGCTTGCAAACACAAGCCAAAGGAACACAGCTGATCATTTAAAACTGGCATCTCCATTCTTTGCCTTTGAAAAAACCCTTCCTCTAAACAATCGCACAGGAGAGATTTCAACCCAGAATCTCATTGACATGCCATGAGCAACAAAAAAGGCCACGAGCCAAATTCTGCCCTCAGTTAAATCAGTGTAAATTATGTTTAATATTGTTAGGGTCTTACAAATAACAGGTCCCTGGCCTGACAGGTACAATCACTTGGGCAATCCCCACTTGGTCTGTTACAAGATGGTAGAATTTAGAGCAGCTCTAAAGCTGCTCCAAGTTGAGCTGGGAATAAAACAGGCTCCAGAACCCAGAGGAAAGGAAAGGTTATATAAAGCCACCTTTACTCCCCCTCTACAAGCTACCCCAACTATCGCATAGGTATACCTGAGTACTGAGCCAGAAAGTGTTAGTACTGATCGTGGGAAGTGGAATATTAAAGTTGAGTTAATATATTGTTCATGTCTTATATAGCCACTAACCTTTTACTTCCAAAGTAATGTACTTGTAATCAGCTCCTCTGTAGCTGTCTCTAATGAGACAGAGGTAAGACCCTGCGTCCATGAGCTTTATGCTGGTGATTTGAAGCACTGAATATCCCAGATTCAATTTGTCACGTAACAATGTTGCTCTTCCCCTATAGTCTCTGTGCTGGGATTTAAGGTCTTCCTCCCCATTTTGAAGAGTATAAACTTCTTTTGATTTTTGCTCTTTTAACTCTTTTTGCTCCCAACTGACACTTAAGTCTTTAAGATTTAACTGGTCATCCACTGGAAACCTGCATTCCATGGTCACGTTGCTCCCATATTCTGCAATGTACCGTAGCTGAGGAACTTCGACTGTGAAAAAAGCTAAAATAGACAAAACCATCTGATATCCACTGAGCAAATGTTATGACTTTTCCTTTAATGGAGTCATTGGGTCAAAATGTGTCAGAAATTCAAACATTCCCAATTATTGGTTAGACTATAACTTTTCAGCCTTTTCTTTGTTATTGTTCTATTTCCCCCCCATGATAACTGTGAATAAATAGCAAATCCACTTGATTCCATACTGATGTCAGAGTCCAAAATACAAAGACAGAAGAAGATACAAGCTGAGGTTCTCTGCATCTCAGAAATAACCCATGATTGTCTTTGGATGAATATTTACACAAGGGAAACTTGCCTAAAATTATTACGGTATCTTGTGTACCCTGAAGTTTCTCTAAACGGAACAATCCTTTGTGGACATGCTAAGCCAATTTGTTTTGTCCTTTACACCAGTGTGAATCCAGTGCAACTCCTTTGAAATCAATAGCTTTACTCTGGATACACATATATGCAAAGGACAGCAAAATTTTGCCCATTGTAAGTACACATTACTGAAGGAATTTATAGATCAGAGGCATCACACAATGCAGCATTCAATCATCACTGTAGTTCTGATTCTGCCACACTTACTCACACGGAGTAGCACCTTACTCCATGAATAGCTCCAATGAATCTTGTCAGTGGGACTTCTTGCAGAGCAAGGTACAAGCTCATGTGAGAAAGGGTGGCAAAACAATTCCTTTAGTTAGCTGCCAAGTTTAAATGTCATGACATTTGAGACATTCAGTCACATGAGCCTGAAATTGATGCCCTAATATTATTTCCACTATAAAATTCAATGTATCTTATTTTTATTTTATTTGTAACGTCACCTGTACAATACAGTGGCAGATTTAATGCAGTAGTGCTAGCAATCATTAATAGTGATAATCAAGAGAAATCCAGATAGCTACTCGTGCATCCTCAACTTTTGTGTAATTAATTAATGAAATACCAGTAGGAAAAATGTCATTTTTTTTTAGCAGTGTGATCGTTGCTTCACTTGTTAGCAATTGTCGTCATGGAAGAATGATATAAAAGAGTTTCAAGCTATTCCTTTTTATCTATATCATTTATGATCTCATATTTACACAGAAAGTATGGTTTCAACTGCACCTTTGGTGAAAGTAAAAGAATAAATAAGAGTGAAAGAATATCTTTGTGCTGTAAATTCCATTTGCATTTGGATGTCTAGAAAAGGGTAAAGTGAAGGTTTTATCCTTAGCAATATTTAATAGATATTTTGGACTGGATTCTCTAGTCTGCTAAGACCACTTTGAACTGCTTATGTGGTACAAAATGGCCTTATAATGTCTAGAGATAGCCAGTGAAGAATTCCTTTTGCATAATGGAACTCTCTATTTGCAGAAGGATGACAGAGGCAACTCCACTACCTCCTATCGCAGTCATGCCATCCCCAACTGTGTGTGTGGTGGGTCATTCTGAGGAACAGATGTGGGAGGATGTGGGGGACGAAGGAAGGAGAAGTGGTGGAGCAGAGTTCCACACTGCCTGATCCTCTATTGATTCTGGTAGTTGATGACTTTTCAACATAGCTGACAAAGACATAACACGATCCAATGACTGGAAGTTGACATAAGACAAATTCAACCTTGAAATAAGACACAATTTCCTAGCTGAGAGGGTAAACGAACTTTGGAACAGCTTTCCCCAGGGAGGTGGTGACTCACCATTGCTGGGAGTCTGTAAGATGAGATCAGACATCTGGTTAAAAGATATGCTTTAATCCAGCTTCTGGGAGAAATTCTATGGCCTTTGTGTGTGGGAGGTCAGGCTGGATCATAATGGTCCCTTCTGACCTTGGAACCTGTGAATCTATGTATCCCCCATTCATCACTTTCCTTCATCAGCCATAGGGAGAACAGCGTTACCTCCACAGGCTCATAACACTTGCAGCTGTGCATTAAGATAACGACTATAATCAAATCTCATGCTTCAGGGAATCAGGGGGTTCAGCAGTTTGCCTGCAGGAGCAGGGAAGAATTTTTTTTCCCTGATGTACAATTGGGTAGATGTATTCTGGGCTTGTGTTTGTTTTCTCTTTCCACCTTCCTCTGAAGCATCGGAGATTGGCTACAGTGGAGATGGGACATCAGATGAAGAGGACCAGTGTTGTCAGGGATACAGAGAATCCTCTTTCTAAATGCCTGGCTGGTGGATCTTGCTCACATGCTCGGGGTCCAACTGATCACTAGGTTTGGGGTTGGGAAGGAATTTCCCTCAGGTCAGGTTGGCAGGGACCTGGGTTTTTTTCACCTTCCTCTATAGTATGTGGTATGCAGGGCTGGCACTTTCACTAGGCGACCCTAGGCGGTCGCCTAGGGAAGTAGGATTTGAGGGGGTGGCATTTCGCCACCCTCAGCGGTGACTCATTTCCCAGCGGCAATTCGGTGGCAAGAAAAGCGGCCACCAAAACGGCACCAAGAACGCAGCTTAAGAGGAGATGCTGCCGAAGTGCCGCCGATTACGGCGGAGGAGCGCTGCCACCTAGGGTGGCAAAAACCCTGGCGCCATTACTGGTGGTGTGGTATCTGGACATCTCTCACCTAATCAGTTTCTTGCCATTGCAGGAACCTCAGGTACTGGTAGCACCTTGGTCACTCCAGTTTGCTGCCTGTGGCACATAGTTTAGTCTCCTGAAGACTGAAAGTCTTTGGTCTCACGAAAGTCTTTGGGCTTCACATAGGGGCATCTGGGTGAAATTTAATGATCTGTGATATACAGGAGGTGAGACTAGATGCTCTGATTATCCCTTCTGGCCTTAAACTGTATGAAATGATGAAACCATCCTGAACCGTCAGTGGCAGCCATTAGAGCAGTAAAATGGCATCCTCCACACACTCAGGAAGGATTGCTGCGACCCCATCTGCTGATGGAGAGACTCCACTTAAAGCTACGACCCACACTTTGAGAACCGCTGCTCTACGGGCTGCTGCAGCAACCAAGAATACACAGGATTCTACAGTGCTTCATCCACACTCACACCGATAGCTATGCCTAGACAGGAAGGATGGTCCAGTAGTTCAGATGCCAGCCTGACATTTAAGAGATGTGGGTTCAATTTCCCTCTCTAGCACCAGCTTCCTATGTGACCGTGAGCAAGTTGCGTAGTCTCTCTGTGCCTCAGTTCTCCACCTGTAAAATGGAAGCAACGGTGCCTCCCTACCTCACAGGAGTATTGTGAGGATAAATACATTAAAGATTGTAATGCACTCAGATACTACAGTGATGGGGGCCATATAAATATTTTAGATAGAAGCCCCTAAGCCAGGGACTATAAGGGCCAGCATAGCTGCTTTACCATCCAAATAGCCTCTATTCGAGCTATTCCTCAGTGGGTAGAGGCATAAAGGGATATTAGGAAGACAGAAATCTGGGCCCAAAGATTTATTTTTCCTAGCCCATTCCTTATATGGACAGCTAGCCTATTCCTTGACTTGTCTCTAGCACCTAACAGTGTCTTCTTATGTATTTGTATAACATCTGATACAGGGGACCTCGATCCTGAGTGGGGCCTTTGATGTTGCCACAAATCAAATATTGAATAATTACTAACAGTTTAATAATAGGATTGGACTCATTTGAGGCCTTTGTTTTTATTTTGTTTATTTCTCTCTTATCCAGTTAAAGTCATTTAGTTTCACTGAATGTGCAAGAGTGAGTTATTGTGTAGCTAGAAGCCTGACAATTTTCCGGTGATGAGGACTGGATGATTTAGGTGCTCAGCTGCCATGGTGATGGAGGTGGCACGTGAAGTAGATAGATTAGATAAATAGATTAGATAGAGAGGAAGAAACAAATGGATCAGTGGATATGCATGAAGAAAAATGACTCTGTTAAGAAAATGGCCCTTTATGGAAAAGTTGATGGGTGCCACTTGGAAGGAAGCACCCAGGATTTTTAAAAGTCACTAACGATTGTGGATGTTTCAGTTTATGGATGCCCAATATGAGATTTCTTAAAGGAGCCTGATTTTTGGAAGTGCTGAGCACCTACCCTTTGAAAATCTGGCCCCTACAACAATGGTGTAACTAGGATGGGATACTTGGGTGGGCCCCAACTTTGGGTGGGCAGGCAATGACAGGGGACAGGGAGTGGAGCAGGAGGGATAGGGGCCGCTTCCCCCCACCCTCTCCAGCCAGCCTTGCGGGAGGTGATGGACACGCTGGCCAGGGGCCCAGTTGCGCACCCGGGGAGCAGGGTCGGGGTACAGGGGTTTGCCCCACTCCACCCGCCCGCCTGGTGCTCCAGCCGGGGAGTGGGGTTGGGGCGCTGGGGCTTGTGGGCAGGAGCGGGGGGAGCCCTCGACCCTACTCCCCAGCTGGAGCGCTGGGCAGGGAGGCAGAGCGGGGCAAGTGCTGGAGCTGGAGCAGAGCCGGGGCTACGGGGGTGGGCCTAGGTGCTAAGAGGGTGGACTGTGGCTCACTCGTGGCTACACCCCTGCCCTACAAGCCACCTCCAGTTAGATTCCCAAAAATCACTAGTCACTTTGGCAAATCTTGGCGAAGATTTTGAAATGCACATATAAAGGTTGTAGTTGTATTCTTATGCCAGTTATATTGATGACAGTTAAAAGAGAAGATCTCTCACCTCTTATCAAGTACAGCTGCACTTCCAGTATCAGTATTGGCAGGATTCTGAACATTTTCTCAGAGGAGTCTAAAACACAACAATTAGCAACTTAAATTTTCACAGCTGCCTTATCATGCTGAGATGTAGCAAACTCCTTTACCATAAAGTTATAATTAAAAGCTAACCCACTTTCTAGGGTGCTTAGAAGTCAGAAAATATAAATACAGACACTCCCCGACTTACGGAAATCCGAGTTACGCAAATCTGCGCTTGCGGAAAAAGCTCCATAAGCTAAAAATAGGAGGGTTTGGGGAGGGGGGGGGTTTGCGTAATGGTTGGAGATACGTCTCTGACTTACGCAAATTCCAAGTTACGCAAGGCGTTCCAGGACCTTACATGCTGACTGAATCAAGTGACTTTCAGGGGTATAATGACACACAGGCACATGCTGTATATTATGGTACACTAAACTCTGATACTGAAAACAGGGAAACCACTTTTAGAGCCTTTATGATTTCAATAGTCCAAAGGGGACTTATCGACACCAGTTAGGGTGACCAGACAGCAAATGTGAAAAATCGGGACGGGGGTGGGGAGTAATAGGAGCCTATATAAGAAAAAGACCCAAAAATCAGGACTGTCCCTATAAAATCGGGACATCTGGTCACCCTAACACCAGTTACTTTCCAGATTATTTCTTATAGTAATTACAATAACCTCACTTTGAAACTGTACCCATGAATATTATAAGCAACTGAAGATGAATTTTCATAGTTAGTAAAGCTTTGTACATGTATAAACACACTTCCCAAACTCCCATAGCTGAAGGAGTCTGGCATGCTCTATGACTTGATAGAAGAATAGCCCTGACTTAGTCTTGTCTCCACCCCAGTCACCCTTTTAGTGGAGTTTTCACATGAGCCTTCTGTGCTCATGGCATGTACTTGTTTTAGGTTTCAGTGTAGGACACACAAGGGAAAGGGAGGCCTGCTTCTATCCTCTGTCCCACTCACCCATGCAAAGGCCAGGGACACTCCGGACTTTAGTCTGGTCAAAAGAGGTTAGATTTTTCGTAAAGGGACTTTCTGTTCTCTCTGCATGCAGTCTTGCTACAGTACGTGCCACAAAGTACCATACCGTATTGACAATAAACAGACAGCCCATAAATAATGCATCTGAAAGGAATAAATCCAGTTTTATTGTGGACAGCCTTTTGCGCCATTGATTATTAACAAAGACTATTCTGTGTACTTTTTTCATACAAACAGGTAAACAAAAGAAAAAGCAATGGAATGAAATAGTCTTAAATAACCAGGAATGCCAGAGCTAGTGAGATGGGAAAATAAGGAGCAGGTTTTATTTTTATAAAATCAAGCAGACACACAGACACACAACCTATAAAGCAAACAAAATAGACCCAGAAATAAACATAAGGAAATAAAGAATACATAATTTTTTGACCTCACCAGAACAATATAGGTGTTAGAATAGTTCCTCAGTTTTTGGTGCCCAACTTTGAGATGCCTGGGACTTGATTTTCAGCTGTACTGTGATCCTGCAGCTCCCTCAGCCTTCACTGCAAATTGTGAATTCTCAGAGTCTTATATAATCAAATATCTAAGTATCTATCTGTCCTCTGTCTATTTTGCTGGGTATGTAATTGGGGAGTTATTTTTTCCATAACCAAAACCTCGCATATTTTTTTGAATCATTCCTCATTGGATAGGCTATTTTTCTTTTTCCAATGAGTAGCTACCAATAGCCAAGCTGCTACTAGCAGATGAGAAATTAATTCTTCATTTCCTTTTGTGTGACCATTTCCACTAGGAAGCCCAGGAGCAGGGCTGGCTCCAGGCATCAGCAAAGGAAGCAGGTGCTTGGGGCGGCACATCTGAAGGGGGGGCATTCCGGTCATTCCTGGGGCGGCACATTTCAACGGCCATTTGGTTTTTTTTGCTTCGGCAACTCCGGCTGCGGCTTTTTTTTTTTTTTTTTTTTTTTGCTGCTTGGGGTGGCAAAAAAGCTAGAGCCGGCCCTGCCCAGGAGGATTACCGAAGAATTATTTTGGTAATAAATATCCAACAGTTTTTGATATTTGGTTATGGATTGCATCAAAATTCTCTAATGACTGGACATGTCCACCATATATGCATAAAATCTCCTCTTTCACCACAATTTCTCCAATATTTATCCACATTCAATTTCTCTCTCTATTTTTTAACCTGACTGGTGTGGGGTACCATTGAAATAGTATTTTAAATAAATTTCTTTCTTTTTTTTTGCTACAGACTGAGGATGCGGAGGACTTGTGGCACTTTAGAGACTAACACATTTATTTGGGCATAAGTTTTCATGGGCTATAACCCACTTCATCAGATGCATAGAGTGGAACATACAGTAGGAAGATATATATATATATATATATATATATATACACAGAGAACAGGAAAAGGTGGAGATGGTTGCCATACCAACTTTAAGTGGCTAATCAATTAAGGTGAGCTATTATCAGGAGAAAAAAAAAAACTTTTGTAGTGATAATCAGGATGGCCCATTTCAAACAGTTGACAAGAAGGTGTGAGAAACAGTAGGGGGGAAAATTAGCATGGGGAATTAGTTTTAGTTTGTGTAATGACCCATCCACTACCAGTCTTTATTCAAGCCTAATTTAATGGTATCCAGTTTGCAAATTAATTCCAGTTCAGCAGTTTCTCGTTGGAGTCTGGTTTTGAAGTTTTTTTGTTGCAGAATTGCCACTTTTAAGTCTGTTACTGAGTGACCAGAAAGATTGAAGTGTTCTCCTACTGGTTTTTGAATGTTTTGATTTCTGATGTCAGATTTGTGTCCATTTATTCTTTTGCGTAGAGACTGTCCGGTTTGGCCAATGTACATGGCAGAAGAGCATGATTTCTGACACATGATGACATATATCACATTGGTAGATGTGCAGGTGAACGAGCCCCTGATGGCATGGCTGATGTGATTAGATCCTATGATGGTGTCCCTTGAATAGATATGTGGACAGAGTTGGCACCGGGCTTTGTTGCAAGGATAGGTTCCTGGGTTAGTTTTTTTGTTGTGTGGTGTGTGATTGCTGGTGAGTATTTGCTTCAGGTTGGGGGGCTATCTGTAAGCGAGGACTGGTCTGTCTCCCAAGATCTGTGACAGTGAGGGATCGTCCTTCAGGATAGGTTGTAGATCTTTGATGATGCGCTGGGGATTGGAGCAAATGGTCAGTAGGTTTCCGGTATAGGGTGGTGTTTATGTGACCATCGCTTATTAGCACTGTTGTGTCCAGGAAGTGGATCACTTGTGTGGATTGGTCCAGGCTGAGGTTGATGGTGTGTATTGTAAATGGCTTGTCTAGTTTTTGTAAAGTCCAGCCGTGAGGAAGTTTGTGTGGAAGGTTGGTTTTGTATGAGAATATCGCCCCTACTCTACTTGTGCTACATTGATGACATCTTCATCATCTGGACTCATGGAAAAGAAGCCCTTGAGGAATTCCACCAGGATTTCAGCAATTTCCATCCCACCATCAACCTCAGCCTGGACCAATCCACACAAGCGATCCACTTCCTGGACACTACTGTTCTAATAAGCGATGGTCACATAAACACCACCCTATACCGGAAACCTACCGACCGCTATACTTACCTACATGCCTCCAGCATCCATCCAGAACACATCACACCATTGTCTACAGCCAAGCTCTAAGATACAACCACATTTGCTCCAATCCCTCAGACAGAGACAAACACCTACAAGATCTCTATCAAGCATTCTTAAAACTACAATACACACCTGCTGAAGTGAAGAAACAGATTGACAGAGCCAGAAGAGTACCCAGAAGTCACCTACTACAGGACTGGCCCAACAAAGAAAGTAACAGAATGCCACTAGCTGTTACCCTGAGCCCCCAACTAAAACCTCTCCAGCGCATCATCAAAGATCTACAACCTATCCTGAAGGATGATCCCTCACTGTCACAGATCTTGGGAGACAGACCAGTCCTCACTTACAGTTAGCCCCCCAACCTGAAGCAAATACTCACCAGCAACCACACACCACACAACAAAAACACTAACCCAGGAACCTATCTTTGCAACAAAGCCCGGTCCAACTCTGTCCACATATCTATTCAAGGGACACCATCATAGGACCTAATCACATCAGCCAGTCCATCAGGGGCTCATTCACCTGCACATCTACCAATGTGATATATGCCATCATGTGCCAGCAATGCTCCTCTGCCATGTACATTGGCCAAACCGGACAGTCTCTACGCAAAAAAATAAATGGACACAAATCTGACATCAGGAATCATAACATTCAAAAACCAGTAGGAGAACACTTCAATCTTTCTGGTCACTCAGTAACAGACTTAAAAGTGGCAATTCTGCAACAACAAAAAACTTCAAAACCAGACTCCAACGAGAAACTGCTGAACTGGAATTAATTTGCAAACTGGATACCATTAAATTAGGCTTGAATAAAGACTGGTAGTGGATGGGTCATTACACAAACTAAAACTAATTCCCCGTGCTAATTTTCCCCCTACTGTTACTGTTTGAAATGGGCCATCCTGATTATCACTACAAAAGTTTTTTTCCCTGATAATAGCTCACCTTAACTGATTAGCCATTTAAAGTTGGTATGGCAACCATCTCCACCTTTTCATGTTCTCTATATCGATATCGATATCGATATAAATATATATCTTCCCACTGTATGTTCCACTCTATGCATCTGATGAAGTGGGTTCTAGCCCACGAAAGCTTATGCCCAAATAAATTTGTTAGTCTCTAAGGTGCCATAAGTACTCCTCGTTCTTTTTGCAGATACAGATGAACACGGCTACTACTCTGAAGTCTGAGGATGCTGGTTGTCTTTTCTAGATCAAACCCCATTCCTCTGAGGTTATTTGTCTATCCACATCCTTTCTCCCGGTGTGTCATATATGGGCACTTTTTTGTTGGGAAAGCTGTCTGCAACAATTTATATAAATTAGTTATCATTTTTTTGTTTTCTAATTGACCAGACACAATTGCTTCTATTAAAGTTAGCTTTCTGTATAAAACAGGTTTTCCAGAAAGTTAAAAACCTTGTGCCTGACTTGAAAATACTGGTACCAGGGGAGACAGGACCAGTTAAAGTTAGTTTTGACTTCTAAATAAATTTCTTTACTGAATAGCTGGCCAACTGTGTGAATTCCATGGCTCTCCCAATCTTTGAAGCTCTCTGGTTCACAATGTGGGTTAAGATCTGGATTATTTGCAATGGGTGTCATTGGTGAGGAAAGAACTTTTTTTTCTGTTACAAAATCAGTGGATGAAGAGAAACATGGTAGATATAACATATTTGGATTTCAGTAAAGCTCTTACTCTAAAAAATAATTTAGACCTGGAGAGGGTATGAATAAGGCTGTGAATCTGTCACAGAGGTTATGGAAGTCACGGATTCTGTGACTTTCTGTGACCTCCATGACTTCTGCAGCGGCTGGTGCTGACCCAGGGGCTGCCTGAGCCGGGCAGCTCCTGGGCCAGCAGCAGCAGTTGGGGTGTGTGAGAGGAGGCTCAGGGCTAGGGGCAGGGGGTTGGAAGGTATGAGGGGGCGCTTACCTTGGGGTGGGGGGCTCCCTGGCTCCCACTGGCATGGCCCTGCAGCTCTTAGGCAGCGGAGGGGCCGGGGGCTCCACGCTGCATGCTGCCCATGCCTACAGGCCATGCCCCCGCAGCTCCAATTGGCTGCGGTTCCTGGCCAATGGGAGCTGCACAGCCAGCGCTTGTGACAGCACACAGCCCCCGGGCTCCTCTGCCACCTAGGAGCTGCAGGGACACACGGAGCGGGGTAGGGAGCCCCTGCCAGCTCTGCCAACCGCCCTCCCCCATCACCAACAGGGGTCCCGGGCAGCAGTCCATGGGCCACCCCCCCACCTCAGCACCAACGGGGGTCCCGGGCCACGGGCCACACCCCCTCACTGCACCAGTGGGGGTCCCGGGCCACCTCCCTCAGCACCCACGGCACCCCTGACGGCCCCTCCCAGATCACCCATGGCCCCCTGCCAAAGTTTTAGTTACGGGTATATAGTATAAGTCATGGACAGGTCATGGGCCGTGAATTTTTGTTTACTGCCCATGACCTGTCCATGACTTTTACTACAAATGCCTGTGGCTAAAACGTAGCCTTAGGTATGAACAATGTTACTTGTGATATTGGAAGGGGGCATGCAGTGAGGAGCAGCAGAGGCTGGTGTAATGACAAGTCTTATTTAACATCTCCATGATCTTAAATGGGAGGGGAAATAACACATTAATGATATTCACTACTAGACAGATGTTGACAAATTAGAGGGAGTTCCAAGAAGAGTAACAAAGGGGTTCGTGGTTCAAGAGGGAACCACTTAGGAGGAAAGACTATAGGAATTAAATCCATGTAGGTTGACTAAGCAACAAGTATTTAAATTGTATAACCAAGGAAGGGGAGAAGTTACCAGGGTGGCAAAAGAAGGCAGCCTCATAGCTGGGAGCAATCAAATGAACAGACTTCCAAGGGAAGTGGTGGAAACCCCGTCACTTGGAACTTTAATATAAATTGTTTCACTGATACCTTCTGCTTGTCCCCCCCCCCCCCCCCCCCCCCCCGCAACCCTCCAAATGTATCTATCTGTTGTCTCTCCTCTTATATTTAGATTGTAAGCTCTTTGGGACATGGACTGTCTTTTTGTTATATATATTTAGTATGCCTTGAATAATAGGGCTCCAATTTCTGCTTGGGGCTCTGAGGGCTACCATAATCATTGTTATTGTCATCACTGGAGTAGATAAAATAAAATAAAAGGTACTATAGCGAACATGGAAATGCAATTGAAGGTAGAAAACTAAATACTGATTTAAAAAGCCTTTAGCACTCAGTGCATAATCAGACTGTGTAACTCATTGTCATGGGATGCCATTGAGGCAAAGAACTTAATAAAAGACTAAAAGGAACTGGACATTTATATGGAATACAAGAACAGCCACAAGTTTAACAGTTAATGCAAAAAAAATGGGAAGTGATAGAAATATCATGTTTTAGAGCTTACAGCAATCTCTGTTGCAGATCTGTCTACTGTGGAGTTATTACATCTTCCTCTGAAGTGTCTGGTACTGTCCACATTTGAAGATAGGAACTGGACTAAATGGACAATGAGCTTGATACAGTCTGGCAATTTCTATGTTCCTAATTTTGCATTGGCTTGTGATGCACTTCATGATCTAATAGGTCCAATTTCTATGATTAACTTTCATACTCTATGATTCAGTGTCTGTCAGAAATGATGAAAGTTTTAAAAAATGGGCTGGAGAAATAAAAGACCTCAGTATGGAATGGTATGAACAGCAGTGAGGGAGATCATCCCTAGGATACTATAGACAATCTGGGCACCAGATTACAGGAAAGTTATTGAAGCACCAGAAAAAGTATAGCAGGAAGCAGTGAAGATAAGGATCTTGGGTGGCATAATTACAAGGAGAGTTTAGGGACTTTAGGTGTATTGTATTAATTGGAAAAGAGATTAGGGGCCATGACTGAGTTCTTAAATGGTCTGAGAGGTGTAGAGTCATCAGATGTCATAAAACTATTCAAGATAGTAATAGGCTAGTAACCACAAACACAAGAAGAAATACATTTCTGCCAACTTTATGCACCTTATCTCTTTCTAGTCTTCTCCTAACCTTGCCATTCCTGCTGCTCTTTTAGCATCAGCTTCCCCTCTGCCCCTTCCCAGAATTTCTCCGCTGTTGGTGCAAGAGCCTTAACCTCCGCAGCACTTGCGTCGACAGACTTTCTATATCTTTCTGCCTCATCAGTTGTTTATGCATCTCTTTTCAAATCTCATATATTTTCTCCCTCTGTTACTAACCTTGTGACTGCAAGCTTTGCTGTGTTCTGTGCCATATCATATGCTGTCGTACATTCTTCAGTATGAAGTCATTTGTAAAATACATTATACTCCATAAAGTGTTTTGACGTATAGTTTCAGTGAAAGAGGCTGTACAAAATAAAATTTGATTGTACTGAGCTGGAGTTGAGAGTAACTAATGTGTATGAGAGACTATCAGAGGCAGTCATAGACACTGACACCTAAGGTTATTAAAAGAAGGGTTAGATAAGGACTTAAGGTTTAATTTTCAGAGGTGATGAGCACCCACAGTCACGGCCAGCGCTATCACTAGGTGACCCTAGGCCGTCGCCTAGGGCACCAGGATTTGGGGAGCAGTGGGCGGCTGCCTCCTGCCTCCCGGCTCCATGCTCAGCCGCTAAGCATGGAGCCGGGAGGCAGCCGTGGCGAGCCGTCCCCCTGCCTCCCGGCCCACGGGCGGGGGGTGGGGGGCTGAGCTCCTGCGAGTGGGGAGGGTTGGCTGGGGGGGGGGGGGCAGCATAGGATGTGGAGGGCGCAGAGCTGATGCAAGGAAGTTTCACCTAGGGCTCGAAACGTCCTTGCACCGGCCCTGCCCACTGCACTCATTCACTTCCCCTGGAATTTTGGATATGCAGCACATTTGAAAACCAGGCCTCCACAGCCTGAACTTCCTTAGTGCCTGTAACTCTCTGAAGTTAACAAGAAAGAAAATTAATTCTTTTCTAAGGAGTTTTTCCCTTAGAAGGAAAATAACAGCAATTGGAAGGCTACAAGTCTTTGACAGATAGGGAAATGGATCAAGGTACGTGCCAGGACCCAGTTTTTCCTGCTGTAAAAGAACTCAGCTAAATCTACTTCATCATTACAACGTATTCATTGGGTCCCACAAACCAAAAGGAAGGGGAAATTCCAGGGCAGTTATGATGTTTAGGCCACAACCTATACATTTTATTAGTTGCTTTGAAGCACCACTTCCCATTTTTTCCTCTCAGTAAATCATAGTTGGTTGAAACATTTACTTGTTTGAATGTTAACACAGTGCATTCATCTCAGAGAACATACTGGGAGGACCTAGCTACCAAGTTCTGATCCAGATCTGGGTCCAAACTTCCCAAAGTTTGGGGGCATTCAGATCTGGGGTTTGGTCTTAAGCCAATCTCAACTGTCTAGTATAGACCTGAAGATAGTTCAATGTACGGAGGTCATGAAACCTAGGATGTAACCCTGGCTTCATTGAAGTCAGCGGCAAAACTCCCATTGACTTCAATGGTGCCAGAATTCATATGAAAGTTCTGGGTCCACTGCTGGTCATCCCATGTATTCATCATGATGCAGTCCAGGGGTAGGCAACCTGTGGCACGTGTGCCAAAGGTGGCACGCGAGCTGATTTTCAGTAGCACTCACACTGCCCAGGTCCTGGTCACCGGTCCAGGGGGCTCTGCATTTTAATTTAATTTTAAATGAAGCTTCTTAAATATTTTAAAAACCTTATTTACTTTATATACAACAATAGTTTAGTTATATATTATAGACGTATAGAAAGAGACCTTCTAAAAATGTTAAAATGTATTACTGGCACGCGAAACCTTAAATTAGAGTGAATAACTGAAGACTCGGCACACCACTTCTGAAAGGATGCCGACCCCTGAGAGTCCATCACCTTGTGCTTGTGATCCTGATTCAGAAGTGGAAGTCCACATTGTGAGCGGGGGCGGGAGGTCTGCCATGGAAGCAGGGGCGACTCTATGTTTTGTGCCGCCCCAAGCACGGCAGTCAGGCAGCCTCCGGTGGCGTTTCTGTGGGAGGTCCGCCTGTCCCGCGCTGTCGGCATTCCCGCCACCGAAGCCACGGGACCGGCAGACCTCCCGCAGAAATGCAGCCGAAGGCTGCCTGACTGCCGCCCTCACAGCTACCAGCCAGCTGCCCCCCTGCGGCTTGCTGCCCCATGCTGCGCTGGTGCCTGGAGCCGGCCCTGCATGGAAGACAGTAGCAGCTGGGTCCATGCCACCATGTTCTCATGGTGCTGGCTTTCTCTACTGCTTGTAACAACAAGCTGCTGTGTTCTCCAAGCCAAAAAGCCACCTCTGTAACAGTCACCATTTTTTGGTGCCAGCTTCTCCGGAAGAACACCAAAGAAACATGGCCTCCATAAAAAACAGCAGCAGTTGGTCCTGGTTGTTCAGGCAAGTGAGATCTATACTTTAGAGCACCAGGAAGATGCAGCACACCAACCCACCAGCTTGGGTCATGTCCAGAAATGAATTTCCACACCTAGGCCATTTCTTCCCACAATTCCCAGAGAGGACAGAATAACTGTCCCACAGTACCCTGCAAAAGTGAGCATAGAGTGGAGCAGTGCGTTTGTGGTGCTGTGAACCATGGGACACATACCCAGAGAGCTGTGTATCTCTCACAATTAGATTCAGCGCCAGTGTGGACATGGCATGTGATAGCAAGTGTCTGGTACTTGACTGCTCTTCTACATCGTGAAGCACTCTATTGAGTTAGGATAAAGTGAGACAGCTAACTTGTGATTTACTATCTTGGGGCTAGGCTGAAGTGAAGACATAGCCAGAGATTGTGAAAGCATGAGCAGGACTGTGAATATGAGAGAGTGACAGAATGAGTGTGAGAAGGGAAGGAAAAGAATCCATAATCCTCTTTACAACAGCCTTCCTATTTCACAGTAAGTACTAGGCTCAAATTAGCACCAACACTTGTGGTCTTTTTGGGGACCAAAAGGTACATAACTGAAGGTGTTTTCTCAGTAATGTGCTAAATGGGACACGGCGGGGTGGGGGTGGGGGAGAATTAGTGATAGTACCTTGTTAAAATTCCACCACCATATCAAAGGGATGCTTTGGGTAATTTCCCACCCTCTGGTGAAATTCACCACTTCTCTGGATTCAGTTCTTGCATGAGATGACAGGTGGTCAAGCAAGTTTGCCATTGGAATGCACCAATTCTCAAGTATTTTTGAAAAATTTCCTGTAGGGGACGATACATTCCCAGTTCCCTTGTCTGCCCTACAACCCCATTTCAAATTACATAGGCTGGATTCTAGGCTCTATATTACAATCATCCACTCAGCATATTTTAAAGGAACACATTTCTAGTGAAGTGTAGTTTAAATAATTTGCTTGCAAGTGGTTTTGCCTCCTTCCTTGATTATGATTTTGAGGAAACATTTTTGCTTAAATGAGGAAACAAATAGAGTCCTGTGTCTCTTTCTCTTCCCCCCTCTCCCTCATTTTATCTTCCCTCTTTGAACACACACACTGCTAAGACATGGAACTTATCACCAGCTAGGGTAGAAGTCCATTGCTAAAATATTCATGTTTTGTGTATATACATGGTAGAAGTTTATCTCAAAGGTCATCAACAATTGGATTTTTCATAGATTCATAGATTCATAGATTCTAGGGCTGGAAGGGACCTCGAGAAGTCATCGAGTCCAGCCCCCTGCCCTCATGGCAGGACCAATTACTGTCTAGACCATCCCTGATAGACATTTATCTAACCTACTCTTAAATATCTCCAGAGATGGAGATTCCACAACCTCCCTGGGCAGTTTATTCCAGTGTTTAACCACCCTGACAGTTAGGAACTTTTTCCTAATCTCCAACCTAAACCTCCCTTGCTGCAGTTTAAGCCCATTGCTTCTTGTTCTATCCTCAGAGGCTAAGATGAACAAGTTTTCTCCCTCCTCCTTATGACACCCTTTTAGATACCTGAAGAGCGCTATCATGTCCCCTCTCAGTCTTCTCTTTTCCAAACTAAACAAACCTAATTCCTTCAGCCTTCCTTCATAGGTCATGTTCTCTAGATCCTTAATCATTCTTGTTGCTCTTCTCTGGACCCTCTCCAATTTCTCCACATCTTTCTTGAAATGCGGTGCCCAGAACTGGACACAATACTCCAGTTGAGGCCTAACCAGCGCAGAGTACAGTGGAAGAATGACTTCTCGTGTCTTGCTCACAACACACCTGTTAATGCAGGCCAGAATCATGTTTGCTTTTTTTGCAACAGCATCACACTGTTGACTCATATTTAGCTTGTGGTCCACTATAACCCCTAGATCACTTTCTGCCGTACTCCTTCCTAGACAGCCTCCTCCCATTCTGTATGTGTGAAACTGATTGTTCCTACCTAAGTGGAGCACTTTGCATTTGTCCTTATTAAACTTCATCCTGTTTACCTCTGACCATTTCTCCAATTTGTCCAATTTGTCCAGATCATTTTGAATTATGACCCTATCCTCCAAAGCAGTTGCAATCCCTCCCAGTTTGGTATCATCTGCAAACTTAATAAGCGTACTTTCTATGCCAATATCCAAGTCGTTGATGAAGATATTGAACAGAGCCGGTCCCAAAACAGACCCTTGCGGAACTTCACTCGTTATACCTTTCCAGCAGGATTGGGAACCATTAATAACTACTCTCTGAGTACGGTTATCCAGCCAGTTGCGCACCCTCCTTATACTAGCCCCATCTAAGTTGTATTTCCCTAGTTTATTGATAAGAATATCATGCGAGACCATATCAAATGCCTTACTAAAGTCTAGGTATACCACATCCACCACTTCTCCCTTATCCACAAGACTCGTTATCCTGTCAAAGAAAGCTATCAGATTGGTTTGACATGATTTGTTCATTACAAATCCATGCTGGCTATTCCCTATCACCTTACCACCTTCCAAGTGTTTGCAGATGATTTCCTTAATTACTTGCTCCATTATTTTCCCTGGCACAGAAGTTAAACTAACTGGTCTGTAGTTTCCTGGGTTGTTTTTATTTCCCTTTTTATAGATGGGCACTATATTTGCCCTTTTCCAGTCTTCTGGAATCTCTCCTGTCTCCCATGATTTACCAAAGATAATAGCTAGAGGCTCAGATACCTCCTCTATTAGCTCCTTGAGTATTCTAGGATGCATTTCATCAGGTCCTGGTGACTTGCAGGCATCTAACTTATCGAAGTGATTTTTAACTTGTTCTTTTTTTATTTTATCTTCTAAACCTTCCCCCTTCCCATTAGCATTCACTATGTTAGGCATTCCCTCTGACTTCTTGGTGAAGACCGAAACAAAGAAGTCATTAAGCATCTCTGCCATTTCCAAGTTTCCTGTTACTATTTCTCCCTCCTCACTGAGTAGTAGGCCTACCCTGTCCTTGGTCTTCCTCTTGCTTTTAATGTATTGATAAAAAGTTTTCTTGTTTCCCTTTATTCCTGTAGCTAGTTTGAGCTCATTTAGTGCCTTTGCCTTTCTAATCTTGCCCCTGCATTCCCGTGTTGTTTGCCTATATTCATCCTTTGTAATGTATCCTAGTTTCCATTTTTTATATGACTCCTTTTTATTTTTTAGATCTTGCAAGATCTTGTGGTTAAGCCAAGGTGGTCTTTTGCCACATTTTCTATTTTTCCTACCCAGCGGAATAGTTTGCTTTTGGGCCCTTAATAGTGTCCCTTTGAAATACTGCCAGCTCTCCTCAGTTGTTTTTCCCCTCAGTCTTGATTCCCATGGGACCTTACCTATCAGCTCTCTAAGCTTACCAAAATCTGCTTTCCTGAAATCCATTGTCTCTATTTTGCTGTACTTCCTTCTGCCCTTCCTTAGGGTAGGTCTATACTTACGCGTCCCGTCGGAGGCGCGCGATCGATGTTCTGGGTTCGATTTATCGCGTCTTGTCAAGACGCGATAAATCGAACCAGGAAGTGCTCCGTCGTCGACGCTGGTACTCCAGCTCGACGAACGGAGTAGGCGGAGTCGACGGGGGAGCCTGCGCGCCGCGTGTGGATCCCGGGTAAGTGCTTTTTCATTCGAACTAAGGTACTTCGACTTCAGCTACGTTATTCACGTAGCTGAAGTTGCGTACCTTAGTTCGATGGGGGGGGGAGTAGTGTAGACCTAGCCTTAGAATTGTGAACTCTACGATTTCATGATCACTTTCGCCCAAGCTGCCTTCTACTTTCAAGTTCTCAACGAGTTCCTCCCTATTTCTGACTTATAAAACTCTTACACAGTCAGCAGTGAGACAATATAGTAATGTACAAGGGACCCTAAGAAGAAATTTACCCCTCTTCTCCAAGATCTAAGGAAAGTCTTAGATAAGTTATAAATTCCTTGGGGGAACAGATTCTGGCACCCTATTTCACATCGGGTAACACCCAGTAGTGGAGCCAGATTGTGAGCAGTGGTGGAGCCAGGTGGCAATGGGTCATTGATGATCCCGCCTTCAGTTATACATATTGGCTTGAAAAGGCACCACAGATACACCTAAAGGCCACCAGGAACCACTGGTAACACCCTACTCCATGAGTGGTTTCACTGCCTTAAATGGGATATTCATAGAGCAAGATTCCATTCACCACAATGAAGGGTATCAGAATCTGGCCTTTAGAAACTGAAACATGGGTGCATTGCTTTTACTATAGCAGAGATTCTGGTAACATTGGAGGGGATATAAGAGGAAATAACCTCAACTTTACTCTTTTTTCTGGAAATAAAACTGTCCCCACCAGTGAGTCATCCAGAATTGCTCCTGGCAGCTCCCAAGTTGTGTATATCAGACTGGTAGTTCCACAATCTTTGCAGAGGATTTAGTGTGTTCCTTGCTCCCAGCCAGCCAGAGGGAAGGTGTTCTTTGTGTCCTCCTCCCCTCCCATCCATCTCTCTAGCTTCTTACATAGCCTCCATCAATGCAATATCTGAACAGCCCACTTGCCCCAGAATTAAGCAATAATTTGCACAACAAAGGTGTGGTGATACTATTTAATATGTTGTGAAACTCTTTTACATATAGCAACATGTCAGTGCAGTAAGGAGGCCAATATAATGAATGAGAGCCAACACTAAGGCCTTGGCTACACTTGCAGCTGTACAGCGCTGTTAGTTAAACCCATGTTCGTACAGCTGAGTAGGGAAAGCGCTGCAGCCTGTCCACACTGGCAGCCGCCAGCGCAGTAACTACCACTGACGTGGCTACATTTGCGGCACTTGCAGCTGTATTGTGAGCGGTGCATTATGGGCATTCAGGTAGCTGCAATGTGCTTTTCAAATGGGAGGGGGTGAGGGGGACTTTGACAGGGAGCGTTTTGAGAGAGAGGGGGGGTTTTTGGAATCTCCACAGAGTGTCAGCTCATTATTTCCACACCTCCACATCCCCTGCCTCTCTCTCAATCACTGAAAGCAAATAGCAGGGGCTTTGTTTGTTTTTAAAGAGCAGATAAAAGAGAAGAAACGGAGCCTTCTTCCCCCCCCCCCCCCCGTCCAAGGCTTTGCTGCCGGCATTCCTAACGGAGCCCTCCCCTCTTTCCCCACCCTGCCTGCAAACAATAGCTGTGGTTGTAAAGCTGTGTTTGTAGTAGCTCCAGACCGAGCTCTGAACTCCAACCTGGAAGTGCCGTTTCAAAACAAAGCAGCTTCCGGAGATCAGTAACTGCGTTGTTCCTCGGCTACACTGAAAGACCAACGTTCCACCCACTTCGCAACAGTTGCTATTTCTCTCGGGGAGGTGGAGTACATGCAGCGCTGTATCTGAGGAGATACAGCGCTGCACGTGCCTTGCAAGTGTAGCCAGTTAATGAGTTACAGCGCTGCCGGCAATTTTATTGCGCTGTAACTTGTAAGTGTAGCCAAGGCCTAAGAGCCAGTCTCTTGGCTAAGCAGAGTACCTGTCATGAGTCGTGCTAAGAACTAAATACTTATTCTTTGATGCACACATAGCTGAGGAAAGAATTTTGCCCTTGCCCTTTAATCTCATCCTTTTCCACACATAGCAGGACCTATCAGTTAAATTTGGATTGTGTTCTTTAAGTTGTTCTATGAACTGCATTACTAGAGAATTTAGCCTTCTTCCAGCTTCAGGGCCTGTTTGTACAAACCCTCACTTACATAGGCGGTCCTTTGTCACACAAGTAATAAGTAATTTTTGCACAATCAGGACCGATGCGTAGTATACAGATAATTTAATTTAATTCCAATTTGTTCCAACATATATTGACATTAGTCATTATTTCCCAACAAGCTTATTTAAACATCCTCAAGCTGAAATAGAAATCACAGAAGTAAGGGCATTTTTGTTCAATTCTATAATACTGAAAATGGAAATCATTATTCTAATCTGCCCTTAATATTGTTCACATACTTGTACATTAAAACTATGCAACTAGACTGAGAACAAAATACTGTTCTTTGAAAAATGAAAATACTCCACTTATAGCACATAAAATAATTGATATAAAGGGCTAAATTCTACATGCCAGAATTAATGGGTTTGCACAAGCTTAACAGAAGACCTAAGGTGCCTTTGGAACAGGAAATAATTTGTTTTCAATTAACATTAAACAGGATATTACTTAATGCCAATTGAGATTAAATAGACACAGTTACACTGAACTGGTGCAAAATGGTTTGGTCTATTGAAAACAAATTTCCATGAAATGGGATAGTCTATAAAATATGTTGATATTAAGTGAACTTGATACTTTAACAGTATCACCATTCCTGAGAGTCTCTCATTACCACTACAAAATGTTTCCATTAAATCCATCAGCATACACACACGTACATACACACACATGCACACACACACTTGAGGACAAAAACATCACAGACTGAGATTTTCAAAAATGGTGCTTAAAATTCGGCTCCTACCTCCTTATTTAAGTGCTTAAATATGGACTCAGGAGCCTAATTTTAGCCCTCATTTTTGAAAAACTTGCTAAAATATTTTCTGTTTGTTCTAAGATTCTGTTTGTTCTACATAGATTGCAAGGTCCTCATATCAGGGACCCTCAGTTTTATGTGCCTATAAAGCCACATGCACACTATGGTATTGTACAAATAATTATAATGAATTAATACTAATATGCTATGCTGCAGTAACCCCACCTACCACAACCATTATTACATGCTGTTTTATAGTATTTTGTATTGCTTGATGAAAACTCACTCCTTAGTGATACCCTGAACATGTTACCAGGCACAAAATTACCATGGATCTGACAGAACGTTTATGCTTTTTTTTCACAAAATGCTACAATTCAAAGACAGTTTCAGCTACTTTCCATTATTTTAAAGCACCTTGGAAATTCTTCTTGTTCAAGAACAACTTATTCCTGATACAATGCCACTGACTTTAAAGGGATTACACAATGGTTTGGGAAGGGAAATACAATATACTGTTGCACCCATTTGAAACTTTAGGGAGAATTTAGATAAGAAGAATATAGTCATCAGAATTAGAAACTGTCAGGGGTATATAGGTGCTCTGCTTTCCACACTCTCCATGTCTGTCTGAACAAGGTACATTTGTGGCTTCATCTCTTATTTCTTTCATCTAAATTATTCAAAGATGGAAATGCTTCTGCTGGGTAAGCAGACAACCTTCAAACAATTCCAGATCCTGTCTTCATAACTCATACTTCCCATTTGCCACCATTATTAATATCAGTATTATAATAACAATTAAAGGTCCCAGTCAGCATCAGGTCATCACAGAGCTAGGCACTGTACCAACTCAAATAAAGACATGGTCTCCGCCCCAGAAATCTTATAATCTAACAAGCCATGCATAATAATCATCCCTAAACTCTTCTCCTCCTCCATCTCCATGTCTGCAGATGGCCATGTCCTGGACGGTGAAAATTTAGTCATAGTAATAATACTCAGCATTTATACAGCATTTTTGCTCTGCAGAGTGCTTTACAAACATTAATTAATAATGTATTCTTATGACATCCCTCTGAGAAAAGTAAGGGCCATTTCATCTAATAGAAGACAATGGTACAGATACACTTTTAATAGATTCATAGATTCCAAGATTAGAAGGGACCATTGTTATAATCTAGTCCAAGCTCCTGTATAGCACAGTCCATAAAACTTCCCCAAAATAATTCCTACAGTACATCTTTTAGAAAAACATCCAACATTGATTGTCAGTTGTCAGTGATGGAGACTCCACCATCACCCTTGGTAAATTATTCCAGTGGTTAATTACTCTCTCTCTTAAAAATGTGCACCTTATTTCCAGTCTGAATTTGTCTAGTTCTAACTTCCAGCCATTGGATCGTGTTATAATTTTTTCTGTTAGAATGAAAAGCCCATTATTAAATATGTGTTCCCCTTGCAGGTACTTTTAGACTGTAATGAAGTCATCCCTTAACTTTCTCTTTGTTAAGCTAAATAGATTGAGCTTCTTGAGTCAATCACTATATGGAAGGTTTTCTAATCTTTTAATCATTCTCGTGGGTTTTCTCTGAACCGTCTCCAATTTTTCAACATCCTTCTTGAATTGTGAACACCAGAACTGGGCATAGTATTCCAGTAGCAGCTGCACCAGTACCACATACAGATGTAAAATAACCTCTCTACTCTGACTCAAGATTCCCCTCTTTATGCATCCCAGGATTGCATTAGCCCTTTTCACCACAGCATTGTATTGGGAGCTCATGTTCATCTGATTATTCATCATGACCCCCCAAATCTTTTCAGACTCACTTCTTCCCAGCATAGAGTCCCCCAACCTGTGAATATTGTGGGAGGACAGTAAGGCAGACAAATTATCATATTATAATATGGATCATCACCTATGCAACATTGTCTATGTATACCACTGCTCAACTCCACCTTTACTGTGAAAGGAAGTATGGTCTGGCAGATGGCCCACAGTCCAGTGCCCTAAAAGACCTACGGTAAAATCCTGACCCCACTGCAGTCAATGGGGATTTTGCTCTTGATTTCAGTGGGGCCAGGATTTCAACAAGCCAAAGTATAACAGTGAGCCTGGAATGCAGGATGCAATAGGGGATTAATACAAAGTAAAAGAAAGCAAGCACAGCTTTATAGGAGACACATTCTAAAACTCTTAGTGAAGGCAAGATAAGCCTGAGCTCTAAGACAGAGTAAGATAAACTCTGGCAGAACAATAGCTGGGCAAAAACTGCAACATACTGATCCACCAGTTGAAGCTGCCTCCCACCACCATGGCTTTTGCTCTGCCTATGACATAGAGAGGACCCATTTGCAAGATTCTGATCCCTATCCAGGCTTACATTCTGAAACCCTCCCTCCCAGGGTTTGAAGTTGTTTTGGACCTGGGGTTTTGGTTCTGACCCATCTCTGGTCCGAAATCTGAATGGAAACCAAACCAACTGAAACCAGATAAACTGTCTCTAAATCAAGCAAGATAACCTGACTGTAAATCCAAGTAGGAATGCTGTTATCTGCTAGTCACAAAATACAGCAGAAATCATTTTACATTTTAGCAGCATTATACTCACATCAGACCCATGTAGCTGTTGGAAGAATCAGGGATCATATAGCAGTTGAAATTGTCAAGGTTTCCAAGGCAAAGCACCTCTAACCTATTTGTATGATGCCACAAGAACATCAGAGGGGAAAAGAATAGTAATCGCCCAGCACTTTATGCAGCCAGTAATGGTCCATTTACTATCTGATTGTATTCCCGTATCATGTGTTTTAAAAACTAAAGCTTGCATCAAAAGGAAACCACCCATGTTTCACAGGAATGGACAGACACATGTTCCAGTTTCATTCTGACTGTTTAAAGCCAGTGAGAATTCTCTGAGCTCACTACTTTGCAGGGCTTTTCTAATAAGAGAACACATTGTTCAAAACACATTGTAAGCTGATTGGGTAAAATTCTGATCTTGGCTAACCTCTGAAAAATAATTAAAGTTACATCTGTGTGGTGCAATAAGGGGCAGAGTTTGGTCACAGAGTTAATAACCATGTGATCATACTGCATTGTGAAACCACAGAGTCTCTTACTAAACTTTCTTAACCTCATCAGCAAAAGATTATGTAGCTCTTTCCTGCAGAAGGAATACCTAACATTTCTGTAGCACGTTCAAACGGCTTTACAAAACACTAACAAACCCCCTTGCAAAGAAGGCAAGCTCTCTGCTTCCTTTCCTCAAAACCCATTTAATTTCCCAGTCTCTCTAACAAGGACCTACCTTTCCAGGGCAACCTAATAACATCTCAGGTAGAATAAATTAATAAGGAAGAAACTCACCGTGTGCTGTTCAAATGCAAGCAATCTCATGATGACCTTCATTTGTTTAAACCATACTCCCTCCTTCCCCATTATTCATTGTCATCTTCCGTGCATTGTGGAATGTTGTATCTTAACTACACTGTATGATCTACAGAGCAGAGGCTATCCTATTACAATGCCCCATTCACACTCATGGCACTCAATACCAAGGTCAAATAAGAATTTCCCCCATTTTACAGATGGAGAAGCAGAGGCAGAGAGGTTAAATGACTTGTCCAAGGAAAACGAATAATGATATTGTAAGAGCCAGGACAAGAACAAATGAGTTTTTGGCTCCCGGGCTTGTGCGCAGACTGCACAACTATACAACTGTGTGGCCAAATCCTCCCCCTCCTACACAGCCTGAACATCAGGGAAAGGAGAAGTAAGGAATTTTCTTTTGAGGTTGTGCTGTGGTTCTATAGTCCTGTTTCCGCTGCAATCCATCTACATGAATTTGTATGTGGTTTCTCTTGTGAATCCACCCTGTGGGAGAAAAATAAATCCTCACTCTCAGGTTGGAATGCAACGACCCCCTCGTCCTTGCTTAGTCTCCCCAAAAGTCTGCATGCTAAGGTGTAGTGAGGATCTAAAAGCTGGGCTCTGCAATGCACAGGAAATACCTATTCCTGAGTGCAATCCAAGATTCCTGTCCCCTCATGCAACGGAGCTGCACTGGTCCAATTCCACTGTGTTCACAATCCTCCTCACTAGTGGAGGGGTTCCCCTGTCATCAGGGCCCTCTGAACCAGTGACTTGTGGGGTGGTGGCAGAGTGCGTGGTGTGCCAGTATTAGCTGTAATTCACTGTTTAGCATGTTCAATGTGTTGCTATATCAGCAGAACTCTCTCTGCAATGTTACTTTTACTGTTTTAAAAGACCTTAACATTCTCATGTAACTCAGTCATTTTATCCTTGAATTTATAACTATTATTAGTACTACAGTTAACTCACATTCTGCAAATCATGTCCAGAAAAGCTGACACATTCTAATCATCATCATTTGGCAAGGTCTGACACATTTGTCTTAGTTGTGCTTTGGTTTTCCAGTAAACCAACTAGATGGGGGAAGTTAATTTTCCTTTTATTGTTTTAAATTCAGGCTGTTTCCTGTTACTCATATTTCTTGGATCCATGAGATCTGGGACAGGCAAAGAAAGCGCTGTCTTCTTCCTCATCCTCCTATCACGTACAATACCAATGTTGGCATTTAGCTGCTAAATGGGGACCCCGTTTTCACTCATTTTCATTTTTGTCATTTCAGAACTTTACATTGGTTTCATTATCCACACTCTCATTTTGAACTGTGTTAGGAAATATAACCCAGTATGTTTGTGAGTAACCAGGTCTGTCTTCTCACGAAGCAATTTTTCAGGCACGTTGCAGAACCATGTCTACATTCTGCAACAGGATCTGAGTACTGAACCTAGTTCCACCAGCACAGCGGCGTTTGTTCAGTACAGAGCACTAGCAGAGTGCATGCTGAACAATGATTTTGAACGAGTTTCATTTAGTGGTTTTAGCGCATGTTATAAAGCCATTTTCAAAACCAGTGGAACTTTGTGTTAGGGTGAACAGGTGTTAACAGTGCAAAGGTTCTTACTGATGTATAGAATACAAGTTTTTGCCCAAACACATCTCTGGGGTAACTCTATTGACTTTCGTGAAATTGCACCAGGAGTTAATTTGAACTCATTAGGCTCGAATTCTTTCCCCTCCCTGCCACACCACATACTAACTCACAGTTAATTCAAACATGATGAGGCAAAAAGTAACTGGCGTCAGTCCAAAGGCGAAGATTAGCTAGCTGTGCAGCCAGAGGATTGCTTGCCTTTCTTATTAATTTCCTCTCTTCACCACCCTCCTACTGCCATATTAATTTACGGTATCGTTATAACACACAGGGTTTTTCAGATGATGTAACTAGAAGATGTATGGACTTGTCTACCGCTACAATTTCCTTTTGTAGACAAGCCCTGAAAAACAAATATTACTACAGTGCCACCACTATTAGCCCCCTTAGGCAAAACATACAAAACTGGGTCCAAAAGGCATTGCCACAAATACCTTTCCTGCATTTCCAAATCCACACCCCCTAGGCCAATTTATCAGACCCGCTGTTCCCACAGTAGAAATTCTATTTTCCTTACTATTTTTATCCTTCTACCACTGCTAATAATAAATAATGATAATAATTCCACTGGGAACATAATGAAAGGATTAATATGCCATCAAACTGGTTTATAACAACTTCTCTAAATATACATTTTAACTGAGGGCGTCTATACTACAAAGTTAAGTAGGTGTAAGGAATGAGCCCCAGACTCTAGCACTGGGGTGGGCAAACTTTTTGCCTCTAGGGCCACATCAGGGAATAGAAATTGTATGGCAGGCGGTGTGGGAAGGGGTACAGGTTCCTTCTGAGGGTGCAGGCTCAGGGGTGGGGCTGGGATCAAGGGGTTTGGAGAGCGGGAGAGGGTCAGGGCTGGGGCAGAGGGTTGGGGCGAGGGGAGAGGCTCAGGGGGCTCTGGCTCCGAGTCCCTCAAGCACTTACCTCAAGCGGCTCCCGGAAGCAGCAGCATGTCCCTTCTCCGGCTCCTACTCCTACATGGAGGCGTGGCCAGGCAGCTCTGCGCGCTGACCTATCCGCAGGCACTGCCCCTGCAGCTCCCATTGGAGCGCATAGGAGCTGGAGCAGGGCCATGATGCGGCTTCCGGGAGCCATGTGGTGCAGCCCTCAACCCGGCACCCCGGCCCAACCGAGCCACGTGGTATGGCCCTGACCCAGTGTTCCGGCTGGAGCGGCGGAGTGGGGCCGAGCCACGTGGTGTGGCTTGTGGGCCGGCTTAAAACGGCTCACAGGCTGGATCCAGCCCACTGGCCGTAGTTTGCTCACCCCTGCTCTAACAGGAATACACCATTGCCGGGTATGTATTTAACAAACTACTGTGGCATAGGGTGACCAGACGTCCTGATATTATCAATTTTTCACACTTGCTATCTGGTCACCCTACTTGGCACTTCTTGGGCATTTGAAACCACTTGGCCTTTGAGGTGCAAAAAGTATTTGTTAATGAACACTCTGCTATGGCTCACTGCTTTATTTCTAGATCTTCAAAAAGCTAAACATTCCCTCAATGTGCAAACAATACTCACTGAAACAGAAAGAGTGAATATTACATGCCCAGTTATTAACTATAGATTTTGTGTAAAAGAAATGCAAAGTAGAATCTTGCCTAAAGAGCACAGGTCCTTTCTCACCATCTTTGTTCACTGAAGGAACCAACGTGTCACTCCTGTACCGAGAGGACAAAATATCAATCTCCATATACTGCAGGGATTGGCTTTCTTTCAGATACACACACTGATTAGCACGTCAGGATTGTTAGGAATGATGAAATGGAGATGGAGAAGATTACCTCCAGAACAAACTATTAGTAAAATGACTTCATAACTGAAGCTATAGGTTTATCATCTGTGGGTCAAATCCTGAGAGGCTTGACACCTTAAACTCCTGTTGACATCGAGTGCTCAGGATTCCAGGAGTTGGTTATGTGTGGGTGGGTGTTTGGACTTTTCTAAACAACTCTTTCTGTAACTTCTGTTTCATGATTCTACATTTCTGATGTAAATAATTTTTAACCATAGATGTGAGAGGACACTAAATATGTGTGGTAACTTTGGGACATAAATGAGTGATATCTGTCAAAATGAGGGACATTTGAGATATACCTAAAGAACTAAATTATTAAAAGGTTCTTTCAGCTCTAAGCCTGACATAGGCCATGTTTGGTGTTAGCCCAAAACTGATTTTGGGTGGGTGGTTTGTAAAATTGCAGGAAAAGTCTTTCAGACATTTTTGACCTAGGCAGGCAAGAAAATGTTTTCCCACTAAGTTAAAATAAAATAAATAAAATAATAATAAATCATAACAATAGTAATAATAGTAATAAACCCCACATTGTAAACAACTAAAATGTCATCTTTGGTAGTTTGTACCACCAACATACAGCACCTAGGTATAGTGTGTGGGGCTTGGTGGCCCTCTCTACCTAGGGTTGCCAACCCACCAGAATTGTTCTAGAGTCCCGAGGAATTAAATATTAATTTTTAATTAAAAATTATGTCATGTGATGAAACCTCCAGGAATATATCCAACCAAAATTGGCAACCCTATCTCTACCAACTCAGGGAAAAAGCATTCAGCCACACCCAACTCTGTTTTATGCAAGTAATAATAATAATATAATAAGCAGTACTCACCTACATTTGCCAGGGCTATTTCTTGCTGCTTTTTGCAGTACTCAGCAACTCCCAGTATTGTTGTGCAGAGATGAAGAAATCTTTGCAGGATAACTGGAAGTTTATGCAAATTTGGAGTTCACTTTTCATTAAATCTATGCTGCATCTGTTCTGTATGTCAGACCATTTATTCCCCATTAATGAAAAAATCCTGTCTACAAATGCATTTGATCCTGATACACTAAGTACAAACTACACAATTTGGAACAAGTTTTTCAAATTTTCTTTTCCACACTTCTGAAACACATACATCCCATTTTTCACTGATAGATTTGGAAATATCATTTCTTGATGTTTTGATCACATCTCGACTGGTGCAGAATTCCTCATAGAGCTAGTGCATGTTTATGATTTCCCTTTTGAGTGCATCTGTTATGTCCTCATGATCTGCGGAACTAAGCTTCTCGTAGAGACCCATGGATTTCAGCTTCATCACTACATTGTCAGTAGAGAAATCAAACCATTTATCGATGTACAAAAGCACAGAGTCATAAAACTTAATAATGGCTTGCTTTATCTTCGCTTTTTGTTGTAGTAGTAGCTTTCTCATCAGTTGTTTGGCTTGGAATAAAAAAAACAAACCAAATCCTCTTTCCGGTTCAGCAGCTTCAACTTAAAATGGCACATTTCTACATACACGTCAGCAATGCATAGCTTTGATGCCTCCAAGTTTCTCACAAGTACATCAAAGACACAAGCTACGTTGTGGAAAAAAACACATGCAGGCATTCTCGTCGTCTTATGTGAACATGTTCTTTAATGCTACTGGACAAGACTCCTGTAGTGACTTGAAGTAGGGTGTAATTGCTGGCCAGTTTCTCAAAAGTCAATCAACTGCTGGGTTAAGGGATAGCCATCTTGTACTCACATGTCGCAATACTTTGTTCTTTCCATTCAATGTAAACAAACTCAAAACTCTTTGAAGTTCTTCTCTGCATATTGCGGACACAGAAAAATTGCTGTAAATTTTCAACACAATTAGACATAGACATAGAATCTCAGAGTTGGAAGGGACCTTAGGAGGTCATCTAGTCCAACCCCCTGCTCAAAGCAGGACCAATCCCCAATTTTTGCCCCAGATCCCTAAATGGCCTCCTCAAGGATTGAACTCACAACCCTGGGTTTAGCCGACCAATGCTCAAACCACTGAGCTATCCCTCCCCCCTTGTTTCTATGTCAACCGACAGCTGAGCACTCGCATGTTTGCTGGTATTGTGGGCTATGTGTGCAGGGCAGTTTGCCTTCAAAATGCAGTCATTGTCTGTACATAACACCTGACACACCTGATCGTGTTTGCCATAGTTCACATTTGCATTATCAGCAGAGTATGCAGTAATGCAATTAACATTAAGCTGGTATTTCTCTAGGCAGTTCAAACTAGCATGATGAATGCCTTTTGCAGATTCACCACCATCTTCATAAAAATTGAGCAACTTGAACTGAATGCCGTTTGTTATGGTGAAATATTGTAGGCACATTGGAAAATTCTTCCGGTTCCCCTTATTTGAGCCATTGGTCGTTACAGAGAAATACATGTGCTTTCTGGTAACAGTGGTCATAAATCCTGTAAACAATCCCCCACAGACGTTGTGGCCAAAACATTGATCAAGAATATCTCTGCTTTGGTTCTTCCACAACACAATTCGTTCTCAATATTTGAATCATGAAACATTTCACTGGCAAGCTTATTACCACAGTGCATGCTGTTATAATTTGGGCTGTGTTTACCTGTGTGCTAAATAGTGGTAATTATGCATGCTTAGGGTGACCAGATGTCCCGATTTTATAGGGACAGTCCTGATTTGGGGGGCTTTTTCTTATATAGGCTCCTATTACCTCGGACCCCCATCCCGATTTTTTACACTTGCTATCTAGTCACCCTATGCATGCTGCAATTCTGTCACTTTCAGTGTTTGAAGAGACAAAGAATTTGCTAATATTTGTCATGCCTCTGACCTGCATGTTTTTCTTATGTCTATCGGTTGCGGCTTCAGGTCAGTTTCACCTCTATGCCCCGTTGTGAATTCATGCTGGCACAAAGTACAAAAGGCTTTACCAGAATCGCAAGTGACAGATTTAACTCAGTTGTAATTTTCTTCCCATTGGCTTTTGTATCTACGCAGTCTCTTCATTTTTTTCTGTTTAGGTCCAGGGGGAATGTCTGATGTTCCCAATGCTTCACTCATAATTGCATCGAATGTTTTCCTGATCATGTGTAAAAGTGTGCTGTAGCTAATGTTACCCGCTAATAATATGACTTCTAAATACTAGTTCCACTATAGCCAGAGGGTCCCAAACTATGGGGCACGGCCCCCTGGGGACACTATAAGGTTATCAGGGGGGCACGAAGACCTGATGGGGCCACGCTGAAAGGCTGGAATCAGGAGGGAGCTCTGTCCAGCAGGGGAAACAAACAGGGCTCTGTGCGGGTGGTATGGGCTGCCAGGACTAGGCTCCCTGCCCACCTTGCTCCCCCACTGCTGCAGCTGCAGCAGCCACCAACCAGCAGTTATGCTCCTCTGCTGGGGATGCTGACAGATACTCTGCTCGCAGAGTGGCTACACCCTGGGAGTACTGATTGCCCTGTCAGACAGAGCCCCTTCCTGACCCTGGCCCTTCAGCACAGATCCAGGGCACACAGCCCCATCCACTTGCCAGACAGAGACTGTGCTGGGAAAGTGGAGGGGGCTGAAATCAAGGGCTGGAATCAGCAGGGGGGCACTACTCTCAGGTGCATCTTTCTCCTCTGGATCCTGGCCCTTTACCTCAGCCTGGTCTGCTTTCCCTGCACAGCACTGAAAAGCCAGGGTCGGGAGGGGAGTGGAAAGATGTATCGTGAGTACTGGCCCCCTGCTGTTTAAATATGGGATAAAAGGCATCCCATACTGATTTTGTATGGGACAGGCAATTTTCTATTTAAATAAGGGAACTCCCTTGTAATACGGGACTATTGGCAATACTAGTGTCACTCCACAGCGTCATAATACTTGTCCTTTTTATTTTCCTCCCATGTAAAAGCTGTAGAAATTAAACTAAAATGGTTTGTTAGTACAAAATTAAGGTTGCAAATATAAACATACAAAGTCAGGCAATGTAAAAATGGTGGCGTCCTGAGAATACATTCTACAAAAGCCCCTAGTATGACAACAAGGAACTGTACATTGGCTGTGTGATACTATTTTTACATTTATTGTTTAGGGAAATGTGGCCAGCAAAGGGAAATTAGATGAACTCCTCTGCTTTTTTGCCTTTAACATGCAAATAGCTGTTGCTGTACTAAAAGAGAAATTCAAAAACACAGAGTCCAGCTTGGATGAGCAGCACGACACTGATTTGAAATAATCTTTGCATGCAAAAGAGGATTAGGTGCTTTTCCAAGGAGTGGGACTGGGGATGTAGACCCCAATCTTGCATCCTTGGAGCAAATGGGAGTTTGGCCGTTGACTTTAATGGGAGCATGATCAGGGCCTTAGAGGGGCTGAGGGAGTCATTACATTTAAAACAGTACTCACGAGTAATCAGCATGCTCATTTCCCATCCTATGCCAGCATGAGGTTCATGGTGAGTGGTGTCTGACCCCCTATTCATTCAAAAAGTCCTCCTGCACAGTTATTCTCCCTGAAGCAATTTACCCCAGCAGAGCCTATGCACTTAAGTTTCACTTAAGCCCTATTTTGAAGGCTTAAGTGGTAGCCCTATCCACAGGACTAAATTTCACCCTATGGATTTCAGTTTGTTTCAGTGCTGCAGGAAGGTTCATAAACTTTGTCCATAGGTGTTAATACCCCTTTAATTTCTTTACAGAAAAGACTTGGCTATGTTAAGTCTGAAACTAAGATTTGAGTATAGTGAGTTTCCAGATTTCAAATTATGGTTTTCATGATGGGAGATTGGAAAAGGTTACTTGGAGTGACTATGAATGATATTTCAAGTTATTGTAATAACATACACACATCCTAATAAGTGTTTGTCCTTGTAGCAGGCTCTTGCCATGCTAATGTAAGGAGAAAATGTTATACAAAGGGGAAGTGCTTAGGAAATAGGATACAAAAGGAAACAAAATACCCTCTTTATTAAAAAAAATATAGTTTTTAATTTTTATTGTAATAAATAATTCTAATAATTTATGACACAGTAAAATAAAGACACGGTAAAGACAAGCAGGTATCTTGCCAACTATAACCAAACCATAATGATACTTAGAATCCAAAAATGCTCCCAAAATGCATGCTAAATGAGTTCATGAGAGTATTTTGTATCATAGAAGAGCAGACATTCCATCTCAACTGTTTCCAAAGAGTCCACTCCATAGGCTGTTCTTCTAGAAGGTCTAAAGTCTTGCTTTTCAGATGGTTGATCAGAATAGTGACCAGTTGCAAACTAGTGGTGCCAACTATATCCCTAGTAACAGTAAACAGTAGAACTTCTAACTCTCTGGAGCTTCTTCAATGTGCAAGAGATTATCTGCTGACTTCCAACCCAGGAGGAATCGTGATGTTGACAAGAGGGTTAAACAGCCTTTTCTCTGTTGAACTAACTAACTGCTGAACGTTAGCCAATATCTTAAAATCTGCAATAATGAGAGATGGTGGCCCACATTCATAACATTCAGTCTCCTCCTTATCCTAGTGTGGGTCAAAGTGATAAGTTTATCCATGGAGGCTGGAAGTGATAGAGTCTCAGTAGGGAATTTAGAGCTCAGAGAAAAATTGGAACGTTTTAAAAACAAGTATGAAATGCATTAGGGTCGGGACCTAAAGTGCTTTCTTTTTGGATGGAAGTATTTAAAAAATCTGAACAACATCCACAAAAGTGCATAATGGACAAAGCAGACATGTAGGAACTTAAATAAATACAAATACATACACAGAGAGCCTGATGCTGATCAGTTTTACATCAGGATAACTCAATTAACTTCTGTGAATTTACTCTGAATTTACACTGATGTAAATGAAAGGAGAATTAGACCAGGACATTTTAAAATAGTATTTAAAATACAACTCCCAGAGCTCTAGAACATGTTCAGTGAAGGAAGAAAACATTCTGCATTAAGTCACCTCAATTCGTACATCTGTGAAAAGAAAAAAATTAAACAAGCATTATACAAAAAGACATCACCACACATTTATGACATCATTTCCCATCGTTAGTTTGACTAAAGCCAAAAGTAAAATAAATAAAAAATGCATAACCTACACTACTACACAAATTCTGCACCAAGTTGCGCCCATTTAGCCAAAAGGGTTGAGTGGATACAAATCAATGCAGAATTTGACCCAACCTTTTTAACACCAGAAGAAAATAAATAATCTCTATTGTGGCTTGTAATTGTCCAATTACCACATCATGGGCCCAATGCAGGCAAAATTTGTTCTCACTAAGGGTTTGTACCTTTTTAACTAGATCAATTTTTAATTCAGCTGTACTCGTCTAGCGCAAACAAGGCCAAACTAACTGATGTTTAAAAATTAACTGACTGATGGATCATATTTTGCAATTATATTCTTGATTACTTTGGGCCTGATTTAGCCAAAATTAGCATTTGTGGCGATTGACTCACAAGAATCTCCAAGTGCAAACAAAGAAGGAGGAATTATCCTTTTACTAGCTGCTATCAAATTCCAGCTTAGATAGTTGTGCTGCCCCGTTCTCAAGGACAGAGTCATGTGACAAATACATAAAAATGTAGTCCATGGACTTTACTAAGCATTCTAATATTTTCTCCATATTGCAGCATCCTAACAAGGGTGATTGTTTATCTCCAGGTGACTGAACATCAACCAGCGATGGAAGAATTGTAAAAAAGTCTTATTCTGAAGTTTCTGGTCTTTCCCTGCCTGAAGGCTTCTTTTTGGAGATCAGCCAGAGAGACTCAGAAAGATTCCCTAGAGTGCAAAGATTTAAAAACAAAAAATTTAACTAACAGGTGGGAGAAAGGAAAATAGGAGGCCTCAGATCAGTCAGTCAATAATTGGGAAAGGATCCCCTAAAACCACTGGAGTATGGACAGAGAAGTGCTCAGAATCTGCATCTATATTTTTAAACTGGTCCACAGGCTAGTTCTTAGTCTGTCAGTTCCCTTAGCAACAGCTGCCGTTAAGCTCCAACTCCCACTGGGCTATGCCCTCTTGCTGGACATGGAAGCTAGCAGATGTTTTGTACTGTGTGAAGTTTTCTACTATTTTTCCTTTTTCATCTGTACTTACTTTCTAGTTCTTCATTCTCAGAAGAAATCTCTCTGCAATCGCCCTCTTCCTCATCTGTTGATAATTCTTTAAAAATAATAAAAATAAAATATAATATCAACACACATACACATATGAGTGAGCATAGTTTTTTCCCCTCCCTCATGTATGGTCATAAATCCTTTGTAAAGAATTCTGACCATGGCATTTTAGGTAAGCTGAGTGCCTAATTGAACTGCAGACTTACAGAAAGTATTAATGCATAAAACAGTTTGTTTTATAGAACTAAAACTAAAAACTGTTTTTCCCTCTAAAACGTTATTCATCTGACGTAGCCTCTGGAGGAGGGAGGAGATTAAGCCTACAATTTTAGCCACAACACTAATTTCTCATGTATGCAATACTTACTTATCACTTTCACTGCTGCATTATTTGTACATTTCTCCCTGTCCTGATCTGTTCTAGCTGCAAGAGAAAAAGGAAGAATATGAAATAAAATACTCATTTTAGATTTAGTGTTACTACAAACCCCCTGAAATATTTATTTAACTTATTTGCTGTTGTATATTTTTGCCTAAAAAGACTACAAAATAGGTACAGCATCTACTGAAAAATCACCTTTGTCACTGTTTCAATGCAAACTCGGGGGAAAAAAGAGCTAAAATATTACTTGGCCTTGATATCACATTCCCAGGAGGGGATCTTCTGAGACACCAAGGATTTCCCCTGTTTCTCCTCCACTTTCACTGTGTACTCCTGTTCCCACCACACACTGATAGCAAAGGTACTGTTGATTGAACTGGGCTAGCTACAGCACCCTCTGGAGCCTGCTAACACCACTGCTGACATCATTTGTGGGGCTGTTATAGAAGAATACAAAACATATATACAGGGCCTGAGACAGACATCTCCATAACACCCTGTTATGTGAGGCAGGGTGAGGTTGTGTGAAGAGATGAACTGAGTCTGACATGACATGTAGGTTCCATATCATGAGGGAAACCAAGAAACCGGAAGCAGTGTTGGCAACGCCAGCTGAGTAGGAAATGCTTTCACTTCCGAATGGGGAAAGCACCACTCATAACGTTCTGCAGCATCATCTACAGATTGGTCAATCAGGCCTGGCTCTAGGTTTTTTGCCACCCCAAGCAAAACAATTTTTGGCTGCCCCCCACCCCTGGGATCCCCCCCACACCCCCTGCAACCCCAACCCATGGCTCTCACACACACACCCCCCCCCCACCACCAGTGCCCTCCCTCACCCGTACTCCCTGCCACCTCAGCGCTGGGCTCTCCCCCACTGCCACCCCAGCCCTGGGCTCTCTCTCCCCTCCCTGCACCTCCTGCTACCCCAGCCCTGGGCTCCCCTCCACCAGTGCTGACTCTGCTTGCTCCCCCCTCACCTCCAGCCTGTCCGGTGCTGGCAGGATCAGGGTAAGCAGCGGGGCTCCCGGGCCACACCTCAGCCCAGGGTCTCTCCAGCTGGGGCTCCCGCCTCCAGGACTGGCCGGGACCCGGAAGAGCAGAGCCAGGGGGACCGACCCAGCAGGGGACTGAGAAGCCAGGGCAGGACAGCCCCAGAGAGAGCAGAGCCCTGGAGATTGGGACGCAGGCTCCGCACGGCAGCACCCTGGGCACCAGTCCCCTCTATGGCCCTGCTGTTGCTCCTGGCCACCCTGCCGCAGCCCCTGAGCGGCTCAGGCGCTTCACCCACCCCTGGCTGTGGTGCTGGGGGGGGGTGGCTGCTGTGTGGCACCTGCGGGCAGCTCTGTGTGCCCTGCGGGGCGGCCCCCAGCCCGAGTGTCCGAGTCCTTACCCAGTCCTTTTGCCGCCCCAATCAAAAAAGAAAAAAAAGGATGGCCAGAATGCTGCCCCTGAAAATGTGCTGCCCCAAGCATGTGCTTGGTTTGCTGGTGCCCAGAGCCGTCCCTGTGACCAATGGAGATGCATTAACAGCTGCTTGTAGGCAAATGACCAAACAGTTCACTGTGCCAGGGAGATGGTAAATACTACCTTAATGGTTAGGATGTGGTGAGGCAGATTAAGAAAAAACAAAGGAAGCAGGAAGGATGTGATAAAACAATTAAGAGAATTGGGGGCTTCAGGGTTAAGGAGTTGGAACAGACCATCATTAGCTGATTTCAATCTATTAGTATCAACAAACATAACAAAAGGAGAAAAATATGGCAAAAAAAATTTATACCCTTTTTTACCCAGAGCATAAATAGAAGCGATGATCCAAAGAGAACCAACACAGCCCAAACTGTTGCAAAATAGTGTCTACTGTTAATCCTTTGACTACCCACTGGATAATCTAAAAAGGATTAAAAGAAAATTATTAGGGAAATAATCACGTTATAGTAACCAGTTAAATTACTCAAGGAAGTTAAACTTTCTTGAATCTTAGAAATGTCAACACTTTTTTTTAAAATGTCTTATTTTCTTCTTGATTATCAATGAACTCATGGAACTGGACAAAATGGAAAAATTTCACAAAACATTGTCACCTTTTAAAAATACAGGTTATAAATTATATAGATTTTATTTCTCTGCGATTATTTCAAACCTGAGAATATTGTTAATATTACTGAGTTACAATAATTAGTTTAAAGAAGTTCAAACAACTTTGACCACCACAATACACCAGGGCTTATTACTATGCTCACAGGGGAAATACAGAATCATAGTAATGTAAGGCTGGAATGGATCTTGAGAAGTCAGCAGGTCCAGCTCCTTGTGCAGAGACAGGACCAAGTAAATGTACCCCATCCCTGATAGGTTTTTAAGAACAGGTTGGACAAACACCTCCAGTGATGGGGATTCCACAGCCTCCCTTGGAAGTCTATTCCAGAGCTTAACTACCCTACTACTTTCTATAGCTAGAAAGTTTTCCTGATATCTAACCTAATCTCCTTTACTGTAGATTAAGCCCATTACTTCTTGTACTGCCTTCAGTGGACAAGGAGAACAACTGAGCACCGTTCTCTTCGTAACAGCCCTTAATATATTTGAAGATTGTTATCAGATTCTTCCTCAGTCTTCTTTTCTCAAGACTAAACAAGTTTTCTAAAACTATCATCATTTTTGTTGCTCTCTTCTGGACTCTCCAAATTTTCCACATCTTTCCTAAATAATGGTGCCCAGAGCTGGGCACAGTACTTCAGCTGAGGCCTCAGCAGTACGGAGTACAGAGGGGCAATTACCTCCTGTGTCTTACACAGGACACTTCTGTTAATACACCCCAGGATGGTATTAGTCTTTTTGAAGGCTAACATTTTATGAAGGGAGCTTAATCATTAGGGAAAAGATATACAATAGTGCAGAAACTGATTTTACACCACTCATTGCAAACCTCTATCTGAAGTTGTAGCTAACACCTCCCTGTTCACATTGCAGGTATAAACCCCCTGCTCCAACACTGCACGTTATCACCCTGCTCTAGGCATTTCAGAATGATATTCAAGCAGCTCATTTGTTTTTGTTTTCTCTTTTTCTTTTGCTGTTATCTACTATGTGTACCGTAGGGTGATTATGCACAAATTCTGGTGTGATACATTTTAAATTGAATTCAAGGACACACCCTGATGCTGCATTCCAAGCCATGTGAGACAAGTCAATAAACAGAAACTGTTTCAAACAAGGTGGAAGACAATTAAATATTTATCTTTGCTGCTGGAGCCAGTGGTATCCAAAGAGATGCACTGGATAACACAAACAGGTCTGTGACAGAATGCAGGGGGATCATTCTTCCATAGGTGTTCAGTTCAAGGAAATGGCTATCACAGTAGCTACTCAGGAAACAGACTGGGGAGTATTCTTTTGGAAAGGCAGAGTTCCACACCCAGAATTACAGGGCTGGACTGTATCTTACCTGGGGATTTTGCTGTTTAAATCATTTCACTCCTTTGTTAAATACCATCACCCCTTGAGACTTTGCTCATTATAACATTTTTTCCCTCTGATGATTTATTCCAGCAGTTTCCAGGGGCCGTGTCTGGACTTTTGGATTTATGCAACCTCTTCCTCCCACGCCATTCTATGTACAGATTTTGATTCTGGTACTAATTTGTTTAAATTTAATGTAGGAATAAGGAATTGATGGGTATGATCCCCAAACTGTACATGTTTATGATTAAGTTGCAGGGGAGGGTTTCATTTCTCGGCTCCAGCTAGACTGGGATATTTTCTACCCTCAGGTTCATATGCAACTTTCACAGCTGTGCAGAACTCCTCACCTTGAATCACCACCCACCCACTCCATGTATACTGGAAATATTAACATGGTGAAAAAATATCCTAATAACAACACTTAGCATTTTCAGTGTTCAGAGTGCATTACAATCATGATCACATTAATGCCTATACAACCTCTGCAAGGCATTATCTACATTTTGCATGTGGGAAACTGAGGTAGGGCAGTTCTGTGACTTACCCAATGCCATAGAGCAGGGGTCTCCAAACTCTGAGACAAGGGCCATATTAGATTTTTGAAGGGGCTTCGTGGGCTAAAGCGACTGCGCTGTCAGCCTGGGTTCCTTCACCCAGGCCGGCAGTGGGTGCTGGGTGGGGTCAGCGGAGGGACCCCGGCTGGGAGGAGCCTGCAGTGGGAATCCCAGAGCAGCAGCGGGCTGAGCGAGCAGTGGGCTCTTGCCAGCCGAGGTCCCGCCGCCCGCCGCAATGTTGGTTGGGGGGCTGGACAAATCGAAGCCACGGGCCGGATACAGCCCGCAGGCCATAGTTTGGACACCCCGCTATAGAGGAAGTTTGTGTAAGAGCCTGGATTTAAAACCCGACTCCCCACAAGAGTTTCCAGCTATTAGACCCAAAGTTCAAGCCCTCAGACTATACCCATTTCTACAATATATTGCTTGGCCTTGCCTAGATTAGGAAAAGCAGACTGTGGTTGATCCAATCTAGACAACCTTACAATGCATTAACAAATTTAAGAAACATTACCTGGTATGATTAAAATAGCAGATGTGTTCTCTTTAAATTCTTTGTTCCAAAATATACAGTGAAATGTCTCATTAATACTTGTGTTGGTTTTAAGTACGCTTGTCACACTGTACAGTTGATCAGTTCCTGTTTCATAACTTGTGTTTGCTTTGTCACTGAAGTCTTGATGTTCCCCATTATGCCAAATGATCTCTGCCTTAGGATAACCTTTTGATTGGCATGTTAACTCCCATTCGTTGTGTACTGCAGTCCTCTGGACAATCACAGTTCTTTTGGTTATGTTTCTATAGGGAGCTACATAAAAACAACGACACAAAAAGCTATTATAGCTATGGTGCTGACGGAAGAGGGTGTGTTATTTCAGGAGGTTATGCCCTTTTCAAGCCAAAATTCTGCATGTGAGCAAGTAATATTTTTTTGATGATCAAGTGAATCATTATTGTTTGCTTCATCATGATGGTAAAAGTGGGGAGGTAGGTTTTGTACCTGGACTGATCTATTTTCACTACAGTTTTGCAACTTTTTTTAAAGATTGTATCAACCGTCGCACCCAGTGCTTTCTTCAGCTGGTCTCCCCAACATCATTCTTCATTTTTTTCACTGCTATGTGTGGTGGAAAAGGGCAGAGTCATGGACTCCACCCAGAGGTAGGTGTGGGGTGGGTTGCTATGTAAGTGCCATGAGAGGGCCTCAGGAGGGTCGGTGGAGGCCTCTTTGGATGCTGAACCCAAGTGGACAATTGGGGTCCTACAGATTCTGCATCATACATGCACCAGAACCCACAATTTACCCCATAGCTCCCATCAGCATTTGGGGGAATTACTTGCATAAATATCTGTGCATCAAAGTGATATTAATATTCCCCCCTAGTCTACATGCTTTTCACTGCATCTTTGTGGGAGAACAGTTTGTAGTGAACTTTGCATTCTTGATACTGAGTAAACTTATGTAGAACTGCAAGGTTCAACCTATAATATATACCTAGCTGTATTGAGACAAGCAATCCATAGTTTTTCAGAAAGAAAATGAGGGAAACACATAACTTGTATCAGGGGTCACAGCCTGGGGCAAGAGGTGTCAGCAGCATCCCTGTCCAGAAGATGGGAATCCATTCAGGTATTTTGTCTTTCCTCTCCCCTACCTCTGCAGGATTATTCCTCTTCTCCAGAAGGCAAAACTATGGGTGAGAAGGGGCCATAGAGGGAGGGTAGAGTGTCCTCAGTGTGACCAGGAGGTAGGAGGTGCTCAAGGAAACCTGGGCACTTTTGCACAGGAAGTGCTCTGCCTCATCTCCACCTCCCTCATTACCCTCCAGATGTAAGTGAGAGAAGGGAAGGATGGGCAGAACTTGCTCTCTTGAGTTGAGTATGCTGTAATGCAGAGGCTTGAGCTAGATCTTACACACATTGTGAATGCTAGTCACAGACCAAGAGCCAAATTTCACCCTCTGGCATTATTGCCAGCCCACTGAAGTCAGTGAGGGGAGACTTGTAACTGGATAATGCAGTAATAAACCGATTTCCACTATCTGGAAAAAATGCTTACCTTTTACTTGCAAAGTGATCGTCTTGTAGTCAGCTCCCTCATAGCCAATGAGACAGAGGTAAGTCCCTGCATCTGTAGGTTTTACATTGGTGACCTGAAGCATAGACTGTCCAAATTGAAGTTTATCTTTAAACAATTTTACTCTTCCCGCATAGCTGCTGTGTTGATTATTAAAGTTTTCCTTTCCTTTGTGAAGTTTGTAAACCTCTTTTGTATGTTCCTCTTTTTTCTCCCAAATGACACTTAAATCGTGAAGCTTTAATTGACCATTCACTCGAAACCTGCACTCCATGGTCACATTGCTCCCATATTCTACAATGTACTGTGGCTGGGGAACGTCTACTGTGAATAAAGCTGTAAAACAGAATTCAAAATAAAACTTCTTTTCCAAAAAGAACACGATTTTCAGTTATATTTTACCAACCATGTACATACATTTCTGTGTGCCTAATTTATGCAGACAAACATCCACAGTGTCTTTGTGCAAGTTTGGCATTTGTGCATGCACATAACCAGTTAGGTACCTAACTGGCTATTTACACCTGAGTTGTACACACACACACATATAGGGTGACCAGATGTCCCGATTTTATAGGGACAGTCCTGATATTTGGGGCTTTTTCTTATATAGGTTCCTATTACCTTCCACCCCATCTTGATTTTTCACCCTTGCTATCTGGTCACCCTACACACATAGGATATTTGTATAGATAAACTAGGTGTGGGTGTCCTCTTGGCCTCTATTTTCAGAACACTGTGGAGAAGCTTGTACCGCTGCTTCCTGTTACAAGAGTGCTCTATGTTTCTATATATGTAAATAGCTACTAGACAAAGAGCCAGCAGATGACACTGAAGAATATGTAGCATAGTTCTTGGATTTTGTGGATCAATAAAACCTGCACACTGCAATGTCTTCCTTTGTGCAGTTCTTTACATCTGCTCTTTATAACCCCCCACCACGCTGTTTTGTGGATACACTGAAACATTTACCCCTCCCAGCTACACAGTCTAGCCCTTTGCAAGCACACACGTTTAAATGTTAAGCCAAATTATAAAGAACAGTGTTCTTTTACCTAACAGTTTAAGAAAAACTAAGTTGGAAGGTATAGTTCCCATGCCCACACATTTAAAAAAAAAAACCTAAGCAAATATTTCTGCTTCTTACCATTTAGGAAATGCCAATGGGACATGAATACACACAAAAGCAATGCATTTTCCATCTTGCAGAAAAAACCTAAAACGATACAAAATCCTATTATGGTGTGTTTTGTAACATTACGCTGTACACTGTACTTTAGCCAGGCAGAATGTAGTAACTGGACATAGGCACTGAGTTCTACTATAAACAGAGATATGCCAGATTGCCAAAAGGTACATCAGAAGTCTCGTATTGTATATGTGACTATGGAGGAAATTGCAAATATTTTGGTGAATCAGGTAATAAAATCCTTGTTCTGCTCCAGCATATAGCTATGTAAACGTCTGGAGAGCAGATTTAAAAATAAATAAAAAATAAAAAATTCCCACATTCATCCATCATTTGTAATGTAACAATACACTTTCCATCAATTTATGCCACAAAGTAAGTGCTCATACACAGACATTGGTTAAAGTAGATTATAGTAGGGAACTCTCAACTGCACTAGCCAATGAGGAGGGAGGAAGTTATCTGGAAACATTGTTCCTCCAAACCAAAAAGAGGGAAAAGTTCTCCATCTATAGGATTAGAGGAAATGGAGCAGAGGGCTCTCCCTTATTTTAACCCAGCATGAAACATATCTTCTGTCAATAGAGCTAGTTGAATGATACAAAATCAGAGTGTGAAGGTTTGTATTCTGAATGATTGTTAGGTTCAGCCATGTTTGTACTAGTTAGTTTTGCCGTTCACATATATTCACAAATACAGGTTTCAGTTCTCGTCTGGAGAACAGGAATATGCATATTTGCATGGGAATAAGATCATTCCCCTATCTTAAAAGTTTCAGTCATCCAGTCAGGGAGTAGAAACAATACTGTAGCATCAGGAATAGCCAAATGAAGAGACGAGACCACACTGTTTAAAAATCCACAATTCTCCTCTAATGTATGACCTTCTCACTGCAATGCCTGTCCCGCTGCAGCAGACTACCTACACTGTACTCCAAGAGAACACTTTCAGTTCCTCCAGCTTCTCTCAAAACTAAACCCACCTGCAACCTAGAGCATGTGGAAGGGAAACCCATTATAGTACCATGAGACCAAACACAGACTGCAAACAGCACATAGCAAAAAGGAATGTCTTTCAAATAATCCATAGCCTAAAAAACATTTGTGTAAGATCTTTGGTGGACGATCCATGAACAGAAACAAAAAAAAAAGAAAAAAAGACTAAATTTAATCAGATAGCGTCTTCCCCCAAACACTGTGACCAACTCCAGCTCTCAAGATTACAAGATTCAGAGTTAGCCAACATGGCGCCTATTGTTAACACCACATATGTACATACACAGGAAAAACTCCTAAATAAACCAATACACGACATTGAGGTCTTACAGGTAATTAGCATGTGAGGCATATCTAAGGCACGTCATTTAAGTCACAGTAACATTCTGTTGCGAAAAGTGAAATTCACTTCACTTGTATGAAACCCAAAGTGAAGGTTGAGGGATTTGGCAAGCAAAAATCCACCCCTTTGACCCAAGCTGAAGCACATACTAATTTATGTCCAAAGGCTATTGGCTCTGCACATCAGTTGTGAACTGAGTTCTCAGCCCCTCCCCTGGCCCACTTTGTCTTGTTCCCCCAAGCTAGGCTGGGCAGGGCTGGCATTAAAGAACTCCTCTACAGCATGCATAGGATGCATCCTGTGTGGTTGCTCTTCTTTTGAAACTTCCACTCCACAAGTCTCCAAAGCGGGAGATCTTTACATCTGGTGAATATATGCAGTTGTGCACAAGGGTAAAGTCTGCTAATCTTGACACAAAGAGAACATCCCTAAAAAAATGCCTCTTTGCAATAGGGTCTGCAAATAACTTTCTGGGCCAGGAGGAAAGGGGGTTTATAGGCTGGCCTGAAAAGAGGAGCTGCAGTTGGCTCCATACCACACTTGCCAGAAATGTCAAGCTGGATGGAATAATCATACAGAGAACAAGAGATAAAAGTAAGGGAGTACTAGGTTTGAGAGAACTGGCTGCCCACTCTGTTGAAGGAAGGAATTAAATCCAGGGACTGGGAACCGCAGCCTGAAGAGAGGGAAGGTGCAGTGGAGCTTCTAGACTGTTCATCTGTTCGGCAGGTAGGAAGAGTCAGGCAGGTTTCTCTGGAGTATGGAAAAATCTAGAGATCAGCTGAATCTTATGAGTTTTTTCCTCACTCTGTTGGAGTTTACAAACTCTTAGGAAGGCTGATCAGTGAATGAGACTCTCCAAGTCTCCCAAAGGGAAAGGAGAAGGGCCAGAAGTAGGGTGACCAGACAGCAAGTGTGAAAAACTGGGACAGGGTGTGGGGGGGTAATAGGAGCCTATATAAGAAAACATTGGGACTGTCCCTATAAAATCGAGACATCTGGTCACCCTAGCCAGAAGTAAATTAGAAAGGAGTTTTGTTCCTTCTGAAACTGAGTCCAGTCTTTGCACAAAGGGGCATTTGATCTTTTTCCTCTGTCTGCACTATCATTTAATTAGAGCTCTCTCCTGAATGCTGCTTGGAGGTGTAGCTTCCTTTTGGCTCCTGCTGTGTCCATGCAGTCCTCTGTTTCCATAAGCATGCAAGAAGGTCTTTAAACCCACCTCTTACATCACAAATACAAGTAGGAATTAAGCATTAAAGATTATGCAAATGTGTAGGAGGGCAGCCTTGTAAAACTGTGAAAAAAAAAAATCTACCAGCTCAAAATCTGCTTCCCTGTGCTTCCCCCGCACCTCCCGCCCATAACTAAAAGCGTAAATTACTTTACTCACCCGTCAGACCAAAAATTACTCAATACTGGATTAAATGATTTTTACAATTCTTATGTGTGTGTAAACTACAAAAAACAGTACTGCTAATGTTAACTGCATTAGCTAACTTCATTTCAAAAGGGATAAATATCTAAGTACACATTTTAATCAAGAAGAATACCCCAGGGCCAAATCCTATAGTCCCTATTCAGCCTATACTCATGCAAAATTCCCATCAGTGAGTTTTGTGTGAATACGGAAGACTAGAGGATTTTTTCTTATATATTTTAGATCCCCAAATTTTACACCCACATAAACTACTATAGAAATTGGCAACACTTTTATTAAACTGCCTTTAGGTTTTGCGTAAGAAATAGGTATCCATAATCGTTATCGACCTTCCTAACTATATACACCGATAAGAGTTCATCATTTACTTAACTTTTTTTTCTTCAGCATTCAAGTTGTATTTCAATAGTAAGCTGATAATTAACCAAGCATATCTGCTATTGTGCTGGGGTATAACGCATGTCTGGGCCTTGACAACACTGTAGATTCGAGGGCATGGACTGTGCTGAGAAAACTCAAGCTTCTTTCTCCCACACTTATTGATTGGATTTAGGGCCCAAGCAGGAAAGCGTTAAGGGTGTGGAGAGTCAAGGCAGCTGGAACTCATGAAGCAAGCAGGCCTGACTTATGTGACAGGCAGGTATAGGATCTGAGGAGCCAGAGTAGGATGCTGTGATAAAAGGCAAAGGAGAGTGTGGAGTAGAAGCTCAGAGTGAAAGGTCTATTTCTGGAGTACACTTGTACCCTAGAAGGAAAGAACTTCATTTTGGGACAGGTTGTTCCTGTGATGAGAACAATCTGGGAAGGCTGACATATGAACGTGGAAGTGCCTACCCTGTGACACACACAAAGGATGTGACTGTTGAAATACAGAATCCCTTAAGAAAGGAGACCTGCTATTTTAACGCACCAGAGGTGGGCAAAAGTTTCACAGGATATTTTCCATAGGGAAACAAACCAAAGTCCAGGACAGCTCACACTGCATATAAAACAGACAGCAACTATCATTATGGAGCTTGCTCCTGCTCCAGTTGAAGAAACAGATTCCAATGAGAAACTGCAGAACTGGAATTAATTTGCAAACTGGACACCATCAAATTAGGCCTGAATAGAGACTGGGAGTGGATGGGTCACTACAGAAACTAAATCAATCAGTCTCTAAGGTGCCACAAGTACTCCTCATTGTTTTTACAAAAACTAATTTCCCCTTGGTAAATACTCACACCTTCTTGTCAACTGTTTGAAATGGGCCACCTTGTTTACATTGGCCTCATTAACACTACAAAGGTGATTTCCACTCCTTGTCAACTGTTGAGAATTGCCTACTTCCAACTTAAATTGAATTGGCTCATTAGCACTGACTCCCCACTTGGTAAGGCAACTCCCATCTTTTCATATGCTGTGTATTTATACCTGCCTACTGTATGTTCCACTCCATGCATCTGATGAAGTGGGTTCTAGCCCACGAAAGCTTATACCCAAATAAATGTGTTAGTCTCTAAAGTGCCACAAGGACTCCTTGTTGTTTTTACTCCTATTGACTTCAATCAGAGCAGCCGTAGGTCCTAAATGTTAACCTAAGCTTTTTAGGGCAACGACTGTCTCTTTATTACATATCTGTACAGCACCTAGCACAGTGCCCGCCCCAATATCTGATGAGCACTTATAGGTGCTACTGTAATACGATTACTAAAAAATTATCACAAACCCAAATATTTTTCTAAGTTACCAATAACTATATGTTACCCCTCATGATTTCTCATAAAGAGTCATAGAACACAGATATTGTGTCCAATTCTTCTCTCACACAGGTTTTATGTTGCTGTAACTCCACTGACTTCACTAGGGAAACTTCTGCAAAAATTCCCCAGTGTTGCTAATAGTGGGTTCAACGCCACCTGAGGCGGTAATGCTCAGAATGTTTGTATAGATAACATTTTAAGCCTCATTCATCTAACCATGCTCTGGGCAAGATCAACAGTGCTTGGAATGTGGTGACAGCCAGTGGCCCGCCTACACTAGGGCTCCCAATATTGCTAACATGGGGTGGCGCTGAACTGCTATTAGCAATGGTGAGAAATTTCAGCGGTGTTTGTGTAGACTTGCAAGCAGGAGTAAAAGAAGTGGGGCGAGCACAGCTCCCCCTCCTCTGGAAAAAGCAAAGGGAAAGCTTTCCCTTCCTCTCCATTGCTTGGGGGAAACAAAGCTCCCGCACAGCTCCCTCTCCTCCTTGGCTGGGACAGTAAGAGCTTCCCCTCCTGTTTCAATGTACTCTAACCAGTGTTTGTAATGGAGAGAAAACTGGGTCCATTATGTTAAGATCAGAGGAACAAAAAGCTCCATCAACTTCATCAGCTTTCTCCTACTGTGGTTCTTTAAATGCTACAGGGTGGGTAGGGCATAATTCAATGTTAAAGACCATAGTCTGATTGGATTTACACTAGTATAACTAAGAAGCAACTCCATTTGGCGGAAGTGGTTACTCCGGATTTATACCAGTAACACAGCATAACATGACATTTAAAGCACAATCACTTTAAAGTGCACCAGTTTGTGGTGTTTTTGTAGAGTTCAGGGTATTTGTATGAGAACAAAGGTTGAATTCATAGGAAGTCACCTTTAAAAGTCATCTAACACTGTGGGAAGTATTTCTCTGCTTCCTACCTGTTGTGACATCCAGCCACAGTACAAATTTCAAGGAAGAAATACATAGATGTAGGTCAGTATTTAACCTTGTTACTGTAAAGTGTGGGAGAGGCATAGAAAGTCCTATAGAAACAAGTGAAAAAACAGAACTGTTTGAATGTACACATTCAAGTACTGAGTAATCTGAAAGCACCCAATGGCTGAGGGGGTGGATGTTTGTGAAGAGCTAGACAGAACAAGGAACTGCTTGCAATAGATTCTTTTGCAGTTAGAAAACCGTTTAATGTTATACAATAGAACCTCAGAGTTACAAACACCAGAGTTTTGAACTGACCAGTCACACACCTACCTCATTTGGAACCGGGAGTATGCAATCTGCAGCAGCTGAGGGGGGGAAGGGGGAGGAAGAAAGCAAATACTGTACAGTACTGTGTTAAACGTAAACTAATACAAAAATTAAGAGAAAGTTAAAAAAAAGATTTGACAAAGTAAGGAAACTGTTTCTGTGCTTGTTTCCTTTAAATTAAGATGGTTAAAATCAGCATTTTTCTTCTGAGTGGTAAAGTTTCAAAGCTGTATTGAGTCAATGATCAGTTGTAAACTTTTGAAAGAACAACCATAACGTCTTGTTCGGAGTTACAAACCACCTCCATTCCCAAGGTGTTTGTAACTCTGAGGTTCTACTATATTCTTTATATAAAGACATAATGCTAGCTATGCAGAATGAGGGACAGATCCTGCTCTTCTGTAAGTTGTACATCTCCATTGAGTTCAGTGGGAGTTACATGCACTTAGCAAAGGGAAGAATTGGGCTCCTAGTCCTCAGAAATTGGAGATGGTTGAGAGAGCTACACAAGATAAGAATTTTACCTTATGTGTTGCAAGCAATAAACACTTCAGAAAAACTCCCCCAGGAATGCAGTTTCTGTGAGGGGTGGGGTGAATCATATTAAATGAAAGTGTGAATGAAAAACAAAGACAGGGTGTGTAAACATTGATCAATATACACACCATGTAAGTACACACTATGCTTCAACTTGCTTTAATAAATATAAAAGTACACTTATACATGTCTCTAGGCATACTGTCAACAATTAAATTCACGTAGGGATATAACAAAAATTAATATACATGTAAATCAGCAGCCAGTTGAACCCCTATTCCACTCTGCTCTATGCCTTCAGACCTCACCAGGAGCCATATCGTATAGATGGCTTTTTCTTCAGCAGGCCCTGAATGTCTATTGAGTGGGCTATTTCAGAGGATGGTTTAAAGACTAAGCATAGACCCTGAGTAAGATTACCTATAAGAGTGCAGACACTAACAGATGGACATACACATTGAAGTATGTTATGGTGCTGATAAAATAGGTGTGAATTTTTAAAATAGTGATTCTATCGTTAGAGGTGAGACACATGCTTGAAGCATAAGTTGCTGTGTGAATGATGCCACACGATACATTGGGACAAGTGATCTTACCCCTCAAGGGTCTGATAATGTGGGATATGGAGCTCTCTCAGCTCCCATTAAAAACAAATGTAAACTGAGCACACTATGAAGGAGATAAGACACCTTGCAGGAAAGGCTGTAAATGAGGAGGCTGCTTTCGTGTCCACATCTACCTTGATGGTTCCTTGTCATTCTCCTCCATTCATGCTTTCTCTCTCTGCACCTTCCAAACATCAAGCAGCATTTTTCCTTATGCATACACGTAGGCTTTGGAAAGTCAATGGGACTTTTCTCATGAGCAAGATCAGCCTCAACAAGAAAGAGTGCAGACAAAGGAAGGACCCCAACTGACCTTTTTGCTTTTCAGTTTTTAAAATTTTATCTCGTCTGGTTTCTCTAAATACTACTAGGTTTTATTATGAGAGCATAACTATCAGAGTTACTGTGATGGGCACAAGGCACTAATCTCACTCAGCTGCCCACTCCTTCCTTTGCACAATTGCTCAGGGTTGGGTAATAGAGGGGAGAGAATGCCTCTGGGGAGGGCATCCAGATGTCATGGAACTTGGATAACCACCACTGTCTTGTGTCTAGCTTCCTTGTTAACTGTTTTCCTTATGTATTGGTTTCATATTATAGACATTATACATTAAGGAAAAGACCTTGTTGATGGGAGTTACAGTGCTTTACAGTGGCAAGTACTTTGTGCTATCATTTATGAGCAAAACATTCATCCTAACTAATGGGGCAAATAATTTAAAACTTCATCATCAGCAGGTTCTTTTTTTCCTGTATACAACAGATGTACATTAAAGGCATTCTATATTCAAGTTGTGTTCAGGAGGAGATTTTCCTGTCTTTGATATCTTAGCCCTTTTGCCACATATTTCTAATCAAAATCCATGCTCAGAATAGAGTTAAGAGATTAATTCCCTTGTAGAATCTTTTCAAGTTGTCTTTGGTGTAGATGAAAAGGGTGCTTGGCCAAAAACAAAACAAAAGCATCTGAACACATGTGGATGCAGAACTAAATATGAAAGCCTTTGTTTTCAAGGTTGTCAGGTTGTGATGGTTTAAAGAATCAGTTCTGCATTCTTTATTTAGGCAAGACACCTACACAAAATTTTGTGATTAACTGGACAGTAGAGTCCACTAATGACTGCAGAGATGTGTCACTAAGCTGACCCAAGAAATATTTTGCCATTTACACCCACTCAAAGCCACCTCCTTAAATGTGGAGATGGATAGGCCTTGTGCTTCGGATGGCATAGGTGCTGACTCTGTGGGTGCTCCAGGGCCAGAGCACCCACTGAAAACAATTAGTGGGTGTTTAGCACCCACTGGCAACCATCTCCCCCCTCTCCCGCCCCAGTGCCTCCCACCCGCCAGCGGCCTCGCCGATCAACTCCTCCCCCTGCCTCCCAGCTGTTTAGCAGTGTGCAGGAGGCTCGGGGAGGAAGGGGGAGGAGCGGGGACGGCATGCTCGGGGAGGGGGTGGAACTGGGTGGGAACAGGTGAGGAAGAGGTGGGGCGGGGGTAGGGACTTGGGGGGAAGGAGGCAGGTGGGGGCAGAGCAAGAGGTTGAACTGCCCCCAGGCCCAAGGAAGCCAGCACCTATGTTGGCTGGAAACTGATTCCATCACCAAAGTAGCAATAAGATGGACACCTGAAGGCAAGTGAAAACGAGGCCGCCTGAAAACATGGCGAAGTGCTGTGGAAGCTGAGCTGAACAACCTGGGGCACAGCTGGGGAACCATTGAAACAGACAGGAGTGGAGGAGCTTCGTCGCTGCCCTAAACGCCAGAAGTGTAATGAGAACATGATGATGATGATGATGATGATGAAAGCTACTTCCTTATTGAAGAAGCATTTGTAAATTGGAAGGTAGGGTAGGCGTATAGCATGTGGTGGCGTTTTGCACAGATATAAAGCTATAGATCAGAGAGTGGACTGTGCCAGCTACTTCAGCACAGATTAACAATCGCTTGGAATGTGTCAGTTTAGGGTAACCCCAAAAATATTTTGGCATTTACACCCCCTCCCCCAAATATCTTATTTAGTTAAATTAAGAAACAATGACACGAAGTGGGACTGGGGTAACAATGAATATATAGTGTTATAAAATCCAGTCTTGTTTATTTGGGGGGAATTTCTAAAAAATGCAAAGTCGTGTTGAAGAAGTTTTTAAAAATAAATCAAACACTGCGCCTTCCAATAAGGAACTTGGATCAAGAACAACTTCAGCCTTGTAGTGTCCCCCTGGGGACCAGAAAGGAGGGCAGCCCCCAACCCCCGCAGGGTACAGCGGCAGCAGACGCTCCGTGACCATTGCTAAGGACACAGTAAAGTCCCCTATGGTCATCATGCTTTCCCCTCTTGGCTAGCGGGTCTGCCCAGTAGTGGATCCATCCTTCCCTGTGGGGGTAAGATCCATGACAGTCCGGAGGCGGACAGTCCCCCAGTGTGCAGTCAGGTTCCCCGTATCCTGCACTTTCAGTTTTGTTTACACGGAACCGCTGCGTCAGTGTAACTACGCCCCTTTCGAAATCCAAATCTAGTCCACAGAGAGCTCGCCAACCAGGGTGACCAGACAGCAAATGTGAAAAATCGGGACAGGGGGTGGGGGAATAATAGGAGCCTATATAAGAAAAACACCCAAAAATCATGACTGTCCCTATAAAATCGGGACATCTGGTCACCCTATCGCCAACCGTAATCCGTGCAACCTGGGTGCGTTTGGGCAAAGCCCTCCCTCCCCCGTGCCCCCCACTCGGCGCAACCACAGTTTTCAGTGTCGACGGGAGAGGTGGGATTTGCCCCTGAACGGGGCGTGCTTTGAAGTCAGGCTAAAATGGGGAGGTGGGCGGGGGGGGGGGGGGAGAAGGACTCTCCCTCCAAATGCGAGCGACCCGGCAGCTCTCCCCGTCTCCGTGTGAGCACCGCAGGCCGAAGCAGGCAGACGTGCATGTCCGTGTCCATTGCCCCCGCGGCTGAGGACAAGCGGCAGCCGCCGCCCCCTGCTCCCCGGGTGCGCGGCTCTCGGCACGCAACGCGGCGCGCGCGTCGCCTAGCGCCAACGCAACGCGCTCTCCTGTGCGCCGCTTCGCTGCGAAGCGCTCGCGACGGGCTTGCCTACCTTGTGGAGGTGCAATGCCAGTCTGCCTCCCCGCTGGATGGCGGGCACAGCAGGGGCAGCAGCAGCAGCCGCGTTAGAAAGATGCTCCTTCCAGCTCCGCTGCCTGCCCAGGAGTGTAGCGAGAGGAGAGTAAAGGGGCGATCTCCTTTCGTTCTGCGCTCCACCCCCAAACTTCCCTTCTGCGCTTGCTTCGCGTTCAAGGAGGTTCACACGCCTCTGGGGCTTGGGGCACGTACCCGGGGTTTGCCTCAGTGACCCTAGCCGGGAAGCAAACGGAAGGGAATTCCAGTCTGACTCAGTCAGGGCCACTAAATCTCATGATTGTCTGTGTCATAATGAGAGTCATTTATCCACAACAATCCCCTTTGTTTTTCTTCTTGAAAACTCTCCCAAGTGAACTCAGAGTCCAGCCCCAGCCTTTGCAGTCAGCAGAGACCACAGGGGAGATGCCCTCATGAAGAGATGCCCTCTTCATTCAGGGGAGATGCCCTCATGGGAATAGATTAGTTGTGACCCAAATCTCACTTCCTTACTCAGGGAGTGGAGACTTCCTTACTTGGGATTCATTTCTAGGCAATGTTTAGAGTCTCTCCCATCTCTTGGGGATTCTGCTGTCCTGTGATTCAATGAGACATTTTAGAAACTCACTCAGAACTATTTTATAACCTGACTCACTCAAAAATGTCACAGCATGTGACAGCCCTGCATGCTGAAATGGATACAGGTCCAGAGGTGGAGAAGGTAAAACTGTGCAAGACTAAATGGCAGGTGAATGTCCCATTCATCTTCTATCTGCCTATATATTTAGGATGAGAAATAGATGTTGTTTTTATTGCAGAACAGTTGTCATTTAGCCAATTCTTCTGTGTACAGTATTTTGTATTAACATCAGACTCAAAGTTAAGTGCATGGTTGGAGAAGAAGTTGTCTATTACTCTATTATTCAGGGTCTTCCTCTCAATGGTCCTTATTTTTTCCAGCTCTAATATCATAATAAAAACTTGTATTGGACAACTCTGAACTGCAAAGTTCAAATCTGATCCAAAGTCTAGTGGTGTGACGCTCCAGGGTGTTAGTTTAGCCCATTTTACAGAAAAAGGGATAACCAGCAGATTTTGGATATGGTGCTGGATCCAAAATTCCCCAAAGTTCTGGAGCATTTGGCACAGAAGTTTGAAATCAGGTCCCTCTGTAATTTGCATTTATTTCTGTTCATTGAAAATCTCAAATCAAAGCATCCTGCTTGCAGAGATATTTGATAAACTTTTCCTACACCATAACCAGAATGACATCCCATCAACCATTTTGCTCACTTCAGCAAAACAAACAAAAAAAGCAGCAAATAAAATATGCCCAAAACAAATCACCTACCACAGGCAAATCTTTTCATACTTCAAAAGGGGAAAAAGCTGGAGACTCCAGGGACTTCCCTATTGCCAATCTATTTTATGTGGAAGGTTCTCAGAGACTACAGAGATGTCCAAAACCCTAGAGTATAAGACCATTTATGATAATGTAAGTTTGTATCCCATGCTCACTAAAGTCAATGGGAGATTTTCCATGGTTTCAGTGAAGACTGGATCCAGCACATAAGGAAAGACTATTCTAGTCTGGTGTACATCACTCAAGTCTATTATAAATTCCCTCCTTTGTAAAACCAAAGTTCGGATTACCTGGGGGTATAAACATGAAACAAAGCAAATGGTTTCAGGGGAAAAGGTCAAGTCTGTCCAAAATCTGACAAATGCATATATTGCAATCAAAACGATACAGAAGTTAGCAGCAGTAACTTTGCTGCTGCAGCAAGGAGCAATAAAAAGTGTTCCATGGTGCGTTGAACCAGACCTATGTGGGGCATCCAGTGCCGACACTGTTGGTGTCTTACACCAGACACACCTTACAGCCTATCTAGCTTTGCACCACCATCTCTGCCAAACAGGATTCTGCCCATAATGCCAGGATTTAGCCTATCATTTGTAAAATATGATGACTCTGGCTAAAAAGCGCTTTGTAAACATAATATCATTGCCTTAACTCTGAGAAAATATACTTAAAACTAGGAAGTCAAATCTAGTTAAAGTCAGCAAGTAGGTGTTTTTTTTTAATTTCATACAAACTACAATAATAGCCATAACTATGAGACACAAAATAACCTTCCTCCAGCAGGAGGTGGCAGCAATTAGTACTATAGCCCGAATTTCTGCCAGAGTATGTTGAAGACACCAAGAGAAAGGGAGGAATGAATGGTCTTTCTTCAGATTAGGATACATCCCTATATTTTAACAACTGTAGACATAAGATAAAAGGAAATTAATCAGATGTCTCATTATTTGGTTAGTTTATCACCACACTATAAAACAGCTGGTGTCGATACACCCTGCAGTACATTCCTAGCACAGCAAAGCTTTGTACTTAGCCCACAATAGTGAAACTGAAATAATTTCATAGGATGTATTTCCTTCAGTTTTGTTTTCCTATAACAGTTGGATTAATGGGAAAGCAACATCATTGGCCAATTTCAGTTTATCATAATGGAAGTTACTGTAGGGAAAGGAATGTACAGAATTTCAAAAATGTATTGGGAATGATAGCCTGTAATAGTAAGAGAGATATAGTCAGTGCAAGATACCACTACAAATTTTTGGTTTATAACTCATACAAGCAACTAAGTGCACAAATCCAGCATATTGGGTACAGTTTGAATGGTGTCTAGAGTAACATTATGCAGTATTGGTTGCTGGGACGAGGTGTCAAAATAAATTCACATGTTTAAGTGTACTGGAGGAAGAAAATTACGCATGACGCATTATATTTGATAAATACACAAGCATGTATCCCAGGTAGTAGACAAGAATGACACTGTTATTCAGTTATTACATGCAATGAGTTAATGTAGCAATATTGTTTCTGGTGTTATCTCCACATCCATAAGTAAATAGCTTTTATGCAAAAGCCAGCTTCCCAGATACAGAAATAGGCACTCTGATGGCATATAAAACAGGCACATGTAAACTCGCGACTGCAATGTGAAAGATCAAGCTAGAACACAAAGATTGTGTAGCTTAAGGCACAGCAATGGGCATAGAGAAAGGATGGTCTCTGTTCAAAGGAAGAGAGCTGCCTAATAATTTTGGCACAGATAGCTCTCTGGTCTGCAGGCACTAATTGAGAGAACATTTCAGACAAGTAGTATTTTAATCTTTGTTAGCACATTTGGAGGGGGAGCTAATTTGCCATGCACAACTGGATATGACACATTTCCAAGCCACTACACCTGCAAATCAGGGATTGTCACAGAAAAGAGCTTGGCGGCATAGTTCCTGGGTAACCCCTAGACTTCTTCAATAGCTACCTTCTTTGCCACTTTGTGATCCTCCTTAGGGATGTATCCTCCAGGATCACAACTGCTTGAAACAGATTCACTTTCTTTACTAGACATTGTCTTATTAACAAACATGCACCCCAGCAAAAAAAAAAAAAAAACCAAAAAAAAACCAAACCCAAAACAACACCACCACCACAGAAATATACAATGAGAATATCAGCCAAAAAATGAGCTTGCAAGGAGCCAGAATACTGACCATCATAAAGGCTTTGACAGAGTTGTGCTGGTCTGATAAATGTTTAGTAGCAGCACTCAATTTACAGAGTCAAATATAGAAGAAACCCTCCCAAACATTTAAAACTAATCTATAGCAGAATGAATAAGGCCCTACAGATTGTATATCTGAGGATTATATCATAGGGAATTCTGGGCTTTGACCGCAAGGTCCCATCACGACCTATTCTGTGAGTAGGTATCACATAATATGCAGTGAATATTTCACCACAACACACAGCAAAAATTTCCTATGAGACAGTGTGCCATTGGATAGTGCGGGCACTCACCCACAGTATAGCATCCTTGCATTGATACAGCATGCTGGTGGTGTGTGGATGCAGTGTGTCAGTGCAAATGGCAGTGTGAACGCACATCAATAAAATAGATTTTTGGTTGCACTATACTGCTAAGCTGTATGTTGGTGAATCTTCTATGTGTAGACAAGGCTTGAGAATTGGTTCATATTGGGAAGTCAGTCTGCACAACCAGATGGACTAGAAACGTAAGGCCTGATAGTGTCTATTGGGCCCCACCCTGTTTTGGGAATGGTACAGGACTGCACCATGAGTGGGAGCATTAGGAGGCATTGTGATTCAGGGAGTCTCTGCAGAATGCATTCCCCTCTGAGAGTGGCCAGCTCCTCTGGATAGTAGGGGCAGAGTTCCTTTGGATTAACTAGTGCCGTGGTGGTGTTAACAAGGATTACAACTGTGACCAGCCTGTGCATGGAGCACAAAGAGGGAGGCGGCTTCTTGTGGCTCACTCCATATTGTGCATCCACACAGGTGCCAGTCCTATCTGGTCCTAACATTTTGGAGTAAATAACAAAAGCACCGGGATTTCTTTTTTACTTCAGTTCATGGGTACTGTCCAGAATTCTCCCTCCCTGGCAGGATGTCCTTTTCCCTCCTGGAGACTAATTCTGCTTAGTAAATCATGAGCAAAGAAGAGATAAAGCACAGGCTTTGGATAAAGATAAGATTTGGATTTCTTGAGAAGAAATGCTAACACTCAAAGAAATACGCATGTAGAGATAAGAAAGATATCAAAAATGCCACTCTGATAAGTTTACAAAAATGCTTCTCCTCCCATTCCTGAACTTATACTAATTCCCTTAAATAGCTGTTTAGAAACACAAAAACATACATTAATGCCATGGTAAGGCAAAAAACAAAGAAGTTAATAAAAACAGATTATGATGGAAACATTCAGTCTGAGACAATAATAAATTAACTGGACCAAATTCAACACTTGTGTGAACTTCACCGAGTTCAGTGGAGTTACACTGGGGATAAATTTGGTCTACTTTGTTTAAACCGAGCAAGTCATTATGATTTATTATACTGTAGGTGACAATCAAGAAAATGTTTAATTAAAATGGAAGAATCAAGCAAACGATTTTCTAATTGTTTTCTTATGCAATGTGATTTCACCACATATCATGCTCTTCTTCCTATCTGGTCTACTTTAAGCTCTGGTGCTGAGCCAGTAACCACATCAAGACTTATTTTTTGGCATCATCCTAGCAAACTAGAGATGCAAAGCTAGTGACCTCAATCTTTGAATGGCAGATTTAGTTATACAGATAAGTTTATAAATTTAACAACCTTCAGAACAATCACTATATTATCTCTAATCACTCAATATACAACAGGAAATGAGAAGGTTTAGGTCTGGCAACAAAAAGATGTTTGCCAAGAGATTCCCAGTATTAAGAGGAAGCCCAATGAATTTTTCTCAATGCTAACACAGTTCACTTTTGATAAGTAGTTTACTGTAGAGGACAAATTAGATCTCTCTGGAACTTCCCGTAATGCAAGCAGAAAATGCTGTGTCAAGAGTCCAGAAAAATGGTTTGTATTTACTCTGTTTCTATACTCAGATTTAATAAACCGGTAAGTATCACCCACTTCCATTTCCATGGAGTCAAATACTAAAAGGAAAACTTTCAGAGAAAAAAAACTCTTCAAGAATTAGTTGTCCTTAAGATGAGGTCATAAATATCCTCAGTTTGCAGCTTTTTCACTAAAACCACAGAAACATTTTTGTTTAATGCTCATTCCAAAAAGAGAAGAAAAAACTGCTGATAGGTCTAATTAGGAATCTTTGCAGTAAGCACATTTTTTCACCACAAACTATTGACCGTAAGCAAATAAATGTGAATGTAAAATAAACATCAGTATTACAGAACTCATAGGATGGGTTATACATGGACAGAGAAAAGAGTCCATTGAAGGTTCTAATTTTTTTAAATGGTTGACAATTTTATTCCAAAAACTTCAGCTAGTCTTGCTTCTTGAACTGTAATATTGAGAGGATCTAAATTAGTGATTCTCAGATCTCAGTGGTTCAGGAACCAAATTAGTGATCAACATTACCCAAAGGAGCCACACTAGTGTGAAATCATAGTTTCATTTACTAGATAGATATAGTATTTAATTTACTCTATTATTACTTTATCAACTACAATCAGTTAATAACATAGTAAAAACATCCTGATTAATAAGACTGGTTAGTAATTAAATCACACAGTGTGCTGCAAAGAGCTGCAGGAGACACATTAAAGAGCCTCTTACGGCTCACAAGCCTCTGTCTGAGTATCACTGATCCAAATGATCATTTGTTCTTCTATTTTGGAAAATATAAAGAAGAGTTTTAGAATCAAAGTGTGATGCTTCCCACGAGTACCCAAGATTGTGAAGGTCCTCACTACCACCTGCCCCTTAGGGTGAGGAAGCCTCATCTATGCTTACCAGGGGTCAGCCCCCCAACTCCACCAGCCACAGGCAACACAAGCACTCCCCTCCAGGCCTAAGCAGGCCCAGCTTTCTATTAACAGATTAGTGATAGAGACACCGTCTCCAACCCTTGTGACCTCCAGTGTTCAGCCCCTGATTCACTGGACACTCACTGCATTCACAGATTCACTTCTCCTAAAGAAATAGTACACATCAGATTACCAGTTTCACCTCGGGATCACCATTCCGCTTAACACAAGCACTTAGATACGTTTATAGTGAAAACAAATACCCTGTACAAGTTTATTTATCAAATTATAGCAATTCTAGAAGTAGCACTGGAAGTATTTGAAACAAATGGTTACATGTAAAATAAAATCATAACACACCTTCTAGAACCTAGACTTAATTAACAACATACCATCTTGTCTAATTAAGTTGAATTCACCCAGTCTTTTCAGTGTTTTCCAGCCAGGTTTGCGGTGAGCTTCTTTTCATAATACAGAATACACTGACAGTTCATCTTCTCGGGGAAGGATCCCAGGTGCATCTCAGTATCCCCAGTTATTTCCCCCCCAAATTCATTGTCTCTGCTTGTAAACAGGACACTCCCCTACTGGTTTTGTTTTTCCTGCAGATTTTCTCTCATGTGAATTCAGAATCTTTTCATTAGCATCAGGCTCAATAGTGCAAATAGACCTACACACAGTACACAATAACCAGCCAGAGAAATATGCATCTTACCCCATGGCTGAACAAAATCTATTTAGAACCTTCTGGTGACCAGTCTTAACTCACATACCTTAAGAAAAGTTTTCAATATAGATACATAACTCCTTAAATATCATCCATAGATACATCTCACAAAGATTAGGATGACAAGTGCATTACTGGCTGTTGGTAGAGATCTCACACCTTTTGTAGACATCAGACCCAGAGGGTCTCTGTAAACCCATATGCCTTATGTCCTGGGTCCCTGGGTCACATAAACTGAGGGTACGTCCACACTACCCGCCCGATTTGGCAGGTAGCAATCGATGTTCTGGGATCGATTTATTGCGTCTCATGTAGACGTGATAAATCGATCCCAGAAGCGCTCCCTGTCAACACCAGAACTCCAGCTCGGCGCGAGGAGTAAGCGGAGTCGACGGGGGAGCCTGCCTGCGCCGCGTGGACCCGCAGTAAGTACTTTGTAATTCGATCTAAGATACTTCGACTTCAGCTACGGTATTCACGTAGCTGAAGTTGCGTATCTTAGATCGACCTCCCACCCTAGTGTGGACCAGCCCTGAGAGTTTAACCTTCAAAACAATTTGACAGAAGTATAAATCAACTAGAGAGATTGACATGTATTTAAATTTGTTGTCAATATTAGTAATGACACTGCTGCTTTAAAGATTTTTAATCAAGAAAGCAGGGTCTAAGTTGTAGCAGCATTAGCTCCCTTTTAAACTCATTTGTTACCCATTTCAGCTTCAAAAGTCAAATTGCTTATTACACCAAAGCTCTTAATTATGCTAAAATACCAAAATGCTAATCCAGACAGAACTGATTCACCTTTGCCGGTATGTGTGCTATGTAGATATGAAAAGGAGTGTCTGCTTTGTTTCATACACTTCTGTTACATTCGTTGTCCTGTTACATCCCCTTTTCTGTCACATTGTATAAATTCAACTCATTTTACTCACCCCGCAAATACTAAATCTGTACAAATGACATTTCCCACCTACACCCAGTCAGGAATTACTTAATCCTGGCATATAATTTACACCACTGAAGTCAATGGAGTGACACCAGGATGAAGGTGGCTCATTGTGCTTATCTTTGGGGAGAAGTCTTCTTTAGTCCAAAAGCAGATATAGCCCAGAACTAGTTTAAATGCTTCCAATACACAATGAGCTCTTTTTAGGCCATGAATTTTAATTATTTTTAATTTGTAAGTTGATTGTAAAAATCATAACCAATGTCAGGGCATTTGCTGTTAGGATTTCATTTTTTATACATGAATACACCATTTACTTTGGCTACATTTTCAGTTCCTGTTTGCCTTTGCCAGTAAATTAACTGTGACAGACTTCAGGGAATAGGACCAGGAAGGCACAGGGAGGACTAGTCTGCTCACTCATGCTAGCACAGGTTGGCACCTATGTTAGGCAAGTGTCATTAGCAGTGGTCCAATATTATAAGAGAGTTTCCGGGTTCCTATCTGAAGCAGGAGAGGAAGGAGATCTTGCAGGGAAAACCCCTAGAAACATCCAGTTCCTGATCAAACGGCATGCTTACGTATGATTATTTTAAAATTGAGACTGAAGGCAAACCCCAGAGAGTGGGTGAGTTTTGGACATGAGCTCATGTGTGCTGTGGAGAGAGTGGACTCTACTGATTCACATTAAACTGCCTGCTCTTCTGGGGGTGGTGGGGGGAGTTCCTGTTTCCTTTATTTATCTACCAAGCACAAAAAGCAATATTTAAAAGTTTTAACCACTTTTAGCTTCCTCCAGGGGAAAATATCTATCTAATTTAAAGTCTTTAGAACAATGGTCCCCAAACTTTTCAGGGTCGTGCCCCCCCTTACTCCTGTCTGCTTCCCCCACCCCACCCCAAGCTGGTCCGGAAGCGGGGCTGGAATTCCGGGGAGACAGGGACGTGGACAGAGATAAGGGGGCTGAGGCTGGGGCCACAGTCGGGTCGGGTGCGGGTCCGGAGCCAGGAGCAGGGTCGGGGCCGGGAGCGGGGCCATGCGTGGAGCCATAACCAGGCTCAGGGCCAGGCGTGGGGCTGGGAGCCAGGGCCACAGCTGGGAGTGGGGCTGGAGCAGAGCTGGGAGCAGATCGGGGTGGGGTGGCACTCCCTCATTGCCCACTGTGGGGGATGGCCTGGGCCCCGCTGCACCCCCTCCCCCAAACAATCCTTACAGTTTGGGGACCTCTGCTTTAGAGCAAGATGAATAGAACAATAGAGATGCCTCTACTGGAAGAAATTATTACCTCATGATTATGCATTTGGAATATGTTTTTGTTTCTGATCTCTTACTACAGCTACCTACATGCCTCCAGCTTCCATCCAGGACACATCACACGATCCATTGTCTACAGCCAAGCTCTAAGATACAACTGCATTTGCTCCAATCCCTCAGACAGAGACAAACACCTACAAGAGCTCTGTCAAGCGTTCTTAAAACTACAATACTCACCTGCTGAAGTGAAGAAACAGATTGACAGAGCCAGAAGAGTACCCAGAAGTCACCTACTACAGGACTGGCCCAACAAAGAAAGCAACAGAACGCCACTAGCCGTCACCTTCAGCCCCCAACTAAAACCTCTCCAGCGCATCATCAAAGATCTACAACCTATCCTGAAGGACGATTCCTCACTCTCACAATCTTGGGAGACAGACCAGTCCTCGCTTACAGACAGCCCCCCAACCTGAAGCAAATACTCACCAGCAACCACACACCACACAACAAAAACACTAACCCAGGAACCTATTCTTGCAACAAAGCCCGGTGCCAACTCTGTCCACATATCTAGTCAAGGGACACCATCATAGGACCTAATCACATCAGCCACACCATCAGGAGCTTGTTCACCTGCACATCTACCAATGTGATGTATGCCATCATGTGCCAGCAATGCCCCTCTGCCATGTACATTGGCCAAACCAGTCTCTATGCAAAAGAATAAATGGACACAATCTGACATCAGGAATCATAACATTCAAAAACCAGTAGGAGAACACTTCACTCTCTCTGGTCACTCAGTAACAGACCTAAAAGTGGCAATTCTTCAACAAAAAAACTTCAAAACCAGACTCCAATGAGAAACTGCTGAACTGGAATTAATTTGCAAACTGGATACCATTCAATTACACTTGAATAAAGACTGGGAGTGGCTGGGTCATTACACAAACAAATCTATTTCCCCATGCTAGTTTTCCCCTACTGTTACTCACACCTTCTTGTCAACTGTTTGAAATGGGCCAGCCTGATTATCACTACAAAAGTTTTTTTCTCCTGCTGATAATAGCTCACCTTAATTGATTAGTCTCTTAGAGTTGGCATGGCAACCCCCATCTTTTCATATTCTCTGTGTGTATATATCTATATCTATCTATCTATCTTCCTGCTGTATGTTCCACTCCATGCATCTGATGAAGTGGACTTTAGCCCACGAAAGCTTATGCCCAAATAAATGTGTTAGTCTCTATGGTGCCACAAGTACTCCTCATTCTTTTAGCATTTATTTCGTTTTTCCAGTGTTGTATTCTTTAGAGAAGCAGTTGTGCCATCTTGTGAGCAAAGAACATATAGCAGGAAATACCTCCCTGTTATCAAGACTGTATAACATTGTAACTAAGGTTGCTTCTTTTTCAGCTAAACAGGCATCACTCCTCCTCCTGACCTGTCTACCTTTGGACTCTATATTCTTCTGTTTACAGCTAATTTGACTCTTATCAGCCATGTATATGGAATTGTTTTTACGATCAATTAACTTTAGCTCTCTGCTCTGCCTTATGCCTCCCATTCTTGTTTTCCTGATTCCTATGACACTTTTTCTTTCCCCCTGCTCTTCACTGTGCCTGCGTGACATCTATCTCAATTTTCAGCTCTGCCCCACATCTGTCTCACAATCTTCTCTATCTTAGGGTGTTGTACAGTATCCCATCATCTTTGTATCTGAGTGCCTTCCATGTGACCTCCCACAAAAGATTATTTACCTAGGATTTTATGCAGTTAAAATAAATACATAAAAATAATCAGATGCATCCTTTTAGGGCTCTCTGTCCATTATCTTCATTTTGTGACCCACATCCTCCCTTTCACCTATTCCCACTCTATTATTTGTTGTCATCACTTTATATCTTGTCCACAGTTTAATCCCTGATACTGCAAAGGGATCCTCAAGGATGTACACCATATAAAACTTCATTGGAGTTAAGAGGTTTTTACAACAACTAGAAAGACCTCCCTGTGTCAGTCCCTTTGTAGGATCAGAGGCTAAGGGTCCAGTTTTGCAGACACTTGTACATTTCCTTCAATGGTAGGACTAATGTGAGTCAAATAACTCACTTGCAAAACTATAGGCACTGTCAGGATCAGAACCTAAGGCTCTCATCCTGCAAGCATTTACATCCAGTGGCCCCCAAACTTTTCATGGTTGTGCCCCGCCTTACCCCTGTCCTAAGGTTGCCAACCCTCCAGGATTGGCCTGGAGTCTACAGGAATTAAAGATTAATGTTTAATTAAAGATTATGTCATGTAGTGAACTCTCCAGGGATACATCCAACCAAAATTGGCAACCCTACCCTATCTGCACCCCCCCCACCACCCTCCCTGAAGCTGGGGCTGAGACCACGGCTCCTGAGGTTGGGTCACGGACAGGGGGAAGGGGGCTGGGTCTGGAGCTGGGAATGGAACCGCGGCTGGGAACGGAATCACGGCCAGGGGCTGAGTTTGGAGCCGTGGCCAGGGGCTGAGGCTGGGGGTAGGGTTGGGGCTAGAAGCAGAGCCACAGCCAGGGGCCAAGGCTGGGGTGGGAGCATAGTTGCAGTTGGGACTGTGGCAGAGCTGGGGGTTGAGCAGGACTGGGTGGCGCTCCCTCCCTGTCCCCCAGGGGGGCTGGTCCGGGCCCCACCAAGGCCTCCCAAACATTCCTCTGTGCCTCCCTAGTGGCGCATGCCCCACAATTTGGGAACTGCTGATTTATACTCCTAAGTAGTCCAATCGCAGTCAATAGAACTACCCTTGTGTGGAAAGTAAACATGTGCAAGCGTTTGCAGGACTGGGAGCCTAAATCGTAAACATTTTGGGAGTAGCGTCTATGTCCTTACATCTAACTGTAGAGTGCCCAATATACTTCTGCACATTGTGTAAATAATAAATGTAGCTGGTCAAAAAGTGATTTAAAAAGTCAAGAACATTTAAAAAAAAAAATCCCAAAATGGTTTTGTTTAGAAGTTTTCAGGCAGACCTGAGCTAAAAAATGTTTGCAATTATTTTTTTAAACAAAATGTTTTAGTTTTTCCTTTTTAAACTCCTTTTTACCCTCCTTTTTCTCCTTTTTCCATTCTGCCATGGAAAAGATTTTGGAGGGTTGGGAACAAGAAAAAAAGGAGTAGGAAAAATACAATAAATAAGGGTATGTCTATACTTACCCGTCGCGTCGGATGCGCGGGATCGATGTTCTGGGTTCGATTTATCGCGTCTTGTCAAGACGCGATAAATCGAACCAGGAAGTGCTCCCTCGTCGACGCTGGTACTCCAGCTCGACGAGTGGAGTAGGCGGAGTCGACGGGGAAGCCTGCGCGCCGCGTCTGGACCACAGGTAAGTTCGAACTAAGGTACTTCGACTTCAGCTACGTTATTAACGTAGCTGAAGTTGCGTATCTTAGTTCGATAGGGGGGGTTAGTGTAGACCTGGGCTAAGTTTGGGTTTTGTGTAAAAAAGGAAAATTGCTAAGAAATGAACGTTTGTTTCTTTTTTTTTTTTGTAAAAAAGACCAGTTTTTGACAGAAACATTTCTTATTTGAAAATTTTTGATACCTCTATTTACAAGAAGAACAAGAATAACTGATAAGCCCAGAAAGCAGCAGTGCAAGTTTCTGAAAACGATCTGACAATGTGTCTAGAACACTGAACTAGAAAGACCAGGTTCACAAATGAGACAATTCTTGTCCTGTGAGCTGAGAACTCAGACTTTATGGATCCACTGAGCTATGATTTGTATTCTCATAACCTGCTGTCAGAAAAGCTAACTAAATTCTCTAATACAAAAAGATGTATCTTTGGGATGCTATAAACATTTCTTTGTGTTTAAAGAACAAGTTGACAGTCCCCAAAAATGTTGAGATGAAAATTATTCTGTGAATATACACAAAAGGTTTTAAAAATTAACACTGAAAAAAACCTAGATTAATTGGATTTTAAGCTAGTTTAATTGCATTTCATGTATAGTCTTTGCCATTCATACATGGAACTAATCTAATATGAAATGCAGCAACAAGCAGAAAGTTATGCAAGCTTATCTAAATTGATTATATAATTATATAATTGATTATAGTAAATATTTAACACATTCACATTGTTTTCTTTGTTTATTTATACTTTGTGATTAGGATATCTGGGCTGCAACTCTTTAACGTCTTACTCCCATGCTGAACTTTAAGCATATGAGTAAGTCCCATTGAGTTAATTGGGACTATTTACATACTCAAAGTTAAGCATGTGTATAAGTCATCACAGGACTAGAGCCTTAATTTTGTGTATTTTAAATATTTGTGCAGTTCTTAGAATCAGCATTTTTAAAAAAAGTTAATAAATTCATCCATTAATTATATATAAATGTATTGTGTGAAGTTAGGTTGAAATGCATAAAGCTTGAATGCAATAACAACACTGCTCTACAGCCAAAATGCTTCTGAAATAAATGTAGTCAAACGTTACTAATTCTGGGTCACTGAGAACGAAAATTATGCTTAAAATTGTTGATTGGCTCTAGTTTTCAAGACATGCTATTGGGTCAGTATATACGACCCTTGACTTGGGAATGGCGGAGGATAAGTGAGTTATAAAGGGAAGGGATCTCAATTTAAACCAGAAATGACTAAAATACATCTTTGACTGGATCTATGAATAAATCTATGACTGGGTTTGGACAGTACTTGCTTTTTAGGCAAAACAATGAATGATGCAATCTGAAGCTGGTATTGCGTCATACATGATATGAATTGCATCATGTTATTCCTAGAAGTCATGGATGATGCAATTATAACGAAGCTTACATCACTCTGCTGAACAAATTGCCCTATATCAGCTCTAGAAATCATACAGTGTCGTGCTCTCTTCTTTGTCAGTGTTTGATTTTGCAAAGGGAGACATTTCTGTTTAGCCAAAGTGAGCAGAGATGCCTCGTACTTGTGTGAACAGTGCAGATAACTTCTGCTATGTTTGTGGTGAAGTGACTTTTGCATCACAAAAGCGCAGTATAACCACTATGGTTAAGAAAGCCTATCACCTTGATTTTGGCTGCAAAATTGGAGATCAGGACAAGAGGTGGGCCCCACACATATGCTGCAACACTTGTGCAACAAATCTTCGCCAGTGGTTGAACAGGAAAAGGAAATCCTATGCCTTTTGCAGTGCCAATGATTTGGAGAGAGCCAACAGAGCATACCAGCAATTGTTACTTCTGCATGGTGCCTCCATTGGGAAAGGTGTGTCAAAGAAGAAAAAGTGGACTGTGCATTATCAGAACATTCCATCAGCTATACGCCCAGTACCCCACGGAGAAGGACTGCCGGTTCCTGATGCACCAGAATCATTCTCACTTGAGTCAGACGAGGAAGAGGATGAAACTTCTGGTCCTGAACCATCAATGTCACAGGACCCACATTTTCTCCCATCCTCCTCCTCTGAACCACACCTCATAATACAAGGTGAACTGAATGACCTTGTCAGGGATTTGGAACTACCCAAGAGTGAGGCAGAGCTTTTGGGCTCCAGACTACAGCAGTGGAATCTCCTGGCAGGTGATGTTAGGGTTTCCATGTTCCGTGACCGTCAAAAGGATCTTGTCCCATTCTTCTTCATGGAAGGTGATCTTGTAGCCTGCAACAACATCGATGGTGTGATGGCAGCCCTCAACATCGTTCACAATCCAGATGAGTGGAGACTGTTCATTGATTCATCGAAGACGAGTCTTCAAGCTGTTTTACTGCATAATGGCAATGTTTTGCCATCAATTCCAGTTGGTCATGCAGTCCATATGAAGGAAACCTATGACAACATGAAACAACTTTTGAGGTGCATAAACTATGACCAACATCAGTGGCAGCTTTGTGGCGATTTGAAGGTTGTTGCTCTCTTGCTCGGTCTGCAGACTGGATACACAAAGTACTGCTGTTTTCTCTGCGAATGAGATAGTCGTGCAAGAAATTCCCACTACATCAAGAAAGATTGGCCACTCCGACAGTCATTGGAGCCTGGGAGGAAAAGTGTTCAGCATCCACCATTTGTTGAATCAAGGAAGATTTTGTTACCACCCTTACACATCAAGCTGGGTCTGATGAAGAACTTTGTCAAGGCCATTGACAAAACACAAGCAGCTTTCAAGTACCTCCGTGGAAAATTTCCAAGGTTAAGTGAAGCTAAGATAAAGGAAGGTGTCTTTGTTGGTCCTGAGATTCGTGAACTTCTTCGAGATGATGCATTTGACCATGCACTGCGTGGCAAGGAAAAAAAGGCATGGAAAGCCTTCCAGTTAGTGGCAATAAAGTTTCTCGGAAACAACAAGGCAGACAACTACAGGTTGTTGGTGGAAAACCTCCTCAAGGCATACAAAAGCCTTGGTTGCAACATGTCACTAAAGATAAATTTTTTGCACTCTCATCTAGATTTTTTTCCACCGAACTGCGGAGCACTGAGCGATGAGCACGGCGAGCGATTTCACCAGGACATTGCAACAATGGAGAAATGCTATCAGGGCAAATGGAGCCCATCAATGCTTGCAGACTATTGCTGGACAGTGACAAGAGATGCCCCATTTAATGAATACAAGAGACAAGCCAAGAAGCGCCGAGTAGACACTGAATAGGACTAAACTATGTACATGATAGTTTTTTGCCTTTTGTTTCATCATACATTTGATTTATATAACCCCTTTGCTGATTTTTAAAGTGTTACATAAACAGGACAGGTGAAATAGTATCATGTAAAGCAACCATAAACACATGAAAAGACCTAGGTTTACAATTTATGATTAAAACTCTACTATCTACACAATATACATAGACATAAAATGTAAAAAAACCCTTAAATATCTTAGAAACAGTAGCCAGTTGTTTTAATTGTCATATTTGAATTCAGCACATCAAAATACAGACTAAACAGCACATTTTATTTCTGAAGTAGACGACTTCTCAAAAATTGTAGACCAGTGTAATCCTCAATTTTAAAAGAAAGTATGCTAAAGAAATATTCTTAGTTGTATGGAACTGTATGATGTAGGATGTTTACTTGAGGTTAACTGACCCAAAAAACCATGTATAGTCTTGTATGAACACAAGTCAGATGATAGATCAGCAAACTTTCCTGTGTGAATATAGCCCAAACTGTGGTCCAGGAGCTCCATTCAGGTGGTCTGCGGGTAGTTCCCTCTAAGGTGCGCGCCTGGGCAGCCCCGCACAAGAGAAAAAAGGGCCACCCACCTAATTAGTGGCGCTGCTCAGGGGTGGCTCCACTAATTAGGTGTCTGGACCCTGGAGATGATGCACATATAAGGTGAGGTGGTGAGCCTGGGGGGAATATGGGGTAGGTGGGAGCGGGAGGGGGCAGTGGGGTGAGAAGAGGGGGTGGGGGAATTTGGGATGTGCAGGGCTGCGGCTGGGGGGCAAAGGGGGCGGGCTTGGCTGGCAGCGGGGTGCGGGACATATGCGATAGGGCCTGGTCGGTCCCGCTGGCTCGCTGCCCGGCCCGGCCCCGCATCAGGCGGGCGCTGGCTGCTCGCGCCACCATCTTAGCCCAGCAGCGCGCTGGCCCTTTAAATCCCCGCCGCCGCGGCGCTCGTGCGGCAGGAGAAACCCAGGGCGCCTCGCTTGTTGGCCACCCCGCCGGAGCGCGGCGCGGCTCGGCCCGGCCCGCCAGCAACCTTCCCGAAGGTCGGACAGGGCGCGAGGAAAACAGGGGGAGGCGTCTCCTGAGCGACCTCCTGCCCCGCGAGACCGGCGGCTCCATTGCCCGCTCCTGCGGTGAGAGGGGGGCGGGTAGTTGGATGGATGAGCTGCTGGAAGGAGGGGGAGGGGTGCTGGAGCGGGCTCGTAGTAGGCTGGGTCGTGGTGGGGGATTGGAGGAAGTAGGGATGGGGTGTGGTGGGGGGTGAGGGTTGGTGGGGGGCTGGGTAGTGGTGAGGGGTTGGAGGAAGGGGGTGGGTAGTGGTGAGGGAGGGGGTGGGGGATTGGAGGAAGTAGGGATGGGGTGTGGTGGGGGTGAGGGTTGGTGGGGGGCTGGGTAGTGGTGAGGGGTTGGAGGAAGGGGGTGGGTAGTGGTGAGGGGTTGGAGGAAGGGGCTGGGTAGTGGTGAGGGGGGGGTGGGGGATTGGAGGAAGTAGGGATGGGGTGTGGTGGGGGTGAGGGTTGGTGGGGGGCTGGGTCGTGGTGGGGGATTGGAGGAAGGGGGTGGGTAGTGGTGAGGGAGGGGGTGGGGGATTGGAGGAAGTAGGGATGGGGTGTGGTGGGGGTGAGGGTTGGTGGGGGGCTGGGTAGTGGTGAGGGGTTGGAGGAAGGGGCTGGGTAGTGGTGAGGGGGGGTGGGGGATTGGAGGAAGTAGGGATGGGGTGTGGTGGGGGTGAGGGTTGGTGGGGGGCTGGGTCGTGGTGGGGGATTGGAGGAAGGGGGTGGGTAGTGGTGAGGGAGGGGGTGGGGGATTGGAGGAAGTAGGGATGGGGTGTGGTGGGGGTGAGGGTTGGTGGGGGGCTGGGTAGTGGTGGGGGATTGGAGGAAGGGGGTGGGTAGTGGTGAGGGAGGGGGTGGGGGATTGGAGGAAGTAGGGATGAGGTGTGGTGGGGATCTGGAGGGGGTGAGGGTTGGTGGGGGGCTGGGTAGTGGTGAGGGGCTGGAGGAAGGGGGTGGGTAGTGGTGAGGGAGGGGGTGGGGGATTGGAGGAAGTAGGGAGGGGGTGTGGTGGGGATCTGGAGGGGGTGAGGGTTGGTCGGGGGCTGGGTAGTGGTGAGGGGGGGTGGGGGATTGGAGGAAGTAGGGATGGGGTGTGGTGGGGGTGAGGGTTGGTGGGGGGCTGGGTAGTGGTGGGGGATTGGAGGAAGGGGGTGGGTAGTGGTGAGGGAGGGGTGGGGGATTGGAGGAAGTAGGGATGGGGTGTGGTGGGGATCTGGAGGGGGTGAGGGTTGGTGGGGGGCTGGGTAGTGGTGAGGGATTGGAGGAAGGGGGTGGGTAGTGGTGAAGGAGGAGGTGGGGGATTGGAGGAAGTAGGGATGGGGTTTGGTGGAAGCTGAAGGGAGTGAGGGTTTGGTGTGGGGCTGGGGAGTGGTGAGGGGGTTTGGTGTCCAGAGTGTCCACTGGGATGGGGGCGTAGAAATTGCTGGGAGATAGTGTGTAAGTGCAGGGCAGTGATTGGGTTTTGCTGCAGCAGGAAACCGTCAGCCAACCCACACCCCCAATTTGGTGCTAAGGAGAGCTATCCCAACTTAAAAACAGAGAATAAAATCCTATCCAAGGAACATCAGTGAGCATATGTTTTAAGCAGGCAGGCTGGTATAGGCAGGCTTTTCCAGAGGTTGGGGAGAGCCTTTAGTCTCACATGTTGTGTGTTGCCTGTTTTGTTCAAAACGTTGTTTTTCTGTTTGAACAAGTTTCATGCAACAGAATGTTGCCAGGAACAAGAGCAACCAGAGAAGACTTAGAGGAGCTATTACAGTATTATTGTGTGAAGCAGCTTTCCACTTTTGTGGGTGGAGGGGATTATTCAAGCAGAAATCACCAACTGCCTTGAAAGAAATATTCCTTTTTTTTCAACATTTCTTTCCCTGGTTGTTGTGAGCAGGAACCTTGGTGGTAGTGATTTGAAAAATAATGTTCCAAACAGCTATTCCATAAGTGAGGAAAGGTAAAGGGAAACAAGATGTCATCCACAACCCTTTCCTTCAAACTTCTACATCTCCTTCATTCAAATCCCTTCTAAAAACCCACTTCTTCCATGTTACTCACATGAATTGAGTTCTATTTTAATGATTTTAATGAATCCATCAAGCTGGCATCTGATTACTGCAATCTCTGATTTTCCTTAAAATACATCCCACATTCTGTCAGTGTTTGCCACTCTTGTCTAACTATAGATGTGATACAATAAGCTATAAAAACTTCTGGGTCGGGAGGCGAGCAGCAGAATCCTTATTAACGGAGTCTGAGCTATTACGTTTTTTATTGCTAATATTGTGAACGAGACATTCAAAATAAACTTCAGTTTTTGTGGTCAGTGTTTAACACCTTTTAAAATCTACCTTTTATAACTTATTCTACAGTTTAGATCAAAATGGGATTCATCTTTTCAAAATCTATTAATGAAAACCTGAAGAGTCAACAGGAGTTCATGCTCATGAACTCCCGACTTCAGGTAAGCATTTGTTGTACAGAATCAAGAAAAGCTATTCATTTTTCTCCTGTTTGGAAAAGTTTACTCTTTACATGGAGGTGTGTGAGGCTTAGGGTAGTGCTATGTGATTTTGTTGGTTTAACGTGTATAAATAGGGAAAGTTTATAGCAAAAGTCCTTATAGCATCTTACAGCAGATAAATCCCATAACAGCCCTGTGATATAGGTATTATCCCCATTTTACAGATGGAAACTGAGGTACAGAGATTAAATGACTTTAGAATAAATCATAAACCAGGAATAAATGGTTCCTAAAAATCCAGGCGTGCAAGGATGCCTTTGAATAATCCCACTGAGCTCAATGAGGCTACTCCTTGTGTAAAGTTAGTCATATATTTAAGTGAGTCAGTGGCAGAGCTACTAATAGAATCCAATGCTCTGCTCTAGCTACTGGATTCCAAAAGTGTAAACTGAAATATGTATTTAAATTCTTCCCTCCCCCCATACATAGTCTCATGTTTGTCAGTTGCAGTAATTCCAAGGTAATAGCAAGGCTGTAACTTGTCTCTTTTCCCTGGCCATGTAGCCAGGCTAATAAAGACCAAAGGTTAGGTAGATTATGCTGGATGATTTACTCTCCAGTTTATTATTTATTAGTGTTGCATAATGGAAATGGGGAAGAAAGCTTTTGACACTGAAATCCAGAAGTAAGCAATAGAATTACTCTCTTATCCAGGCAGAAGTGTGGTTGTCTGATGTGCTGTCAAGTATTTTAATAACTTCTGATGGCATGTCTACACTGCCAGCATTTTGGGCTACTGGGTGTGAATTGCAGCATGCACCAAAGTGCTGTGCTGTAACTTCCCTATGGGGACACTACAGGTGCTGCAGTTCACACCCTCATAGTCCGAAATGCAGAGCAGTGTAGACATGCCTCTGACTTTCAGTTTACTGTAAATCAGTGGGGAGTTTATGGTTTAATTTAAAGTTTTCTGTACACTTCTGAAGTTGAAATCAAATACAGTGTACCTTAAAAATGCATCTTTGTTTAAAAATTATTGATGGATGAACTTGGCACTTAAATTGCCAGTAGGTGGCATATTTTAGCTTTTGGAAGCATTGAAGACAAGTAGATTAAAAAAAAAATATTTAAACTGAACTGATTTGGAGAAGATGTTTGTATAATTAGAAATTGGGGGGGCGGCAGGGGAAACCAGGAGCATGAGAAAAACGTGCTGCAGTCTTATAACAAAAGTGGAGAGTAATTACAATCTGGCTAATGAAGAAAAAGCTGGGCTAAGTCTCTTCCACACACACACATTTCCCCCCCCCCCCGCCGTGTGCCACCCCCCGAGTGAATTGAAGTTTTGTGTGTACATACAAAACTTGTACTTGCAGGTTTTATGCATGTCCGACTTTTCCTTCCTAAACATTTTCTGATTATAGTACGTTTAATTATAACTGGTTCTGTTTCTGCAGAGGGAAAGTGCCAACTTATATATGATACATATGTACAGCTGGATTTATTTTTTTGGGGCATGTTTTGATGGAAATTGTGATTGGAGATTCTTACAGAAGGATTACAGTTGCTTTCCTACAAAAACATAACACTTCCCAATTCCTCAAATCCATTGTTACCCAGAATACATTTTAATCTTTTGTTTTTGGGTCAGGAGAAAAGAACATGAAAACAAGAGAACATTTCTCAAAGCAATCTTCCTTATCTCACATCGCTATGAGATGGCTTAATAACTGAAAACCCTTGGTGTTGTCTTACACAGCAGACATAGGAGTAGGTTGTTACTACTTCTCACTTCCTCAGAAAACCTATCATTCACTAAAATACCTGAAGCTTCTTCACTAAGGGCTTGTCTTCAGTATGGGCTAAATCGGCACTGCTGCGATCGATGCAGCACCATCAATTTAGTGGGTCTGGTGAAGATGCAATAAGTCAATGGGAGAGCGATCTCCTGTCGAATTCAGTACTCCACCTCAGTGAGAGCCAGGAGCTATGTCGACGGGAGAGCGTCTCCCACTGACATAGCATGGTGCAGACATCGCCTTATGTAACTTACTGTAGTTTACATTGACTTAAGTTGCATAACTTACATCGGCTTAACCCTCTAGTATAGATAAGGCAGGAATATACTGTATCTACCCAGAGACCTTCGAAGAGCATCCAACTCTACTTGATTTAAAATGCCTAGTCCAAGGCAGCATCAGAAATGTTCCCAGTACTGCTAAATAATAGCTTTGCGTGCTCCATGATTGATGTAAAAAGGGGCACGGGGGGGGGGGGGGGGGAGAAGCACATTGCTGTCTCTCTTTAGTACTATACATCTGGAGAAGAGTTATTTCAAATTCTCACTCCAGGAACACTATGCCTGACAACAGTGCATGACACTGCTCCTAAAAGAGACAGTCCATGGGTTGACTTGAAGCAGGAGGGAATATAAAGAATAAATTGCAGGTGTCCTAATGTATAGAGGAAGGATAAATTAATGTAGTTTTCTGTTTCCTGTCCATCAGGAAGAACAAATGGGTCATTGTATGTTCTCTGGGGCAGGGACTGTTGTGGCGGATGTGGAGCTGCTGTATTATAACCTAAGAATATTGATCTATAATTTTGTGAATACTATAGGTGACCTGGTCAGTGAGGAAAGGGGACTGTAATTATACTGTGTTATTAGACTTTCTTGTATGACTGTATTCATCTACCTTAGTAAGGGGCAGTTGGAAGATCAAGCAGAAAAGCAACACAATGGCTATATAAAAGCAACTTCACAACAAACCCTTGGACAAGGGGAGTAGCTTTTTGCTAAGGCTGGGTGCTTAGGCATCAAAGAGACACTAAAGCACACAAAGCTACTATGGTGCCCAAGTCTCAATTTTAGGAACTACGTAATCCACAAAACTCTTGCTCAGCTGCCACCTAACTCTGTAGGCACCTAAACTCACTTGGTGCCTAAATTTTCATGGTAAACCTTCCCAAGGCACCTGTGTTTCAGCCTTTGAGCATGCGCACTTCTGTGCTGTCTCTGACCTAAGGCCCAGAGTGCTCCACAAACTGGGGGGAAATTGATGGAGGAGCGCCTATCTTGCATTTTGGGCCTGATCCAATAGGTGTACTCAGAGGCCACCTAGCTCATGGAAGTCTCTTTGTAGATCTGGGCCTGAATGGTTAAAAGGACTGGTGAGAATGGCAGGTAGGAGTTGAGTGCTGTTCCTGACGAGAGCAAACTGATGAAACAGACACAGGTCCTGCAAGGGTGCCTGGCCCTTCCTTGGCTCCCTGGAAATTTGGGTTAAGATTTTTTTTCTCTGAAATGCTTTTGATCTAAATAAATGATACTTTGTTGTAAGAGGACTGCCTGGTTACTGGAAATTGTCATAGCTCCTGGTAGGAACAGAACTATAATTACTGAACCTAAGATGACCTGCTGAGGTAATCATGGTTGATATACAGGGGATTGCAGCCTAGGCCCTAGTCTGAGAGTGGGAAAGTTGCCTGATTCCACTCGAAGACAGGTGACCGCACAAGGCATGAGACCAGTTCATAGAGACTGGTGTGTATGTCCGAGGTGCAGTTAGCCTAGTAATTGTGACAGCCTACATGTTTATATAAAGGCACATCTGAACAGGGCTAGCAACCTCCTGAGCATCCCCTTGTGGCTAGAAGTGGCCGCCAGGCAAAGTTCTCCTACAGGAGCCTTCTGCTCTCTGTAGCCTCTACCACAGCTTCCTCTTCCCCACCCTCGCTTTATAGAGACCATCTGACAGGCACCATCAGAAGGCTGTTAATGAGGCACAGGTTGGCTAACCCAGTTCCACCTTTAAGGGCTCAGTGTATCCTCTGATATACAGTAACTCCCCACTTAACATCCTCTCGCTTAACTTTATTTCGCTCGTGGGTTCCTGCTCAATTACAGAACATGCTCCATGTAAAGTTGTGCAATGCTCCACTATTATGTTGTTTGGCTGCCTGCTTTGTCCACAGCTGGCAACTCCCCCTACGCCCCCTCTCCCCAGCGCCTCCTGCCTGCTGACGGACCCCGAGGATCAGCACCTTCCTCCTCCTTCCCCCGCCTCCTGTCCATGGCAATCAGCTGGCTTGCGGTGTTCAGAAGGCAGGGGAGGGAGGAGCGAGGACGCGCCATGCGAAGTAAAGGGGGATGTGGTGGGGGGGGGGAGAAGGTGGGTCAAGGGTGGGGACTTGGGGGAAGAGGTGGAGTGGGCAGGCTGAGGGTTGAGCCCCTCGCCCCTGGTGCTTGCAGAGTAGGGGAAGCTGCCGCTGCTGCGCAATAGGCATCTCCTAGCCTACAGCACCTTCAGCCTCCTTGCCTGTCTCATTGTCTCCAGTGCCAGTGGGCCGGGCCTGTGTGAGGTAAGGCGGGGGAACCTAACTATAGTACTGTACTTATGGCAAATAAAAATTTCCTGGGACCTAAACCCCTCCACCCCCCACCCCCCCAATTTACATTAATTCTTGTGGGGAAATTGGATTTGCTTAACATAGTTTCACTTAGTCACATTTTTCAGGAACATAACTACTGTAGCTGTGTAACCAGCTGCAGCCACCATAAATGTTCATCAGTGAGGTGACCTTTTAAAATATAGCTCTTATTGGCAGGGGAATCATATGTGCATTTGAAACAATTCTTGTGCATTGCCGAAACATGGATACAAAGGGAGCATGTCTGTCTCTTTCCCTTGTCTTCCTGCCCAAGCTTGAGAATTTTGAAGAGCTCATCAGTTGATATCCTCACTCCTATACCGGATCACTTTCTCAGTAGTTGCCTGTGGAAATTGACTAGGACTGTGTGATCCTTATCAGCTTAAAATGTCCTGACCCCTATGATGCTGGGAAAATGCTGTTCTGCAGGGACATAAGTGCGATTGAGCTGATAAGTTTCTTCTGCTTTGAAGAGAGAGACTGACTACGAAGAGGTGTGGGATCCTGACTGGGGAGGGGAAAGACTGGCAGAAGATGACTTCAGCATGACAAAGCATCTGATAGGGTGCTTCCCCACTGGCAAAGGTGGAGCACTTTCATCCTATATGGAGATATGCCTATCTCATAGAACTGGAAGGACCTTGCAAGGTCATTGAGTCCAGTCCCCGGCCTTCACTAGCAGGACCAAGTACTGTCCCCTGACAGATTTTTTTGCCCCAGATCCCTAAATGGCCCCCTCAAGCATTGAACTCACAACTCTGGGTTTAGCAGGCCAATGCTCAAACTACTGACCTATCCCTCCCAATTGGAGGAATATACTCTTAATTGGAGTATCTTAACTTCCAGTTGGGATAGAGTGCAGCAACCCAGCATGACAAAATTGGCTGCATCAGGATGACGATGATTAACTGATCCCTCTGATCTGGATCTTTTAGTCAGTATCAGCCTGTGGAGACGGTCTCCTTTTACCTCCATTATGGCACAGTCATTGGAGAGTTCAGTTAGGATCAGATTTATTAATCTCAATTTCCAGGAATTTCTACTTCAGTCACAGTAAAGGGTGTAATCAACTTCTTACGAGCTGTGGTAGAGGTTAAATGAATGCTTATTATTGGTTTCCTATCATCACAGCTCCCTGGGCCATGAAGCCATAATGACATTAGTTTCATACATACCCATTAACTTTATCTGCTTTCAGTGACACAGTGATAGCTTGGAGAGGGAAAAATAAATGCTTTTTAACAGATTGGGTTGTGGTGTGGAACGTTAGTTCACTTTTATTTTGTCCAAAGAAAAATTAATATCAGTTGACTGGTGTGTTGGAATGGTGGTCTTGCCATACTAGTTCAGGCCAGTAGGCCATCTAGTCTATTTTCCTGTCTTGATCGAGGCCATTATCAGGTGCTTCACTGGAAGGTGCAAGAAACCCTGAAATAGAAAGTTATGGAACATCCCATCATAGAAGAAGTTTCTTCCTAACCCTGGTTAATTAGTTGGCTTATGGCCTAAAGTATGAAGGCTTATGGCCTAAAGTATGCTCCATCCCCCTTTAAAATATCAGCTAATATGTGAACGTTCTCATTGTCCATATAAATATCTAATCCTTTTCTGAATCCTACTAAATTCTTGGCCTCAACATTTAGTGGCAGCGAGGTTTAGACTGTGAAGGTGAAAAAATTTTAATAGTAACAGTTCAATTGATTGTTGTTCAGTTTTTGTTTTTGTTTCCCCTTTGTTGTACTGTGAGAAGGTAAATTAGAGCACCTATGGGTTTCTTAAGTCATCTCTAGTCTTGACTAGTGTAAATTACGTTGTCCGTCCCCCCCCCCTGCAAATTTTGCCATCTCACTGTTCACTGCATCTTCTAAATAATTGCTAAAAATATTTAAAAACACCAGTTCTACTTCATATTTTAGGGGCATTCCATTGTTAACTTTTGCAATGATGAAAGTAACCACTTTATTCCTTCTGCGTTGTACCCAGTTTCTGATCCGTGACAGTTCTTTAACTCTCATACCATGACTGCTTAATTTTTTTAATAGCCTTTGACTTTGTGAAGAATTCTATTACCCAATCTTTCTGATATTTAAAACATGTCAGTCAATCTTCTCCATTCTTTTGTTGAAAAAGAAAGAATTAGAGTATACTGGAGAGGCACACTTTCCTTTACAAAAGCAGCCTTTATTTCCTTCTGAAATTTAGGCAGGTAATTCTGTGCTAGCCTTTGGCTCTGCTTCATAACATGTCACAAGATCAGTATACTTCTCCTTCATAATAACCCTCCTAACAAACCAAGAAGAATATGCATTTTCATCTCCAGTAGCTCAATCTTGTTTCCGTAATTCCATGAAGTACATTTTTTGTCAAGATGATGCTGGATATGTAGGTATTAATGGGAATGATTGCATCACAATTATGTATTGCCATATTCCATAATAAGATTTAGGAAGTATGGTCTGCTAGGGCCAGAAAAAGGTCTAAGCAGATGTGATATTTTTATGAGCCATTGCTATATTAGAGAATATGGGGGCTCCTACTCCTAGGAGTAGGAGGGGAGCACCATGGCCCTCATGAGGGGAACCTAGGGTTCATCTCAATTAGCTAAATTGCAGTAAAATTACAGCTTGCGCTAGAGCTTTACATATGGTAGCCATCTCATTGTAAAAATGTACCTTTCCCCACTGCAGACATATTTAAAGAGATGCTGTCCTTAATATATTTATTACAGAAATATGATTTGAGCAGATGGTTATGCTTTACATTTTGTTTTTAAAATATGCAGGATAGGTTCCTTTTATATTGGTGAGGTACCTCCTTTGTTTTTCTTGCAGAAACTTCTTTTTAGTAGGAGTCGATCAATTATACATGTGTGGGTTTAAAACAGTGTTATATTCCTACCCTGTAATTGTTTACAGGTTGAATCCTGTATCAGCTCTTCCATTTTGCCTGGATTTAATGTCAAGATAGCCAGCTTATAATGAGCCATATCATCTTGCTTGCTCTTCCTGAATATTGCACATTAGCACTTTTCCAGTATTCTGGAATTTTCCTGATATTCCAAGCATTATTAAAAACTTAAATCCGCAGGCCAGAGATCTCCTTAACCAACTCTTTTCCCCCATCCTTGCTTGATATTGCACTCTTACCGATTGCATATTTAATCATTATATATGTATATGAGACTGAGTCATCACCTCACCAATAAAAAAGGAAAGACAGTAACATGTATTTGCTTGCTGGAAGAGCGCAAGATGCCACAGCAGTAAGTTGCAAAATGGTTAATTTAGAGCTGCAGATGCTTGGTTCTGTCAAACTTAAAGAGCCATACCCCAGAAAGACATGCTGGAGGAAAAAAGTTTCTGTACAAGGGCAAATCAGCACAGAGAGATTAGTGGGAACCAGAAAGTCACTGAATAAAGTGTTCATGAGGAAGGTGTTGCTTTAGTGATGTACCTGTCACCTTTGTATCACAGCAGATATTAACAAATATAAGCTATGATGATAAGATACAGTGGTATATAGTGAAAGTCTTGAACTAAGTGAAATTTGACCACGATAGGAAACAAATAATTACTGTAATAGTAGCTTTTTGACTATGGGACCTACTCCCAAAATGGCATTTTGTATTACACAATGGCATTGTGTAAAACAATGTCTGTTTTAATATTTTTCACTGCATTGAATGTTTGTAATATTGACTTAAAGTAGATGTAGATAGTGATAACATGTTGTACACGAGTCGGACTCACCCGGCGGCGCCTCCTGTTGGTTGTCCTTGGGAATTAGCTCGTTCCAGCTCCGGAGCACCCTCTGCAGGCCGGTGGTCCGCTTGACAGCTCTGGCCCTGTGTCCCTCCCAGGACCCCGGTGCCCCTTTAACTAGGGTGCTGCCCCCTGGCAGTACCCCACAGATCTGGGTCTCCCCTAACCCACTATCCCCACCTCGCCTCAGCACTAGGCCACTGCCAGTCACCATCAAGCCCCCACTCACTGGGGCAGACTGCAGTATCAGCCACTTACCACAGGCAAAGGGGGTTTGGACCTGCTGCCTCTGCCTACCCGCATGTTGCCCCTGCAACCCCTGTACCCAGTTTGACCTAACCGTAGGCCACAGCCTGGGGTTTCCTCAGGCTGGAGCTCCCCAGCCCTGCTCCCCTCTAGGTACCTTGCTTAGCCCTTGCAGCCAGGCCCTTCTCCCTCTACAAGCAGAGGAAGACTCTTGGCTCACTGTCCTCTTATAAGGGCCAGCTGAGCCCTTATTAAACTGGCCACAGCTGCGGCTGCTTCCAATCAGCCCAGCTTTCAGCCTCAGCCCTCTCCCAGGGCTGTTTCAAGCCCCTCAGGGCCTGAGCAGGGTGCCACCCCGCTACACATGTACATAGTGATAGCATGCATCTTCTATCTTTCAGTACAGTTGGACATACAGCCAAAACAGACCCATAGCTGGATCAGTGACCTCCTTTGTTTCTTGGTTACCATACAAGTGAAATACATTCAGTGACAAGAAGTAGCCTTGGTTTCTAAAAATCATAAAATCTGTATTGAAAACTTCACTTTTGAGCCTTTGAAACCATTTGCACTAGAAGACACAATGCATCTGTTTTACCACTGTCTTCACGGAATAGACTTTTTTGAAAAAAATTCCAATAAGACCCAGGAACATCAAATCTACTGTTGGCAAAACATAAACTCCAGACTCAGAAAATGTTCCTGCATATTAATCTTTGATAGGAGCCACATAACCTTAAAGAAAGTAAACATACTAGGAAAATAACATGCTTCAGCAAATCTGCTTACTTATAAAAAATATGTTTAAGGTTATAGCTTCTCTCAGTTATGGGAATCCTACCAAATTCAGATCTGTTTTACCTTTTGTATTCATAGTTGTTCCCTGTTTAATAGTAACCTATTTGGATTTGGCACAGATTCCTCATTACGCAGCAAACGACAGAGAAGATTTCATGTAATGTTGGAAGGTAAAGAAAGTGTAATTACTATCCTTGCTTGAGTCAAAAGTTTAAATTATATTTTGAAATTTTATTTGTCGTTTTGAGAAGAATACCACCTTCCGCAGTAATTTATTGAAACAAAGCCAAATCCAAAGCATATTTAACAAAGAATCTCAATATTTAATTATTTCACTGAGCAAGGCATTAAGAAATACAGAAGACTTTGGGAACATCTTGAGAATCCAGTATACTAATAATAAACCAAACAGACACACAACGTTCTTATAGCTTTTTAAAATTAAGGAGCATATCTGATCTTTCTGCGCATAAACCTATTTCTTTGGTTCACTTCACTATGTCTTTAAAGATACTTTCAGCCTTTAAAAAATGTTGAACATATTATACACAGTACACCAGTTAACCTTAGAGGTCTGATTTTCAGTGTTCTTATTTCCATTTATTGAACAACTATTGTGAAAAGCTCTACATTGTTTTTTCCAGAAATTAGTGTATAGTAAATCTAAACATTTAGCAGACTTTGTAATGCATACATTAGTCTGTGGTCATCATGTGTGTGTTGGGTAGGAGAAACACAATCAAAGAAGGATTTAAGCAGCAGGAGACGTTTTTAATCAATGTATAGGAAGCCAACATAGACAGTTGGTGAGCTTGCTTTTTAATAAAGTATAAACAGGTGGGGAAGTGTTCCAACCTACAAGCAGATTATTGCAAAAAACCTATATAATACATATTTTTATTTAAATGTAGCCCCAAAAATGTGCTAGATGCTGAACAGACATAAAGGAAGATGTAGACCTTGCCTGTTTAGTGTGGGGAGGCAGAGGTGGAGGTATTTTAAAGACTTCATATTATTTAAAATGACTTCCGGATCTTTTTGGCAAGTGGTTGCTGAAATGCTGTGCAGGCAAGGAGTAAAGCTGAGACATAAGAACAGACATTAATATGAAGTGATTTTTTTTTTTAAATACTCTTCTACAAAAGGCTGGAAACCCCGGGGAGGAGTGATGTAAATTGTCAACACCGTTGACTTCATTGGCGCTATCATAATTTAGACTAGCTGAGGGTCTGCCCAGGATGTAGAGAGGGCACAAAAGAATATTATCTGCATCCAACAACACAACAAGAAATGTGGTTAGCATTACAGCATACAGGATGTAGCACTATAATACAATTAAAATATTTCATTTAACAGCAAACTGGTATGTTAAATGAAATGGCACTAAGGTGTCTTGCAGACTCCATGCTTTTGGAAATAGATGGAGTAGTTCATTTTAATAATAATGCTCCATCATGAAACAAAAGTTTTACTTTTTAAAATGACCCTTGGGTGCTGTGTCTTGTACTTTAATGAATAATCTATTTTCTCCAATTGTTGCCCCTGGTGAAGAGCTGTAAATTTTGAAATCAGCCTGCTGTAACAATTATATATGACTTGTATATGTTTCAGTGTGAAATAATGTTGCTGTCAAGTGTGGAAGTGTGTATGTAAATAGTTCTAATGCTGAAATTCTCATAACAATATGTCTTGCAGCATTCTTTAGCTATAATTCAAGGTATGCAGAGACACTAATTTATTTCACTAGACTTTAATTTGATGCAATATAAAATACAGGACAAAATATTTTGTACTGGAAAAATGTATCCGATACTGAGTGGGAACATAGATTAATGTAACTAACGTCACTTTTTTATTTCCTTCTTAACTATCAACACTTTCTGTCTTTGGTTTCGGGCAAAACATAACATGATTGCATTACATCTTCGGCTAGTGTTTTTCGTAACAAGCTTGAACTGAATAGCAATAAGTAACAGGAATGAGGTAATTTTCTCCCCATATTCAACAATTTGCTCTTAAGTTTGAAATGCAAATATACCAATTATCTCTAGCCTGCTTCCCGATAAGCAGTGCCTTATGATAATCCCAATGCATGTTTTTTTAGAATAGTAAAGAAAGAAGTAATGAAAAGCAGATCAGGGCTAGCATTATACATTATGGAAGAGGATCGAAAAACTGTGAAGATAACACCAAGAAACCGCAATTTCTCAAAGAAGAAAGTCCTGCTATACTTCAGTGAGATATTGTCCAGGTTAGTATGTTAGTACCAGAGCAGGGTAGTGATCCAATTAATTCAGCAGGGGCCAATACATGATTCCTTTATGGTTTATTTTCAAGCTAGCTCTATTCTCTTTACATACACATACACCCCCCCACCGCCTTGGGTTTTCATTTGTTTTAAAAACACACAAAGTGCAAGTATCTGTCTTGCAGTAATATCACAGTGGTCCTGGATATGGTATAACCTGGCTTTGTAGAGACCAATATAAGAAATTTGGATTTGATGATATGCCCATCAGTTACCAGTGGTATAGTGCTTCAGTTTTAAATTTGGAAAATGACTTCAACTGCTACTCTGAAACCTAGCTTGAGAAAGTGACCAGCCATATAAGTACAATAGTATTGTCTGTGTGTACGGAGGTCAAGATTTATTTTATGGTAAATACTGTGTGCTGTTGCCCACATTACTGCTGCTGCAAGAGGCCTCCATTTTGCAGTCCTTACATAAGTAGTCCCATCAGTGCTAATGAATGCCCTAATGTGAGTAAGGTTTACAGAATTGTGGAATTCTAGTTACCTGCATAACTATTTGTTGCTTAATCTCATTTTTTCAATAAAATTACACACAGACTGCCATTAGTTTTATGTCCTTGCAATAAGATCTATTCCAAATAGAAGCAACTTATTTGATTTATTTCTTATAGGAGTGAATCTAATGAAATTCTAATTATCCTCCAGATGGCTTTATCCAGAGGGTCATATTTCCTAAGGAGCTGGAGTTTTTTCTTTTTCAGTCTTTGCACATGTTTTTCAATCTGTTGTATGCATACTATACTGTGAACTACTAAACATCTGTACAGGACTGTTAGCAGAGAAGTAGAACTATTCATTTTGGATAGAAAGACAGGAATTATACCAACATCTGTGAAGGTGTTTTGGTTACAAGTCTGACTTTTTTGTCTTAATAGTTGTTTTTAGTAATGTCATGACATTTTAATTGGGTTATGGAATCTACCACGTTTAGGATATAGAAAATATTAATCTCTTATTTTGTATAACTACTTTGTTAACATTGAAGACCCAAAAACCTTGAGAGAGATATGAGGAAATGTTGACATTTTTTGTTTATCTTCCAGGCTGTCTAGTAATTTCTCAAGGTTAGCTTTAAATTAGGAAGGTTTTTGTACTTGACATGCAAGTTTTATTGCACTTAAATACAAAAAGTATTAAGGTCTTGATCTTACACCACTTAAGTCAATGGGAATGGGAACTGTCTTAATTTTAGGTCAGATCTTGCCTCAGCTGACCAGCTAAATACCCTAAATAGCTAAGGAGGACAGAAAGGGGGAAACAAACAAAACTAAATGAAGGAATAAAATCTTAATATCTGGCCTTAGTCTTCTACATATGGGAGATAATGAACTGGAAATAACGGAACACCTAATAAATAACCTAATCAGTTAATATCCCCAGATTTGGTTCATACTTCATGTGTTCCTGTTTGTTGTCCCTGTTTGAGGGCATTACTGACTGTCAGGATAAGGGGTCAAAACAATGGGGGAGGGAGAGATTAGGAAAAACTTTCCATTTTATTTGCAAGACTCTTAAAAAGAAAGTTGCATGGTTTTTTGTTTTTGTATATTTTTTATTTAAAAAACAATTGCTTATTTCCAATACATTAAATCTAAAGTCTGCCTACTACTGATCATTCACTATCTGGTTAGGAAAATGAAATGGTTTTTTAGTGGGCAGGTGTGTAGTATTGCTCGGGTCTAGGCAGGGAAAAATGATGACTGGTAAAATGCCAGTGAACTTCAGCACAATCAGATTTTTTTTTTTTTTTACTTTTTTTTTTTTTATGCCTCATCACTTTCACTGACTTAATCATCAAAGAAAGAGAGTTGACATGCAGTTTACAGTGAATTTAGCCTAGGCTTTTTTATTGATTTGTGTGTGTGTGTGTGATCAAACTTTTTTGTGATGATTTTGTTTACACTTCCAGACTTCCCAACTTGTTTTGGAATATAAAAATGATCATTCTCCCCTGACAATAAATGAGAAAATATATTCTTGTAACCATGTTAGACTTTGAGTGATATTTTTTCAAACCAGTTGAAAATATCATCAATCTCACAATTTTTTTCTCAGGTTTTTCTTTGAGAACTCGTCTAAAATATTTATTTTTTTCATCTTCTCATTTTAGCAGAATAAAACCTACTGAAAACAGTGGCTATATTTCTGCTATATACAATAAAACTTCAATCTTTCTCCATCCTTCCCTTCACTGGGAGGTTGGGGAGGAAGAATCACTACATTTGTTATACATCTGACAAGATACTATAGTAATGTTTTATGGCATTTCAATGTATTTTTCTTGAATTAACAAGAACAACCTTCAGGTAATATATGCTGTAATTCAGGAAATAAATTTTCTCATCAGTTTGTGTGTACCAATTAAAATCTAACAAGATGAATGACATAACGGTGTCAAGGAACATTGGAACCATCTATCTCACTAGAAAAAGGCATTTTTGCTGAGAGTATTGTATGCTGTATGCCCATAAGCCAGCGTGCTTATTGTTTTATGAAGAGGCAAAGGACAACCATTTTTTATTAGTTTTCTTGTTTAAAAACAGCAACAGCAGAAGAAACAGAACGAAGACTGATCATAACATACAACTTTTTTGTTTTTTCTTTTATAAATCAAGAACCTTTGTACTGGAGTCAGTCCTGCTGTTAGTGGTCTGGGTGAGATCAGGTTCACACTTTTTTGGGAGGGTTCAGGTAGGGGAGAGGTTCCATAAGGACCAAATTAAGGCATGATATAAGTGGTGGGGAAAGTTGATCAGAAAAAAGGTGTAAGTCAAAATAGTGTAATGTGCACCAATTTTGCATACCCTGGATGTACAAAATAGGTGGAATAGGACTCAACAGGAAAATAAATTAATAGGTGAGTGAAGATAATGACTGCCCACAACTAAAGTGGGGGCAAAGTTTGTCTGGGGCTTACCCAAAGAAAGGCAGCTCTGCTTTGTGCGGGGGTAGGGGAGGAAGGAGGTCAGAAACTGCTGTAAAATGGTGCTCGGTGGTCAGCTTTGCAGCAGTGGCTCACCCGCGCCTCCCCTCCCCCCGGTAATGTGCATAAAGGTACGAAACCTAGGTGGGAAAAGTCCCTTTGCTCCACGTGGCGAGGAAGCCAGCACCCTCCCTCCCCTAGTGGAGGCAAATGGCAGGCTGGGCTGGACCTGCTGTGGGCTTTACGCTAGTTGCCCCTTTTAAAGGAGGACTGGGAAAGAATTTTTCGCGCACCACCGCAATTGGCTTCAGTGGAGTGTGGTTTTTTTCACCTTCCCCACAGCGGGTGTGAGGATGGACCTTTTCTGGTGAGAAGAAAAGGTGGTCGGCCATATGTCGCAACTTTTGTAAGGTTGGGTGGATGTTCAGTGCAGGTACTCCATAGGGAGGGCAGCCAGTGACCAGATAAATGGCCTGGTAAAGGACTTAAAAGGAGGTATTCGATAATGGAACAGAACGGGGGAGGGGGTTGGCGACTCCTATGATTGGTACGGCTGGGAGCCAACACCCCCTGTTCTCATAGCCCTCCTTAACCCTCTACAAGAATGGTGGATGGTAAGGTCCAAGCCATGGATCGGCTGGGGGACCTGGATGGAAACAAAGGGGGAGCTGGTGGAAGCTCCGGAGAATTGATTTGAAATAAGCATGGATTTGCCTGCACTCTAGAGGGGGGTATTGATGGTCTCCTCACTGGAGAAAAGTGATCAGGGCACTCTGCTTTGATGGGGAAAATACACTCCTTCAAATGCAAGAGGATAATATTCCTCACAGAGGACGCTATGTGCAAATATAGTACATCCCATCTTTGATATTGAGAGTTCATTTTCATTTAAAAATAATGATACTACTCTTGTCCAACAAAGGCTAACTTGCAGATAATAAAACTGCTACCTGCATAGGCATTATTTGGCTACTAACTGTACTGTTAGAGTTAACAGTTCCACCTAAGAAATCACCAATGCTGTTGCTTTCATCACTCAGAATTTTCCTGAGTCTCCCATCCCGAAAAGGGATGTCTCCCATTTTAAAAGTCCATCCTACTAACCATGAATTTTGCCTGTAACTTCAATGGGAGTCAGATGTTGTGGTACATACTGGCCACTTTAATTGTTCTTCCACACAAGCCACACCATTTAAAAACTATAAGAGGAAACTGATAGGGTATTAAAAATTGTTACAGTATATTTTGATGTGCTCTATCAAGCAGTACTCGTAATAAGAAATTAAAACCAAGATTAAAAAAAAAATCTTACAACTTGTTTTAATGCTGTCTCCAAATTTTTCTCTACTTTTGACACAAGTTTGTATGTATGCGCTCATGTGTGTACCAATGAAGAGGACTACAATACGCTTTTTAGCAGATAATAAACAAGGAAGACAGAATCTGAAATGGGCATGAAGAAACCTCATCACAGACTAGGTTGTCTTGCTTTAACTGCCCAATCACTGACAAAAAGGAACATGATACATTGTGCAGCCATAATAACCTTTTATACAAGATCGTTTCAGTTTAAGATCCCTGCTTCCCAGGTTTTATTTCTGCTTCAATGCTCTGATTCTTTACCTCTAAAGAGTAACTTCATAGGGCACATTATACACTTGAAGAGAATAGTGGGGGGAAAATACAATGAATCAATAGTTTTGTCAGTGAAGTATTTATTTGTTAGACTGGCTTTTTAAAAACTTTTCTACTGAACTTTACATTTTTTGGGGGGGGGGGTCTTAAACAGATTGCTTTGTTTTGACTGTTCTGCTCTTCTTATCACATAGTTAACTTTATCTATGTTGGAGTAACTAGATTTCTAGAAGACTTTGTACATCATAGCAGTTAATCTTAGCAATATTCTCAAGATTGTTAGGCCTATAAATTGACTTATAGTAGCCCGACAGTTGTCTTATGTTAAAGGCTCTCCCTAAGAATTCTGAAATACAGGATTTTTTTCCAGGCTGTCCTTGCTCTCTCCTGTCCCTCTTGTCCTGCAGATCTCCTAAACACTGTGTGAGCAGGGCAGAGCTTTCTTTTTAAAAACCTCAGGAGGGCTGTGGGTGTGGATTGGGTGAGAGCCATTGGCTTGGGTGGTGGCTATTCACTGGAATCCTGTGGATCTCATGAAGTGTACAGGAGAGAATCCCCAGTAAGATTTACAAGTGTGTGAAGGCAACAACCCTCCTAGAAAGCTTACTGAAGGAGTAGGAGTCCTCCTTACTATGCTTAAGGAAGCTGGTTGCCAGCCCTTGTGTGTGATCTGTTTAGTTGAAAAGATTCTGTTTTCATTGACAGGTTTCTATGGCAGTTGGGTTACATATTGAGATCTACACCTCTGCAAGGAAATGTCCTAGAGACTTTTTTTTTTAAATGAAAACGTACAGGCCAAATCCTTCAGTGCTAGGGGTATGGTTGAACAACTTAGTCATTTGGTGTCTGTATCAAACTAAGTGGAGCCAATGTTTTGTAGCAACATTGCTAATAATAATTTTGAGTTTTGAAATTGTATTTTAATAAACTAAACTTTAGTGCTGGACACTATCAGCTAAAGGAATCCAGTAAACTCAATCCTGTCCTGTCTCTGGGGGTTATTTTTTTTGGGGGGGGGGGCGGGAGAGGGGTTTTGTGTGTGTGTGTGTGTGTTACAAAGTGGCAAAAGTTAAACTTCTTGAAAGGTGATGAATACCTCTGTTCTTAGAGCAGGCGTGGGCAAACTTTTTGGCCCGAGGGCCACATCGGGGTTGCAAAACTGTATGGAGGGCCGGGTACGGAAGGCTGTGCCTCCCCAAAAGCCTGGCCCTGCCCCTATTTGACCCCCCCACCCACTTCCTGCCCCCTGACTGCCCCCCTTAGAACTCCCAACCCATCCAACCCCCCCTGCTCCTTGTCCCCTGACTGCCCCCTCCAGAGACCCCCCCCCATCCCTAACCGCCTCCCTGGGACCCCACCCCATCCAACTCCCCCTGCTCCCTGTCCCTTGACTTCCCCGACCCCTATCCACACTCCCCGCTCCCTGACAGACCCCCGGGACTCCCAGCCCTTCCAACCTCCCCTGTCCCCTGATTGCCCCCTGGGACTCCCTGCCCCTTATCCAACCCCTCTGCTCCCCACCCCCTTACCGTGCCGCTCAGAGCAGCGTGTCTGGCGGCCTGCCGGAGCCAGACACGCTGCCGGAGCTCGCAGCCCCGCCCCCTTACCATGCTGCTCCGAGCCCCACTGGAGCCAGCCACGTCGCCGCAGCAGCGCTACCAGGCAGTAGCGGCGGGCCAGAGCGCTGCCCGTGCTGTGGTGTGGCTCTGGGGTGACAGCAGGGGCGGGGCCGGGTGGAGCCTCCCCGGCCAGGAGCTCTGGGGCCGGACAGGAAGGGCCCGCAGGCCGTAGTTTTGCCCACCCCTGTCTAGAGTGTCAGAATTCATGAACTCCTTTTCAGTTCTTTTCAAATGTCTTGAGATTTAAAAATAAAGTGCCTTGGACCCAAATTTTGGGGGAGAGAGGTGTGAATTTGAGACAAGGGCTAAAACTGGACTTATAATAGAAACTGAAGTTCAACCTTAACTATATAGTAGCTACTGTTCTCTAATAACAAGACCAGAAAGAGAAGATGGGAGAGCCCTCAAATGTATGTTTAAAATGTAGGGACAGAATCGGTCCCTTTCTCCCACCACTGTATATCACTCTGGCAGCATATAGGGGCCGTACAGGAGCTGTAGTTGGCTGCAGGAGCATTCCCATGGCACAGCATAAGGCTGCTGTAAGTTACCATACACTGCCTATCCCTTACAAGCCCCAGGCCACAAAGGGGTAATGCCATGACACATGGTACTGAGGGGATTCTGGGCTAACATAAATTAGAGCAGCAATGTGCTGCTCTAATTTGTGCTGTAGGCTATTTGGGCCCCCAGAGCAGCCTATCTGGGGAATGCAAACATGGCATAAAGCCATCTTTTCCCTACACTTCCTATATCCTGTGCTGCACGTTCTGTGCCTCATAGAGGCACCGCACAGAAATTAAGCCATTGCCAGGAGATTACGTCTTGTACAACAGTCAACTTGGATGAGTGTCATTTCAGGGGTTTACACTTCGTGTGTGTTGTGGTGTTCTTTCAACAAGTGGTTTAAAAGCAACACCAATATAAAGGATTTCCTTCAGTAAAGTGTTGTGCATTAACTTTTGATTGGTATTGTGAAATAGGTTTCCTCTTTATTTTGGTTTATTCCAGGCCTGCACAACATGCGGCCCGGGGGCCGCATGCGGTCAGCGTGGGCTCACTGTGCGGCCCGCGGGGGGGTGAGTAGGTGGGCTCACTGTGTGGCCCAAAATCTGGGACTGTGTCCGTTGGTCCTTTTTGCTGCTTGTCTCTAGGCTGAGGGTTGTCCCAATGCTGCAAAGAGGGTGTTCCCAAAGGAAGGTGCTTGCTTCTAACCCCCGAGGCCGTCAGTATGTCTGTTCTTCTCTAGTCAGCCCACTTGACAAGTTTGATCGTCCTTGGTCTGGTTCCCATCCCCTCTCCAAGGGTTGCAGCTGTCTGGAGGTGCCTGCCTTCCACGCCTTCCTCATTCACACCTCATTTATTCAACAGGGCAATTGAATACAAAGTGGTGCGAAGATCTTATTCTACTTCTAGCAAAAAGACATTTTTCTTTTACCTTAATTATACTACCTTAGGGGCCCGCTATAACATATTACCAAGGTTCAATACAAAGTCATAGAAAAGTTATACAAAAATGTATAATGCAGAGTTTATCTACAACTGCATTGATTGACTGTTGTGTGCAGTAATATAGTGATCCCTGGGGGGGTGAAGAGGGGTGTGATGGTGGGGCCGAGCGGGGAGCGTCCTCTTTTACTGCTGTGATCTGGTCACCCTATGCGCGCTGTTTCTTTCCCCCTCTACAGGCTTCCACACCCCAGCGCTGGGGAAGGAGGGGTTGTTTCCGCGGGGCAGGCGGCGTTGGGGGGTGGTGTTTCCACGGGGCCGGGGTTTTTTGGCCCTGAGCTGTTTTATTTGGAGTAATATGGCCCTCGCCGCTTTCCTAGTTGTGCAGGCCTGCTTTATTCTATGTAAATATTTTTGTAATTAACTTTTAGGTTTTAAAAAAGTTTTAGTCAAGTTATTTTATAGGGAGCATCGTTTTTGCAGTGCAGTTATTATAATTGTAATTGCTCTATGTGCTACAGTCTGCAGTTTACTCAGATGAAGAATGCTTGCAAATAGGCTAGGAAGAACTGCAGTATAAACCATTATTTAAACTTGTTTTGTTTAATAACTTGCTACTTGTGGTCTCGAAACCTGACTCTTGGTTCCAAGGTGTTAATGTTGCAGTAATTACTTGGTGACTGCTTAGTTCTATGATAAGTTATAATTGTGTTGTAACTTAATCCTTTTAGCGTATTTTGTAGAAATGAGTAACATTGATATTCTCCTTTCCACTTGGTTTCTATAATTGAATAACAATTCTTTGGAGACAATTCATAACTAAAATTTGAATGCATATATTTATGAGCCAGGACTATTAGATCTACTCCCTGGTCTGTCACAGACTTCCTCTGTAACCCATAATAGTCATCTAGGCCCAAGTGTTAAAAAAAAATTGTGCATGAAACACACAATGCAGGGGCACAGATTGATGTTCATATGTGCATCTTGGGATGTGTATGTGCAAATTCCAACTTGCATGTGTGCACTGGGGAGGGGTATATGCATCCAAGCAAGTCATGCATAAGTTTTTTGAAGACGTAGGCCCTAATTTCTAAGTAACTCAAGGAATGGTGGAAATTTTTTTTTTTAGTTTAGAAAGTGGAAGGTACTATGTGTGCTAAGTAATACTATTATAAGGTTGCATCAACTGTGGTAATTGTGGCTAACAAGTGCAGTGGACTGACCCTTGGACAGAATCAAAAGATTAATTTGAAGTGGAGATATAGATTGGTTATTTTGAAATGTGAAGGGATTGTTTCTTTTTAAGATGGAAAAGAAAATTAAAGGAGGGGCTGTATTCCTTCCAGAAGAGACTACCTCCTTTCACCTCCTGAACACCTTTTGATCAGGGTATCCTCCTTGCTTGCTGCACATCACCTCTCCCAAGAAATACGACTCCTCTGCAGTTGTGCTGCCACTAACTGGCTGCCTTTCAGCCACGCCTGTGTCCTATCCATTCCTCTGGGGAAACAGCATGAAGTGTCTTTTCTTGCAGAAATACCACGAGGTATAGTGTGGCTACTCTCTCCCTCTGTCCCAAAATACCATTCTGACCTGCAGAACTGCAACAACATGGTGCTCAAGAGGGACTTCCACAAGCTCAGGGGAGGTGGGGATGCATCATTCTGCTTTGGCTCGGCTTCTCACTTCTTCTGTAGACTAATGGTCCTTTGTATATTGCTTTTTCCTGCTTTTTTGCTCCCTATTGCACATCACAGAAGAGGGGAACATAGGGCCCAAATTCTTTTGATAAACACGGCCCTTAGACTCCCTAAAGGGCACTGCAAGATAAATACCAGACCGGTGTAGAAGTCGTCTTTCCTTCAGCAAATACATTTTCAAGCACTACAGCAGAAAACAACAAAATAATCTAAATTATTGGTAACTTCCAGCCTATCTACTATTTCTCAACTTGTCAGCAAGAGAGTGCTATTTATTCTTCACAGGTTGTCAAAGTTGATTAAATTACTGCAGATGAGACTGTTCTCCCACAAGATTTTAATCAATGAAATACAGGTTCAAATAATGTCTTCTGTGGTTTGACATCATTGTGACTGTCTTAAGAAGAATCAATGGAAATGATAAGGATGATTTACCCCTGCCTAATTAATAACATTATCAGTTCACAGGCACTGACTGCCTTTTTTTTCCCTCCATCTGTCACATTTCATTTTTTCAAATTGATTTCCTTTTACTGTAAATTGTTTACATGTTTCAGGCTTCAAATGCTTGACTATTCCTAAAGTTTCTCTCATCCAGAGTATTAACTAATAAATATATTTACAGTAAAGTGGAAAAAATCATTTTAAATAGGCCCCTTGGGAGTATTATAAAGTTTTAATTTTAATTGCTATTAATACTAATTTTAAAAATTTCTTCTCTTCATTCCAAAACCAACATAAGAACTTACTCCTATTTGTATGTAACTTCCCAAGATGATAGTGTACCAATTTTACATGTGTGTGCATTTGTGTATGTGCACTCAGCCGTTTAGAAAGGTTTTGGGTTTTTTTTATAGATGATCCATAGAATTTTATGCCTATAGGCAGCTCTTCCCCTCCACTAGCATTTGCTCCAAAAGTCAGAGGGCCTGATTCTGGTTTCACTTAAATGGATGTAAATCCAGAAGTAACTCAATTGATTTCAGTGAAATTAGTGTGTAAAAACCAGTATTCTAGGAATATTGGTCTAAAGTTTCTTAGCAACATGACCTGAAAGTAATCTGTTTGTTCAGGCTTTCCCTAAAGGGGTAAGTTGAGGGGGGGGGGGGGGGGAGAGAAAGAGATCTTTTATTTCCTTATAGTTGTGTAAAATATTTACTAAAAACTCCTAGAGAGTATTATGTGATGATATAATTAGAAAATAACTACAGTATACACATGTATATTAGAGAAGTAAAGGCTGAAATGCGAATTAGAGTTTAAAAATGGGTGTTGAGTATTACCAAGATCTTTTTCACTGTTTGGTCTGTGGGTTCATGCAGCTGAGTTATACAATGTGATTAGTTTAGCTAGAGCAGGGGTGGGCAAACGTTTTGGCCCAAGGGCCACATCTGCGAATAGAAAATGTATGGTGGGCCATGAATGCTCACAAAATTGGGATTGTGGTGCGGGAGGGGATGAGGGCTCTGGTTGAGGGTGTGGGCTCTGGGGCTGAGGAGTTTAGGGTATAGGAGGGTGCTCTGGGCTGGGACCGAGGGGTTCGGAGGCGGGATGGGGGTCAGGGCTGGGGTGCAGGAAGGTGTGCAGGCTCCGGCTGGGGGTGCGGGCTCTGGGGTGGGGCTGGGTATGAGAGGTTTGGGGTGCAGAAGTGTGCTCCAGGCTGGGATTGAGAGGTTTGGAGAGCGGGAGGGGGATCAGGGCTGGGGCAGAGGGTTGGGGCGCGGGGAGAGGCTCTGGGGTACAGGCTCCGAGTGGCGCTTACCTCAAGCGGCTCCTGGAAGAGGCAGCATGTTCCTTCTGTGGCTCCTACGTGGAGGCGAGGCCAGGTGGCTCTGCACACTACCCCATCCATAGACACTGCCCCTGCAGCTCCCATTGGAGCACCGGAGAGGGCCATTGGAGTGTGTAGGAGCCAGAGCAGGGCCATGCTGCAGCTTCCAGGAGCTATGTGATGCAGCCCCTGACCCTCCGCCCCAGCTGGAGCGCTGGAGCAGGGCAAGCCGCAGACCCTGCTACCCAGTGGGAGCTCGTGGGCCGGCTTAAAACAGCTTGGAGGCCAAATCCGGCCCAGGGGCCATAGTTTGCCCACCCCTGCACTAGAGCATTCTTAAGTCTGTGCTGCAGAGCTGATTTACTTGGGGCTTGTCTACACATAATTTTTGAATTGATTCAACCGTAGTTGTTTTATAAATCCATATAATTGAATCAGTGCAACCCTTAGTGCAGATGCAGTTTATATCAGTTCTTCTACAATAGCATAATACCAATATAGTTAGATTGGTACAAAAAGTGTGTAGAGCAGCCATTAATCTTCATCTAGGAAGGTTGCACAGGCAACCTTAATTCCGGCATTTCCTAACTTAGTTTTGTGGAGATATAAAAATAAAATCAGGGATATGATTAATTGTTTAGTGGTCCGTGGATGAATGGTGGCCTGCACAAAGCTGGTCATATGGTGCTGTCTCTTCTTTCCAGCTAAGAGAATCTGAGTAAATGGTCGAGGAGACTAAAATAAAATAAATATCAGAAGTAGAATAATTGATTCCAAAGTATCCCAAAATACTTATCACCGTAATACCAACTAAAAATCCATAAACTCTAGAATCATAGGGTTAGAAAGGATTGCAAGGGTCTTCTAGCCTAACCCCTAGTCAAGATGCAGGTTTTGTTGTGTTTAAACCATCCAAGCCAGATGCCTATCCCGTCTCCTTTTGAAAACCTCCAGTGAAGGAACTTCCACAACCTCCCTAGGCACTGTGTTCCATTGTCCTACTGTTCTTACAGGTAGGAAGTTTTTCGATTTTACTCTTCTACATAAACAATTGCATGAAGAAATTAAATGGTGACAAATCGGGGGGGGGGGGGGGGGAGTCCTCAGTTACACCTGTGCAAACTCACTTAGGGTACACAAATGTAATTTAGGGTATAATCTGTAGACAGTGGAGCTACACAGGTACAACAGAGGGCCTGATTTGTCCTGCAGAAACTTTCACCGATAGTTATGCAAGAGATGGAAAGAGAAGCTTAGGGTGAGTTTGCAGAGCTGACTGTAAAAGAAAACATCTTTTTACTTGCAAATTTAAGATGGAAATCAATGAAAATGGAACCCCATGATGTCAATCTAAGGTACATTCTAGATGCAAGATAAAAGATGATGAAACTTTGGCAACTGTTCACACTATTAAAATCACGATCGGGCTGAGAATGATGGGAAAAGTTAGAACTGCATATAAAAAACTACACTGCATGCACAAGTAGTAAAGGCTGGTTTTTGTGGGGAAAAAGTATCTTTCTTCAATGTATACTGTTTCTTTCATGGGATATAATCTCTAAATGCTAATAGACAGCTACTGATTATAGCTTTTACTTACATGGATAGTCATTTTGAAGCTGATAGGTCTACGTGAATAAGAGTTTGCAAGATTGGGCCTATAATCTTAATGTGAAATTGAATGTGAGAAGTTAAAAATGATAGTGAAGAAATAAAACTGTGTACTGTACAATGTTTGCATTTGTGGGTCAATTGGCCAAGGAAATAGCCTCTCAGACCAATTATGTCAATCTAGACAAGATACAGAATGCATGTTTTAAATATGCACTTTACCTATTTTTAATTATTTCTTACCTTGTGCATGGTTCCACACTTTAAAGGGTATGTTTTTCAGTAAAGCAAACCAGTGCTCAGGCCACTTTTAAAAGTCTTGCTCCTGGTTTTGCTTTTTTAACTGGAGAGGATGAATATTTTCAGGACCTAACATATGAGAAGAAAAGCATAATAATTATTTCTGGAATTTAAATGGTTTGTCACCAGGTTATACTCATTCAAAGATACGAGTTTGTCTTTTGTGTGCAAAGAAGAAAGTGTGGAGCATACATGCTAACTTAGAGAGAGAGAGAGAGAGACTATAGTATAGAGCTACATAAATCTGGGTCCAAATCTTAGTAACAAGATTGTAAAGGTTTTTATTTAACAGTACTATAAATGCTGAGGCATCTTCTAATAAAACAGTCATCAAGCATTTTTTTTAACAACAAAAATATTTTTTGTGTAAAGAATGGACTAAATTCATCCCTGGTGTAAATGCCATTGAAGTTAATGAAGTTACAGCAGGGATGAATTTGTCCAATTGTCACTAGGTTTCGTTCATGCTGTTTCACGCTGTGGTTTAGTTTTTGTCAAGGTTGGGTGTCAGTTCAGTTGACTTTCACTGAGCATTTGAGTTGTGTTTCTTGCTACATTGATAAGATACTTGTTTATTAAAGGCAAAATCTTTCTGAACCCTGAAGTAAGGTCATCTTTCTGAAATCTCATATCAGTGAGAATTAAAATGTCCATCCTTGTAACTAACCAAGGCAATGTGTGAAAATGACGTTTTTCTAATTTAAGGAAATTTAAATGTAACCTTTTTACATGGATGGAAGAACAAGAGTCTATACCTTTCACAGAAGCTAACAGCACGTTTGGATTTACATGGTTACTTTTGCAAAAGGGCAAACTTCCTTTATTATAAATAATACAAACCCCTTTATTTTTGTAAACCTGTGTTTTGTAAGCCAAGGTGTGAGCAGAATTAGGACCTGATCTAAGACCCTAGTGGGAGTCTTTCCACGGACTTCAGTGTGCTTTGGATTAGTCCCTTTGGGACGAATTATATGAATAAAGAAAGTTTTCTTGCCTATAGTACAGATCCTGATGTCCTTTCTCAGACAGAATTTTCACAGTCCTCATTGGGAGTTTTGCCCAACAAGGATTGCAGGATTTGGCCCTCTTTATTTATTTAGATGCTCCAGTGAAATCCTGCTGAATCAATATAAGTAATACAAATAACATTGAGCATTAGCCATAGCCTATGTGCACGTTTTGACAGGGAGCAGCTTCTTGAGAAACCTCCATTTAGATAAATATGTGATGTACCAAAGAGGCCCAGTGGTACTGGAGAGTACATACTAACCTGGGATTCAATGGTCTCTATCACTGATTGTCTAAAGTTTTAAGCTTCCTTGCAAAGTAGCAACTGATAAAAATACCTTTGTTTTTGAGATACCTCAGAACTATATTAAAAACTACATTAATACACTTAATTCCTAATACATGCCTTGAACACTGGCACATATGATAAATCTTTGTTTAGGAGAAGTCTGTTCAAAAGTCAAAGAATTAGAAGTGTGTGTGTGGGGGGAGAATTCTGCATAGAAAATTACTGGACTTGTATAGGGTTAGCATCTGTAGTTAGTATTTGCTGTAAATTGAATAATATACATTAAGGAAAGTTTTATTAAGAGGTGACAGAGTATGAAGAATGTGACTGTACATAATCTGGGGTTTTGTTTTGTTGTATAATCCAAGTTTTAGTTCAGTGGTTCTCAACCAGAGGTACGTGTACCCCTGGGGTACTCAGAGGTCTTGCAGGGGGTACATCAACTCATCTAGATATTTGCCTAGTTTTACAACAGGCTACATAAAAATCACTAGCGAAGTCAGTACAAACTAAAATTTCATACAGACAATGACTTGTTTATACTGCTCTGTATACTATACAGGGATATGTAAGTACAACATTTATATTCCAATTGATTTATTTTATAATTATATGGTAAAAATGAGAAAGTAAGCAATTTTTCAGTAATAGTGTGCTGTGACACTTTTGTGTTTCTGTGTGTGATTTTGCAGTTTGGTGAAACTTGGGGGTACGCAAGACAAATCAGACTCCTGAAAGGGGCACAGTAGTCTGGAAAGGTTGAGCGCCACTGTTTTAGTTTATAGTAAATGATAGTTTTATAACCTGTAAACTCATAAAATAACTCTGGGCTTCTGAAACTTGACATGGGAGATTTATAGAAATGTGTTCATCTGACCTTGTGCCTGTAATTCAGTAACTGGTTTTCCTCCTTTTGGTACATGGATTACAATGTGCCATCAAAGTATAACTTTTATCTTTAAAAGTAGTGTTAAGATCCTATCTGGTTTACTTTTTGTACCTAAAATTTTCAGTCTTTTATTCACTTGCTTGTGACTGACTGACTGTTGCAAATTAGATTGTACTTGCTTTTCCAATAACTACTGTTTAGCAAACTTCTGTTTCCGAGGCCTTCAACAGATGTTCATGCATCACATCCTCTTCCCTTCTCCTACCACCCCAAATCAAAGACTCATTTATAGAACTATGCATTTTAGGAGCACAGATTATTTATTGTTGTTCAAGTAAACAAAAAGGCACTTCTATATTTTCCACATCAGTGTGTATTTTGCACAAATAACCAAATTGAGAGGAAAATGGAGGTAATTATATTGATATTTTATATATAATTTTGTCTTAGTCATTTCAGCCCTCAACAATTTGCCAAACCTCTGATATTAGGGTCCACAGTGGAGCTAATTAACCAGCAGTGTTGCGGCTTACCTCAGGTTGCAGATGAGTGACAAAATTTAATCTAATTATTTTGATATTTTATTAAGTGGTTTATGAGCCACTACATAATTACCTCTTCTGAAATTTAAGTGGCCTGAAAATTATGGATGTCCGGAAAATTGTCTGTTGATGATGTTTATAATAAGAATTATTCTTTTTCCAGACTTTTACTCTCCAGCTGTAACAATTTGCTGAGACTTTACTGAATGAAGCTTTTCCTATGAACAATTAAATATAATTAAATCTGTACCTTATTATGTTTAACAAATTAATTCTACTCATCTGGTATCTTACCTGTTTATAAATAGGCTGGCAAGATCAGCATAGTATGAAGGAAATAATTAGTAACAATTTAACTTAAATTGTTCTGTTCAAGTTACATCCATAGTGATATAGATAACTAAATTAGTGGGAAACCAATTACAAAAGTATAAAAACATTCTCACATAAGACAATAGGTAAAAATAGTACATCTTATGTACTAGATGTATAACAAGGGAACATTCTGTACACTTACTCTTTGTGTTCTTAATGCTTTTTTGTCCCTCTCCAGAAGGTGTCATTCTTCTTCGAGTAGTGTCCTTGCGGGTGCTCAACTTTAGGTTTTTTAATGTGCCCCTTGTGCCCCGTACTGAGGCTATATAGGGCTGCATGGGAGAACCACCCTCAGTTCCTTCTCAACCGCCTTCAGCCAGAGATGGAGTTTACTGTATGTCTGTTCCTGTTCCCTCTTGCATTAGTGTTTTAGTTTTTATAGTTAGTTCTCAGCAGTAGTAGATTTAGTACCTTATAGTTGTTGGAATTTGTGTTTTCCCCTTTTCTTTTTTTAATATCTATACATACATACATATATATACACATATGCACACACACACACACACACTTACTTTTCTTTTCCCCCTATTGAGAAGCTTGAACAATTTTCTTCTGTCAGGGATACCAGGCTCCCTAACCCAGTGGTTCTCAATCAGGTGTATGTTTAGCCCTGGGAGTATTCTGAGGTCTTCCAGGGAGTACACCAACTGATCTAGATATTTACCTAGTTTTACAACAGGCTACATAAAAATCACTAGCGAAGTCAGTACAAACTAAAATTTCATACCGACAATGACTTGTTTATACTGCTCTATATACTATACACAGGTTCTCCAGAGCCAGGACCTGGGCTTGCTACTGACTTACTGATTGCTCAGCCCCTGCTTAAGGGCCTGAGCTGTGGACTGCTTCTTGCCCCGCCCTGACCAAGGGCCCAGGCATACTGACTTACTGATTGCTCAGCCCCTGCTTAAGGGCCTGAGCTGTAATTGCTTCTTGCCCCGCCCTGACCAAGGGCCCGGGCTCACTGTTAACTGTGCTTATTCCCCCAAACCGTGACGATATAGCGGGGCGGTCTGGTCCGCAGCCGCCCCAGAGAGGGCTTGAAACCCCTACATCACCATATTCTTTAGTGATGGATTGTTCTGAAACTCCCACCTCCTCAAAGCATTACTGCTAGGGAGTCACCTAAAGTGAAGCACCCACAGGGATACTACTTAAAGAAGAGATTACTGATATTGTGCAATAACTGGACTTTTGAGAAGTGTCCCCACCAGTGTGTGCGTCATTACCCAGCCTCCTCTGCTTTGCTTCAGAGCTAACTGTGTGGGCTTTGCAATAGAGAAGAAACAGGGTGGTTCACCTGTGCAGCCTTGGTACAGGGCACGAGGATGTGTAGGGTGCATGCACAGTCCAAATGGGCACTGCTACCAAAATCTCTGGTCAAAGGTCCAGAGACACACATGTACCTAAAGTGGAGCACCCACAGGGGCATACATCTTGAATTACTTGGGTGGTATATGGGTGTTTTTTAATGTAGTCCATTTTCAGCTCAAGCTAGAATTAGCCAAATAAATATTTTAATCTTTGAGACAGGCTGAAACATAATGGGAAAAGCAAAGTTCCTAACTTTTAGATACCCACTTGTACTCTGATTTAAGTCAGCATATTATCTGTTGTGACAAAGTTCCTCCTCTACCTCGGTGGGTCCTGCGCTTATTGGCGGATTTTTGTTTGCCTCAGAGATCTTCCCCTCTGGTGGAACCCACAGTCCAGATCAGCTCCTCCTGTGTCTGATTAGGAGTTGGGAGTTTTGGGGGGAACCCGGGCCCGTCCTCTACTCCGGGTTCCAGCCCAGGGCTCTGTGGATTGCAGCTGTTTAGAGTGCCTCCTGGAACAACTGCACAACAGCTACAACTCCCTGGGCTACTTCCCCATGGACTCCTCCCAACACCTTCTTTATCCTCACCACAGGATCTTCCAGCAGTACGTCCTCTTACTCTCAGCTCCTAGTGCCTCTTGCTCCCAGCTTCTCACACGCAACCTCCTTCCACAGCTCCTCCCCTCTCACTGACTAACTGGGAGGCTTTTAACTAGTTCCAGCCAGTCCTTGATTGGCTTCAGGTGTCCCAATCAACCTCCCTGCCTTCTGGAAAGTTCTTAATTGGTCCCAGGTGTCTTGATTAACCTGGAGCAACTGCCATAAGGTATCAGGGATTTGTTTAGCCTGGGGCTAACATACTGGTTCCTTACCACTTTCCTATAGCCCTCTGGCCTTGCTCCGTCACACTGTATCTAGCGGGACAGGCTTTGTAGTTTTCTGGTATTTATGGTGTTTTGTGTTGCAGAATAGAATTAATAGACAGTACACACTACAGTAACTCCTCGCTTAACGTCGTAGTTATGTTCCTGAAAAATGTGACTTTAAGCGAAACGATGTTAAGCGAATCCAATTTCCCCATAAGAATTAATGTAAATAGGGGGGATTAGGTTCCAGGGAAATTTTTTTCACCAGACAAAAAACTATATTTTTATATAGATACATACACACACAATAAGTTTTAAACAAACAATTTAATACTGTATACAGCAATGATGATTGTGAAGCTTGGTTGAGGTGGTGAAGTTAGAGGGTGGAAGAGGGCGGGATATTTCCCAGGGAATGCCTTACTGCTAAATGATGAACTAGCATTCGGCTGATCCCTCAAGGGTTAACACATTGTTGTAAATGTAGCCTCACACTCTACAAGGCAGCACAAATGGAGGGAGGGGAGACAGTATGGCAGACAGATACACACCATGTGTGTGAGAGAGAGATGTGCATTGCCCCTTTAAGTACGCTGACAACTCTAAGTACACTGCCTAAGTAGATTAGGAAGTTGAGACAGCAGCTGTGGCCCACAAGCTCCCTCTGTCCTGAGCCCTGTTGTGTCCCGCCCCCTATTGAGAAGGGGTGAGTGGGGGGGCAGGAGCAGGGGGAGGGGGACACCCTGACATTAGTCCCCTGTTTCCTCCCCCCTTACAGCAAGCAGGAGGCTCCGGGGAACAGCTCCAAGGAAGAGGGCAGGAGCAGCATATGGCAGTGGGGGGAGGGACAGCTGAATTGTTGGCAATTGATAGCCTGCTGGGCAGCTGCCACACAGGGAACTTAGGGGAGCAGGGAAATGATGGGGAGGCTGCTGGTCCACCCTAGTTCCAAGCCCCCACCAGCTAGCTGCAATGGGCTACTCTTCCTGCAAGCAGTGGACAAAGCAGGTGGCTGCCAAACAACGTTATAAGGGAGCATTGCACAACTTTAAACGAGCATGTTCTCTAATTGATGAGCAACGAAACAGCGTTATCCGGGACGACTTTAAGTGAGGAGTTACTGTATTTGAGCAATTTTTTTATTAAATAAAAAGTAAATGAAAGTACTGGTATGTGTGACTTCTGATATTTAATAAAAACCCAATGTTATACATATTCTTTAAGACCACTAATGTAAGGGTAGTAAGGTTTTTAAAGTTCTAGTCTGACCTGCCTAATATATTGTACACATGTAAATTATTGGATTATGGCTGTTTAAATGTTAATTGCAAAACAACTTCCAGATACACTCAGCGTTGAATAGTCAGATTATATATCTAGCTGGGAAAGTCTCATTAGTCTTTTTGTAATTTCTTTAATATTTCTAGCCTATATAACAATTATTTGTTTAATATTGAGTCTTTGTAGAAAAATCAGGAATCCCAGGGGGCACATAGAGGGCATAGCCAGCTGTAATGCTGTTACCCTGGAGGATCATAATCAACCAGCATAAACTGAAGTGGTCTTTGAACTGCTGTAAGTATGTGAGTCTGAGACCAGCATAGAAATGGTACAAGAATCAGGGAGCCTTAACCATAAGTCTGGGTGTAACTGAGAATCTGGAATTAAAATATGTGTGCAGATTTAAAAAACAAAAACAAAACCAACCCCATAGTTGTCCTGAATACTCCTTAATTTTAGTCACAAGGAGAAAGGTGGTGGTGGTGGGGTGACGTTATCTGATTAAACTATGACCATTGTTGCTACAACTGTTACATAATTGCAACAAATCTTATGCAAAATGTGGCATGTAAAATGTCTATGGAAAGTTTATGATTCGCTGAATATGATTATGCTATGTGTATGCATGTATCATTTTTGTAGATGAAGTTAGGAGTATTAAATACATGCCTGTATTTCTAAGGTGTTTGCTTCTGGGTAGCACCAACAAGGTGTTTAGCCAGAACATTGTGAAGGAACTATTTGAATATAATGACCCATTAAAGAACACTTAACTCACTTAATGGAATTTCCTGCTATGACTAAGCAAAGTCATGCATGGACCTGTGACTTGCTCATGTGACTCCAAACTCCATCTTTTACCTGTGATTTTTCACTAGCTGTGCTGAGGCCTTTGTCTGAAACAATGGGTTTCCCTCCACATGGCAGAAGCCATAAAAGGCCATGGAAACATCTCAATTTTGCCTCTTTCCTGCTCCAACCTCTGGACTATGGATTTATACTAATGGGAGCATTCTAATCAAGGGACTGAGGACCTTCCAATGATTTGGAAGCAACCAGAGACTTGACTTAAGCCAGCAGTTTATTCCACCACTGCTACAAGCCTGAACCAAGAACTTTACAATTGTTGTATGTATTTGATTCCTTTAACCAATTTTAATTCTCACCTTTCTTTTTATAAATAAACCTTTAGATTTTAGATACTAAAGGATTGGCAACAGTGTGATTACTGGGTAAGATCTAAGTTATATATTGACCTGGGTGTGTGGCTGATCCTTTGGGATCAGAAGAACCTTTCATTTGATGAAATTGGTTGTAAAAAAACCAAACACTCATCTTAAAGTCTAGTGTTTTTGGTGGTGATACAAGGACTGGAATGACTAAGGAAACTGCTGTTCTGACTTCTTGTTAGCCAGTGTGGTGAAACAGAAGTTTACTTTGTTGCTGGTTTGATATATCTTAAGGGAGAATAACCGCCAGTTTTTGGGTGTATCTGCCCTGTTTCTCAGCAGTTTGTCCTCAATTTGGTATGCTCAGTTGTGATCCGCAAAGGCACCGTGATGGGGAGGCGGGGAAGAATGCTTTCTTTTGATATTTGCTAACCTAGAAAATCCTTTATTGTAGGAATACTGGTATAAACTGTTCTAACAATATGTATTATTAGAGAAGACTTATCTCAACATAAGTGTGAATAATTGCCTGGAAAGAGATGAAGACCAAAAACTTCTCACTAGAGTTGTGTGTTGACTGACTGAAAGATCTGCTCAAAGATTATTAATTACTTAGTTTTATCTAATTTTACTTTTCTTTTTCACCTACCCTCAGCTGGAAAGACAGCTACTGATGCAGAATCAAATGCGAGAGAGACAAATGGCTATGCAGATTGCTTGGACAAGGGAATTCCTCAAATATTTTGGAATATTTTTTGGACTTGCTGCTGTAGGTCTAACTGCTGGGTATGAAGTTTGTTATGTACTAGAAAATTCAAGTAAATTAGTTGTAGTAATTCCTCAGTGGTCATTGTCTTTCTCTTGCCTGTTCTTAAGTAAGCTTGGCAGAATTTGATGATTTATTTTTGTTTTATAATTTCTACTGATATCAGTTTAAGTTTGTTTTAAGTATTTTTTTCTATTTTTATCTATTTAAATTTTCACAATTGTGGAAAATTATGGGGGATGTCAGCCAATAATTATTTAATGATAGTAGACATTAAGATTCAAAAAGTTAGTTTCGTAACAGTTAAAACACAAATTGTCAACGTCACATGCCAAAATATACAAAGTAAATATCCTTAAATCAAACTCTCCGAATTCTCAAGCAGCATTTTTTTTACTTTGCCTATCTGTAAATTTCAATTATTTATTGATGAAATTATTTTTTTCCTCAGTTTGTGTGTACGGTGAAGTACTGACATTTAACTGATTTTAAAAAAATCTAATCCTTCAAAGCCTATTCTTAAGTAAGTATTTTGGAGTGTGTTTCTGATCAGAGAAGTAGAAATGGCATTTCCTTAATCTTTCATCTCCCTGTTTTTGAGAGCTAAGGTAAACCCAGACTTCAAAGGTTAGGGGTCTGGGGTAGGATAGACCTCTTACATTATGCTTTGTTCCTACTGTTCAGATTAAACAATACTTTGATTTAAGAAGGCTGTTTTGGGTCACTTTATTCACCACTGGTCACAAGCTCCTGAAGGGAAGAGCTCCAGGTACCCCTATCTAGTCAGACCTGCTGGGTAAGCACAGTCAATACACAGGGTACTGAAGCCCCAGGACCCAGTCAATGAGTGGGAGAATCATGGGCTTCCACCCTGAGAGAGGTTAAGGCCTGAGTGGGAGCCCTCAACAGACCAGAAAAGGGGTCAGAGATGCAGCTAGCCCTGTAACAATCATGTATATACTACTATAAAACAAAATATATGCATTTTGGTTTGTAATAAATAGCATGTATTGTGAATATCAGACTCTTTTTGTTGTGAAACACGCTCATGCTGAACCAGTAGTTAGTAGCACTTTAAACTTTTCTGGAGCACAAGAAAGGTCTTTCATTTCAATGTTTGTTTTGTTTGTTCATTAAATAAATGTTCCTTAAAATGTGCATAAAACTGGTTACTAGTCTTCTGAAACATATTTGGCTCTGTCTCTAGAGTAGCTAAATATCTTCTGTGTGATTAGTTAAGCTTTTAGGCTGCTGCTGATCTTACAAAACTTATTGTTCCCCTCCCCCCCCCCTTTTTTTTTATGAACAGAGCAATAAAAAACAAGAAACCAGGACTGTTCCTTCCAATGGTTCCCTTAAGCTTTGTACTTGCCTACCAGTATGATATGGGCTATGGAACACTTCTGCAAAGGATGAAGGGTATGTATCTGGAAGCTGTTGAGATTTGTAACCAAGCCTAGCACCTTTTGGACTATCTTGGTCTTGACAACAATGTGCCATGCCAGTCCCTTTTGCAACTCCTTTTGTCTTACGGGCAAGTGCCTAAGCTCATTACTTCACTCTCATTTCTGTCTCCCTTAAAGTCAGAATTGTTTCCTTCTGTCTGAGCTTCCCAGCAGAGAGTATTCCATCCTAATAGCCTTCACCACCAATTCAGGTTGTCTTAAGTAAATACAAAATTTGAGACAATCAAGAGAAAAATCATAATATTAATTGGAATGTAAATACAGATGGACTAATACTAACAATTTTAGAAGAAGTGACAGATTTAGTTAGTTCTCTCCAGTTACTGTTTTGAAATTTAATAAAACAGTCACCCTATGTATGAATGTAAGTGAAATTTACTGGTGCACTTCCCCAGTAAGTTAATCTTAATCATGTGCATCCTAGAGAAATACCTGATGATAAAGCCTATCAAAAGTAACAAATTGAAAGTAACTGCATATGGTTGGTCTGTTTTTTTTCTACACTATAGAAAAAGGACAATGAGGAGCTATTAGTGTATATTTAGACCTGGATTCAGAATATTGCTTGTCCTTAGAATATGCAGCCCTTGAATCAGGTGCAATAACCTCTAATGGCAAATACAAAATACTAATCTATAAGATTTGTTTTCAAATTTTATACAGCATTGAGCATATATGTAATTGCACACAAAACTACGTTAAAAGGACATTGTTAAAGTTCCAAAGTTAAGCACTCAAAAGTTAGGAAAAAAACAGAATTAACAGAATTAAGATTGCCTATTCAACCTTAATTTGATCCCTTGTACATATCAATTATGACACAGTCATACATGATCACCAACACAGAATCAATAGTTTTGTCTTTAGAGCACTAAATAATGTGCAATAAAGGCAGCCTAAGGCCACACATTGAACAATGATGATAAAATATTAAATAGCTTCTCATTAACTGAGCATTGTCCATCTTGTGCACTGAATGAGGCATTGGTCTGTGGGAAAAAATAGTATGATGGTGTAATTGAAGACTATTAGGCATATGGGAGTTGAATTAAGGTTTCTTAATTCTAGTATTTTTTTTTTAACTTTTGAGCACTTGATTTTGCAATCTTCATGTTCTTTTTACATAGTGTTTTGTGTGTAACTTCCTAGATTTTTAAAAAACAAACTAAAAACAGAAATTCCATCATGTGGCATCACTGACACCTATGTGGGTCATCAGCCAGACTGGAACCTTTAGACCTACTGCACAGACATCTGTCACTTGAGCTAACTGAGTAAATGCAAGCAGTGATAGGTTATCATCCTTTATGGGGAATTGCCCTAGAGGGGGACAGGACATGTTGCCAGTTAGTTTCACTGTGTTTGCTGATTGCAGACACTTAGGAATCTTGGTATCCATTCCACGTTCTGGAGAAGAGCATTGTCAATGGGAACAGATTCTTCTTCCCTGTCCCTTCCAATTTGTCCCAGTCAAAGTTCTGTCTCTTCCTCACCCCTGGCTTCTGTCCCTGTCTCCACTCCTCAGGGTTCTCATCCCAGCCTCATTGCCCAGCATGTCCAGTTCTCAGCCTCTGGACTCTTTCTTTTTGTTCCAGTCCCTGTCTCCTTGCCCAGTCCCCTCTATCTCCCTATCCCCATTTTACTTGACCAGAGTCTCCATCCCCAATCCCACTTCCCAGCTCCTTATTCAGTCTGTTTCCCCGCAACTCTTCTTGCGCAGCCAGTCCGTCCCCCCACTAGCTCATCCTATCCCAGTCTGCCCCGCCTTGTGTTGGTTCCCAATCTTCACCCCCCCATCTTCTGCTACCAGTTTTTATTTCCTGCTCCTTTACTCCTCTTCTTGTCTGTTTCCTTGCCAGCCAGTCCTACTCCCCTGCCACCAGCTCTTTATTTCATCCCAGTCTACCCCCAGTGGTGTATTGGCTCCCTGTTTCACTTCCCACTCCCTGCCATCAGCCTGCAGTTAGATCTGTGCCTCCCCTCCTGTGGCTCCATTTTCCAATTTACTCCCCACTACAGGTCTGGCCCTTGTCTCCTCTGTATTCAGATCAAGTAGCTTAATCCACCACTCAGCCTGGCCTGTCGGGATGGGGTGGGAGTCAATTGAGTGTACAGGAGAGACAGTATTTCTGTTCTCTGTTTTGGTGCCTGGCCCACAGTGGAACAGAGCCATAATTGCAGGGAAAGTCCTGCTCAGTCCTGGGCTGGAGCAGGTTCAATATGGACAGAATTGTAAAGAAATTTAGCTGAGAAACTCTAGCAGGTCTCTGTTGAGCATGTGCAAACTGACATTTTTCAAAGGCTTATAATTGGGCCAAATTTGGGAGGGTTTTCCTGGCGATAGGAAAAGCATATCCCTGACACAAAGGACATTTGCTAAATTTCATGTCCTTGCTCCAAAACATGGGGGGCATTAAAGCTTCTCAAAGAAAATTTTTGCCAGAATTTTTTAACATGGGCAAAAAAGCGTTTTTCCTTAGCCTTGTTCTTGGAAACGAATGAAATTTTCCAAACAAATTTAGCCTAAGGCAGACACATAGCATGAAAAATTTCAGCCCAAATGTTTGGCAAAATTCTAAGTAACTGAGAACAGTGTTGGGCAATTAAATGTGTTGGGCAACCTTAAAAATAAGTGGTACTACCAGCCCCAGTTATAATAATTATTTGAGTAAATATATAATATTCTTTAGTTATTCAAGCCCTCAAACAAAAATATATGCAATTTATCTGAAAACTATTTTTTTTGTTCTTATTAAAGTGCAAAGATGCATTTATATCTCATCCTTTTTTTCCCTTTTTTTTTTTAAAGGTGAAGCAGAGCACATACTTGACACAGAGAACACCTTGCTAGAAATGCCAAAAGGAGCCCTCACTTTTGAAAGCCTTGAAAAAGCCAGAAGAGCTCAGAGCAAGTTCTTTATAGAAAAATAAGACTAACCACTCAGTACTTCAAAATACACAATTGTTTGTAATCATGTTGCTGACTTAAAATGTCAAATTATTAGTTTTGAGAACAATCTTTTTAAAATAAAATGAATTTCATTTAAAAATAGTATTTTTTTCCAAGCAGTATTTTTTCTTTAATATTTTCTGTATTTACTGCAAATATTTTAATTTCAGTAGTTCTTGTTTATCCCCTAGCATGAAACATTATGAATTCCCGCTCTTCAATTCTAACTTTATTATTACTTAGTTTGAAAATACATCTTTCCTCTATAACCAGGGGTTAAGGAACTGGCCTATCGACTATAGTGACATTTTTTTTAAATTAAAGTACCTACAACTGTGTTTAGGCACCTGTACTAAACATGGACTGAGTTTTCAGGCATGCTAGAGCACTAACAGCTCAAAGTGACATCAGTGGGAACTGTAAATCAGGCCAGTCTTTCTAGCTGCTGAATTGTAGGCATCCAAGTTTGCCAGATTTGCTTCTGTAAAGGGGTTAGTCAGTGCTTGACCCACTACGGTGCGGCGGGGAGCCACACCAGCTCACTACCCACAGAGGATATTCAGGGGAATTAGTCTGGTCGCCAGGTCTCTCCCTCTCGGCAGCCTTTGCGGTAACTAAAATACACGCCATACGCCAGGCCCTGGATCAGGGCGGGGCAACAGAGTCAGGAGCTCAGGCCCTCAGGCAGGGGCTGAGCAATAGTTCAATAATAGGCCCAGGCCTCCAGGGGCTTAGAAGAGGGGGAGACTGCCACCCACGAATTGGGTGGTGGTGGTGGTGGTGGGGGGGGGGGGAACGCAGGCCCACCCACTCCACTGCGTCCCGGCCCGGGGCCCTAGCAGCGGCAAACGACCCGCTGCTGAGTCAGTGGGGATCCTGGCCGCAACACACTGACATGGATTCTGGCAGAGTTACAGCCAGACTAGGGTCGGCTGCCCCCGGGCCACTTCCTAACTACCCTCTCCTGGTATCTGGTTCACTGTGGTGGACCCCCCCCCGAGGACAATACCATGGGTTCCTCGGGGTAGTGGGCAAGCGGCAAGCCGGGATAGCGGGCGCAGGGCAGGCCCGGCAACTCCCCGGGATAGCGGGCGCAGGGCAGGCCCGGCAACTCCCCGGGATAGCGGGCGCAGGGCAGGCCCGGCAACTCCCCGGGATAGCGGGCGCAGGGCAGGCCCAGCCAGTCCTGGGGTGCACCGGGAGCTGCAGGGTTCTCCCAGTCGCGGGCCAGGCTGGCTGCATCCAGCCTCTCTGGCGGCTGGGTCCCTAGTGACTGCTGAGGGCCCGCCTTTATACTTCCGGGTCGCGCCCTACTCCTTCCGGGTCGCCGCCTATCCCGCTGAGGGGCGGGCTCAGAGCTTCCTGGCTCCGCCCACTCTGGTGTCCAGAGGGGCTCGACCTGCTCCGGTGCGGCGGGGAGCCACACCGCCTCACTACAGCTTCAAATTTTAGTATAAAAACTTTTATCGATGTTCAGAAATACAGGTATCACTAGTTAACAGTGGCTATGTCTACACAGCTGTGCAGCTAGCTTGAATCCAGCTACTGTGGGTAGCAATAGCAGCGAAGACAGCACAGCACAGGTTTCAGCGTGGTGAGTACAAGCTCTGCATGGTCCCTGGTCACTACCCTGCTCCGAAGCCTGTGCTGTGCTATCTTTACTGCTATTGTTACCCACACTAAATGGATTCAAGCTAGCATGGGTGGGCTAGTCGGTGCATCTTCCAAGAAAGATGCTAAACTGATACAGGACCCCGAGCCTAGAAAAAGGAGGTGGGGTTGGGAGTGCCAAGCATGACTGCTCAGGGAGCATCAGTGTGTGTTGACAGTCCTAGAAGGGGAGACAGAAAGAGAGAATGCTGCAAGAAGGACAGTCTGCTTGTCCAAGTCCAGAGATGGAGGTAACTGGGCCAGATGAAACATACCAAAGCTTGCAAGGAAATTCTAAGGGTTAGCTATGGAGAAATATGCATAGAGACCCTTACTGCTTTTACATTTTGCTCTACACGCTTTATACATACGGGTGAATGACTGTTTTGAAGATGCTGTTTCTGTGCCACAGAAAACTTGTACCCTCCAGGAGCTTGCAACAGTAACTTACAGGTGCCAAAATTATTTTGGCCTGTCACATTAACATGGTTGTAGTCTGTCCTTCAGAGATCCAGTCCCAGAGGCGTTGAACTGCATGATTCTGCCCAGAGAGGGGTGAAGGCAGCATGGTCTAGCCCCACAGGGATGAACACGAGAGGGACTAAAAGGGGTCTAAAATGCAGTTTGCACTGTACCTCGCATAACTTTTTACTCCCCTTCCCCTCAAATAAAAGCCAGTATCAAAGATACGCTGCTCTTCTCACTTTGAAACTCAAATGGTCCTCAGCACCATCTCTGGAGGCTACACCCTCCAGTTTACCTCTACCCCGCCCAACCACCCTCTGCCCCTGTCCCTCCTGGGGAACCCCTCTCATGAGGCTCTGCTTGAGCAGGAGGTGGGGTGGCTCCTTGGCCTAGGCGCGGTGGAAGTGGTGCCGGCAGAGTTCAAACGCAAGGAGTATTACTCCCACTATTTCCTTATCCTGAAGGCCAAAGGGGAGCTCAGGCCCATCCTAGATCTGCAGGCCTGAACCAGTACATGGTGAAGCTCAAGCTCCACATGGTCTCCCTGGCCTCCATCATTCCCTCCCTTGATCACAGGGACTAATACGCTGCCCTCAATCTGAAGGACGCGTACTTCCACATCCATATATTTGAGGGGCACAGACGCTTCCTCCATTTCACGGTTGGGCAGGAACACTACCAATTTACGGTCCTCCTGTTTGGCCTGTCCACGGCCCCAGAGTATTTACAAAGTGTATGTCTGTGGTGGCGGCCTACCTCAGGCACTGTGGGGTCCGGATCTTCCCCTATCTGGATGACTGGCTGGTCAGGGGCAGCTCCCAGTTGCAAGTGCGGGATCACGTAGCGCTCCTTCTCTCCACGTTAGTCCCGGTATAATGCATAGAGTTTAGTCCCGGTACAATGCATAGAGGCCAGAGCCTCCCTCCCACCGGACAGGTTCGAGACCCTGAAAGGGCTCATCGACACAGTCACAAGGTTTCCAGTGACAACAGCCAGAGCATGCCTTCAGCTTTTGGGTCACATGTCAGCATGCATGTATGTGGTCCCCCACGCCAGACTCAGGATGAGGCCCCTCCAGCTCTGGTTGGCCTCGGCATTCTCCCAGACCAGAGAGAGGATGGACAAAGTCCTCACTGTGCCCGAACAGGTGATCGCCTCCCTACGATGGTGGTCCTCCCCGGGGAACATGCTCCACGGGGTCCCGTTCAGATGCAGGCCCCCGTCGATGGAATTGGTGTCATGCATCAGACCTGGGGTGGGGAGCCCATGTGGGAGACGTTCAGACCGAAGGTCTGTGGTCTGCGCAGGTCCTGGCCCTCCACATAAATGTCAAGAAGCTCAGGGTGGTCCAGCTGGCGTGCATGGCCTTCCGTTCGCACCTGGAGAGCTGGGTGGTCAGGGTTCTCATGGACAACACAGCCTCAGTGTTTTACATCAACAGGCAATGCAGGGCCCGATCCTCTGCCCAGAAGCCCGCAAGCTGTGGGACTTCTGTATAGCCCACAACATTTGCCTACAAGCCTACCACGTACCAGAACTCGCGGCCAGATCCTTGAGCAGGGACTTCTCCTCTCAGCACGAGTGGTCTCTTCACCCAGAGTTGGGGCACAGACTTTTCCAAGAGTGGGGAACTCCCCAGGTGGATCTGTTCGCAACTCGACAGAACAGTCGCTGTACCCGGTTCAGCTCCCTGGGAGGGGGGGGGGGGTCTGGGGCAGGGTGCTCTCTCCGATGCCGTCCTCCTGGTCAGGCCAGTTTCTCTGTGCCTTTCCCCCGTTCCTGCTGATTGGCAAGGTCCTGGAAAAGATTAAGACGGACAAGGCCCGGGTCCTCCTGATTGCCCCAGCATGGCCCAAGCAGCATTAGTACGGGACCCTCACGAGCCTGGTGGTTGCCCCGCTGTGGCTGTTACCGTCCCGCCTGGACCTCCTCTCCCAGGACCAGGGCTGCCTCCTCCACCCCGAGCTGGCGGCTCTCCACCTCACGGCGTGGCTGCTCAATGGTTAGGTCAGGACGAATGAACGTGTTCGGAAGGAGTTCAGCGTGTCCTCTTGGAAAGCAGGCAACCCTCCACGCGCTGAGCCTACTTGGCAAAGTAGTCTCAGTTTTCCCGATGGGCGGCTGAGTGGGGCGTTTCCCCCATGACTTCCCTGATCCAGCTCGTTTTGGACTACCTCCTTCACCTTAGAGCGCAGGGCCTGGCGCCCTCATCCGTCAAGGTGCACTTGGCGGCCATATCTGCCTTCCACCCGCCGGTGCAGGGGCACACGGTATTCTCCCATGCCATGACTAGCTGATTCCTTAAGGGGTTGGATCGTCTCTTCCCATACGTTAGGCCCCCCCGTCCTGCAGTGGGACCTGAACTTGGTGCTGGTCCAGCTGACGGGCCCCCCCGTTTGAGCCTTTAGCTACGTGCTCCTGGTTGCACCTTTCATGGAAGGTAGCCTTCCTGGTAGCGATCACATCGGCTAGGCAGTGCCACTCCAGGGGTCGCTAGGGGCGCTCCCCTATGGGTCCTGCTAGGGGAAAAACTTCCGACACCGGTGCACGTGGTGAGCATGCACACCTATTGTGGAATAGACATGAGCAACACATCTCTAAGAACACCAGTTACGGAAAAGGTAACTGCCTTTTTTCCTCACAGGAAAGTATGTCAGAGATAATAGGAAGAAGGGGGAATTTGTGATATGAGATAGATTTGACAAAGTAAAAAAAATGTTCGGTAACCAGTGAAATATGGTACAGTAACTCCTCACTTAAAGTCGTCCTGGTTAACATTGTTTCGTTGTTAATCGCTGATCAGTTAGGGAACATGCTTGTTTAAAGTTATGCAATGCTCCCTTATAATGTCATTTGGCAGCTGCCTGCTTTGTCCACTGCTTGCAGAAAGAGCAGCCTGTTACAGCTAGCTGGTGGGGGCTTGGAACCAGGGTACATTGGCAGCCCCATCAGCTCTCCGCTCCCTAAATTCCCTGTGCAGCAGCAGCCCAGCAGGCTATCAATTGCTGGCAGTTCAGATGGCCCTCCCCCCACCGCCATGTGCTGCTCTTGCCCTCTGCCTTGGAGCTGCTCCCCCAGCCTCCTGCTTGCTGTGCTGGGGGGATGACTAATGTCAGGGTGTCCCCCTTCCCCCTGTTCCTGCAGCCCACTTACCACATCTTCCATAGAGCAGGGAGGGGGACACACAACAGGACTCAGGACCGAGGGAGCTTCCTGGCAGCAGCTTTGGTCTCAGCTTGCTGATCTACTTAACAAGGCAGTGTACTTAAGAGTGGGGGCAGCGTATTTAAAGGGGAAGTGCGCATCTCTCTCTCACACACGTGTTTGTCTGTCTGCCATGCTGTCTCCCTCCCTCCATTCATGCTGTCTTGTAGAGTGTGAGGCTACATTAACAACAATGAGTTAACCCTTGAGGGATCAGCCAATTGCTAGTTCATCATTTAGCAGTAAGGCATTCCCTGGGAGAGAGATACGGAACTCCTTTCCACCACCTACCCTTTCTTTATCCCTAAAAATGTAAATAAAGGTAAGTGTGAGGTGGGAAACAATATGTTATTAATGCAGTACTCTGCAGCAGTGATTGTTTTTGTTTTCTTGGTGGAGTGCAGTCCAACATTAAGTACACATGAGGGTTTTTTTCCTTAAAATTCAAGCCTGAGAGTAACTTCTAAAACAAATTACTCATATTGGAACAACATACTGAATATACCAGTATCCTACATTTCTCATGAATAAACTTAATTTCGCTTCTTTGCTATTGCCTGTATAATTCTACTACAAATAATTGAACACAAAAATATATTACTTTAATTTGTTAACTTGCCATACACATATTTTAGCTCCTTTCTTGTGTACAGATTTGTTTTGAACAGCTTTCCTGCCTATGACTAACAGCTGGAGTGACTTTGCCTCCAGTTAGAATGAAATTAATGGCAAATTATTGAAAGAGTGTTAGTTATGCTTGCTGTATAAAAGTTGATTTAAAGTTACACGATTTATATAGCAGCAATGCTTCTTTACCACGCACTATTGAAGAGCTAATGCCTGCATTCGAGGGTGGTTGTGGATGATGCAAAAGTAGCGATAGGGAAATGTGACTGAAAGGACCATGCTGAGCGGGAAGAGGGTATTGTTTTAACATCACTAGTCGCAGGTATTTATCAGTGTCAAGTTACTGACAGTAACTTACTGTCACTCGGGCCAATGTGCTCTTTATCGCTCTACCCCACTACCGTGACCAGTATGATACATTGATTCCCTTGGTGCCCGTGTGCACTGTATTCAATCCCGGTCAGCAGAGCAGGGGTAGTTTTACGGCCACAGCAAGGAGACTGCGGTGGGCACCCTGGGCACTCCCAGGGGCAATTCTGGTTGATGCAACATGGTCCAGCCCCCTGCTACTCGCACCCCAAAGGACGTAGCGGTGCAAAGGGGAGGGGGCTGGCCGGACAGCGGCTCTTGCTAGCGCTGCGGCTTTAGGGCGGGTTTGCAAAGGCGGGAGTGGGGGGTGGCTCCAGGCTGGGTGCGGGGTTATTATGGGCGAGCCGGGCACGCAGCTCAGGCCAATAACGCAGTGAGGCCAGGCCGAGGGAGGCGGGGGCTAGCCGAGCCGTGCCCCCCTCGCCCCCGCGACTCAGCGCTCGGCACTGTATATAAGGCGGGAGCCAGCGAGCGCCTGGCGCGCAGCACGAGGCGGGCGGTTGGTGCGAGGGCCGGGGCTGAGCAGCGCGCGCGGCGTGTGTGTAAGCGGCTCGCGGGCGGGTCCGGGCCGCGCGCCGGGATGGGGCTGCCACTGAGGCTGCGGGTGCTGTGCGCGGGGCTGCTGTTAGCGGGGCTGCCGGCGGAGCTGGGCGCGCAGAGCGCCCCGGACGCAGCCGCGGTGCCCCGGGGCAGCGAGTACGGGGTGAAGCTGTGCGGCCGGGAGTTCATCCGCGCCGTGATCTTCACCTGCGGCGGGTCCCGCTGGAAGCGACTGGCCCTGCAGCCGGGGGAGCCGCTGCCTGGCGCGGGTGAGTGACCCGGAGCGCGGCCGGGGGGCGCAGCGCGAGGGAGGCCGGCGCCCCCCTCCCCCCCCGGCTGCCAAAGGGTGGGGCTGCACGAGCGGGGCACAGCGCGCGGACCTGCCCCGGAGCCCGGCGGGCGGGCCGGGCTGTCACCCGTCGCGGTGTCCCTCGTAGGGCCGGGGCAGAGCTAGGCGCGGTCCACCTTCCCCGCCGCTGCCCCTCGCGCTTGGGCAGCCTGGCGCGGCCCTTGGCCCGGGGACCGGCGCGAAACCGACCCGCACGAGCGGGGCAGGTTAAGACACTAACCTGGGACGCGGCCGGCGCTGCTCCCGCGCAGCCGCCGTGCGGGGCCTGGGGCGAGTCCGTGTGCTCCTCTGTGCCCGGCCCGCGCTGGACACTCGCCCCCAGGGCGGCTCTGGCTCCGGGCGAGACCCCTTAACTCTCCCGTGCGCTCAGGTGCTGCCCTACCGGCCACCATCAGCACCAGGAGCGAGCGAGAGGTACCTCGTTACGCCGTTCAGCGGCTCGGCTGCAATCAGAGGCTTGCGGCTACTCCCAGGCAAGGGCAGAGAGAACTGATTTCTCTGCCCAACGAGGTTGGCTGACTTTCAGGCCACACCTGGGGGAAACAAAGGGCTGCTGTACACCTAAAACTTAGGTCGACTTAGCTCTGTTGCTCAAGGGGGCAAAAAATTCCTACCCTCCGGAGATGTAGTGAAGCTCCGGTTGGCCCTGGTATAGACCCCGCTAGGCTGACAGAATTCTTCTCTTTGACCTAGCTTCTGCCTCTCGGGGGGCGGATTAACCACAATGGCAACAAAACCCCTTGAGTCACTGTAGCAAGTGCGCAGCCTAACAGCTGTAATGCCATACCCTCTGTAGTTAGGGTGACCAGACAGCAACCGTGAAAAATTGGGACGATGTGAAGGGTAATAGGAGTCTATATAAGAAAAAGACGCAAAAATCGGGACTGTCCCTATAAAATCGGGACATCTGGTCACCCTATCTGTAGTATGGGCAAGTGCCTGCTCAGTGTTATCTCTGCTTAGAAGCTAACAAGTGAAATTAACCACATACTTGTTATGAGCACACACTTCAAAGAAAGCTCTACTACTTACCACCTCTTCCCTCTTGAATATGGTGGTAATGGGTTGCAGATTATGCTACATGGACTGACTGAAGAGCAAGAACAGAGCAGTGTCACAAATCACCTAAAAACCCACAAACACGTGGGGTCACTTCTACTTTGCTAATGATGGGATGTGTTCAAATAAATGCTTCTGTTAGTGAAACTTGTTTAATCCATCATCCCAGAAAAAAACCTATGGAATCATGTCTACACTTAGGGATTTCCAATGCAGACACGAGGGGCTTTTCTTGCAGCCACAGTCTCCTGGTTGGTGATTGTGGGGAGAGGACAAAGCAGCAGTCCTTACCCAGGGGCTACCAGCAGTGGTTGAGCCCTGCCCCACTCTGGAGAGACACAAATTGGAGGCGCAGGCAGCCAGTAAGCATCTCACCTTCCCTAGGGCAGTGGGGTCAGGCTCCAGCCCTTGGGTAGAAGGCTACAGACACGGGGCTTCAGGCTCTGTCCTCTGGCATGGGGCTTCAGGTTCCATTCCCTAACTGCATGGTGACAGGCTCTAGGCCCAAGCACGCCCCCCCCCCCCCCTCAATCACTTCTGGCCCTCTGCTGCCTCCCCCAGTGCCCATTGCCCCTGGATTGGGAAGTGACTTGGAAAACGATCTCTTCTTTCAGTAGCACATTCCCAAGTCATATTTGGCCCCATTTTTATTCAGCAGGATACAATTAACTCTTATGGACTTCAAAAGGGGTTACTGTGTTTTGTGGAGAGAGAACTTAGGTGTAAATCCACAAAGGGACTTGTGTGTTGCAAGGCTGAGTAATTCAGTGCTTAACTTTTTAGGCACTTAACTACCCAGTAGAATCCTCAGCCCCTGAGGTAGGCATCTAGGCTCTGTATAGAATGCATGGAAAGAGTTACATACCTGGGAATGGGATCCACAAAAACTAGGACAGTGGTGGGGAGCTGAAGAGTAGGGCATGTCTAACCCCACCTCTTTCAGGGAGTTAGATGCCCAAGCTCAAGCTAGAGGAAGGCACTTGGAGCTAGGTGCTTGAGTCCTTTTGGGAAACTGGCTTTTGGTCCCTGTATAGTTACTCATTTAATCTTTTCCATTCTAGGTATGATAGCTTCCTCAAATTTGAATGCTGTATTATTTGGTTACTTAGAGCTGGTCTTCATGAACATTTAGTTCGCAGCAAGTTGGGGTGTGAATCTGCCATGGACTAACTGTCCATATGGACCCTGATAACATTCATTTCAAAAAGTCAGCAGGGTCCACATGGACACTTAGTTTGTAGCAGGCTAGTATGGGGAAGATTCACATCGTAGCTTGCTGCAAACTAAATATTTGTGTAGACAAACACTTACATGGATCAAGGATTTTATATTTTGTTTAGGCAAAATTCCTTTCTATTGTATATTATATATTTTGATAAAGATCAATAATATTCACAGCTAAAAGTTAAAAAGATGTTCTGCAACACTACTGAGGTCCCCATCACTGTATACACTAGATCATATACAGGTATTTAAATAGATGGAGGCGGCTAGACTTGATCTCCTATTTATTAGGTTCACTTATTCTGAATTTTTTTTAAATAAGATTGTCATGTAAAGGATTAATTGTAAATACTGATTGAATAACAAAATTGTAGCTTAAAAGATTTCCTTTAGAGTAATGGAACTAAAAGGATATTTTATTTACACTAGCCCTTAAACCTGTTACTGTAAAAATCAGTTCAAGACATCTATATACTCTGAACTATAACCAGCATCAGTAAAAACAAATACTGAAATTTCTAATAAACTGGGGTGAAAGAGCAACTCTGCAAATGTGTGCCTGCAAGTATGACAAGAGCAGTGTTCTTGGAAGAAAGTTGTGCAGACTTAGGGCAGTCACTGCAATCCTCAAGCATCAGAAAGTTCCTTCTTGATAGTAGGCACCTAATTTATTCTGCTGTATTTGAGGTACTCTATGTTTTTCCTATTTATCTGAGCAGCAGGGTAGAAATGGACATGTATTCTTGTAATAGTTGGATGGCTCAGGAAAATCAGATAATTTGATTTATCCTTGTGTTCTGAAATGTAATCCATCAGAAACAGATCAAATCAAAGGAAAAGGTACTTTTAAAAAAAAAGTGAGAGCAGTACGTGTACTCGGGCCATCTAGGAACCTTAAACCTATAACTGTTTTATTTTTCCTCATAGTCTCCTGCTTTGACCTCTCTCTTAGCTAGAGGCACAACCATGCTTTCAACAGCAAGTCATCAGCATTTATGTCACACTAGCTTCTGTACGATAAAAAGTTAGGTAGATAACAAGGGTGCGCCTCAAATATGCCTTCTCACTCCAAACTTGGATGGATACACTCATCTAGTATTCGTATCTCTGAATAGGATTGAGATGGAACTGATCTTGATGAACAGACTACATCATGAGTGCATGGGCTGATGGGCTCACAGCATTAATCCTTCAGTGTTCATGTGGACTTCAAGTCATTCAATTTCATGGCAGCCATAGGATATTTTGTCTTGATCAACCCTTAAAAGCTAATAATCTCTACATGGTTCCCCAAATCTCTGAGGAAGAATAGTCATATTAACAGCCCATTATCAATGTACTGGAAGGACATAATAGTCAACGAGAAACTATAGGTATGGTGCTTCCCCAAGTAGTGTGCTAAGTATGGGGGCTAAGGTTCTCTTTTGCACCTCCCGAGAGGTACAGTACAGAACCCTCAGCCTAGAGCAGTGGGGTGGGCAGGCTGAGGTGACTAAGCCACTTTTGTACTCTCCTGCTCCTGGGGATGCTCCAGGGGCTGGAGCAGCTCTGATATTGCATAGCTGTAGGGGGTTAAGTTATGGCAGCCTCCCTTCGCTGCAGCACTGCCTAGAAGAGCCCAGACATGCTTCCTACACTAGGGCATTGGAAGGGGTACTTATGTCTGTGTTATGCAGCCCGTGCGCTGGGGAAATCCTCTGTTGATGGGATACTGGGCTTTTAGGGCCCCATAATACCACTCTATCCCATTTACCCCATGGAAAAATGCTGAAGTAGGGGTGACAATCTTACCCAGCTCGTGTAATTTTTTGCATGTCACTCAGTTCTGGTTGGGTATATTTAAAAGTTTAAATAAAAATTAATAAATGTTGAAACGACTTGGCTTCAGAGGACTAAGTTCAAGACATGGATGAAGTTTAAAAACAAATCTGTTCATTTGAGGCAAAGCAGCATCTTAACTATTTTTTTCCCCAAAGGGCACTTTTCTGCCATGTTCCTAGTTCAATGCCTGAATTGATTTTGCTGAAATTCTAAAGAAAAATGTTGTTTTGGGCCCCAAGAGTAGATAAGAGAAACTGTAATACAAAAGGATTTTGCCTACCATAAAAGAAAGGGAAAATAGTGATTTCACATGGAATGGCTTTTACAGTCTAGGTTGGTGGTACTTGTGATATCCCCACACTGGCTGCACTTACACGAGGAAAACTTTTCATTAATAGATTGCATGAAACAGGTGGTTGCTTGTCTTGGTTTGTCCTTTTAGCCACCTGCAGAAGTTCCCAAATTGTGGCCTGCCCAGAGTTGGTGTGTAACTAAGCTGCTAGCCCTCCTTTTCAGTTGAGAGAAACAGAGCAGATGGGAGGGAGAGATTAAACAAAGGGCCAAGGTATTAGCTGAAAATACATAAATACTTCCCTAATATTACCCCTATGTAAGCAACTGGTAGTGTCTGCAAATAAGGGATAGTGGTTCATGCAATCAAGAATAGGAAGAGGTAGTCAATAAGAATTGAAGAGGTGGTCCATACCATAGGAAGCCTGCAAACCTCTAGAATAGTGCTTCTACATAGCAACATTGTTTAATAGAGCCATTTTTGACACATTTATACTCATCATTCACACCTTACAATCATAGTTGTACCAATATGTTCTGTCTCTCCTAAAGCACCTGCCATGTTGCTTAGTGCAGTTAGGGAATGTTGAGTAACTAAATGCGTTTGGAATGGAATGGATGTGGAGGACAAACGCAAATATGATGCTTGTGGATTCTCCACAATTGAGGGAATCTACTTGCACACAAGATCTGATAGAAAGCTGTTCAATCTTGCAAGACTCAGATTTAAAACCAAGGCTCAGGAGGCCCTTATCCAACACCACCTCTTTGCTGATGATGCAGCAGTGACAACCCACACAGAAGCTCATCTCCAAAACCTTATGGACAGTTTTTCCAAAGCCTGCCCAAGACTTCGGGCTTACCATTAGCCTAACAAAGACAAACATAATGTGCCATTATGGAGTTGAAGAAGCACCCTCCATCAAGATCAACAACTATAAACTGCATTGGAAAAGTTGCCACAAGAATGTCTAGACTGAGCAAGAGGATATGGCAAAACAACAAACTGATAGAACACACAAAGATCTGTGTGTGTCATGCATGCGTTATCAGCACACTTTTGTATGGGAGCGAGACATGGACCTTATACTCTCCTCAGGAAAAGAGGCTCAACAGCTTTCAGATATGTTGCCTTCGTGAAATCTTGGGCATTTCCTCAAGGGACAGTCACCAACACGGAGGTGCTCGCACAGGCCAGCATGCAAACACTTCTCAAACAGAGATGCCTCCGCTGGCTTGGGCATGTGTGCCGAATGAATGATGGGCACAACCCCAAGGACATCCTCTATGGCGAATTGGCATCTGGAAAAAGACCCAAAGGATGCCCAAAATTGTGTTTTAAGGATGTGTGCAAGTGAGACCTCAAAGAAATGGATGTGGACAAATGGAAGATCACACTCCAGACCACAGCCTTTGGAAACAAGAGCTTAACAAAGGTCTCCAGAGTTATGAGACGAAGCCATCCAGCTTAGCAAAGGAAAAAAGAACTTGCATAAGGCACAGCCCAAAGGGTCAAAACATCACTTTTAAATGTGAGATGCAGCAGAGACTGTCTCTTTCAAGTGGGTCTCTTCAGCCACAGCTGCGGCTGCCATAAAACCAACTGAGTAAATTCTTTACCTCTCGAGGCTGGATACCCATGGTCCTCTCAAGACTAAAGAATACCTACTACTGTGGGGCATAAGAGTGTTACAGAGGGCACTTACTCAGTAGGACCATTGTTAAAGACCTCATCCCAGATGTTGCAAAAAACTCTGGTACAAGAAATACTTGTAACTACAACTCAGTGCTTGTGTGGGGTTACAAAGCATTGTACTTGCTTTGCAAGTTCAATACAGTCCAATTAACTACAACATACTCTTTGTTGTAATAGATGATCCAGGCATAGGCTTAAGAGCACAGCTGTGGACCATCACCTTTGGTCAGCCAGTCAATCCCTAGGACAGCTTTTCTCAAACTGGGGTCTGTGGACCCCTGGGGATCAATGAGGGTACTCCAGGGGGTCCGCGGGTCCCGCTGATCAACTCAACTCCTCCTCTCTCCCACCCAGCACCTCGTGCACACCGAGGAACAGCTATTCAATAGCATGCAGGAGGCGCTGGAGGGAGGAGGAGGAGCGGTGATGGGGCACACTGAGGGGAGGGGGCGGAATCATGTCTGGGGCTACCGGTCCAGCTGATCAACTCCCCCCCCCCCCCCACCCCCACTCCCAGTGCCTCCTGGTGTGCACGAGGCACTGGGAGGGAGAGGAAGGATTGGGGATGGGGTACACTCGGGGGAGAGGGTGGAATGAGGCATAGAAGAGGAGAGGCAGGGATGGAGTGGGGGTGGGAAGAGGTGGGGTAAGGGTGGGGCTTTGGGAAGGGGTAATGTGGGGGCTGGGCTTGGGGCTGAGTGGTGGGTTTGGGGGTCCATGAAAAATTTTAAATCAAAATGGGGGTCTTTTGGTTGCTAAAGTTTGAGAACTGCTGTCTTAAGAAATTGTCTGTATCTCATAGCTGCTTAATTACTCTTTATAGATTAATAGCACACAGGTGGTGACTTCCCACCTAAGACTGCATGTAAACTGCGTAGTGTCCTTGTGGAAAACGGATGCCTTGTCAAGTGTGTCACTTACAACAGCCACACTGTTGTAGTCATGCTAAGTACGTTTATTACAAAACTAGGCTGTTTAAAAAAAGTTAAATAAAAACCCTGTCAGCCAAGGTAGTGGGAGTGCTGTTCTTGTTGTCTTGTGTTTAGAGAATGATTAAGGCTACATTTTAGACATGGGTATTTTTAGTAAAAGTCATGGACAGATAACAGGCAGTAAACAAAAATTCACGGTTCATGACCTGTCCATGACTTGTACTACTGTATACCCCTGACAATCTTGGGAGTGCCATGGGTTCTGGAGGGAGGTGGGGCTGGCAAGCTCTCTGTCCGGCTTCTCGGACGCGGTGACATCCCTCCGCACGCTGCCAGCTCCACAGCTCCCATTGGCCGGCAACCACCGCCAATGGGAGCTGTGGGGGCAGTGCCTGTGGGCAGAGGCAGGAGCGGAGGGAGGGACATGTTGCCGCTTCTGGGAAGCCCCCCACCCCAGCTAAGTGCTGGCCAGAGCTCACCCCTCCTCCCCCCTCCCATATGTCAACCCCCTGACTCCCCCACACCCAAACTACTGCTGATGCTTGGGGGGAGGGGGCGGTGGCCCAAGACTGCCCCAGCAGCGGCTGGTGCGACTAGCCCAGGGGCTGCCTGAGCTGTTGGGGCAGCCCTGTAGCCAGCTGCACCGGCCGCTGCAGAAGTCACAGAATCCGTGACTTCCATGACCTCCATGATAAACTCGCAGCCTAAATAATGATTCCTTTATTATTATTAGCTGAATGATTTTGATGCAACTTCTAACTATGACTTTCTGCCCTTAGGAACACTATAATTATACCTTATCACTTTGGAATTAAAAAAAAAAATCTGTGTTTTTATTTTAACAGATTCTGCTCAAGCCACCAGTAACAAAGAACTGGAGAACTTGAAGCTGCAGTCAGTCTTAGCTCCTGGATTGGAGAAGCTGCAGAGAGCCAGTGTACCGCTTGGACAGCTGACATTGAAGGATTTGTTTAGTTTATATGATTATAATGAGTATGTACCAATGTCAGATGACTTCAATGAATATGTTCGCCAGGTTGAGGATGCTGCCTGGAAGAACAGAGGTGGAACAGAGAGGGCCAATCCCATGGGGTCAAACAGTTTTCCTTGGGCCAAGTATCCCAGAAGAAAACGAGATTTCTCAATGGGGGTGGCAGGAGTGTGCTGCAAATGGGGATGTACCAAAGCTGAGATCAGTACACTATGCTGAGATTAAAATTGTGTTTCTGTATTTATTTTAGACATATGAACTGAATGTTAGTTGCAGTGATGCTTGATCAAGTACTGCATGTAAGGAGGAAAACAGTCTCAATAACATGGCAATTTTGTCTGCAAGCAGCTGTATATGTTACTGTTTTTTCTCTAAAAACTCACTTATGGTAATTAGTAACTTTGTTTTGCTGCAGTAACCTGTGCTCTAACTGTGTTAGTAAACCTTTACTTTCTGTGTTTTAAGGCTTTGTCTTTAAAATTATAAGACTTTCACACCACCTCTTTGTAACACTTCAGGGAGAAACCTCAATGGTAATTAAAGTATGTTACACTATAAATGCTACAGAGTTATTTTTCCCCTTCCATTGGAAACAATACCTAGGGAATCCTTTAAAGAGCTGAGACTTTGACCAATTCTAGCTGAAAGGGTATTCTGTAACTTGAAACCCAAATACCACCAAACTGGCTGTTGCACCAGTTAATGGAAGACTGTAGAGTATAACCGGCCTCTATGCTACACTAACAGAAGTTAGTAAGAGGATCTAGTGCAATATTCAGACCATCTCCATCCAATTGCAGAATTATTTCCTAAATACCACATTTTAAAACAAAATTCTCATTCATCTTAAACTTTCCTTTGACTTATTTCATACTTGTATATCTCTGTACTGCCCTGAATAATTAATCTCTGATTGAAGAGTTAACATTTCAAGGAATCTAGGTTTATCTTCTGTCCTCTGTTCCTCACTTGTTGTTTAGCTGAGCTGTTAGATATTTAGCACCATTAATCTTTGCTCCTATTCATACTTGTTCTATGAACACCTTCCAATTTATCTACAATTCTAGAATACTGCAGTATTCAATTGTGTGCAATATTCCAGATGTATTGTTGAATTACTAACTACTGTTTCATTTGTCTTCCACTGTTACTTTTCGCTTAATGGTTGTAGTGTCCACATTTTTTTCTTTATCCTCTTCAGATATACTAACTTATTTTCTGCTAATATTTGTAATCACTTGAGGTCCCTCTGAATTCTGGTATTTACAATGCATCTTCACTCATTGTAACTTTGAAATTAGTGTTATATACCTCCTACTTCGAGACTAGTGAAAATGACAGTGAGTAGTTGCCACTGTAAGTACCAGACCTAACACCAATTGCTGTAGCACTACACTTACTGAAGACTATGATGACTGTTTACAATCTTTCAGCTAGTTTTCAATCCATGTACATTTTTAACAATTAAATTCGATAATTTAAACGAATGGTTCACTAAATCAATAGTGTATCTCCTACATTCCTTTCATCCTCAAATTTTGTAATTATTCCCATCAATTAGATTTTACCGATTGAGTGAAAACTCCACCGTATTTTAAAAGAGGATGGGAAAAACAGCTGTTAAATGTGGATATTATCAACCTTTAGCTTTCATAACATTTACATTTCAATGGGATGGCAATTTATAGCACTAACCGTTAAATATACTTTTCTTCTACTATACATAGCTGCAGTGAACGAGATGCTCTGGGAAGGGTAACAGAGATAGTGTTGTGTGTTCACTGTAGCTCCCACTGCTAGTTAAGGGTGCATATTTTTGTCCATTCTAAACCCTGCTTCCAGTCACTCATCTTGATGAATTTTTCAAGTTTTGGGCTGAGTTTTTCTAGACTTAGCGTCTAATAAAGGAGAAGGGGTAGAGTTTGAGGAGAAACACCTACCCTAATTTTGATTGGGAGCAAGAGGGGAAGGAGAGAGAAAACTCTCAATTTCACACTTAGCAGTTCTACTGCAGAAACAGCTATAGCAGAGAGCTGAAATTTGACATAAGAAATTTGGTACAGGCTATTTTCTAAGTGCTTTGAGAAAAATTATTGTAGTTTGATTAAATTATGATCATTTGAAAATTGCTCTGTATGTACAGCACATCTTGACAGAATATTTTCTCTGCTAAACTTGTAAAGTGAAGAACTGAGGAAAAGCTGCACTGTATATCAAGCAGATAAGTGACATACCTGTTCCTTGTTCCAGGACTGCATTTCAGGTTTGTTGGTGCACATCCACTTAGGCACACAGCCCACAGGTGATCCAGGTGAGCTACCTACCTTTCCTCCTTCTGCCAGCTCCTGCATCTCATGGTGTAACCACTGGAATTTTCTGTTGGAACTTTCTTAACGTTCAAGGTTGCAGACATAGCCGTATACATTAACATATAACCAGTGAAGATATGAAAAAATAAAAGGAAGTCAGTCTCACCATGAAATTTACATAAACATTAAGTGGAAATATAATTCCCAACTCAAGCAAGGAATATTTACGGCTTAACCGAGGCAGGAGGTGTGACTTGCAGAAGGTGCTGAAGTTTGTCTTTCACTATTATCCTGGCACTTTGTGAATAGTTTTTGAAGGGTGAAAGTAAACCAACTGTAATGTAAGTACTGAATTGATAAAATTCACTCACAACTTAATGAATACTATACATTATTGAATTTATCCTCTCTATGTACAGACACATTTGTTACAAGAGTGTGAGGTATTCTTACCAGGGTTCTCTCAGGATCAAGGGTGACTAAGATCATGAGTATAGTTCTACTTCACCTTTATTTAAAAAAATCCGTTAAGCAACTGATTTTTGTTGGTTAGTTGAATGGCTGTTTAGACGTTTCACTACAGATACATATTTACAAATGATTGGGAATGGGTTACACACAGACAAGTCATTAAGCGGAAGTGTTAAGGGTTTTCCTTTTGAACATTGATCTTAAAATTGTAAATACATATTGAACATTTAAAAAAAATATGTCTGAAAGCCAGTAACTCAAAGGGAACTCTACACAAAAACGCCACAAGTCAGATATTGAAAAGTGTGGAAATGCAGAGTTTGGAATAACCTAATCACTAACTCTTTGTCACTGGACAGTAGAGCAGTAACTTCATTTTCATATACACCAATTCAGAATTACAGGGAATCTTACAATAAAAAAAAAATCAAAGTAATCAAATCAAAATGTTTCAGATTAGAGTCCATGGTCAGATATTTTAACAGCCTGACAAAGTCCATTTAAAATTTTAAAACGAAAACATTCTGGTACTCCAGCATACGAATTCTTATTGTTGGAGTTTGTCATTTCCTACCATCTTACTTATCAATGTGTACTGAACAACTAAAGAAAATTTCTTAATGCTGTTACCACATTAGATGATTAAAATTGAATTCTTTAAATTAAGGTCAAGATTTAAAAAAATAAATTGCCTAATAAGAGGTTAGGAGCCTAATTTTAGGTAGTCTGAGAGGCTGGGTGTTAAACGCATTTGAAAGGTGACCAAATAAGGTCTTATTCAGGACAGCACATAAGCACATAGTTAACTTTAAGCACACACTTAAGCACCTTTCCTGAATAGAGATGCTTTCTTGAATTGAAAATCTTGGCAGCAATGTACTGTTTTGTTATAGCATTTACTTACTTTATACATTTCTTTGATCTTGGACAATGAAAATACTCAAATTTCGTATCTGTATTCCATTTTTTAGTCCATTTAACATTCAGGTTCTCAAGTATTTGCAAAGTTGCTACAGTGCTTGCAATCCAAACACTGCAAGAAAATGTTTGTTTATTTAAAACAAGCACGTTAATGGAAACATTTCTAAAGCTTTTGTTACAAAAGCCAAGTTTGGGTCTAATATCTGAATATTAGTTTAATATAACTTTGTCTTGGCAGTTAGCTCACTTAGGCCTCCTGTTGATCCTCTGCACAGAACTGAATTTCACCTTATGCAATCTATTTTGAGAATTCATGCATCTTCAGTCTTGTCAGGCCATATATGCAAGAAGGGAGAATTTATATTTAAGGTAGGGAATATAAAAGTTGAGGTAATTACATTAGCAAAGAAAAAATATTTCAAATGGTATGGCATGTTCAGTGCACATAGTTTGCATATGCTACTTTATCTTAAATCACCGTACAATTTCAAGTAACTCTTTCAATTAGTATTTGTCCCAGTATGCCTCCTTGTGGCTGGGGTTGGCACTGTGGGTGAACCCCACCTTACTTCCCCCTAACTGGGGCATCATACGTTCTCTAAAAAGGGATCTGGCCCAGGGGGACCAAAAGAAACAAACAAATTAAAAAATAAGTATCTCATGGAAGGAAAATTTGTAATAAACAGTTCCAGAAGCCCTTGCCTCAGGATCCCTGATGTACAAGTTCCTCAACTCAAAGTCCTCAAGCAAAGTCTCTGCGCCAAGCCTGCTCAGGATAGTCGTCTGGAACCTGGGACAGAGATCACCACGCATTTGAAAGCTGGATGGCTTCTAATTCCCCCCGCTCTCTTGCTCAGCGTCCTGTTTTTGTTTAAATAGATCAATCCTAGGGCAGAGGAGGGAGCTTCCTTGATTATACTCAGGCTGCTTTGAATGTGAGCTCCTGGGCTGACCCCTACTGTGGTAGTTCACTCTTTCCTTTCCTACCTTAGTTCCTCCTGTGCTGCTGACACCAATGGCAGTCCAGCTTCTTCACTGATTACAGGCACTTGCTAGTTGTGGTACTTCATTCCAAGTGATGTCTGCACATTCAATATCCTCTTTCACGGTCTTCTACCAGTTCTTCCTTGGCCATCCGTGCTTTCTCTTTCCTCCCTCAGGTATCCAATTTAGTGTTTGCTTAGCATGTCTCCCATCTTCCAGATTGTACATGTCCCAACTACCTGAGCCTTCTTTCTTTGAAGATATATTCTTGCATGTCCTGCTCTGTCAGCTCCCTTACTCTCACATTTGTTTCATTTTTCCATGATGTGTAATATCCTCCTCAGCTATCTGAGACAGGAGTCTCCAATCACTTTTTGTCCTCTGTCATCATGCACAAATACTTTAACATTGAATTTTGATTGCCAAACACTATCTCATGTCTCCGATCCTGCTCTCAGGTAAACTCTATGTATTTTTTCTCCTTTACACAGTCCATCATAACCTGACTGCTTTATGCAATAGTCATACTGGCTCAAATAAATCCTTAGGAGTACTTCCTATCTTCCCCTACCGTTATCAAGAGTATTTGGTGGGAGGAGGTTGTTATAAAAATGTATGCAAAAATTAGAAGAAACTGATTTTTAAAAAAATCATTTTAATACTTTTTGAAATATATTGGTACAGTTATATTCAAAGGGATATACAGTAGTTGGTGTCTGGAAACTATGGAAGCGTTTCTTAGATACTGTGATTTGTCCAAACTCTCATTAGCTGCTAATTTCTCTCTTTTCTGATTAGATCATAGCTTTATGGAAATTCATTCCTGTTGCTTATTACATGGACTGTTGCAAGTTTTTGGAATATGCTTAAGAATGAATTTTGAAGCTAAATATATTCACAATTAGTGGACCACAGACCGGTATTGTATTTGGAAATAAAAACACATTTGTGTTTGTAAAGACTTTTTACAATATATACTTCATTTATATTAAAATGATTTTTCTTTAAATATAAAAATCTGAAAAGCAGTAGCTGTAATAAAAATTTCACTTTACTCCATAGCAGCAGTCATGTACAGGTAGGACAGAGCACTTTTTCACAACAAATCACAGCATTATAAATAACAAGAAAATGTGACAAACTGAATGCCAACTGAAGAAAGTAAAATAATTATGGCTTATTTGTTAATGCAAAGACTGTATAATGTAAAATAAAATAGAGTATATACAGAGCTACTGTAACTAATAGGAACTAACTTCTGAAGTGCATTGATTTTAAAGGTTACTACATTTGGCATTAACAAGTCCAGCAAAGTCACTGCATTTGTATCCTCTTTAAAACCAACGGAACAATTATATTTGTTAAAGGTTTTTTTTCTTTTTGTCCAAATCAATTTTTTTGTCTGTGAGTTCTCAATCTTGCAAGATGTTACATAACTCCTGAAGGTGCTAATCACTGTTAGCTCCTAATGATTTCACTGGGCTTTGGGGATGCTAAACAACTTGCAGGATCAAGCCTTTAATATAGACAATTGTCGCAATGGATTAATTTACCCCTGTCCAACTGAACAAACAAAATTTGATGTGAATTTGTAGCTTTTCTCTAAAAATTAAAATGGAATATACAAAAGTAAAAAAAAACAGATGCTTTTAAAAATATGTTTTTAATAAAATACAGAACTTCAAAACTTGTAAGTTCTAACACTACACTTATGAAATCAAATAGAGTATGAAATCAGACATACTGTACTAGAACAAGCAATGGGCTTTTATTCACTTGAAAACAATAGCAGTATGGAAGATCTCTTCATTGCATTACACGAATGTCCCTGAGATTTTTACATAAACAAGCTATATTCTGTGTCTATTAAATATTGGAAACCTACGGTGGGATCAACGAAGGGACTTAGGCATTGCAACGCTGAGTGTCACAATCCTTACTTTTAAGCGCCTAGAAAATTACAGGAACACCACTGCGATCCACCAAGCAGTTAGGTGAGTTAGGCACCTATGCAATCAACTGGGGAGAGATAGGTGCCTCAGACAGCAAGCCACAAAAGCCAGCATGCTTGGCAGAGAGCCACCTAAGCTAGCCAGTGGGAGATACCAACTAGAGATGTCTGTGCTAAGCCCTGCCCCACCCTCTCTTGGAAATAGGCACCTAAATCCAGGTTGCAGGGAGGCACCTATGTCTATGTAACAATCCATTAACAGGAACCTGCTGCCTGGAGTAGGATGGCTTAGGCGCCTAAGGTGTTTCTTGAGGAAGTCAGTTAGGCACCTGCCTCGCTCCACAGATAATGGTGGTGTTGGCAGGGTGGCACCCACCATATAACTTCTCAGCCAGTGGTTAGAGCATTCATCTAGGGTGTGCGAGACCCAGGTTCAATTTCCCACTCTTCCAGAAAGGGAGAAAGAATTTGAACAGGGATCTCCCATAGCCCAGTGGTTAGAATGCCTCTAACCACTGGACTATAGGACAGTCTGAGGTAAAAATCCCTCAACTCTTTCCTATTGCACTATTGATAAATAATGAAACAGTGTTTGGAACTGAGGGACTGGACTCAGGACTTCCTAGGTGGGTGACCCTAGGTCTAGTTCTTAAGATTTCAAATGGCACTTCATCTGGTAAGTGAGCTCTGAGGCAGTCTTCTGGATCAGGCCCTGCACATAACTTAGGTGTCTGAATGCCTGTCTTTCCCTGGTTAGTGAATCACTCTGGGGGGGGCGGAGCGGGCTCAGATAGGAGCAGGGGCGGCTCCAGACAAAAAACATAGAGCTGCCCCTGGACAGGAGACAGGCATCTGGTCGGCTAGAATGAGGCAGCACATGGCCAAAGGAAGAAACATCGGTGCCTAGGGAACTTTTACTCTAAAAAACTTCAGTATCATGTTCAGGTGCCTACAGGATTTGGCAAAAGCTTTCTGAATCGCAGTGGAAACAAAACTGGGACTTAAGTGCCTAAAACAGGGACATAGGCACCTAAGTCTGGGGTTTAGGTGCTTATGTACTTCCATGGATCCCACCTCTATGGGTTACTGAGTGTCATACACTGCAATTTTAGATTTCTGCATTTATCATTCCAGCAGTAATGCTGTTTAATGCTTGTAAAAACTATAATATTTTGTTTGGTTAACAAAACAACAAAAAACAAAAACAAAAAAACCCAAAACACAAATGAAACAAGATCCCTACAAAACTCACCATACAAAGTTAAGACTACAAATGCAAAGACATCTTTTGCACAACTTATTTTAAAATCAAGTCCAAAACAATGTACAGAAATGCAACAGGTACTGATTTGAAAAAAAAGCACTTGAAAGATATATGGTGAAGTTACTTTTTAAAAAATGCTTTAAGTGTTTCAAACATTGTGGCAATAGAAGCATACATTATTGGTAAAATAATTTCCAGAATAGAAGGCCTGATCCTGCACTTCTTACCCTTGGCAAAATCTCCCTGTTTTTGGTCAACATAAGACTTGCCTGTGTAAGACCTGCAGGAGTGTCCCGTAGTGGCACAAAACATTCTCATACTGGCACTGGGCTGAACACTGGTTAAGCATTGTTAGAATTGAGGTACTTTTAAAAAATAATCTTCCTATAAGATTTACATTATGACAGCACTATCGTGCTCCTTAAGGTTTGTGAATAGTTCTCCCGTGTCTCTGATTTGCTGTCAATTTATTTAAAAATGAACATTCCACTTGACTAGAAATCTGGATCTAAGAACAAAGGTTGAGTTGTGGTGCCCCTAAAATGAGATTTGCACAACAAAAACAAAGTTGAACTACCATTCTAACAAGGCAAGTTAGAGTTAAATTTACAATCTACCGTATTTTAAGAGAACAAGTAGGATCGTGTGGCTTGAATTAGGAAACACCACATTCATTGACTTACAGCTAGAGATAATGGGGATCATGCCCCCAAGAAATATGCATATAGGGGACACTCCGTACACAGGTCTTCCTTCCCTCACAGGGTAGGGGGCCTCAGTTAACCTCAATAGATTGTATACCCCTTCTATGTGGTTCTGCAATGGACCAGGGAGAAGGAGCACATGGGTTCCCCAGAAAGGGTATTTGAGCCTGGAGCTGTATTTATCTTTTCTCTACAGCTACTTGACATATGTTAAAGGGACTGAGGCCAAAACTAATGGAAGCACCGAGCCAAGGTACAGGGACTCTGTGCAGATAGTTCTGGCCTCACGCTGATCCCACAGAATTCTGAGGGTGGGGCTCGGCCTGTTTGTGGGGTGACAAATCCTGGTTCCTAAACTTCAGACTGATGTGGAAGAATTTCTGCATGGGAAATCTCACTGATACTTCCTTCTCCCAAACCTTGGGGTTCTATCAAAGGAAGGAAATAGGAGATGGGATGGTACAACTCCATCAGCAAACAGTTCTGGTAAGATGGCTGATAGTTTTGTTGTAAACTCCTTTTTGGGAGTGGGAGCAGAGGGGCATTGTTAATCGTAATACTGAATTGTGGATTTGGAGGGGTTTTCTATGTTTAGTTCAACCCCCCAAAGCAGAATCCTTATTTATAGTTAAATTCATCATCACATGAAGGTTACAAAGTCAGACAAAAGAGCAGCATGTAATAAGGTTAATAACGTGTTTAGCATTCTCATTCTCAGAAGTGGCCCACTGAAGTCATTGCTTTATCCGAAGCAGCTTCAATTCCATTTGTTGCCTGTATTTTCATAAAAAACGGAGAGACCCCAACATTTCCGCAACAGATACATGGGGGGAAAGTAGGAAAATAGATTGTGCTGTTTTTATGCTTGTCCATTTCAAAATTTAACTTTGGGGGGAGGGGGCCAGGGAGAGGGGTTGTTGTACAAACAGAACTAAATATTTGTTCCCTTTCCCTAAAAATATTTACAGTACATCACACAACAGCCTAACATATACTTCTGCATGTATTGATGGCTAAAAATGGACTCAAACAGGCACATTGAAAGTTGCTTAGTAAATTATCTAACCTCCTTCAATTTGTTCTACAGAGAAGCCAATTCTTCATTGACAATGAAATTATAAAACTATATTAATAAAGCACAAGCCCTTGTGCAACACACTACACAGGATGCCCAGTTGCTATACATTCAGTGTGAAAACACTAAAAATATATTCTGTGCATCTCCATCATGGCAAGGAAATGCATTCAGTCTTTTCATCTCCCTAAAATCCTCACCAAAGTGGTAAGTCACTCTTTTTTTGCATTGCCAAGTAAGGCAAATACTGGTGATGCTAACTGACCACATATTAGGACACTGTTTAGAAAAATAATCCACTTTCTATTAAAGTATTTCACTGTCATGTCCTTGTAGTAGCAAACGTATCCTGATGAAGAAAATGAACAGAATTCCTCACAGTTTGCAGGTGGATAGGATATTTGCACACGTTTTGCACACAACAAAGATAGATGGATGGATATAATCCACAGCAACTTTGTTCTGTGTTCCAATATGTCCTCTGAACGAACTTCAGTTCTCTTATCCACCCATGTTGTCCCTTATACGATCCACTCGCACCGCAAGCTCCCTAAAGGAGGGACGCTGGCTTACGTTATTGTTCCAGCATTCTGTCATGATGGCATAAATCTGGGAAAGATATCAGAAAAGAGAGGTTACTCACCCTGTGCAGTAACTATAGTTCTTCAAGATGGGTGCTCCACTTGTGCATGCACCCCACGGGCCTTTGATCAGAGGTTTTCATTAGCAGTGTCCATGTAGCCCACACATGCATCCTTGTACCCTGAACTGAGGCTATATCAGGCTGTGCAGGCAAAGCACCCTCAGTTCTTTCTCCATCTCAGAAGGAAACTTTGAAGCAGAGGGGAAAGAGGGTGGGTAAAGGAGCACCCATAGGGCCATGATCTCGAAGAACTACAGTTACTGCACAGCGTGAGTAACCCCTCTGTCTTCTTCGAGTAGTGTCCCTGTGGGTGCGCCTTTTCAGGTGGCTCCTGAGCAGTATCCCCAGAAGCAGGAGCGAGTTTCAGAACAAAGTCCAGCACAGAGGAAAGAACTACCACATCAGCTCTAGAGGCACTGACTAAGGCACAGTGCCTGGAGAAGATATGTACCGAAAACCATGTGGCAGCTCTGCAGACCTCAGATACTGGGACATTTTAAAGTAGAGCCATAGATGTAGACTATGACCTCGTCAAGTGAGCTGACATGCCAGCAGAAGGTGGAATGCTGGCAGCCCTGTAACAAGCTGTAATAAATGAAATGGATTTCTGGGTGTGTCTTTGGGTAGAAATAGCAAATCCTTTAGAGCTATCTGCAAAGGAAATAAACAGTCTAGGAGACTTAAGAAATGATTTAGTCCTATCTAGACAGAAAGCTAACACCCTCCTAACACCCACCCGAAGCATGGAAAGTGGTCTCCAGGTTGGCATTATGTGGTATTGGAAAGAAAACTGGTAGGTGAATGATCTGATTAAAATGAAACTCAGAAGACACTTAAGGAAGAAACATGGGGTGTGGTCATAAGGAAACTTTGTCCTTGTAGCAAACTGTGAAAGGAGGGTCTGCCATTAAGGCCTCAATTGCTCTGACTCTGAGGGCAGATGTAATAGTCACTAAAATGGCTGCTTTCATGGACAAATTCAGTAAGACGCAGGTCACCATTATTCAAAAGGAGATTTCATGAAACTTTTAAGAACCAAATTAAGGTCCCAAACGGGTGTGGGCTTTCACCGGTGAGAGGTCTGGGTAATCTCTGCCCATGACCCTTACGGTTGTAGGATGAGTAACAAGTGAGAACCCTTCAATAGTGGTATGAAAAGCTGTTAAGGCTCCTTGAGAGAACTAAGTGATAATTCTGTTTTCTTTAGATGTAGCAGGTACTCCAGAACAAGCAGAAGCAAGGCAGATTCGGGGACAGCATTCTAGAATTCACACCAGTGATTAAATCTTCTCCACTTCTGAAGGTAACCATTTCTGGTAGAATCTTTCCTACTTTTTGATAACATCTGTTGTACCCTCTGCAGAACAGACTGACTAACCCCACAAACCATTGAGGAGCCATGTCTAGAGGTAGAAAATGCAGTCGACTAGTGTCCTGGGAGAGGAGCTGAGGAGTGACTGGAAGATTTATGACTGGCAAAGAGCAAGGCGAAAAGAGGTAAGGAAACCATCCCTGCCTCAACCACATCAGGGCTATTAGGATAACTCTGGTCTTGTCCTATCTGATTTTGTTCACCACTTTGGGAGTCAGAGATATCAGGGGAAACACATAAAACAGCTTTTTCATCCAAGTGAGGAGGAAGGCATCCCCCAAGAAATTGCCACCTAAACCCCTCCTTGTACAGAACAGATGGCATTTTTTGTTCACAGTTATGACATGTGATGAAGAGGTCCACTTCTGGAAATCCCCCAAACTGAAAAATGCTGATAAGAACCTGCGAATCAGAATCCCATTCGTAGCTTTGGGAAAATCATCTGCGGAGAGCATTGGATGTAACATTGTCTACCCAGGAGATATACTGCTGAAGTTCTTATACAATGGTTTATGCACCAGTTCCATAACCTTATTGCTTCAGCGCAGAGAGAGTGGGATCTCGCTCCTTCCTGCCGATTGATATAGAACACAAAGGCCACATTGTCTGTCATAACCCTGTAGATCTGCATCTGATGAGAGGCAGAAAATTAAGGCAAGCATTTCTGACCCACTCTGAGCTCCAACAGGTTGAAATGGAGGGTGGATTCTTGGGATGACCAGCTGCCCGGTACTGTTAGAGCATCAAGGTATGCCAACCCTCCCACCCCCATCCTAAAAGAGAAGCATCTGTGGTTACAGTAACCGTTGGTATCGGTTGGAGGAAGGGGACTCCTGCCCCTACATTGTGATGAACCTTCTTCCACCAGTACAGGGAGCAGTTGACTTGTTGAAGAACTGACACCTTTTTGTCTAAGCTGTGACTGTTTGATGACTAATCTGAACTGAGCTGCCCCTGGAAACAGCGAAGGTGTAATCTCATGTGTTCTGTCACAAAAGTGCAAGTGGCCATGTGACCTAGAAGTGGGAGACGGATTCTGACTAAGTCTGGAGGCTCCCTTGAATAATTTTGACAGTTTGGTAGTGTCGTGAATCTGTCCAGGGGAAGGAAGGCCCTGAATGCAAAGTAATTCAGGGATGCGTCTATAAATTGTATGTTCTGAATGGGAATTAGTGTGGATTTTCCCATATTCAATTAAAGAAAAGTTCAAGAACAGAGAAAGTGCTTTCCGTGTGGCAGACAACACTTCGTGGTATGGCTGACCCTTGAGCAACCAATTGTAGGGGTACAGGAATACCAGGATTGCCTGACAACGCAGATAGGCAGCTATCACCGACAGAACCTTTGAAAACAGTCTCGGAGCCACAGAGGGACCAAATAGGAGTACCTGGTACTGAAATGGATCTTGGCCTATGCCAGAATACGGGAGCCTTCTGTGGGACGGGTGTATCACTGTATGGAAGTATTCGTCTTGAAGGCTGAGAGTCGAAAACCAATCCCCTGAATCTAGCGAAGGAATGATAGATGCCAGAGTCACCTTCTGGAACTTTTGAGACCTCACGAATTTGTTTAGAAGTCCTAGATCTAAGATTGATCTCCACCCTCCATTTTTCTTTGGTATGCAGAACCACCTCAAGTTAAAACCCCATCTCTTATGCTGAGTAGGGACTGGCTCTATCGCTCCTAAATGAAGAAGGGAGTTTATTTCCTGTCTTAGTAGGAACTTATATGAAGGGTCCTTGAAGAGGGACAGAGAACAAGGCGGAGGGAGGGAGGTAAAATGGATGGTGTAGTCCACTGATACTACTTCCAGCAACCATTTGTCTGAGGTGATACGCTCCCATGCTTGTCAGAAATGGGAGAGTCGTTTCCCAAATGGAGGGAGGTGGGCTAATTGTTATAGCTGAAAGGCTAAAGAGAGGAGAGAGAGTCCAAATCCAGGACCACCTAGTTAAAACTGACACTTCAAAGATGAAGCCTGCGCAGGTCAGTTATAGGATCTTTTTCTCTTGATCCTATGTCTCTTTTTAGGAGACTCCATCGGTCTCTGAAAACCAGAGAATTGCTGTGTGTGAGTTACTTAATTTTCTTTTGTTCACAGGAGCCTAAGAAATGTAATGCATCCCTGGAGTCTTTAAGAGTATTCAATGACACATTGGTATTCTCCGCAAACAACTTCAGACCATCAAATGGGACATCCTTTACCATATTCTGGACTTCTCTCGGGGAACCAGACTACTCTAGCCAGGATGCCCTGTGCATCACCACTCCGTAGAGATGGAATTAGCCTCAGTAACTGCACCATCAAGAGCTGCATGAAGAGATATCCTAGCCAGTAACTGTATCAGCAATGGTAGCCTGAAATTGTTCCCTTTGGTCTGGAGGAAGATATTGAATAAAGGAACAAAATTTTGCAAAATTTGAAAAGTTGTATTTGGCCATCAGTGACTGGCAATTTGCAATGTGGAATGTAGGGTTGCTGATGAATAAGATTTTCTCCCCAGAAGGTTCAGAAGCTCCTGGTCTCTGTCATACAGGGTAGATTACAAGGATGTTGTTTGCCCCCTTCGTTCACCACGTCAACCACCAGAGAGTTGGGTACAGAGTGAGAAAATAGGAACTCAAGAATCCTTGGTGGGAACACAATACTTTTTACTGGCTTTCTTACGCATGGGTTTTACTGTAGCGGGGGTTTGCCAAATAGCTTTCAGAGGTTCCATCAGAGCCTTGTTGATAGGAAGGGCAACTCTGGATGGCATTGCAGAGTGAAGAATATCCAACCACTTGTGTTGAGATTCTTTGACCTCCTCAAGAGGTATCTGTAGGGAGTCTGCCACCCATTTAATGATGTCTTGAAACTGCCAAAACTCATCAGTCAGAGATGGAGGAGGAGGCATTACTGCCTCATCTGGTGAAGATGATGAGGTGGTACTCTGAGGGGTTGCTTCTTTATCCACCGTAGTCTCTTGATCCTAGAACATCTTCTTCCTTTTGCTGGGAAAGAGAAAGTTGAATCTCCCTATCATCCTGATGCAAGGGTTGGGGCCCTGGAGAACTGCTGGTGATAAGCTGCCCAGGGATCCCAATATGACCATTGAGGACCATATGGGGGAGGGGGTGAAATGCAGGGCTGCTCCCACCAGGAATTATGAGGTCCCCTGTCTCTTTGAGAAAGGGGGTTTGTATATGGGTACATAGGAGAACCTGAACAGAGGTCGATGACACTGAAGGGAGGTCTCCATCATTGTCGTCTTCTTCTAAAGGGGGAGCTCTGACCGAAAAGGGATGTGACGGTTCCAGGGACATATAAGGGCTGGAGACCGAGAGGCTCTCAGAAGTGGGAGATACTCGGTAGTACCTGCTAGCAATGGAGACTCTGGTTCAGCAGTCAACGATAAATCCTTCAGACACTTAAAATCTTGTGGCACCGAGAGGCGTTGCAGCGCTGAGTGGAGCTGCGGCACCGATGTATCAGTACGCTTGTCTCTGCAGGACTGTACTGCTGGTTTTGAGCACTTCACAGGCGGTGCTGCTGTAGATGGAGGCTTAGTCTTATACAGTACCAAAGAGCTCAATAAGGATACTGGGAGAGGGGTTAAGTCCAATGATACTGAGCTTCTGTTTTTGCTCTGACCATCTCCACTAGATGTACTGAAGCCTTCTTGGAGCCATGTTTACTCTTAGAACTGTAGGATTTTCCCACCTTGCTGGTGCTGGAGGATCTCTTCACTTCTATAGTACCGAGCCTCGAGGACAAAGTCTTTGAGGCTGTTGACCTGGTTGGAAAGCGAGGTCTTTTAGAGGTGTTACCTTAAAAGGGGATTTAGAACCCCTCTTCTTAGGACCTTTAGAGGAGGTCTCTGAGGCTTTCCCCTTTCTAGGATAGTGTTACGTCAAGGTCAAAGGGGCACTAGAGACCTCTGGGTGCCCCTTTGAGTGGGGAGTGATGTATGGGGGAGTTCTCTGACCTGGCTCCAAATGGGGTGAAAGGAGCGCTCCATCAGTAAGATGGAGCTTGATTTCCCAGTTCTTCTGTTTGGACTTGAGCGCTAAGTAGTAGTGACACTTCTGTGGGACGTGAGACTTTCCCAGATAGCAAACGTACTCAGAGGGTCCACTGCTGACAGGGATAGCCTCTCTACATGTGAGGAAACCATTAAACCTCAGTGAACTGGACACGCCCTTCACAGGGAGGATTTCTCCAGAGGAAATAAAACAATATTTCAATAACGAGCAATTAACTACTACTACGAAAAAAACCCAAAACCAAAACCAAAAACAAACACCTAACTAAACTAAAGTAGAATGAACTCAGCGACCAGCTGAGACGCTCACAATACTTACGCCCCATCTCAGGCAGAGGCGTTTGAGAAGGAACTGAGGATGGTTCACCTATGCAGCCTGATATAGCTTCGGTGTGGGGCACAAGGACACCAGCAGCGCACGTGTAGGCCAAAGAGACACTGCTAATGAAAATCTCCGATCAAAGGTCTGTGGGATACATCTGCACCTGAAGTGGAGCACCCAGAGGGATACTACTCAAAGAAGAATTAGTATTACATACATAGAAACTTCAACTAGTTTTAAATACTTTGAGCTGGTCTGTCAGTGTAGTAGCTGCTGGGAGGAGATCTGAGTTAGTCTTTTGCTTCTGAGCAATAGGGGGTCACAGTGCTGCAGAGACTGAATGCTCAGCTCATGTCTCACTAATCACTTTCTTTGATTCACGTAAGCAGAAGCAGTGAGTGATGGCATCTAGATTTGCTCTACCAGAAGGGTGGTTATAATAGCAGGGATTTGAGTTTGTGGGAAAAAGGTTGGGTAGATCCTTGAAGCAGTGAAGACCCTGTATACATTTCTAAAAGGAGTTTAATATTTTTAGATTTTTTTTTAAAAAAAAGGTGCCAAATTTACTTTACAAGACTGACCAAAGACCAGTCTTACAAATATAGTATTTCTGGATTATGCCCTGTCTCAGCACTATAAAACTTTAAACATTCTGTTCTGTTCATAAAGACACACTGGAACTCACTTATAGTTAATTTAATGAGTCTGAAATGTCTCAGTGCATCTCAATATGCAAACTGCTACTCTAGTTCTAGTGAACCGCTACATATAATGAATTTGTTCTATGAAAAAAAATGCACATATACGACCACCTCCACATATTTGGCGGTAACATCCACAGGATAACTTACAGAGCACCTTTGACTTTCTCACCTGCACTTTGCCCATGAATCCAATTTCACCAGGACTATTCCTAGTATCCAAGCCTCTTACCAGCTTTTAAATGCCAGCTTTAAAAACCAACCAACCAACCCAAACACTACCTGCCAGAGAAGTGTTTCTTACTTTCTCCAAAATGAGAAATTAACTCCAAAGTTACACTGGTCTGAGGCTCACAAAATAAGCTGTGGGCCAGGGAAAGGTTTTCGGCCTAATAGCCTGTGATCCATCCGGGGGCTAAATGGGAGAGAGTCACAGTTTCTTACTTTGAAAAAGCACTTACATACCCTACCAAAGCAAGATGCAATAGCTGACCTTGAAATATTGACATTATTTTTGAGATAAGTTGGAGAAAATTCTAAAAATGTAATGAGTTTTTTTCTTCTTCTTTCCTTGAAGCCTGAACAGTTTGAGTTATGATAGCCTGGCTTAAGAAGTGGAAGGTTAATCGAAGCAGTTAATATATACATAACTAGAATATTTCTAAGACACCTGGCAGAATACATAATGAGTTTGTGTGCTCAGATAAGGGGTTTGCATGCAAAAACAACTAGTTATACACACAAAAATTCAAGCACAAATTCAGAAGCCACTTCTGAACATTTATTTTTAGTGTGTGTATAAATCCAACACAATTACAATACAAGGCTCAAACCTACCAAGAATTATGCACATTCTTAACTTTACGTACATGAACAGAGTTCCACTGACTACTCCCCCACATGGGACTACTCATGTATTTAGAGTTAAGCAGGTATGTAAATCTTTGCAGAATTAGGCTAGACTCCTCCCTAACGAGTATGTGCATTCCTAAATTGCTGTGGGAAGAGAAATAACTAAGCAAAACACAAGCTTTTTTTTTTTTTAATCTGGAAATTAAATGCAAAAAAACTATTTAATAATAAGGTATAGTTAAAGTCGCAAGAGTCATGAAATGCAAAGCTTAATGATACTGTTGAAATCTTAACTAAGATGCTAATAGTATGTATTATTATCTATTCCTATTTTTCAGGTTACAATAGGTAGCTTAATGTGTTACCATTTATGTTGTAAACTTTCTACCATTACACACAGTATGCGCAATGCTGCCAAGTTAATGCAACTGTGACCACTAGAACTTCTGCATTTCTTGACTTTTTGGGATTTAAATTTTTCAGTTTGAAGGTTACATTAATAGTTTTTTCCTTTAATATTACAAGATGCCAGCCAGATAAATTAATAGACTGAACTGTTAATCTCCCGAGGGCCTTATTAAATTTGCAATTCTGAACTCAAATCTGTTTGTGCATCTATTGTAATAGGTCACAAGTAACCTCTCCTGAGATATTCAGCAACATTTTTACATCTAGATTATTGACGGATTGCCATACTAAGAAGCAGGAGCTGATTGATAATTACTTGGTCTTATAACTACCATAAAATAGCAGCACAATGTTCTACTGTGTTTGACTATGCATTCTGTGTAACTAATGTTTCTTCAATAACCCAGGCATCACAGAACACAGAGCTTATATTTACTATATATTCACCCTGGCTGATCGAACGTTAAGACAAAAAAATTAATTGTAATACCTCATCAGGACATCCATCTGGTCTCGGCAGCCGTCCATTGTTCTTCAAAAGCTCTATCAAATGGAATACGATCATCTGCCCTTGTTTATCATTACCAATCATGCGCATGAATTCCTGAAACACAAAGCCAACTTTTATTCATGTAAAAGTTAATTATACTTTGTAACACTTTGAAGTGATTTTTTTTTAAATCTATGACCAATAGAGTTAAGGATACTAAGAAGGAAATCTTTAAATATATCAGGAACAACTAAAATCATAGCAATGGACTAAGTCTGAAACTAGATAAGGGTAGTAATTCTGATGTAGATAAGGCAGAAATATTCAATAAATATTTCTGTTCTGTATTCAGAAAAGAACCTGGATTATGTCTTCATACCTTAGCGTGACAATTAAATACTTTTCATTCCATCAGTAACTGGGGATGATATTAAACAGCAACTATTTAAAGTTAAATATTTTTCAAATTTAAAGACAGTGTGCAGCCAAGAGTATTAAAAGACTTGGCTGAGGATCTCACTGAAGCATTAATGTTATATTTTAACAAATCTTGGAACCCTGGAGAAGTTCCAGAGGACTAGAATTCCAGAGACTGGAGAAGTTCCAGAGGACTCGTTAATGTCATGCTGGTATTTAAATAGGGTAAAACTGGATGACTAAGGTCATTATAGGCTAGTTAGTTTGAAATCAACCCCAAGCAAAATCCTGGAAAGGCTGGTATGGGACATAATCAGGAAAGAATTTAAAGGATAGTAGCATAATTAATGCCAATCAACATGGTTTTGTGGAAAATAGGTCTTGTCAAAACATCTAACAGTTTTTTGATGAAATCACGTGGTTGGTAAAGGTAAATGTGTTGACAATCTTCTGTAAGGCATCTGGCTTAGTTGCGCATGATGTTCTGACAAAAAATTAGCACTATACAAAATCAACGTAGCCTCTATACATGGATTAAAAGCTGGTTAACTGATAGGCTGCAAAAATTAATTGTAAATGGGAAACTAATCCAATGGGGGAGTTTTTAGTGGGCTCCTACAGGGATCTGTGCTCAGCCCACGGCTATTTAATCTCTTTATTGATGATTGAAAGAAAATATAAAATTATTGCTGATAAAATTTGTAGGTGACATGAAAGTTGGGGGATTGGTAAATAATGATGGGGACAGTTATACATCCAACCTGGATTGCTTGGTAAGGTGGACTTATGTGAACATCATGTATTTTAACACAACCAAACATAAGGTCATATCACCTAGAAACAAAGAATACAGGTCATAGTTATAAGATGAGGTACTGTATCATGGAAAGCAGTGACTCTGAAAAAGACTTAAGGGGTCATGGTAGGCAACCAGTGGAACATGAGCTCCCAGTGTAATGCTGTAGCTAAGAAAGGTCTTAGAAATGGTTGCAAACAACATTAAGATGTGTCAATCATACTTGAGGCTTTAGTATGGGAAAGTCTGACATTTGAGCATTTTAAAACTGTTTCATACAGTTATGAACCCTAGTATGGCTACGGCTTTTACAGATGTCAGATAATTTTGTACCCCTAATTAATATTTTATGCCTTGGTACTAGTGGTTTTCAGTATATTTCATCCTATAACTGCATGCACTACGAAAATTCAAATCTCAGCATAAAAGGAACAGTAAATAACTATAGATTTAGATCTATGTACGATCTAAATCTTTAGTTAAGCTCAGGAGAGAAGGAACTCCAGAAACCTGTAACTATGCACTGACCGCTGGAGGGCTTTTGCTCTTTTCAATATATGTGAAGAGTTCATACAGGACCACGCCAAAGCTCCACACATCAGAGGCCACAGAAAACTTGCTCTCTGTCAGCGATTCCGGAGCATACCTGTATCAAAAAGTCATGGGAAGCATCAGCAAAGTGAATATGGAAGGTAAAAAGGGACATTATCCTGCACCTTTCTTTTTTTAGGATTAAGGCATCTTAATTTGATAAACCTAAAACATGTCATGAGTAGATTTATTTATTATATTTTTACAGACATTAATACCTTTGCATTTTATAACATTACCATCACTTGTATCTGTGCTTTATTTTACTTTAAAAAAAATTAAATCTTCCTGATTTCTGTTTCTACAGCGGTGTACTCAGAACGGTTTATCATAACTGCCTTACTTATGCAATATGATGAACAATACAAAAAACCCTCTCCTGTGAAGAGCCTGACCCAAAGCTCATTCAAGTCAATGAGCGTCTTTCCATCAACGTCCTTGTGCTTTGGCTCATGCCAACTGACTCTGTTCTCATTTAAGCCCTCCTGTCCTAGAATCTAATATCTATGTATGTTGAACACTATATTCTCAACTCTCTTCTTTGGTGTATAACATTTCTAGAGTGCTTAAAGCTGACAAGTACTGCTCATGTAAATAGCATGCACTCTGCTTCAGAGTACAAGTAAATTAAGCTCTTTCACATAAACACGCATCTATTTTAGGACTTCCTCTGGTCCCCATCTCCATAGTATTGTAATGTCTACACAGAGTCTTCTCTTTTTCCTTCCCTAGTTAAAAGGAGACTCTGCTTCTAGATTATTTTTTTTAAGCATCTGATTATTACAGAAAAGTGTTATCAAAGAGGAGAATTTTGCAGTGTGTCCTGAAGAGTGTGGATGACTTGGACCTACTCTGGAAACTCATCCCTCACCTGAACATTACCTTCTACTCTCACTGTCCAGGGAGAAACTCTGCTGAATGTGGTTAGAAGACATGGACCTTAGTATGCAAGAGGCTATCTAAGATATCAGGCAGGCAGATGTGAATGATCAACCTACAGGTACCTCAAAGGCTGAAAACTTTAAAGCCATGTGAGAACTTCTATCTGGTTATATACAAGAAGTGCAAATCCAGGAGGGAGAGTCCACTGAGGCAGGTTTCTTTGGAGAACATTCTTCACATTTCTTTAAACTTCTCAACCTTTTAGCACTTTTGCTGATCAATATTCAAGAATTCTTTTTAAAAAAACCCAGCTATAATACACAGATAATTATTAACTTAATGAGAGCAGCTTGAAAATATCCACATTTACAGATTTCTATACAGTAACTAAAATCCTGTACATGACTTTTTATGCTGAGTCACAGCTTTGGACTTTGGCTTTTAGACTCCACAATAAGCAAAAATATTAGCATCTTTCAGTGCAATAAAATCTAGCTCTGTGCACTACAAACAACCGACCTTGTTTCATGAAGCAAACAGAAACTCACCAAAATATAGGGCTTTCTCCAGGCTCTTTTACTTTGTAGTATTCTTTGTCTTGTGGCAGGACTTTTGTCAGTCCAAAGTCCCCAATTTTAACTCTGTTCTCATTCTCCACTAAGATGTTTCTTGTTGCTAGATCCCGGTGAATGTATCTTTTTGTGCCCAAATACTCCATCCCCTAAGTGTAAAGATAATACACAAATTAAATAATTGTTATTAAAACTCAATAGAGATAAAGGGCCACATTTAGCACTGGTACAAGTGGCTGTAATTTCATCAACTGAAATGCAGTCATATTTGTTTATGGCAGTGGTGAATCTGATTCAGAGAGTTTAAACCAAATACAGGAAGAATAGCAAGCTTTTGTGTCTGAATGCCTACCTTTTTTGGAGAGAGCTTCTTAATGCTTCAAAGTGCAGTAAACTGCCTTAGCTGAGGGGAGCTGGATTGGACCCTCCTCTGAGCCCATCAACATTACTCCTAGTTTACTGAGAAGGGCAGCTCCTCTCCGGGGCCAAACATACTGTGCTGGCAGATCTCCAGCCATTAGCCCAGGGAGAATGAAAGCCAGGCTAAGTTTCTTGCATGATAACACAAAGTGCCAACCAACAAGCCAGCTCTGCTTCCCCGTCTCTTCTTTGCTTGCTCTATCCAGCTCTATTTTATCATCCTTCTTGAGCCCCACAACCTGTGTGATCTTCCTTGCGTCCCCACCAGTACTCACGATCACAAACATTCACACTCATACTCTGAGTAGGGACAACCTATGACCAACGCTGCCTTGAATAAGACATTCTTTCTGCTGTTGCTGCTCCCCAGATGTCAAACATCCTACAGGAGCAAGCAGTTTGGCTATGGTGACTATTCCTTTTGTCACTGCTGAAATACGAGACGGGGGGGAACATGGGCATAGTTTGGAGGGAGGACGGGAGGGAATTGTTCTCTTCCCCCCCCCCCCCCCCCTCCACTGCAAGCCTCAGACAGTTGCATAATTTGCCCCTCCACACATGGCCCCATTGGCCTGACTAAAGATGCCCCCCCAAAAATATAGAAGTCAAACTATGCCTATGGGAGGGGAACCAACTATAGTCTTTTATGGTAACTAAAGAGAAAATCCTGTTTGGGCAGCTGTACCTGGTGGGGAGGAGTTGACACAGCACAGAGTGTTTTAGAAACTGTCCAATTCCAATGTATAACAGTTCGGAAACATTAAGCAAACCATCTGTTCAATGATGCCATACGAATCCTTTCCTTTCTTTCAATGCATCTAAAAACCAACAAGTGTTGCTCATCGAAATTTTGGCTGCTGACCAAACTTGTTGGCATAAAATTTTTTCTTGCCATTGCAGGGGCCTCCCTGTGGGCTGCAATACTTTTGTCTAATCTTGGTTGTCGGGTGTAATATGTGGGTACTGAGTGGTGCTGGAGGCATGTGATATGCAGGAAGTCAGACTAGATGATCTTGTGGTCCCTTCTGGCCTTACATGGTATGACTCTTCAGCACTCCCCTTCCTTCCCCCTCTCCCGCCACCTACAACTCACCTTCATGTTGCACACAGTTTTGGAGAAGTAAGGTACCTCTTGCACATCGGTACCCCTAGCACATGCCTACTGTGCCTAACTGGAAATCTGGCCCTGAGCAGATCACATGTTTTCCCTTAGCGTTTTCCCCACTCGCCTCTGCCCCAGACTTCTGTTAATCTTTTCCCTCATTTTCTTTATACCACTAGATGGCACCATTGTGTGCCAGTACTTTATTTGCTGCCAGGTGGAAGGATGGCCTGATGCCCTCAGATGCAAGCTCTTAATGCCTCTCTGTGGATGGCACATCAACAATGTTAGTGCTGGCACTTTTGCCCTAAAATCCATATATGTCCCTTCCATGATATGCCTAGTGTCCATCACAAGACCTGACATCACTCTCAAATCCAGGCTTCTTCCATGGCTGTCCTGATTCCTCAGTCAGGCCACTGGACTGGGAAACTGGTATTGTTTCTGAATACCACCTTTGGAGCTATTTCCCTACGTTTCAGGCACTGTAAATGGAAATGCTATCTTCCTCTACCTCTAAGCCTTCAGTTGAAAACAACCCCATGGTTTATAATATATAAAATGCACAAGAGATTGATTTATTTGAATCAGGGTTGTCATAGGGGCCTATTATTTGCCATGTAACACCACATGGCATACATTTGTCCAGCGATGTGTCCCTTTTATTTCCATTAATTTTAATGGAAGTCATGCACATATTGAATGGAAAGTATGGGCCGCAGTATTACTCTGCCAAACGGAACCTGAATCCAATGTCTTTACTATCTTTTAGCTTCCCTCAAGACAGAAAGTGTCTAGAAAAAAAAATGTCATTGGTGACAAGATCCAGCATTACATAAATCCACTGAAATTTCAGCAGGTAAGAAACAGAAAAGGACAAGGAGAAGTAGTTTTGAAAACTCCAGACCAACATTTTAAAAAAATGAAAACTTCTTGGATCTCTTAATGGAATACACTTTTAGACCAAAAGAACAGCTGCATAAATAAAAACAACAGGTACGAAATCTCACCCCAGAACAGTAACTTTGCCTACAGTGATTAGCTCCAATCTTTTTCCTAATTAGAAGACAGAGTAGGTAAAGTAAGATTTCTGCGGCTCCTATCTCAACATCGTGTTGCAGTCAGAGTCAGTGTCTGCATTCTGTCCAGGGCTTCAAAATAATTTGTGCCCCCTCTCCCCACCCCACAAACATCCACGACCATCATACCCATGAGCCAAAGGGCTGCTTTTCAGAGCTGAGGAAGGGTTACGAAAGAATTCTCAGATACACTCCAAAGTTTAACAACTCATTTTACATAAAAAGCATGCATGTGGGTGAATCTGTAGGTCCCACCAGCCTCCTGCTACAGAAGTGGAGCCTGGACCCCAAGTGCTTGTTCTTTTCAACCTAATAATTGGTTTATATCAGCTATATTTGCAAAGTTATCTCTGCAAGAGAACTGGCTAGAAGTTTAATAATTTAAAAAAAAAAAAAGCAAAATTTTCATTTACATTTCTAGATGCCCACAAATCCAAGGGGCTCATAGCTGGGCTTTGTAGGGCCCGAAAGGCCAGTTTTGGTTGCAATGCTACTGTGTACATCATTTGTTGATTGCTCAGTCTGGGCTCCTGAAGAGTTTAAATTAAAGTATAAAGAAAAATATTCAGACTTCAAAAAACAACAAATGGTTCCAAAGCTAGTTCAGGAGAGAGCAAAAGTGTATCAAGAACTTCCCAAAGCAGGATCCAGAGGAGGGAAACTCACTCAGGGCCAATCCCCTCCCTGTTCCGCTACCTCCCAGCACTTTGCAGAACTGCACACAGATTCCTGCACTTTGCCACCACACAACAGGCTCCTGCTGCACTAACTGGCACCTAGAGAAGCATCCTCATTAGTTACAAGAAGTGCTGCCTCTGGGAGTGCTGATTTTCATAGCAGAGGACTTGCAAAGTGACAGCTACAAGCCATGAAGCTTAGGAGAGAATGGGACGGAGAAAAGAGAGGGACAGAAGAGATGACAGGGGAGCAAAGAAACATGGGTTAAAATATTGATGCAAGAGAAAAGATCAGAAAAGGGGGAGGGAATTTACATTTAAATCACCGACAGGGGGAAGAAAGGCTTTTAAAAAGTCTGCTTTAAAAAAAAAATCAATGGGAAGAAATGTGGAGCAAGAAAATGAGGGGAGATTTTAAAATGTCAAAAAACACAAGGAAAGACAGAACGAGGCGGGGGGGGAGGGAAGAGGAGTCAAGAAGAGGAACATGGGAGAAATCCTCATATCCCATATTTCGTGGCCATAGTATGGTACAATATATCAGACAGTAACTACTTAGTGTCTCAGTAGTTCAGAGCTGAATGTATTTATCAAACAAAGTAGTAGCTACAAAAAAAATCCTCTCAAAAGGAGTGACTTCAAAGAGTCTTTTGAACAACCTTAAGGCCTCTTTGTTACTGGACAGAAAAATTCACAGCAACAACAAAATCCTGCAGGTTAAAATTAAAAAATGAAACTGACTGATTTAACCATAGCTAAACCTGCAGGAGTACAACTGGTGGCATAGTACTCACTGTTAAAAACTAGTCACAGAAGAACCTGGATGTATATATTAGAACATTCACATACACTACAATTCTTATACAATTTTATGATTTTGTTCCATTTAGAAGTTGAAAAGATTAACTTGTTTTAGACTTTGGCCAAAAAGAAAAAGGTTTTTTTTTTTTTTTTTCCCCTGTAAAGAAGGAATTCTAAAATGTTTAATAAAATTTTCAGAATTTTTCAAAAATCCTGGATATTTGATGAAATTTGAAATGTCTACAGTTTCTCCTGTGCTGAATACAATATGTGGGGAAGCTATATTTCTTCATGAAGGAGACCAGATGAGCATATCCAAAATGCTGGATGCCTATTTGATTCTCAGGATTTCATGACTCATATTACATAAATACCACGCAACAAGGCAAGCAACACAAGTATTGCAATTTTGGGTACTTCTAGCAGGATTCTGGCTTCCGTGCCTGGGTCTCAGGAAACCACAGCACGTACGTCTTTGCTCTTAGTGGAAAAGCATCCAGTAGAAGGCTAACATTGTGTAAATATAAAATCTTTGATTGTTTTATTATAGGTTGTGGTAATGGTACTATTATAATTGAACAACCAGATCTTGAAAAATCTGCTAGCCCACAATGAATAGAAAGCATACCTAGGTGTCATCAGCTTCTGGAAAATCTAATCTAAGCTTTTATTAAAATAAATAAATAAATAAATAAATAAATATTTAAAAAAAAAGCTTCTAGCCTTTATGGCTGCAAAGATACCCTTATAGCTTCAAACACAAACTAAGCGGAAATGATGGCATGCTTTCTGTCTGAGTCAGCAGACAAGCCTCAGTGCCTCTGTTGCTGCTCACAACTTTATCAACTAAAGACTATATTGGCATGTACTACAGAATGCTTTACTTTCACACAATAAGAAGCGCATAACACCAATACCTAAGAGGACATTTGACCAACCTAGCTTAGAACAAGCAAAAAGGTGATTAGTTTTCTGAGATGTGGGGGTCACCCTATGAGAAGTAGGACATCTAGTTACTCCTCCTACTCACAAATGGTGAACCAGTGTTGACAATGAAAACGAACATTCATTTGCTGAATCAGGCATTTCTAATCAATATAACAATAAACATTCTTTAGAGGGAAGCACTGCTAACAGACTTCAGGTATGTACATTGTTAACAGCATCTAAAGGTTTTCTTACCTTGCATATCTGAGACGTATACTGCAGAAGTTTCTTGTGATCCAACCTCTCCTTGTGTTTCTGGATATAGTCTCGTAAACTTCCATATGGTAAATATTCCATAATTAATCTCAGATTTCTACGACCTTTTTAAATACATACAAAATATAAGGTTAGATTTTTGTAATTTCTTAATACAAATAATTATATATATCTGCAAATAAATTTACTAGCAAACAGTGCTGAAAATATTTAAATATTTCACCCTGGAGGCTCTTCTATTCTTGCTCCATCAGAACATGTGTAGTTCCTTTCCTTACGTAAGTGAGTGACTAGAACAGTCTTACATAGCCTGTATCACACCACGTTCTTACTTTGTATGGAAGTAAGATGGATAGATTTGCAGTTTTAACCTTGGCCCCATCTGTACTATATGTACTACCATGGTTTTGTAACCAGGTCATGACACCCTCCTCCTCTGACCTAGTTACAATAAACACAAAGTTGAGCTATGTCCACAGAGCAGGACACAACACAGTTATGTGTCAGACATGTTTGCACATTCATACTATCACAATGCCCAACCATGTTTGTATCAGTGCATCCTGAGAAACCTGGAGTCGCTATGGCACAACATCTCAGCAGGAAATACAAAGTCAGGAGGTCATACATAGAGTGCCACCAACAGCACATGGGGCAAGACACTCCATGTGGTAAGACACCCCCCCTCAGAGCTGGAAAGAAGTAGGGGTGACAATCCAGTTACATGGGTACACTCAGGGGTCCCAGCCACACAGCAAATAAAGCTTCAATTTTGCAATGGACAATGCACGAGCATACCACTGCATCCATGCAGAACTGAAGTGAAGTCAATAGGAAAGAGCATCATGTTAATGAACACAATATTAAACACATACTTGTCCCTGTCTACACGTTTAAAATCACATTGTAAACACCATCTATTTTTCCATTGTCGAGGTGGTCAGAGAAAGGACTTCTAAAATTTGATCAATGTTTTATTTTACACAGTGCCAACATGACCACAATGCACAACGACCTGAGTAAAACACATGGATTGTGTGGGGTGTGTATGTACACGTTGTCTTCTATGAATACCTAGACATCCTCTCTCACTCAAACCTCAAATGCTCACAGCTGGACACTTTTCTAGTAAAGTAAATAAATATACAAACACATGCATTCAGCCTAGAGCAAACTAATGACTCCACAATTGAAGAAACAGTCACAGGAGCGAAGGAGAATTCTCTATTACTTTACTAGCAATTTTATAACCAGAAATACTCAAGTGCATTATCTAGAGTACACCTTAAATAGCACAAGATACTGAAATAAATTCTGCTAAGCCCAAAAACTGACAATGCAACAGATTTAGGCCCTTTTTAAGAGACGCCACAGCAGACAATTTTCCTCCAACTATTTTCTAATGAAGGAGCATAATGAAAGTTGACCAGTCTCTCAGTTTTACTCTGTTCCATAATACATCAGTTGTGAAATAAATGGCAAGAACACACAGACTAAAATGAAACACTACTTCACATAGCACAGACTCAACCCATGGAATTCAGTCACAGGTGGACGGTCAGTCAAATATTGTGCCTGGATCACTGAATGAATAGTAATGCTCTCTGTAGTTCACAAACTGAGAGTGCCATACTGGCTCAGTTCATTTGTTCATGAAGTACACTATCTTGCTCCAGCATCAGGCAATATCTGTTGCTTCAGAAGAAGATAAACAAATCTCAACGCTAATAATACACCTATCCGATAGGTAGGTGTATTATTCCTGAGCACAGCAGGCTATCATTATACTATCATCTTTTCGGAAAAGATTACTAATCGGTTTCTCTCAAGAGAACAAAGACCTCCTTTACAGGGTAGGAGAGGCCACAGACAAGCTCAACAAAAATGTTCAAAGTCTGTAGGCCTTAGGAGGAAAATTACTCCAATGAGGCAGCAAGTGAGATCAAATCTACTAAATTCCAACTAATTCTGGTTTTGATTAGCGAAATGAGTGAGAGAAGTTATGCGGCAATTTAGTCCTGCTTTCTTTGAAATCAGAATTTATAAAGCCAATCTTCTTCCACATTTTCATTTACCTAAAATAAATCAAATTGTTACCGCACTGTAATGGGACACAATCAGAGAAGTGCATTTAAAATTTTTCTTTAACCCCGGAACATATTTTTAATTAAACACTGTGTCACTGAATGCTTAATAATTGTCTTTAGCCTGCCCAGCAATGTGCATTTATCTACTTAAACCCACATTACCATAAATGCAAATTTGTGTACCTTCTCTATGCTACTGCTGAAAGCTAAGCACTGAGGCACAGCCACGATATTTACCTAAGATACAAGTGAAGGTGAAGTGGAAATGTTTATTTCTGAAGCAAGAGACTATTACTATGTCCAAAGTTATATCTGACTCATGCTTTAACTAGCACCCCCAACACAAAACAGAAATTAGTCTTTTAAAGTTCCACCTCGTTACACAGGTGAAGATGGTAGCTGCCATCAAGTTGGTCAGCAATGTTAACAGCTTGAAATGCTTCATTTTCGTTTGAAAACAAGGCTTTTGGGTGAAATCCTGATGCTACCAATGAGAATGGCAAAACTCCTACTGACTACAGCAGAGCCAGGATTTCACTCCATGACTTTAAAGCTTCTAAAATGTTCCCTGGCTAGTCTCCTCACAGAGGAAGTCCATGAAGTGGTGAGTTCCACTCTGCTGAGGCACAGTAGTGAGTCAAAAACAAAAACTTGAAGAAATATTTAGGTTTCCCCACATTTTTATGGAACTATTTATTACTTTCTACATGGACTTTTGTCTGTACTTTACAGTGTGATTAGTTGCAAATAGTTAGCTTTTTTTTAAAAGTAAAAATTGTATCAGAGAATAGTCGTCTATAACTGCAACAGATTAACTAGATGAAATCGTGTCCATTTGGCATAATGAAGCACTGTATGATGGACACTGATTCTTTTGCTATGCCACTTATAAAAGCTCTGATAAAGTCAGGAAATGTATCCCAACAACATGAAAACATTTAATGAGTTCTGGCTTTGTTTTGATTAATAAGCAGTGTGAGCAAGGAAGGACAAACACCTGGCAGGGATGGTCTAGATAATACTTAGTCCTGCCTTGAGTGCAGGGGACTGGACTAGATGACCTCTCGAGGTCCCTTCCAGTCCTATGATGCTATGGTAAACACTTTACATACCGGCACTGTAGCACACTCCCTTGTACTTAACAATGTTATCGTGCTGCAGGGATTTAAGGATTTCAATTTCCCTTTCAAAGTCTCGTAGGTGCTCTTCTGTGCTGTGTTGTAGCTTTTTTACAGCCACCACCTCTCCAGTATTGTCTTGTAGTGGGTCATACCGGCACATCTCGACACTGCCAAAGTTACCCTAGACCAAAACAGAAACACTTAAAACTAAAAAAGCCCATGTCACAGTCATTTCCTAATCACCTGTGTACGTACGACTGCACCAGGATTAAAGGGACCAGATTTTCAAAGTGAAAAACCAGGACACTGGGCTTTGGGGGAAAGAGTATTGCAGGGGACAGTTTAGGTGGGACTGGGGGAGATGTGTTTGGAAAGCAGGTTGAGGAGATGGGAAAAGAGATGGGAGCAACCTCTGTTCCCCCTCCGCCTCCTCAATTTCTTCCCACTCACACTTCAGAATTAATAGCCGGGACACGTAGCAGTAAAGAGTGGGAAGGGATAAAATCAGCACGGACTCCACTGCAGCCTCTTAACAGTTTTCACCTATTACAGCACCTTTACAGTATTTTCAACTCTTATCTGTCTGGAACCGTGCTGACATAATTTATTCCAATAACACAAGGGTGCAGTGAAAATGATGTATAAGAAATCACCGGGAGGAAATTGAAAGGTGGGGTTCTTCCAGCCACTTAGGGCTTGTCTACACTTGAAATGCTATAGCAGTACAGCTGCAGTGCTTCCTTGAAGATGCTATCTACACCAACGGGAGGGGTTTTCCCAGCAGCATAGGTAATTTATCTCTCCAAGAGGCAGTACCCTAGGTCGATGGAAGACGCTTCTGTCAACCTAGTGCCGTCTACAGGGTGACTTAGGTCAGCTTAACAACGCCGCTCAGCAGTGTGGATTTTTCACATGCCTGACAGATGTAGTTAAACTGACTTCATTTTCTAGTGCAGACCAGGCTTTAGAGTTCAAAACTTCCTTCCAAGTAGCAAATCACTCATAAATGAGAACATGCAGAGTCATCTCGAAGAATCTCAGTTACACCTAAGTAACCTTATTTCTTCCAGCCAATTAGAGTTCAAAGCTTCCTACCTTGCCAAGTTGCTGTAAGAATTTAAGGTGTCGCTCTTCAAATTGTGTTGGGTCCCTGTCTTCAAACGCCCCAGAAAACCCAAGAGCACCAATCCTCATGTTTGGCAACATGTCATTTTCTGTCAATAGCTCATAATCTGGGCAAAAACAAACAAACAAAAAAAGATGAAAGGGCAAATGTCATTTTGCTGACATGCTCCCCCTCCCCTCTCTAGGTCTGTCTAGAGCATAATCGAATATTAACAGTGGATTGAACTCAGTTTCCTAAATAAATATCAGATACTAAGCTCCTGCCATAAAGAATGACAAACCAGCAAATTGGAGTGACACTCTGGATATTGCCTGGCCAAAAAAGAGACTGGTTTTGACAGCTGATTCATAGTGACCCTTCTCTTCAGAATTTTCAAACATGCATTTTTGCAAACCAATCCTTGCTGGCTTAACTATAACACCTATTGTGCAATGGCCCCTTTTCTAGGGGGGACAACATTCAAAAATCAGAAGGGCATTTGCTAACCAGGGAGTAAGTCTGCAGGAACAGTAGCAAGTTTAGCAATATTTATCCCAGCTACTGGGAGAAAGTACAAGGATCATTGATATAATGTGCTGCACTAAGAAGCTAGGACTGCAATCTTGCCAATATATTTGAAATAAATATTTATAATACAATGAAAATGTTTTGAGTGATCCCCCCGCCCCCCCAGTAAAATTCACTTTTAATAGCAAACTGGAAAACAAAATATATTCATTATAATTTCTATTGTTTATATTGTGGTAGTGCCTTAGACCAGGATCCCATTATTCTAGGCATTCTATGGACACAGAACAAAACAACAGCCCCTGCCACAAAGAGTTTACAACCTTTTACCAAAAATCCATTCCCTTTCCTTCATGAGCTTACCTGGCGTGAACAAACTGTTAAGATCACGTATAATGGCTCTGAAAGAAAGTCTGAAATCTGGCTCATAATCCATACAGTTGTTTATAAGATTTGCTAGTTCTGTCCAGTTTGGAGCAGGAAGCTGGTGCCTATCTTCATAAAACTGCAGCTTCTAGGATTAAAGACATACAAGATGCTTTAGTGTATAATACCATTCTTGGCAGCTTTGTGACAAACATGGTATCTGTGGTAGAGCAGCCATTTCTGGTTTAAACGAGAAAGACCAACTTACTTCCTTTGCACGGGTGATTCTGTGCAGCCTAACTAGGATGGAGCCGTAAGAAAGTTTTGCCCACCTGTGGGCTGGCTGAGTTCTGTCTCTAGTAGGGTGACCAAACAGCAAATGTGAAAAATCGGGACGGGGTGGGGTGAGAGGGGGGGGTGTAATAGGAGCCTGTATAAGAAAAAGACCCAAAAATCGGGACTGTCCCTATAAAATCGGGACATCTAGTCACACTAGTCTCTAGCCTCATTCTGATTATGAGAGTGTGTGGATGAGTCAGAAGGGGCTAGTATCTCAGACGTTTTTCCTTCCAAGTAAATGTCTATCCAGTGGCTCTGCTAGGAATGTGTTATTAACTGAGCTGATTGAGGGCGCTATTGGGAAATTGCAGCAGCAGCCACAGGCAAGATTAGACTTTTGTGGTGGATACAAGTGAGTTTGTGTAAAGCTCCGAAAAGGGTGGGGTTTTGCAATTAGGGGACTCTCCTGACGATTTTCCAAGAGAAAGGGACTAAATGTGTGGGAGGGATAGCTCAGTGGTTTGAGCACTGGCCTGCTAAACCCAGGGTTGTGAGTTCAATCCTTGAGGGGGCCATTTAGGGATCTGGGGCAAAAATTGGGGATTGGTCCTGCTTTGAGCAGGGGGTTGGACTAGATGACCTCCTAAGGTCCCTTCCAACCCTGATATTCTATGATTCTATGAATATTACGGAACAATAATTTTTGAAATTTTTAAAGGTTGTATTCTATTTTTAGAGACATTTTTATATCTGTAAATGCTTCTGCATTGGATAATTTGGGGTTTGGACTCTCTGCAAGACCCAACATGATACTTCACTAAAAAAGCATTTTAAGGGTGACTAACTAGAAAGTATAGTCAACAAAGACACATGGTGTTCACAGATACAGTAATAACAACTCTACTTGCCAATACTTACTCTGGGAGAATCCAGTGCACCAAGGGGCTTGTCTCCCCCACTGCAGATTTCCCATAAAGTGGTACCAAAACTCCACTTGTCTGTTGCCAAGCTGAGCTGTTTAGGATTTTCAATGCATTCAGGTGGAACCCAGGGTATCCTTTCAAGAAGAACTATGTAATCATGAAAACACAACAGGTCACGAATAATACTGAAATGTCTACTTTTATCTGCAAATTCTACTTACACACATTAGAATTAGTAAAAGTTTGAATTGCTACAATTATCTCATTTTTTCAAATGAAATACTTCAACTCTTCTCAAGTTCCTGTTCTTCAATAGTAAATGCTAAATGACACGCGCACAAATGATGAACACTAGTAAGTAACTAGGATGAAGTATCATTGCTTCTAATTTCAAAAGTTCATTGACTGTCTTCTCTTTATAGCCCCCTGAAGCCAGATTTAAGGAATTTCTACATCATGTTGTTGCTCTGACATGAATGCCCTTTCCCACTATCATCAAGAAACAGTAGTTTCCACACAAGAGTGAGAGGGTGAAAAATCAGAGGCACATGCTTGTAGTTTTCAGATGGGGCGCAACATGCTGACTCTGCAACAAGCAGCAGTGTGCACACAGAGGAATTCAACTGTTTGAGTCCTCATTATTTACATAATGAAGAACATAAGAAAGGCCGTACTGGGTCAGACCAAAGGTCCATCCAGCCCAGTACCCTGTCCACCGACAGTGGCCAATGCCAGGTGACCCGGAGTGAGTGGACCTAACAGGTAATGATCAAGTGATCTCTCTCCTGCCATCCATCACCCCCCTCTGACAAACAGAGGCTAAGGACACCATTTCTTACCCATTCTGGCTAATAGCCATTAATGGACTTAACCTCCATGAATTTATCCAGTTCTCTTTTAAACCCTGTTATAGTCCTAGCCTTCACAGCCTCCTCAGGCAAGGAGTTCCACAGGTTGACTATGCGCTGTGTGAAGAAGAACTTCCTTTTATTAGAATCATAGAATCTCAGGGTTGGAAGGGACCTCAGGAGGTCATCTAGTCCAACCCCCTGCTCAAAGCAGGACCAACCCCAACTAGATCATCCCAGCCAGGGCTTTGTCAAGCCTGACCTTAAAAACCTCTAAGGAAGGAGATTCCACCACCTTCCTAGGTAACCCATTCCAGTGCTTCACCACCCTACTAGTGAAAAAGTTTTTCCTAATATCCAACCTAAATCTCCCCCTCTGCAACTTGAGACCATTACTCCTTGTTCTGTCATCTTCTACCACTGAGAACAGTCTAGATCCAGCCTCTTTGGAACCCCCCTTTAGGTAGTTGAAAGCAGCTATCAAATCCCCCCTCACTCTTCTCTTCTGCAGGCTAAACAATCCCAGTTCCCTCAGCCTCTCCTCATAAGTCATGTGCTCCAGCCCCCTAATCATTTTTGTTGCCCTCCGTTGGACTCTTTCCAATTTATCCACATCCTTCTTGTAGTGTGGGGCCCAAAACTGGACACAGTACTCCAAATGAGGCCTCACCAGCGCCGAATAGAGGGGAATAATCACATCCCTCGATCTGCTGGAAATGCCCCTACTTATACAGCCCAAAATGCCGTTAGCCTTCTTGGCAACAAGGGCACACTGTTGACTCATATTCAGCTTTTCGTCCACTGTAACCCCTAGGTCCTTTTCTGCAGAACTGCTGCCCAGCCATTCGGTCCCTAGTCTGTAGCAGTGCATGGGATTCTTCTGTCCTAAGTGCAGGACTCTGCACTTGTCCTTGTTGAACCTCATCAGATTTCTTTTGGCCCAATCCTCTAATTTGTCTAGGTCCCTCTGTATCCCGTCCCTACCCTCCAGCGTATCAACCACTCCTCCCAGTTTAGTGTCATCTGCAAACTTGCTAAGGGTGCAGTCCACACCATCCTCCAGATCGTTGATGAAGATATTGAACAAAACCGGCCCCAGCACCGACCCTTGGGGCACTCCACTTGATACCGGCTGCCAACTAGACATGGAGCCATTGATCACTACCCATTGAGCACGACCATCCAGCCAGTTTTCTATCCACCTTACCGTCCATTCATCCAGCCCATAATTAGTTTTAAACCTGCTGCCCACTAATTTCATTGGGTGGCCCCTAGTTCTTTTATTATGAGAACAAGTAAATAATTTGATCAAAACTAAAACTGATTGGGGTAAAAGGATACGTCAGATCAGTTTAGACCCAAGATTTCAGATTTTTGAAATTAAGTTTACATAAAGACTACTATCAAAATAAATGTTGCAACTTTTACAAAAAGACTGCTTGCATTCCAACGGTTGCAGCATCCTGCCAACATATATAAACTATAAAAGTAAAACGATTAAAATCAAAATGGATTAGTCTGTTTTCATCTTCCAAACTAAATACAGAAAGAAAGCAAAAAAAGGTAAACAATATCAATGAAGACTAGTACCTTACATTTTTAAAATGCTTCCAATTTGAATAATCTAAGGTGTTATTTGTAACACAGCTAAGGAAACCTGTTTAAGAATATATGAATTTTCACCTAACAGTGTCACGTTAAAAGACAAAAAAGGGGAGACAGTGAGAATGGATACATTATATATCTATCTAATGGTCAATCATCAGATGGATCCACTTGTTCATGCTGTCCTATTAATATTTTTACTCCATTTGAAAGCATTTCACAGTTTGTAAAAGTGACAGAACAGCAGCATATTATGGATATAGAGCAGTGGTTCTCAAACTTTTGTATTGGTGACCCCTTTCAAACAGCAAGCCTATGAGTGCAACCCCCCATATAAATTAAAAACACATTTTAAATATATTTAACACTATAAATGCTGGAGGCGAAGCGGGGTTTGGAGTGGAGGCGGACAGTTCACGACCCCCCCAAGTACCTGTGACCCCCAGAGGGGTCACGTCCCCCAGTTTGAGAACCCCTGATATAGAGATCATCATTTTCAAGAGTGAATTGATTTCAGGTGCCCAGCCTGAGATGTGTTGGGGATGATTTTGAAATCAGGCCCTCACAGTTTCAAATTGGGCACCTAAAAATCACTGGTTTGAAAATGCTGGGCTTTCCATATGCTCTCTAAACTTCTCCACATTAATATAATAAAGCACTTCAATCCTGACCTGCAGTGACTACTAATCCAGCAGTATACCACAAGTACTGTAGACTGAGTCATTGCACATTACAGCATGGTCAAACATCCCTTTGGAAAAGATGTTTTGTTTAGAACATACAGTAATCTGTGTTGAAATGCTAGTCTTCCTAATGCACCATCTTAACCTGTTTGTGTTTTTGTACAGACTTATTTAAAACCAAACAAAACCACCCAGCAGAAAAATGTGACTTTGTTTCCTATAGCCATTTGTTGTTAACAAGATGCAGTTAAAACTGCTGTCTGAGATGGTGTTTTAGGAACGCTGGAGGAGCTTATCACAATTAACAATCAGTACAATGAGAGGTTGGAGGAATAAAAATACAAATATTTTCAATGTTACAAACAATAGCCAAGACAGTTGATTCCAAGACTTACTGTCTTTTGGCAAAACGGTCATGCTGATGCCAGGATCACTAAGCTTGATAAATGGAAGGTTTCCAGACTTCCTGTCTTCTTCTCTGATAAGCAAGATATTTTTTGCACATACATTCCCATGAACCAGGCTTTTATCTTCCTGATAAAGACAAATACATTTTTATGTAAATAAACAGGTAAAATCCAGAAGGCATTTAAAAGAAAGTGTTAGTCTAGGAAATTAAACAGATCACATCTTGCAGGCACGAATAAAATGACACAGCTAATTCCTCTCCAAGTGGTTAGAAAATGTAACTAATGGTTAAATTATGTCCATTATCTATCTAGATTTCAAATTTGGATAGCTTGAATATATGTTCTACAGCTAGGCAGATATCAAATAAAGCCTGAAGTATATAAGTAATTTGAAAAAGGCAGCAGCGTTTACTGGTTAGCTATTAACATTATTAGAAGGTAATTTATATTGCGTATAGGAAGATGAAGGGGGGAAATGGTAGGCATTTTTCCTGGAAGAAGTTATTTTTAAATTGGGATTTTCAAGGGGTAGAGAGGGGACCACTTGGCAAACAAACAGGACAAAATAAGAGCTGCTTATGGAGCAGCATGAGAGAAGGAATGACACCAACACAGTAATAGAGAAGTGAAGGATACAGTCCAGGGAGAAGATTTAGAGGAGAGTAGAGAGGAAGCAGAAGAACAGTAGGACACAAGAGAGATTAAGAAGGAGAAAAATGATGTAGAGCATTGAAGGGACTTGCAAGGTTCTGTCCTTACTTATGCACTAACCTCCTTGACCGAAATGGGAGCAGACTGCATGTATCTGAGAGCAGAATCTGGCCTAGAATCTTGTAAGTGGCTAACCCGCAGATGGAACTAATCCTGTCCCCTCTTCTGCTTTCAAGTCCCTTTTAACTTCAGTAGGAATGCTGCTCTGCTCACAGATCAGCCCTTAATTATAGGCAGGGCTGGTAGCACCGTCCATTATTAAGGTTGCCCAACACTTCCCATTATAAGGCCCTATGCCCAGTTGCTTATAACTTTATGACACTAACTGTCAGGGGTGAAATTTGTCATGCCCGACGTCTGCCTCAGGCTCGATTTGCTTGGAAAATTTCAGTTATTCTTGAGAAGGATAAGAAAATATACATTACTTTGCCCATGTTAAAAAATTAAGACTTTTCATCTGAAATGCTCTACTGCCTCTGTGCTCTGGAGCAGAGACTTGAAATTTGGCAGGGGTAGCATGTGTGTCAGAGATGTACCTTCCGCCATCCTCATGAACACCCACCCAAATTTGCCCAAGTTATAAACCTTTGAAAAAAAAAAATCGCAGTTTTCACATGCAGTAAAGACTTCAACATTAACAGCTAAAATCTCCACAAACTGCATCCTCACTGAGCATGCTGGAGCCTCTCACAGCTCCTAGTGCCGACTAAACTGTGCATGCACCATCCCCACAGATTAGCTGAGCGTGCTCCGGCTCAGGGCTATGAAGGCTCAGAAGGGCTTTTCCTGTAACTGCTACTCTGAACCATGAAGGGGCTAGGATGGGGCTGGGAGCTAGAACTGAGAGCAGGACCTGTCTCTCCTATGCCTCAATGACCCTCACTGCTGGCACCCATGCAGCACAGAGGGGGAAGTAATCTGGATTGCGAGAGAGAAAGGAGTAGATTGGGACAAGGAGTCTGGTGAGACTGGGACTGGAGGAGAGGGACTGGGACTTGGAGGGGGAAACTCGGATTTGTTGGGCAAGGAGCCTGGGACTGGGTGTGGAGAGGAGGCGAGATTCTGACTCTGAAAGAAAACTCAGAGGAGAAGATGGCTGGGGAAAAAAAGACAGACTGAATGAGAAGCCTGAGGAGTAGGGACTTGGATTGGGAAGGCAAGGCAAGGAGATTGGGACTGTCACAAGTAGCCAGGGGTGAGGAAGAGAAAGGACTGGGACAGGGATAGGTTGATGGGGATGGGGCAGAAGAAATCAGCTTGGTGGAATGTGCAAAAGTCTGTGCCCACTAGAACACACTCCCCTCCAGAGCCTGGAATGGAGCCCAAGACAGCTGAGTCTCACCAGTTCTCTGGTGCCGGCAAATATCTGTGAAACCCACTATCAAGGTGAGTGTCATCTCCAGTTTGTGCTGGTTCACATAGAGGATAGCAACCTACTAGCGGTATCAGTTACTCCGTTAGCTCTAGTGCCAGATGTCTGTCAGGTGGATCAAAAGATTTCAACCCTACTGATGAACCATACGATGGAATTTCTGTTTTTTCAGTTTGCTCCTAGGAAATCATACACAAAAGGCTATACTAGAAGATTATTACTAAGGTTGCAAAGTCAAACACCCAGAAGTTAGGAAATAACAGAATTAAGGATGCTTGTGCAACCTTGATTCAGCTCCCTTATTCATGTGCATTATGATATAGTCTTTAATTACATGATCGCATACTTTTTTTCCCATAGGACCTCTGCATTATTTGGTGACTAGGATGCATCTGCTCTGGGCATGAATCAGGACTTCACAGTAAAGGAGGCTGCTTTTCGTAGGACCTCTGCCCCATTTGTTGCAGAAGTAGGAAGGTGTGTAGTGAATGAGGTAGGGGATTGCAAAAAATAAAGGGAGAGTCTCGTGGTTAAGACAGTTGAATGCTGCCCTAGTGGACACTTTTGACCTTTATCTCTCTGTGCCTCAGCTTCCCATCCATAAAAAGGAGATAAGGATGTTGTGAGGATAAATTAATTAACGTTTGTGACGCACTCAGATACTATTCCAATAAGCCAGTAGCAGGCAACATGCGGCCCGCACGCAGCCCGTCAGGGTACTCCGTTGGCGAGCCGCAAGACAGTATTTACATTGACCGTCCGCCAGCACGGCTACTCGCAGCTCCCAGTTGCGGTTACCTGTTCCCGGCCAATGAGAGCCGTGGGAAGCTGTGCGGGCTGGCTGCTGCTTCCTGCAGCTCCCATTGGCCGGGAACAGCGAACCGCGGCCACTGGGAGCTGTGGGCAGCTGTGCCTGCAGACGGTCAATGTAAACACAGTCTCACAGCCCGCCAGCGGATTACCCTGATGGGCCGTGGGCGGCCCGTGGGCCTGAGGTTGCCTACCACTGCAATAAATGTTACAGAAAAGCCTGTGACAAAATTAATAATGCTGTCTTCAGAGTAGAGTATGAACAGTGTGCAGTAAATTAGGCCTATGTCCACACACTGAACAAGAATAAGGAGAAAACAAAATATGGAATTAGCTGCTCATTAACTGAACACTGTCCGTTCTGTGACCCGAATGAGGCGTGGATCCATGTGATTATGTAATTAAAGACTATCTTCATGCATACTCACAAAGGGGCTGAACTAGGTTGCACAGGCAGCCTTAATTCTGGCATTTCCTAACTTTTGAGTGCTTGACTGCATAATAATGTTCTTTTAATGTAGATTTTTGCGTATGTTTGTATAATATGTATAGATAATAAACCAGAAGCATATGAATGTGACCATCAACTAAAAAAGAAAAAAAGACAACTTACCAGAAAATGCATGGCCAATGCCAACTGTTTGGCAACTTCCAATTTCCACAAGATATTGATAGAATTTTTGTTCTTTTTCAAATATGTGTCCAAGGATCCGAATCTGACATACTCTTGCACCAGGATGTCTGATTTAAAGTGTTTAAAAGGTAAACAGACTGTTCAATTGTTCATTCTTGTTTATAAACATACTGCTACTACTAAGAAACAGATCCAATTTTTAACAACCCCTGCCCCACTCCCGCCGCCTTGTGACAATAAAAGTAATGTGGTTTCAAGTTAGCATCATAATGTATAAGTGTATCAATGTCATATTGCATTAATAAAACAATCATTTCAACTCAGTCACTTTGCAGTTGTTTACAAACTTTTTTCTTTTTTTAAAATTTTAAGTTTCATCCTGCTGAATTGAAGTGTTGTTGGTTCTGCTATTGAAACACATTCTTTGTTGGAACAACAGAAATTCCCCTCTGAAAATGAACTGTGCTAACAACTTATCTTGTGTAGGCACAGCCATAAGAAGAGGCCCTTTCCTCACAGCCTGCCTGTATTAATCTGGCAACACTTGCCTAAACAGTCTTCTAGTCAAGGACCCAGGAAGCCATATAGCACAGCTGCATGGTTGCCACCCTCTCAGTGGTTTATTTTTTTAGATACAAATAATTTAAAGTGAAGTGAAATGACCCTGAGCTTCTGCTTTCAATTGTATTAATGTTCCTCATTTGGACTCCAAAACACAATGCAAACTATTATAACCACAGTGTGCTTCCTGCTTTATAATGCAAAAACTGGCTTGCAACTTAGTCTTTTAAAGAACATGCAGTGTTTTCAGAACTATACAAAATAAATGTTACTGAGATCTGTAGCAGACTTATCTGAATTAAATGTAGTTGTTGCTAACATAGGGATTGACCTCCTCTCAGTAGACTAAGGAAGTTACATATGTAAATCTCCCATGTCTTTAGAGGTAAATAGACTAGAGAGTCTAATTATGAGTTTAAAGATAAATATTTATAAACAAGCTATCTGAAGTTAAAATTCCCAACTGATACAGTACATTATACAACCATTGAAGTGTGTATGCTACCACCACCACAAGGGAACTGGGAAATCAACTGAATATGAAGAAATAGCTACAAGAATGCTATAGCCAGGGTGCTCGGAAGTATAACAATACATATGTAAAATTATGTTACAAAATGTGAATGCTAATCACAGAAATCCCAGAAGGTTTCTACTTCTATTTTCCAAGGACAAGCACACTTAAAGAAGACAGATCATGTAAAACATTTATGTTTTTAAGTAAAGGCCTAATAGTAAAAAGGGGCATAGAGTGTGTTATCAGAGCAATACAACTAGGTAAAGTGGCTCTACCAATCCTCACCCTCTTGCAAGAAAATCTGTTTCTGTTCTTAAGAACTTTAGAGAAAAACACGTGTATATGGAGATGTTTTAAACTTTTGTTTATTTCTTAAATGTTGAAATGACAAACATCTTTGTGAAATGTATTCTTACAAATATGTTAGATAAATGCAAAGCTCTTAATACAGCATCTAATGCCATGTAAATAGTAAAAAGCTTTATGTACTAGCATGGAATCTAATGACCTTGCTAAAGTAGTGTAAAAAGCCATTTAAGTACAGAATATTTATACTATTGGGGAATTAATTACTGGCAGTGGCAAACCCTCAACCAGCTCCAGAAGACCAGAATAATCTTTCCAAAGTCAACACTTTTTAATTATTTAAGCTCAAGACTTTGTAAGAGTTATTTAAATTTAAGACGACTGTTCTGACAACTAAAAACTTTTCTATTAAAAATAGAGTATATGGACTTTGTGAAAAACAGAATTTAATTCCCTGTCAAACTAACAAAACTGAAAGACTATCTCAGAAAATGGACTGAATAAAAAGAATGAAAACTAATTTTAAAAAATGTTATCTGGAATAGATCATTCCTGTCCCAAAAAGCACAAAGGCAGAAAGAAATGCTGCATATTCATTAGGCAGACTGCACATTCAGGAGCTGAAGGTGTCACCTAAGCCAACCCCCAAGGTATGAAGCCAACCAAAGAGCAACAGCAACCAACTTTGAATCTAAACAAGCCTGAAAGAGGAGTGTTTTCCTATAACGTTATGAAAATGGGAAGAAGAGTATAAAAATTCTGAAGTGAGCACCCTTTCCCTCACACTTATCCTTGGCTATCCTGCTCAAAATAGTACTCCACAAGCAAGCTGCCATAGACAGAGAAGATTCAAGAATAAACCAACCCAAGGATACCTCCCCGAGCCTTCAACGTCAACTGATGAGAGAAAGTTAACTAAGATATTACCTCACCTACCCTGTCTAACTGTTTCTCCTCTTAATCACCAGATAGTTAGACCATGTATTCCTGGATAAGAGATTAACTTTGGAAAACAATATACTTTGGTCTTAATTTATCAAGAGAAAAGCACACCCCAAAGATGATTGACTCTCAAGGATTTAATCTCTGTTAAAAGCTCTATATGTCTATCTGTGGAGAAGAGTTTGTAATAGAAGTCACTAGTCCAGGGGTAGGCAACCTATGGCACGGGTGCGAGCTGATTTTCAGTGTCACTCAAACTACCTGGGTCCTGGCCACCAGTCTGGGGGGCTTTCCATTTTAATTTAATTTTAAGTGAAGCTTCTTAAACATTTTAAAAACCTTATTTACTTTATATACAACAATAGTTTAGTTATATATTAAAGACTTATAGAAAGAGACCTTCTAAAAACATTAAAATGTATTACTGGCACGCGAACCCTTAAATTAGAGTGAATAAATGAAGACTCGGCACACCACTTCTGAAAGGTTGCCGACCCCTGCACTAGTCTATCACTTGTATTCTGTCATTTGTATTGTTTTGTTTAATGTTTCTTTTCCTTTCTTGAATAATAAAACAACCATAGTTAGTGACTGTGATTATTTTGCTTGGTCTTGATCATGGTAGTCAGCAAGGTACATACCCCGTGCGACTAAGTAGCGTGAGTCACATCTCTTAGTTGGCAGTAAGAGAAACAATTTGTAAGAGCTGGCCTACCATTTCTTGCTTCTCTGGACTAAATATTTTTAGTAATTATTAAAATAAAATTACTTGACATCCAACAATTTAAAATGATCCCTTTCCACCCCACAAAATGATGTTAAAATAAATTTGAGAATCAAATACGAACAGAAAGGCAATTGTTCTGAACCTGTGGAGTCCTGCCCTCCCACATTGCTAAATGGGATAGTGGGTCCCAGTGTAGAAAAGATTGAGAACCGTTGACTTATACTATTTATTTCATGTTGTTTCTCTCATCATGAAAGCTGCAAAGCCAGAATAAGGCTTTTTTGAGCAGTCAAGGAAAATATATGGGCATTTGCATTTTATGATTCAGATAAGTAGGATTTAGGATCTTAAACAACTTTGCTTACAAAATCATTGCAGATCCCCTTTAAAATGAATTCAGGGGACATCTTGCAGAATGTTGAGCTCTTCATTACTCCCATGATCAAACAAAAAAAGGGGGGGGGGATTCCAACACTTAATGTTACTATAAAATGTTTTATTTTGTTAAAAAAAGGAATCAGAGAAAAAAAACAACACAATGCTAAAATAACTTACAAAAGCCACATGAAAAACAAACAGAAAACCAAAGTTTATTTAGCAAAACCTGGCCTCTATGCCTATGGTCTGAGTAAAAGGAGTGGAAGGTAAAAAACGATCCCAAGATAAGGGCTTTACTAACACTCTACCTTAAGACAATATATGCATACAAAAACAGGAGAATTAGCTCATATAAAAGCCCGGCGTATGAGGGAATATATATATAAATAAATAGAACAACAATCTGAAGTTGCTTTAAAAAAGTTACTATGGACATGCTACATACCCATATACAGTTCCTAGGATGATTTTTTACTGGAGGGAAGGAAGGAGGGGGGCAGAGTTTCTGTTGAAATAATGGACCACATTTTCAGAACTGGTTGCCTAAACTACACCTTCCAAAATTGTATTTGTCCCCACAAAGCCATCATTTGGTCATGTGCAAAGGGTAGCAGTCAAGACTTTTTGCATGGCAAATGGTGATTTGCTTGAATAATCAGGCACCTTCGCACACCACTGATCACTATGGACATTCAAATGCAGGTGGACAAATCATGGAAACCATTTTCTCAGCTGATTTTGAAAAGCTGGCTCTTAAAAGCCTTTGCCAGTCTCTACAGATGTATTAGCAAATCCTTCACAAAGGTTACACTGCATATTCCCACAACCTGTGCAAATTTCCTATGATGCTTGCTGATGTCACTTACTCCCGAGTGACAAAAAAATTAAGAATTCTGCACCGAAAAATAAAAATTCTGCACACAATATTTTAAAATTCTGCAAATTGTATTTGTCAAAGAAACGTGGAAGCTCCAGCATGGCATTGGGGAGCACAGGCCACTGGCTGCACAGAGGTGAAAGATCACTAGGTGCAGGTGGCTCAGTGTGGGATCCAGGTGCGGGGTGGATCTGGATGCAACAGTAATGGGACTCTGCAGGGGGTCCAGGTGAAGCTGGTTGGGTGTCAGCGGGGAGGGGGGGGGGTTGGGGATCTGGGGGGTATATAGCTCAGCAAGGAGGTCTGGGTGTGGGGCCTCAGCAGGAGGTCTAGATGATGGGGGAGTGGGGCTCATTTGGAGGGGGGTCTAAGTGCGGGGAGGGGGTGAAGCTCGGCGGGAGGGTCTGGGTATGAGGAGGTCTGGATGCACAGGAGTTAGGCGGATGGGGGAATAGCTCCCTGTACAGGGATCCCTCCCCCTGCAGCTGAAGAGCGATGGGTGCAGGGGGAGTTTGCAGAGCTTCCTGCAGCCAGGGGAGAAATCTGGGGGTGGGTCTGACCCACCCTGGATGCCATGCAGGGGAAGAGGAAGCCCCATCCTTCCCAGCCCAGCTGGGACTAGCAACTGGCCACAGGGTAGAAGCCACCAGCCGGGTCTTCCCTAGTCCTGCCTCCTGCCCCACAGTGATTTACCTCTCTGTTTTGGGTGCTCAGGTCAGCCAACATACTGCTTGGGAGGGTCACATGACCATTCTTGCGGCTTCCCTTTGCTTCTCTGTGAGAAAGCCATTTTTCTGCAGGGAAGCAAAGAAATCTGCGGGGGGCATAAATTCTGTGCATGCGCAGTGGCACAGAATTCCCCCAGGAATAACTGTCACTCTTTCACATGAATGCCTGCTGAGCCACCCCTATATGACTAGGATGCAAATAAATGTTGCGGCAGGCTTTTACACAATATCAGGAACAGAAACTGTAATGAGAGCTGTTTGAAAATTATATGAATATAATTGATTTTACTTACTCTCCTCTCCACAAACACATACGCCATAATTTAATACCAAGTGCTTGTAAGAAAGCTGGCTCATCATGCTTGCTGCCTCAAAGAAAGACTGCAAGTGCAAGGAAGAGAGAATGATAATCAGTGAAGAAAAATCAACTGTTAAATTATTTGGAATTAAATGTATTAAAACCACCCACATTTTCACATTGCTTTAATTCCTAATTTACTGCAAGGATATTATTGCATAACTGATTCCATCTTGTTGGCTTGTGTAGTAACTATTGTGTAGCCATCTTGTTGGCTTTTTAGTAACTATTTTATTCACAGTGCACACATGGTTTAGTCAGCAATCTAATTTCTTGGTGATATGAAAAACATTGGTGGACAAGTATCAGAGGGGTAGCCGTGTTAGTCTGGATCTGCAGAAGCGACAAAGGGTCCTGTGGCACCTTATAGACTAACAGAGGTATTGAAGCATAAGCTTTCGTGGGTCAATACCCACTTCTTCGGATGCAAGCAGTGGAAAACTTGGTGGACAAGAATGCTTTATACATACAGAAAGCGAGCAGCGCTTATAGGGAATCTCTTTTAACCTATGGCAGATATCTGAACTCCACAAAAAGATGGCCATAAACAACAAGTGGAAGGTGGTTAACGGCTCAAAAATTTTAAACTAGAGTATTTCATTGCATTTGCATGTAGTGTATTGGATCAAAGGTGAAAGCGGGGGCCAAATTCTCTCCCTGGATCTGGCCCCTTTCTGCTGCTCAGGAGGTACAAAGGACCCTAACTGGCCATATTTGTTCAGCTGAGAATTCTCCCCGTGGGAGGGGGGGGGGTGAAGCTCTCAGAGAATGTGAAGCCATTACAGCTGGCCCCTGCACCAGTCTCCCTGGTCCAAAGTGTAGAGTAGCAGGGGCAGAAGTGGGCATAGCTGGAACACCGCTGCATTCTGGCATTTCTCAGCATGTGGATGTGGTCCCTTGGGGACCACTGTCAGATGGTGTAGGTTAGTTACAGCAGTCCCTAGGCCACAGCCTGCGGTGCAGCTGTGCAAGGCAGAGAATAAGAGAGCCTTAAACTGGCTTCCTGACAGCCTACTCGCTTCTCCTGCACAAAATTATGCTTGGTGCAGGAAAGAATCTGGCTCTGGATTAAACTGAACTGTAATCATCTACCATATAACACCATCTTAAGTTGTTCATGGTAACAAAGAACAGTAATTGTTTACAGACAATCAATCAATCAACATTACCCAAGAACCAGACAAACCTCGGAATAATTTCTGTGCACTTTATCCAGCACTTTTAAGAGGACTTCAGTTTGATGGAGCTCGCCATAGTCTCCCACTTCTTTCCTTACACCTTTGAAAATCTTAGTAAAGGTGCCCTGCCCAAGGCTCTCATTCTAAAAATTAAAAAAGGTAGGAATAAGAGGGAAGGAGTAGTCAGACAACTTTAAGTGATCAGAATTGGCAGAGAAAAGTTTTTCACAAATAACGTACATAGAAAACCTTTAAAGCTAATACAATCAGTTCAAGAGTCAGATGACCAGGAGTGAGGAATAACTATACTGGAAAGAGTTTAACCTAAATATTTGATTAGATAAAGGTCCCCCCACCCTTTGACTCTTTGGGGATCTCTGGGGACAGGTGGATGCAAGAACCCATAAGGAAGGAAACTGGATGCTGGCAGTATAAAGAATTTGGGTCCCTGCAGGTGGAGAAAACAGTGGGTGATGCAATAAAAACTTTCATAGAATCATAGAATCTCAGGGTTGGAAGGGACCTTAGGAGGTCATCTAGTCCAACCCCCTGCTCAAAGCAGGACCAATCCCCAATTTTTTGCCCCATATCCCCAAATGGCCCCCTCAAGGATTGAACTCACAACCCTGGGTTTAGCAGGCCAATGCTCAAACCACTGAGCTATCCTTCCCCCTGTAATAAACTTTGTTTATTATTAAAGGGACACCCAAATTTAAGACTTTTTTTTTTTAAACTGTAACTAAAAAACTAATGTCGCAAAATATCTCGCTGCAATTAAGGCTATTTTAAATGGCATACAAACCAGAACTAGATTTTCAGAACTCTGTGTGTAACTGTCCATGAAAACGGCCAGACAGATGCAACTAGTGAACTTACAAATATCAAGTCCTCGTTCCGGATTTTGTGAAAGACCATTTGATTGACATTGTTGTGTCTCTGCAATGTGGGCGATGTAGGTACATCCGAAATACCATTGCTCCTGAAGACTAGAAGATTTGACTTATCTGCGGGCGGGGGGAGGGGGGAAGAAGGTGGGAATGGAAGGAAACAAACAAACACAAAAACCAGAAAACATCTCTGTTAAAGACTTTTATCACAATGTTATTCCAACAGAATTATTAATTTAAGGTGTAAATCCACTGTGATAAGAAGTTTAATCTGGATACCATAGCAGGGAGAGAACAATTTGTTTAATAAATAACACAGTTTTACAGGACTTAATCAAACAAATGTCAATCCTGGATCTTTCTGACTAGAGATAACATTCTGGTTCTCTCTCTTCTTTCTCTCCTGATTATTAAAGTTTCTGAAGCACTCTTATTTTTGACAAGTACAGCATAAGAACATAAGAATGGCCGCACTGGGTCAGACCAAAGGTCCATCCATCCCAGTATCCTGTCCACCGACAGTGGCCAATGCCAGGTGCCCCGGAGTGAGTGGACCTAACAGGTAATTATCAAGTGATTACATTGCTGAAAACATTCCACACCACTTTTCATGGTACATCATGTGCATTTTAGAATAAGAAATAGCAAATTTAGCAGCTCTTTTGTGATACAAACCTGTAGCTAAACACTTGATGAGATGAGAAATGCTGTTTGCTGTTAAATGCAACCTTTCAATCATTAAGAGGTCAGTTTTACTTTCAGTAAGGACAGCTGCAAGCTGGGATGGTGATGCTTTGTGGAAGGGATCACAGCACTGAGTAACTTCTTACAAACCAAGGCAAACCCAAGGTGACACTAGCACTGAAATCTCAATGACCAAGGAGATGAAAATGTCTGTCAGGCAAATATACTGATCTGCTAATTTCTCTTTCAAAAAAATCAAATAACCCGAAAATAATTAGACATGTTTGTGTTTAAAAGTCTTTTACCTTTTGGTTTTGGAGGGCAGCATTTGGTAAACTGGAAAATGATGTTGTCTGAACGGACCGTTTCTGTCTGATAGCAATTCAACAGATCCTTAAGGTTACCAAAACTTCTCTTCGTTCCACTAAGATTATACTCTCCAGTCTCATTTTTTGTTATTAAGCAGTGCTTATACTCAGCGACACCATCCCGCTGTAGAGATTTTAAATTAGAAAAGGAAAGACCGACACACATACATTAAAAAATGTAAACAATGTATGTACACTCAATTAAAGAGAAAAATTCTCAAGTAACATGTTACTGTCATCTGATATTTTAATCCCAGTATCTAGTAAAATGAGAAGACACTGATAAGGCTAGTAAGGGACTATTTCCATCACTGGAAGTGTTGATTAGCATTTTGACATTAGCAATCGGGACTGAAACCAAGAGATTTAAAAGCAAACAGAGTGAATGGACCCAGTAATAAGCGAGTCCTTCATTGCTACTAACATAAGTTACCTCATGCAACAAAAGTGATGAGGTGGAAATGTAATGTTGCAAGAAGCCTCACATCTTAAGTGCTCAAACAGAAAACTTAGTAGCAATGGTGAAACATCTTTTGTAGTGCTGTGCACTGATGCAGGTATGGTTCTTATGACAGGCACCTTACAAAAACCTAGGCTAGATTCCTATTTTTGTTGTCTACAGCATAGTTCTAGCTCCAAGCTGAAACATGGCACACAGTCTCAACTCAGCACATTTCTTTAAGACAAACTTTCAAAAGGTCCAGTTGTCCATTTCTAATTTATAGAAGCTCCTATACTGCTGTCACATGCCCTTTCTTTACAACGCTGTGGAAAACATACCAATGAACACCAAATCTCAGCAGCTCTCTAATTGTTTGCTTAGAAAAAACAAAGCAAGAAATGATACAAACTTGCTCTGAATGACCGGTTTCAGTGTAGTAGCCATGTTAGTCTGTGTCAGCAAAAAGAAAAGAAGAAAGAAATACTTGTGGCACCTTAGAGACTAACAAATTTATTTCAGCGTCTGAATGGCGGACGATCTTACCAGATCAGCTAAAAGAAACTCTCTTTCACACACAGCTTTCCTTTCTGAAAGAAAAGTCTAAATATGCTCAGTGAATGAGCAGTGCAATTCTACAAAACATTTCTCTTTCTCCACTGATTATATTTCTCTGATTTGGCAAAGATTCCTATGTTTCTAACACAGTAGTTGATACTTTTCCATCTACACACTTGCATTGTTGTGGTGTCATCTGACGAAACGTGCACAGCTTTGAAGGTGTGTGTTACAGTAGCTAGCAAGCCAGTATGAAAGCTCTCACACTATATTCTGGCATACCTCTCCAAAGGAGAAGCTACTGTTTTTTTGTACTTTTGAAATTTTGGTAGAAGAGGCCAATGTACTGATAATTTTGTGATTTAAAAAGATATTTTCATATAAACCAAAACAAACCAGATAATTATACAGCAATAAATAGCATGTAAATAAAAAAAGTATTGTAAGCAGCAATTACATTAATGAATAGAAGAATACATAGCTCATGTAACAGAAGATACAAACTTAACAATAAAAAAAAAAAAAAAAAGGAAGCAGTGCTCTCTGCTTTAGTGCAATATAGGCTACTGTTACTGCTCAGTGCAGTACACTGACCTCAATGGCAAAGGTGAGGAAGTATTTCTTAAAATCTTTAGGACTACAACGAAGAACATAGTAGCCAGTCTGATTGCCTGCTTTCCTCAGTTTATTGGTAGCAAAGTCCATGCTATAATAAAAAGAAAAAATGTTTACTGCTGTACAATTTCAGAAAGCAAAACTAGCAGAGATTTTGATCAATGATACCATTATTAGAAAGCATTAATTATGTCCACAGTGTGTTGGGTATCTAATAGAAGGACTGTATCTATCTATGTGCTATGGCGCTTGCTTTTTAAAACACCGGGGTTTTGTTCCGTTAGCAACAGCATTATATGCAGGTAAGGAAACATGCCTATCAAGGGCAAGCAGCTCACAGGAGAAAGAAAAACTGGTTTAAAAAAAAAATGTACTGAATCATCCATCACTGGAAACTGACTTTTCCTGGGAAATCAAGTAACCATATAGCATCTTTGCTACGGATTATCTAACTGTCCATGTCTTGTTCGAGGGATTATGAATAAGGCTAAGATATTGGCATGGAAGTCACAGATTCCGTGACTTCCAGAGACCTCCATGACTTGTGCCCATGGTGCCTGGGAGCTGCAGGATCCCATCACCACATGTGGCGGCTGGGAACTGTGGGGGGCCCAAGCTCCCAGTCACAGCAGGTGGTGGGGGTGCCCCACAGCTCCCGGCCATTGTGGGCAGCGAGGCTCCCGGGAGCTCCCAGCTGCTGCGGGCGACAGGGGTGCCCTGGAGCTCGGATCCATGGGTGGTGGGGGGACCCACAGCTCCAAGCTGGGGCCCTCCAGGGTGGTGCGGCATCCCATTTTGTCATGCGTATTTTTAGAAAAAGTCACGGATAGGTCACGGGCTTCCGTGAATTTTTCTTTATTGCCTGTGACCTGTCTGTGACAAAATATTAGCCTTAGTTATGAATGGCATTGCTTGAGAGGGTCTAGGCCTAGCACATAAATCAATGCAGTCCTAAAGTCAACTTTAACATCTGACTCTATTGTTCAAATTCACAAGTTTCCCTTTCCATGCCCAAAAAGTAAACAGAAGGAGCTTAATTTATTAGGACAGGTTTCACCCATGTCTTTTGGAAGATGTAGCTCACTCCTTCTCTTTCCCTCATGTTAATGAAAAATTTCCAGAAACATGCCCGATTTATTAGGTGGCAGCCGAATTTTTTATTATTTATTTTTATTGTTTATTTTTTATACACCAAGTACATTGGTTCTCTTGTTTAAACTATGGGGGGGAGGGGGCAATCAAATACAGTACATTCTGCTTACTTACATTCCGGTTGCCCGATCCTGAGCTCAAACAATAACAGTACTGTATGAAATGTTACAATCAATAAAGGTACCAAACTGTTTCTCTAAAGAACCGGAGAAACTGAACTAAGAGACAACAGCTGTACAAAAAGCAATTTGCTAAATGTACTAGCTAGCAATTTTCTGTGTTCCCCTCACAATGATTGAAGACAGGGGTATCTGAATTTGCCTTTTTTCCCTTGCAACTTAGATTCTAGTTCTGCTAGATCTTTTACTGAAAACATTATGAGGGCCTTCGTTTATGACATCATACACTGTTGCCATGGTAATGACTACAAGGTCCTAAATTCAGCGTTATGTCTGGTGGGTTGGAGGAAAAAATGAACTCTGAGTGGAAGAAATATATTTTAAGTTCATCTGTATTCATTATGATTTACAAAGAAAATTTCAAAAATGAAACATCACAAAAGGTATCATTCTACTCTCACTCTGCAGGTTTTCCCAATAATCTCAACAGGAGTTTCATATGCAGATAGAGGAGTAGTATATAGTGCAACGGTGTTACAAAACTTGACGTCCCTCATCAGAAAAGGAGTGCACCTTCCCTTACAAAAAGTCTACTCCTGGGGGAATTCTGCGCCAAAAAATTAAAAATTCTGCACACAATATTTTAAAATTCTGCAAATTTTATTTGTCAAAATCACACTACATAATTATGCTGTTTCAATTATTTTGGTAATTTATTTCAAAATACCTGTCAGCAAGTATGTCTAACAATACAGACACGCAAAAATTCCCCCAGGAGTAGAGAGTTAAAAGAAATCCCTATGACAACCCAGTTCCTGTTTCGCTGCCTCCCCTCCCCAGAGCCCAGCCGGGGGCCCCCCTGAAGCCAATACACCTCCCCCCACTCTCCCCAGTGTCTTCTATGTGCGAGGTGGGCACTGCTGGATCCAGCTGCCCCTAGTGGTGGCCAGCAACATGCAGCCAATTTGGGGGGAGGGGGGGGGAGGAGATTATGCGCAAAACCCATTAATTTCTGCAAAAAACGGCATTGAATAGTGGCACAGAATTCCCCCAGGAGCAAAAGTCAAAGGGAAACCCGCACCTCCCAAAAAAATGTTTTGCCAAAGGAAAATTTGAAAAAGAATCACCCACCAAAAACCTCTTTTTTTTATAAATATACATTTCAGTAAGTATGCTTATGTTTCACCCTTGCTGAAGCACATCTTTCAAGACTCAATAAAAGTGCCTTGTCATACTAATGTAAGAGCACTGCTTACGAAATTGGTCCATGGCAGTTGCTTTGGATATTTTCAAGCACTGTTGGTGGTGCTACTTCTTTACAGAGGTAATGGTGAGCATCTGCAGTTAATCTATAATATCCATCGATTAACGATACAAAAGAGAGAGCTTCCCTTAATGAATGAAATTCAGCCTCCTGTAAAGTTGGGAAGAGAAAGAGATACAAGGTTAATTTATAATAATTAACACAATCCTCAGATAGGTATGGTAATAGTACATATAAAAAATACCTAACACACACACGCATAGTACAGACAAACTCAAATAGTGAAACCCTTATTCATACTGATAAGCACTTACACAGTTATTCCAATTACTCATGTATGTGCTCAAAATGGGTGAAATTCATTCTGAGTATTTGGGCTCTATGGAGATGGGGTGCATTCTCCAAACCAGGGCATAACTAAACTAGTAAAAGGATTAAAAAAAAAATACCACCACCTATTAAAGGGTGCCAGGATACCATTATGTATTCACCTGCATTCTTTATTTCTGCATTTTGAGCTATCAGATTGTGTTGGGGTTTTGGGGTTTTTTTAGTAAGAGCAAAATAAGGTAAAACACAAAAGGTTTCTTCCAATCTCTTCTTTCCATAATTTGTAGGCTCCCTGATCTTGAAAGGCCTACTACTATAACTTTCTGCTTGTCAGCCACAATACTAGTTACTTATGATTTATAGTATTACTTTTTAATACCAACTGTCTGAGGCATGTATTATTCTTAACAGTGTTCTCATCACTAGCAATGCATGCATCAACTGAAAGGACAACATTCCTGCAGTAAATCCTAGATTTTGATGCATCTGTTTTTAAAAAGATTTGTGTATGCGAGCTGGAAACATGGTGAATCAGACCCATGGTAATGTGCCAATGAATATCTACTGCCACATCAGCCTCAGTGGTTCTCTCTGTGGCATGTGGGTGAAGGGCGAAGGCTGGAGTAAATCAGACCTTCTCTTGGATGCTGATAATTCCTAACAGTAGTTTATTTACAGTTCTCACAAGGTATGCCTCAGTGGTTATATCAGAGCAGTGATGCTTATTGTGCTAGCTCCTGGTCACCTGCACATCTCCAAACAATAGTAAACTCAACATTTCCCCTTTAGAGAAGAGACAAGCTCTCACACAAGGAGAAACTTTTTCTCTCCACTGCCTCCAACCCTTCTGCAGTTTGTGGATTGTTCCTTGATCCTCTCCCCTCCCCAGAAGAGGTTTTTAAAGGTCACTGGCAGCCCTTAATTGGGCTCAGAGGTCCCTAATTAACCTGAGGTAACCCCTTTTCAGCTCCTAGGAAAGAGGACCTTAACCATTCGAAGGTGGATATACCTGCCTTCAACCACCCTCTGAGAGCGGTCTGGTCTGACTTTGTTACATATGCCCCCCAGCTCAACACTATGGGGTTGGGCTACATGCCTGATTCCTGCCCTATGCTGTGCTTTGAAGCAAAAGGGTTGTAGCGACAGAAACTATCTTGTTAGTCTTGCATTTTTTCTTTGTACTGGTGTATTCACTTCAGGGGAGCATGGCCTGTAACATGCGTAAACCTCCATCCAAGCAGATAATACCGGAGGGTTTCCACGGCCTATTTTACCATGAGGCATTCCTTCTCCACTATGGCGTACTTCTGCTCTCTGGGGAGAAGTCTTCTATTGAGACACAAAACTGGGTGGGGTCTTCCTCTGTAACCATGAGAGAAACTATGGCTCCTAACCCTACTTCAGAGGCATCTATTTGTAGTACAAACTCCTTCTGGAAGTCTGGGGCTACTAGCACTGGACTGCTGCAGAGGGCTGTTCTCAGATCCACAGAAGCTTCTTTGGCTGCACTGGTCCATTTCACCATGTCTGGACTTCTGGCCTTTATGAAATCTGTCAACGAGTATGCCCTGGTGGTGAAGTGGGGAATGAATTGTCTGTAATACCCAACTATTCCCAGAAATGCTCTGCCCTGTTTCTTCTTGATCACCAAAGGCCCACTTTGTATTGCCTCTAACTTGTTCAACTGGAGTTTCACTACACCTCGCCCCATGATGTACCAGAGATATTTGGCTTCCATTAGCCCTATTGCACATTTGGAGGGGTTAGCAGTGAGACCCACTTTCCTCAGAGTATCCAGTACTGCGTCTACTTTTTCTAAATGCAATACACAATGTTGGCTGTGTATGATCACATCATCCAAGTAAGTAGCTGCATACCTGGCATGTGGACATAATAGCTATCAGTAAGTCACTGGAAGGTTGCTGGAGACCCTTGTAATCCAAAATGGAGGACAATGTACTGCTATAAGCCCTGTGCCATAGAAAAGGTGGCCTCTTCTCCTTGGCCACCTCTGCCAGAGGGATTTGCCCATACCCTTTGGTCAGGTCAAGGGTAGACAAGAATCTTGGTTTTCCCACCTGGTCAATTAGCTGATCTGTCTGAGATATGGGGTAGGCATTGAACTGGGACACCTCATTTAATTTTCAAAAGTCACTGAAGAACCCTCTGGTACCATCTGGTTTAGGAACCAGAACAGTTAGGCTGGACCATGGACTATGGGACTCTTCAATGATTCTCAACTCCAGCATCCTCTTCATTTCTGCATTGATCGCTTTCCTTTTAGCCTCAGGGATCCAGTATGGTTTAACCTTTTAATTTATTCATGGATCTGGGAGGATGAGCTTCCATTGTTTTGCCTGGTTTCTCTGAGAACACATCATGGTTTCACTCCATCACCTTGATGATCTCTGTCTTGCCAGGGCTTTAACAGGTTGATGTGATAGATCTGTTCCTGCTTTCAGAGATCAGGTTGTCGAATCTTATAATTAACCTCCGCAATGGCCTTTTACTTCATATGGCCTCTGCCATTTGACCAAAGGCTTGTTTTCTGCGGGGGATCCCATCACCATTACCCAATCCCCAGCCTGGAATTTCAGAACACTTACTTGTCGATTATAACAGGCCTGTTGGGCCGCTTGTGATTTTTCCGTATGTTCTCACACTATTGGGGTGACTTGGGTTATTCTGTCCCGCATGTGCGTCACATGTTCAATGATGCTTGTTTCTTAGTGAGGCTGTTCCTCCCAGTGATGCTTGGAAATGTCCAATATGCCGTGGGGTGGCAACAGCTTGGCAACTTGAAGGGGGAAATCCCTATGAAAGGCTGGGGAACCTCCATTATAACAAGTTTCCAGTAGGGTAGCAAGGTATCCCACTTTTTCCAGTCTCAACTCACTATTTTCCGTATTATGCTCTTCAGTGTTCTGTTGAAGAGTTTGACCAGGCCATTGGTTTGTGGTAGTAGACTAAAGTTTATAGAAAGCAGTACTTGAAGCATTTGAAGCAGCACACACAAGTCCTTCATCAACTCTGCCATGAAAGGAGTACCTTCATCTGTCAGAATCTCCTTGAGTATTCCTATCTGAGAGGATATTTGGATTAGCTATCATCTTGGACACTGTGCTTCCCAGGGGTATGGCTTCTGGATACCAGGCAGCAAAGTCCAGCACAATGAGCACACTCTGATGACCTTGGACTGATTTCTCCAGCAGGCCTATCAGGCCCATTACTGTCCTTTCAAACGGGACTTAGATAACTGGTAGGGGCACTGACCGGGCCTTTAATTGAGGTTGTGGGCTGTGCAACTGGCATTCAGGGCAGGAAGCACAATAGTGTCAAACCTCCATATAGAGAGTCTTAGCCAAAAGAACCTTCAAAGGAGTTTATCTAGTGTTTTATTCACTGTCAAATTTTCCCCGAACAAATGACAATGGGCTATGTCGAATAATGAGTTTCTGTGTCCTTGGAGTACTAGGAACTGTTTCAGTTCTTGCTTCTGTAGTTAGGACCTATTGTATAGAATATTCTTTTTTAAAATCACAAAGTAAGGCCCTGGACCTTCGGTTTTCCCCTCTGCTGGTACACATTTACCTAGACTACTACTTTTCTAATATTCTGGTATAGGAGATCAAGTGTCTGAAATGTCCAAATTCAGTTTTACCCTGAGGGCTGGTCTCTGTGGAACCTGTCTCTGTGGAACCTCGGGTTCGGTAACTGAGTTGTCTCCCTGCTGGCTGGATGAGACTGCTTACCCGGAAGCACCACCTTCTGATTCTGGGCCAACATCTTGGTCCCCAGTCTTCAATCTGCCCATCTTTCTCGCATAGTCTTCTGGGACTTTGAAAACAAGTCCAGAGCTAATTCAGAGAAGATGGGAGGCGGGCTATTTACTGCAGTCATGATATCAGACATGGAGTTATTACTTTCCCCAATCCTTTCACTGGGAGTACATTTCCGAACCCTGGGAAATCTTGTCTTATGAGCACAGGGTATGGATGTTTAGAGATTACAGCCGCCACCAGCCTTGTTGTGCTTCCCCGAACCTCTATTTGTACAGGAATGGCCATTTAATAATTAACTTTCCCATGCATGCAGGTTATTCCCCTGCACTTCAGACAGTTCATTCTTTCCCATCAGTTTCCCAGAGACCAGTGTGACTTCACTTCTGGAGTCTATTAAAGCAGCAGTCTCTATCCCATTCAACTTGAACAGCCACATATATCTATGTGGAGTTAAAGCTATTCCTGCAGGATTGATTAAGCACAATCTCTCACGGTTTCATCAAGTTGCACTGCATGGGCTCCTCACTGTTAAGACACTGAGCTGCTCTATGCTCTAGCTCCCGCACAAGCATACCATTTATACATAGCCCTTGATATCTCCCTATTCTATGGTCTATTAGGCCTTACCCCATGGCCTTCTCTCCCCTGGTCCCCAAGTCCCTTCCCAGCCTCAGGTCGCATTTCAGCATCCCTCCTCCCCCATATAGTCATACCCCAAACTTTCAGAGGTACAGGCCTTTGGGACTGGGGCAGGCCTTTGTGTCTGGCACAGCTCTTCTCTGGCAGTCCTAGAAAGCTCTCTGGCCATTAAGTGTCTCTCACTCTATGAAGGCAACCAAATCCTTGTCATCAGAAGGGTCATTTTGGTCAACCCACCTTCACAGGAGATAATCCTTTCAGGAATCTGTCCAAAACAAGGAGTTCTATGATTTTTTCAATATTGTTGGGTCTCAGGATGCAGCCACTTCTGTGTCAGATGGATCAAGTTGAATCTTGGCGCTTTGTTATCCTGGAATGTCCACTTGTGGGATCCCTAGGCCTTTATAGCTGTAGTCACTCTGGATCTTGTCAGGATCTCAGTTCTCAACTGAGCATAGTCTTTGACATTTTTCGCTGCCATAGCATGGTAGGCCTTCTGTGCCTTCCCACACAGGAAGGGAGCAAGGATACCAACGCACTGGTCTTGGGGCAAGGCCTCACATAGGTCTGTTCTTTCAAACATGAGAAGATAAACCTCAACATCTCTCTTTGTCATCATATTTTATAGGTAACCACTAGTCTTTAAGATAGAGTTCCCTCTTGGCCACCTCCCACAGTAATCAGGGCCTTCAGTTGTCTAACTACTTCCAGTAGGATGCCTTGGTCTTGTCTCACCTGATTCATAAGCAGTGGGTTAGTCTCTTGTTGTATTGGTATCAATTCCTGCTGAGCAGCCATCTGTACTCTGATAGCCTCCTGTTGTGGTGCAGTGGCCTGCACCAGAATCCTTACAACGTCGTCCAATCTCAGGAATGATTTATCTTGCCTCCAGGAGAGTCCACTGTATGTGATCCCACCCCTAACACCACATGTGGCAACACACCTCTATCGTCACATCAGCCTCAGCCGTTATCCCTCTGGTGGGGAGCAGAGGCCTAGAGTAAATCAGTCCTTCTCCACAGTTTATAATTCTTAACAATGGTTTATTCATAGTTTTCACAAGGTAGGCCTCAGGGTTGTCCCAAGTGGTTTTCTTAACCCCCTCCCCCCCCCCCCCAAACACACACACAAAAATCAATTTCCTTGCTCCTACCACAGCACTGACCCTTATTATACTGGCTTCTGGCGGTCAGCCCTTCCCCAAGTAGTAGTAAACTCAGTATTTCCCCAATGAGAAGGAGAATAGCTCTCCTCCAACCCTTCTGCAGCTTGTACCTTGTCCCTACTCCCAGCTCTTTCACCAGAAGAGGTTCTAAAGGTCATGGTGGTCCTTAACTGGGTTCAGGTGTCCCTAATTAACCTGAGGTAACCTCTTTTCAGCTTACAGGAAAGAGGGCTTTAACGGGCTGATATACCTGCCTTTAAGCACTCTCCTACAGTTGTCAGGTCTGAGTTTGTCACAGTCCAATTTTATGCCAGAATAACTCCATTGGTTTCAATAGAGTTGCGTTGGCATAAAACTGGAACAGCGCAGTGGTGATTCAAACCCAAGGTATGTTCCTCCCCAGTCTGGTTTCCAATACCAGCAACTCAGTTCAACTCAGAGAAAACAGACTCTCCACTGGCTATATGACCAGCAAATGTATTTTCTGTTATTTTCTCAAGTAGTTTATTTGAATAACCTGAGCTATACACCAGTAGTTGAGCTCTCAAGGGTTTTTTGAAGAGTCATATAGTAAAACATGATGCGGCTGTAAGAAAGGTTGTTTAATACGCTACACAGTGTAACTTTACATAACATGGTTCTCAATAAAACTGCTGTATAATAAATATTTTAAAATACTCTGGTCATGATTTCTTAAACTTTATTTAACACAAAAAAAAGCTTGTACTTAGGGCTTGTCTACACTTACTGGGGTTCCACGAGTGGCGATCGATGCATCGGTGGTCGATTTAGCGGGTCTAGTGAAGACCCGCTAAATGGACCACCGATCGCTCTCCTGTCGACTCCTGTACTCCACCTGAATGAGAAGTGCCAGGGGAGTCGACAGGAGAGCATATCCACTCGACATCGCGTAGTGTGCACCCCACGGTAAGTAGATCTAATTATGTCTACTTCAGGTACGTTATTCACATAGCTGAAGTTGCGTAACTAAGATCGATCTCCCCCAATAGTGTAGACAAGGTCTTAATCTATGTCAAGCAGATTGTCTACAGACTCGGTTGGGATCAGATTACAACAGCTCTAATATTAAATGCCTAAAGCTTGACACACTCTGGTTGTCAGATGCCCTTTAATAAAGCGCTTGTGCTGAACAGAAACTCACACATACTTCTAGGCTGCAGTAGTATGATGCAACTGCTGTATTTATGAAAACGAGGGCTATAGATGCTGCACAATGAATGGGTGAAACAGAATGCAATATGCACTTAAAGCCTTTTATTGCGAAATAAAATCAGTATAAAAAAAGAAGAACAAGGACAAAAGGACAAACCGCTGAGTACGTACATATGAGCAACCTCTAATTTTTTTTAAAGGTCACGACGGGGGGAGGGAGGTGGGGAGGGAAAAACCAACCACCACATATGTTTGGTTTTATTCAAATCAATATAAATAACTTCAAAACTACAAGTTTTTAATTCCCATATCTTTCATGCACCCTCTATGCTCTGCCTTTCCCAAGATTCCTCTTTTTTGAGAGAGCTGCTCAGGTTTGTTAGAATAATTTCTGGTAAATAAATCCTGTAAAGACATCTCCTCTCCCAAAATGGTCCTCTCTCAACAAGGAGAAACTGAAGATGTGAAAATTAGCAGTTATTCCTGGTAGATCTTAGAAAGACAGCAAGAGGAAAGTCGGGCATCTCATATTGAAAATACTTCTTTCCTTATTTTGTGTTTATGTGCTCTGATTTATGACTGTTCCTTCATTTTCCTCCCATTTCAGATGAATCTTAACTACATTATAGGCTGTCCTAGACCAACCACATTTCATAAGAAAAAGGAGTTGTACTTCCTTAAAAGAAAAGTTGAACATGTTCATTACTGAAGCTGAAAAACAGCAATGGAAGAAAGACGTAATGAAAAGAATGTTCTTAAATAATCCAAAAATGAAAGTGCTGTATTAAAGAACAAATATTCCTCACGCATGCACATTACAAGAAAAGACTAGATTAAAAACCATTTGTATCCATTGGCTAGCTACCAAAAACACAGCTTAATTATCTACAAGTGTAGATTCTATGTGACTACTGAAGAGTAAAATATATCAAAATCTAAGATAATTCTGAAAAACAGTATCATTTTAAAGGCAGCATTAAAAACAGAAAATGAATTCATTCTCATTCAAATGCTTTTGCAGGTTTTGGATTTACTTTCTCCAGGAAGGAAGAACCATTTTAGCAGTACATCTGTCTTGTGTGCCAACAAGTTGTAGATCTCTGATCACACAGGAAAATGCCTGAAACAGGAAATCTGATGCTACACAGATCAGTAATGGGGATCAAGAAAGAAACCACTACACCAAAAGGTTATGTCATACAGGAAACGGCGTTGCTCATACAATGCTAGGATTAAAAAGATGAACAATTGTGGCTTTTTAGTTCACACACAATATATTGTAAAGAGAATTTGTAAGTGATTTGTTTACACTGTCAGACTAACAGTTTTCAAACCTATGCCTCACACAATATTTTAAATAATAACAGCTATACTATTAGTTTTGTACCCTTTCTCTAGGCTCATCTCAAACCCCAATCCCGCAATTGTGTGTGTGTGCACGCGCGCGGACGGACTGCTGTGCCCATGCACAATGAATTGCAAGATTAGGATCTAGGTTAATTAAAATTACACAAGTTTAATAATTATTTAGCTAGGCACAATGAAGTTGGAGAATGAACTGCAGATAAAGTGTCCCTGTTAGTTTTAAATATCCTTGTTTCAATTTCAGTCTATGCTGCGGTGCTTCAAATACATTAGCATCTCTATGTACTGATATAGTGATCACTGTTAAAATCTTCAGTTTTTACCTTTTGCCTAATTAACATCTGAGTAACGTTTACCGCATCGTAGGTTTAGTAGAATATTGCGAATACTGCCGTATTCCCACCGCTTGATCAAACCAATATCAATATAAATCAAACAATAAAAAAAATAAACATACCAGATTCTTGCTGTCCTGCTTATGAATGGTGACAATTCTACTCTCACTGGAGCCTTCTTGGTTTGCTTGCTTAATGCTGACATCGATTATATCAGGAAAATCACAGTATGTCTGTAATTCCTGTAATAAATGTTGTTTATAATTAATACTAACATAGTAAATGGCTTTTCAAAGTATAATTCAAAATTCTAGAATTCCTACAACCCTAGATAAATATTTTCACCACCTTAGGAATGATGACGAATTCAAAACACTGAAGATCAAATAATCACAAAGTGGATGCTGATTTTCACAGTGAAAAACGCGCGCACACTTGTGCATCCATGACCATGGTAACCGAAGGCACAAATCACAATGGGAGCTAGAAGCATAGGTGAATTTTGACTTGAGTGCAATTCAGGGAATTTTTGAAAATTTGGTTCTTTAAATTCTGACCTCAAACTGAATTCTTAAAATATCTGACTGACTGTCTCACTTTTTCTGTTCTTCCACCAGATGGATAAGGATAGATCAGTCAAAATGTTATACAGGTAATGGCTTTCTTGTTGGTTGTCTGTAGCATTTTAGATAATATACATCATTATTATTTGTTATTTCTGTAATTCAAGAGAAATAACAGTCTGATAATAATCTGAGAAAGAATTTCTAGTTTCTATTATTTACTGTAGACTTTTTGCAGGTGTATCCAGGGTTACACTGGCACAACATGTATTCACCCATGCTCTCCATAAAGATGCTGAGCCAGATTCTCAGCTGGTGTAAATCAGCTTAGCTACATTCAAGTCAATGGAGTTATGCCCAGTTACCAGATAAGAATCTGGGCTGGCAAGACCACCTATCACAGCCACTGCATCACCACCACTTCAGCAAAATAATAAATAAATAATAATTATTATTAAAAAAAAAAAACCTTGCTCCAAGCAAGTGGTTGAGTAAAGTTTTGTGACGCTGATTTGCTGCAATAGCCAAAGATACAGCTAGCCTTACCTCACTATTAAATTTGAACATGCAACCCTTTGTACAAATGCAGAAACTCTCCACAAGTAAATGTAGTTAATCACCTTACAATAGACAGAGTAGCCCAATGGTCAGAGCAGAGGACAGGGAGTCTGACGACATGATTTTTATTCCCATCTGCCCCTGCCTTCCTCTATAACCTCAAACAAGATACTTAAACTCTTTATGCATTTGTTTCCTCATCTGTAAACTGGGGATAATAATGCTTATTCATCTTGGAAAAGAACTTTGAGAATCTCAGATGAAAAATAATAAAAATCCTATGTATTACTCTTGCTATTAAAGGCTTGATTGGCATGCACAAATGGTACAATTGCATACACAAATTTCAGCATGTGCGAAGTTACAGGTTGCTTCACGAAAACGTGGCTCAAGGAGGACACATTTTATATATAAATTAATGTACAAAAAGTGATTTTAAAAGGCCTAGTTTTCTATAAAATAACTCCAGGCATCATCATTAGAACCGTCTCTTGAAGGATGCTTTTTGTATATGAAGGGTGTCTAGTAGGAACATTTAACATTACATCATCAAAGTTATACAGATGATAACTATTAGCCCAATTAACCAAACCTCAGCTCAGTCTGCACGGTTTCTAATAAGCACAAATGAAAAAATATCAAGATATTTACACATATATAGTTATAGATTTTAATATGCCTTATGATATGGTATTTAATCATCAAAGTGTCATTTTACATAATGGGCTGTGATCATTTGTAATCTGTTAACCTCAATTTGCTCTACAAGATATTTTTCACATTATTGTTTTGATCTAGTCTATTATCCATCATGAAATGTATATGTATTAAAAATGTAAGGTCATTTATTTATTCCTTTTTAAAAAAAGGAGATCACCTCCAATACTCCTCCTTCAAATTTCCCTTTGGAAAAAACCCAGTCTTATTTAAATTATAAAGAAGGGTTATACTAGAACAGGCCTGCACAACTCGTAAAGCGGCGAGGGCCATATTACTCCAAAGAAAACAGTTGAGGGCCGAAACGCCCCAGCCCTGCGGAAACACCCAACACCCAGCGCTGCCCGCCCCACAGAAACAACCCCTCCTTCCCCAGCGCTGGGGTGTGGAAGCCTGTAGAGGGGGAAAGAAACAGCACGCAGAGGGTGACCAGATCACAGCAGTAAAATAGGACCCGCCCCCTCCCCGCTCAGCCCCACCATCGCACCCCTCTTCACCCCCCAGGGGTCACTATATTACTGCACACAACAGTCAATCAATGCAGTTGTAAATAAATCTCTGGATTATGCATTTTTGTATAACTTTTCTATGACTTTGTATTGAACCTTGGTAATATGTTATAGCTGGCCCCTAAGGTAGTATAATTAAGGTAAAAGAAAAATGTCTTTTTGCTAGAAGTAGAATAAGATCTTCCCCCCCGCACTTTGTATTCAATTGCTGTTGAATGAATGAGGTGTGAATGAGGAAGGCGTGGAAGGCAGGCACCTCCAGACAGCTGCAACCCTTGCAGAGGGGATGGAAGCCAGACCAAGGACAATTAAACTTGTCAAGTGGGCTGACTAGAGAAGAGCAGACATACTGATGGTCTCTGGGGTTAGAAGCAAGCACCTTCCTTTGGGAACACCCTCTTTGCGGCATTGGGACAACGCCCAGCCCAGAGACAAGCAGCAAAAAGGACCAACGGACACAGTCCCAGATTTTGGGCTGCACAGTGAGCCCACCTACTCACCCCGCCGCGGGCCGCACAGTGAGCCCACGTGGGCCGCATGCGGCCCCTGGGCCGCATGTTGTGCAGGCCTGTACTAGAAGAAGGGTTGTTTCATCTGTAGTCTGTAAAGCGATGTGTACGTTTTTAATGCTATAGAAATGTTTCACAATAATATTCTGTTATTTAAAAGCTACATACAAAAAATAAGATATACTCCTGAAATGATATGTGGTCTTTGGGATAAACTGTTTTCCTGATCTGATCTGGGTACATTGCACATTAGCAATGGAACAGGTGGGATTTATCAAAGCTAGACTCAGTAATTCCTGACAACCAGTAATTCATTTCCTGCTAGCAACTAGCAGCAGATAACGTTAAGTTCAACTGTTGAATATTCAGATGGGAAACAATGTAAAAAAAACAAACACAAAAACACCCAGATAACATCAAGAATAAAATGCAACTGCAGGATTATAACAAATGATTGAATCACTTAACTTTTTTAAACTCTTAAATTAGGCGGAGCTGTTTCTTTCTCATGTCAACTTTTATAATAATCCTGTTTTAATAGCATGAATGACAGAGAACTGCACTCTTCATTTGTCATCTAACTCCTTTAATTGCTTCACCAAAAGTTATTTCTCTTATAATCTATATAAAAATAGCCACCTACTTTAAAAAGTCTTGTGCTGTTTGGTTCAAGTCAAACCCCATTCATACAGAAATCACTGTAGAACTATTAAGTCAAAGTCATAATTCATTCTATAGTTAGAATTAGAATTCTATATTAGAATTAATCAGTACATGTAACATGACCAAATTACTGTTACCACGTCTATTTGCAAAATCCTTAAAATAAAAAAAGTGAAGCCATATTCATAAGGATTACCTGTTCTGTCAGTGTCTGTCTGTCTTTGTGTTTCCCTCTTGAGCACTGAATTCCACCGTTTCCAGTTATTATAATGGTCGCAAACCTCTCTTCACCTCTGCAAGGCTCTTTTACTTCAAAAATCTCTGAATAGAAGGCAGGCTGAAGGGATTCCAGATTTATAAGATATTTAAGTTTCAAGTTTCTGGCAGTAGCTTTGCATTGGCCAAACTGCTGGATAAATTTGCGGAATCTGTACCTTATTCTCTTTCGTGTCAAAATATGGTAGTCTTGGATTTTTGCTCGAACACATTTAGGCAAAAACATCTTGTAACTGTGAACACAAGATTAGCACATAAATTCCAAGGTTTATCTATGAAGCCTAGAAAAGGAAAATTATTTCTATATGCTAAATAAATACAAAGCCAACATGAAAATACTTTATCTATCAAATGAACTACGTACTGTGATTTTAAAAGATATTGTGGTCTTTATTTCAGTCTTCAGTAAAAGTTGTTGAAAATGAAACCACACTTATTGCGCCATTTTCTATTTTTTCATTTACTAGTTCCAAAGTATAGAATATTGCTGTTTCCATAAACCTGGACATTTCTGATTTAGTCATTATTATGTGGGATTGGGGAGAAATCCAGTCAGCCAGGATACACTGATAAATTCCCATAGCTATGCCAATGTAGCAAAATCCTGATCTTTCTAGATCATTCAGATTTGTAAATACAGACACAGAACCACACATGTCAAGTTTAAAAAGATAACAAACAATGCAATTCTACACTGTATCATGAACTAAGCCTTGTACTGGGAGGTTGGATTTCTTAACTTTTGAGTACTTGATGTTCTTATAACTTAATGCTCTGTTAACATTTTCTCTGTGTAACTTAAAAGAAAGATACCAAAATCTAAAAACAATATTAAAACAAGTTTTATTTAATCAGTTACCACTTCTGTCACTAGCTCTAGCAGTAACTTGTTAACTGAGTGATTAAAAATGAAAATATAATGTTTTACAAGTTATGACATGAAGACGTTTAACAAAAGAACGGACACACAAAAATGAAACTTTCAAAACCAGACTCACCAGAATGGAAAAAAAAGTGAGAGCGAGAGAACATGTTGTCTAGACAAGAGGTGATTACCTCAGAAATCCTCCCAAATAAAAAATTTAGTGAGTCAACATTTTAAAGAGAAAAGAAATATCTGAGTAATTGGTCTTCCTCTCAGCAAATGAAAGAGCCCTTGCCATCTTTAAATTATGGTTTCCAGAGATCCTGGGTAGCATATGGTAATATCAATGACTTAACATGGTATAATGTAAATGTTGCTAGTATAGAAAAGGTTAGGGGTAGGGTGTAACAATTTCAGAAATATGGGACCAGACTATTTTAAGCATTTACTCTTGTACATCTGTTTTCACTTGTTCTCCTTGGCCCCCTATTCAGGAACACATAGGTATTCTGGAAAGTACTTGAACATGTGCATAACTTTAAACAGTGCCATTCAGTGCCATTGATAAAATACAGTGTAAAAGCAGGTTTCAGAGTACTAACCGTCTTAGGCCTTGGCTACACTCACGAGTTACAGCGCAATAAAACTGCCTGCAGCGCTGTAACTCACTAACTGGCTACACTCGCAAGGCACGTGCAGCGCTGCATCTCCTCAGGTACAGCGCTGCATGTACTCCACCTCCCCGAGAGGAATAACGTTTGTTGCGCTGCTGCTGGTGCGCTGCGGCTACAGTGTGGTCACCCAATGCGCTGTTATTGGCCTCCAGAAGTATTCGGAAGTATCCCACAACGCCTGTTCTAGCCACTCTGGTCATCAATTAGCACTCTACTGCCCTGGACTCAGGTGACCAACCGCCACTCCGACTCTTTAAATTCCCTTGGAATTTTAAATATCCCCTTCCTGTTTGCTCAGCCAGGCGTGGAGTGCTCTCAGCGCATCTTTCCAGGTAAACATGCCTCCACGTGCGAGACGAGCCCCAGTATGGAGCAATGGCGACCTGCTGGACCTAATCGCTGTTTGGGGGGAGGAAGCTGTCCAGTCCCAGCTGCGATCCAGCCGGAGGAATTTCAATACTTTCGGCCAGATATCAAGGGCCATGATTGAAAGGGGCCATGACCGGGACGCAATGCAGTGCAGGATAAAAGTAAAGGAGCTGAGGAGTGCGTACCGCAAAGCCCGCGAGGCAAACAAGCGCTCGGGTGCTCCCCCCAAAACCTGCCGATTCTACAAAGAGCTGGATGCAATACTTGGGGTTGACCCCACTACTGTTCCGAGCACCACCGTGGACACGGGAGAGCGGGATGAGGAGGAGGAGGAGGGAGAGGAGGAAGAGAAGGAGGTTGAAGAAAACAGAAGCGAGGGTGCTGTGGCTGGGGGAGACACCCTTGACTCCCTGGATGCATGCAGCCAGGAGCTCTTCTCGAGCCAGGAGGAAGGGAGCCAGTCGCAGCAGCCGGTACGCGCTGGGAGAGAAAGAGAAGAACAGGTTCGCGGTAAGCAGCTTTTATTTTCGGGAAGGAGTTTTTTCGGTGTGGGGTCCTTGGGCGAGGAGGGTTTGGGCTGCATGCATGCCTAGATGCGGAAGAGCACATTGATGTGGTCTATCACATCGGAGAAATCAGCCACTGTAATCTCTTCGAAAGTCTCAGCCAGGACGTGGGCAATGTGCTTGCGCAGGTTAATTGGGAGAGCCGCCGTGGTCCTTGTCCCAGTCAGGGTAACATGTCCACGCCACTGTGTCGCGAGGGGCGGGGGGACCATTGCTGCACACAGGCAAGCTGCATATGGGCCAGGGCGGAAGCCGCATTGCAATAGAAAACCCTCCCTTGCTTCCCCGGACACCCTCAGCAGCGAGATATCTTCCAGGACGAACTCCTGTGGAAAATGTGGGGATAGTGTTCAGTGTAGGTTCCCCCTGCAGCTGTTGGCTCTCCCCAAGGCACAGAAACCCGTTGGACAGTACATCCGTGAAACAATCAGTCCCCCTTTACCCTGTGTTTACTCACCATTTTGGGGCTCCCATGGGTTCTGTGCGCTCTGTTTGGGACGGGAAAATTGTGCTGTTTTGGAGACTGTGTGTGCCCTCCTTAAGTGTGGGGGAATCATTGCTCTGTCTGGCATAAAACAATGATGCCTCTGTTAAATGTTGCATTTTGCCTTCCAGATGCAACCTTGAGATCTCCGCCATCCTTCTTATCACCGGCTGAGAGACTACAAAGGCTCAGGAAGAGGCCCAGAAGAACGAAAGAAGACATGCTGCAGGAAGTTATGAAACCGTCTCTTAAAGAGAATCAAAAGGCTCGGGAGTGGAGGGAGAGTGAAAGCAGGCTCCGCCAGGAAAACGCAGCACACCGGCAGCAAAGCATGCAGCTCCGGCACGAAAGCACAAAGGAACTGATTAGCATCATGGCGCGCCAAGTGGACTCTATCCAGGCGCTCGTCGCCATGCAGGCGGAGCAGTACCGCCCCCGCCCCCCCTGCAGCCAGTGTCCCAAAACACTTGTGCCCCCATGTCACCACCTGCCCACTTCACCCAACATACAGGTTCTTATCGCCCACACCAGATGCCCCCAACACCTGTAGCTTCACCAGACAGCCCTGGAAACTATGACCCTTACCCACTGCACTCTACTCCCATCCCGAATTATAGACATCCTGAGGTCCAGCACTCACTGCACAGCACTCCAGACAGGAAGCCCGAGTATGAAAGCAGGACATACCATACCCTGTGATTGAACCCTTCCCCACATCACCCACCACCCCCTTGCCCTTTCTGTCTCACAAGCAGTTGTGTTTCTTTTTAATACATGTATTTTCTCTGTAATAAACAGATTCTTTAGATGTGCAAACAGTCTTTATTACTGCATAAGGAAAAAAAGATACCTTAGCCCAGGAAAGAAACAGGCAACGCAAGTGAGTTGAGCAAACACAAATCAGCTTAGCAAAGACAGATAACTGATAACATTGGAACCACTTCACTTCAGGGTCGTGCAGGGCAGCACACATTACTGGTGGTTGTCAGCCTCAAATTTCTCCCTCAAGGCATCCCTAATCCTTGCAGCCCCACGCTGGACCCCTGTAATAGCCCTGCTCTCTGGCTGTGCAAATTCAGCCTCCAGGTGTTGAACCTCTGAGGTCCACGCCTGAGTGAACATTTCACCCTTCCCTTCACAATTATGATGGAGGGTACAGCACGCGGATATAACCGCGGGGATGCTGTGTTCAGCCAAGTCCAGCTTCCCATATAGAGATCGCCAGCGGCCCTTCAAACGGCCAAAAGCACACTCCAGAGTCATTCTGCACCAGCTCAGCCTGTAGTTGAACCGTTCCTTGCTGGTGTCAAGGCTCCCTGTGTAGGGTTTCATGAGCCATGGCATTAAAGGGTACGCGGGGTCTCCAAGGATCACAGTGGGCATTTCAATTTCCCCTACCGTGATCTTCCGGTCTGGGAAAAAAGTCCCGGACTGCATCTTCCGGAACAGGGCAGTGTTCCGAAAGATGCGTGCGTCATGCACCTTTACGGGCCAGCCTGCGTTGATGTCAATGAAACGCCCACGGTGATCCACAAGCGCCTGGAGAACCATGGAGAAATACCCCTTCCGATTAATGTACTCGGATGCTAGGTGGGGTGGTGCCAGAATAGGAATATGCGTCCCATCTATAGCCCCTCCGCAGTTAGGGAAACCCATTTGTTCAAAGCCAGCCACAATGTCCTGCACGTTACCCGGAGTCACGGTTCTTCTGAGCAGGATGTGATTAATGGCCTTGCAAACTTGCATCAGCACGATCCCAACGGTTGACTTTCCCACTCCAAACTGGTTCGCTACTGATCGATAGCAGTCCGGAGTTGCGAGCTTCCAGATTGCAATAGCCACCCACTTCTCCACCGTCAGGGCAGCTCTCAATCTCGTGTCCTTGCGCCGCAGGGCGGGGGCGAGCTCCTCACACAGTCCCACGAAAGTAGCTTTTCTCATTCGAAAGTTCTGCACCCACTGCTCGTCATCCCAGACTTGCATGACAATGTGATCTCACCACTCTGTGCTGGTTTCCTGAGCCCAAAAGCGGCGTTCCACGGTGCATAGCATGTCCGTGAATGCCACAAGCAAGTTAGTGTCGTACGCGTTTTGCGTGACAATTTCATCGTCAGACTCCTCGCTGTCACTGTGGATCTTAAGGAACAGCTCGACTGCCAAACGTGACGTGCTGGCGAGACTCGTCAGTATTTTGCTCACCAGGTCGGGATCCATTTTCCCGCTGACCGAAACGGAGCACAGATCGCGCTACAAAGAAACCGTTGAAAGATGGCGCAAATTGTGGCCGGAAACACAGGGATTGCTGGGATGCGAAGCGATGCATCACGGGGCGTTGGGACAGGACCCAGAATGCACCATACCCCACGCCCCCTTCCCACAACGCCAAATTTGGAAGAGGTGTTCTGTGGGATACCTGCCCATAATGCACCTCTCCCAAAACCGCTGCAAGTGCTGCAAATGTAGCCACGTCAGTGCTAGTTACTGCGCTGGCGGCTGCCAGTGTGGACAGGCTGTAGCACTTTCCCTACTCAGCTGTACGAACACGGGTTTAACTAACAGCGCTGTACATCTGCAAGTGTAGCCAAGGCCTTACTCTATGTCAGCAAAAAGAACAGGAGTACTTGTGGCACCTTAGAGACTAACAAATTTATTTCAGCATAATCTTTCATGGACTACAGTCCACTTCATCGGATGCATAGGAAGGCCAAATCACACTTGGAGTTGCAGCTAGCCGGAGATGTTAGGAGCAACAAGAAGGGGTTCTTCAGGTATGTTAGCAACAAGAAGAAAGTCAAGGAAAGTGTGGACCCCTTGCTGAATGAGGGAGGGAACCTAGTGACAGAGGATGTGGAGAAAGCTAGTGTACTCAATGCTTTTTTTGCCCCTGTCTTCACAGACAAGGTCAGCTCCCAGGCGGCTGCACTCCGCAGCACGGTATGGGGAGGAGGTGACCAGCCCTCTGTGGAGAAAGAAGTAGTTCGGGACTATTTAGACAAGCTGGACGAGCACAAGTCCATGGGGCCGGATGCACTGCATCCAAGGGTGCTAAAGGAGTTGGCCGATGAGATTGCAGAGGCATTGGCCATTATCTTTGAAAAATCATGGCAATCGGGGGAGGTCCCGGATGACTGGAAAAAAGCTAATGTAGTGCCCATCTTTAAAAAAGGGAAGAAGGAAGATCCAGGGAACTACAGGCCAGTCAGTCTCACCTCAGTCCCTGGAAAAATCATGGAACAGGTCCTCAAGGAATCAATTCTGAACCACTTAAAGGAGGGGAAAGTGATCAGGGAAAGTGATCAGGAACAGTCAGCATGGATTCACCAAGGGCAAGTCATGCCTGACTAACCCAATTGCCTTCTATGATGAGATAACCGGCTCTGTGGATGAGGGGAAAGCAGTGGATGTGCTATTTCTTGACTTTAGCAAAGCTTTTGATACAGTCTCCCACAGTATTCTTGCCAGCAAGTTAAAGAAGTATGGGCTGGATGAATGGACAGTAAGGTGGATAGAAAACTGGCTAGATGGTCGGGCTCAACGGGTAGTGATCAATGGTTCCATGTGTAGTTGGCAGCTGGTATCAAGTGGAGTGCCCTAAGGGTCGGTGCTGGGGCCGGTTTTGTTCAATATCTTCATTAACGATCTGGAAGATGGAGTGGACCGCACCCTTAGCAAGTTTGCAGATGAAACTAAACTGGGAGGAGTGGTTGATATGCTGGAGGGTAGGGATAGGATACAGAGGGACCTAGACAAATTAGAGGACTGGGCCAAAAGAAATATGATGAGGTTCAACAAGGACAAGTGCAGAGTCCTGCACTTAGGACGGAAGAATCCCATGCACTGCTACAGACTAGGGACCGAATGGCTGGGCAGCAGTTCTGCAAAAAAGGACCTAGGGGTTACGGTGGACGAAAAGCTGAATATGAGTCAACAGTGTGCCCTTGTTACCAAGAAGGCTAATGGCATTTTGGGTTCTATAAGTAGAAGCATTTCCAGCAGATCGAGGGACGTGATTATTCCCCTCTATTCGGCACTGGTGAGGCCTCATTTGGAGTACTGTGTCCAGTTTTGGGCCCCACACTACAAGAAGAATGTGGATAAATTGGAAAGAGTCCAGCGGAGGGCAACAAAAATGATTAGGGGGCTGGAGCACATGACTTATGAGGAGAGGCTGAGGGAACTGGGATTGTTTAGCCTGCAGAATAGAAGAATGAGGGGGGATTTGAAAGCTGCTTTCAACTACCTGAAAGGGGGTTCCAAAGAGGATGGATCTAGACTGTTCTCAGTGGTAGAAGATGACAGAACAAGGAGTAATGGTCTCAAGTTGCACAGGGGGAGGTTTAGGTTGGATATTAGGAAAAACTTTTTCACTAGTAGGGTGGTGAAGAACTGGAATGGGCTACCTAAAGAGGTGGTGGAATCTCCTTCCTTAGAGGTTTTTAAGGTCAGGCTTGACAAAGGCCTGGCTGGGATGATTTAGTTGGGGTTGGTCCTGCTTTGAGCAGGTGGTTGGACTAGATAACCTCCTGAGGTCCCTTCCAACCCTAAGATTCTATGAACATACAGTAAGAAGATATTTATACATTCAGAGAAACATGAAAAGAGAAACATTTATACATTCAGAAAAACCCATACCAACTGGAAGAGGCTAATTAATTAAGAGGAACTATTATCAGCAGGGGGAAAAAACTTTTGAAGTGATAATCAAGATGGCCCATTACAGACAGTTGACACAAAGGAGTGAGGATACTTAACTAGGGGAAATAGACGTAATGACTGAGCCACTCCCAGTCTCTGTACAAACCTAAGTTAATGGTATCTAGTTTGCATATTAATTCAAGTTCAGCAGACTCCAACGAGAAGTCCATGCGATCACAAAGATAAGGGGAGGTGGTCATGAGATAATCTCTCTACTAAACTGAAGCTGACACTATAAATATGTTTGGGAATCTCTGCTCTGGAACAAATCTGTTGCCAAAAATTGTGTGTCTGTCAAGGTGTTAATTGGTTGGGTTACATGAAAGAGAAAGGCAGAGTGAGAAAACAGTAAACTAATGAGTCATCCTTTTACTGTATGTAAAAGTAACATTGTTCTGAAGTAAGGAATTACCTGACTGAATTGTAGATAGCCAGGGGAGTTTGGTCCTTTTCTTTGGCCACTCTCATCATATCAAGAACAGCCATTCCAAGGCATTCTTCCTGTGTTTCATGAGTAACAGGCACCTTTACCCATCCATGCACAAAATCATCTCGCCACTGAGAGAGAAAAGAGCGCAAGCAATCAGACTGAAAATTTACCTCGCCATGATCACTCTTTTATAACATTTTCTTTACTGAACATTCTTGTGACTCAGTTCTTCTCTACCCAGAACTCTGTGAATCTCTACACTGGCTCCCAGCTACTCTTCACCCCTTGGCAGCCCAGCTCTTAAAAGGTTTCTATCAGCTTATTGCTGAAGTCCCACAAGGTCTGTTCAGGGACAGTATGATCCTATATTTCCAAGCCTGCTCTTCTCCAAAAAAAAAAAAAAAAAAATGGAGCCTGATCCTTGCTGAGGGGAATGACACGGTGAAAGCATCATAGTCCTTCATCCCTTCCGTCACAACATGGATCCACTGAATTTTCATTCTCTCCTACTGCAGAGGCACAATATGGCCCTGAGTTTCATCTGCATATTTAAGACTGGCCTCTGAGAAATTAAGTCAAGCTTTGCGGGTTATTTCTGTGGGACATCATCCACATTCTACATTTAGATGATGGTGGCAAAAAGCAGTGGCAAAGAGGTAAAAACAAAACAAAACAGTCAATCATGAACTATCAACTAAAGTCATACCTGAGCAAACAGATAAGACATGACAAGGTCATCAACGACAGGGCTCTCTGCACCTCGGGAAACACCATAACGATATGCTCTGCTACTGCCATTACAATACCAGTGAGGAAAATAAAACCTGTTGAGGAACATACACACTGCATAGTTAGGCAAATATCAACAAAATGAATGGGTATATCTGCTGAAAAAGACCACACATCTTAAATACTATCACTTGGTAAAGTTAAGATTTCTTTGTATATACGACTCCCTGTAGCAAAATCCTTGGTCTTCTACAAACCTCTTGAGAAGATACAATGAAATATAACTACTTGGGTTATTATAACAATGCCCAAGGAAGACAAGATTATTCTATGCCTAAGCGAACAACCATTACATGGTCCAAAAGAAAACCCTCTGGGTATCATGCCATTCAGTTTATTACAACGAGGTAACAGCATAGCGATTAGTAAAATGGTTCTTGTAAAAGTGACACCTGGTTGCTGTACACATTGTAACTGCTCGCAATGTGACTAAATCATATCTTAGATTACTAAAAGAAATGTTTGGAACTAGGAGCAGCACTATAAAGTTAATATAACTGTAGAACAGAAAGCTGTATTCTAATCCAACTAATATATCCCTAACAAAACTGCCAGCTTTAAATTCTGATTCCTGAATCTCTCTTGCTCATAATATACCATATAAAACAAAACAAACTGCTTGATTTTTTGATACTGTACCTGGTTGATCTTACTTTGCCTTGTATGGATGATATTAGCGGAGAATGAACAAAACACTCTAAAAAGAGGTAAGATTTTCAGAGTAGCTTTGCTACATTTTAAATTGGAATTTAAACCACATTTTAAATTGGAATTAGCAATATGGTTGAGTATTCTGCTGTGCATCTGTGCAGTCTGGGAGTCACTCTTATCTTACTCTTATAATAGAATGGGGAACAAACTAACAGATGCACACACCAAAAATTTCAATAAAATAATTTCAGTCTACCAGCATAGGGCAAACCAAGCCATTAAGAGGACATTTTGCATTTCAATTTGCAATTAATTTACTAAAGGGACACCCATGCTACCTTATGCATATCAAGGAAATAAAAGCCTTTTCACAGCAGGAAAAATTGTAGATGCACAGCTGAAAAAGTTCACTTTCAAAAAAGAGATTTTGCTCATTGGATAGATACAAATTCTGCTGTAGCTGTCCTGATAATTGGATGGGATAACTTAATTATATCTATAAATCAACATTTTAGACACCAAAGGACTTTTTACATTTCAGAACTTCTAGTAATTACATTAGCATCATAACTCAAAAACACAAATCCACGAACAAGAAATTTGGCTCTTGTTAGTTGATCATTTATCACAAACAAACAAAAAATAATAATCGGAACTTCCTGTACTTTCAGTACCTTTTTGTTTTTTAACCTGAAGAGGCAAGTATAGCTATCTCCAATACAAAGGCACAAATGATACAATTGATTATTCAATTTATTCAATCCAACATATTTTGAATGCTTCTTATCAAGTACCTAATAGTTCATACGGAGACTATAATTCAGTTACATTTTACATTATATTGTTTGCTACTGCTTTATTTAGCTTTTTGCATTAATATGAAAAATAAATCACAATTCTTTTTTAGGTGTTATCTGAGTTGTCATGCTACCTTATTCGGTAGAGTATGTTGAGCCTGGTTGATTCTTCTACGTGGAAGATGTGATTTGGAGGATACCAAATTCTCTCTGTTTCATTCATTAGTGCAAACATGTTATGGTACACAGGCATGATACCTAGTAAAGCAACAGAAAAACAAATGCTTACTGAGAAGTTCCTTATTATGCAGAACACTTTTTTTTAGTAGAAAGAAAACACACCCTGGTAAAAAGTGGTGGACTGATAGTATCTGAGAGTATTGTTAACTGATTATCCATAGCACTGTTTATGCTCCCGGTCTGTCCGTTGTACCTACCTGCTGTTGTCTCTGACCTTATATCTAGGGCTTGTCTTCACATGAAAATTAATCTGGAATAAGGTAGGGTGTGAATTTAAAGCAGGTTAACTATTCCTGATTAACTTCATGTGTGCCTTAGGCCAGGTCTACACTACCACTTACTTTGGTATAACTTATGTCGCTCAGGGGTGTGAATAAGTGACCCACCTGAGTGACGTACATTACACTGAAGTCAGCGCTGGTGTGGACGGAACTATGTCGGCGGCAGAGCTTCTCCTGCGAACATAGCTACTGCCTCTCATGGAGGTAGATTTATTATGCCGACAGGAGAGCTCTCTTCCGTCGCACGGAGCGTCTTCACCAAAGGCACTACAGCAGCACAGCTGTGTTGGTGCAACTGCACCAATATCGCATTTCTAGTGGAGACTAGCCCTTACTCCGATTAGCTTAATCCCATGGAGCTAAACAGGAAGAGCTATTCTGGAATAACTCCCTGGATAGACAAATCCTTAGACTGTAAGGTTTTCAGGGCAAAGACCATCTCCATATGGCTGTACAGTACCTAGCAGAGTGGCCTCTATGTGCTACCAGAATAATAAACAATAGTACTTTGTTTTAATTTTTTTCTTGTGTTTTTTCAAAAATTGAACAGACTAATGCAGTAGTTTTACACCATTAGGTTTAAAGAAGAATTAAAAGCGGAACAACATGAAGAGAATCACCATGACTATTAAGTACACATTCCTACATATTCCAGGATTAATACTACTGTACTAAGACTTATCAACTCAGGGGGACACAGAGGAAGGAAGCTTAGGGCAAGAGAGCAGAACAAAAAGTCTGTGACATAGGGACTGTCTCAGGACCAGTCACGTTCAAAGCCAGAAGAATGTGATTTCTTGTTTGAATACCTAAACATATTTTCCAACAAACATAAAAACATGCTTGATATGAGATTTTTATTGGTGTCAATAAAAGTTGATTTCACCGTACATACACAAATTGATGAAAAAATATTTCTATTGATAATAATCAAAATTTACTAGACTGACCAGATAGCAAGTGTGAAAAATAGGGACACTTTTTTCAGGGGCATATATAAGACAAAGCCCCTAATATCAGGACATCTTGTCACCCTAAAATTTACAGATAGGCAGTGTAAGAAAGATGCTGCTTGAGAACTGACTATAGTCAAAATCCAATGATTTAAGATTTGAATTAGGCTTGTTACAAATGAAATAGTGAATGAATGGTAAAAAAACATGTAGGATTTGTTGATTTCTGGATATTTACTTTGTACATTTTAACATGTGATATGAAAATTTGTATTATAATGGTTTATAAAGCTTTAAATTTTTGAATCTCAGTGCCTGTCATTAAAAATTTGATCCCCCCATAGTTTCCTACAACTGTGAAAATGCAAATTGATAAAAATTGGGGGGAATGCTTAAAAATAAACTCGCCTATCCTCTTTCCCATAAAACAGGGGAAATTAACCAAGACAGCGATTCAGCCAAATAGTTGAGCACGTGTAAATTAGCACGTGACTAGTCCCACTATGTAATTTTCAGTGGGACTACTCCAATAATTAAAGTTACTATGTCTAAGGCCCAAATCCTGCAAGTTGCTCTTCCTCGAGGATCTCTATCCCTGTGCATAGCCCCATTTACTTGGCGCCATAGTCCCCAAGTCTGTAACTGCATCCACACCAGCAAATCAATAGGTTTGTTTAGTATTTTTATTTTACTTTTTTTAAAACAAACCAGTTACTGCCATTAGCTCTTAAATCCTCAACAGTCCCAATTTAAAACCAGAACTGCTCGAAACATTGTTTTGCTGGAACTTGCCAAAGTGATGAAATCACAATGCTCAATTTTGGTGAAGCTCCCCTGGCAAAGCTCGCCTATCTGGCGGGCTGCTGGCTAGTCTGGGCTTCCAGGTTCTGCGGCCCTGGAGCAGCGCACCAGGAGGACCATCCCAGTTCTAGGGCTCCATTCCCTCGTGTGGAGAATTTTCAAGTTTTGGCTTGCATTCTTAATCGTAACAAAACTAATTTGTAAAATATCAAAATCCTCCATGAAACAGAATTGCCTCTTCCTGCCCTGCTCTACTCAAAAACCTTCCAGTTAGAAAGGGGTAAATACAGAGGATCAGGATCACTTCTCATTTTCCTTTCCCTGCTTCCTGTTTTGGAGTCCTCTCATTCAAATAAATAATCACATATAAAAAGGCCAAGATGTGTCAGAGCCATTTAGTGGGAACACAAAAATTAATACACCGGAAGAAACACAATAAGGCAGGGGTGGCCAACCTGTGGCTCCGGAGCCACATGTGGCTCTTCAGAAGTTAATATGCAGCTCCTTGTATCGGCACCGACTCCGCGGCTGGAGCTACAGGTGCCAACTTTCCAGTATGCCGGTGGGTGCTCACTGCTCAACCCCTGGCTCTGCTGCAGGCCCTGCCCCCACTCCACCCCTTCCCACCCCCTCCCCTGAGCCTGCAGTGCCCTCGCTCCTCCCCACTCCCCCCCAGAGCCTCCTGCAAGCCACAAAACAGCTGATCGGGAGGTGCGGGGAGGTGCTGATCAGCAGGGCTGCCGGTGGGTGGGAGGCACTGGGAGCAGGAGTGGGGAAGCTGACACAGGCGCCGACTTCCTGTGGCACCGGTGGGAGCTCACGCCCCGCCCCCGACGCCGGGTGACGCGGCGGGGCCCCGCCCCCGACGCTGGGTGACGTCACCCAGCGTCGTGGGCGGGGCCCCGCAACGTCTCCCGGTGCTAAAGTAAGATGGCGGCGGGCTCCGGGGTTGGCGGGGAGCTGGCCACGGGTCCCGGGGCGGGCGGGGAGCTGCCGGTGGGTGCGGAGCACCCACCAATTTTTCCCCGTGGGTGCTCCAGCCCCGGAGCACCCACGAAGTTGGCGCCTATGGAAGCTGATGGGGGGGCCTGCTGACGTATTACTGTGGCTCTTTTGACAATGTACATTGGTAAATTCTGGCTCCTTCTCAGGCTCCGGTTAACCATCCCTGCAATAAGGGCTTATAACTGAGCATAGGAAATCGCAAAGAAACACTAGAAACTATCAATAAACTAGCCAAAGGAATAAATGTAGATTGTCAAATCACTCTGTACTGCAGCCATGCAATTAAAACAGTAATTTAATAACATTCTCTGGGTTTTACTATTAGGTTCTGATGTGCTGCCACAATAAAGATTAGAATGCAAGTATTCTAAGTATATCACATTCAATTCTGTATTATGATGCAAAGCTGGCATATTCCAAAACCTGTGCATTTTAGCTTGCATAATACAAGGAAAATACAAACAAGTTATATTGACAAGGACTGTGAGAGTGCTGAAAAGAGGTACGGGGTTCACCTTTTTACAGAGCCCCATCTGGTCTTCAAGGAAATGGAACCAGCACTGGCCTTGAGTCCATTCCCCCAGCCACAGGTGGATATATTTACTGAGCAAGAGGCTAAATGGGTCAGCTTGACTCAAGATAAACCTGATACCTGAGGTTTATTAGTAGCCTTGCAACATGCAATAGGTCAAATGGTTTGCAAAAAAAGAGACATTTAAAAAAACAAAACACACACACACACAAACAATTTTTAGCTGCTGCTTGAAAATTCTTAGTAACAATAGCTAGAAAAGTTTTTCCCCCCCCTCCCCACTCCAATTGTTCCTCAAAAGTATCCTTTGCTGAACAGGCTGAAATAGAGATAACCACCAACTAATAAGGAAGGTGCAACTATTCTCCTAGGACAGGAATGTTCAATGGCTGGCAGAGAAATAACATAAAACAAAAAAGCAGAGCTTGCAGAAACAAAGGAGTAGCTGAGAGAATAAGGATGATCACTTGTATCATTTGTTGTTTTATGTTTAACAAAGTGTAAGGTTCGCAGATCATTTAATGACATATAATAAGTGGCCCAAGTACATAACATAAAATCAACTGCATTACATAGAGATTATCAGGATGGATTAGATTTAAATCAAATTGATTTAAATCATGATTTAAATCACTAGGCAGGAAGACTCGATTTAATCATGGATTTCTACATAAAAATGAATTATTGTTGGTTGTTATAACCTTAATACATATTTTTCCACAACTCAGAGATAGATGTAGGTTTCATTTTTAGAAGATACACACCATACATTTTTAAAGTGACTTATTTTGAAAACTTTTCAGACTAGTTTTACAGCTATGTCAGAAAATGAATGATTGGTTATTTCATTTACCAAAGGTAATTGAAGCAGATATTTATGAAGTTATTGGGAGGTGAGCTATCTCCAATTCAACAGGTTAATCATTAATATTTGGAGGATTTTCTCACCATCCTGTATTAGGAGAACATCACCAGAAAGACATTTAAATTGTTTTATTTAACTAAAACAACAATGTTATGTATTCTGGATTTTTTTCTTCAACAGCAAACATATAATACTTTAACAAAACAAGATGTGCATTTTTGAATTTAGTTAAAGATTCAAGTTTTTTAAAATCAGGTTTGTTTTTGTTAACATTGTTTTTAACTAAAATAGTTAAATGAAATATTTTTTAAAAAACAAAAAAAAATTAAATCGACTATGTCATCCAGGTCAACATGAGAAACTTAAAATATTGGCTTCTCCAGCTAACTCAGTCATCTTCATTTTCCTGTTTGTTCATAATCTGGAAAAGAAAAACAAGCTTTCCTGCTTTTTCAGGTCCCAAACGATTTCTCAATTTGGAATGAATTAGTCCAAAGGAAGAAAATATTCTTCCTACACTGGCAGAAGAAGTTACTACTGTTAAAAGTGAGATTATCACTTCAACAGTCTCTGAATCCAAGTGCTTAAGTGACTTCCACCAGTTCACTGGTGTGACTTTCTTTAAAACCTCATCAGCAAACATATATTTCTTGAATGGTTCTTATTCACAAACTGGGTCTCTTTTACGGCGTGCTGCCATTATAGGTTTTCCCTTCTAGTGAGAGAATGGTATGGTAGATCTCAAATCAATGAAGGCTACACTCAAAGACCTCAAGACTTCTGGAATACGCAGCTCAAAGAGTTTCACTTTTGTTTCTACTGCCTGTCCCTCCCTTCTCACATTTCTCTCCAGACTTCTTCTCCTTGTCCAGATCTATTCCGCCCCCCAACAATCTTCTATTCATTGAACTTTTTGAAACTTTGCACTTTTAGAGAGAGATAAGGGATTGACTCTGTGTACACAAATTTGCAAAGGGACAATAGGGTTGAGGTCTGCAGGGGCGGCTCTATGAATTTTGCCTCCCCAAGCACGGCAGTCAGGTAGCCTTCAGCGGCACACCTGAGGGCGGTCCCTGGTCCCGCAGATTCGGCAACGTTTCTGCAGGTGGTCCGCTGGTCCCGCGCCGTCAGTGTCCCCGTCACCGAACTGCCGCCGAACCTGCGGGACCGGCGGACCTCCCGCAAAAACGCCGCCGAAGGCTGCCCGACTACCGCCCTTTCAGCAACCGTCATGCTGCCCCCTGCGGCTTGCCGTCCCACGCACACGCTTCCTGTGCTGGTGCCTGGAGCCGGCCCTGGAGGTCTTTTATTTCTCACCTGTATATATTTAATTTATTTTAAAACATTTTTGCTGTTAACAAGCATGTTATCTCTGGAAACACAAATCCACAGTTTGAGAACTGCAAAACTAAGCATCTCTGATGGTATCTTCTAGACTGATCACTGAGTCCCATTGGGTAGATAGAAAGATTAACCTAAATAATCGATAGAGAAGTCCCTGGAACCCCATAAGATTGGGTTCCTAATCCATTAACTATTGGAACTCATTTACAAAACTTTTCTTAAACATTACATGAATATATTGTCTCATACCATAGAATTAGAATCTATTTGAAGCTGCTAGTCTTAGATGAGGAGGAAAAAGGTTTACACTGATATATCATATGTAATGAAGTTTAATGTTTCCCATTAAGGGAAAATAATTAAAGTGAACTACAGTACATGGATAATGAAAAAACGTGGAAGTCACAAGAACTGAATATTTGATTAACGGGGAAACAGGGTTTACAGAGATTTGTACTTACTATACTTTAAAATGTATTTGCTACAAAAGCAGTGAAATTGAATAAATGAAGAACGTCTGTAAATACGTAAGTGGCTAATATACATGGGCCATCCCGGTGGTGTAGAGGCAACTGCAGGGCTTATGTTTGGATCCAAAGTTTGTAGGAGGTGGAAGTGCTAAGAAATCAGCATGCCCTGAAGAAGAGAAAACCTTCTCTCTCTCTCTCTCTCAAAGCAATCCAGGAGTACTAATTAGCCTTCCTCCACCAGAGTCATCTAAAATTCTAACAGGTCAATAAATATGATCTCATGGGAGTGTTCTGCTAAAGTAAAACAAAACGTGTTAAACCTAGAATAGCTTGTTAGGATGAAGAAAGACACAAGCAACTGGTAAAAAGGTTCTTTGTCCATTTTTCAAATGTTATTTTGAGGATATTCTACATCAATCATATCACTGTTCTGCATCCTCACTGTTCTGCATGTGGAGAGAAACCAAATAAGGAAGTCTCCAATCCTAAAATTAGTTAGTTAGTTAGTTAGTTAGTTAATTAATTCATCTGGATTTGTTAACAGTGAGAATTTACATTTATATTTTGCTTTTGTATTAAAGAGAAAAAACAGACGATTTATCTGTATGGAGTTTTATGAAAAAAATGGTTTAGATGAACATGCATGCAATTCAAAATATGAGTTTGGAGATCAATATGATTGGCCACATCCTGTTGTTTCGGGAAGAACTCCCTTGAACTTTAGGATGGCTGCACTGGTTAGGGGCCAAAAACATAGCTGAGGCTTGGCATACAGCAAAGATTCATAGATTCCAAGGCAAGAAGGGACTACAGTGATCATCTAGTCTGACCCCCTGTATAACACAGACCATAGAACTTACCCAAAATAATTCCTAGAGCAAATCTTTTGGAAAAATATCCAATCTTGAGTTTAAAATTGCCAGTGACGGAGACTCCAACACAACCCTTGACAAATTGTTCCAATAGTTAATTACTCTCACTATTAAAAATGTACACTTTATTTCCAGTCTGAATTTGTCTAGCTTCAACTTCCATCCATTGGATCGTATTATACCTTTCTTTGCTAGACGGAAGAATCCATTATTAAGTATCTACTTCCCTTGCAGATACGGACAGACTATCATCAGTCACTCGTTAACCTTCTCTTTGTTAAGCCAAATAGATTGAGCTCCTTTAGTATGTCACTATAGGGCATGTTTTCTAATCCTTTAATCCAGGGGTTCTCAAACTGGGGATTGTGACCCCTCAGGGGGTTGCAAGGTTATTACATTGGGGGTCATGAGTTGTCAGCCTCCACCCCAAACCCCGCTTTGCCTCCAACAGTTATAATAGTGTTAAATATAAAAAAGGGAGGGGCGTAATTTATAAGGGGGGCCCACACTTATAGGTTTGCTGTGTGAAAGGGGTCACCAATACAAAAGTTTGAGAACCACCGATTTAATCATACTTACGGCTTTTCTCTGAGCCCTCTCCAATTTATCAACAGCTTTCTTGAATTGTGGGCACCAGAAATGGACAAAGAATTCCAGCTGCAGTCACACCAGTGCCAAATGCAGAGGTAAAATAACCTCTCTACTCCTACTTGAGAGTCCCTTGCTTATGCACCCCAGCAAAGGTGGTGTGCCCCCTCTCCTCCCAGATTTCTGCCAGGGTTTGTTGGCTGGGTCCCCTCCCTGTGCAGCAGCTCCTGGAGCTGGCCACGGGGAGAGGCAGCAGCAAACAACTGGAAGCCGTAGGGAAAGGCCACTGAGGTAAGAAGAGGGAGTATGCTGGGGGCGGGGGGGGGGGTGCAGAGAGGGGAGGCGAACCTTTAAATTGTGCGCTCCCCAACCCCTCTATCAGTAGGTACCAGTTATGCCTGCATCCCACGATCTCATTAGCTCTTTTGGCCACAGTGTCACACTGGGAGCTCATGTTCTGCTGATTATCCACCACGACTCAAGTCTTTTTCAGAGTTGCTGCTTCCCAGGCAGGGCCGGTGCAAGGAATTTTCGCGCCCTAGGCGAAATTTCCTTGCACCAGCTCTGCGCCCTCCCCACCCCCCAGCTAACACCCCCCCCCATCCCCCACGGGCCGGCAGCTCAGCCCCACGCCCGCCTCCCCCTGCCTGCGGGAGGCAGCCGCGGCGAGCCGCCCCTCCCGGCTCAGCCTGGTACAGTGTGAGCTTTTCCAGATGTGCTAGTCTTTTAAATCTTTTATGTTTACATTTGCTCATTAAAAGAAGTCCACATGGTATTTGCAGTGGCAGGTGCTTTTTACATGTCCACTTCAGTCTCTAAACACAATAAAGGAAAGCTCGTCCAACAGGAAGAGAGGGACCTTTATGCTGTTGAGTGTGTGTGTTAATTGGATATATGAAAGTTATCAGCATAATGGTAAGGTAAAATTCATTCAGCATATGACCCTGGGGATGGTATGTGCGGATTGAAAATGCCCGAGAAGGAAATTCCAGGTGAGCAATGGGGGGGAGGGGGAGGGGTCCCTGGAGGGATCCCTGCTCCCCACCCCATCCCCAGAGAAGGGGATCTCTGGGGAGGAGTGAGGGGGGGGACCGTGCCCCCCCAGCTCTAGGTGCTTCTCTCGGGGAGCAGCAGGGGCCCTAGCCCCTTCCCGCACACCCGTCAGGCTGGGTCTCCCTTCCCAGGCAGAGGCCGTGCCGGGGCTCCATACCTCCGCCTTGCTGGCTCTGTCCCCGGGGCAGGCGCTTGAGGGCCCGAGGGATTCATGCCGCCGGCAGCTCGCGCTGCCTATCCACCCCCGCAGCCGGACTGGGTCTCCGCCGTGGCTGCTCGCCTCTCGCTCCGTCTTGCTCGCTCCCGAGGAAGCAGCGGCTGCAAGAGGCAGGAACGGGGCTCACACTGCAGCAAGCGCGGCTCCCTCCAGCCTACAGCTCCCTCTAATGAGCGCAGGCTGGCTGCGCCCTCGGCAGGCAGCAGCTGCAGCCAGCCGCCCTCCTCCCCCGGCTCCCGGCTCACCCGCGGAGCCGGGAGGCAGCCGCGGCCAGCTGCCCCCCTGGCTCCCGGCTCGGCCACGGAGCCGGGAAGCAGCCGCGGCCAGCCGCCCCCCTGGCTCCCGGCTCGGCCACGGAGCCGGGAGGCAGCCGCGGCGAGCCGCCCCCCAAATCTTGGCACCGTAGGCGACCACCTAGGGTCACCTAGTGCGCGCGCCGGCCCTGTTCCCAGGAGAGTGTCCTGCAACCTGTAAGTATGGCCTGCACTATGTGTGTCCTGTCCACATCCCTTTTCCTCCAGCAACTTCTGTTTCACTGGACGCAAGGACAGTGAGTGGTGTAAGAATCTTTAAAGTTGTCTCTACCCCACTGGAGGATCACTTTTATACCAGGAGGATACTCCCTGGGCCAGATTGGCTGAACCTAGGGCTAGATTATTAATTTAGTGTGGTGGAAAGCAGTTGTAACATGCCAGAGGACCTGGCCCAAGATGTTTCACTAGGTTTTGTCAAAGTAAACAGAGTGGAAGCCAAGATGTGCAGTGCCAAGTCTAACACACCCATGAGGTGTACTGGAATTGAGTCACTGACATCAGAGTCAATGACAATTGTACACAGTCTAGACATAAAAAAAGGAACCCAAAGCCCTTTGTACATGTTTACTGTTGCCACTTAGGCAAGGTGGGAATCATCAGGAGGAGCAGGGCATTTAGTAATCAGACAACCGAGTAAAAAACAAATGCAATAATATTCAGCGATTTTTCTCTTTTGTCTAAGACTGAAATTTCATGTCTGAACACCTAAAAACATCTTCTAATAAACATAAAAACATGTTTTTATTTGTTGAAATACACACAATCAGTGAAACTGAATAACAATACATTTTTTACTTAAATTAACTTTGAGTGAGCTTTATAGAAAGGAACCCTGTACATGTAAACACATCATTTATCTTAGTGTTTCATGGTACATTACAATACTAAGTAGAGCTAGCTGGAAAATGGTTTATAGATTAAAGTTTTCATTTTGGGGTTTTTGGTTTTCCAGGGAAACAATGGAAAGCAGACACTTGATATGAACATTTTAGTTTAGTTGAAACTCAATTTTTCATTGAAGAAAGTTTTCACAAAATATCTTCTACCAGCTCAAAGAGAGACATCTCACAAGTGATTACAATACTGCTGTATGTCGATAAAATTATTGAACACCTAAATTGATCACCTTATAGAATTATAAAGCTCTGGCTATACAGCTGTGACTAATAATGTTAAAAAGTTTCTCAGGAATCTATTGACTATGGAATTGAAGGTTGAAGCGAAGCTGGGAGACCGAGAACTGAATGTTCTTGCGAGCGATCACGCTCAGTTTCCTGCATACTGAGCAACTCTAACAAACTTGGCTGACACCAGAAATTGGGCCTTCTGATTACCTTTGGCATAAGAACATAACGTAAGAACGGCCATACTGAGTCAGACCAATGGTCCATGTAGCCCATTATCCTGTCTTCCAACAGTGGTCAAAAGTGGTAAAAGAGATTAAATGTTAGATCAAGGCATATGAAAGGAAGACCATGACCATAAAGGCAGTGGGGGGCGGGGGGAGGGAGAGGGGAGGAGGTGAAGTGCAAATCTAGGGCCAGATTTTCAAAGGCACAGTTTCACGTACACCCTACTCCCAATACACACATGCACAAAATTACGCCTCTGAAAATTTAGCCTCCTGGAACAACGATGTACTCATCTTTCCATGGCGACCTTTGGATGTGACCTGCCAAGTGTTCCCCCTCCCGTCCCCCCTGGTTGATCTTGTGCCCTTTTTTGCTTCTTTATGATGTATAAAGACCTGAAAGGTTTTTAAAAACATTTTCTGCTTTTGTTTTGTTTTTTATTTGTTTTTTAAAATTTAGCAATATCACCTCTGGCCTTCCCTGATTTTGCTGGAGGACTTCCTGGATATCTCAGAGCCTGATCATTGTAAACTCTCACAGCTGAGTGGAATGGACAGCGGTGCTGAATCTTTAACAAAGACGCTCCTTTCCCAAAATGTTCATCATTAAGATTTTAAAATGAATTAAAATTAAACAAAGAGCAAGATTCTCAGCCGCTTATACTCACTCAGACTTGAAAAATCTTGACTTTTCTAAATGAAATAGCTGGAAAAGGACCATCATTTGCTGAACAGGAGAAAAGTTCCTGTTCACATCCTGTTGATGTTTAATTTATGCCTGGGAAAGCTATGAGCTGGTTCTCAGACTGAGGAGATGCAATTACCATGATTTATGACTAGGACTGACAAACAGGAAACAGATTACTCTAAAAGTGGTTTGTTAACTTTGCTCCTGAGCTGCTACCTAGCAATGGGGGGGGCATGGAGGGTGGCCACTGCAGCTCAGTATCAGATACCTGTTTGGAGGTCAAGGGAAAAGGGGCTGGGATGAAAGCAAAAATATCATAGGCATGAGTCATAATGGCAAAGGAAAAGGAATGGTTCAAATAAAGGAGGAGGAAAGGTAATGGGAGTAGTAGGTAAAACGTATACAAACAGAATAGGAGAGATAAAAGCAAGCAAATAAGTTAGGCACAGGTTAAAAAGCAAGAGAAACATTAGGTTGGGGCTATCAAGCACAACCCACACAACAGGCAAGAGTTTAAAGGAAACTATGCAAAGATTCATGCACAAAAAGGGGAAATTAAGGTGTGGGGAGGAAATTGCATGTGGCATCCCTCCCTGCTCTGTACAATGTCTGGTTAGATTCAACGCTTCAGGACAGGAGATCTGTCTTCTTACATCATGTCTAAAGTATATGGTGCTACAAAAATAACAAAGATTCATTTACATTTCTGATGTGCTTAATCAACTCTTTATATGTAATAGCAATAACTTGCTGAGCAAATGTGATTCGCTCTTGAGTCCTCATTGATTTGAAGCTGTTGCAGAACAGCATCTGTCCCTACACACACAGGTACGAGGCTTACAACAAAAAGTGTACAGTAAAGCTGTCTAACTCACAAGAGGAATCTAATGGGAAAATCATCTGACACTTGCTTGGTTTGGAGCCAGCAAAATCTGCAAGAGCTGCCAGCCCTTACAGATGATTTTCAAGAAATGAAAGTCATGGACATACAGGAAAATACAGAGATGGAAAATAGTGTGTAATGTAACCAAAGGAAAACCAAAACTAAACTAAAAACCCCAAGGAATAACCCACAGGAATATGTCACAGGATAACCCCAAGGAATAAACTAGTAAACAGGATAACCCCAAGGAATAAACTAATAACCCCAAGGAATATGTCACAGGATAAAACGTAAAGAGCTGAGTAGAAGCTTCATGGTTCAGTAAACATATCTGACCAATTATGAATTTGAGAAATAAATCAAACTGTTACAACATTTTACAGAGTTCAACATTAAATCTATCCTATCCAATTAAATTTAGTCTCTCTCCGATATATGAAGTGTGGGCTCCAGCCATTCTACAAATCAGTGGAAGGTAAAAAAGAAGTGACATACAAAATGTATACTTATATGATACCTTTTACTTCAATGTACTTTATAGATTTTACAAGACACACATCTCTATATTTAATCCTGGAGGAATTCTGCACCACTGCGCAATGCAGAATTTTACAGAAATTAGTGTTGTGAGCGCAGAATTTCCTTTCCCCCAGAAATGGGCTACAGTGCTGCTAGCTGCCACTGGACTTGGCAGAGCCCAACTTGCACATAGAAGACATTGCTAGGGAGAGGGAGCTAGAAGGTTCCTGGCAGCTTTAGTTCCCAGCATGCCCTGAGGGAATGCAGGAAACTCTGTGTAAGCTTGGGTCCGAGCATCAGGCTCCTTCATAGACTCAGACTCATAGACTTTAAAGGTCAGAAGGGACCATTATGATCATCTAGTCTGACCTCCTGCACAATGCAGGCCACAAAATCTCACCCACCCACTCCTGGAATAATCCTCTCACCTATGTCTCAGCTATTGAAGTCCTCAAATCATGGTTTAAAGACTTCAAGATGCAGAGAATCCTCCAGCAAATGACCCGTGCCCCATGCTGCAGAGGAAGGCGAAAAACCTCCAGGGCCTCTGCCGATTTACCCTGGAGGAAAATTCCTTCCCAACCCCAAATATGGTGATCAGCTGAACCCTGAGCATGTGGGCAAGACTCACCAGCCAGACACCCAGGAAAAAGTTATCTGTAGTAACTTCTAACATCCCATCATTGACCATTGGTCCTATTTACCACTGATGGCAATTAATTGACCTTTGACTAAGATCATGTTATCCCATCAAGCCATCCCCTCCATAAACTTATCTAGTTTAATCTTGAAGCCAGATAGGTCTTTTGCCCCCACTGCTTCCCTTGGAAGGCTGTTCCAGAACTTCACTCCTCTGATGGTTAGAAACCTTAGTCTAATTTCAAGTCTAAACTTCCTGATGACCAGTTTATATCCATTTGTTCTTGTGTCCACATTGGTACTGAGCTGAAATAATTCCTCTCCCTCCCTGATATTTATCCCTCTGATATATTTAAAGAGAGCAATCATATCTCCCCTCAGCCTTCTTTTGGTTAAGGTAAACAAACCAAGCTCCTTGAGTCTCCTTTCATACGACAGGTTTTCCATTCCTCAGATCATCCTAGTGGCCCTTCTTTGTACCTGTTCCAGTTTGAATTCATCCTTCTTAAACATGGGAGACCAGAACTGCACACAGTATTCCAAATGAGGTCTCACCAATGCCTTGTATAACGGTACTAACACCTCCTTATCTCTACTAGAAATACCTCGCCTAATGCATCCCAAGACCGCATTAGCTTTTTCACAGCCACATCACATTGGCGACTCATAGTCATCCTATCATCAACCAGGACTCCGAGGTCCTTCTCCTCTTCCGTTACTTCCAACTGATGTGTCCCCAGCTTATAACTAAAATTCTTGTTATTAATCCCTAAATGCATAACCTTACACTTCTCACTATTAAATGTCATCCTATTACTCCAGTTTACAAGGTCATCCAGATCTTCCTGTATGATATCCCGATCCTTTTCTGAACTGGCAATACTTCCCAACTTTGTGTCATCCGCAAACTTTATTAGCACACTCCCACTTTTGGTGCCGAGGTCAGTAATAAATAGATTCAATAAAATTGGTCCCAGAACTGAACCTTGAGGAACTCCACTAGTAACCTCCTTCCAACCTGACAGTTCACCTTTCAGTATGACCCGCTGTAGTCTCCCCTTTAACCAGTTCCTTATCCACCTCCCAATTTTCATACTGATCCCCATCTTTTCCAATTTAACCAATAATTCCTCATGTGGTACTGTATCAAATGCCTTACTGAAATCAAGGTAGATTAGATCCACTGCGTTTCCTTTATCTAAAAAATCTGTTACTTTCTCAAAGAAGGAGATCAGGTTGGTTTGGCATGATCTACCTTTTGTAAAACCATGTTGTAATTTGTCCCAATTGCCATTGACCTCAATGTCCTTAACTACTTTCTCCTTCAAAATTTTTTCCAAGACCTTGCATACTACAGATGTCAAACTAACAGGCCTGTAGTTACCCGGGTCACTTTTTTTCCCCTTTTTAAAAATAGGAACTATATTAGCTATCCTCCAGTCAAATGGTACAACCCCTGAGTTTAGAGATTCATTAAAAATTTGTGCTAATGGGCTTGCAATTTCATGTGCCAATTCCTTTAATATTCTTGGATGAAGATTATCTGGGCCGCCCGATTTACTCCCATTAAGCTGTTCGAGTTTGGCTTCTACCTCAGATATCGTAATATCTACCCCCACATCCTTATTCCCATTTGTCATGCTCCCACTATCCCTAAGCTCCACATTAGCCTCATTAAAGACTGAGGCAAAGTATTTGTTTAGATATTGAGCCATGCCTAGATTATCCTTAACCTCCACTCCATCCTCAGTCAAAACAACACTACATAATCATGCCAGTTTCAATTATTTTGGTAATTTATTTAAAAATACCTGTCAGCAAGAATGTCTGTAACAATACAGAGACACACAAAAATTCCCCCGGGGGTAGAGGGTTAAAGAAACCTCTGCGACAATCCCTAAGGCTCTGGGGGGTGGAGGGGGAACGGAGTACAGGTATCTGGGCTCGGGGGAGGGGGGCCCTGTGGCTGGGCTCTGGGGAAAAGGGGGTTCTGGGTGTCTGGTCCCTCGACTGGGCTCTGGGGGAGGAAGGGGCAGAGAAACAGGAACTGGGTTGTCGCAGAGGTTTCTTTAACTCTCTACCCCCGGGGGAATTTTTGTGTGTGTCTGTATTGTTACAGACATTCTTGATGACAGGTATTTTTAAATAAATTACCAAAATAATTGAAACTGGCATTTTATGTAGTGTTATTTTGACAAATAAAATTTGCAGAATTTTAAAATATTATGCGCAGAATTTTTTTTTGCACAGTTTTTAATTTTTTTGGTGCAGAATGCCCCCCAGAAGTATATATTTTACCCTGAGGACTTCTGCATAATTCACTATGCAAGTTGGATGATGCACAGTGAACAAAGGAGCTGTTCAGTATATATTTTTATCTTTACTGTTCAGTATGTGGTTCCCTGCCTCATTCACTGAGCACCATTCATCCCTGACTAAGAATGAAGCAAGGGTCCCTGAGTTGTAATGGCAGCAGCTAAAACTCTCAAGTCAATCTGGTGTACAGTAGTTTTGCTACGGATAAGGGCAGCATATTGATAAAAGTGACAAATCTCAATCGAGGTCACGTAACTGCTGCTCTCAAGATCTGCTGTTTGTTGCTCTGCGAAGAACAAGGCAGAGATTGGAATACTCAAAAGCAAACAGAGGGATGGCATAAAATACAAGGAAACCAATATGGCTCTGCACGTCAATTCACATCTTAGAGTTTAGCTTTCATAATTCCAATTGGGCACTGAGCACCCACAAAGAAAACGTCATTGATGTAAACACAGCAAGTCCCACCAAAATGTTTTATTCTAGGTTTTAAAAAAAAGTGTCCATGTGTTCCATGCCAGAATATTACTGCACTTAAGAAATGAAACCTCATATACAGTATGTAAACAAAATCTCAAACAACTAGGCCAGTCCAGTCTTCCGTGGAAAGATTTTGCAGAAAACAGAATATAAGTCAAACATATCTTTCCATATAATTCTTCCTAGCAGGGACTTCCTGAGCACATAATAATGAAGTTGCAGAAGCAGTTACAACTCTCTTCTTCTGGAACAAAAATCATCTGCTGAGGCATAGGTATGTAAACAGTGTTTGAAATAATGGCTTAAACTACTATCTTCATTGTAAGCCAAATGAGAGAGAAGAGACTGAAAGCTTTACATGGCAGGAACTGCATCTCCTGTATTTCTACACAGCACTGAGCACACTGTCAGTACTCAATTATTTAATTAATAAATAATCAGAAGAGGAGACAGTGGCTCAGACAAACTGACTAACAACGTGAAAAGAGAATTCAACATCCTATTAAAATAAATTATTCTTTAGTGTAAGTGTCTACTAAATTGTTATCTAAAAATAAATAAATATATGTGTATACACACACACACACGACAAAACTGTGGCTGTTCTTTGGGCAGAAGTTCTATGAAACAGGCAATGTGGCTGCTAAATCAACCCAGAGAGTGGCCTCTTCTAGTCTTGGGTCAGAGTTGTTGGATAACTGCACTTCAAGGACTGTAGGATGGTACAAAATAATTAATCAAACCACTAAAAGGAAGTAATAGGATCATCTGGTGAACTGACACCCATGGGTGAAAGTAACTTAAGGGACTTACTGGTACGCAGGGCCGGGGTCCTGAGCAGGGGGGGGGGGGGGAGGTCCCTCGGGTGGAAGGGGCGGGGCCTCAGGCGGAAGGGGCAGGGCCTTTAAATCCCCGGGCCCCGGCTGCAGTAGTGCTGGTGGGGAGCCCCAGGACCTTTAAATCACTGCCGGAGCCCCAGGGCTCTGGCGGTGATTTAAAGGTCCCAGGGCTGCCGGCCGCCGCTACCGCAGCCACAGCCCCGGACCCGTTAAATTGCCACCAGAGTCCCAGTGTAGTGGCGGCAGCTGGGAGCCCTAGGACCTTTAAATCACTGCCGGAGCCCTGGGGTTCCTGGCCACCGCCTCTACCGCGGTGTGCTGGCAGCAATTTAAAGGGCCCAGAGCTTCGGCCGCTGCCGGGAACCCAGGACCTTTTTAAATTGCCCACCTGGGGAAGCTGCCCCCTGCCGGTATGGTCGGCTGTGTACCGACTCTTGCCGGTATGCCGTACTGGACCAACTTACTTGCACCTCTGTTGACCTCACCTAATTCACCTTCTTGAATAATTGAACTTAAAATATTCCCCAGCATTGAACAATATGGATTTGGGTTGAAAATACTTATGGGTCACTCTGGACCTACAATGAAGAATTGGTCTTATAACAAATGCAAGGTTTTATTCTTCCACTCTCATTTCTCATTGCAGCCAATGAGAGAAGCAATTAAAATAATTTGCTTTGCAACGCCTTGCTTTCTCCTATATCTGCTAAGGGCTTGTGTCTCCACACCAAAGTTTAACCACTCTAATTATATAGGAATAGTTCAAACAGTACAGCCCCGCATAGTGTGGATGAAGTTATATCCATGTAAAGATGCTTATTCCAATATAGTTTATTCCCATACAGAAAGGGCAAAAAACTACACTGGGATAACCTTTATACCTCTGAGTGTGACCACGTTAGTGGTTGTTCCAGTATAACTATTTGGGTAACACATCCCATTCTCTAACAAAAATAGTTATACCCGTACAAAACAATGTGCTGATCATGCTTTGTCTACAATGCGTAAATGAAGTGTGTTAGAAAATGTGTTAACTCATGTTTTAACTAACATGTTGTTAAACAGCACTGAGCATGTAGCGTAGACAGTCACATTTAAAAAATGTGTTAGCTAGGTGTGGTTAACTCCTTAACAACAAGAATAGCATTTTATATTTTAAAAGCTCTGCATAAGCATTAATCTATCATCACAGCAAACCTGTCAGGTAAATTATCTTAATCATGTCAGACCTTTCACCTACTAGATGGACTGCCCTGATCCCTTTCCTGAATAAACCCTCTTTCACTCTAATCTTCCAGCCTTTACATTCATTTACCTCTAAGGCTAATTAGATTCTTGCAGTGTGTCCTTCACTTCTGCGGGGGAATAAGTCTCCCCACTCTTTGACTGGCCTCTGGGCTATACTATCCTGTGTATCAACCAGTCTTACCCAGCAGGTCTGAGTTCAGACACATGTGGTCCTTGGCTTCACGAGTCTGTCCCCAGTGGTTACAGTGACAACAAAGCCTTCTTAAAACAAATGTATTCTTTATTTTGCAGTAGAAACAAAGCAGAAAAGGATTTCACACACACACACACCCACCCACCCAAAACATTCTACACACTTATTCCCTTTTCTGGCCAGTGAAATAGTTTTTGGGTTTTTTTTATTAGCTTCCCCTGAACATTTAGTCACAGTGTGCCCTACTTGTTAGTGGTATAGAACTGTTAAGGTAGTATTCAACTGACTGTAGACTAATCCACTCCCTGTCTATCTCAAATGCAGCAGGGATCAGGAAAAGCTCTCACCCCAAAGACACTGACTGGCAGATAGCACCAATACCATTCCTGAGTTGTATGATAGGAAATACACCTTCCCAACTTTCCTGGTTCTCATCTATAGTAATGTGAATCCAGGCCACTTACTATTGTCTGAATTGATTAGATCATACTTCTTCAGCTAGAATATGGAACTCTTCATTGAATCATGGTAAGAAAGGATAACAGAGGAGCTGCAGCTAATTTTTAATCTGACAAATTAATACACTACACAATATATAGCTGTGTCCATGAAAATCCTCCCTTTCTTAGACAATACTGGCAAGGTCTGCAATATAGTTATGCCACAGGCCTTACAACTTAACAACTCTCTGTCATCTTGTTGCTTGTCCACGTATAATTAGAACAGCCATTTTTCCAAAAGGAAATCTCTTTAAAAGGGAACTTCCAGCTCATTAGCAAGTCAGATGGGGAAAATTCAGGAGCCTTTCAAGATGAGGTCAAAAAATATCATAGCCAACAAATTCAGCGCGTCTCCTTGCTCAAATAGTGGGAACAATTAGCAACTGTGACAACAAGTAACTGGAGTCCATCGGAAAAGTTTTCTTATGCGTGTTCAATCTCCATTTCCAGTTATGACAGTTAAATCCTGAAGTCCTGACTGAAGGGAAGGACTAATTCAGAAGAAAGCCCTGGCCAGCTAAAAGAATGCACACAGATGCCTATCAAAAATCACGTATGCAAGTGATTTCAAATTTGTTCTACAAAACCTATTTTTGAGAGCAAAATAGAGAGTAAATGTATAGCAGGAAAAATACAAGAGATGTTGCCTGGCAGCTACTTAACCTTTTTGCAGCTGTAGTTAAGATTGCTAAGTTAATGTATTTTGCAGTTTCCACAAGCAGGCCCTTCAGAGCTACTAGTTCTGTACCATTTATTGTTAATTTCTTATTAGGTTCTGAGAGAACATGGTATAAAACAAATCTCTTGAGGTAAAAATGTAAGCAGTTGGTTATCTGCTTTAGCTTTTTTTTTAATAACGTATTAAAATATTATTTAAATATGACTGACAAATACTCATTTGACTAGTACAATGCAAAAACTTCTTCACTTTCAGTTATCTACATGGTAAAGACTATTTACATAGGTTATATTCTTCTAGGCAATATTTTATTTAATAGTCCTATAATTCAGCCAAAGGAAGAATCAACATATTAGTCTTTAAAAAACAAAAACTTGGGGTGAAAGAGGATTTATTCAGGAAGGTGAGATGGGCAGTATTCCATCCAGTTGGTGAAAGGTCAGACTAAAAACACCCAACAGAAAAATTCTTGATACTTAAAATTAACCTGATGCATGAAATACACTATTTTGATTGTCCAAGGGAGGCAGTCTGTAATTCTAGAAATACACTCAAGAGAACCATTTCTAAAAATCTGTCTGATGATGAAAAATGTTAAGTCCATTTGCAGGGAAAGATACACATTGCATTATCTAAATCAGAACTTGTAAAACAAAGAGAAAACATATTAGTTATTATAAATCACCAACAATGAATGCATTAGTAAAACCTAGGGTTAATGTTGATTTTAAGAATAATCACCTTTCGCTATGCAAATAAACACATTTTAAATTGAAATTAACTTGAGATTTTTCTGATAATTTGTATCAAATTTGCATACCACCAACACAATTCAATTCATGCTCTCTTTATTCCCAACTGCCAATTTTTATAACCACACCTCTGGCACTCTGTTTTTTGGGTGGATTTTGGATACACACACACATACACACGAAAATAGATCACACTGTTGGTCTAATGTTCTTTATATGCGAGTTTAAACAGCTCCTTGGTTAGTTGAAGAGGAGGACATTAGACCATCCCTCTTTCAGATTAACCAATATAAAATACCAACAGGAAATTATGCTTCCATGCTGCCTATAAAATGACATAATAAAACTGCAGAATCTGGAATAGACCTCCACTAAAATGTCTAGAAATATTTTTTCAGGTACAGCAATGGTTTTTCCCCCCCTTCATGTGTGACAGCTACAAATAATTACTAAAAATGCACATGAATCCTCAATAAAATCCTTCTATTGCTAATACTGAAAGTACTGTAACTATTTTTTTTCATTCAGGGTAGAAAGTTGTATTTCCAAATTGGTGTTGAGATATTTATATGGGAAACTCTTTGAACAATATTGGAAAAGGGTTGCATTTGCTATACCTTACCAGAAACATAACTGCAAGATACTAAGTTTCTGTTTTAAGTATGCTGAATTTGTTTTTTGTCGCTCTACTGGCATTCAGCTTCAGACCAATATTTATATAGCAAACACATGTCATGTACAACAGACTTAAAGCCAAGTCAGTACAGACTGGAAAAGCCTTCAATTGTTTGAGCCGTGTAAATAGTACAAGACAAGATTGTCTCTTTGCCTATTGATTGTTGTCTGGATGGCAAAACCACTTGGCACAAATATTAGTTTTTTTTAAATATTAATTAATTATTCATCCTTATTTTGATGTAGCTGGAATCTCTACCAAAATAGATCTTAGAGTTACACGAACCACAGATAATTTTTTAAAAATAATTACTGGATGCATAATATTTCAGCCAATTTTACTACTCCACCAATGTATTTTGGTGTCTTGGTTACAGGGCTATCTATACCTCTGTCTCTCTTGAGTGCACCCCCTGAGCTGTAAGGCATTGTGCCTTCACTTCTGTGGTGGAATAAGTCTCCCCACTCTTTGATGGGCCTCTGGGCTATACTACCCTGTGTATCAACCAGTCTTACCCAGCAGGTCTGAGTTCAGACACATGTGGTCCTTGGCTTCAGGAGTCTGTCCCCAGTGGTTACAGTGACAACAAAGCCTTCTTAAAACAAATGTATTCTTTATTTTGCAGTAGAAACAAAGCAGAAAAGGATTTCACACACACACACCCCCACCCACCCCAAAACCCCAACAAACTATTCTACACACTTGTCCATTTTACCTAAAGGCTTACAATCACCTGATGGTAATCCAGGAAAGCCTAAATTTCTCCAGACACTCCAGCAGGTGCCTGCGTCTTAAGGGTACATCTATACTACCCGCCAAATCAGCAGGTAATAATCAATCTATTGGAGATCGATTTATCACGTCTCATCTAGACACGATAGTCGATCCCAGAAGCGTTCCCCGTCGACTCCGGAACTCCAGCACGGCGAGAGGCGGAAGTGGAGTTGACGGGGGAGCGAGCCTGCGTCGCGTGGACCCGATGTAAGTAAAATTACTTCGATCTAGGAAACGTCAACTTCAGCTACGCTATTCTTGTAGCTGAAGTTGAGTATCCTAGATTGATCTCCCGCCCTCCCCCAGTGTAGACCAGCCCTTAGACTGGTTTTCTGCCAAAGAACTTCCCAATCTCTTGAGAGAGTGATCCCTTTTCAAACTCCTACAATCCTTTTGTTCTTCTGGGTTTCCAAGCTTTGGCCCTTCTTGCCAAAACAAGCTTTGCAAGACAGCTGGAGCTAGGAAGCACAATCTTCAAAACTAATTGTTTGGGTGTCATCTCTTAACAACCCTTAGTGCTTCCTTAGAGATGGCCGAGCGCTGGTCTACACTTACAACACTGCAGCTGAGCCACTGTAGCACTTAGTGAAGATGCTACCATGTCAATTGGAGAGCTTCTCCCGTTGCCGTAGGTACTCCACCTCCCCAAAAAGAGGTAGCGTCTCCTGTCAACATAGTGCTGTCTACACCAGGGGTTAGGTCGATATAACTATTTTGCTCAGGGGTGTGGATTTCCACATCCGAAGCGGTGTGGTTATACCGACATAAATTGGTTGTATGGATGACGCCTTAGTTTGAACCATTGTTTTCCCTCTGCTTGTTTTTCTTGACAGCTCCCTATTTTGCCAAACCAACAGATTCATCTAGTAAACATTCCAATAACCAGGTTAACATACAGTATTCGTAACTTATTACAGGGCAACTACCACGGGGCAATCCAACATTAAGCAACATTAATGTAGGAATATAAAACTACATTGTTTACTTTAAAACTGAACATCATGAAATGAGAGTTACCATTGGAAAACATTTACATTTAGACAATTAAGTATATTAATCAGAAAAATTCCCCTTTGGCCTTTCAATGGAAATCTCTAAATGTGGGCTTAATATTCCAACAAATATTTTTTTAAGATCAACAAATTGCCTACATTCCTTAAATGAAATTAAAGCTGGCAACAGTGGAGGTTTATTACGCCATTCAATAGACCAAACAGTTTAAGGAACAATTAAAAAAAAAAGATATTGTACTTATTTACTCTATGTACTGTACTTTCAGTTTGTGTTCCTGACAAGTCACTTCATAGGTAACAAGATACAAAGCCTAAACTTTTCATTACATAGATGTATGCATTCACTATTGGAGCAGCAATGAAAAAAACTGACACAGATTCTGGCAACATCTAGAAGAGAAAGGAGTTCACCACTAAATGTTATTTGAGTGTACGGTCTTTGCTGAGCCACTCTTGCAAAGTACACTGCTCAACACAAGCTACCTAGAAAAGCAGCACCCCAGACTGAGCGTCCCCTTGTGGATCCAAACATTCACAACAATGTTACCAAAAGGACCAAGCCCCAACCACCTCAGTTCTGTCCACTAATTCACAGAAAACTATCAATTACACATTTCGGTGAGAAATGCATTGCGTAAGCATGCCATGAAAGCAACCTTGGATCTAGTGGAATGAACTCTAATTTCCTCACATTTACCAACTAAGCTGCAACAACTTAGGACAAAGCCTTATCCATTTTGAAAGTCTCTGTACTGAAAGTGATTTTTACCCTCTACACTTATGAACAAAAGCTAGGAATAACCTAAATATCTTTCATCCTAACTACTCAAAACTCCCTTAAACATCAAGTTCATGCAACCTAGTTTCCTCAGGTAATACATATAGTTTGGGGAAAGATGGTATTTTTTATAGTCTACTATAAATGAAAGTCAGTAAAAATTGGGGCAAGGATACAAGATTCCTTTTCCTTGTAGAACACTGTAAAATGAAATGGGTTTTATGGGAAATAGGTCAGGTCAAACAAACCCAATTTGATTTTAATCAGATTATTAGATTAGCTGATAAAAGCAACTACAGAGATGTAATAGCCTTCTGTAATGTATCTGACTCAGTGCCGCTCAACTTTCTTACTGAAAATTAGCACTATACAATATTAAATAAAACACATATTATATGGATTAAGAACTGGCTGACAGATGTCAGAAAGTAACTGTCAATGGGGAATCATCATTGAATGGAGCTATTTCTAGTGGGGTTCTGCAGGGATCAGTTCTAGGTCTAATACTATTCAAAACCGCCATCAAGGATCTGGAAGTAAATAGAAGATCACTGCTGAGACCATTTGCGGTTGACACACAGATTTGGTGGAGTACAGGGCAGCCACAGAGACTGATCTGGATCACTTGGTAAACTGGGCCCATTCAAACAAAAATGTGTTTTAATACAGCCAAAAGCAAGATCATATATCTACGAACAAAGATTGCTGATCACACCAACAGAAGGGGTGACTGTATACCAGAAAGCAGAGACTCTGAAAAAGATTTAGGGGTCATAGTAGACAAGCAATTGAACACAAGCACCCAGTGTGATGTCTTGGCAAAAAGGACTAATGCAATCCTTGTATGTATAAACTGGAAAGTGATGTTACCTTTGTATATACAGCATTTGTAAGACCAACACAAGGATACCAAGTACAGTTCTGATATCCACATTTGAAAAAAGAAGAGGTTGAAAAAATTGAGAGCGTGCAGAAGACAGCCACAACCATTATTCAAGGGCTGGAGAAAATGCCTTACAGTGAGAGACTTAACAAGCTAAAGAGGTCAATTCATTTAGTTTACCAAAAAGAAAACTGAGAGGTGAACTGATTACAGTGTATAAGTACCTTCATAAGGAAAAGATACGGCGTACTTACAAGGCTCTTTAATCTAGGAGAGAAAGGGATCACAAGAACCAATGGCTGGAATCTGAGGACAGACAAATTCAAACTGAAAATAATGCACGTTTTTAAAAGTGAGGATGATTAACCACTGGAACAAATTACCAAAGGATATGGTGAATACTCCATCTTCTGATGTCTTCAAATCAAGACTGAATGCCTGACTGGAAGGGATGCTTTAGTCAAAAACAAGTTAATGGGCTCAACAAAGGAGTAACTGAATGAAATGTAATGATCTTCGATATACAGGAGGTCTGACTTGTTGATCTAATGATCCCTTTCTGGCCTTATAATCCACAAAAACTTCACATTTACTTACGCTCCTTGCTGATGTCATAACAACCAAGGAAGTAATCCTCAGACAGGTAATAAATAGTGCACTCCCCCAAAGACTCCATCACTATGGTTTCTACTATCTGAACTCAGATGGTACAAACCTGGTTTATTTGATTAAAGCAAACAGACCAAAAAATTGGGAATACTGGTAAACAAAAGGAGCAATTTGGTACACAAGACTCACAGGAAAAACATCCTCAATTTCAGCTAACAACACTTCCTCATCAAGACCTTCTGAGACTCCAACAATATGTCCGGGAATCACATGTAGGTAACACGGGAATCATTCAATTATGGAGACACTCTACCACTATCTCTAACCACCATCAGTGGTTAAGCATCTGCAGATGCTGGATCCAAAAGCAATAACTGGGCAGCAGGACCTATAGAGGTGCTAATGGCAACAGTACAGAGTCCCTTGATCTGAAAATGCTTCCTATTCTAACCTATTCTTAGAACCATGGGGTTTCTTACACCTTTTGGAAAGCCATGCCTCCTCACAGGTCTAAGGGGAGTCCCCAGCATGCTTTCTATTTTTCCTTCTGTGTAAGAGAAGACAATAGCTTGTCTGTTCCTCTGACAGTGCCAAAGGGCCCCTGGGAGAGGGGCTACAGCCATAAGGTTTTGATTGCTTATCCCAAGGATACTTAGAAGATTTTGATATAAGACTGCATTAGAACTGACACTATGAGTCCTAGAAAAAAAACTCACGAGTCAGACTGCCAAACCCAAGGATCAGAAGAAACTGGGACCATTGGAAGCTAGACCTGACACAGTTCAAATCTGATGGTCCTTTGCCAAAGAAACCACCTTTAATTACAGTCTCTTTCCTTACGGGCCCCAGGGGTGAATCCTCCACATACAGACATGCTGTCCAAGATGATGCTCTGCCTAAGACACAAAAGGCACTGAGGATGATAGTCTACTACAGACATGGGAAGCAAAATGGCAATCTAGTTTTTTTGTTTATTGACTAAGCAACAGAAAATATGTTTAAACCCAAGGAGATGACACTGAATGATGATTGTTAACTCACCATGCAGTGTCCAAGGATTGTAGGACTGAAGTAGAGCATATGAAATCAACCTCTTGTTCCACAACCCCTATTTAACCTATTTAACCCTATTTAACCTAGTTAAATAGATCCGAATTAAAGACAGTTCCAGCCTCAGCTCTAATTATCATTTCTTTTTTGGGTTAAAATTAGACCTTATGAGAGCAAAGTTTTTTGCTGTTTAATTTCTCCCTCCCCCTGCCATTTCTTTGACCGTTACACAGTAATACTTAAAGCTAGCTGAAGTGTGTACACAACGAGCAAAACTGTTTCAATGATTTGACTATCGCTCTCAGCTTCCATTCATTTCAAAATCTGGCCAAAAGTTAAACAGCTCTAAAGGAATCCCTTTCTTGTGTGTAAATATGTAGTATCTACTCTCTCTCAAAAGCTTTAACAACAACAACCCACTGTCCTGGCTGATGATTCTCTTCCCAATAAAAAGGGTTTACTTCTCTATGGCCCAAAGTGAGCTATTTTTCATTTACTGCTTGCCATATTTACCCAATACAGCCTTGGTCCTGTAAACATATTTGCATGCAAGTAACTTCACGTACACAAATAGTTCCACTGTACTTAATGAGACTATTCACATTTGCAAAGTTATCATACATATAAGTGTTAGCAAGCTCTGGATAAAGGCCATAGGTCCTCACAACAGCTATTTCTAACTACAGCTGGTCAGAACTTTTTCGACAAAATGAAATTTCATAGAAATATGAATATTTTGTCAGAGCTGAAAATTTTCATAGAGACACATTAGTTTGGATGACATTTTTGTCAAGAAAGGTTTTGAGATCCCACATTCTCTGGTCACTTCTGACATAAGAGACAGAATCATAGAATCATAGGACTGGAAGGGACCTCAAGAGGTCATCTAGTCCAGTCCCCTGAACTTAAGGCAGGACAGAGTATTATCTAGACCATCCCTGACAGGTGTTTGTCCAACCAGCTCTTAAAAATCTCCAAAGATGGAGATTCCACAACCTCCCTAGGCACTTTAGTCTAGTGCTTAACCACTCTGACAGTTAGGAAGTTTTTCCTAATGTGCAACCTAAACCTTCCTTGCTGCAATTTAAGCCCGTTTCTTCTTGTCCTATCCTCAGAGGTTAAGAACAACATTTTTTCTCCCTCCTCCTTGTAACAACCTTTTATGTACTTGAAAACTATCATCATGACCCCCCCTCAGTCTTCTCTTTTCCAGACTAAACAACCCCAGTTTTTTCAATCTTCCCTCATAGGTCATGTTTTCCAGACCTTTAATCATTTCTGTTGCTCTTCTCTGGACTTTCTCCAATTTGTCCACATCTTCCCTGAAATGTGGCGCCCAGAATTGGACACAATACTCCAGTTGAAACGTAACCAGCGTGGAATAGAGCGGAAGAATTACTTCTTGTGTCTTCCTTTCAACACACCTGCTAATACATCCCAGAATGATATTCGCTTTTTTTTGCAACAGTGATACGGTGAGACACAAATTGAAAAGCTCAGTTTGTCAATCCAAAGACCACCATTTCGACACAATTCCAGACATAAAAACATCTGAAAGGTTTTGTTTTCATTCCCATGTGGAACAAAAACAAATTTCAAACATTAACATGACTGCAAAAGAGAATTATTGTCCTCTGGATAGCTGTACTTCTAACCTAAGTTCCCTGAAAGCTGTGCGGCCCCGCAGCAGCCTATTTAGCGCCACGCAGTGAACCCGCTCAGTGAACCCGCCATGGCCAGGGACCGGCCGGGAAGAGGGACAGCCCTCCACTGGCCCTGCCTCTGCTGCAGCATGGCCCTGCCTCGGCTGCGGCCCGGCCCGGCCCCAGGCGCCCCTCCCACGGCATGAACTCAGCCCCGGCCCAGACCTGCTGGGGTGGGGCAAGGGGCGCCTATCCTGCAGCCCCAGCCCAAGCCCTGGAGCTGCTGCTGCAGGAAGAGAAGTGCCTCTCCCCCCGCACCCCAGCCCAGGTGCTGCTGCAGGGAGAGAGAGCTGGGGCTTGCCCCATCGTAGCCCCAGAGCACCCTCCTGCACCCCAAACCTCTCATCCCTGGTCCCACCCCAGAGCCCGCACCCCCAGCCAGTGCCCTCACACCCGTGCACCCCAACCCTCTGCCCCAGCCCTGAGCCCCCTCACACATCAGCTCCATATTGGTGCACATAACAAAATTCATTCCACCCATGGGTGGGAAAAATTTGAGAGAACACTGCTTCTAACTCTTGGTCACAAAGTGCATTGGGGTGCTTCGCAGGGCTGGTATAAACAGTTCCATTGATAAACCCTTCCTTAATAGTTAAAGTTTTGAATGGCTAATGTGGAGGTAATTACTATTAATCAGCAAATAGTAACCTCACATAGCAGAGAATGGACAGAAATAAACAAACAAAAACATTGTTCTATACATGCACGGGTTATAGCATAATACATTTTAATCAGGGCCTGTGGACACTATATTAAAAACTAATGTTGCATGAAGCTGAAACAATATCACTCTGTCACTAGGAAAACCATCATATATATTCTTACCGCAAGCCTTACAAGCAGTAGCACAAATCTCTTCTGCAATATATTCGCCAGCTGGAAACTGAAGATAATCTCCTTCGGTCTTCTCCGGGGAATGATAAAGGTAAACCTGAAGCACTGGCTCTGTCTGCTTGGGAGCATTTGCATTCCCAGGGATGTCACCATTTTGGTGGAGAGTAGAAGTTGCTGTTCCTTCCATCTCTGTCATTGTAAGGCAGGCCATCTTTTCATTATGTTTAGAGCATTTGCCTAAAAAACAAACAAAAGTTATTTGCTGGCTTTAAAAAGCCAGGAAAACTGAAAGAGCTAAAGATCTGGTATCTCCCATATTTACATGGTAATAATTCGTAAACTTATTACAATTTCCTACATAAATATATAGATTTAAAAAAACAAACAAACCTGGGATGCTTTTCACTGGTAACGTCAACATTTTGAAACATAGAAGTCTTGAATTATAGTATTGAGTTAGGACTGCATAATTTCTCAGAAAGTTTAGCAAAAAGTGAGTTCCTCTACAATTTACAATGCAGTTCTACTCTGAAAAGTGACTCTACATGGGAAAAACAAAAAGGCTTTGTAAATGTTCATGATTATTGCCTCTCGATGAATTCCAAAACAAATGTGTTCATTTTACAAGTAAAATCAGGCTTCTTAATTGTCAGCCCTACAAACTCAGAGCTTCTGCAGGCCAAATTAGTCCCTCTGTTACACCTGTGCAACCCTATTATCCCCTCAGTGACAGGTCAGAGGTTGAGCTGATGATGTGTAAGAAGGAATATCAACTGAGTCACACTCTGGCCAATTCAGAAAAGAATCCCTGTTCAGTTGTGTTTTAGCCCAATCTAGAACAGTTACATTTCTTCTGTAAGAGAAAGCTTAGAATACATTTTTAATTAGAAAGACTTCAGTTTTTAGTAAATGTGTCTGTTCTCCGAGCATTTCCTGAAGTGACAATTTATTCTAAAATACATGACAGGAAATAAAGGTAAAAACAAAGTCTAGAAACACTACAAACTAAACTCAAATGTTATGCCAATATTTTAAGAAGGGGCTCCGTCAAACATTCTGCTCCCGGATCAATCACATGTGCTCAGAGAGCAGACCAATGAAGAAATTGTTTTCCCATTTATACAAAAATGTTCTCTTATAACCATAACTAAGGAAGGAGAGAAAATGACTTGGCACACAACATACAATATATTAGGCACACAACCTAATACATTATATGACATGCACTTTAATGCTAAAACTGAAACTGAAAAAATAAACTAAAAACAATGACAGTATAGCACACTGTCCGACTAATATAATTTGAAGGTGGGTGGGATGGGGTATAGGGGAGGCAATGAAAACATTTTGGAACTATACACCATTTGGTGCAATCTACTCCCTTCAAAAAAAAAGTTTGTTCTTCTGTAGTGTTTTTTAAATCACTCTCAGGACTGTCATCTCTGGCAGGAATGGTTTAGCTGGATCCCGAGGGGGTGAACTCCATCAGAAGCAGTGAAATCACTCAAAACCTCTCAGTTTGGTGATGGAATTTTTAAAATGCACCCAAGAGCACATGACTGGCTAGGCTAAGACTGTCTTTGTTCTCGTATGAAACCATCATGAATTTTTCAGTATAATCAAAACTTACAATAAAGAAAGATACTGGTAAAACCCTCTAAAGTTTGCTTATATAAAACCACTTGGTCTCATTCAGCACTTGCTTTTTGTTATAAAGAATATTTACAATCAAATGTTGAATCGTAAAAATGTACTGTACAAGTAGAAGATTTCCAACAATATTTTGTTGTGTAATTAACAAGAAGCTATTGTTTTACTAGAAGTCAAACCTGGAGACATGCATTAGATTGCACTTTATGACAATCTATTTATTTTCTTTGACTTGATTAACTATATTAGTGTTTCATAAAAGAATCTTCTGGAATCCTACTCTTTGATTGTGTAGTTAGACCTCAAGCAATAGAGAGAAGGAATTTTGATTTTTCAATGTACGATCAAATTGCTATGTAAAATGTTGATTTCCACCCATTTACAATGTGATCCGATTTAATATACCTACCAAAGTACTGCAAAACGTATTTCTTTTTTAATACAGTAGGTTAATTAACAAGGACAAGAGACCATTTTGATGACAATTCTGAAATAAGGTCTACAACACGAAGAAATCAGAGATCACTTTTATTATATTAAAATAAACTAATACACAGAGTCAGTGTTTCACAGCAACTGTAGGCTGTTTTTCTAGGTGCAAGTGTAATCCACTGTGGGTTATGCATCCTCCCCGTGTCTGATCAATAGAGGATACCCAACTGTTAAAGCTCTGAACTACAGAGCCTGGCTCGTTAGCTCAAACTATAGACACTTGTGCTTTTTTCAGCTCTGGAGTTCCCTGGTTCTGTTCCTGGTGTGTCAGTCAAGACAGTGGCTGTCACACAAGTGGCACTAATATGTAAGTGTTCAAGTAGAAACAGCCACATTCATTTTAGGCACACAAGAAAGCCATTTTCCCTAAAAGAAAAACTACCTGAAGTGTATCTGCCTATAGCGCCATGCCAAAAGCCTTTCTAAGGCATAAAGGTTGCAGTTTTTGTTAACAACATGTATGTCTGTCATTGCTTTCTGTGGCATGCCAGTTGCTCCTATGAAACCACCAAAGTAGTTTCAACCTGCTAATGATGTCTGGAACCCTCCCTTCACTGCAACAATTCCTCTAATAGTACTACTTTAGTAGAGAAACTCAGGCTTCTGCCCAAAATAAACATTGACTTCCTCTTCTCCGAGTCGTCAGGTCCTTCCATGTTAATCACTTTACAAGAAATAGCATAGTTCACAGGGGCTGACTTCCGGCCCCGCCCGTGGGTGCTGTCATCCGCCCCCAGGCGACGTGGGCGGGGCCCCGCCCCCGACGCAACGTTGCCTAGCATCGGGGGCGGGACCCCGCAACGTCTCCCGGTGCCCGGTGAGTTTGCCGCGGGTCCAGGGCGGGCGGGGAGTTGCCAGTGGGTGCGGAGCACCCACCAATTTTTCTCCGTGGGTGCTCCAGCACCGGAGCACCCACGGAGTCGGCACCTATGGGTTTCCATTTAGCCTCCTCTTCCTCTTATGCAAAAAACTGAAAACTTGGCAGTTGTAACAAAAGGTGAACACAGTTCCAGAGGTGCGATTTTTACATTGATGGTGTCTCTTAAATTATGCTATTTTCTAGTTTCAACTCTTCTATTAACCTGGAATCAGAGGTGAAGTAAGCCAGTACGGTACGGCATACCGGTAAGAGCCGGTACACAGGCGACCATACTGGGAGCGCCAGCAGCCAGAGCCCCGAGCCCTATAAATCACTGCTGGAGCCCCGGGGTCGTGCTAGTGGCAGCTGGGAGCCCTGGACTCTTTCAATCACCGCCGGAGTGCCCGCCGGCACCGGCTGGGCAGCACTGAAGGGTTGGCTGGCTGGCGGAGTCTGGCCCCAGCCCCTTCCGGTTGTACGCCCCCTGAGCCCCCGCAAACCTTGTTCAGGACCCTCGCCGCCCTACGTACCGGTAAATCCCTAAAGTTACTTTCACCCCTGCCTGAAGGGATTATGAAGCAACCAGGTGAAAGCAAATACTAGAGTCTCTCTGAATCAGTTTATTCACCAGAAAGTCTATTCAGGCCCCAATCCTGCAAACACATGAAAGCACACACCAGCAGTCCTACTGAGGTCAACTGGACTATCCTTGCACATAAAGTGAAGCACACACTAAGTGTTCAGAGGATCAGGGCCTGAAAGTGCCATTCATATTAAACTGTTTTCATCTGTATTTTGTCTGCTCATTTTACAGCTGATTCACCAACTCCGTTACCTTCATTCCTTGCTCTATTTTAAAAGCTGTTCATCTGCATAATCCCGAGCAAATGAGATTATTAGCCTAGCACCAAATTAAAAATGTGACATGGCAAGAAATTTTCATTGCTCCATTTTTTAGTTGACCAAAAGCCCAAGTTACATTTTAAGCATCCCAATATTAATAGCAATTTGGGAGGGAGGGGAGACGTTGGCTTCCCTTCTGGTAAAACAGATTTGCTTTGACTAGTCTTTAAATGTGTGCAAAATACAGAAATTCTTAAAAATTACATGGTGGGAATTAGTGTCTCTTTTGTAAATTATATGTGCTATCCTATTACAGCTAGAATTGACTTTTCCACTGTGGTACCTTCCACCATTGTGCAAATACTTAGAGCCCTGCACGGATACAAAATGTATATGCATGGATGCGGATATAAAGCAGATATCCACAGAGCTGCAGAGCTCTACCAGGAACTGCAGCAGCGACAGCAGCAGCATGTTGGGCCACCGCTCACAAGAGTCAGGACCAGCCCGGGCAGCTCCTCTGGCGTGACTGTTCCACCCCTCTCCCCGCCATCCCTGCCAATGGGGCAGGCACCAGGCTTACCGGCAGCTGTTCCTGGTCACATTAATGTGTGCAAGCAGCTCGCATACTCCCAGACAGGAGTCCCTTTCACACACCAGTGTGCATCTCCTGCCCAGTAGCTCCATGGATATCCGCTTTATATCTGCAGATATAACTTTTGTATCCACGCAGGGCTCTACAAATACTCGGCTGTCAAACTGGAGCATGCCGATCAGGCATACGTGCAACTGAATGTAACATCTGCCATATAACCAAAACTTAGCAAAATTCAGAAACAGAAAGGACATTTGTAGGAATAACAAGAATACCCAGAGTTACAATAGTTACGGCGCACACACCCTCACACACACACCATTCCTCTTCTTCCCTTCATCATGGCTGATTTTAGTTGACACCTGGATGTTAGATTGGAATGGTTCATCTGCTTGTCCATACTCATGCAAGGAAGAAACTGGCTATTTAAAAGACAATGTCATTTCTATTCACTTTCAGCAGAGCCAACAGTAGGCTTAATGCCTGTATATTTAAAGGAGTGAGAAAGGAAAAGTAATTTACAGTCAGGGGGAAACCCTGGATGATGAACTTCCTGTTATACAAACAATTCTCATATGAACTTACTACTCCCTTACTAGCCACCTTAAATCATGCTTTTCAACAAAAAACATTACCATTACAAGACGCTATTACAATTCTGAGTAATCACAACAGGGATTTCTCTAACTGCATTTTACAAGCCTAGGTGCTCTGCTAAACTCAGACCTAAAAATGCTTGTGCTGAATCTTCAGTGCACTTCACCAGGGCAGCACAAAGAGGATGGAAAGGGAGCTTAAACAGCCAGCTGGGGATTCCACTTGCATGTTTCTGGGAGACAGAGTCAGCAGAACTGGCTCTATTTCTGCCATCTTCTTCTCATCCCACCCCAGGCGGTGCAACTGGAACATGCAGCAGTCCGGTGATCACAGGCTAACACGAAGGCCCATCGCACAGTCCTCAGGAATCTCTAACTTGTGCCATGGGCTAAACTTGCCCTAGAATGCCCCCTGGATAGAAGGGACAGAAAGCGGTCTCCGCCTGCTCCATTCCAGCCATGCCAAGCTCTGCCCTGGTGCACATGAAGATCTGCCCTCCTGCCTACAGAACAGCACAAGCAGTTTCTAGTCTGATTTAAGGTTAAAATCAGGCTTGTGTCTGGTAATTCAAATATAAGCAATCCGTACCCATTCTTCAAAACATATTTCATGTTTCACAGGGATTTGAGATTAAATAATTTGGTTTAGAGATGACATGACAAGGGAAAACGATGTCTTTTTTTTTTTTTTTTTTGCTTCTTTGCAAAGTATAAAGACTTTTTTAAAGTGTGGGTCTTTTCTTCCCTGCTTTACAGGAAAGTCTCCATAGACTACAGGAGATTTAGTAGGATTATAACACCAGATAAACCATGTACGTGAACCCCGATTAATTTAGAAGGGCAGAAATTTTTAGTCAAACGTTTAAAACGATGTTTTTCTTTTGTTTTTGTCAACATCTATTCAACTTGAATGCCCAACAAATAACTAAAAGAAGAGATCAGGGTTCACGATTCAGTATCACACTATTTCAACTAAAGGTGACGAACACTACCAACCCACATCACTGAGGCCCCTCCAATGAGACCGCAAGCAAAACAAGGATTACAAGGTTTGACGTTCCTGACAGCTGTCAAGTAAAATACGAACAGGAAAGCAAAAAATAAAAACATCTTTCAGACCTGCTTTATAATTCATAAAATAAAAATACCAACTAAAGAAAAATAAATAAATAAAAACCTCCCAGTTTTTCCCCTTCGGAGGTTATTTTTAACTGATGCAGAAAAAGCATTTAACCCTCTGGATCAGTGGTCCCCAACGTGGTGCCCGTGGGCACTATGGCATCCACCGGGGCATTTATGTGTGCCCGCCATCAGGGCCGGCGCCAAGGAACAAAGAGGAGAGGAGCGCATCTGCCGGAGAACCTGCCACCGAAATGCCACCAAGGAGTGCTTCTGGTGGAGAAGCTGCCGCTGAAATGCCGCCGAGGAGTGCGGCCACCGGAGAAGCGTCACCACTGAAACACCGCCAAGAAGCGTTGCTGCCTGCTACACTCTTCTGAAGGCATGAATGTGCTCCTGGCCACAGAAAGGTTGGGGACCACTGCTCTGGATCATTTGCTTTTGGTATATCTTTGACAACCTAATCATGAACATACATACTTCAGAGACTCAACATTCCAACATCCTCTCACTACAAACAAATGTTTCATGGACTTACAATACCTTTTACCGCTTGAAAAAGCTGTGTACAAAACATGAGCAACCCCTCCTGGGAATCCTTTTACTGAGTTCATCACAAGACACCCCCTTGCTGCTGGTATATCATGTACTCATTGTGCTGCTCATGTTTTTCTGTATTTGTCAGAAAATAAATATCTGTATTTTACATTAAATGTTTACCACATCATCACAAATATTTATTCGTACATTGTTTTTAAAAAGAAAGAAAGATGATTGGACAGAATTACTGGAAGAGAGGGGAAATACGGAAGAAAAAGCATTTTAAAATAAACATATCAATGCACTTTACATGACGTATGTTCTGACATACAAAATATTCATTCCCGTTTCATTTTACACCAAAACCTCCCTTTGCTGCATTTGGATGGTTAACATCACAGGCCCTGTAGTGTATAGATTAGAATAGGACATTTCAGTCAAGTCTATACTGGCCCTTTTTGCATAATATTTTTGCAGCCTTCCGTAGCATCCCCTCTGGGATAGTCTTACTCCTGAGGGAGCCACGGCGTGTAGCCAGTGCTTAGCTAAACATTTAAGTCTTGTGTAGCAATACAAATTGTTCATCAAAAAGTGAAACATTTCCTCTTGCAATCTATTGCTCCTCCCCTTCCTCCAGGCAGAGTAAGTAAGACAGAGCAAACAAAAGGGAGAACACAGAGGGAAGTCGGGGTTGGAGGGAACAGAGAGGCAGAGCTCAGAGAGAAATTTCTGCATCCTTTTGCTTCTGATGGCCCTCCAGCCAGATCTCTGTCCTCCGGGAGGGGGGAAAAAAGGTAAAGGTTGGGAAGGGTTCCATAGCACAAATTACCTGCTGTGTCTATCTACTTCATTGTTCCAGCCCAGAGAAGATTTGCCTGGCCTCCTGAGGGGAAGGAATTTGTTGCTTAGACAAGCTTTAACTCCTGTCCTCACAGATGAAGTTTGCTACTTAGTGAGCATTAAATGTTCCTGCCTCAAATGTCTGCTTCAGAGACCTCCACATAACCTCTACCTATACTGCAGATGCTTTTGTGAATATCCCTAGGGAACTGCCCTGTAACCATTGTCCAGTAAATCATTTACGTTCTCACCCAAAGCCCAGTGATGTCAATGGGAGTCTAAGTTTCCATCAATGTCAATGAGTGTTGGATCAGGCCTTGTAGTAGAAGGGTGGGCAAACTTTTTGGCTCAAAGGCCACATCTGGGAATAGAAATTGTATGGCAGGCCATGACTGCTCACAAAAGTTGGGTTGCGGGAGGGGGTGAGGGCTCTGGGGTGGGGCCAGAAAAAAGGAGATCTGGGTGCAGGAGGGAGCTTCAGGCTGGGGGAGTACAGGCTCCAGCTAGGGGGTGCAGACTCTGGGGTGGAGCTGGGGATGAGGGGTTTGGGGTGCAGGAGGGTGCTCCGGGCTGGGATCGAGGGGTTCAGAGCAGGATCAGGGCTGGGGCAGGGGGTTGGGGCACGGGGGAAGGCTCAGGGGTGTAGGCTCCAGGCGCTGCTTACCTCAAGCGGCTCCCAGAGGCAGAGGCATGTCCCTTTTCCAACTCCTATGCGGAGTCGTGGCCAGGCAGCTCTGCACGCTACCCCGGCTACAGGCACTGCCCCTGCAGCTCCCATTGGAGCGCTGGAGGGGGCCATTGGAGCGCGTAGGAGCTGGAGGGGGGGGGCATGCCGCTGCATCCCGACCCTGCTCCCCAGCTGGAGCGCCGCATGTCCTCTGGAATGGTGGCTGAAGCATGAAGGGGCATACGAATGTTTAGCGTATCTGGCACGTAAATACCTTGCAATGCCAGCTACAAAAGTGCCATGCAAATGCCTGTTCTCACTTTCTGGTGATATTGTAAATAAGAAGAGGACAGCAGTATCTCCCATAAATGTAAGCAAACTTGTTTGTCTTAGCAATTGGCTGAACAAGAAGTAGGACTGAGTGGACTTGTAGGGTTTGAAGTTTTACATTGTTTTGTTTTTGAGGGCAGTTATATAACAAAAAAAAAGTCTTCATTTGTAAGTTCCACTTTCACGACAAAGATTGCTCTACAGTATTTGTATGAGGTGAATTGAAAAATACTAATTTCTTTTATAATTTTTACAATACAAATATTTCTAATAAAAAATAATGTACACTGATTTCAGTTACAACACAGAATACAGTATATATGAATGTAGAAAACATCAAAATATGTAATACATTTCAATTGGTATTCTATTGTTTAACAGTATGATTAAAACTGCGATTAATCGCGATTAATTTTTTTGAGTAAATCGCGTGAGTTAACTGCGACTAAATCGACAGCCCTACTCTTTAACCTAGATGAGTGAATATGGTAGTCACATGCAGTTTTCATGGGGAGAATGCAATAGGATCTACACGGGCCTTTCGCAACAGATCATAAACCTATATTCAAGGAAACAGTTGTGATTCTGTACCTGCCTGTTTGTGTGAAACATGGTGGGCTAAAGCTGGGCAGAGAAAAGTAATGAACTCAGTTCCATACAGGATTTCAATATTTTGAAATTAGGAAAAGAAACCAAAAATTTCAAAGTGCTCCATGAAAGGAAATGGAGCCATAGACCACGGAAGCCCGACAGGCTGCTAAGGGGCCAGGTGGGTGAGCTGGCAGAAAAAGAATGTAAGCTCTTTGGGGGCAGGCACAGTCTTTTCTTCTGGGTTTGTACAGTGTCTAGCACAAAAGGTCCATGTACATGATGGATGCGCTTAGGCACTTATGCAATTAATCAATTAATCTGTAATAATAAGTAGCGTAAACAGAGCATCCCTTGATGATATTGTCTGTATTCTCTCTTTTCTGACATATCATACACTGATCAGATGGGATTTATCAACACATAGATTAGGAAAAATCCCATCACATAAACCAACCTTGTTTCTAGGAAAGACATGGTTCTAGCTACACCCATCAGCCAGAGAAACATTGATGTTAAACTAAGGAAAGAAAGGACCATGAAGAATGTTCTCCTCAGGTACTAGGGTACCAGGTGTCTGGTTTTTGACACCAGATCAAAAAGGGACCCTGTTGGCTCCTGTCAGCATCGCTTACTGGGCCATTAAAAGTCCGGTTGGTGGTGCAGCAGGGCAGGCAGGCTCCATGCCTGGCTCCACAGGGCTCCCAAGAAGCATCTGGCATGTCTGGCTCCTAGGTGAAGGGGCAGCCAGGGAGGCTCTGTGTGCTGCCCCTGCCTGCAAGTGCTGCCCCAAGCGCTAGCTTCACAGCTCCCATTGGCTGGGAACCATGACCAATGGGAGTTGCGGGGACAGTGCCTGCAGGCAGAGATGGCACCTGTGGGCAGGGACAGTGCACGGAGCCACCTGGCCGTCCCTCTGCCTAGGAGCCAGAGGGACATGTCGCTGCTTCCCAAGATCCGCCTGACTTCAGCTCCACCCAGAGCCCGCACCCTGAACTCCCTCCCGCACCCCAACCTTCTGCCCCAGCCTGGAGCCCCCTCCTGCACCCTGAACCCCTCATCTCTGGCCCCACCCCAGATCCCGCACTCCCAGCCCAGAGCCAGTACCCCCTCCCACACCCCAAGCCCCTACCTCAGCCCAGAACTCCCTCCCACACTCCAAACCCCTCAGCCCCACCCCCCAGCCCAGAGCCCCTTCCAGCACCCCAAACCTCTCATCTCTGGCCCCATCCCAGAGCCTCCACCCATATCTCCTTGCCCCAGCCTGGTGAAAATGAGTGAGTGAGCGAGGGTGGGGGACAGCAAGTGACGGAGGGATGGAATGAGTGGGGTGGGGCCTGGGGAAGAGGTGGGGAAGGGGGCGGAGCAAGGGTGTTCGTTTTTATGCTATTAAAAAGTTGGCAACCCTATCAGGTACTAGGCTGATGTGTAGGTAACATGCAACACTTCTAAGTATTAAATCAATTCAAGACCTGTTTTCTAGTTTCCTTGAAATTGTTTTGTTTTAAATCCAGCAACTGAAAACCATCCAAGATGTTTTAAGGATTCTGGGTATACTGTGAAGCCACTGATTTACTGATGACACATAGTAAAGAGCAGCATTCACAGCAGATGTATCACCTGCTGCAACTCATCTAAAAAGTAGGCAAATACACAAACAGGTAGCCGGAGTTCTTATTACATATGAAACTTTAAATACATCCTGTTACAGTTTCACACTCTTCTGAGGGCTGCACTCTTGGGAAATCGCTGCAGCAAAGTCTGTATGAAAGTACAGATATCCTATATTATAGCAGCTCAATTTGCACAATACATTATCTGCTCTGGTACTGGTCCCTAGAGGCACTGATAAATTGAGTGCTCTGATAAATCACAGTTTTAAAAAATAAAAAATCTTCAACTTCAAAGACTGTTTATAACACATATTATAACAATACTTCCTGCACATAAGGAAATAAACTGATTTTAGGTTGAATAATCTCAGACACCAAAGGCCGCTGAGGTTAATAACTAAGCACAGTAAATAAACCAAAAAAACCTAGAAGTTGTCAAAAATCCCAATTATTTTTATGTTTATGTTAAATTTAGGTGACTATTTTTCAATATAAAACAAAATTTTTGTTTAACCAAACCCCAAAAAACAAAGAAAAATTTTCAAATTTGTTTTCCATTGGAAAAACAGCAGCAATTTTTATTAAAATAAAAATGTACACTGAAAAAAATATTTCAACCAACTCTATAGGGGAGACACTCAAGTTATTATTAAACTAACATACTAAATTAAATATTCCAAATGTAAACTAAAAGAACCACCACCACCACGTGCGCTGTCAAGTAGCTCAGATATAGTGAAGGATTGTAAAGTGGATTTGTCTATTCATCCCATGTGAACAGGAAGCTGCCCCTGCTAAGAGATGGGACCTACATTAGCAATGTCTGCAGAATTTAAGCTTTCATATTAAGAAATTCATTTCCTAGCCCTATGGTTGTGGGGACAGTCTTCCAAAAGTGAACCAAGGATAAGCGCTGCAGTACTTTTCTCCCCCCACACCGCTCTGCCATTGCTCAGAACTTTGCCAAGCAACTGTATGATATTTAAAAGACATGGGTCAGTTTCACAGCTGCTGCTAAGAAGCTGGTGGGCTGCAGGAATGTGTTCTGAACTGAGTGTGTTTCACGCTGCAGTTTGTGAAAGTCATGTTCTAGCATGATGGGATTATTCACAAGGGAAGAGGATCCAAAAAACAGAGACTGGGGCTGGGGGGGGTGAGGGGGGAAAGAACTAGTGGAGACCTGCGTCTGCCTCACTGCAGCCAAGTCGTTCTGAGGATGAGAGAGCTTAAAGAGACCCTCCCCACTCAAAGTAGCCTGTAAAATATGGAAAAAGTGGAGAATATCAGAGACCCACTCTTTCTACATTGCTCAGAAATCTATGGAGGGGTAAGAGACCTTCAGAAACATTCCCTCTCCCTTCCAGCTGCTACAGTGGAGTGGAACAGAGCTTTGATTTTCTAAAAGACACGTAGTAGCCAGATGACAACACAAAATATGAAGCCCTCAAGCCAGGTCCATTGACTATAATACCCTGGTCGAAATCCCAACTTTCTCCTCCTTCACTGCAGCTGGAAAGACTCATGCTGGACCTGCACTCAGCCCAAGTCTCTCAAACCAGACTTGGAGGTTTGCTCCAAAATGCTGTGTGGACATATCCTTAGTTTCTACAACTAGTTTAAGATGGTTAAGATTACCCTTCCCTATCAAACTACAACATCTCTATCTTGGGGGCTTTTATAATTGTTACTTGGCAAATTGGCCACTTTGCCATGTTGGGTTTAATCTGAACAAACACTGCACAATCTCATTGAAAATCCTAAATCTTTCAGACCACAATCCTCGGGGTCTCCTTTTCTAGAGAGATGTGAGGGAGGAGGTGCGGAACACATGTTTTTTTCTGTAAGGCTGCTTTTATTTTATTTTTAAACGATTCATTTGAAGGGTTTTTGTTTGCTTCCTTGTTTGTTTGTAAAGTTTGTTATCTGCCCCAATCTGCAAAAAAGGGAAAGGCAAATTGAGTGTTGCAGAATATGCTATGTAATTTAGATAAAACATGCTCATCCTGTTGTTGCTATTCTCTAACTTTATTTGTGAAAAGTCTTTGAAAAAAACTGACAAAGAAAGCACTGTCCTGGCACAAACCATAAACAAAGGGAGAACTTCTGGACAAATACTGCACACAAGAGCTACAGAAAAGAAATACACTTCAATAGTATAACCAGAAGACTATTCACACATTTCTTGACGAGTTGTTTCATAGTCAGAAGAGAATCTGGAAATATGCACTTGCACCAAATTAGCCCTCTGCGGAAATTACTGTCAGAAAGTAAACAAGATAACCTAAAGTCACAGTGAATCAGCAATCTGCATACTACAACCAGAAGTTGTATTACTTTGATGGTCTCTGCTGTGGCATATATAAAGACACTTATTCTCAGCTATACCATATTTACAACTTTGAGCATCACTATTCAGTTAATTGCTCCAACTTGTAAACAATATGTCATATAAAGTCAAGTTCTGATTGTGCTCCTCAAAGCGGTTTTTAACACTTTTGAAATTTACACAAATGGTTCTAGTTTTATGAGAAAGCAATTAGTTCATTAAAATAATTTATCTAATGGCAATAATCCAAAACACTAATATTTTCTAAATAATTCTTTCATTCCAACTTTGAATCTTCTCTGTTTTTAGAAAAGATAATTCTATAGAATGCTGTCTGGATAAAATTTTGTACAATGTTCTTGTTATTTGCATTGTGGTAACACCTAGAGACACCCCCTCCCCTTCTCCCCACATCAGTGCAAGGCACTGTACACACAACAAAAAGACAGTCCCTGCTTCTAAAGGTTTATAATACACAGCCCCAGTCCTGCAAAGATTTATACACAGTGGGTAGTCCTATTGACTTCAAAGGAGCTACACGCAATACACCAAGTAAATTGTGTGTGTAAATCTTTGCAGGATCAGGGCCCAAATATATGACAAGAGACAATAAGTGGATACAACAAACTGATCAAGAGAGGCAAGACAGGGAAACGTGAAACTATCATGTTTAATATAATAAGCCATAATGGGAGGATACCACAAGTATGTACAAGTGTTAAATAAAGATTTACTCACACATCCCTCAAAGAAAACCAGAAAAATGAAAACCTGCCACAAAGATTTAAAGTAAGGGGTCAATTACACTGTATATTATATTGCAGTTTCTGATACTACAATTCAATTCTTCTGTCAACACATGTTAAAAAGGAAGTGAGAACTTCAAAAATCATGTTTTTAAAGCCATAAATTATTGAATAATACAAAACAACAGTTTTGACAGTCTATCTGTATAATTCAGAGGAATGTATTTGCTGGGTAGTTTATTTCACGCTTCCTTTGCCATCAGTGGCCTGCAAGTTCTCCACTGGTTCCATATCTGAAATACCAGTCAGCTACATTAAAGATACAACAAGACATGCACTGCCAAGATCACTTTATCTCTATAAACAGAGCTCAGCAGAAAAATGGAAACCTACAAAAACAAGTCAAGGCTTTGAAAGCAAACCAAGGGTTGTAGTGTAAAGCATGCTGCTGGTGTACTCTTATCTCATAATAAACTAAAATTAGAGAGACTGTTTCATTAACTCAAAAACAATTAATGCTACATTCAGTTAAAAACATTTTTTTAAAAGCATTTTCATGGAAACATTCATTGCCTTACTGGGACAATAATGCAACTATTTATGGTCAATGTACAAAATGCAAAAAAAAATTGTTAATACAAAACTGTTTTATGTTTGAGGTGTGTCACAAGCTCGCCCAATACATTTGCAGTTTTAAAATTTCTTCTGTTTTGAGAGAGAATACTTGTACAGGTGTATTTCCTATTTTAAGTATGGGAGATCTCTCCCAAATCTGTACAATCTTTCAAAACATTAAAAACCTATGAAGTGCAGCCTGTATAACTTGAGGAGTTCTCCTTATAATTCTGAAATAACAGCACTGAAGTTAAACTGTTTTCAGGGGTTTTACTATTGAGTCCTAAAAGAGATGACAAAGGCGATCTCTGGCCACCTAACATTAATTTTTAATAAATCTTGGAATATATGGGAGATGCTAATATTCAAAAATGGCAAGTGGGATGACCCGGATAACTATAAGCCAGTTTGCCTGGGATTATGTCAGGCTAACTAATGGAAAAGCTGATATGGGACTCACTTAATCAAGAATTAAAGGATAATAAAAGGCTATTTAATCTAGCAGAAAAAGGCAGAAAAAGAACTGAGGCTGGAAGCTGAAACCAGACAAATTTAGAGAAGATATAAAGACACTTTTTTAACAATGATTAACCATTAGAACAAAGTACCAAGGAAGGTGGTGGATTTTCCATCTCATGAGGTCTTCAGATTCAGACTGGCTGCCTTTCTGGAAGGTATTCTTTAGTCAAATACAAGTTAATGGCACTGTATTGAGCCTAACTGGGCAAGAATGTGATATACAGGTGGTCAGACTAGATGATCTAATGGTCCCCTCTGACCTTAAAAATCTATGAATCACTAGATTGCACTGTTATGATCATAAATTCTTTTACTTTTTAACAAGAAATGCATTATGATGAAGAGGTGAGAATCTTTGTACTGGGGGTGTATTTTGTATAAGCAATGATAAAGGCGTAGCTATGCAACGGTAAATATAGCTTTGTTTTAGTGGAGTTCCTTTTACTTCTAAAACAAAGGAAGTTCTTCAATACATAAATCCCACTGAGAAAGTTCAGATAGTGGTACCAGTAGTTGCCTTAAGTCAAAACAACATTATTAGAACATTGTTGTCATTTAAATAAATAAATAAACGTTTTTAAAGTTAGGAAATTAGAAAGTAATTAAAAAACCTTTAAAAGTCAAAAAGGCCTGAAATAGTTAGCTAAGATTGCAACACTAACTTCATCTCTGCCTCCTAAATCCTAATCACCAGCTTCCATCTATCTTCTCCAATCTTTTTACTAGAGAAAGCTCTGCATATGAACCCACCCACTAATCTAAACTGAGATGCAAGTCCTTCCCCCACCCCCTGGTTTAGGTCAAATACCATGTCATCATCTTACATTCTTTCCTCTTAATATAGTCCAAAGAAAACCCTTCCTCCACAATCCAGCACCTTGTTATGGCTGGACATCCCAACTCTACCTCCTTCACCCTCCCAAAACTGAGGAGACATAGCCAAGAGATGGACTTTTTCCATATCAACCCTGAATTTTAGGATCACAGGCCTCTTACGCAAGATACAGAGTATATTTATTTATAGCTTTAGCTCAATCTGGTCAAACTTTAGGAATTTCTATTAAAAAGCTCTTAACAGCTGTAAATATAAAAGTTCTTGGAAAAATGTATACTTTAGTATAAAACTCTCTCACTTGGATGGGGGGGGGGAGATATCTATGACACACATATAAACTGAACAGATTTACACAAGGATATATGGATCAGTGAGCCAGAGCTGGACAGTAGCAAGAAGTGAGGCTAGTAGAGTCCAACCCATCAGCAAACCTGGGAAGTACATGGAAGAATAATCAGCTCCCTGCGAAGCTCACAAGAGCCAACTGCAGCCAATTCTACCGGAATTTATAAACTCCACAGACTCATCAGAAGTTCCCTCAGTTTCAGTAAATCATATACAGTCAGCCAGAGTCCCAGTCTCATCCTCATCTTTCCTCATCTTGTTGAATTCATTACATTATAGGAGGGGCTCAGAGATTCCAAGATAGCATTGAAGAGCACTGTTACAATGGCAATACTGCTCAAGTCTCTGACCTGTTCTTCAGAGAAGCCAGAAGTGGCTGGCAAGGAGGAAGGGGGAAAAACAACAAAAACTCCAGACTTCAAGAATCAGACCCTAAGCAAAGAAAAAGGAGTCAAACGGAATTAAAATTCTACACTAATTGATGGTCTGCTACATGACTAATTGACAAAAAAAAAAAAAAAGAGAAAACCAACTGATGCCAGTAAGCCATCCTATGAAAAAAAACTCACTGCCTTCAACACAGCCAGTTACGTGTGTCTACAAATGTTTGCACATGCATTTTCATATTTTGGGTGAAATCTTGGTCCCACTTAAGTCAATGGCAATTTTGTCACTGACTAATACAGCCTGGATTTTACCCTCTGTCTGCTCACTTTGGGCTTGTGTTTTTGAAGAGCTAACCCTTTATACACTACAGCTATCATATACCTCAGATAAATAAAAGGTACTTAGATGTATTAACTATCTATTCTAGTCAGTAGACTGAACCTAACTAAAATCCCAAACAGGTACTGATACTGTGTGGTAGGACTGTTTTGGACTGGCCTTTTTGTTTTCAGTTTTTTTTCCCCCGTGTCTGCTGCACTTGCAGGTATATGATCTTTTAATGGGATTTTTTTTAAATTGGCTCATAGCAAAGACTTTGACCGCTGGTGCAAGCAAGGAGCCATCCATCCACCTCCAAACCAAACATCCCAATATTTTGTCTGCTAATGACTGGATTATTGATGTTTATTTTGTTAAAGAAATGCAAGGCCAGAGCTCAGTTACATTCCCTCCCACAGCCAGGCAAACAAATGAAAAATGTGTTATATAGGACAAAAGGACTAGGATGCTATTCTCTAGGTGGCTTACAGGATCTTTCACACATCCATGCACAATAAATACTTTAAAAAAAAAAAAAAAACTGTTCTGCACTTCATTTACCAGGTCTTACAGTGATTTACAGAGATAGGATGTGTCCAGCCATACCCACTTTCACAAGCCAGATCCTACATGCTGACAGGCAGGAAGCAGCATGGCATAGGAGCCTCTCCTCTGGCTCTTTATGCCTGGAGAATCCCTGTTTCTCTGGAATGATCTTCCTATGGCTAGAAAAGCAAACTCTAAGACCAGACTTTTTCAGCGGTATGGTACAGGGGAACTGCACCACACCAGAAGATCTGTCCTGTTTTATGTTGTGCTGTGTATCTATACTAAAGGGTGGCATTACGCTGGGGAGGCTGGTGATACCTATGAGAAAGAACATAAAGGCGTAAGTAACAGATGAAAGAATGAGAGACACTCCCTTTAGACAGACAAAGACAAAAGAAAATGGGAGACAGACGGAAAAAAGAGGATGAGATGAAAGACATCAGTAGTGCTCTTAAAATGTGTAACCTACATTGTTCCTCCAATAGCAGTTGATACTCTAAAAGGAAACATTGCAGCTGGATCCAGGATTTTGCAGCACCGTTGCCCTAGGAAGCACTGGGAAGCAACTACTTGCAGAGGCTACGGAACATCACCGCTCTCTGGTGTGCAAACCTTTGAAAAGAGACCACCTCTTACAAACAACCACTTTTGCTCACTCCCATGAGTGGTCGCTCTTGGCAGGTTTTACTGTATTTTCTACCAGGGCCAGCTCTACCATTTTTGCTGCCCCAAGCAGTGTGCCAAATTGCCGCCGCAAGTGGCTGAAGATAGAAGCCGCCGCCGCGGGCAGCTGAAGAGAGGCTGGTGCCGAATTCCCACCACTGCGGAAACGCGTGTGCCGCCCTAACGGCACATGGGCTGCCGCTCCTTGCAGATTGCCACCCCAAGCACCTGCTTGATCGCTGGTGCCTGGAGCCGGCCCTGTTTTCTACACAGGCAGTGGAATTTGCAGGGTTGGGACTGAAAATTCTCTAGATCTGAACAAAGTTTTTTAATGCACCCAGAGACTTCAATATAAAAGTCTCCCCTAGCACTCGACTATGGGCAGCACCACACCACAAGAAAACTCACATCTGCACTTTTCATTCCCATAGCCTCTCAAACCACACCCACCTGGCAACAAACTAATGGGGGAATGGCAAACCTGTTATAATACATTATGTAACCCTGACATTGGGCCACAAAAGTGGGGAATGAAACAAGTGGGGGGTGGGGAGGGAGGAAGAGAACAGTGCACAGGAACAGCCTAGGGGTCATCCAAAGTGAAATGGCACGTGGTGCCTCTGAGGCCCCCAGTCCTGGCTCAGAAGGCAGCAAAAATAAAGTCAATAAAGCACATTTTTATGGGAAGAAAACAGAGACAGGAAGAGCAATAGGAGCTTCAGGGGGCTCCCCCCGTTGGAAGGAAAATAAGATTTGAAGAAACCTGCAGCCCTGATTCAGTAAAGTACTTAAGCACCTTCTTAACTTTAAGTTTTTAGTGCTTATAACCCATTGACTTCAGTGAGATTTAAGCACATGCTTAAGTCCTCTGCTGAATCAATTTAAGTTCAAGTTAACTAGCTTCTCCAAATAAAGTCTAGTCTCTCACTTTAAAATCGATATTTTTGCATATTGTACCAAATTAAAACGATATATTCCTCAACAACACTGAAGACTGTAGAACAACTGGGGACATACTGTGCAAGTACCTAGTGCTACAGAACTTTTGGACTTTGGTTACTGAAAATGTCACCTGAATTACAGGCCAACAAGTTGTGCTGAAAAGAACTTTAAGGGTTAATGTTTGTGGTGATGACCCCCTTCAGCAATATAAGTAGCGCTAATCCCAGTCCTTCTAGCTGGGTACTTGGTGATCTGCCAGCCTCACACAGAACCAAGAAATGGGGAAAGTAGTTAATTTCAAACCGCTTGGAATGCACAAGGTACCCAGCCCTGGAAATGATTATGAGCATCTGGCTATTTCCTGAGTCCACAAAGGACAGAACAGATAGCTCTATTTGTGTATGGACCACCAGGTTACATGGGGAAATTTCATAGCTGAATTGTGAGCTCGTCCAACACTTCTGTGGGAGTCCTTGGAGCGTCTGTGCATGCAGACACCTGATATGATGGACCATGTTATGCATCTTCCTAGGAGTGACAAATTCCCTATGTTTTTACCCAAAACTCTCTCGGGGGCAGTCAGAACCTGGACTTCAACTATGGATATGTGGGGTGAATGCGCCAGACATTCATGTGACCCTGTATGGTGATACATACATACTATGGATTTCTGTGGTCTGTTTACTGATACTGAATCATATGAAGTACTCCCACATCTCCATTCCAGCCAGGCTGACTTTCAGCTCATAGATAGCTATTACCTGCTGTTAGAGGGGCTCTTGCCATTCTGGTTTTTTGCCATGTTCTGTTTTTGAGCCTGTAGCCTACAGTGTTCTATTTGGATTAAAGCAAATCCAAATTAAAGCAAATCCAAATCCAAAGCAGTCTTGGCACAGACTGGACAGGAGATGGCTAGGCAGCTGCCTGAACCCTCTTTTATGTACAGACTTTATGTTAGTGTTCAAAAGTGTTATGACTGAGGGAAAAGAGGTGCCACTTGTCCTCAGCCATAGATACTGTGAAAAGCAGTTAACGAGACTTTTTTGGTAGTATGCAAGCTGATCACTCAGCTGGTTTTACTCACTGAGGTACTGTGGCACCTCCAGGATACAATGTTGTTGCTGGTTTGTGGAGACATACCTTGGGTCCAATTTTTGAGGAGATAGTCAACATTTCCTGATGAGACGGCAGGCTGCCAGCTATTCTTAAGAAAATCAGCGAGACCTTTATCAATGTCAATAGTTGTTTTTTTTGAGAAATCTTGCTTAATTTTGATCAGTATCCCATCTCACCCTTTTGCAGTGGGGCAGCTTAGGCCGTCCAAATACACAGATTTCCTTGAACCTAGTCAACTGAGTTACAGAACATATAGACATGGGATGGAGACGGCACTGGGTATATGTTTATGATCTCCTATATTCCATGAATGAAGATACATTTTCAAATCCCCTCCGCATTGGCCTGTGTCTGTTCCCATTGACAGGAATGGTAAATAGATTCCAATGGAACAGTATTAACCCAACACTGAGCACATCTGAAACTTTTATCCAAAGTATCTATGCTGAGTCTTTTACATCTAGCTGCTCCTTAGATCATGAGTTTTTGGGAGGGGCCTCCGTGACATGTAGCAGGGGTGGAGTCTCTCTCAAGTGGTTCTCTTCTTAGCTTTCCAAAAGGACCTAGAGAGTAGAAATGGGCAATTGTTCCTTTTCTCCTCCAAGGGCTCACTCTTGGAGGTTGTTATTTTATCAGCTGGTAGGTATTTATTTTACACAGGAGTGATCAGTCTTGCAATTTTTTTTGGTGAAATTACATTAGAGCTTGGGTTGGGTATGGCTCCCTGGCTTTATGCAAATTATACAAAAAATGAACAATCCTTCCTGTTTCGCCTCATGAGCGGTTTCCCCAGCCCATCACTGTGACGAGTTTGTTGCACTCTTCCCAGAAACAGAATAATTCCTAGATCTCCCCTCAACTAGTCATCTCTCAATGAGAAATTCTTGCTAATTACTGCCTAGACTCAATGTTTGGGAAAGGTGACTATTATATTACAGGTGCACTTGGACACCCAGTTACATTCCAGCAAATGGAGACCATCAGTTAGGAAACCAAGTGAAAATGTACAAAACACCTACTGATATGATTTTAATTTTCACTGAATTTGTAAACAAATAGGTGAGTGTTTCCCCTATGTCATCACATGGAGAATGTAGAAAAAGCTCCCCAGCATTAGACAAACTGGGCTTACAGAGGCATAGAAATATAGGACTTGAAGAAGTCATTGAGTCCAGCTTCCTGTACTGTGACAAGAACCAAATAAACCTAGATGATCCCTGACAGATGTCCAAGCTGTTTTTGAAAAACTTCCAACGATGGGGATTCCACAGCCTCCCTTGAAAACCTATTCCAGAGTTTAACTACTCTAAGGGCTGGTCTACACTAACCCCCCAATTCGAACTAAGATACGCAACTTCAGCTACGTGAATAACGTAGCTGAAGTCGAACTATCTTAGTTCGAATGAAAACGTACTTACCCGGGGTCCACACGCGGCGCGCAGGCTTAGGAAGGACGGGGCTTCCTCTTCCCCTGCACAGCATCCGGGGCCAGGTCAGACCCACCCCCAGATTTCTCCCTCAGCTATAGGAAGCTTTGCAAACTGCACCCCCACCCACTGTGCTTCCTGCACCCATCGCTTCTCAGCTGCAGGGGAAGGGATCACTATACAGGGAGCTGCTCCCCCATCCGCACAACCCCCGCGCGTCCAGACCCCCTCATAGCAGACCCTCACGTCGAGCCGCACATCTCCTCACATCCAAACATTGCACCCGCCATGACAAGCCCCACTCCCCCTGCACCACCCCAACGAGCCACCCGCACACTAACCACCTTCACCTGGACCCCCACAGAGTCCCATTACCATTGCACCCAGAACCCCCCCCCCCCCCCCCCAAGAAGCCCCTGTGCATCCAGATCCCCCCCCGCACCCAGACTGCCCTATACAGAATCCTCTCATCTCACACCTGGATCCCTCGCACACTAAGCCCCTCCACACTTTGATCCTGCCTTGCTGAATCTGACTGCCCACATCTGGCACAGAGGGGTAGGGCCAGTCCTTGCGCTGTGTCAGGATTGGGTGTAGCCTCCCCGCTGAGTCCGTGTCCCTGGGTGTGGGGGGAGGAGGGGAGAGGGGGGAAAAGCTGTAATGTGATCTCCCACTTTTGTGCAGCCAGTGGCCTGTGCTCCCCAATGCCATGCTGGAGCCTCCACATTTATTTGACAAATAAAAATCTGCAGAATTTTAAAAGACTGTGCACAGAATTTTTAATGCTTTGGCGCAGAATGCCCTCAGGAGGAGCATATGGACGAATGTGCTAACTAACAAAGCCCAGGAAGGGGTTCTGTTAGGGACTGCTGAATCAAACCAGCGCACAGGATGAGAACTTCTTAACCACCTGCCTGAAATGTGTGGAAATTATGTTGTTGTGGGGGACTTCAATTTGGGGCACATATGCTGCAGGTTTCTTGCCACCAGTAGTAAAACATTATTAGAGTTTCTAAAAATGATAGATGATAATTTTCTAACACAAAAAATACTACACCCAACACAAGGAAACTATTTTGGACCTCATTATGGACAGATAAAGAAGTTTTATGGTCACTGGATTGGAAGTTGGTAGTTAAAGTAGAACTTCAGAGTTACAAACCCCTTGGGAATGGAGTTAGACTGCTGGTTAGACTGACATCAATCCCAGGCAAAAATGGAAATGCTGATATAGGATTCAGTTAATAAAGAATTAAAGCATCAGAATACAATTAATGCTAGTCAATATATGTTTTTGGAAAAGAGCTTTTGGATACAGGTTTGAATTTTGCCCCTAAACTGGCATCAGCTTCAGACTAAATATTTATATAGCAAATACATGCCATCTACAACAGACTTAAAGCCAAGTCAGTGCAGCCTGGAAAAACGTCAATTGTTTGAGCTGCATAAAAAGCACAAGACAAGATTGCCTTTTTGCCTACTGATCTTTGCCTTGACAGCAAAACTATGTGGCACAAATAATAAAGTTTCAGACATACTTTGATATAGCTGGAATCTCTACCAAAAAGGTCTAATAGTTACATAAACCACAGATAATATTTGTTAATAATTACTGGGTCCATTATATTTCGGCCAATTGTGCTACCACATCCCATCCTACCAGTGAACTGTATGAATTATAACACTGGTCTACAATTTTTGAGAAGTCGTCTGCTTCAGAGATAAAATGTGCTATTTAGTATGTATTTTGATGTTTTAATTGTTATATTTGAATTCAGCACAACTGATTGGCTACTGTTTCTAAGATATTTAAGTTTTTACATTTTATGTCTATGTATATTGTGTAGATAGTAGAGTTTTAATCATAAATTGTAAACCTAGGTCTTTTCATGTGTTTATGGTTGCTTTACATGATACTATTTCACCTGTCCTGTTTATGTAACACTTTAAAAATCAGCAAAGGGGTTATATAAATAAAATGTATGATGAAACAAAAGGCAAAAAACTATCATGTACATAGTTTAGTCCTATTCAGTGTCTACTCGGCGCTTCTTGGCTTGTCTCGGGGCATCTCTTGTCACTGTCCAGCAATGGTCTGCAAGCATTGATGGGCTCCATTTGCCCTGATAGCATTTCTCCATTGTTGCAATGTCCTGGTGAAATCGCTCGCCGTGCTCGTCGCTCAATGCTCCGCAGTTCGGTGGAAAAAAATCTAGATGAGAGTGCAAAAAATGTATCTTTAGTGACATGTTGCAACCAAAGCTTTTGTATGCCTTGAGGAGGTTTTCCACCAACAACCTGTAGTTGTCTGCCTTGTTGTTTCCGAGAAAATTTATTGCCACTAACTGGAAGGCTTTCCATGCCTTTTTTTCCTTGCCACGCAGTGCATGGTCAAATGCATCATCTCGAAGAAGTTCACGAATCTCAGGACTAACAAAGACACCTTCCTTTATCTTAGCTTCACTTAACCTTGGAAATTTTCCATGGAGGTACATGAAAGCTGCTTCTGTTTTGTCAATGGCCTTGACAAAATTCTTCATCAGACCCAGCTTGATGTGTAAGGGTGGTAACAAAATCTTCTTTGATTCAACAAATGGTGGATGCTGAACACTTTTCCTCCCAGGCTCCAATGACTGTCGGAGTGGCCAATCTTTCTTGATGTAGTGGGAATCTCTTGCACGACTATCTCATTCGCAGAGAAAACAGCAGTACTTTGTGTATCCAGTCTGCAGACCGAGCAAGAGAGCAACAACTTTCAAATCGCCACAAAGCTGCCACTGATGTTGGTCATAGTTTATGCACCTCAAAAGTTGTTTCATGTTGTCATAGGTTTCCTTCATATGGACTGCATGACCAACTGGAATTGATGGCAAAACATTGCCATTATGCAGTAAAACAGCTTGAAGACTCGTCTTCGATGAATCAATGAACAGTCTCCACTCATCTGGATCGTGAACGATGTTAAGGGCTGCCATCACACCATCGATGTTGTTGCAGGCTACAAGATCACCTTCCATGAAGAAGAATGGGACAAGATCCTTTTGACGGTCATGGAACCCCTAACATCACCTGCCAGGAGATTCCACTGCTGTAGTCTGGAGCCCAAAAGCTCTGCCTTACTCTTGGGTAGTTCCAAATCCCTGACAAGGTCATTCAGTTCACCTTGTGTTATGAGGTGTGGTTCAGAGGAGGAGGATGAGAGAAAATGTGGGTCCTGTGACATTGATGGTTCAGGACCAGAAGTTTCATCCTCTTCCTCGTCTGACTCAAGTGAGAATGATTCTGGTGCATCAGGAACCGGCAGTCCTTCTCCGTGGGGTATTGGGCGTATAGCTGATGGAATGTTTGGATAATGCACTTTTTCTTCTTTGACACACCTTTCCCAATGGAGGCACCATGCAGAAGTAACAATTGCTGGTATGCTCTGTTGGCTCTCTCCAAATCATTGGCACTGCAAAATGCATAGATTTCCTTTTCCTGTTCAACCACTGGAGAAGATTTGTTGCACAAGTGTTGCAGCATATGTGTGGGGCCCACCTCTTGTCCTGATCTCCAATTTTGCAGCCAAAATCAAGGTGATAGGCTCTCTTAACCATAGTGGTTATACTGCGCTTTTGTGATGCAAAAGTCACTTCACCACAAACATAGCAGAAGTTATCTGCACTGTTCACACAAGTACGAGGCATCTCTGCTCACTTTGGCTAAACAGAAATGTGTCCCTTTGCAAAATCAAATACTGACAAAGAAGAGAGCACGACACTGTATGATTTCTAGAGCTGATATAGGGCAATTTGTTCAGCAGAGTGATGTAAGCTTCGTTATGATTGCATCATCCATGACTTCTAGGAATAACGTGATGCAATTCATATCATGTATGACGCAATACCAGCTTCAGATTGCATCATTCATTGTTTTGCCTAAAAAGCAAGTACTGTCCAAACCCAGTCATAGATTTATTCATAGATCCAGTCAAAGATGTATTTTAGTCATTTTTGGTTTAAATTGAGATCCCTTTCCTTTATAACTCACTTATCCTCTGCCATTCCCAAGTCAAGGGTCATATATACTGACCCAATAGCATGTCTCGAAAACTAGAGCCAATCAACAATTTTAAGCATCATTTTCGTTCTCAGTGACCCAGAATTAGTAAAGTTTGGCTACATTTATTTCAGAAGCATTTTGGCTGTAGAGCATTATAATGCATTTGGCACAAGGCAATCAACATTAAGTTAAGAATATAAAACTATGTTATAAAACTAGAATTATAACTAGGTTATAAAACTATAATTTCAACATCATCAAATGACAGGTAATATTGGAAAAAAATTATATTTACACAGTTATATGCTATTAAATCAAAATAATTTCCTTTGGCCCTTGATCAACTGCAATCTCCATATTTGGGCCTAATATTCCAACAAATATTGTGACCACCTACAAATTGCCCTACATTTCTCTAATAAAAATCAAAGTTGACCTCAATGGAGGCTCATTATGCTCACTGAAAAGCTTGAAGGAACAATAACACAAGATATTGTAGTTATTTACCCTATTTACATACTTTCAGTTTGTGTTTCTGACGGGTCACGTCATAGGTAACAAGATAGAAAGCCTAAACTGTTCATTATACAAATATCGTCATTCACTATTGGAGCAGCAACAAACAAACAAACAAACAAAAGACTGACACGGATTTGTGGCAAACTTCTAGACGAGAAAGACATTTACCACTATAAATGCTATTTGAGTGTACTGCCTTTGCAGGTCCACACTCGTGGTAAGCATCTGTACTCCCCAAAAGCTCAGAACAATGTCGCAAACACTGCCCCACAGAGAATGCCCCTCCGGGATGTAAACATCCACAACAAGGTTATGAAAGTCATTAAACTGATTGGGTGGGTGGACGGGTGAGAGAGAGACTCTTTCATTAGGTCAAAAACAGCATGTGAAAAACTTTCCAAATTTTTGGTAGGATGAAATCTCCATAAAAACAACTCATGCACTGGCTATATTTAACAAAAACAGGTTGTTGTAAGTAAGATATATTCATCTGTATTTTTATACAAAACAGTTGCACCATTATAATTAGGGGTCGAACACAATAATGCAATTCTCCCTCTCCATTCCATTGCAAAACACAAAATATAAAGTGTTTTGTTTTTTTTACCTGTTCTAACCCTTGATTTCAAGATTACTTGACCCGTCACAGCCTCTGCCTACTTTATTGTTCCACCAAATAAATCTACAAGCAATACACACCATTTCTAGAAATTGATTTAGAGAGCCAAGAGTATTCTCTGGAACACTTCAGTTGTCTTCAGTTTCTAAGTCAGCTTTAATTCTAAACTGAATGTATTAACTGTGTACTGAGGAAGCAGATTTCCTTTTGCCCACAGCAAATAAGTGTTTCCTGTATTAAAATTATGTTACCCCTTTTGACCAGTGGTTAACAAAATTCAGAGTGTCTCAGGTTGTTCCAGTTAGGAGGAGAAATCATTAGATGGAGTCACCTATTTATTGGATGTAATCGTCTTTATTTACAAAGATTATACATAGTCCTGTTACCCTTAACAGAGTAAGAATCAAACAGCAGGAGAGAGTTTCTTTGCTCACTGCTCCAAACTTGCCTTTCCAGCCAGCACTGTGTGGCTAGAAAGCTCTCTTAGCTTTCGCTCAAGGCCTCTTTACCAGCACTTCTGTTACTGTCTGCTTGGCTTTCTGTCTGCTTCTGTGTCTCTTGCACACACAAACACCCTCACACAGACCATGCCCAGCTGTGCCCCTGCCCACATAATTCAAACTCCTGAGTGGCCTTGGGCATGCCTTTGTTTTGACCAGACAAGGGTCCATGTTTTCGGTTTTACTGCTACTGTTTTAGTCAGGTTATACCCAACCCATTAAACCAGCACAATAATAATGGACATTGTATAGATGGTATAAAAATATGAATATGCTTATTATCATGCTAGACAACACCCCTACTGAAAGTTTCCGTAAATGTAAGAGGCACATTTTTCATGTCCTGTTTGTTCTGTTTATAAAGAGAAGAACCCTACCAGTGAGGGAGATCTTACCTAATTGTGAAGTGCTTGGAAACTAATGGATTGCCATGCCTCCACAACAATAAAGTTGTACACTATTTAAATAAATGCAAGAAAGGAGTGTGACCTGGCTCTTATTACCTAGTTTCCACCCCCTCTGCCTGCTGAGCCTGTGCTTTCTTCAGACTTTAGAGCAGGGGTGGGCAAACTACAGCCTGGGGGCCACATCCAGCCCTTCAGATGTTTTAATCCAGCCCCCGGGCTCCCGCTGGGGAGCGGGATCTGGGGCTTGCCCTGCTCCCGCCGGGGAGCGGGATCTGGGGTTTGCCATGCTCCGCGCGTGTCATGACTCCACACAGCTCCCGGAAGCAGCAGCATGTCTCCCCTCCGGCTCCTACGCATAGGGGCAGTGAGGGGGCTCCGCACACTGCCCCAAGCACTGCACCCGCAGCTCCCATTGGCTGGGAACCACGGCCAATGGGAGCTGCAGGGGCGGCACCTGTAGATGGGGCAGCGCAGAGCCGCCTGGCCACACCTCTACGTAGGAGCCAGAGGGGGGAACATGCCGCTACTTCCGGGATCTGCTTGAGATAAGCGCTGCCCGAAGCCTGCACCCCTGACCCCTTCCCGGGCCCCAACCCCAGCCTTGATCTCCCTCCCGCCCTCCAAACCCCTTGGTCCCAGCCTGGAGCTCCCTCCTGCACCCCCAACCCCTCATCCCTAGCCCTACCCCAAAGCCCACATGCCCAGATGGAGCCTACACTCCAACCCCTTGCCCCAGCCCAGAGTCCCCTCCCACACCCTGAACTCCTCAGTTCTGGTCACACCCTGGAGCCCACACCCCCAGCTGGAGCCCTCATCCACACCCCAAACCCCAATTTTGTGAGCATTCATGGCCTGCCATACAATTTCCATACCCAGATGTGGCCCTCAGGCCAAAATGTTTGCCCACCCCTGCTTTAGAGGGTTCAGGGCAGGTGAAACTCTCAATTCCCCCTACTCCGGACTCCCCATGAGTGCCCGTCTCAGACTTCAAGAGGGTTCTGGGAGGAAGAAGCGCAAGAGCCCACTAAGCATCTCATGATCTGCACGTAGAATAATAATAATTAAGGCAAGGATTTTCTCACGGAGGTTGTGGAACTAATAGAATCTGTGACTTCTGAAGACCTCTGTGACTTCAGCCCCGGCAGCTGGGAGCTGCAGGGTCCTGCTGCCGCCTGCAAAGGCAGGGAGCTGTGAAGTACTCCCACTGCCTAAGGCAGCGGGCCCCCAAGTTCCAAGCAGCTATGGGCAACAGGGGGACCCACACAGATCCCCCGACGCTGCGGGACAGGGGGACCCCCGCAGCTCTCTAGCCACCGCGGCAGGACAAGGGGACCCTGGAGCTCTGAACCCCCATGGGGCGGGGTGGGGGGGGCAGAGCACCCAGCCACCTTGCAGCTGCCCAGCCCCATTTTATCATGGATATTTTTAGTAAAAGTCAGGGACAGGTCACAGGCTTCCGTGAATTTTTTTTTTTTTTTTTTTTATTGCCCATGACCTGTCCCTGACTTTTACTAAAAATATCCATGAGAATATCTTAGTCTTAATAATAATCCAAACAGCAGCTAGGCAAACAACTTGCTCAAAGTAACATTTCTCAAGGTGTGATTGCTTCTGGATGGGTAGGTAGGTCTCCTTTGTTATCTATATTTGAAGCCAAAGGGAAAATTGACATTTGAATCTGGACACACAAAAATTAACAGGAACTAAAGGAGACAAGCTGAAGCACTGGAATCAGTTAAATTAAGAAGGCTAGCATGCAAAATGGATTTGTAAAACAAACAAAAAACATAAACCCAAGCAAACAACCTAGTACATTTCTCAATCTGAGATTCAAATAAAATAGTTGAGCGGAAGATCAGAAGATATATTTTGGTTTTCGCAGTGCTAAATCTTTTGTGAATATATATTTTTTTTTAAAAACTATTCATTTCTGGAATGAAAAGCCAAGATGGAACTTGGTGAGTAAAAGTACCTGAAATCTGTCTACTTCGAGAATTTTAATCATATATGCCTTTGTGGCTTTGGTTTGTAAAATAGTCCTTGGTGTCTATTTTATAAACCCAAAACTTCAATTTATCATATTCTTCAATAGTCATCTTCGCCTAAGAAATATTAGCTTCTTTTGATCCAGCTCCATCTGTTGTGTCTTTCTGGGAGGCTTTTTGTAGGAGGGATTGATTTACTGGAGGACTAGCTCTGAGTGTGTGTTATTATCGCAAAGTAATAATAAAGACGGGCTTTAAAGGGAGGGCAAGGAATGAAGACATATGTATTTAGTGGTGTATTCTTCCTTTGATTCAAATCTAATGGCAATTAAACCACCATATACTTCTGATTCACTGGTGGAAGAGGGGGAAACAGACCTATTAAAATTTACTGTAATGCATTTTACTTAAATAGCTCCATAGAGTTCTAAGAATTACCTTTATTCTCAAATGAAATTATATTTCAACACATTCAGTTTCTTGCTTTTATGCTTTAAAAAGATTAACAGTCACTGTATTTGATGCATATATAATATAATCATATGTAATTACATAAGAGTCAAGCTTTGATGAAAGCCACCTGGGGCTCAAAACAGCAGGAATACTACACATGATCTCTACTACTATTCCTACTGGTCCCTTAGCCACTGTAATTATGGATCACATCTACAGGTACGATTTCTCAGTCCTATGCATCCTCTCCCTTATTCCTGTAGCAACAACACTAGTAATACAACAGGGGTATTAATATGGCCTCTCATTACCTTTTTCCTGACCAACTTCCAACTGATTTAGGGTCCTAGTGGCCACTTGTTACCCAGCCCATGTGGAGGCCCAGCAACCAGAGACAGTGCTAGCCCATTCCCAAACAGGAATATCCACCCCTATACTAAAAAGGTGAAGACGGGGAGCCCATGAGCTGCTTGGGGCCCAAGCTGCTCGGGGACTGAGTCTGCTTACGCCTACCACCAGCTCTGCCAGCAACAGTGGGAGGATCTCCAGAGATGACCTGTCCACCCCTTGGAGATCCTCTAAGGAGAAACAGAAGCAGCTGTTTGGTCTTCACGCCCCAGCCAGACACCTGAGACTCACTGGAATCATCAAAGTTGAACTCTTATCATATTCTCCTTTTGTTGATTGTCCCTGCCTCTTCCCAACTCCCTCTGCTTCAGGCCCTCACTCTCTCATCTACCATGCTCCTTTGAACCCCAGTCTTCAGAGCATCCCCTCCACCCTCCAACCACACACTTTGTCATTCCATTCCTTCATTTCCCCCTTCCTTCCTTCCCTCCCCCTCCTTTCTAATTGAGTTTCTCCCTATGCTTTGTGTCCTCAAGCTCACCCTTAGCACCATTCCTTGTCCTCACCCCTAGCCTAATAATGTCCTCTCCCATAAACAAATGGACCTTAAATAAATACATACATACTGTACATCAATGAATAAAACTAACAAGACACACGGCCATCATTACCCCCATGTGTTTGCTTGTATGCTGTATCCATTCCTGCAGCCTCAGTCGGCTCTGTCTTTATGCATCATAAAAAGCTCTAGTTGGCATGATTCTTGGGCAGATTTGTTACCAGAAAAGGGGCTCAACTTTATGAAACAGCAACATAAAATGCAAACTTTCTGATGCACAACCCACAGACATCCAAGACTGATGCTCCTTCCCACATCTAGCTAATACCCCTCTTCCCCAGAGAAAGTGTGAAAGGTCAGACCTGAAGATCCTGTTCTTCCAGGGGGCTACACTGAAACTTGGGCAGCAGCTCGGCCATCTAAGAAAAAATACCAGTCCTCAACGGGGACATGTGGTTGCCAGATGGAAAGTGATTGGGAGAAGGAGCAGAAGAAATTACAGACAAAAGACCAGTGAAAATGGAAAAGGAAGAAGAGTTGGGATCAGACAGAAAGAGATGAGAGAGGAGAAAAATGGAGGAAATGGGGAAGGGGACCAGAGTGGGAAAAAGATAGAAAAGGCACAGAGATGAGAGGGGAGAAACAAGAGAGAATTTAATAAAAAGGGAACAGCACAACAGAATGAGAAGAAGGTAACATCAAAGTGTTATGGTGATAACAGCAGAATGAAAGCAGGAGATGGAAGGACAGAGAAACAAGGAGTGGGAAACGGGAGAGAAAGCACCAAGACATCATGTTAAGGACAATAAACCGTTTTATTTAATCATAGGTGTGAGTTGTATAATTACTGTAAAAATCACTGAGGATGATCAATTTAATTTAGGTGAAGCAATATGCAAATGAGGGATGACACTCAGGCTCTTGTCAAGCTGGCAGTGAGGTTGACGCAGGGGAGATGGTGGATCACTTCTGGAAGCCCTCATACATCATTGCCCAGATCCAGGTGCTCTGATGTTATGGGTATTTGCATGAATAGCGTGGCAAAGGAACTGCAGGATGTTCAGCACATTTTTTTCAAACCGACCTGAAGTAGCTTACACTATACCACGTTACATCATGAATTTTCGCCTAGCCATGTCCTGAAATTCAATCATTTCCTCCTAAAGCCACAGTTTCTCTTTAATGAAATGGCCTGCCATTCCTGTAGTGTCTTTTATAGTGATTTTTACAATAAAGTATGCAGTTCACACTTGTGACTCAATTACTATCCTTAAAATAGTCCTTGTGCTTTTTCTCTGAAGGTTACTGACGGTGAAGGGCTTCCATAATGGCCAGTAGTTCCCTTCATGCACTTTCGTTGTTTGGACAGATGGCCAATCATTTGTTTACCCCTCCCTCTTGAAACTCCACAGGTGTCACATATGTTGAGCCTGAGTCTTTGTCTACACTACAAACTTGAATGTAGAAAATCCACACCCCTGAGAGATGCAGTTATACTGATCTAACTTCTGGTGTAAACAACACTATGTTGACAGGAGGGCTTCTTCTGTCAACATAGCTACTGCCTCTTGGGGAGGTGGAGTACCTACATTGATAGGAGAAGCTCCTGTCTGCATAAAACGTTGACATTGTGTATACCTCTGTAACTAAATAACCCGTCACACAAGAAAGAAACCTTGTGGAATGCAAATGAAGAACTTCAACAGAAAAGTGATAATTTCAAAGCAAGTGGTCATTGCGTGTGATGATCGAAATGTATTCCTCACTCTCCATCATCAAAGTAAGAGCCCACATGGGTAGAGACCCTGTCATCCAGTTTTCTGTGAGACGAAGCTATAAGAATGGATTCAAGGAAAGATCCGTCATCTCTGGATTGTTTGGAGTCTAGCAGGTGGAATAAATGAACGAGAAGACAGAGACCCCCAGAGTTATTCTCTGTAGCCTTGAGAGATTTATGGGAAACTGGCAGGTTACTACATCTCTGCTACCATTTGGAATTATAGATTGTGACTCACCTGTACATATATTTTACCTGCTTTAACCTGTCAATAAATCTTATTTCCTTTTCTTACGTAATAAACAGCATTGTCATCTTTGTAAGATCTAGGGTACCAACTGATCTGTGGTAAGTGACTGGAAGCAACCTAAATGTGGTGTGTTTTTTTATGTGACATTTTATCAAAAAGTCCAGTTTGTCTGGGTGGCAAGATAGCCTGGAGAGTCTACGGGGACTGTCTGTCACTCCATGGTAAAACTGGTATAGTGATCCAGGAGTTCACATTTGTTACTGGCTTGGTGAAATCTAATTATAGAATACACCACCAGGTTACAGTGTCTGCCCTGTTTTCTGACAGTCTGGCCTGAGGCAGGCACTCACAGTTCTGATTCACTCCAGACAGCCGAACACCTGAGTCTCCAGTTTGTCAGGATGCCAGACAATTACTCTCAGCAACTGGCCCCCAACCAGTTCTTTTCTGCTAGCTTCATCTTCCTCCTCCATCCTCTGTTTCTTGACATTTTCTTCTTCTGTCTACATCCCCACACTGTACTGTACTGCCCAAACTTTTTCCACTTCGTATACCTCTTTCCCCTGCCCTTGTCGGACATTTTCTTTTTCTGCTTCTTTCCCCTCTCTGCTTCTTTCTCCAACCACCCTTCAAGTCAGGGTTTCCCAAATATACTGATTTTTCTATTTGAAGTAAAAAGATCCAATCTATGGAACAAACTTTTTAGAAGACAAATCTCTTACCTTTTGTATTCTTATCATTCAAAAGCAATTTGTTTGCTACAAGCAGCTTCTGAAGTGGATACCCTGCAATATTTTCTTATAAAAGGGTAATCAAATCCCCATTTAGAAGTGACCAATTAAAAGTACAGCGTATTAAGATGACGATTTGTGCAGGATTATAAAGCAAAACAAGAGACATAAGAAAAAAATATCTGTAACAGGTACAGCCATCCTCAGAGACTAACTTTGAGAGAGGCAACACAGCTGCGCAAAATTAGGTACTATACAGATAATAAAAGTAGTCTTCTGGGAAACTATGCTGATTTATGATTATATCATTCATGAAGACTAATACTGCAATTGCTCATTCCAATTTCAAGTGAAGATGACTGTACACAGTTGTTTTTTAGGGATGGTATAGAGCTGTGCAGTTCAGATTCAGACTTTCCCAAAGTTCAAGGGCACTTTGAGTCATGATTTTGGGGTAAAGGCCCATCATCTTCAATAATTATACTGTTTTCCCCCGGATATTGAAATCCCACCCCTACCCAAAACAAGCAAACAAAACAAAACAAACAAACATGAAAGATACAAGAACAATTAACCTTAGATTTCACAATATGCTCAAGTGCTACATTTATTACCAACATTATATTCAGAAATAGAGATATGGTACTTTTCTATATTTGCTCTGCTATAATTATCCTTTGGATTTCTCTTTGCTGCAATAGACTGTGGTGACTATGGGATACTGAAAGGTACTAGAGACTTGGGCATAGCTGAAATACAAATCTTTGACTATCAAGTATTTGAGACAGATGTACATGTATATTTCATACAGCATAAATAAGTAATAAAGGAGATTGGTTTCTTTGGTACCCAGTGTCCTATTCTGACCATGAGAGCGTCGGGGGAAGAGGGGTCAGAAATGATACAAGAATAGGAACAGGGGGAATGAAGAGAAAAAAGTGGGAGAGAGAGAAAAGGAGAAAGCATGCCTTTCTGAAGAAGAGCTCTGTGTAGCTTGAAAGCTTGTCTCTTTCACCAATGGAAGTTGGTCCAATAAAAGATATTACCTCTCCCACCCAGTCTCTCTGAAGACTTGATACACTTTCCCAATGCCACATTATTTGTGGCCAGACTTTTCTTGAAACTCTCTTAGAAATTAATGCTCTCTCAATTCATGGCTAAGTTTGATGTGCACTTTATTAATCTTGTTTGCTTCAACATGGAGAGAGATGGTCAAGATCACTAGGTTATTATTTAGACTTCTATTTTCTTGTGTAAAAGAAACAGTCACAGATCTCACGTTCTTCAAATGTTTTGTAAGGACTAAATAATGCAATACCTGCTAATAAATTTTATACATTTGTTCTGAGGGTTACTATGATAATTATATTGTGTATTTTTGTAGCAGAAGCAACGCTGCTCCACTATCTTCAAACTAAATTTTGCTTTTCTTGGCCATGACATTCAGAATGAAAGGGCAAGAGATGGAAAAAGAAACTAATGAGCTGATATGCACACACAGTTAAAGTCTGTATAATCCACAGCTGTTGTACACACCATTTAACACTTGAAATATGGCTGTAAGCATATTATGAGACTTTGCGGGGACTAGTGTCCGAGGCACCATTATTGCTAGTTGAAAACTTTTAGGTGATTTGCTAACTAGATTTTGTGAAGACTTTGCAGATCTTCAAAACAACTAGAAGTACTGAAATTAGCCTCTAGCTTATTTTGCTCATACTCACACTAACCCAGACATGTATTAAAGGCCACACAAGAGATGCTTGTGTACTGCTATTTTATAATACGCTTATCATAGAATATCAGGGTTGGATGGGACCTTAAGAGGTCATCTAGTCCAACCCCCTGCTCAAAGCATGACCAATCCCCAATTTTTGCCCCAGATCCCTAAATGGCCCCCTTAAGGATTGAACTCACAACCCTGGGTTTAGCAGGCCAATGCTCAAACCACTATGCTATCCCTCCCACCCTTATGTCTAGGTTTGTCCTTCCTCACAAAGACAAGTTACTAAGCTAGATATACATTTACACTCTCTTTAAAACAAAAGCAACCAAACTATATAGCCACCTGTTGATCTACAGATTATGCAACTACATTATGTCTCTTATTATTACAAGTATAATTTTATATTATAAGAATATAATAAAAACTCCAGTATTGTAGAATAACCAATTCAATCAACAGCACCAATAATGAGATACAATGAATAATCCAAAAAGGTTCCTCACTCATTACAATGTTCTAAACATAAATAAAGGGGGAAAAAACCTAGGAAGGAACTTCTGGATTAAAAAAAACAAACAAGAAAGGAGAGATCACAGAAACTGACTTGCAAAACTAATTCTGTATCTCTTCTGTTCAAATGCAGCAGAAGTAGCAAGGCAAAAAGCAAGTCTTGCTAATTTACACAAACTACTATTTAATTCCATTACACATAATTAAAAAAAAATAGACAAGGACCTATTCCTTATATAAATGGTTCTGCTTATTTTTCACATAAGTAAATAAGAAATCTGATGATAAATAAAAAATAAGCAGGATTTTTGCATGTAAAACAACAAAGTAGCTGCAGGTCTGATCTGTTTGCATTTACTTCAAAAAGACAACATAGTCTGATACAAATTATTTAACACATGTACTATGTTAAGGGTTAGAATCATCAGTCAGGCTGCGGACCCACAGTACTAGGCACTGTACACATTCAGTCCATACCTCAAGTGTGGATAATTTTCTTGATCACCAACTGTCTGTACTGATGTTACAAAACAGGGGTTCTCACATGTTTTCACAGCATGGACCACCTCCTCCCTAACCTCTCAGGATTGCTCAGATTTGCAATTGCACATTACCCCTTTGGTAATTAGTGTAACTGCTTGCATTCAAACATGTACATGTACAGTTAATATTAATAAATGCAGTGACTGTCACTGGTTTTGCTTTTCTCTTCCCCCTCCTATTTCCTGGCTCCTGCCCCGCACACCTCTTCTATTCCTCCATTCTCAAAACATTTTACACCCTATCTGCTGCCTCCTTCCACTCAAAAAATCTGTTTTCCCCCTAAACCAACTAGCAGCCACCTCTCTCAATCAAGTTCCCTTCTTGGCAACATCAATTCTTCTTATCCCCCACACCTCAAAATGAATTCTAGCCTCCCCTTATAATCAAAACATCCCCCACAACAGCCATTTTCCTCCCCTGAAATTCAATTCCGCTTACCTCCCCCACAATTACAATCAGTTTTTCCACAATCCACAAAAAAATCCCAACTAATTTCCTCTCTACGATCAACAGCCATACCCCCCGCACCATGCACCCTCCATCCTGAAAATCAATTCTCCTCCATCCACATACTTAAAGTGTGGTTAGCGCAGCTTTTAACTATAATGCCACTTGGCAAATTCAGGAAGTTCCTGGGCAGTAGAACAATAATTGTGCTTTATTTACTCTGCTGCTACCTTTTTCTCTCTCAATTTTCCCCTCAATGCCCTCACTTCCTGGCTGCAGATTTCTGCCTCTCAAGAAGTGGATGCTGAGCTGACAATCCTCAGAGGCTGATCTGGAGCCTACCATCCTCTCTTTCAGGGGGAGATCCTCCAGCCCCTGGCAAGGTGAGGAAGGTAGTCCTGAGAGCTGCTTGGGTCTGGGTATGGCTAGGGAAGGTGGAGGAGTTGGGGACTACTGCTGCAGCTGGTGGCCCCCCTATTTAATGGGAAGGATTGATGGGGAGGCTCTGGTAAGTTCACTGGGCAGCGACAGGAGCTCAGCAGGACTGCGGAAAGGCGATCAGTCATTGGAGAAGTGGTGGGGATCCAGGAGCCAATGAGGCAGGTGTTGGGAGGATGGGAACAAGAAGAGGGCCTTCAAATAAACTGTCTCCACTCCTATCCCCTGCCTCCCAATAAGCCCAACCCTGAGTCACTTCTCTTCCACAGTCCGGCTGAGCCCCTGCTCCTTGCTGCTGAACCGAGCTGCTCCTCCATCTGGTGCTTCCCATCCTGGCTCCAGCGATCCACGAGGTGCAGGTAGAAAGGAGCTGGTGGGGGAGACATTCTTTTATGGAGCCACAGACCATAGTGCCAGCTCCAGCTCCATGCCTGGAAGTGTCCTGCACGTGGTTTGAGCTAACAAAGAATATGGCTGGTCCAGTTCGCTGGGCACCATTGGGAAGGGTTTGTGGACCACAATTTGGAAGCTACTTTTAAAAAACACTTTGATAATATGACTCAAGCCTGCCAAAATACATAATATGAGCCAGACACTATCCTGGTTTAACAAGTGCGGGAGGGTAAAACATTCCAACTGATCTCAGGGCAGGGTGGATTGACTTAAATCTAAGTGATTTAAATCACCAATTTTAATTGTAAATTTAAAAACAGCAAGCAGGAAACCTTGATTTAAATCATAGATTTTTTTTTTTGCATTTGTACTTTTTTGTTATTTCCCTAAAGAAAAGTTGATTCGTATTGGCTGGTAACTATTAAAAATGGTTGATTTCCTAAATATAGCCTTTACATCAAATTTGGTACTTTGGGAGCATATACTATATCTATACACATTTATTTAAACATATTTATTTAGATTCTAAATTTTTGCTTTTTTATGTTAGAAAATAGTGAAAGATGCATTTATTTACTTGATAATTAATTTTTCTAACCATGATTTGAGTCAAGCTACATCTGGAAGAAAATTTGGAATTCAATTAAAAATGGATAAAACCAGCATTGTAAAATTAGTTTTTATTAGTTAAATAAAACAACCTTAAATGTGCTGCATACACAGGAAAAAACAAATGTATCCAAACATGTTCCGCATTTAAAGCAGATTTATTAAACTGATTTATTAAACAAAGGAAGTATTGTCTACAGTTAGTGAATTGAACTGATTTTTTCTGATCACCGTGACCTTCCAGGTTTTAGAACTAGCAGATCTCATGTTCTCACATCTCATTTTTATTCCATGACTGGAAAAAAGCTAATGTAGTGCCCATCTTTAAAAAAGGGAAAAAGGAAGATCCGGGGAACTACAGGCCAGTCAGTCTCACCTCAGTCCCTGGAAAAATCATGGAACAGGTCCTCAAGGAATCAATTCTGAACCACTTAAAGGAGGGGAAAGTGATCAGGAACAGTCAGCATGGATTCACCAAGGGCAAGTCATGCCTGACTAACCTAATTGCCTTCTATGATGAGATAACTGGCTCTGTGGATGAGGGGAAAGCAGTGGATGTGCTATTTCTTGACTTTAGCAAAGCTTTTGATACAGTCTCCCACAGTGTTCTTGCCAGCAAGTTAAAGAAGTATGGGCTGGATGAATGGACGGTAAGGTGGATAGAAAACTGGCTGGATGGTCGTGCTCAACGGGTAGTGATCAATGGCTCCATGTCTAGTTGGCAGCCGGTATCAAGTGGAGTGCCCCAAGGGTCGGTGCTGGGGCCGGTTTTGTTCAATATCTTCATCAACGACCTGGAGGATGGTGTGGACTGCACCCTTAGCAAGTTTGCAGATGACACTAAACTGGGAGGAGTGGTTGATACGCTGGAGGGTAGGGACAGGATACAGAGGGACCTAGACAAATTAGAGGATTGGGCCAAAAGAAATCTGATGAGGTTCAACAAGGACAAGTGCAGAGTCCTGCACTTAGGACGGAAGAATCCCATGCACTGCTACAGACTAGGGACCGAATGGCTGGGCAGCAGTTCTGCAGAAAAGGACCTAGGGGTTACAGTGGACGAAAAGCTGAATATGAGTCAACAGTGTGCCCTTGTTGCCAAGAAGGCTAATGGCATTTTGGGCTGTATAAGTAGGGGCATTTCCAGCAGATCGAGGGATGTGATTATTCCCCTCTATTCAGCACTGGTGAGGCCTCATTTGGAGTACTGTGTCCAGTTTTGGGCCCCACACTACAAGAAGGATGTGGATAAATTGGAAAGAGTCCAACGGAGGGCAACAAAAATGATTAGGGGGCTGGAGCACATGACTTATGAGGAGAGGCTGAGGGAACTGGGATTGTTTAGCCTGCAGAAGAGAAGAGTGAGGGGGGATTTGATAGCTGCTTTCAACTACCTAAAAGGGGGTTCCAAAGAGGATGGATCTAGACTGTTCTCAGTGGTAGCAGATGACAGAACAAGGAGTAATGGTCTCAAGTTGCAGAGGGGGAGGTTTAGGTTGGATATTAGGAAAAACTTTTTCACTAGTAGGGTGGTGAAGCACTGGAATGGGTTACCTAGGGAGGTGGTGGAATCTCCTTCCTTAGAGGTTTTTAAGGTCAGGCTTGACAAAGCCCTGGCTGGGATGATCTAGTTGGGGTTGGTCCTGCTTTGAGCAGGGGGTTGGACTAGATGACCTCCTGAGGTCCCTTCCAACCCTGAGATTCTATGATAGATTGGAAGAGGAAAACAAGCTTGGCCTGCTTTTTCAACTTCCAATCAGTTTTTAAACTTTGAATTAACTAGTCCGTCCAGTTCAATGACTAAAATTAAGAAAATATTTTCTCTCCATCTGTGGAAGAGGCTACTGCTGTTAAAAGCTGGTTTAGCACATTATCAAATTCTGGTTTCAGGTCCTTAGACAGTGACTTTCACCAGTTCACTGGGTTGACTTTCTTTAAAAATGGTGGCAGCAAAACATGTATTGCTGGAATTTTTTTATTTACTTTTAATAGATTATAGTAAATTTAGGCCTTAACACAAGTTGTCATAATTTCAAATATAATTTGAACTGAATTTTAAAAGAAAAAATGCATTTAATTTAAAATGTAAAAATCCAATTTAATTATTCATTTTCATTCATCCTTTCTCAAGGGGAACATGCTCTTCTTTTTCCCCTGGAGCACCACTGTCAGTGCAGAGGGGACAACTGCTTTCCACTGCACCATATCTCCTCAACACAATGCTTTGATACCATGATGAGGGGCATTGCAGATTGAGACTCCCTAGGGGGAACCTGTCAGGGACATGTGGGTTACAGGATGCCAAATCAAAGCAATGCTACGTTTCTTAACCACAGGCACTTTGGGAGGAAATGTCATGACATCAACTAGTTAACATGAAATAGCAAATGTATGTTCCCTGAGACATTCAGTTTGAAAGTATAGCTTTGATATGGCAAGAACTAGCTTAAAACTAACTTAACTAGTACATCAATACAATGATGTGTCACAGAGGTCTGCATTATAGAGTCTATTGTGTACATTTCTTGTGGGAGCACTAGCCTGAGGCTGGCTACCCATGTTGCAGCATCTCTGACTGAACAAGCTTTAGACATGACCTTCTGAAGAGTATCCTCCAAAAAGAAAAACAACGAACATATGAAGACAACCTGTTGAAATTCTTCTGGCCATACGCTGATATTTAACAAACTATAGTATGCAATCTTTAGCAGAGCTATCAAATAATACAAAGCTCTAGATTTTATTTTAAAGGTTCTGAGTAAAGGAATTGCTTCTTTACCAATTGCAACATCCTTCTAATGGCAGCTGGAACTATCCTATATTAAGGAGTACGAATGGGATTAGAATGCTGATCTTGTCTACGTAATGACATTCATCAGCATAAGTAAATAATTATGCTGATGAAAGTACATTACTGACTTATGTCCCTAAATATTATAGCTATTCAAACACTTTTCCATGTTATTCCGATATCTACTCTTCTCTATACGCAAGCTCATAGAATCTCCATATACTTGCTTTATTTTTATTATAAAATAACCAAAAAAAAAATCAAAATTATTGTCTCGTGTTGTGGCAAATTGCCGGCACTACTATGATGGGTCCCGCACTCTCTCTTCTTGTGGGGGGGGTTTCAGGGTGCCATTTCTTGCCCCTGAACTGGGGTAACAGCTATCTAGTGTATCCCAGGGAAGGGGAGTGGAGAGGGAGGGACCCAGGCCCGCCCTCTACTCCGGGTCCCAGCCCAGGGGCCCTATGATAGCAGGTGAACCACTTGTACCAGTGATTCTTTCCCCTGGGCTACTTCCCTCTCCTGATCTTCAGCTTGTGGGGCTTCCTGCCTTCCCTCTGCACAAGCCAGGTGTCCCTTTACCTAGGATCTTGGTCTTCTTAGCCCGCTGCAGCACTTCTCAAAACTCTCCTCTGCTTTCCTTCGAGCTGCTCTTTGTTCCACCACCAATCCACTCTGCTTCACTCCTCCAAACTGCTCTCTGCTCCACCACCAAACCACTCTGATTCAGCTCCTCCAAACTGCTCTCTGCTCCTCCACCAAACCACTCTGATTCAGCTCCTCCAAACTGCTTTCTGCTCCACCACCAAACCACTCTGCTCCAGCTCCTCCTCACTCTGCTCCAGCTCCTCCTCTGGCAGATTGAAGCAGGGGGATTTTATCAGGTGACTGGCTTCAGGTGCTCTAATTGGTTTCAGGTGCTTTTAATTAATCTACAGGGAATAAGGCTTCTCCTCATCCTAGATCACTCTCCTGCTGCCTTCTGGCCATGCTGTATCACAGTGTTTAAAAAAAGTAAATGTTTTTAGATTCAATTGGTAAGTCCATAGACAGCAAGAAAAACAGATTGGTTAACAGACCAAGAGCTCGGCCAGTAATTTAGAAAGCTGATTTGGAGAAGTACAGGCACCCCCTCTCCCCCCAACCCCACCCCACCGCCAAAAAAGCCCAGTTTAGACTGATTCTTCTCTCACTTACACCAGTTTAACTTCAATGGAAATACTCCTGATTTCTCTCTTAAACTGGATTTTCACTTCCTTGTACTGTGTTTATGCCAGTAACTGCAACTGCTCTAACAGTTGAAAACATGGCCCATTGTTTTTAAACAAACCTTAAACAAATCCACAGTTCAGTCTCCCCTTGATACGCATAATACCCTCATTAGCTGTAATGGGAGTTATGCATGCTCGTCCTCAAAGGAAAAATATACACTAAACAAACAGTGAGTCAGTCACGACAGCCCTTAGTTTACTGATTTTACAAGCCAAAATGAAGGTTACCTTAAAAGCAAATTTCCATGTATCCAATTTAAGTCATTTAACATATAAATATCAATCAATTACACACAAAAAGTCACATTTTATTCAATGCAGAGCTCTGAAAATCTGCCTGGGAAGCAGAACTTTTAAGTATGAATAAACACATATGTCTTTTAAAATAACAGGTTTTAAATAGCATTGATTACTATTGCTAGTAGTGGGCATCTTGATCCCACATCTTGATCCTGCACAGGTAGTTTGGAAGCCAAAGGTAAGAGCTGTAAAACTGGCCTAATACTCTGTATCTAAGGAATGTTACCACATATCCATTAAATACTTGGTTTAAATATTACATAGTATATTAAAGCCATTGACTGCTCAAGGAGCGAAAGAAAAAACAGACTAGTTTGTATTGCCAGTGCCCCCTTAGATTTATAAGGAATATGAAGTTTTGCCTTCTTTGTGGACTAGAGAATTGGAGTAGGCATTTGGGGGAAATCTGATGGTAAATGAGGAGATCATACCCTATAGAGTGGCTGCTCCCTGGCTCTAATCCATCCATTCCCACCTCATGCACACACACAGTTTAGTGATGTCCCAGAGACTCAGAGGTGTTAAGGGCAAGCATGCAAGAGGCCATGTTCCATGTCTCTTTCTTTATGAGCTTTTGGGGTTTTAGAACCCGTCTTGTGCCCCGCTTCTCCATGATGCAGAATGGAAGGAGCTGGGGGCCCAGCATCCCTTGCAACTATTTTATCTAATAAACAGCCATAGTACAGTACTAATAAATTTTGCAGGCACAGCACTAAACACTTAAGAGCATCACTAATTATTCATGTGAATTTTGGAAAATGTTCAGATTTCTCTAGATCTGAAAATTGCTGGCAGAAAAACAAATTTTACTGCTGCTCTTTTCTCTTTGGTCACCAGCCACACCGTACATAATAGTACACGTCACTTTAATCTCATTTTGCTAGTTTTTCTCCCTGGAGATCATCCTAAAAGTGAAGCTTACTCAAAAAGCTGGATCCTGAAGAGCCTTTGGTCTTTATATGATGGACAAAATCCTTTAGAAAATATACATTTATTTTTATGTTTCATTTGACTCTGTCACTCTGTCTCTCCCCAACATCTATTTAATTCAGCATAGAACTTTTCTCACAGAACACTCCAATAGCTGTTTTCCAACTATCCATTTTAGAACTCTCCTACATTAGCCAGTTAGTCAAATTTTACTGATAATCTACTTTGGTAAAACTGAGATATCACCTTAGGCCCTGATATTACAGTTGGATCCATGCAGGCAACCCCATGACCTTCACAGAGTCCCACAGAATCCAGTGGGCTGCCTGCCTGGATGCAGTCAGAGGGTCAGCTAAGTAACACAGGCGCAAGGTTTTGTTTTTGTAACATCTAGCTTGATTAGACATTTAAAACAATTCCATTTCATCTTTAAGCATTCCCCTGCAATGCTCGAAACCAAGAGTGTGGCATGGTAGTAATGCATGAGAACTACAAAGTGAAACTTCTGGTAAACAAAGTGAAAGTGACCAGTCTATTTCATTGTCCCAAATTAATGAAGAGCAAAAATTAAAAACATACTGCACACTATTTAAATTAGAAATTTTAAAGATTACCTTAGTTTCAATATTTAGGGTATCATAGCTAGACCAAGTAAAATGGTTTTAAGTTATTTTTATTTTGCCAGTGCCCCTTTAAAATATAGAGACTGAATAAATTAAAAACCTACAAATGTTTCTAGCTCAGATTTGTTCTGCCTGTTTCTGAACAATTTGTACTACATAACAGTCATCTCTCAAACTGCTCTCTAACCCAAAATAATGTTGTTCATTAATCCTTTAAAGAAATCATAATCTGCTATGCTGTCTTTTAGGGTAGTAAAGTCTACAGATATGATCCTTCAAAAACTTATGCATGTGAATAACTTTACTCATGTCCCATTGAGTTCACAAGTATAAATATTTGCACAACTCAGTTCCAATGATCAGTGGATAGAACGCTGGACTGGCACCCAGGAGACCTCGGTTCTATTCCTGGCTCTGCACTGGTCTGCTGGATAACCTTGGGCAAGTCACTTCACCACTCTGTGCCTCAGTTTCCCTCACCTGTAAAATAAGGATAATGCTACTGACCTACTTCTAAAGCACTTTGAAATCTACTAATGAAAGGCACTATATAAGAGCTAGATTATATTATTACCTCAATACTAGGAAAACTGTCAAACAACAATTAGAAATAGAATGATAAAACATTTAGATGGACACAATATGATATGGACAAAGCAGCAAAGCACATCACCTGTGAAAGGATATCTTGCCTCAAAATCTACCACAATTCTTTGAACATTTCAACAAAATAGTGGATAAAGGAGAACTAGCTGAAATAATGTAATTGGATTTTCAAAAAATCTTTAACAAAATCTCACAACAGAGACTCTTAAGGTAACCGAGTAGTCATGGGAGTGAGAAAAAAAGTATTGTCATAGATTAGAAACTGCAACCTTTATGCATGTGTGTAAATGTTTGCAGGATTGGGACCTAAATGATCAGTTTTCAGCATAGCAAAAGGTTAACACTGTGGTGGTCCAATGTCCCTGTACTGGGCTGGTGTTATTTAAGACACTTTTAAGTGGTCTGGGAAAAGGGTGAACAATGAACTGGCAAAAATTGCAGATGACAATTTAAGTTAAAGAATAGAAAAGACTATGGAACTCTAATAAAGCCAGGCAAATGAGCAGCACAATGGCAGATAAAATTCTATGCCAACAAATACATAGTAATTCACACTGGAAGAAATAATTTCCACTATTCATCCATACTGCTGGGTTCTAAATTAACTATAAACACTCGGGTGAAAGACCTAGACAACAGGGTGGGCAGCTCTATGAAAAACTGTTCACCCTTTTTCCAGATCACTGGAATGCCGAACATAAGGGCAAATTTTGTACACCAGAGATAAACAGTCTAACCACTGTGGCATTACACAGCTTACTGCACTGAGACATGCAAAGCAGAAAACAGAATGTCAGGCTGTATAAAAAATGGAGCTGAAAATAATACTGAAAACATAACATTGGTATACCCTCATCTGGAACACTGTTTCATCCTACCACCAAAAAAAAACAAAAACAAAAAAAAAGCAGAAATAGAAGGGCATCAGAAACTAGCAACAAAAATTATTAGACGTATGAATAGACACTGAAGACACCGGGACTGTTTAGCTTAGAGAGGAGACCAGTAACAAGGGACATGATAGAGTACAACAAAATAATAAGAAGGTAAACTCCTCTCAGTACAAAGAACACTCCATGAAACTGGTTTTAAATGTGCTTGTTTTTCAATCAATTATTTGTTTATTTTTACACGGTGCATAATTATTCTGTGGAACTCACTGCCACAAGATCATTGCTGCCAAGAACTAGACATGTATAGATTTAAAAGAACATCTAGATAGGATAAAAAATTATAAGGGACATAAATACTCACACTTCAGTGCATAAACCAACCACCAACTGACAGATTTGTCTACTACAGAATTACTTGCACCTTCCTTTGAAGCATCTGGTACTGCAGAATGTCAGGTGAAAGGGCACTAGTCTAGATGGACAACTAGTTTAATGTGGCATAGCAACTCCCTGGTTCCTATGTAGTGCCACAATGTTTAGACTGTTCATCTCTTATACAACATCTCCTCTCATGTTTAACATTACATAACTAGACAAGTTCAATATGGAGGGGTGAGGAAATCACCTCTCTTTTCAGCATCAGCCAGGTACTGCCCATTGCAAGCAACAGACTGTCAGACTTAACGAACAGACCAATGGTCTGGTCCTGTATGGTAACTTCCATTTGCCCTTAATGATAAAGGACACAAGATGCTCCATGGAATGTTATACCATCCAGCAAAATGCTGTTACTTTACACATATCTAATAAAATACACATACTAAAAATCTTCAGATGAAAATACTGTATGCACTGTATATCTTTTTGTAAGTCTCAGTATTTTTATTTGCTTTAGTTTTGCTTTTAAAGTTTCCGAAGATATAAATACACTTTATGGAATAATCTGCAAAATACTATGCCCAGATATTCGAGAAAAATTAAATTATAGAAAGAACTTGAGAAGTTATGTGTGAACCAATGAATCTAATAGGAGAAATACAAACATGATCCTGAACTGAAACCCTGAGTCAAATTCTACTTGTGTTACTCAGATGAGTAGCCTCACTGGCCCTGATCCTGTGCTGAGAACAATGGGGTGGAAACCTGCACCCAGAGTCCACTGAAATCAGTGGAGATATAATGATAAAAACCTGATTTTTTTCCTTTTTAGTTACATGAATGTATATTGTAAAAATGTCATATGCCCCCAGGCTGAGATATAAAGCTTAGAGGATGATAGAGAAAATCTGAATCCAGTTCTGTAACTATCCTCACTGATACTGACAAATGAGTGAAGAAACAGTACAGCTGGTAGCACAAGTAACTAGATTCCTTTTTGTCATACTCTGTGGTTGTGCATAACAGTTTTTTTCCACCTCGTTTGAAAGCAGCTATTTCACAGAGCATTTCAACTCCTACATTATTCTATCCACCACTCTTCTAATGACAGCAAGTAAGGAGGAGGAGGAGCAAGAGCAACAGCATTAGCCTCCTTTCATTTTCCCTTTTACTGCCCTACACAATAATCTAATGCATCTCTCAAGAATGCTAACCTATCTATTGCAACTTTGTAAGCTTCCTGCTGATTAAAATTTCCCCACCCAAACATTACTTCCCTAAATTGTCATTGGTATTTACAAAAAGCGAAAAAGCCCTGCAAACAGTTCAGCAATAAAATCCCTTCCCACTCCTTCTTTGGGGAAGAGCTGCAATCTATTGACTAGCGTCATTATTCCTTCAGAAGCGACAAAGGGTCCTGTGGCACCTTATAGACTAACAGAGGTATTGAAGCATACGCTTTCGTGGGTCAATACCCACTTCTTCGGATGCCTTGGCACCCGAAGAAGTGGGTATTGACCCACGAAAGAAGTGGGTATTGACCCACGAAAGCTTATGCTTCAATACCTCTGTTAGTCTATAAGGTGCCACAGGACCCTTTGTCGCTTCTGCAGATCCAGACTAACACGGCTACCCCTCTGATTATTCCTTCATACTCTTACTAGTGAGGGTCTTTACTGTGTAATTGTCCATTACAGGGGTTTTAGAACCTTCCTCCGAATCAACTGGTACTGGTCACCACCACAAATAGTCTATCCTATTTGTTCTGATCCATTATGGCAATGCTTGTATCCTACCTGGTCCTCACAACACCATCCCATTATCCAAAGCAGGGGAGAAAAGAGAAGAAAGCAGTGCCTAAGTCAAACCATCGCAGCATCAAACACATTGCAATTAGCAGGCAGGAAAAGAAGCCAGTCAATGTCATGTCAGAATGTGCCCTCCTCCTCTCTCTACAGAACCACCTCTCTCTCCCTAATTTTCCTAATATATAAAATATATTTATATTTGTAATACACGCAGGCTATACATACATTAAATCTCATGGTTGAGAGTGGGAAGGGAGAAAGCTTGGCACAACGCTCAAGACGTCAGAAAATTTACCAATCGCTCAACAGCTAATCTGTTCAAAACCAATTATGAAACCAGCGTCACCAACACAATTTTCTCAGACTCCAGTTATTCTTGAACGTTCCTCTCTCTGCTCAGCAGACCACAAAGAAAGGCCCACTGTGACAGCTAACAGTTTACTAATATCAGGGACAGGGCAATCCATTTCCCTTTACCAACAGACAGAGAGAAGAAGAGGAGATTGCTACTTTTTAATCATTTTGGTTTGCCAATTAGACACCTCACAGTAATACACAACTGAACATAAAAGGTATTTTCCTCTCCCCAAAACACTTATCTTCTGAAAATAAGAATTATTAATCCATAAACCCACATCTGAGGGAACTATATGGTTCCAAAGTAAGCTATTTACAAAAAACTCAGATCAGCCAAATGAAGATTCAAATACCTCCACACAAGGAAGCCCCAACAAAATTATTTCCATTTAACGTCCAATATTTATATTTGAGTATCCTCCCTGAGAAGCAATAGGCAGAAAGAGGAAGGCAGGTCCCTACATATGTTAGGCACTGGTAAATATCTCACACAAAAGGTACATCATGTATTTGTTGGGTGTATTATTTATGCACAGGACAGAGATTCAAGCGAACTACATACACCCCACCCGAAAAGGGGAGGAAAGGCCTTTCCTGCTTAGTAGAAACATTTATCGTCTCTCTCCCTCACTCTGCAGCTAAAGCCTAAACCAAACAATTACAAACGGAGATTTTAAAAATCCCCCCCCCCCATACCTTTTTTTTTTTTTAAAGATCTCTTTCCGGAACCACGTAAAATCCACACACAGGCACCTATAGATTTTATGTGGGCTACATTGTTACTGCTCCTTTGGATGTGCAACACACACACACAGGAGCCTGTTTGGAGCCGGGCTTCTGGCTCGCCGCAAGAAGTTGGCTGTCACGATGCACAGCTGCACTCACGCCCCCGCTGCTCCCCGAGCTCCTTGCTCGGGACGTCGGGCGGGCTGCGCTGTGCCGGGGCGGGACAGAGACTAGAGCCGGGTCCCCGCGATGCCGCGCCGCGCCGCTGGCTACTCACCCCACGGCGCCCGGCTCCCTCGGCGCGAGCCGCAGGGGGAAGCGGCGCCCCCGGGGCGGTCCGGCCGCTCGGCGCTGCGGGCTCCTGGCGCGGGCTCGGGGGCCGGCTCGCGGCGCTGGGCTCGACAGGCCTGTGCCCAGGGGCCCCGGCGAGTCACCGGCGCGTCACCACGCACAGGCTGGGGAAGAAGCAGGCTCCGGCGGAGGGAGGAGCTAAGGACGAGGCTCTCCCCCGCCCGCCTGCCTGCCAGCCGCACACCCACTGCCCGGCGGGCCCCGCGCAGCTCCCCGCGGGCTGGGGCACCAGAGCCCGCGGCAGGGAGGCCAAAGGGGCCCCCTGGAGCAGAGGGCTCTGTGGGGCGCACCGCGCCCAGGAGAGGCGATGGGGACCCCAGGGAAGAAGCCGGGCTGGGTGGGAGAGGCACCCGCAGAGCAAAGGGGAGGGGGGCGGCCGGGCCGCGCCGCTGTGGGAGGCGGGGACGTGTCTCGGCCGGGGAAGGCTTTAGGGCGAGCAGATAGGAGGGGCTCTGGGGCTGCCGACTGTCTAATTGCACAAAACCCAATGCCTTTAGCCCGCCCCCTGCCCCGCCCCTTCTCTGAGGCCCCGCCCCTGCTCACTCCAGCCTCTATCCCTGACCCACTCTCCCCCCAGCCTCACTCACTTTTACTGGGCAGGGGGTGGGGGTGCGGGCCAGAAATGAGAGGTTCAGGAGGGGGCTTCAGGCTGGGGCAGGCAATTGGGGTGCGGAAATGGGCTCAGAGCTGGAGTGGGGGGGGTGGTAGGAAGTGTGGGCTCTGGGGTGGGGCCGGGGATGAGGGGTTTGGGGTGCAGGAGGGGGAGCTGGTCTGGGGCTGAGGGGTTTAGAGTGCGGGAGGGGGCTCAGGGCTGGGGCAGGGGGTTGGGGTGCAGGTGGGGGGGTGGGCTCTGGGAGGGAGTTTGAATGCAGGAGGAGGTTCCGACCGTGGGGCAGAGGTTTGGGGTGCAGATGGGAGGTCTGGGAGGGGGTTGGGATGCAGGAGGGGGTTTGGGGTACGGGCTCCGGCCGGACAGCACTTACCTCAGGTGGCTCCAGTGAGGCTAAGGCAGGCTCCCTGCTCCCGGAGGAGGTCAGCATGTACAGCCCCTGGGCTGAGGCGCACCCACGCAGCTTTGCACAGTGTGCACTGCCCGCACCCGCAGGCCCCGCCCCCCCAGCTCCTATTGGCCGCAGTTCCCGCCCAATGGGAGATGCAGAGCTGGCACTCGAGGCGGAGGCAGCCTGTGGAGCCTCCCTGGCCCAGGGTCTAGGGGTCACAGGGACATGCCGGGCACTTCTGGGAGCCGCGCGAAGCCAGGGCAGGCAGGGAGCCATCACTGACCTGACTTTTAACGGCCTGGTTAGCAGTGCTGACCGGAGCTGCCAAGGTCCCTTTTCTACCAGGCGTTACGGTCAAAAACCCTATCTGCAGTTAGTGGTGTGATGGAGCCCCCAGGCAAAGCCCGCGCTGGGCACAAACAGACAAAGTAATTGCTTATGCCCCAAGGAGCTCAAGGGGGGCGGATTCCCTTTTGCTTTTTATTGTGTTGTGGAGGGCCCCCAAAATATTTCTGCTTGGGGCCCCAATGGGCTAGCACCACCTCTGCCCCCAGGCATCTGTGCAGACCAGTCAGAGAGTTCTCTAGGGGGCAGTGGCTCTCAACCCTTTCAGACTATTGTACCCCTTTCAGGAGTCTGATTTATCTTGCATACCCCAAGTTTCACCTCACTTAAAAAATACTTGCTTATAAAAGCAGACATAAAAATACAAAAATGTCACACAACACTATTACTGAAAAATTGCTTACTTTCTCATTTTTACCATATAATTATAAAATAAATCAATTGGAATATAAATATTGTGCTTACATTTCAGTGTATAGCATATAAAGCAGTATAAACAAGTCACTGTATTAAATTTTAGTTTGTACTGACTTCGCTAGTGCTTCTTATGTAGCCTGTTGTAAAACTAGGCAAATATCTATATGAGTTGATGTACCCCCTGGAAGACTTCTGCATACCCCTGGTTGCAGTGATTTCCCTACACCCCCCCTGAATTTCCCAAACACCCCTCCAGTTTTGTGAACTAGCTACATGCCAATTTAATGACACCCCCCTCCCAGTAAATTCGAACACACACACCCCCAACCCGCCCAACCCCAATTCAAATCCTGGGAAGGCCACTGCCTGGTTGAGAACCACTGCTCCAGGGCCTCAGCCTCCTGTTTGAAGATAGCATGTGGGTAGGGGCCACACTAGATTTGTGTGACAGGAAGGGGCCCAGCTTAGATCTCGGTGTGCTTTAATTCAGCCCTGGTTACTGAAGATTGTTTCTTTCTCACCCAGAGGTAGACTCTACCATACAGACTAATCTTGAGTGGTAGCTTATGGTGCACAAGTAGGCACATTGATTAAATGGCAGGGCTGAATGTCCCTTTCTTATGATAATGAGCTGGTTTGCATCAGAGGTGTTATGTAAGTGTGCAGGGGCGGCTCTATGATTTGTGCCGCCCCAGGCACGGCAGTCAGGAAGCCGTCGGCGGCGTTTCTGCAAGAGGTCGCCGGTCCCGCGGATTCGGCAGTGTTCCTGCGGGCGCTCTGCCAGTCCTGCGCTGTCAGCGGACCCGCCACTGAATCCGCATGAATGGCGGCCCTCCCGCAGAAACGCCGCTGCAGGCTGCCTGCCAGCCACCCTCACGGCAACCGTCACACCGCCCCCCGCGGCTCGCCGCCCCAGGCATGCGCTTTCTGCGCTGGTACCTGGAGCTGGCCCTGTAAGTATGGGACAGGACACTACAGATTAATCCTCAAGACACCTCTCTGCTGCCTTTGAATCACCACACATCACCCCCACACACACACCTCCAGCCCAATTCCAAAATGACAACCCAGCTAAGTGAGGGGAGCCTCAAAATGGTAATTCTTTACTCTGTCTGGACAAGGGCACCAGAGGGAGATCTCTAGGCCTGTACGTTGGTTCTCGGTGCACTGCTCTCTGGGGACATGTATGCAAGACAGATTGATGTGATTTCTTTGGCTGGGAGAGGCTCACAGCTGTTCACAAAGCACAAGAGTTCTGGTCATTCTCCCAACACCACTTCCTACTCCCCTCTTCCCCCCTACTGTAGGGATAGAGGAGTTTGGATTCCAGATGCTGGTTTCCACCCCATTCTGAATGAGAAAAAGGAGCCGAGCTACTTCTTGATCAGCTTAGAGGGGAGGTAGGGATTGATTGGTGGGAAAGTGGGGAGGGAATCTAAAACTCAAACACTGAAACCCTCCTCATCCACCCCACGGACATAGGGACGCCTCAGACAGAAGAATTGTGTGGCAGAGGCAATGTGGGGAGTGATCACTGTCAGCCACTACACAGATACACAAGCATGGATCCTAAGTAAGAGTTGCAAGCATCAATCTGAGGACAGAATATGTCCCTAAAAGAAGTGTAAAGTGTAAAGTCCTCGCTTGTCCCAACTGGGTATTTACTCTGAAGCCAAATGACAGGGAGTCTATATTGTAAATTATTTCATTTCTGATCATTATAGTAGAAACATCCCAGTGTTGCCATCTCCTGACATTTTACTGCAAGTCTTGTGTTTTTCTTAAGACCCCAGCTGCTGCAATCAATAGATTGCAGGAAAATCTCAGTTTTCATTAAAGAAGTAAGTTTCTAGCTCTCATGGTTGCGGAGAAAAGCTCAAAAAAATGAAACAAGTGCCACCGGAAGGCAAATAAAGAGAGCCCCATTTTATGATTTTAAAAATATCGTGCTTTTTAGGCCAATCTCATGATTTGTTGGCTCCTGATTCATCATTTTTAAATGTTGAGGGTTGGCATTGCTCCTGCTATTCTGGGAATGTGGGCAGAGCTTGAGTTGAGAACCAGAACTTCCTCCCCCAAATCTGATCCCCGAGGGCAGGCAAGAGGAATAGCCTGGGACAGAAAAAGAGAAGAGTTGGGAAAGAGGGGAAGCATAGGAAGAATCAGGGCAGCACAGGAAGGATAAGGCAAGATGTGGGATGTGAGAAAAAGGAGGTCAGGCTTGAGAAAGGAGCAGGAGGAAGTGAAAAAGGGAGAAAGAAAAGCATGCAACCTACCTGTCACCACATCATACACTGCTCTGGCACTTGACTGTCAGCTAGGCCCACTCTCAACTAATTGCAGAAGCAGTGTCAGGGAAAACGGAGCAGAAGTGCCACATATAAGACATCTAGTATCCACTAGTCCCATGGTTTTCAACCTTTTTTCATTTGTGGACCCCTAAAAATTTTCAAATGGAGGTGCAGACCCCTTTGAAAATCTTAGAAATAGTCTGCGGACCCCCTTGGGTCCTCAGACCACAGACTGAAAACCACTGTTCTATGGTAATGGCAACCTTTCACAGACCTCTTAGACATAGTTTGCGGACTCGCAGGGGTCAGCGGACCACAGGTTGAAAACTGCTGTTCTAGTCCATCACCACGAGAACAAAACCACTCTGGACTCTCTCTTCTCCCCTCTTCCAGTCAATTGCCAGACATCTGCAGCTAGAACAACACAACCAAACAGCACCCATGTCTTTTGAAGTTACTACACCCTCCAGGGCGACACCAGAATCTCAAATGTATATTGAGGAGTGCAAGATTAGTGGTCAATGAGACCTCTGTCCTGATCCCCAGTGGAAACCTTGCCCAGGTCTGCATCACTGCAAAGTGACTTGATTATGCTGGAGGCAGGGCCGGCTTTAAGCCAATTCCGCTGATTCCCTGGAATCGGGCCCCGAGCCCAAGGGGGCCCCACTTTAGGGCCACCTGCTCCGGCGTTGCTTTTTTTTTTTTTTTTGCTCAGCTCATTGGCGGCAGGGCGCCGCCGTCGTTATTCACGTGGGGCCCCCCACCCGCTAAAGCCGGCCCTGGCTGGAGGCATAGTACAGGCTCACCACATCTCCCTCTAGGCCAGGGGTCTCAAACTCAAATTACCATGAGGGCCGCATGAGAACTAGTGCATTGGCCCGAGGGCTGCATCACTGACCTCGCCCCCTCGCTGCCCCCGGCCCTGCCCCCACTCCACTCCTTCCATTAGGCCCCGCCCCTTCTCCACCTCCTCCCCTGAGCACGTGGCTCCCCGCTCCTCTCCCCTCCCTCCCAGAAACCACGAAGCCACCAGACAGCTGTTCTGGCCGCTGGCGGCGGAACTTCAGAAAGTAACTCAGGGCGGGGGGGGCGCGGGGAGCCCGGTGGGCCGCAAGGAAGCACATGCGGCCCACGGGCCGCGTGCTTGAGACCCCTGCTCTAGGCAGTATTGCATTACAAATCCAGAGAGGGCAAAGCTGGTGTGAGATAGTCAATGCACCAAGATGTACACAAGTAAATTAGGAGGAGGAAATTAAGCAGCTTATATGATGGATCAATGAATTTAATGAAATATGTAGAAGCTTACGAAAACACCTTTAATTGTGCAGGGCTAAAGTGATACACAACATGCTAATGAAAACTGAGAACCATAACAAGAGAAAATGTCTGGTTATGCAAATTGATCCTGGATACCCCTTTCCAGTTCATGTCACACATATTTCCAAAGAGAGATGCTAAAAGGCAGCAAATAGCATGCTGCTGTAGGATGAAGAACCAGGAACTTTTGTCCATCTATAGTTTCCACCTTGTTGAACTAATAGGTTATAATTAAGAGTCTAGGCCTAGTTCACTATGCTTATTGCAACGTTGACCTTGATGTGAGTTATACAAATCTGCCTTCATACCCAAGGTTATAGTCCCCATTGACCTTGAAGTGAGTTAAACATGTGTATTGAAGAACAGAGTTTCCAAAAAGTTTCATCTTTGGGTTGAGACTAAGCATGAACATTTTCAGCCCCAGTGGAATTTGGGTCACACCTTGTATTAAGATTCCATTTATAAATGGTTTATAAATGATTACTTGGTGTTTTAATAAATAGTTACTCAATTATTATAGCTTGTTAAAGGGAGTAACAATGCAGTAGGTTGTTACTCTACTGCTGTACTTACAGCCATCTATAGCGCATATTATTCATGTCGTCAACATACTTATATGTTAATATATTTATAAATGTTAATATAAAGTGTGACCAGAATTTGTTTGAGGATGTTACAAGCAACTGATAAAGGTGCTTCAGAACTGAAATTGTAACTCAGCTTTTCCTGAACGGAGCCGGCTCCAGGTTTTCTGCCGCCCCAAGCAGGGAAAAAAAAAAAAGCCGCAGCAGTGCGATCGCGCCGCTCCACTCTTTGGCGGCAGTTCAGTGGCAGGTCCTTCACTCTGAGAGGGACTGAGGGACCCGCCGCTGAAGACCTGGACGTGCCGCCCCTTCGTACTGGCTGCCCCAAGCACCTGCTTCTTTAGCTGGTGCCTGGAGCCGGCCCTGTTCCTGAAATAAATATTATGGGCACTTTCTTCAGATTTTTATCTGGTTTAACAAAATTCTTGAAGTTATTTAGGTAATGAAGTACAGTAACTCCTCACTTAACGTTGTAGTTATGTTCCTGAAAAAATGTGACTTTAAACAAACCGATGTTAAGTGAATCCAATTTCCTCATAAGAATTAATGTAACTAGAGAGGGGTTAGGTTCCAAGGAAATTTTTTTCACCAGACAAAATACTATATTATATACATGTATACACGGTATAAGTTTTAAACAAACTATTTAATACTGTACCTAGCAATGATGATTGTGAAGCTTGGTTGAGATGGAGTCAAAGGGTGGAAGAGAGTGGGATATTTCCCAGGGAATGCCTTACTGCTAAATGATGAACTAGAACTCAGCTGAGCCTTCAAGGGTTAACATATTGTTGTTAATGTAGCCTCACACTCTACAAGGTAGCACGAATGGAGGGAGGGGAGACATGATGGCAAACAGAGACACACACCCTGTGTGTGTAAGAGAGAGATGCACATTGCCCCTTTAAATATGCTGACCCCACTCTAAGTACACTGCCTTTTAAAGTAGATCACGAAGTTGCGACAGCAGCTGCTGCCTGCAAGCTCCCTCTGTCCTAAGCCCTCTCGTGTTCCCTCCCTCCCCCTGCTCTATGGAGATAGGGTAAGTGGGTGGCAGGAGCAGGGCAGAGGGGTACACCCTGATATTAGCCCCATCTTTCTCCTCCCCCCCACAGAAAGCGGAAGGCTCCTGGGACCAGCTCCAAGGCAGAGGGCAGGAGCAGCACATGGCAGTGGGGTGAGGGACAGTTGAACTGCCGGCAATTGATAGCCTGCTGGGCTGCTGCTGCACAGGGAACTTGAGTGAGCGGGGAGCGGATAGTGGGGCTGCCGGTCCACCTTGGTTCCAAGCCCCCACCAGCTAGTTGCAAAGAGCTGCTCTTCCTGCAAGCAGTGAACAAAGCAGACGGCTGCCAAACAACGTTATAAGGGAGCATTGCACAACTTTAAACGAGCATGTTCCCTAATTGATCAGCAACGTAACAACGTTAACCGGGACGACTTTAAGTGAGGAGTTACTGTAGCAGTGTATACAAGCTAAAAAGCGATAACTTGCATCAGTGGATTATGTACATATGATTTTTAAATTTCCCTAGTATATGTAAATGTAATAAGGGACTTCTGCTGAAACTGCAGAAACACTAAGATGCAGCTAAAAACAAGAGCAAGTCTAACTGACACAGTGGTTAAAAAGCTGGCAGCAGCCCATCTACCTAGGGCTCCCAATATTGCTACCAGTGGTGGAACTGAACCATACTATGGGAACTATTTCATAGAATATCAGAGTTGGAAGGGACCTTATGAGGTCATCTAGTCCAACCCCCTGCTCAAAGCAGAACCAATCCCCAATTTTTGCCTGAGATCCCTAAATGGCCCCTCTCAAGGATTGAACTCATAACCTTGGGTTTAGCAGGCCAATGCTCAAACCACCGAGCTATCCCTCTCCCCTCACAAAAAAAGTAGTAAGGGGAGCCTTGGTGCTCATTTGCACCATTAGCCCAGAGTGATTTCAACTCAGCAGCCTGTAACTAGACTCCTAAGGAACTCAAAATTAGCTCTGACATTCCACAGTGGAGAGAGAGAAGGAGGTGCAGTTGACATTTAGGGCCCTCAGAAGAGGCCCATGCCACCAGATACAAATACCTGTCCCCAGCCTCTCTTCCTTTGCTAACCTTTGCTACCAGAGATGAGGCTAAAGTGACTGTTCATGGAAGCAAAGGCTCCAGGATCAGGCAGTTTGTTATGGATTATTGGGCAAATGTACATATTGTTCTCCTGCTCTTATGGGAATTTCTCAAGTTGTAAAGTTCTTACTGTAAAAGTCAGTTGACGAGGGAATGCTAAACTTTCCCTCATTCTCCTTCTATAATTGCAGCCTCAGAGAGAGGCATTTATATTATGGCTCTGAAGCATTCCTTTTCCTCAAATATATACAGCACAAAGATTTTTGAACACATCCTGCTGTCAGTGTTCGCAATTATTCTCTGAAACAAACTGTTCCTTTAGCAGATGTTTACTAAAGAGAACTTTGTTGTTCCCCTCTGTTGCAGGTTGAGAAGGCGAACACACGTGGAATTATGGGTTTGATGATCATAGAAATCCTGAAAGGACACAACTCTAATTCATTCCACTGAATTTGAAAAGGGGCACGCCAAATAGGGGTGCTGCAACCATTTTTATGGTGGGGGCGCTGAGAGCCACTGAACCAAACTGTAAACCCTGTATATAATGGAAGCCACTTCAAGCCAGGGTGTACGCAGCCACTTCTAGCACCCATAGTTCCAGCACCCATGACTCCAAGCAAAGAGCTAGCCCTTGGTTTTGAGGGGGTCCAGTGTGAAATAACAGATGTGTGTCACCTCTCAGATAAAGTCTGTAGTCAACAACTCCACTTCTCAGCCACAGTGAGCTCTCTACCATAAGCAAAAGTCCTTGTGTAGAGGAGAATCAACTCCTGCAGGAGCTAAGAACCGTCACAGACCTCACCACCTTCCACTCCAAGTACAAGGTGCACTTCTTCAACATGGTTCTCTAACACAAACACCTAGAAGTGTCTAGATTTAAAAAAGAATCTTAATAAAACAAAACTCTGCACACACAAATCTCTCTCTGGAGACAGGCTGAACTGTCCGTGAGAGATGCCAGTTACATTGTTTAGTGTATTACTGGAAGGTGCTCAGATATTATGGTGCTGAGGGCGGTATAAGAGCCTATATAGAATAGAACAGAAGAGGAGCATCTAAATCCCTTTCCATCTATGACCAGGTCTCTTACTTTTGCATACTCTATGACACTTTCCAGGCTACTTCATAGGTGCCTGTAATCCCTCCTCAGAAGATTGTGGAAGGTGGAACCAAAGTGCAACTTTACAAATAGTATGAAGGGAAGTATGAAGGGAAGTGAGAAATCCACTCTACAGCCCGCTGGTGTTCAAGTCAAACAGGATCACAGACAAGACTCAGAAGGAGCTGTCAGGGTTCCCTCCCCACTCTGAACTCTGGGGTACAGATGTAGGGACCCGCATGAAAGACCCCCTAAGCTTATTTTTACCAACTTAGATTAAAATCTTCCCCAAGGCACAAATCCTTTCCTTGTCCTTGGACGGTATTGCTGCCACCACCAAGTGATTTAGACAAAAAATCAGGAAAAGGACCACGTGGAGTCCCTATTTCCCCAAAATATCCCTCCAAGCCCCTTCACCCCCTTTCCTGGGGAGGCTTGAGAATAATATACCAACCAATTGCCTTTAATATAAGTACAGACAAGACCCTTTATCTTTAGGACACTAAAATCAATCAGGTTCTTAAAAGAAGAACTTTATTATAAAGAAAAAAGTAAAAGAAGCACCTCTGTAAAATCAGGATGGAAGGTAACTTTACAGGGTGATAAAAAGATTTAAAACACAGAGGACTCTTCTCTGGACTCAGCTTGTGACTTTTCCCTATGCTAAGTGGTAGTTTATTCCTGTTTTTAGAACTGTGAAGCTAAAACAAAAGATAATCTAATGCATTTCCTTGCCATTACTTACAATTTTTGTAATCGTAGACGCTCATTTCAGGTATGTTTTTCGGAGATGTTTTTCCAGCCTGGCCTCTCTCTCTCCATCCAGAGAGGGAACAAAACAAAGAGAGCACAAACAAACCCTTTCCCTCACCCCCCGATTTGAAAGTATCTTCTTTCCTCATTGGTCCTTTTGGTCAGGTGCCAACTAGGTTATTTGAGCTTCTTACCCCTTACAGATAAAGATTCAGTACAGCTACACAGGAGAGATTTTATGCTACCCTTAGCTGTATGTTTATGACAGGAGTACTCTAGCTCTGCTGTCCCTGATGTGTGTGATGTGGGGCCAATGAAACTGTGAGTAACAGGTCACATGTCTAAGAGACCTGGCATGTAAGTATTAGGGTCCAAAGAGTCAGGAGAGGAGGGAATTTGCAAAGTTTGATACCTTGTCCCAGAGACGGCTTCATCTTGTCATTGGGAAGATCCAGCTCATTTCTAGTGATTATGGAAAATCTTCTGTGCTAATTCTCCTTTAAAGTTATAGGCACATAAATTATTTTCAATCTTCTTGATGCAAGATCTCCAAATGTTATGCTATAGAGTAAGACTAATTATTATGCTAGGAGGAAGTTATGACAGGAGGAAGACTAATTATATTTTTAAGAGTTTTAACAACAAAGTCATTGTTTTCACATTAAAGAGTTGGTATAATGACCACCTTACATCTTAAAGAACATGCCCCAATTAACAAACATAGGAATCATTCTGAATACCTTTCTGTACCCCCAAAGGTATTTCTAGAGCATCAGTCACTGGAGTATCTGTATCTAATGAGTTCAAAATAAAGGCAAATGGGAAAAAGGAAAACAAGAGCAAAGACAAAGAATTTACAAGAACTACTAGACCAACCAACTGGGCTACTATGCTCTTTTTGGAGCTCTAAAAGTCTATCCTTTAAACAACTCCATTATTCTGACAGGGTGTAACTTACGGTTTTTGTTTTCCTCTGCCTGTTTTCTTTTGTATACTGAAAATAGGTCTAATTTAAGAAAGACAAATTGACTCTGAAATCAGTTTGTTGCTCATTCTTCTCAAATATATTTTGCTGCCTTATGTGAACCATGCTACTCCCACAAACTTCACAAACTTCCCAAGGTAGATGAGGTTTTCGAAGCCCTTCAGATAGTCTGGTACTGCAAATGGTTGGTGTGGTGCTGATATGTAGATAGATTTGATTACTAATGAGTCAGTTGAGTCACACTTAAGTAGCAGCATGGGGATTTCCTTTAATGGAATGTACATCTTTTTCCTACTGTAAAATGAAAGCTATTGTGCAGCCAAAATGTTATGCAGATGGGAATGTAGGTGGGCAAATACCAGTAATCGTGTTAACTGCCGTACTTTGGGAAATAGATTTTCAAATACAGTTGATTGCTGGAAAGTGACTCTTTATAAATGGCTTTGCAGGGTTCTACACATTTACTGTGTCTCGGTGACTTCCAGAGCCTATTTGCTTAGTTACAAGTAAAAAGAAAAGTTTTCTACCTCAGCTTGGGATCAGAAAGTCAAGCTGGGTTCATTCTGGATCGTGTATCACCAGCAATAATAAAGGTTTTGAAGATGGAACATAGGACAGCCTCTCCTTTCCATAGGATAAAACATGGAAGTGAGTCCTGTGGGAAAAGAAAACACTGAGCTATTCCTCCAGCTCAAGCTGCATTTATTTTTTTGCAGATTCCCCATGGGTTAGAGAGGTTGATATGTATCTCATCCCCACACAGGACTCTCCACTGGATATGAGGCAAAACTCCCTTTGACTTCAATGGAGGTGGGAGGATTTCACTCCCTGATCTTTTGGGTCACTCTGATCAGGTCTAGTTTGAATTACCCCCATTTTATTTTCCAATTTATTTTTCCTGACACCATTGTATGCAGTTTTAACATAATATATTACAAGTACACAAGCTCTTTGTGGAAGGATATCCCTAGGTGTTTGAGCGGTGCCTAATGCAATGATGCTCTGATCCTAATTGGGCATCTGGGCACTACTGTAATATAAATATGAAATAATGATGTTAATTAGGAAAGAAAAACCCAAATTAGGAAACAGCTAAGAGTGAAAGTGTGCCTCAGTGGAGTCTACTTAACACCAATAAAATGTATTATAATTTCCATAAAATAATTCTTCTACCTAAAAAACCCCAAAAAACCCTCAGAAATCTAGAAATAACCAGTTGAGCAAAGCAGCCACTTCACATATCATAGATGCCTTCTTCATTTACGCCTCAGCACCCAACCTACACTATGTCCCCTTGGAGATTATATATGTTGGATATATACAGAATTAGTAATGTGCTATTTAACTAGAATTAAAGGTTTAAAACTAATTTGATCCCAGGTGTTTAAGCATATCTCAGAGCTCCATCAATTGTCTGCTAGTGCTATACATATTGATTGAATAATAAGATATTTTTATTAATAAAAGAAGAAAATCCTTAGGGTATAGAATTCAATTAATATAGGGTGTTTTGGGCTTACATAAGTGTAGTCAGGGCTTGCTGATTAGAATATTTACATATAATGTTTACCAACTAAGGTCACAATCCTGCAAACACTGATGCATGTGCTTAACTTTGTAGACTGAGAGACTGTCCTATTAAAATACCGGTAATGTGTTCTTCACTTTACACACAATTAAGTTGTGTGAAGAGGTGTAATCTGGAGGAAGTGATTCTGAGTGGACAAGGAATATATAGCGCGAGTGAAGTGGCAACAACCTTTACCTGTTCTCCTCCAGATTTATATACCTAAACCAGTGAGTCAGCAGGACCCACTTAACATCTCCCAGTGTGATCACCAGCACTTGCTAACAGGGGGCATTCACAAAAGAATTGCCAGTCCGTTACATTAGGGGATGCAGCTCGCTCCACACCGCCATATAATCCTTCGTCACTTGCTATCATCCCACCTGATTTTTTCCCCACACTTAACATTGCCACCAATGAAATCTGCTAGGGTGACCAGATGTCCCGATTTTATAGGGACAGTCCCGATTTTTGGGTCTTTTTCTTCTATAGGCTCCTATTACCCACATGCCCTGTCCCGATTTTTCACACTTGCTGTCTGGTCACCCTAAAATCTGCAAAAATATATGCAAAGGTGAAAATAACAGATAACTAAGGAATCTTTGGAAATGCATCCCACTTATATGGGGTTTTATAATCTTGTAGTAATTTGGGGGGGGGTTTTACATATGGTATCTATTTTTGAAAATTGCATTGTGAGGAAATGTTAAATTTGGGAGTAAATCAGACAGGGTGATAGTAAGGATCATATGATAGCGGGGAACTGGCTGGATCTTTTAGCTGTTCATTTGCAGACTTACTTGAACTTGGATTTTTTTCAAAGGCATAGAATTTTTTTAAATAAAGTGAAGCTATTTTGATGTATTAGGTGACCTCTATTGAAATGTAGATTGTAAACTCTTTATTTAGATTATAAACTCTTTGGTATGGGGACTACCTTTGTTTTACGGGTGTAACAAACACCTGATCGAGGGAGGTCTCTAGGTGCTACTTCGATACAGATTAATAATATACATTTAAACACTTTCACATTCTTCCCTGTTTTAATTAAGTTGTTTGTTGGTTTGTTTGTTAGTTTTTGGAGGAAGGTTTGTAATAAAGGCCAAAACTCGGTGGATTAATAAGATCTGCAGAAGGGGAGCCCTGCTCTGATGAATCTTATAGAGCCTCCTAAAGCAAAAGAACATTTAAGTACTTTGCTGAATTGGGGTTCAAGTTTCCCAAGGTGGGCTCTGTCTGCCCTGGCCCCTGGTTCCTTTTGCCCACTTTCTAGACCCTCTCTTCTCTGACCCTATTCCATTCCCTCTCTGTGCCAACTCTCTGCCAAGATCCTGGGGACTCTTGCATCCCTTTTAGCCTCACCTCCATATTCCGCCAATGTCCAGGTCCCTACCCACCTCCACCACATTTCCCCCTGGTCTCTGAATTCCTCACCTATGACTCAGAGTAGCAGCTGGAGTCTGAGGAAGGTTAGGCCATACTTATAAATGTTCATACTATGAACATTTATATTTATAAATGTTGCTTTTTATACAATATATCAGATTCAATGAACTGTAGGCATAAGTATCCAGGACACTATCAGTCTTCCTTGTAATTTGTACTTTTGAGGGAAGTTACAGCATGTTAGGTCCAGAACAAAGAAACAATGCAACCTTTTTATTCTGTGGGCACCATAGTAAACAAAATGCTGTGTGTGCAAGTTTCACATATTGTAACTTTAAAATTCTTTGACTAATATTTACTAAGCTCCCCCAGAAGAACTCTACCCTAGGACAAGATACAATCCATCATACAAAATGTCAGGAAGATCATTTTCTTCATTGGAAAGTTAGAGCAGCTAATAATGAGGACCTGGTTCCAATGGGAAATTACTCTCAATGTTAAAAATGTACACCTTATTTCCAGTTTGCATTTGTCTAGATTCAACTTTCAACCATGGGATTGTGTTATACCTTTCTCTGCTAGATTGAAGAGACCATTATTAAATATTTGTTCCCCATTTAGATAGTTAGAGAGTAATCAAGTCACCCGTAACCGTCTCTTTGTTAAGCTAAATAGATTGAGCTCCTTGAGTCTGTCACTAAAAGGCATCTTTTCTAACCCTCTAATCATTCTTGTGGCTCTTCCCTCAATTTATTAATATTCTTCTTAAATTCTGGACACAGAACTGGACACAGTGTTTCAGCAGCAGCCACACCTGTGCCAAATACAGAGGTAAAATAATTTCTCTACTCCTACTCAAGATTCCCCTGTTTTTGCATTCCAGGACCGCATTAGCTCTTTTGGCCACAGCATCACACTGGGAACTCATGTTCAGCTGATTATCTGTCATGACTCTCAAATCTTTTTTAGAATCGCAGCTTCCCAGGATAGAGTCACCCATCTTGTAAATATGGCCTACATTCTTTGTTCCCAGATGTATACATTTACAATTAGCTGTATTAACACACATGTTCTTTGCTTGTGCCTAGTTTACCAAGTGATTAGTCATCTGTCCTCTTCATTATTTACCACTCCCCCAATCCTTGTGTCGTCATCATAGATACTGTTTGCAGATTTTGTATTTTCTTCCAGGTCATTGAAAAAAATGTTAAATAGTGTAAAGGGTCAAGAACCATCCATGGGGGACCCCAATAGAAACAGACCCACTCAGTGATAACTCCCTGATTACAGTTACATTCTGAGACCTATCAGTCAGTTTTTGTTCCCATTAATGTGTGCCATGTCAATTTTATATTATTCTAGTTTTTTTAATCAAAATGTCATGTGGCACCAAGTCAAATGCCTTACAGATGTCAGGAGTTGCATCTGTGAACATGTGCCTGTCTGCCTCACTCTAGGCTCTGGACACCTATTTCTTGTCTAAGCCCCAGTGTGATCCACTTCTAAGGGAAGACAGGTCGAGGAGAACCTATCTCGCTGGTGCTTCCTGGTGTTCTCGGAGGGTGCCTACCGGATCAGGTCTTAAAATAGAGGAGGAGATGGGGGTATCTACGTTATGATTTTTAGCCCAGTGGTGAGAGTACTAGCCGGGATGTGAGAAACCAAGGTTCAGTTCCCCACACTCTGCCAAAGGGGAAGTAAGGATATGGTACTTGGCACCTACATTAAGCACCAAATAGTCTAAAGATAGGAGCAAGAATCTTGAGCTGACTATACTGTTACAAATTCAACTCCTGGCTGTCTATTATAAACTCAACCCTTTTACATTTTTTAAAGGGATACTGTCAATATAATATTGTTTTAAATACTTATTTTGTTTAAACTCCTTAGATTTAGAATCAAAGAATGTAAAACATCTCATTTATTTATGATGTGGCTTACTTTATGCATTTCATGCAGCTCAGACTGTCCAACAAAGCTGGCTAGTTTCACTTTTGTTTCTAGTCAGTTTCACTTTCCAGCACTAGCACCCAGCTGTCCTGTTTGGGTTCACAGGGCTGCAGGTAAATGCTGAAATTTAAAATGTTAAAACCTGAAGCGCGTTTTAATTTGAAATAAACAAATACACAAATATTGATATTCATAGTACTTATTTTTCTAAGCCCCTTTTATAAACAAAGGCCAAATTGTGACATTTGGGCACCTAATTTAGGCACCCTAATCCATATTTTGGATTCTAAAAAGGACCTTGCCTTTCACAGGTTCTACGCACCCACAGCTCAAATTGAAGTTAATGGGAGCTGTTCAGTTCTCAGCACCTCTGAAAAGCAGGCCACTTCTTTAGGTGCCCTAAACATTGATTTAGGTGTAGAACTTTACACAACCCACATTTGAAAACTGTGGTTATAACCTATATTTTGGGTTGAAAATAGGGTGACCAGACGGCAAATGTGAAAAATCGGGACAGGAGGTGGGAGGTAATAGGAGCCTATATAAGAAAAAGACCCCCAAAATCGGGACTGTTCCTATAAAATCGGGACATCTGGTCACCCTAGTTGAAAACAAATTGATCATATCCTTCTAAGACGGCTCTTCTTACAGCCTAATTGTTTGGGAAAGGCTGTTGACAACCAGTAGATGGCGCCCTCAATCTCTATGGTTATTTTACAGGATGTATTGTCTAATTCCTTAATAGCTGAGCCAGATTCTGCTGTTACACAGGTGTAAATCTGGAGTGATGCTAATTAATTTAATTGTGTTGCTCTCAAATTACACTGGTGTAACTGACAGCAGAATCTAGGCCAGCCTTTTTGAAACAAGCCTCCCAGACTATAGACAGATTTGTCTTGTAATTATAATAATAAAGCAACATTCAGTTTGTTTCATTTCCTAGCTTTTTATTTCCGAGGAATTCAAGGAGCATCAGTTCATCATTCAAACTGATCTCCCACCTCCACGCAAACCCTAACTTAACATGGTTCAATAGAAATAAAATCTCACTCTCAAGGAGAGCATTTTAGGCTCTAGAAATATCCTTCAACAGTTCTTCACCCCTGCGAGAGATCTGAAATGAGCAGTTCTTGCAAGACGTGTCTGACTCTAATAAAAAGCAATGGAGTTTGAGTGTCATTCTCAAGAGTAAAGGGGGATGGATAATGCTTTCAAAGAGATATCTGAATAGGTGAGCCTGTGAGTCCAAATGAACCCCTATATTCACATCCCACATACTATTGTAATAATCTTTGTATAAAATATACCTTGTAAGTTATCATTTGAAAACTAATAACTCACTGGACAATAATATCATGATGAAATATGTGCAGAAACATTATGTGTAAAGTTATAAACATAAGCTGAAATTAGGTCTGAAATGTGTTTACCATACAAGTCTGGCTTAACCAGTTTCTCAAAGACAAAGGACAAGCTGATGCTTCTAACTGAGTGTCATCAGAATTGATGGGCAATCACCTATCAAGCAGCCATTCTTTGGCAAGGAAAGGGGGGCAGGAACAAATAGATTTGCATCTTAGCAAACAACAGCATGAAATCTCTTCACCACAAGACTCCATGACTCCAACCTCACAGCAGGAATGAACTTATCCAGGGGTAACCCCTCAGGAGAATGCATTTCAAAGGGGGACTGGACTATAAAGTGAGGAGCAAAAACACCCCAAGGAGTCTCTCCCTATCGATCCTTCTCTCTTTTACCTCAAAAATAAAAGAAACAGACTTTGGGAGCAGACCTTGGCCTGTGAATTTGGTCGGCAATGTTACTGGGACATTGTGGCAAGGAACTTCACCTTGAACCAAATCTAGTTGAAGTTTTAGTACTAGGAAGCATTTTATCTTTATTTCTCTTGTGACCATTTCTGACTTTAATGCGTTATACTTGTACTCACTTAAAACCTTGTAATATATTTGGACAGTCCAGGAGAGGGCTGGCCATTGCAGAACACACATTTTGGGGGGAAATCTGGAACTGGGCATGTGTTGGGGTCACCCTGCAAGTGGTAACCCAGTAAGGTGGATGCCAGAGTGTGGCTGATTGTGTGGCTGGCAGGCTGTAGCTATGTACAGACACTCCGGGTGGGGCCCGTCTGCTGTTAGAGGCTGTTGTTAGGGCTCAAATGGCAGCGACAGCAGTAAAGCATTGTGAGGCACTCAAGTTTGCGGGTCAGGGGTGACACAACCCCTCTATGGTCTGGATTGCACCCCAGAATGTCATAGCCTGCCAATAGGAACCTGCTATGGTGGCTGCAGAAGATAATGCTGATATTGTAGTGTACAAGACTCAGAGGCAGACATAGTACAGTTAACTAAGTCTGGTATCTCAGAATATTTTCAAAGTATTGCTCTTCCCAAAGGAAATTTATTCTGAAGTGTAAGGACCTGCTACAAGTGTAAAGGGAACTACCAGGAAGAGTACAATGAGCACTGACCCACAGAAATTAGGAAGAATTGCTATTTTTCAGGCTTGTAGCGTCTCTTGCCAGGTCCAGTACAAACAAAGCGCTGCCAAACAAGCCATGGATGCCTCACCCTACAAGGGACAGACAGACAGAATCATAGAATCATAGGACTGGAAGGAACCTCGACAAGTCATCTAGTCCAGTCCCTGCACTCAAGGCAGGACTAAGTATTATCTAGACCAGTGGTCCCCAACGTGGTGCCCGTGGGCGCCATGGCGCCCGCTGGGGCATTTATATGCGCCCGCCGTCAGGGCCGGCGCCAAGGAAGGAAGAGGAGAGGAGCATCCGTCGGAGAAGCGTCACCACTGAAATGCCACCACGCAGCGCTTCCGGCGGAGAAGCTTTTGCCAAAATGCCGCCAAGGAGCGCTTCCGGCAGAGAACCATCGCCACCGAAATGCCGCCGAGAAGTCGCTGCCCGCCACACTCTGATGAAGGGATGAATGTGCTCTTGGCCACAGAAAGGTTGGGGACCACTGATCTAGACCATCCATGACAGGTGTTTGTCCAACCTGCTCTTAAAAATCCCCAATAATGGAGCTTCCATAACCTCCCTAGGCAATTTATTCCAGTGCTTAACCACCCTGACAGTTAGGAAGCTTTTCCTAATGTCCAACCTAAACCGCCCTTGTTACAATTTAAGCCCATTTCTTCTTGTCCTATCCTCAGAGGTTAAGAACAACAATTTTTCTCCCTCCTCTTTGTAACAACCTTTTATGTACTTGAAAACTGTTATGTCCCCACTCAGTCTTCTCGTCTCCAGACTAAACAAACTGATCTGACTCCAGCTGAACAGATGTGTCAGGTGGCCACCTCTGCCTGGAGTTACCACTGCTACTTCCACCATGCTAAAACTAACAAATTCAGTGTGCCACATGCAAAACAGAAAGCATGTGCAGCACCCTGAGCTCGCCAAATTCAGTGTCTGTTGTGACAGCTGCAGCAACTCCAGCAGAGACAGCTGACTGTCCTGATAGTGATGAGTGAGGTACAGCTACTGATATATCTTCAGCATCTGCTGATGGACCAGTATCTAGTTTCAAGCCCTGACCACCAGGCTTCTCTAGATTATTACAAAAACAAACCCTTGTCACAATATACTGGGAAGTCTTTTCCCCCCCTTCCTACGAAGTGCTTTCCATCTGCATGGCATGGGGAGAGTTGCAATCTTTAAAATAGCTTTAAGTTGCTGCATTAAATACTGGGAGCTAATTGAAAGACTTTTTTATTCGCTCCCTTTGCTCACGTTTTCAATAATGTGCTTTTCAATCCCCCTTTCCTCTTTAATTTTGTCCCTCATTCTTACTTTTTCCATCCTTCCCTCACTTCTCCTTTCTTTGCTGCTTGCAGAGTTATATCAAGACCTGCCCTGAGCTCTACATGTCCATCAGTGAAGGTGGAATTGCTTCTTTAGCTTTAGGGAAGGCAGGGAGCATTGAAAATAAGTGTATCTAAATTTTGTTAGGCTTATATTTCCCTGCTCAGAAGAGAGAGGGCATGGCTGGGGAGAGCTATTTGCTGCCTGTGTCTAAACTAGTCTTTCCCCTCTAAATTGCCCACCATTGCTACAATCTGAGGAACTCCATCTTGGGTAACAATGGTGGGAAAACTAGTACAGGCAAAGGCCTGTGACCACCAGTGTTCTAAGTACTATGATGTCTAGCCTTGCTCAGCTGAGGCTCCATGCCATGGGGCTTACATGTTGCCTTGTCTGTCTCCACACTCCCACTGGCAGGGACAACAGTCTGAAAGAAGTGGGGAGGGGAGTGCAACCAGGCATCTGTAGCATCATCCTCTGGCAAACCCACAGGGCTTGCGTATTGCAAAAATTAATGCTAGTTTGGGACAATCTGTGAGAAGAAGGTTTGGAAGGTCATGTCCCAAGAGGCTGTATGGTCCCCTCCCCAGTCCCCTGTGGCCAACCCTGCTCCTCCCCCATCTACATGCAACCTCTGACATTCTGTTTTTCCCATGTATAATCTGAGCCTGTCTCAGGCCAGTTTAAGATCAGCAGTGCAAGTAGGGTGGTACTCTCCAGTACACAGTACCGGAAAGAGATTTTTAGGGAGTACAGGGTGTGACGGTGTTCCCCATAAAACTTTATGGGGAGATGCTTATAAATGTATATATGTAACTAAAATATGTTTTATGCTACATGTGCCATGTAACATATCTCTGTGAAAGTTATGACCTACTGAATTTACTCCTCCTGTTTGTATGCATGTATCATTGTTGTAGTTGGAGTTATGAAGATTGGTTTTATATTTGCTGGTTTTGTACATAGCCTTTGTAAGTGCATGGGATCATCTTTGGAGCAAAGAATGTGCCTGATAAATGCGAGCACTTGACAGACAAAAGACGTTGCAGACCCCAAACCACATTGGGGCCGGGTCTGGAATGCAACTGGTTAGACTGGTTAGGGCGCATGGACAGGGGACTTGCCCATGTGATCCCAAAACTCCAGGGCAACTGGATCCTACGCAGGGAGAGGAAGAAAGGCTATAAAAGCCCTTGCAAGACCCTTCCATTTTTGTCTTCAGCTGGCTAAAGGGAGAGGCTCTCCACCCCCCCAAGGACATTCCTGAGGGGAACTGCACAAAGGACAAAGACACTAGGGGGTGTGAGCGACTGCTGGACCCAGGCTAATTCTACAGCCTGTAAAAAGGAAAATATCCGAATCTGGTGAGGCTTTTATCTGTGTTAACTTTGAATAGACATAGACGTGCGTGTTTTATTTTATTTTACTAAGTAACTTGCTTTGTTCTGTCTGTCACTACTTGAACTCACTTAAATCCTATTTTCTGTACTTATTAAAATCACTTTTTACTTATTAAGTTTCCTTGAGTACGAGTTGGTGCCTGGGGAAAGTGAACAGTTGTGCATATCTTTCTATCTTTGAAATAGAAGGCGAACTATTTATGAGTTTACCCTGTATAAGCTTTATACAGGGTAAAACGGATTGATTAAGGGTTTGAACCTCCTTGGAGTTGAGCAGCTGGGTGTCAAAGGCAAGAGCGCTTCCAGGGGCCTTACAGTGGTGAGTGGACTTGGTTCGGACCTGGGTCTGTGTTTGCAGCAGATCAGTGGAATCTGGCTCAAAACAGACAGGATTCGGGAGTCCCAAGCTGGAAAAGGCCTGGAAGCAGGGGCAGAAGTAGCCTTGGCACACCAGGTGGCAGCACCAAGCAGGTCTCTGTGGCCCCAACCCGTCACACAGGGTACTGGAAAGACTTGGGGCTAGCCTCCCCGCCTCCTGGGGGAGGAGGGACGCTGCACTCTTCTCCTTAAAGGTGCAGAATACAGCTAGGGAGGGCATTCATTCTTTATATGGCTTTAACAGCACAATGCATATATTATGCTGTTAAATTGGTCAGGAGTCCTCAAGAGGGGAGGGGTGGGGCAAGGTGGGGATGGAAGGTGTTTAAACAGTGGGTTTGATTCTGTTTCTCCCCATTGGTCTGAATTATCCATGACATTCATACTGCATCACATCAAGTCCAAATCATTAGAGGAATGCCTCTGCTTGCACTGACCAGAGGATGTTTGGATTCTGATGTCAGCCCAATTCTGCAACATGACAGGTATCAGGTGTTGTCCCCAGTGTACTCAGAATTCTTCTTTGCCGCCAAACTAGTCTAACATGCATTTTGCTAACTGGAACTGGAGCTGCAAAACAAAGAAAACAAATGCCTCATTTTCCAGCTTTGTGGGTGAGAGAACTATAAGTGAAGATTATAATGCTGGACACTGACAACTTTAAACCAGATGCCTCAGGAATCTGCCAAGAACTTTGCTGAAAATATGTTCCTCATCTTAGCAACGGAGCTAAGACTTATCACACATCTGCCCACCTTTATTCGAATGATGCTTCTTCTGATCTGACAGCTCAGGCATTGTCAGTTTCATCTAGAACAATTTACAAACTTGGAACCTAATCCTGTAAACCCTTGACCAATCCCATTGAAGACAATGGGACTATTTGCATGTTAATGGACCACTTTTGTGGTAAGAGTTTCAGGAGTCTGTTCTGTTCTGATAAAGGAAGTTGAATCCCCCATTGAAATGCAATGTTTGGGTACAATATCATAATGCAGTTTAGGATACAGTTCTACTTAAAAATTGTCTTTTAATAAGTCATACATATTCTGAAATGGCTCCTCACCCAACTCCCATATTCCGTATAAACAGACTAAGGAATAATAGGAGTTATGCAGACTACATAAATGCAGACTACATATTTGGGGGGAAAGTGAGTAGTTAAGCATGTTGATGTTTGTATATACAAACACCTATTTCATCATTGTACTGGAAAATATAGCTGAACATAATTGTTTATGGAATTTGCAGAAAGTTTAACAGCCCCAATTGTTTTCCGTATTAATCAGTGTGAACCTGAAAAAATTACGTGCCTTCTAAGAGAAAAGAATAACTCCACACTTACTGACAAAAAAATTCCTTCCAACTGGTGTTCAGAAGAGTGCTACAAGACACATACATAACCTCATGAGCAGAAGGCGGAGAAGATACCCTCCCACATTATGACTAGCAAAATAATAATAATAAAATCTCAAAGAGGTAGAGGTTCACAGATTTGCAAACCTAAAAACCTGTGTTATGCTTTAAACCACCTCAGCACATATCAGGTTTATGAACATTAAAAAGTTAACTGCAAAGGAACACTGAAGCCCATTAACCTGAATGTGTGCCAGCCAGTATGCTCTCAATGACTAAAGGTGCAGTCACACTTGAACAGCTAAAAATTAACCTTGCCCTTTTAAGCTAAATGGAGTCATGTCACTGGCTCCATCTCTGTTGTTACGTAACAGATAATAAAACTCCAGTGGGACATGGTGCTGGCACATAGGGTCTCAGGTACGTGGTGTGATTTTTCAGAATCTCTTTTGAGAATAATCATGTAGGTGAAATAGCTGGTGATTATGATTATGCTATTTCTATGCATGTATATTCATCTTGGTATCTGAAGTTATGAATATTAGTGATGTTTACTACATGTTTGTTGCTGTGGTAACACCCACAAGGTATTTAGCCAGCACATGAAGGGACAAGTCAAGCTGAATGGCCCATTAAAGAACACTTAGCTCACAATGGACCCTGGAAAACGCCTGTCTACACTTCATGGACTTTTTGTGTATGTTCTAACTAGAATACGGGTGGGGATGATGGACATGTAACTTGCCCATGTGACTCCAAACACCATCTTTCACAGAACAGATTTCCCTTTACTTGGCACTTGGCTAGGGTGACCAGACAGCAAATGTGAAAAATTGGGACAGGGGGTGGGGGTAATAGGAGCCTATATAAGAAAAAGACCCAAAAATCGGGACTGTCCCTATAAAATCAGGACATCTGGTCACCCTACACTTGGCAGAAGCTAAAAGGCCCTGGCCTGGAAACATCCATTTTGCCTCTTTCCTGTCCCAGCCTCTGGACTATGAGCATATACTAATGGGAGCATTCTAACCAAGGGACTGAGGACTTTAAAGTAATATGGAACATTCATATTTCCTTGATCCTTTTCAGATGTACTTATGAGTTGGATATGGTACAGAGACTGTTCTAGCCTCATTGATTGCTGATTTCTCCCTTGCAATGGACAAAGATCAGATGGCTGCTGACTTTCTCACATGAGTCAGCAGCCTTTGATACCTGTGGTATAAGCAAAATAGCCCTTGCTTGAGTGGTTTTGTTCTTTCCTCTCCAAATGTCAAAGCCTGTTCTTATTGAACTCAATAGCAAATCTCCTTTTGATTTCAATGGGAACAGGATTTGGCCTCAAGAAATCAGAGAATGTGATTTTGATCAATTGCTTATCTGTCCAAAGACAGTTCTCATGAATGTTCTGCCAGGCTGATTTTGATTGCCCCTCCTGTATTGTCATGCTGCGGAAAATAAGAAAACAATTTGGGCTGTGATTCTATCACGATGCACATGGTACACACAGTTCTATGCCTCTTTTCCATCAAACCCAGATGGCGCAGCATCTTTGCTTTCCTAGTGCCTGGCAGAGAGCAATACTTGGATAAAGGCAAGCTGGCAGGAGCTCAGTTTGGACATAAGGGAGGCACTGATTGTGTGTTAAGGGAAAGTGGGGTGATTGTCCTTCCTATCCTTCTTTCATTTAAGAAGTTTTCAATTTGGGGTGCTGCTGGATTCTCAAAGTACAGGTGGCACCAGGGGCCCAAAGCATAATTTTATAACCACAGAGAGTGTCTGTACAGATACTTCACATTAGGCCTTTCTCCAGCAGCTGGAAAATTACCTAGTGAAAAAAGTGGCATTGCTCTAAGCATGGACCATTCTGTGCTCTGGGATTTACATAAGTTAGTAGGAATTTTGATCTCTGCCTGTATTTCCCTTTAATATTTCTGAACAAACAAAAGGGTCAGTGATTCATGTTTTACTAACCAAATTGCTCAACCACATTTCAATGTAAATCTGGGGGCTGTGTTGTGCAATCTTAGGTCCAGAGATTGTCAGTTTTGCACGTCTTGTGTGTGATGCTAGGCTTAATCTTCAGGCTTTAAATTCATCTGTTAATAATATTTGTTTAAGTGAGCAAGCCCAACAGATGTATGTTTACTCTTTATCTGCACTCAGACACTGATAGAAAGAACCACAACCACTTCATCAGCTCATTAATATGTTCTTCACGCCATGGGACCAAAGCAACTCCCTGCTCTGAACATTCCTAAACTTTGTGGCTTTGGCCCATCATATCTACTTCATCCACACATGGAATAAGAAGTTAGTAGGGGCTGTATTTGCCTTTTGTTATTTTGTTATGCCACCCCAGATCCTGGGCACTGAAGGCCTTCCACACAGAAGTTCAAGGTCCCCAGGAGTCAGGACACAATTTCATGTGGATGCTAGCACTTAGCCTTTATCTCCTCCATGGTCCTCTAGCCCCATGTGGCCTCCCAAGACGGCTGTCTGCTTTTCCATCGGAGGGCACAATATAGCTCCTTGTGCAGTAGTCACAGCAGCCTCATCTGCTAGAGGGAATTAACTCAGTGACAAAGTTGTCTTTGGAAGTTTCAGTGTCATATTTTTCCAAAGCACCAAGGTAAAACCACCCTGGAAAATAAATAAAGCCTCTAAATTCCCCCACCCCCTAAATTCTAAGGCCCCTGCCAAGTGACGCAGGTTATGGAGCTGGAACACTGTAACAAAAAATTCTTAAAATAGTCATTCTTTCATGCAAAAATGTATATGACACTTACCTTCTCCATCATGGCATATGCAACCAGAGGCTGGTACAATAGGCAATCTTCCAACTTCTTTAGTGCAACAAGGGCCAGCACTTCAGAGATAGGCACGTACAAATATCTATACGCATGACTAATGTGTCTGCACAAATACCAGATGTGTGCGTGCCAGTCAGATATTTGTGAACACACGTAGCAAGTCAAGCAGATAACTGGAAGTTATTTATGCACACAGACCTGTTTTACTGGCAGGTAGGTGTAGGCTCAAATATTTACATGTTCTTTATTTGGCAAATTGGGCCATTAAAATTATTCAACTTGAAATTCACATATAGGTTGATGGGTCAAAACCAAGCATGGACACTAGAGATTTGAGATTGTTACCACCTGATGGACTGAGGCTTCTGAGCCAGTTCTCAGTGGACAACTGTCCTTCTCACAAAAATCTACCACCACAACCGACATTGGTTGAATTGATTCATATTAGGGCTGTCAAGCAATTAAAAAATTAATCGTGATTAATCATGCTATTAAACAATGATAGAATACCATTGATTTAAATATTTTGGGATGTTTTCTACGTTTTCAAATATATTGATTTCAATTACAATGCCAAATACAAAGTGTACAGTGCTCACTTCATATTTATTTTTGATTACTAATATTTGCACGGTCTAAAACAAAATAAATTGTATTTTTCAATTCTCCTAAAACAAATACTGTAGTGCAATCTCTTTATCATGAAAGTGCAACTTACAAATGTTGAATTATGTACAAAAAACCTGCATTCAATAAAACAATGTAAAACTTTAGAGCCTACAAGTCCAATCAGTCCTACTTCTTGTTCAGCCAATCGCTCAAACAAGTTTGTTTACATTTGCAGAAGATAATGCTGCCTGCTTCTTGTTTTCAATGTCACCTGAAAATGGGAAGAGGTGTTTGCATGACACTGTTGTAGCCGGCATCACAATATATTTACATGCCAAATGTGCTAAAGATTCATATGTCCTTTCATGCTTCAACCACCATTCCAGAGGACATGCATCCATGCTGATGATGGGTTCTGCTCGATAACAATCCAAAGCCGTGTGGACCGATGCATGTTCATTTTCATCATCTGAGTCAGATGCCACCAGGAGAAGGCTGATTTTCTTTTTTGGTGATTTGGGTTCTGTAATTGCTGCATCAGAGTGTTGCTCTTTTTAGACTTCTGAAAGCATGCTCAACACCTCGTCCCTCTCAGATTTTGAAAGGCATTTCAGAGTCTTAAACCTTGGGTTGAGTACTGTAGCTATCTTTAGAAATTTCACATTGGTATCTTCTTTGCAGTTTGTCAGATTTGCAGTGAAAGTGTCCTTAAAATGAACAACATGTGCTGGGTCACCATCCGAGACTGCTATAACATGAAATATATGGCAGAATGTGGGTAAAAGAGAGCAGGGGACATACAATTCTCCCCCAAGGAGTTCAGTCACAAATTTAATTAATGCATTCTTTTTTTAACGAGCATCTTCAGCATGGAAGTGTGTCCTCTGGGAAGATGGCCGAAACATGTGAGGCATATGAATCTTTAGCTCATCTGGCACATAAATATCTTGCGATGCCAGCTACAACAGTGCCATGCGAAAACCAGTTCTCACTTTCAGGTCACATTGTAATTAAGAAGTGGGCAGCATTATCTCCCATAAATGTAAACAAATGTGTTTCTCTTAGCGATTGGTTGAACAAGAAGTAGGACTGAGTGGAGCTGTAGGATCTAAAGTTTTACATTGTTTTGTTTTTGAGTGCAGTTATATAACCAAAAAAAAACCTACATTTGTAAGTTGCACTTTCATGATAAAGAGATTGCACTACAGTACTTATATGAGGTGAATTGAAAAATACTATTTATTTTATTTTTACAGTGCAAACATTTGTAGTAAAAAATAATACAAAGTGAGCACTACAACACAGAATACAAAGTGTACAATTGAAATTGATACATTTGAAAATGTAGAAAAACATCCCAAAATATATAATAAATTTCAATTGGTATTCTATTGTTTAACAGTGCAATTAATCACAATTAATTTTTTTAATCGCGATTAATTTTTTTGAGTTAATCACGTGAGTTAATTGTGACTAATCGACAGCCCTAATTCTTATTGACAATTTCAACCCTCACCTGTGGAAACTGAATGGGCATACAACTTGAATTATCATTACCCCATGGAAGTGGTCCATCAGGAATGGGGCAGATTTCACTGTCACAGCTCATGCTACACCTGGTCTAAGGATAAACAGGAATTTGATCTGTAGGGTTCTCAAATCAACACCATTCACACAAGCACTAAAACCAATTTTAATAAAGCTCTTACCAGAGTGCTCTGGAGAACTGTTGCTTCTTCCTCAAAGATTGGCCGATCTGTGAAACTGCCTATCCTTTTTATTTTATTTCCCTTTAAAGCAATGAGCAAATCTGAGTCATTGTAAATATTCCATTGCGAAGCTGCACAAACCAGTTGTTTTGTCTAGATGGAATTATGGGCTAACACTCTAACTTTAATGCTACGGTTTGGTTGAGTGCAGGGAACTTTATGACATAATTACTTCACTGCTAAGGAATCTGCTGCCTGGTCTACTTGTGGCACCTCATGTTTGCTCAGAGTAATTTTCAACATCTTCTAAAATGTTGTTGTTGCAACCATCCAAAAATCTTTATTTAGGTGGATTCCAGAAGCCTGAGTATCACTCCAAATTAGTAACTTAACTAGGGTTGGATCTATACTTTTACTCCTACTATGAGTCACTTCTAGATCATTGGTCCCCTGTGTTTATGCAGTCATCCCAAATACAGTACCTGCAGCATAAATGGATCGTATCTTTTCAAAGAAGGACATTTACTTTCCTGCAAAACTTCAGCCATGTTATTGGTTTTGCATTATTAAAATTGTTGTATAAACTGCACATTGTTCTTCTTTTACTAAGGTAAATAAAAACAAACATCCTGGTAAATTAGTACACCTTATTTACAGTCTAGTACTTGCAGGTTAGAAGAGATTAAAACCCAATTTTCCAAAAAATACATGCCACCCATAATTTGGGTGTGCAATTCATAGGAATAGCTGGGTATGGAGATAGAGAGATAGAGGGGGCTTACTGCACTCACTTTTTAAATGTTAATTTTTTTCATGAGAGCCTTGAAATAATAATTTTATGTTCCAAAGTGGGGAAAAGTAAAAGTAAAAGAAAAACAAAAGAACTCTGGGCAATCAATACTCAGTGGCATAAAGCAGGGGTGGGGTGGGAAGATTGGAGGGGAAAACAAAGCTGAATTTTGAATAATATTTTTTGAAAAATATTAATTGCTCCAGTTCACTCAAACTGAAACTCCTCCCCCTGCCTCCCACAACTGGAGTTGTAGGCACTCTTTTAGATATCATGATGAGCCCCAACCACGGAGAGCAAGATTTTGAACTTGATTTGATATTCTATTGGAAGCCAGTTGTAGTGGACAGGTTTGATGTGCTCACAGCAGCCTGTGTTGCTGAGGAGACATGCTGCAGCACAGTGTACTAGTTTCCTAAGTACTGAAGGTTTCATGCCTCGATATATCACACTGGTATAATCCAGATAAGAGGGGACTAAGTTGTGAATAGGGAAGCCAGATCATCATCTGCCAACATAGCTAACCAGAGATGGTAGAAGAGTTACTTGCAGTTGCTATGTGAGACCTTAGCATCCAGGCACCAGTGAGGAACCTAGATTTAGACTGAATTGACCAATTGTGAGTGTATGCCTCCAACCAATGGAGACTGCGTTGTAGCTGCAAATTCTTTCAGCCAGGTGTTCTTCATCCATGAGCTGATCTCATCCAAGCAGTGGGCCATCTAGGAGTGGTAATAATAATAAATAGTAATAATACATAGCTCTTGTATATCAGCTTTCTTCAGTAAATCACAAAAGCACTTTAACAAAGGAGGCAGTAGGATTATCCCCATTTTCCAGATAAGGAACCTGAAGCACAGAGAGGGGAAGTGACTTGTGCAAAGTCACCCAGGAGGCCTGCGGCAGAATCAAGAATAAAATCCAGGTGGTTCTGAATCCCAGCCCAGTGCTTAGTCCATGAGGCCACACTGCCTAGTGGTATTAGTGTGGTTGTATGTCGTGAAGAATCGGTAGAGCTGTGTTACATCTGCATATTGCTGGCACTTGAGTCTAGGTTGTCTGCCCAGGTCACCTAGCGGCTGGATGTGGACATTTTAAAAGAACCAGAGAACCGATCCTTGTGAGACTCCACAAGTGAGGGGCCTACTGGTGGAAGTGCACTTCCTCATCGCTACTTATTGGATTCATCTGTCCAAGAAAGACTCAGACCATTTTAGCACATAGCCTGTTGTAGAAGGGTAATCTGCTCCCTGTCTCTCTCTAACCAAGCTGCTCGTTGGCCTTTTATCCATGGACCAGGTGAACTACAAGCTATCACCTGATCCTTGGCCTCAAACCCCTCACCTGAGAGACAGTCACAGGTGGGGCTACCCTCAACTCCCTTATAGGGCCATCCCACCATGTGACATAGGTGAACATATGAAGACCGGGAGAGATAAAAATGATGCATATATTAAAAAAAAAAAATCTGGGTATAATTTACCAATACCTGGCTGACTGGATGCTAACCCTGTCAAAGGGGATACATACAGCAGCAAGGAGTGGAATGTACAGAGGATATTCCCCTCTCTTCCCCCCAGCCCTGATTCCCAGCCAGGACTTTGGAATAAAGTAAGAGCTGCTCCAGACAAACCACACGGGCTCAACAGCTAATCCAGTGCGTACTGGGACAGGATTTTGGGAGTTCAGGGTCTGATCCTGTCCCTGCTGAAGTCAATGTGGAAGCTCCATTGATTTCAATGGTGCAGGACAAGACCTTTAGTCCATAATCAGTGGGCTACCCATACAAGGCAGACAATCCGTTAAATACTTCATGGTGGAGTCTCAGTGCTTTGATTCAATTAACTGAAATAAACTGGGACACAAGAGCATTGGGCACACTATACTTACAAAAGAGAGAGAGAAATAATGTATGATCGTGTTCTCTGATACTTTCAAGGAGGCTGATCAGGTTAGAACCAAACAACTCACTAACATTAAAGAAAGAAGACTGGGAGTCTTGTAACGGTTTGCATAAGTAGGAAGGATTAATCATGCTGACAAAAACAGTATTTACCAGAAGCCAGACTTACGACGTTTGAATAACTATAGTCCTGCTATGTGTTTTTCAGCATCCATTTTGAAAGCTTTTTATTCACAATGCAAGCAAGTGCCTCCCAGTACTTACCTGTATTAAAGCAAAATGAGCAATGTACTCTTCTGCTTAGACTGTCACAAACCCCCCAGTAATTCCAAGTAATTTCAGGGCCATAATCTTTACTGGAAAGTTTTTCAGTATATTCAAAAGTGACAGTCTAGGGGCATACATCTCATTGTGGATGCCATTTTCATAAGGGGGAGGAGTGGCAAGCCCACAGCACCTTGAGATGAGACTACCTCATGTCTTCCCCAGAGGCAAACAGGATAATATGTAACCATTATATAGCTGTTCAAGATGTTATACAAATAATCAAAAGCCACGAGATGGGTAGATATGCAGGCTTTACAGATGGAGACTGTTTTTGCCCAAAGCTACACAGCAAGCCTGTAGCAGAGCTGCGACTAGTCTTTTGGAGTTCCGGATTCTAGTGTTCATTGAATTAGACTTGCCATCTCTTAATTAACCAAAACGTTACTGCCTGGCAGTAGTTTAAAACACACAACAAGCACAGACATGGGGGGAACCTGTTACTTTCACAGGGATTTTATTTGATTGTATCCACTTTTAATATTACAAAACTATTGCTAGCTAACTTGATTTTTTGAGAGAGATTTGTGGCCCAAGATTAATTGTGACTAAAGTTCCCATCTGATACTTCCCATCAGTAATTTTAACATTAGAAACAATGCTCAGAGTGGAGAGACAGCGCTAGAGTTAGAGGCAACAACAGTTTTCTGTGGCACTAAGTGGCTGCCGCTTCAAATAATCTTGTGTGTTACATGCCTACGCTTTGACATCAGCCCAGCATGACAGAGATGCAAAACCTCAGAGAAATCGATGCCACCGGTGTACATCAGACAAGCCAGCCATTTCACAGAAGCCTGTGCCTTGACATCAGAGCAGAAGATAAAGGTTGTGAGGTCTGTGCCTCAGCATCAGCCCAACATGACTGATCATGGAACTTCACAGAAACCTGCTCTTTGATGTTATCTCCGCATGTTAAACCTGTACTTATATTTTGCCAGTAACCTCCCAAGGGCCTGTGCTTTGGCCTCTGCCCAGCAAACTAGAGATGGGCAGAGGTTCCAGTACATGGGAGTGTAACTCTCCATCCTCTGCTGAAAACAGCAGAGTTCCCCTCCTCTCCCTTTCCTGAGTAAGCTCAACCATCCTCCTCCTGTATCTTCAATGGCTGATGAATGAGGACTCATCAGGCAGGAGAATATGAAGCGGAAGCAGGAGTAAGGAGTCTGGCTGAGGCCTTTAAAAGGCTCCACCTATTGACGGGAAGGCTTGGAGCAGCAGTTGTCCAAAGCAGTCCATCACTCTCCTTTTTTCTATGGACAGATCTGTCCCCTTGTGTCTTTCCCCTCCCCTCCAGGGGGAAAAGAGGGGCTCTGCCTCCAATTCTCTCCACACTTCAGGGAGACCCATCACCGACTTCCTCTCCCCCAGCCAGAATCCCAGGGAAACAGAACCACTTCAGTCCTGTTCCGCTCCTGGAACTCCACAGAGGAGTGTAGTAGATGGGAGCTGAAAGGATATTCCACAACCACATACACAGCGTGCTTGGGAACATATACTCCTTTCAGATACATTAATGCCTTCATTCCATTCTACTCCCTGTACCATGGCTTATCACACAGTAGGACATAGGTGATACTTCACCACATGGGGTTAACACCCATGACTACATATAGCCAGTGTTGGTAAGCTCCCCTCCTATTCTGATCTGCTTCAACCCCTGGGTTGCAAGTCGACTGTTGCAGAGATGAGGCTCTGTGTATATGTAGTTAGGGGAGTTGCTTTATATTATGAGGGAAGACTACCAAGACACCAAGGATCACGTGACGACCTTTGGGGGGAAAGTTGATGTGCAGAATTAAGCTGCAGCTTTTAAGAGCGTCACAACCTCTTACCCTTTACAAACACGACTCTGCACATGGAAAGGGTTTACAGAGCTGCACATCAGAAACTCGCAGTCAAAATTTAACCAATACTGAGCCCCATCTCTGGGACTGCATTTAAGAGCTTTTAGGGTAATTTCAGGCACCTAATTCTGGCTTCACAACTTAGTGGGTTTCTTTCTTACCTGAAGGAACACAGTGTTCCGAACAGCATTTTTTGAAACATTTGATTGTGATTAAAGATTCAGGTGCTAAGAGTCAATCTGAGATCTTATTCCCTCGTCAATTACTGGAAACAGTATTCACCAACCAGATTAGACTGCAAATGTGGGCTAAAAGCATGTAACAGAAAGTCCATCTGTTGCAACATAGGAGTGGTACTGTATTTTGAACATCGACTGTGGTTTGCACAGACTACATAGCACTCTATTGCCCCATCAAGGTTCTGAAGAGTGAAGACAATTCCACATAATAAATTACACAGCCCAGCAATAAAACGCTGAGTTACATGATTTACATCATGTGACACGCTGCAGCATTTTATGACATGTGTCCTGAATGTCAATGAAGGCATGACATCCTTTTCAGTTATAGTAATATTAACTAGGCTGTGCCCCGGGAAAAAAAATACATCTCATTCCCTTCACTGATGTGCATGACAGGGTACAAAATATTCCGGCTTTATCACTTTTCACAGTAATTTCTACACATTGTATTAAAAAACAGATGAAAAAGTCACCCCCTCTTTCGCTCTTCCCAGAAGTTTTCGAAGGTGACAATTATCACATTCATATCAGTTTAGAGGAGTTGTTTATCTTTTGAAAATTCAGAGTGCTAGTCTGGGGAAAACAAAACTAAAAAAGGGGGAAAAGCCTTATTTAGAAAAATCTATACAATTTTATTCTTCTAAATAAATGTGTATTGCTACAAAAACACAGAATTTCAAGTACAGTACATAATGAGTATTGTTGCCTTCAATAATTTACAGCACACTATTAATCATATACCCAGTCTTCCGTCGAATTCCTACGTGGGTCCAACATGAACCTATCATGTTACAGATGCATTTCTTACAATGGCAATGGATAAGGATGCAGTCTCATGATCTTCTGATGGTGTAATATTATATTAATCACAGCATATTGCATCAATATAGTTTATAAAGGATTATGACCATTGTAACAGCCAACTATACAGTTTTTGAAAAGGTTTTATTTTAAATTAGTCATCCCCGTTGTTTGTCATTCTGAGGAAAACTACTTCAGTCTGTGGCCATGTGCTTAATACTTTTTCCTTGTATAAGAGAAGTCCAATACTAAACTCTAACATGTGTGCACTAGCATTCTAACAGTAAAATAAAGAATCTGAAATAAAACAATTTACAAATCAGATACCTAGTCAAAAGATCTCTCCTCTGCCTCGGGGAGCAAGAAAGTTGAATTACATCAGTATAGGCAAACATCTTTTATATATTCTAATTTTTAAAAAAGTAAAACGGCAGATATTTCTTCTATATCCCCACACCGGCAGTTCACTAAGCGTGAACAAAGCCTGTAACATCAGTAACTGTCTCTATGGTCCTTATCTAATGCCCACCCAAGATTCAGACCCTGATCCTGCAAACATTTATGTACACACTTGACCTCATAAATGCAAATAGTTCCATGAAGGGCCATGCAACTACTCATATGCATAACATTATGTACGTAAGTGTTTTCAGGATTGAGACCTTTGACAAATTCTGTGTATGTGCAACTTAAAAACAACAACTATTGTTCTAGTTTGAGTTCAGTTTATTTCAATGTTGGTATTTCTTTGACAGGGCTCTGTAATACACCCCCACCCACCCCTACCGCCTTGCCTCACCCCCACACATTTTGATAAATTATTTGCTGTGCAATTCTCTTTTTGGTCATCTTTGTTAAGGTCCCCTTCCTTAACTCCTCCATAAAAAGGTAAAGCTGTCATTACTTTTAAAGGCAGTTGCATCCAGCAACCACTACGTTAGTCTGGGGGAAAAGAAGGAGAAACGGCCCAACCATCTTGTATATACACGATGCTAAACCACATCTCTGCTGTACTCATTTTGACGTCACTTTTTCGTAAAAGCTGCAGATGTTTTCTCATTTGATTGTCTTGCTAAGGTTGGAAAATCCAATGCCAACGCACGTCATTAAGACTTTCTCTCCACCCTGGGGCTCCTCACGAGATGGCTTGGTTTCAATTTTGAACATAATCTGGAAGAAGCTTCTCAAATGTCGCAGAAACTCAATTCTGAAAGAGAGAGAGGACAAGTGAGGTTTTTTGTTTGTTTGTTAAGAAAAAGTGTTCAACTATCTTCAACAAATCAGGTACTCATCTGGTTAACACAGTGGTCTTCTCCTGTAAGTAGAGCACAGACTAACGTTCAATGAGATATGCAATGTAGTTGAAGCTGTGCCTGTCCCAGGATCTGAGAGAGACCAGGTGGATGAGGTAATATCTTTTATCGGACCAACTTCTGTTGGTGAGAGAGACAAGCTTTTCGAGCTCTCTGTGGCTTGAAAGCTTCTCTTGCTCACATTCTGGCTACTTGATACAGAGGTAAGAAAATGGGTGTATGGGTTTGAAAAAAAATCTTATTTGTATTACAGCAATGCCAAGATGAAGGCTCCAACTGAGCCTGGCGCTGCAAAAGAAGACGAAAAGACAGTCTTTGCCCTGAAGAGTTAATAGTCTAACTAGACCACACAAAGAGAGGGAGGGGAAACTGACACACAGAGGTGGTACAACCTGACCGTGGTCACACAGCAGGTGAGTGGCAGAATCAGAACAGAATCCAGTTCCCTATCCATTCTGCCCCCCAAAAAATATTTAGTGCTAAACTTTACGGGAATTTCTGAAAAATACTTTTGAAGGTAGCTAAGGAAATGTTTTTTGGGGAATATAGTAAGCAGATTCAAAAGCACATATCTGATCAGTTTTACAAGCTCCCCACTGCTAAAATACACATCTTTAGAATCTAACAGTATTGCATTTAAAAAAAAAAAAAAAAGTATTCAGATTCTGGACCTCTTTTGGAAAAGTGTTTACACCTGAAAATGTATTTTTTCAAGATTACAGGTCTGAAGAGACATCTCTATGGAAGAGAGACAAAACAGATTAAACAAAGCAACTCTAAAGAGACGACAAACTGGAGTGGATATGACAGAAAAAATAATGAATGGTATAAAGACGGTAAATGGGATACGCCTTGAGGATAGTCAATGAAACTGAAAGGCAACAAAATGGAAAATTAATAATTGCTCACTATGCAATGCTTGCTCTCTCTTCTGAAGCTGGTACCAACCACTGTTAGAGAGACAGGATACCAAACTGCTGGTTTAATCCACTGGGACAATTGCTAGGTTCCCAAGAGTCTCTTCTCAGAGAAGCTTAGCCTTTGGAAAGAGGGGACATGTACACCACGCCTGAGCCTTTCTTTAGGTAGCCTAGAAAATGCCACTGTCCTAAGAGGTTTAATACTATATTGATCACACTTTTGACATCAAACTCCTTTTCAGTTCTGTGTCCCCTGATGCTATATTAAGAAATAGTTCCTGACACAGAGGAAGCACGAGAGAGACACCAGCACTGCTGAAGCACTACAAGACCTAAGAACAGGTCCCAAGGCACTTCCCCAATAGTGGGATGGTCCAGAAATGGTGGCAGCACCAGGAGCACACTGGGGGGGAATGGAGGAGACAGAGCAGAGCAGGCCATTCTTCAATACAGAAACCTCTTACAGCAGTGAAAGCGCACAGAATTTGGCAGGACATGGCAGAGAACTGTGGTCTTCCTTTGGGACAGTGTTTAATAATCCACCGCTGTCTTGTCACGTAAGTACGAGGGGTGGAAATCAGGGAAAAGAGGGAGGACGACAGGCTGCCAGCGTCCACACACACTTGCAGTTCCTAATGTATGAAAGCCACCTCCAGGTGCAGCCTAGTCAGACTGCAGTGGGGAGCAGAGTGCAGCATGGTGCGCAGCACTCCACTTCTCCCCGGACTTCAAACGAAAGCCACTGCCTTGAACAAAACACAAAAAGCATTTACAGAAGCAGTGTCTTTTCCCAGAAGGCTGCAAAGTGAAATGAAGTGAGATACATCAATTGTACGTGCACTTAAGTGTTTTATGGGCAAAGCAGCCATAGTTCACTAAATTATCGCTGCCACAAAAGTCATTTCACTGACATTCATTTACACTTCAAGCAGAAAAGTTAGGCCTACTCTACACTTACAAGTTAGCTCGATCTTGTATGTTGCTCAAAGCTGTGAAAAATTCCATGCCCTGAGCACTGTAGCAAGGTCGACCTAACCCGTGGTGTACACCTTTGGAAGAATTCTTTCAACCACCTAGCTACCACCTCTTGGGGAGATGGATTAACTACATCGATGGAAAAACCCCTTCCATCAACTGTAGCAGCTGTAGTGTAGACATACCCTTCGATGCCAAGTGACACGCTGTTCCAAGGCTAGCTAAAGTGGCTTAACCAATTAGAAGTGTTGGCACAAACACGGCTTCTATCCAACTGTTGCCTTCATAAGAAGGCAGCTCTATTACAGATTTTGCTGTCAGATCTTTTCACTCCAGGTTGACTTACTCCCCAACCACACAACTATGATGACGAGAGTCAGTTCAACATTTAAATCAATCAATCAATCGCTCTCCCTCTCCCTATTATATAGATAGATAGATACACACACACAGTTCCCAGGCAGCAGCCAGCCAATTATAGTGTAATGTTCCCTTGTACATATTACGGGGCCATTAGAGAAATCACACCCTCCTATTTTTTGAGACTGTTCTGGTTAAAACATGATGCCAAATCCCAAACAATGAGATGATCTCAGGAAGTGTTGGACAATAAAGCCGGGTGACATTTTTCAGCCAAAGGTTTTTTCCCCCACCGAAAAAAAGAGATTAGGGTCGAATGAAACATTTTGTGAATTTGTGTTGATTTTGTCAAATTGTTTCAGCTGACATTTTGATTAAAAAACTAGAACAATATAAAATTAACAAGGCATGCATTAAATGGATTAAAAACTGGCTAACTGATAGGTCTCATAATGGAACTGTAAACAGGGAAATGTCCGAAGAGACTCTGTTTCCAGTGGGGATTAGTTTTGGACCCAAGCTATTTAATGTTTTTTATCAATGACCAGGATGAAAACAAAATCAGCACTGAAAGTTTGAAGATGACAAATATTGGGGGAGTGGTAAATAATGAAGAGGACAGGTTACTGATTCAGAGCAATCTGGATTGCTTGGTAAACTGGGCACAAGCAAACAATATGCATTTTAATAAGGCTACGTGTATAGGTATACATCTGGGAACAAAGAATGTAGGCCATATTTACAGGATGAGGAACTCTATCCTGGGGAGGAATGACTCTGAAAAAGATTGGGAGGTTGTGGTGGATAATCAGCTGACTGTGAGCTTTCAGTGTGATGCTGTGGCCAAAAGAGCTAATGAGATTCTAGGACGCATAAATGGGGGAATTTCAAGTAGGAGTAGAGAGGTTATTTTACCTCTGTACCGAGCTCTGCTGAGACCACTGATTTAATTCTGTGTCTAGTTCTGGTGCCCGCAATTCAAGAAGGATGCTGATAAATTGGAGAGGGTTCAAAGAAGAGCCACAAGAATGATTTAAGGATTAGAAAACACGCCTTATAGTGACAGACTCAAGGAGCTCAATCTATTTTGCTTAACAAAGAGAAGGTTAAGGGGGGGGGACTTGATTACAGTCTATAGGTACCTACATGGGGAACACCTATTTAATAATGGGCTTTTTGTTGTAACAGAGAAAAGTATAACACAATCCAATGGCTGGAAGTCGAACCTAGACAAACTCAGACTGGAAACAAGGTGTACATTTTTAACAGTGAGAGTAATTAACCATTGGAACAATTTAGCAAGGGTCGTGGTGGATTTTCCATGGGTGACAACTTTTAAATAACTGAGCCAGGGGTTAGGGGTCTATTACAAGAGTGGGTAGGTGAGGTTCTGTGGTCTGCAATGTACAGTAGGTCAGACTAGGTGACCATGATGGCCCCTTCTGGCTTTAAAGTCTATGAATCCTCCCCAGAGTGCATGATAAATTCCCCTTTCCTTTTCCCAACAGCCATTTCTGGCAGGAATTAAGGCTTCCCTTTCCTTCCCTCCTTTTGGTCTCCTGAGCTGTTTCACTGTGTGCTGTGGTTGTTACCTCCTCCCCATGATACAACTGGATGCAGAGTAGTGTATGCTAAATTGTGAAAACACCCTAACCTCATGTGACCTGGGATTCTCACTACTGCACACAACTGAATCCATGGTACGGCAGCAGCAGTGCCCCACTTCGGATTTTAAAGTTGTCTCGGCAGGGAAAGGCTCCTAGACTCTCTGGAATATGAATGTGGAGGAAGGATCTATGCCAATGTATCTTTTCTTCAGCCCGTGTCAGTAACTGAGCCAGAGGTGGCGTGCCTGGCATATGAGCACCTCTCCCCTCCAGTTAACCTGGTAGAGTCTCCTTCACATGGGGTCGGGACCTATTCCAAGGTATTGTTCCCACTCCCAACACCATAATCCACCAGCTGCACTGCGCTAGACAAGGGAAGTCAATTCTGGGTACATCATTTATATCTTTTATCATTTTTCAGTGTGAAGGTGCTAAATGCAAGATGTTACTAACATAGCAGCAATCAGAGGGAAGGGGAGGTGTGACTTGGGGAAATGGAGTGGAACTCAATAGCATTTTGCTTCTCATCATTATTTTTTAAAATGTCTCATGCATCTATGCTCAGTAACTGTGGAGACTGATTTCTCAACCCTTAGATGGTAGCAGCACAGAAGTTGCAGACAGAAAAAAGCTTACATGATCTCACATGAAACATGCTGAACTTGATAGTAACCCTCCTCCACTGCCAAACCTCTCCACCCTGCACTACCGTTACAAGAATGTCAACAACTAAAGTAGCTGAAATCAGTTCACTTAAAAATTAATGCGTTACAAACTTTGTGGTTTAAAACTGTAAGACATCAGATTATTACACTCTAAGATGTTGGATAATATTACCGAACACTAAGTAGATACTCACCTTGTGATGGTCTACTTCACCCCTTCCATAAAGATAATCCTCCCTCGAAATTGCTCCCCTCGAAATCCATACAAACCCCCTTCCACTCAACTCTGGTGGATCTGTTGGTTTCTGAGGTATCAGGGTTTGGTAGCAGTTATGCAATTTGTAGCTCTCATGTGATGGCACCATCATTCTTCAGTTATCACAGTACTGTACCTTTCACGTATACAGCACCGGTACCATGATAACCGAAAAAGGACAGTTCATGTTCTAATTGTTTGATATCATCCCCACACACGCACCTCTCTCCCCTTTCCTGTAAAGGGGCACAGTTTGATCAATTCAATCTCTGGTAACTGCTTTGGTCTAGTCAATTGTTCATCAGCCAGCTATGGTAACAGGAAAGCAACATGCCTTTTGCCCGTCTGTGTCCCAACCAACAATGGGGGAAACACAGCACTTCTCTCTCTTCAGACTGGTAACTGCCACAGACCTTGAAAAACTGTTAGAAAAAAAGGGCCAAAGCAAAAATAAAATGCAATCCATACAGTTCTAAGATTCCAGGGTCCTAAGTGTCTCAATGGGATACACCCTTGAGCTTTGACACACATGCCATGAGCTGGATACAATCTTGGTGTGAGTCAGCCATTCAGAATACATTCCATTATGTGCACAACTACAACAGAGGTCATTAGGCAAAACAAGACAGTTTATCCTAGGAAACAAAAATGTAATTGACGTGTATACAATCCAAGACCAAGAACCAACAACAAACTGGTCTCTGAAAGTTTAATTGCCCTTGGAATCAGAGGGAAAATAAGGAAGTCTTCTTCCAGTGTGTAAAAATAAACACTAGATAACTTATGATGTGCTGATCATAAAATGATCAGCACAAGTACGTCTGTTCATAGCCACAAATGAAGTGTTCTGCACAAAAATACCTGTTATTCTATTAATTTCAAATTAAACAACATTTGGTATTTACGTTAAAGAGAACAACTTACGTGTACGGAGACAGAGGTCCTAGTAGGACTTTGGAAACATCCTGCTGTCCAAGGGTCATGAGGAGCAGAACTAGGCTCTGGTTTGTTGAATCCACACAGCCTCCCTGTAAACACAAACATTTTAATTATTAATCTTTATACAAACCAGAAAATAGGAAAAAAGATGAAGGAATGAATGTTTACTTAAAACACAGAACTATCACAGCTCTCACATTTCAAGGGTCAAAAGATAAAATCCAGATTTTGTAATAGTAACTAACTTCACAGGGCATATTTGGAAAGGGACTTGAGTTTAAAACCATAGTAAGGAAATTATTTTTCTAACCCTATTGATTATGAAAACCCAGGGAATCTCTAAAATTTAACAAACAACGTAAATAGAGGGAAAATATATTTGTTTTGCATTTCGCTCATTTTGGTCAAGTGAAAATAGACTAGTCTCTTTCAGGTTCATGTAACAGATTACTGAAATGCTTGTGTTATAGCTCTTTAGGTAAATGTTTAAAATGGGACACAACCTGAAAGCTATTCAACTTCAAAAAAGTTAGTTAAAAGTAGCTTCAGGGATTACATCTACCTAACCCCTGGCTGCCAATTATTGTGGTTGTGCAGACACATTTTCCTCTTTTCAAAGAACATTTCTCTCCCCCCGGTGTTGTCATTGTGTGGATTTTTCACATAGCAAGTAATGCAGGCTATGTGGAACAACACAAAGTGCTATCAAATGCACAAAACAAAAGCCTTGTGGGAAAATAATATTTTTCTCCCAGGCTCACCCTCTCAAATTACACCCTTGCAGCTTTTCTTAGGGCAAAGATAGGGGAGTGCGCTGTTTTGAGTGAAGCTCAATGCCTTTATATTGAATTATTGGCTGAGTATTCAGCATATGAATCTACAGCATCGTCCAAGGTTATGTCTGTGAGAACAGCTGAGCAGTACACAACCCCTAGAGTTCCTCTGGCTTTTGAAAGTCCGTTGTTCTCGCTATTCCTTGGGCTTGTTGCAACTTGACCTGGCTAGGGATGTAGGCAAGAGTGTGGAATCTCCATTCAATTTAGAGCAGAAGATATCTGCAAACAACTGGACACGGCAGTTGCTCCCCTGGCTTTCTTCTTCAAAGAGCAGACATAGTTTAGAGAAATATTTGGATATTTTGAACAAAAGTAGGTCAAGGAGGGCATTTATGACTCTGTTTTCAAACTATGAAGATAGCCTGTTTGGGAGGGAGGAGTTTCGCTTATGAAGGTCTAGCTAAATTGAAGATCTACCACACTACTTACTTTCTGGTAACTTGTTCAGATACCTGAGAAATAAAGGTCTAGCCCCATTTCTGGCTCTCATGCCTACACTGGCTCAAAAGCAAGAATACTTACTATGTAGTGAAAATGTTTCTATTATAGAGGGGTTGCTCTATTTGCCTGGTTGACTGCTAAAACCATTATAGAATCATAGAATATCAGGATTGGAAGGGACCTTAGGAGGTCATCTAGTCCAACCCCCTGCTCAAAGCAGGAGCAATCCCCAATTTTTGCCCCAAATCCCTAAATGGCCCCCTCAAGGATTGAACTCACAACCCTGGGTTTAGCAGGCCAATGCTCAAGCCACTGAGCTATCCCTCTCCCCCCCATTATATGAAAGAGACTCCTTATGACCTAAATGAAACAATGCATTTCTAACCCTTGTTAGTTTATTTTTGTATAATGTTGCAGGGATTGTGACTTTAAAGTTGTAACTGATTCTGGGGCTAGGCTGAACTTGTGTTTTTTGTTTTTGTATTTTTAAAGAACTTGTATTAATTTTATTGAGTTGTGTTGATTTTAAAACTCGTATTTATCTTATATGTATTGTACTGTGTGTGCTACGTTCTAAGGCTAAGAGGCTATATTAATATAATTGAACTTTATATTTGTCTCCCGTATCTTTCAGATACTATAAACAAAAGTAAAAATGTTTCAGACAGCAGTGTCAATTTGACATTGACACTGCCTCTTTAACATCCAAACAAAAAATTGATTGGACATTTTGAGAGAGTCTTTAAAGGCTTGGATTTACAAACTGTGTTTTGTTTATTATTAATAAATAAAAACAACAATAATAATTAAATAACCTAAATAGTTCCCAAGCTAGTTAATAGTATCCCTTTAATCAAGACAGTCTAGATGGCTTGGAAACAATTGCAGCCTTTAAACATTACTTAGAAAAACTCTTTCTTTTGATAATTAAAAAGCAGGGAGCATGGTTCTGGATACACACCAAACCAAATTACACAGTAAAACCCCATTTATCCTAATCTCACATGTCCTCCTAGCATGAGCAGTTTATCCAGAAATTGCAAACTGACTGTTCATCCCTTACTTTTAGATGGCCCTGAAATGTTTCTGATAAACAGGGTTGAGCTATAATGAATACATTGCAACAAGCCATTCCTGCAGCTTTCTGCATTTGAGCAAGGGGATACATTTTATCTTCTTGCTTAGTTGGAAGAGAGACTAGCTTTTTTATTACCAAATAAAGTTAGTCAAACACATGCAAGAGAAAAATCTGGCATAAAATTAAATTTGGACTCTCTCATAGACAGCCTGATCGAAAACTCACATCGATCAGTGGATGGACTCCTGACTTCAGCAAGTTTTGGATCAGATCCTTAATAGGCTCTTCAAAATGTTTTTTTGAGCAAACCAAATGAACCATTTCAAAAACTTGTACATGCAATTACACACTAGAGCTATTACTGTTCAGTCACACGGCAAGCAACATCTGCTCCTTTTATTTTATTTTTCTAAGAAAGTATTTTACCACTACTATCCAAACAATTAAAAATACCCAAAGTTGAAAACAGTAATGAATGGGATGACTTCAGTGCTGAATTGGCTTAGTCAAGATGACAGGGTGGAAAGAAGGACCCTTACAAACCTTTAGGGAAAAGAGTTACTAAAAGTTTATTGTTCAACAACATTGTACCAGCTCTACCCCACAGAGGGAGGACATGGCTGTGGAGGAAGAAGCAAGATGCAGTACCACAGAGGGCTGCACACATCAGCACAGAGGCCTTGATTTGGATTCTGTACTGAAAGGAATGCAAAGAAAGCGGGACACTGGGACAACGTGCTCATGGATAGCTGTTCAATTTGGAGATTTTGAGGGTGTAACTTCATTCCTACACTACTCCTTCCATTAACTCTCCTTCTAACCCCCGCCCCCCAAGTTCTGCTGACATTACTTATTCCTCTGCCCTATACTTGGGGTGCTGAACCTCCCACAGCTAGCTGGGCATTGTTGGACTTTTGGGCACTTGAGTGTGTGTGTGTGTGTGTGTGTCAAGAAAACTGCACACTGACCCTTCCAAAATGGCTTTGTAAGGAGCTCTGAAATTGCCCTGCACTGACCCTGGTAGTTTGTGATTGCAAGTCTTACATCAGCATTTACAACTAATTTGAATGTGAATTTGAATGTGAAATGGAGAAACAATGAAATGATTCTCCTTTCACTTCAGAGTTTACAGCCCAACTCCTCTATCCACATTATCTTTTGCCTGTGAATGATTTCTTAAAACAGTGAACCTTTCTGACCTTAACTTCACTGACTTCTGTCCAACCCCGGCTGACCAATGCACACAGTTTTGTTTATTGGTAACTTTTTAAAGTGCAGTTATTCAGCCTGGAGAGTACAAAGGTAACACGAAACAGAAAAAAGGCCAAGTGCCTGAAGTTCAATTATTGCAGTTACAGAATGGTAGAGAAATAACAAAGTGCAGGCTGGATGACTAAAAGTTTAAAGAGTACATGGCATTTGTCTCACACCATTTATTTTCAAATAATTGCCAGATGTTCTATCTACATTTGATTGACTATCGTTATTTAAGCTTTTTTTTAAAAATTAGTCTATTCACCAACAACTTGATTGTTAGTCACCAATGAGAATCATCTAAGTGGTATAGCTAGGAAAACAATTAGTCAAAAGTCATGTAGTTTTTCTCTTGTTAAATGTACAAGCAGGGTTGGCCATCTTTACTAAATAGATACCTGATCCACAGACACAGAAAAAACTCAGACTTTCCCCCTCAACTGGTTCAACTCATAGCTGCGTACAAGAGCTTCTTAGACAGAACAAGATGGTGTATTATCTCCCCATTAACATTTGCTTTAGAAACAATCTGTGCAGCAGAAGAGGGCTTCAATACAGCATGAGCCTTAGATAACTGTTGGGATATATATTTTGGAGGGCACGTGGGAGTGTATATTTGAGGCTCTTTTCCTCAGCACATTCCTCTTCTTCTCCATAGAGGATGCTGTTTGCCATCTACATACTTGTTGCTATAGCTATGCTCAACATGGGAACATGTCTTCCGATGGTTGATTTTTCTACCTTGACTGGCTGATGGAACTTTATGCCACGCTCCTACACTTCAATGGTCATAACTACTCTAGCTCCCCTCTTTAATCACTGGAATATGGATCTACGTTCAAGAGATCTTTTCTGTTGAAAATTTCAGATTAAATCCAAACTCTCCCCAAAATAACAGGGAAAGCGATAAGATCACTACTAAAGGCCACCAAGATTATTGTTGCTCATTATTTGTATTATGGTACCACTTAAAGCCTCAACTTAAATAAGGGCCCCATTGTACTACAGGCCGGATAGACACAGTGAGTGAGCGTTCCTGTGCCGAAGAGCTTACAAACTATATAGACAAGATGGACAAAGGATGGGAGGGGAAAGAAGCACAGGGAGGCGAAATGATCTGCCTGCACCACAAAGGCAGCCAGTGGCAAAGCTGGCTTAGAACCTCACCCTCCTGAGTCCCAATCCAGTGCCCTATCTACTGATGAAACGTCCACCATTTTAAGACCCCCAAACAAGCAGGGGAAAAGCAGCGGTCAGGAGTACTGTCTATTGATGACACTTTTAAATGATTATTCCCATGAAGTACGATGTCCAATGGTGCTACCGTCACAGAAAACACCAATCTATGTCCCTTGGAAGGCTTGCAAGCTAGTGTGGGCAGAGTTTGATATTTTTTTAAAACAGCTTCTGAAAAGTGCTTGAGTCTAGAAGCTCGGTTCAACCCTAATCAAGCAGGATCCGCCCATTGGGGGAAGAGAGGAAAGAAGTGTTCCCTCAGAAGAGGGGAGAGTGTTTGCACTGCTGCCTTTCCCGAGTGTGGGCAGCTTTAGCGTGTAGCTGGGGCTCCATAAGAATCCTGCCAGCCCCAGGTGGGTGAGAAGGCATTCACTCAGTGTGCTGCCCATCAGGTACCAACCACTCCTTGGACTGAGCTGGCCGAGGGCCCCCAGAGAAGGGCTGTGCCACTGGAGCCCCTCTTATAGCAGGCTTTCTGCCACCATCCCTGGGTTACGGAGGCCCAGGCCAGAGTAACCCAGGGATGAATCTTGCCCTGGGTCAGTACCTGGTCTCAAAAGATTCCCTAGAACTGTGCCCCATCCACACTGGTGGCATAACAAAGTTACAAAACAGAATTTTAAAGCTGCTTTAGCTAACAGCCCCATAGCTTAGACCAGGCCAGAATTACTTCACCCACCGCTCACATCAGCCCACTAATGGGTAAAATGACAAAGGGGTCACCTGACCCACCAACAGTCCCCATTCTTCTCTCAAACATGGCTTTGCACCTCACACCAGTGCCACCACACACACCCCTGATCTGCGGCTCTGTTCTGAGAACCTCACTACCTTCCTGCTCTGCCTTATGGCATTGCCTCTTTCTTAAAACTTAGCTGATTGCCGGCATTGCCATTAGAACATATGATCTTCGGGCCAGCCCCGGTCTTATTTGGCAAGGTACTTGGTACATTCTTGGGAGCTTAACAAAAAAAAGGGTGTAATGATTAACAGAGCAGTCTCCCTAGTGGCTGGATAACATACAGTTTTAATTTACACAGCGCCTGGCGGTTTTATTGCTTTTTAAGTAAAAAATAGCCACTGCTGCTGGGAAGCCATGTGGAAATAAGGGTTTGATAGGAAATTGGATTTCTGATTCTTCCTATCATCTGAAGGGTTCTAGGGTGTTTCCATGGAGCAGCAGACTCAGAGTGGAGTTTTTAATAATTTAAACAGAGGAGTAAGATTTTCAATTCAGCTTTTGTAAATAAAGTGCTGGAAGTGGCTGTTGCTGTAGGCAATTGCTACTGGAGGCATATAGCAGCAGGCTGTGATTCTAACCTCCCCCTCCCCCCAACACATTTACAAAGGGACAAGCTTTCAAATATGAATGGCCTTCGCTGCACTCTCAAAAATATGTGCACTCAGATCAGTATGTTGTAGGCTAGCACCCAGTTTGTGCACTCAGTAGAAACATGCCAATACTGTAACAGTGTCTGGTAGCCCAATGACTGCCTGGCTCATAATATCCCTCACAAGACCTTCACTGTCTGGAGATAGAGACTGCATACTCCCCCTTGCATCTCAGCCATTAGGAATAAAGTAGAGTAACTACTTGAGAGTTCCGAGACCTGATTCAATGGAGTGGACGGGCAAGCAGACTCAGACATGCCCCCATACAAATGAAGTCCAATCTTCCGCATTTCTGGCATGGGTTCTGAGCCTCTAGCCAACACTGTTTAATACTACTGATAACTGCCCATGCTAGGTAAGTGTGAAAAATCAATTATTCCTCCTCTCCCCAGCTATCTGTTAATATATTGAGCTCTCAGATATGTGCTAGGTACCTCACAGAAACAGGGACAAGAAATATCATTTTTGATGCACTGGAGGGGGATAAGGTGAAGAACCAGAAGACTGAAGCAGAAGAGTTTGTGAGAGGAAAGCCAAGAAATGATAGGGGAGCTGATGAGAGATTTACCGTAGGCATGGATTTAAAGGACCAGATTTTTTAAAACACTGTGGAAAAGCAATAATGGGATTAAATTGCTGTCTGGATTTGAAGGGAGGAGTCACGGATGACTCGAATACAGGTCTAGGTGATAAGGGTAACAGTGGTGCAATCAATAGCATACAATACTGAGTGATTTCCTCATTATGCACTAGCCAGAGATTAAGTCTGCAAGTTTTACAGTTCAGTCATATGAAGAAAACAGTTAAGGTATTATGTTAAAACTGAAAAAAGTAAACTTTGCCCATTTGCCTAACTCCTGTGGATGAACAGATTTTTCACAAATTTAAACAACCCCCCCAAAAAACCTTTTAGCTGAGCTCAAGTATGGAAGATTTCAGCCCAAAAGGAGATATTTGAGAAAGTTATAAGCAAGTGAAAAATTGAAATTTATAGCAGAAGATGAGTTGCAATATATTCAAGAAACAGTTTACTGAGTTATAATCATAGCAACTATACTTTAATCTAATCTGGCAGCACTCACAGTGCTATGTCCAATGAAATTAAATTTTCAGCACTAAATACAATCTGTACATGAGTGCCTCATAAGAGCTGGCTACATTTTGTCAACACCAGTAGTTTCTTCTCTCATTTCAGAGTGCATTTGAAGTACTTACAGTGGATACGCACTCTTTGTTAATCAGAAACTATAAATAAGATGGCAATTGCTGAATCATTTGCAAGACTGAAAGCCTATTATCCACATGAGAATACAGCACAATTGAACAGTAGTCATTTAAAATCAGTTTAAACACAATTTTTTTTCTAGAGTTAATACAAAAAAATATGCTTGTGGTAGATTGCCGTACACACAATTTACCTACTCAAATGCCGCCTTGGCTACTTTCTAATACATGATTCTACCCCCTACACGTACCAAACGAGAGGTTCTGTAAACTCATTTCCTCTCCCCAAAAACCATATTGACTAAAGCAGATAGTGATAAGATATTATCTTACTTTAGGCAGATATAACAGAATTCCTCCTTTATTTTGTATAGAGGATGGATACCAGGGAAAGCACTATCTTTCCCTCAGCCTTTCAACTCTAACCGAAAAAGAGCACACTAAGAGGGCTATCCTCTCTAAAACAGCGATTTCCTTTCTAGTACCATGCGCAAAAAAAAGAGAGAGAGAGAGCAAGATACAGTATCTGCCCCTTATGATCCAGACACTCAAAACCATTCATACACAAAATGCTCTGGATGACTAAGAAGATGCTGCCGTACAGTGCACAAGCCAATTCTGACGACAGGTGTGCAATGCCATTTATTACACTGGTGAAGCATCACTGAACTAGTGACTAGAACCGAGATCTAGAGCAGGGATTCTCAACCTCTCTCTTTCTGAAGCCGTCCCCCCTACCCCCATGCTATAAAAATGCCAGGACCCCGCAGAGAGGGGGCAGGCCCTCAGGGTTTCAGCTGGAAGCTGCTCGGGGTTTCAGCCATGGGGTGGGAGCAGGGGGTTTGAGGCGCTGACCTTTCTGGCCTGGGCCGCAACCAGTCTAATGCTGGCCCTGCTTTGTAGCCCCCCTGAAACCAGCTTGTGGCCCCCAGTTGAGAACCGCTGATCTAGATATTCCAAATGAGGCTTTCATGTACATCCTTCCACTCCTCCCCTTCACTCCCTTCACTTATTTTGCTGATAACCACAAATCAGACCCATCATTCAGACAGTGTCTAATGAGACTACTGCATAGAGGCCACTATAAACACATTATACATGCTGTATCTTCTTCTTCTTACCTTGGCCCCAAGAGGCTGAGGGAGCCAGATGCCCAGTGCTTCCAATCCAACTGGAGAGAGGAAGCCCTGACACTGCTGTTCCCCCCAGCTGGAAGACGTGCACTAGGCCATCAACCCAATGGCCCTGAAGTCCTCTTTCAGTCTGACATAGCTAGGTCTCAAAAGGATCACACTAAGTGCTTTCTAGGCTTTTTTCAAACAGGTTCCCTGAGCACAAGAAGGGAAAACATGAATCCCCACACAAAGCAGTCCAGGGAGGCTTTCTGCTGTGCCTGATATGACTCCAGTTTTGTGCAGTAAGGGAGCATCTCAGCTGTCATCCTTTGGCCTAATCACTGTGGTTATTTTGGGCAAGTTGACTCAACTGCTAAGCAACCAATTTTTAAAAAAAAGCAAAATGTGGATGGATTTTCAAATACAGCATGTAGTAGTTCTACTGCGATGCACATTACAACTCTCCTGTATCTCCAGTAACATTTCACACTTGAAAGACTTTTTGTTTGTTTGTTTCTGGGCACTGACCCTGCAGCAATCTCATTCTCTTATTAAAAAGAATGATTACATTTGCTCAAGTGAAAAAGCTCAAGACAACACAACACAGACAAAGAGCTTCTTACAGCCAGTCCAATGAAAGCGACCCAGTTGGTTTTGGACAGAGGTGGAGAGTACTTAGGGCCCTGCAGTCAGAAAGTTTTGTCCTCCAAATGACTCAGGGTGGTACACATTCTATGTGGGACATCTCACAGTGTAGTCAATATTGTGGCAAGTCATTTACTTTTAATAGTGTCCACCACTGGGTGAGGAGAACAAGATCCACTAACAACGTTCACCACACATTAAGACAGCGACTGTCACAGGTCACTTCTTTGGCTGGAGTCAAAGCAGGCAGCTCTATATCTGATTACCAACTACCTGAATCAGCCACTGTCCCATGTTTATGTACACCAACATATACAAAGATGGCTGCCTCAATAAATCCAGGGGGAGACAATGGCTGTCTGAATGCAGTTTAATATACTTTCTATATTAAATAAGCTTATTATACTAGAAAAATAAAACCCTCAATTTGTGTTTTAAAAGAGCAGTAAACTAGTACTTGAGGCCCAACAAAAGGCTAGACGTGACAGAAACATGCTTCAAATGAAAGCGACTCCCCTTGCACACTACCTTTCCTCCAGCTACAGGACAGCGAAAGAGAGAATAGTTTGGCTACTTACTCTGTAAATCTCCTCAAGCAGCAGCTTTGCACAGTTCAGGCCGAGTTCTTCTGGGAGTACAGCAGTTCCCTGGCCCTGGGGATTAGATGCCAGTTCAGCACCCAGAAAAGTGCCATTGGTGGTTTCTGCGACAAGGGACAGGCCAAAACCTGGAGACCTGAAAGATAATGACAGAACTGAAAGGTGTATTTGATTACAGTATGTGAAGAGCTAAAAGGAAGAAACTAGTTCATTCTAACCTTCTCATACAGGTCTCCAACAGTGCTTTCTGCTAGGAGGCTACTTGACTTGCACGAATAATTGGTTACTCTAACAGCATTTCAGGATTAAACCAAGCCAAAAGCTGTCTGCTATTATGCTGGTTATATCTCTGCCATTCCCAAGCCTAAGATTAATAGTCTTTATATGTTCGTTTCATCTCTCTGATTACTGTTGCTTCCACCTCATTTGCAATCAAAAACAAAACAAACATTCCCTAAGGAGCCAAACTCTCTTTGGAAGGCTGCTTCTGGATTTGGCAAGATCAGAATACAAATGTGGCACCGGATGCAAGTAATTAATGCTTTACTCCTGTATTATTCACCAGCTCTCCTTGATTGTTTCCACTTTAAGCCAACAGGCCAAAGCATCAAGCCCAGAATAATGCCAATACACAATGCTACCTTATTTTACTGCAGGTGTGACAGTGGGGTCTGTCTTACCAGAAAGCCTGAAGAAGAGCTCTCTGTGGCTCAAAAGCCTGTCCCTGTCACCAGCAGAAACTGATCCAATAAAAAATATTACCCCACCCAACTTGTCTCAGAAATCCAGAGATAGCTGAGCACAGTTTACTGAGAAGACCAAACAATACCCTTTGTCTTTATTCATACAGTTGTCTCATTTTAAGCTTTAGAAGAAAATTGGCAATTGGCTGTTAAAATAGAGTTAGCTTAACTCTCCTCAAGGTGTAAGTCTTCCTACAACACATGAACTAGGGCAAGTGCCACTGGATTCCCTCTCCACTACTCAGGCCTTTTCATCAGAATGGTCTAAATCTAAATTATTTATTACTGACTTAACAGCAAGGAACGCCTCCATACCGAACACAGAGCACGAGAGCTATGCAGCCAAACTACACAGTGTGCACCCCCTCAAGGCGTCTAATGCCCCCGAGGTTTATGATGGCTCCTGAATGCCTGATAAGATCTAGTTCTGCTGGGATAAGAAAGCACCCATGACTGCTATAGGACAGTCAAAATATGTAGTTCGTTCACAAAAACGGCACGAAGGATGATTTTGCACCCAGAACTCCCAGGGCTCAGAATGATGGCAAGAAGTTATTGTTTCAGAAGAAAGTGCATGATCTACAACAAACGCCCCATACGTGATCACGACAGAGAATTCTAGCAGCAAAACTCACAAAAAGTGCATTGCAGGGGTCGGCAACCTTTCAGAAGTGGTGTGCCGAGTCTTCATTTATTCACTGTAATTTAAGGTTTCACGTGCCAGTAATACATTTTAACTTTTTAGAAGGTCTCTTCCTGTAAGTCTATAATATATAACTAAGCTATTGTTGCATGTAAAGTAAATAAGGTTTTTAAAATGTTTAAGAAGCTTCATTTCCAATTAAATTAAAATGCAGAGCCCCCTGGAACGGTGGACAGGACCCGGGCAGAGTGAGTGCCACTGAAAATCAGCTTGCGTGCCGCCTTTGGCACTTGTGCCATAGGTTGCCTACCCCTGGTCTAGACCAGTGTTTCTCAACTGCTGGGTTGCAACTTTAGGGGTGGAGAGGTGTCATGAAGGGCAATCTGGGGGGTCAGGAGGCATTGAAATTTGTATTGCAACCTCAAGCAAAGACAATCTCGATCCCTCACTCCTTGCACACCCTTCCCCTGGAAGGTCAAGTATTCTCTGTCAATTACTTGAAATACACATGCAAATATATTATATACACTTGCTGTCACTGATATATTTACTATAAAAGTAAGAGGGTCGTGAAAATATTTTCCTTTGAATAAGGGATCACCAATCTGAAAAGGCTGAGAAATGCCGATGTAGATGAATGCACAGCCACCTGACATCACCGATAGCAACTTAAGAATCCCAAAGTCTATGCGTTCACACAGAGTGACAAATGAAGCAGCATTCTCTGCCACTGACCAGCATATTCATAGTTTTTATTCTCCTCAGAGTTTGGAGAGAGTTTTCTGTATCACTTTAAGGGCTTGAAAAGGAGAACTTTTGCCTTGCTCTCTGTTTCTAACGGCTCACATATGACAAGCAAGATGAACTCACAAGCTACAAGTCTCCAATTGCTAATTCACTAGTCACAAGACTGAAAGCTCATGAACACATAGACACAAAAAAGAACTTGTGCTACAGCATCTCACATATGAGAGACAAAAATCAAAGCCTGTCTCCTTCACCATGAATGCAATTTGCTTTAAACGGTTATCTCAAAAGAAGATCTTGAGGGTGAGAGGTATGGAAACAGGTAAATGATCACTCAAAGGAGGGATACAACAAGACAAATCAAATGACTAACAGTTTAATCTTTTCTGAATTCAGTTTGAGTAAATTACATGCCATTCAATCCTAATTGCTGCTGACAATTAGGCCACAGCCTGGCACGATTTCTCAGTGGCAATCTCTGCTCAAGAGAGGCCCCGGTATGGAGACTGGCTGGCAAAGGGTCAGGGAGGAAAGGGTTCTCTGGTGTGAATGGGAGTTCAGTTTTAATTGTCTGTCTGGGGTGTGAGGGAAGGAGGAGAGGTTACATTTGAACTTCCTTCAACTACAGGAGTCAATTGGGAAACTCAAATTCCTCCTACAGTTAAATAATCCACGTTTCCACCTTTCATTTGCTCCTGCTCCCACACCCGACCTCTGCATTTTACACCCGGGATTTTTGACATACCTCCTTAGCCCCCTATTTCACCTCACTCATCTTCTTAGCTACTCACTCCCCTCTTTCCCTTCCCTCCTTCCCCCACCCATGTTAGGGGACTGTTCTTTGGCAGGACCCTTCATTTACTTCTTCCTGTCAGAGGCCCTGCATCACCCTAGTAATCCCTTCAATTGAGAAGGGCAAGGTGCGGCTCCCTCAAGAACTCGTGGAGGATTCCGGCGGCCGCAGCACAGAGGACAGGTCCCTAAAGAGCACAATGAGGTACTGCCAGCCCCTGCTGACCCAAAGAGCCAAGCAGTAAAGTCAGCCCCACTCTACCAAGCACTGCTGCTGAACCACTATTGCAGCTTCTCCACCCCAGCCCCCCAGGAGAAAGCACTTGTATTGCTTTCTCCCCACCCACAACCCCACACATGGCACGCCCCAGGAGCAGGCCATGTCGAGTTAAACGGAGGCACTCTTGGCCAGTTGAATACAGCTCATTACAGCTACAAAGCAAGTGCTACACACTGAAGCTGCACAAATATATTCTCTGGTTGTTGCTCGTTAGGTAGCTTACGCAGGATACCACTCTGCTCCTAATTCTCTCCACCCAGTCAAATGGGGAAGGTCCATTTCTTTCTACGGCAGCTTACTTGCCAGCACTGCTGCAGAACAGCATCACCTGTCCTAGATCCTCCCAAAAGGGAGTTTCAAGAGTGTGTGGAAAGCACAAGGAATTGCACAACAGTAGTGATCCCACCCATATCTAACCACCTGTGTTTGCAGAGCGATGTGGGAAGTATATTAAGACATGTCCTTTCTTCTTGCCCTCCTAGTTGGAACAGAGACAGAAAGGGCATCTGGAAAGTAAGACGGGAACAATGCCAAAGGACGTCATTTCTTGGTGGCTAGCAACCTCAACAATGCTCTGTTAGTAAACATGCTCTCTAGCTTTCATAATTAGCAAAACCTGCACATAGTGATAATGGATTTGGCTCACAGAAACGAAGATCTAATTCCTCCTGTAGCTGAAAAGGGCATCTGCTACCATTTGAATTGATGAACTTTCTGGTGCAAGTCCCCAGACATATAAACAGAGGAATACAACTCAGGATTTCTCGCTCCCGTTTTCAGAGGTGCTTTAGGGGTTGTGAAAGATGCTAAGATGATGGATTTCCTGAAGATGCTGGCATAGAGGAAGAGACTCCGCAATCCTTTTAACCTTGGAAGTCAAAATCTAGGATGGTGCACATGTGCTTGATTAGTCATTTCTAATCCTATTTATCCACAAGACAAGGACAATGCTGGAAATGACAGGGCAGGCTTCCATATGCTACCTTACTAATTTGTGCCAACCAAGAGCAAGGAACCAATTGTAGGAATGAGGGGAGTTCAGTCTCCAGGTCCATTAAGTCCTTAACCCTTCTCTGCAAAGGCTGCCAACCCAGGTGCCAAATGCCATATATTTTACAATGCCGACCTGTCTAAAAGGACTTTGTCTTAGTTCACTCCTTTTTACCACTTTGCTGTCAGGTAAAATCATGCCCCAGAAGTGAAAGGGTTCATAACCGTGATTTACTGTTAATACCTTGAGCCACAATACCTAGTCTCCAGGAGTGTTAAGTGAAGTGTGGTGGAATGACAGAAAAGATCATAGTTTCTAAGAAACTGTCTGAAACAAGCAATCATTTCACATAAAGTAGCTTATAGGCAACAACTATTCTGTGCAGATCTTTAGACTTGCAAGCATAACCAGCTACAGGGTAACACTTTCCAAATCACTTAAATTTCATTTTCAGAGGTGATTTAGCAGCCTAACTCATTAGAAGCACCTTGTTAGATGCTTTTGAATTTTTATCCATAATCTAACGTAAAGAGCTTTGAGCTGTTCTGACTCAAAGGCACCGTAAGTACAAAGGACTTCACTTTTCAGCTGCTGAGCCCTTGGCAGTTCCCAACGGCTATGACTGGAGTTGTGTATATTCAACATTTCTGAAAATCCAAAGCAAAGTATTTGATTTACATTCAGTTTACATGTACAAGGTGCCAAACGAGGGGTAAAATGCACCCAGCAAGTTAGGCACTTATATGGCCCTTATCACCACAATATCTAAGTGCTTCAGAACCATTTATGGATTTTATCCTCAACACCCTTATGAACTAGGGAAGTATTACGCCCATTTTACAGGTGGGGAACTGAGGCACAGACTGGATTAAATGACTTGCCCAAGGTCACACAGGGTGTCTTGTGGCTGGGCTGCAAACAGAGCCTACTTCTCTTCAGTCCCAACCCAATGCCCCATCCACTAAGCCACCCTTCCTACCCACAACTTGTCAGACTCTGGGCCCCAAAGTACTTGCAATAGAAGACTCAGAGAGAAATCACAGAAGAGAGCAAATTGTGGGCTTATGGAGCTGGACAGAGTTTTCTGAGGTGGAGGGGGAAGGTACTTGGCAAACATTAAGTGGGAAGCAGTTCTAAGAATGCAAGCTCTGGCAAGAAAGTAGGCAAAAGAGACAAGCAGGGCACACTGACTATGGTATTAAGTATATTGTTGTGATGATGCTATTTTACCAACTACAAATCCGTACTGGAGAACAGGTCTGAGGGCCACGTTCTGCCCTTGGATGCATGCACAGGGTCCCTTAGACTTCAGCAGGACTCCTGGGCATGCATACAAGAACATGGCACAGTTTTCATGATGTACAATAGGCACCAGCACTAAAACAACAGTTCAAGTGTTCTTCACAGTGTTTACAACACATCAGGCTTTTGAACCTTTTGGAGAAAGAAACAGTTTTGCAGGTGATCATTCATGCCACCACATAACCATGCACAATACCCTTTTATTCCTTTGTCTTCCAATTACCAGCCTGTTTTCAATTAAATCCCTTCCCCTTCCCTGTGGTCACCAACAACTAAAAAAAAAAAGGAGTGCATCATTTAAGCAAGTGAAAGAGAAAAATGACTGGAACAGTGTTTGTTTGGGGTGTTGTGCATATTAGAAACAGGAAACGCTAGAGACAATTATTCAAGGTTTCCTCCACCTTCACCCACAAATGACAAGTTGTTCGAATTTGGCAGGTCTTAACAAAACAGTTCCTCAGTTTGTCATGCTATGTCAGAACTACAATATCTCCACCTTGCTTCACTTTCCCATTTTGCTAATGAACCAGATCAATACAATGTATTAGTATAATGACTTTTACATGCTTGCTCTCATTCAGTTGGAAGCCTAACACTGACCACGTTCCTAGGCATCAGACTTAACGATTGAAGGGTGTGTGGGGAAAAAAGTTACCACATATAGGTCAGTAATGAGTTTTGCTATATTTAAATTGTTTGGTCTCACCCTGCAGGTAGCACCATTTCCAACACGAAGGCTATAATCGGATTCGAATCAGAGCCTTCACACCATACCTACTCCACTCACTGAACTTTTGTCGCACCTTATACGTAGTGCTAGATTAAAACAACAAATTAAATACGGAAGAAAGCACTCAAGGAAATGTTACCTTCAGTGGATGTACTGTAACGTTACGATGCATAGTTAAGAAGCACACTACAAAAATCTAGACACAATATTTTGAGAACGTGCACAATCAAGTATTTCATTTTTCTTGTAAAGACTCATTCATTAAACAGCAGAACAGATGACCAGGTTCTGAAGATTAAATGCACTATCAAACTCGACCGCATAGTTTAGTCCCAAAATATCAAACTTAAAAAAACATTAATATGATTTTAAATTAGATTCCTTGGAATCCTTGATACTTACTTTCCAGAACTGGTCCCCTTCATGTGATCTGTGTAGATATAAATATCTGGTATAAATTTATTTAGGATGCTTCTTGCTGAATCCACGATTCTGTTTGCTATCTGTGGCGACACTCTGACAGAATACCTACGTTATGAAGTCAAGGAATTTATTATGATAGGATGGTACTTTAAACCAGAAAGATGGCTAGTGCACAAAGAAGTTTCAATACATTCTTTTGGATATTTGGTTTTGCAATCTGTCCACTCATGGATGCCAGCGCATCTTTCAACCTGAATTTATACTTTTCTATAGCTGCATGCATTCTTATTGCTTTCTACACATCTTTTTATCATTCTCTGATTTTGACAGTGAAGCCTGTACAGAAGACCACCCTATTATAACTAAGCAAAAGCCTGTCTTAAAAGGTGACCTTCAAAGGATATTTTTTTAAAGGGCTGCATTACCTTTTGCTTTTATTATATGTGTGCAGGCCTGAATGGTTGTGGTTTTGTCCTACCCTTTTAAAGGACTGGTGGGATGGGTGGGGTTCTTCTTGTTTTTGTGTCTTAGAAATATCAACAATGTGAACTCTGGTCTTCCCGAGCTTTGCTGGAGGACCTCCTCTAAGGGAGAGAGTTTCAGATCTCTCTCACCTTTAAAGAAGAAGTAGGGTACCAAATCTTTAAACAAAGACAGCCTCTCTCCAAAATGATCCCTAGTCGTAGAAGTGGGATTTATCTCCAATGGCCTCCTTTCATGCTTTTTAAAATATTTCAGATTTTACTAACAGTGATCGCTCTATCCATAGTTTCAAGGAAGCAATACTGCCCCACTGTATGTTGGGGAGAAACCCATGTTCAAATGCCCAGAATGTTCATGCTCTTCCCGACGGATAGAAAGCAAAATGCCTGAGAAACAGCTACTCACTACACTTGAACGATATTGCTTTTCATCTGGCTTGACAGAGGCAACACCCTGCCACTGATAAGAGTGAGCAAGCTCAGGGAAAGAAAAAAGAAAGGCCACATTTAAAAAAGGGAGGGCCAGTTCCAGCGTAGCTGACCTGTGATGGTGCACTGAAATACAGGCAAGAAAGGAAAAGGGAATGTTAAGATTATGACCACGTATCTGTGTGTGAATTGACAAAACGACATATAAATATACAGGGTGGGAGTGAGAGAGGCATGGAGTAACTGTTCTCTTCATGCAAGTCACAGTTCTGGAAAGACTGTGACAAAGAGTGGAATGCAATGAAACACTTAGCTGCATCCTTGTTGATCTTACAATACCTGACTGAATCAATAGACTCTTTTAGTCTGGTGACAATGTACCAAACCCAATGCTGCAATCTGAGATTCTGGACAAAGTGATCCATTCTCGTGCATATCACAAGGGAGACGAGGAAGTGCCAGAAGTAAAAGGTGAATGCACTGTAAGTCAATGCCTCTGGCAGGAAACCTGCCTCTGCTCCAGCTTTCCCTTCAGGCTGATGGAAACTGGATTGTTTGGGACTTTTTTTTTCTTTTTTCTTAAGTTTATGGTTACAAACTAAGCTACAGTTACACAAGGGGAGCAGGAGCTCATGGGAGCCGAACTCCAACACTGTTTCCCCAACAGGGAACAGAATAACTGCACTTCTGATTGAGTAAACTTCTCATTGTCTTAATACGACGGGAACAGAAGGTTTGAGGAAGATACAGTGTGAAACACAAGAGGAAAGAAAGCACTAACCGTGAGGGTCTGTTCCATATGCTTGCGCAGTATGAGCTTGTATTTTGCCATAGCGTACCATTTCCCTTGCATTACACATCATCCACTTCCATCCCTGACTGTACTATTGGGGGTCTAAGAGCTAACAGACTACACTAGTAACACAAAAGAGGCATAAGTGCATGCGTGTGCTGTGCAGTACAAACTGAGCTTAAATTTAGGCTCTCACCCTACATACATTTAGTATAATCACTATTCAAAGAAAGGAGCCTAACAGCTCAACACACAATAAACCAACCAAAGTTAAAATAAATAAATAAATAAATAAATCTAATAGTGAGATTCTCTTTTTGGTATTCCTACATGACACACAGAATCGTAACAGATGTAGAGCTGGAAGGGAACTCGAGAGGTCATCTAGTCCAGCCCTCCACACTGAAACAGGAGTAAGTGATGGGAAAGGATTTCTATTTTCCTTGCTACTTAAGCATTTCTGGTTAAAAAAAAAAACAACAACAAAAAAACCAACCCTTCTCATCTGTTTTCATTTTTTTATTTACTTGTTTCCTGTTGTGTTTTGGATAAGGACTTCATACTGTTATGCTGCAATCCAATAACCTGTGTGATAAGCACAACAATATGTATCTATATTACTCTGGTGTACACTGCACCACATGATAAATTGCTATCCACAGAAGGTTAATTAAAAGAAACACACAGGAAAAAAAAAAAAGATACGCTGTTCCTCTGATCCGTTTGATTTTGCCAGGGTCTGTGAACTGAATGGGTCGCAAGACTTTCCTAACTGGACAGGCAAATATCACCTCCCCACCTCCTTTGGGGGGCATTCCTCTTCTAGTTATCTGGACAGCACAGTGAAAAAGGAGCAAACAGGTTAGCAAACAATGAAAGAATACATCTAGAAATTCAAACGAATGGCTTTTATTCCACTTATACTAGAACATTAACAGTAGAGGCCAGTGTCACATGAATACAGGAAAGATAACGCTAACACCTAAGGCAATGCTAGAGCTAATTTACACCAAGAGGTAAAGATCATTCTCTATCTAATTTAAAATAGGATGGGCAATGCCTGCCACTGAAAAATCTCCATTGAATATGAAGTGAAAGGGATAATAAAAGCTGGGGAAATGACTTGCTTCTGAAGGAATTTAATGAAGATTCTCAAATGCTTAGCATGCAAAGGACTAAATCAAATCTCCAACTCATCCTCATAAACCAAGCAGAAATCAACAAGGATACAGATGTTTCAGCCTGTCAGAAACAGCAAATATTTTAAATAATTAACCTATGTGCACACTAAGTAGGTATTTTTAAAAAATAAATAAATAAAATAAAATAAAAGACACGAAAAAGGCAGCCAATAGTTAGGAACTCCTGTCTGGCAGGAAACAGTGCAGAAGGGTTTTTGTTTTGGATTTTTTTTAAAAATAAGGTTAAGTTTGGAAGGACCACAATTTCTTCTCCATACCCAACCCCTGACCCAGCTCAGACCCACATTTTGGGATCTGCTAAAGGTACAATTATTAGTGGATTGTGGGGGAGAAGCATCCCCAAACTGGAGGCAGCCCTGAATTTGCATAAGACTGTGGATTCAGTGGTTGTCTGTCTGAACTAGTGGTAAGGGATGGGGGAAGAGAGAGACCATCTGGCTATCAGTACCTAGGGGTGGGAGTGTAAGCAAAGGGAGATGGAAACACTGGATTGAAGAGGAGGAAATGATGCTGACCTTTTTTGGGGAGGCAGGAGAACATGGAGATAAGGTGACCAGATGTCCCGATTTTATAGGGACAGTCCCGATTTTTGGGTCTCTCTCTTATTATAGGCTCCTATTACACCCCACCCCCTGTCCCGATTTTTCACACTTGCTGTCTGGTCACCCTACATGGAGAGGAAGGAGAATGACTCTTATTGCCGTCTTCCAACCTCTCCTACTCAATAATCTTGGCATTTCTCCCCCACCATAAAAGGCCAACAAGACGGGCAAAGAATTTTTAGTAACACATTTAATAAAACCTAGTGATGAGAGTACATCTCCTAAGGACAGAAGAGGGCAGGAAACACATAGCCCTGAGTGAATCAGGGCAAAATGTCATTTCAGCCAATGCTAAATGGAAATAATTAAAAATTATTACCTTCAGTTCAAAACCTTCACCATCGATTCCAAATTTTTTCAGCAATGGCAGAGCTGTTGCCTTAAGTACATCCACCTAGAATAAAGCACAAAAAGCCAACCTCTTTTCTACCACGAGATGAAACAGGCAATATTTATGTTCAAAAAGAGTTAAAGAATCATGTAAAGGTTTTTAAAGGATAGTCAATTACGAGCAGTCTAACAGTTTAGCCGGGGCCCTCCAGACTAAACAATACATACATATTATAGGCACAGCTGATGGTGCCGCCTACTATTCAGGTTGCCTGAAACTTCTCATTATAAGACCCTGTTTTCAGTTGCTTATAACTTTGCCCAAACAAACTGTTTGGACTGAAATTTCCCATGCCGGATGTGTGCACGTTCAATTGTTTGAAAGTTGCAGCAAAAACAATGCAGCTGCTTTTCAGAATGAGGTTAAAGAAAAACATGTTTTGTCCATATTAAATTCTTACAACCATTTCTCTTGAGAAACCCTAGCACCTTCAGACTTTGGAGCAGGGACTTGAAATCAGGCAGGGGGAGGATGGCGGGGAGCTCACCCGGTGTCAGGGATGCTCCTTTTGCTGGTTCTGTGGGAAAACACCCCCCAAACTTGGCCAAGTTATGAGCCTGGGAATAGTTTCAGTTTGGATACGTTCAGTAGAGACTTGAGTGTTTGGCAGTCCTGTGAACAGTCCGTCTGCACTGGGCATACTCCAAGTTGAGGGCTGAGCAGGACCTTCCCTGCAATTGCTGCTCTTGGCTGCTATGGGTAGCTGTGGCACTGGGCACCAGGACTGAGAACAGGGAGACCATCTGTTCTTCACTCTCATAGCTCCTCCTGCTGGCTCCCAGGCAGCATTGAGGAAGCTACCTGAATGGAATGAGCCAGACCTGGGAGAGCAGCAGAGAGAATGACTGGAGACAGATGTGGGAAGATTGGAATTCAGACAGGAAGCCCCCAGAGGGAAAGTGGGACTGTCCGGGTAAAGAGACTGACACTGGGATGGGAAGAGACAGGACTAGGACAGGCCAGGTGGTCTGTGACCACTAGAACCCACTCCACTCCAGAATCTGCAATGGAACCCAAGATTCCAGAGTCTCACCATTCCTCAGCTGACAGCAAATATCTGTGAAATCCACTAGCAAAAAAGCACCCCATCTCCAGCTAGTAGCTGGTCCACATAGATGACTGCAACCTATTTTTGCTATCAGTTATTCTGCTAGCTCAAATGGCAGACACTTTCAATGTGGATCTAAAGGTTCAAACCCTATTTCTGAGCAATGTGGGTGTTGATACGATGCCACATGATGGAATTTGTTTTTGAGTTTTGTTTGTTAAAAACCTGGGACGTTACACGAGAAAAAAAACTATAATAAAAGAATGTTAGACTTGCAAAGTCGAGGACTAGTTAGGAAATGACATAATTAAAGTTGCCTGTGCACACTTAATTCAACCCCCTTGTGCATGAACATCATGATACAGATGATCAAATATGATTCTTTTAGCATAGTTTTGTTTATTTATACACACATGGGTGCCTAAAGTTTTGAAAGTCCCCCTGAAATCCTGACAAGTTATCAGAGTTACACAATGCTTCTCTCTCTCTCTCTTTTAAGAAAGTGTTCTAGTTCTGGTAAAAAGAACAGTCCCACTGTGCAAGTTAGGAAATCCCCTTTTGCAATCCACTGAGTTCAAAATACTCCTGGAGGAGGTATCTATGGGGAAAGCATGTTATGACCACACCATGGGACCAGATCAGCTTAAAGTCCAAGTTTGTCTTCAACAACTGCATGACATTGTAACACTGTAGGCCCCAAACAAGATCAGGATTGTACTGGGCACTGTACAGACACATAATATAGACTGTCCTTCTCCCAAAGAGTTTACAATCCAAATAGAAAAGACAAGTGATGGGGTCCAAAGAAGGACTATTATTCCCATGACACAGACAGATTAAGGGTTTTGCCCAAGGTCACACAAGTCTGAGCAAATCTGAGAATTGAACCCAGATCTTCCAAATCCCTGTCTAGTGCCTTAATCACACAACCAGCCCTTCTCCAGAGCATCCTTGGATGGAAGCTGTTCCATCACCAGAACCTTAGTTGTAAACCGCAATATACTGTCAGGCTGTACCAAGGTTTGGCAGCCATAACAAAACTCAGGACTGCATTACAAAAATGCTGCCAGAATTAATACCTCTGTCCAGTGGTTACACTTATACAGGTTAGCGTTTGTGACCAAATGTTCCTCCTTTTTCTTTTTATTGCATAAGAAAGCAAAATCATTTAAAAAAGCTATTCACTTGCCAAGAAACATTTAAAAAAAACAATTTTAATGAGACGACAACCAAAATAAACCCCAACAATAGATGATCCTCCTTCTCCTAGACAGCTATTAGTTAAAACTCTGCTCAACACAGCGCCTATCCCTATTAACACAGATAATGCTGGCATGTTGGCAGAGAGTCAGATTGGCTCCTGCAGCAATAGAAACACAGAAAAACAGGATTTAGAAAACAGAAAAAGATAAAAAGTCAGCAGGGAAAAAATTTGTTTTCATGTTTTTAAGAGGGGATTACAAACAGCTGTTGAATTTAAACAGATTATTGGAGAGTTTGCTTTTTAATTGCTCCCCAGATAGAACCCTGTATAATCAACTTCATGCCAGTGTGAACAACATTTCAATTATAAAGTCCTAGAACCCAAATCTTATGTTAGCACTCAAGAGCCCAGATGAGGCTAAGGAATTATTACGGGTATATATTTTAAAATCGGATTACTGCAGCCACGATACATTTGCAGTATGTCAGGATAATCCTAATCTGTTTCCCCCTTGTTTGCATGTTATATTGGGGAGATGCCATCTCCTCCACTTCATAAAGAGGTACGTTGCCCATCTGAGTCGGATAGGGGTATTTTGAGTGGTCTGTAGCTATACCAACTCTGGATGTGAGTTTGGAAAATCTAACAAGATAAGAAGGAGCAGGCCTGGTCAGACCACCATGCAAAATCCAGAGTATTGTAGAGCTTGGCCTGGGTGATCCGGGAGAGGAGGTGGGAAGGGAAATTCTGCCATCCCAGCATGGTGTCAGGAGCACTCTGCAGCTAGGGATGCTGTCTTTCTGGCAACATGTAAAACTGAAGTAAAACTCTCAGTCACTGAAGTCATGTCACTTGCAACAGTGGCGGTGTCAATATCTGGGTTCAGCATCCATCCAGTCTGGAACATTTTCCCTGCACTTCAACTGGCTTCAGTATCCTCCACTTCCTGCCAATGGTTACACAGTGTCGCTGCCTGCTGCTAAACAGCAGTTTGTTTCACCCCGATGGGTATATATGCACACACAGTCAGAAAGATGTTTTTGCATCCAAGGCACTATGCGCCAGATCCACAACTCGGGGGAGTCTTTCCACAAGTCCTCCACTTTTGGAAGGTATCACTTCTCCTCCCGTCTGCTCCACTAGTAGCACCTTCCCTGGCAGGAGGTGGGGTTTCTGCTGTACCCCTTCTCCCCTTGCTTAGGGAAACTTATTGGATAGGGTGAGGCCTTTGGCCCTCCCTTGGAGGGGAATAAGTCGTCAGTCATCTGCTGCTCCCCTTCCTAGGCCAAGGGAGAAAACAGCTAGAGCTCAGCAAGAGGTTGCAGCTGGAGTCAGCCATGGAAGGCAACTGAAATGCTCCAGGCCTGGCCTGGGCCAACTAATGCGAGGATAGCAAGGAGCGGGGAGGAACAAACTTGGCCCAGGAGCAGTGAACCAGACGAGAAAATGTTCTTAATTCTCCTGTTCATCAGCCCAGTGTAGAGAGCTGGAGGAATCAGCCGGGACTGTTGCAGCTACTCCTCCGATCCACTTGCCCTGCAGCTGACCTGAGGCAGAATGAGTGGGTTTCCCCTACAGGCCCGAGAGCGTAACAGCAGCAACTGCCCTCGGCACAACAGTGACCTTTGGTTAATGTTTTAAGGTTTTCTTCACAGCTGTGAAAGCTGGGATCAAGGAGTTTGGGGGTTTGCTTTTTACAATGAAAGCTTAGATTCTGCAGGTGAGGATGAGCTTGGTTATACTCACTTGGGGAAGCTTCCCACTCAGCTCAGGCCAGCCGACCCCAGCATAAAGATGTTACATCACAAAAACGGTAACGTCCTATTGACAACTACAATGGAAAAAGCTTCCTCAATACACAGAGGCTGCTCTTTCTCTTTCTTGTCTACATATTGAACTGTGATGGAGAGATTCTCTTCTCATGCTAATTACAGTGGGGAAAAGCATTTTTTAAAGCAAATTTTAAACTATCCATAATATGTTAAAATTAATTTGCTCTTTTTAATAAACAGACTGGGTCTTGGAGCCAGATATGCAGATGGATAAACTAGAACACCATTTCTTGGACAAATGTCCGCTGTAGCTTTTCCATGTACAGCTCCAGGGCACTATCTGCTTATAAAATAATCAAAAACCAAGTCCATTTAAGACTAAAACTATATTTACCCACAAGGACCTCTATTCAGGACAGCATTGAAGCATGTGTTTAAGACCTAGTCTACACACACAATTGCATTGGTGTGACAAGAGGTGTATTTTTAAATCATTTTAGTTAAACAAGTGAAAAACCTTGCACAGACACTCTTAAATCTGGCTTATGCCAGTAAGCTGACCAATGCAAGTGTGTCCATGCAGAGGGTTTGCATGGGTTTAACTAGCACTTGGATTTTTAGACCACCTTTAGTTGAACTGGTGCAATGTCTGCATACAGACAAGGCCTAAGTTCCATCTCAACAAGGATGTGTTTTCCTGAATCGAGCCTAAATGTTTAGATGCATGTCAAAGCTTATTTGAAAACAGCATTCACGTTGGGGTGCTCTTGCCCACTGAATTCTACAGGGAAGATTTTCTCCATCACCGTTAAAGAGAGGCAATTTAAAATAAAATTGCCTTTTTAAAACATTATTGGTTCAATGAACATCTAAAATAGCAGTAAATGAAAGATGAGAGAAAAACATTTCTTTTTTCAATTTCGTTCTGTGCCATTTGACAACGCTTTGTGTATAACTAGTAACGCTCTTTGGAAATTCTCTGATGGAACGTTTTTTCATCCGACAATGCCAAATTGTCAAAATTAAAACGTTTTGTGGAGACTGTGTGATTCTGCCAGAGTTGCAATGTTCCAGGTTTCCTGGCAGCTCACCCGCTTGGCAGCCTGCTGAGAAACTTGGCCTTCCGGGTTCTTGGCTCTGCAGCAGCAAATCTGGTGTGCTGACAGGGAGCTGGGAGCCGGGAACAACTGGCTCCCAAAGACCACAGCTCCTCAGTAGACTGGGTCTGTGGCAGCCCGCCAAGTGCACTGTCCCAGACCAGGTACTCCATTATCCTTCACAGAGAAGTTCAATTTTTTTTTCCATTCCAAATGGGATTTAAAAAAAAAAAAAAAAAAAAAAAGATTAAAATCCTCCATGAAATGGAATTACCTTTCTCCACGCAACTCTAACATCCAGTTTCCATTTCCCCTCCCATTTGTGTGGATGCTTACAAAGGAACAGGGAAAAGAAAACTTTTTTTTAAAACAAGAAAATGTAGTTGTAAACCATAAATACTGGCTAAGGGACTGACGGGCCAGTCTAACATCTGCAACTGTACACAGTGCATTTTTAAACTGGTTAGATTTCCATCTGAAAGCATCCCTTTAATCTAATCACAGGAAGAATGGCAGTCTCCAATGTACATTTGAAAGAAAACACCAGTTCTCTAACAGCCAATAGCTTTTAAATGGACATTACCTCAGCATTTTTACCCTTATGTTTTCCTCACCCCTCTTCCGTAATAAGACTATTTAGATTGAGCACTGAGCTGTCACTAACACAATTCATGGCAACTGTGGCTAAACTCAAAGAGCCATTTGAACTTGTGTTCTTATTAGCTTCTTTCTGAACAATCAGGCTGTTTCCTTTCTGCAAACTGGCTTGTAACTGTAAGGCAGTTGAGTAAATTATGTACAGCACTTTTGCTACTGTAATTGAATTACTGTTGCATGACCTTTGTTCAAATGAACTGTGGGCTTCATTTTAGCATCAGTATAATTCTGCACAATGCAAACAATAAGCAGCATTCCTACTTCACAGAAACAGCCCCTCAAAACTTCAGAGATAATTTCCTCTTTTTATAGTACTCTGGAGAATCAACCTCTCTCATCCTCAAGATTAGGAAAAGCAAACTCGGTGGGAGGGACAAATGGCAGGGCCCAACATGAAGCCCAGAAGGATTGCCCAGGAAAGGATGAGAAGCAGCCGTAGCAGAGAACTGAAGTCAGAAACTGGGTTAGAAGCTAGCGATGGGACCAGGATGCAGGGTTAGGGGGAGGTGCGGAGTGGGGCTGGAATGGAAAATGCCATAACTGCAATAATCTGAAGGGAGCCATACAGGCAGAAACATTCATGGATGTTTTGGCATTAGATGTTCTGTAAACTGCTGTCCTGGCTACCTTGCCTTGATTCTTCCATCTTTCGCTTTTTCTGTTTTTTGCCTTTTGCTGTATTTTGGTCTCTGTCTTTCAGCGGTCTTTCCCTTCATTTTATGTTTGTCTGCGGTGTTACCTTGTCACCCACCAACCCTTATTTCTCAGTGTTGTATTTGCCCTTCTTCCTCATCTTCTGTCATGTTCCCCTGCTCGTGTTGGCTCTACTTCCCTTTGTTATATTATTCTTTCCTTCTTGGTTTCTCCTTGCATTTCTTTCTAAATCAGTAGAAGTTAGGCACTGAGGCACTTATGAAAATCTCACTTGGTGCCTAGCTGCATATTTAAAATCTGGCCCTATGATCTTGTCACAGGGGGCACACACAACTCCATGCGCGGGGCAACCCTAAAACTCTGACTGCCAGAAAGCGGGGGGGAAAACAAGGGTGTATCACTCCAGCTGCCCTGTTCTGTACACGCCCCCTGAAGTTCTGGTCACTGTGGGACAGAGGATACCAGGCTAGACCATGGTCTCACCCAGTATGGAAGCTCTCATGTTCTTATGGTCTTGGAAAGAGCCCAGCAAGGGGCTGAAAGAACTGTGGAATGGGGGAAAGACTTATTTTGATTTACGCTAATATCTGAACTATGATGTTGCTTAAATAAACTAGACCCCCCCCAAAAGGGGGGATAGCTGACTTGCAACTGGCTGGGTGTAGTTTTTGAAAAGCCCCCATAAGGGAAAACTAGGGCAGTGGCAGGGTGTGACGCTGGATCAGTAAGACCCAGAACTAAAAAGTCTCTTCCATTTCTAGCTTCTCTGATCCCAATTTTGTTTTGTCTCAATGCTGAAGGAGAGTACACTGACTGAAACGTGTTTACTTCCTGATTAACCTGATGGCTCCTGACACATAACGTAGCACAGAGCATGGTGAATCCTACTTAAAAATACAGTAGGGTTTTGTGTCGATGGGGAGGGAAGAGGAAAAGAGTTCTCAAGGCACTTATTGAAGTTTCGTTACTTACTGAAGGGTCGACTTGATCGTTTGTTACTCCCCTGAGGACGATTCTCAATGGATGTTTCATAAAAGGCGCCAAGCAGAGCAGACTTTCCAAATAATAGCCAATACTACGGTGGGGGCTGCAGTCGTGTTCCAACACCCCCCCGTACAGAAGGCCAGGCTGATAATATAGGGCGGTACCTTTAGAGAGTGAAGAAAAACAAGTGTCATTACCACACTAGAAACTAAGGAAGTGTAACACTCTGATACACGATGATGTCCACAGCGGGCCAATTCCTGGACAGAGAGGAATTTACAACAGGCGGGCAGCACTACCAGTGCACTCCTCCCAACCCCACTTACCTCAGCAACTCACTCTGCAGGTCAGGCACTCCAGGACGGAGGAATAGGAGGGTCAGATTTTTAACACTGTGTATCTGTTTTACCCATAAACCAAGGCATCTATCGGTTACCATCATCAAGACCAATGAACACTACATTAGCAACTTCCACCTTCCAAGACAGCCAAGTTATTCCTGGCCCAGTGGGACAGGACAACCTCGGCATGGAGTTCAGGCCGGTAGGTCAGCTGCCTTACTGATTCCGTGCAGGCCTGATTCTGTGCAAGCCTAGTTCACACTGAAGTCAGTGGGAACAAATATGGCAAGACCGACCCAGAGGAGGTATAGTCTAGACGTCGCCCCTGCAAAAGCAAGAAGAGGGCAAGGAATCCTTTATATCAGACATAAAACCAAGAGAGTGATACTTGTATCTCTTTTGCACCACACTGGGCATAAGGTCAGTACTAACTCAGGGCTTCCCTCCATTACAGATTTTTGTACCTGTGCACATGCATCAATGCAGATGCCCTACACCAGGGGTAGGCAACCTATGGCATGGGTGCCAAAGGCGACACGCGAGCGGATTTTCAGTGGCACTCACACTACCTAGGTCCTGGCCACCGGTCTGGGGGGGCTTTCCATTTTAATTTAATTTTAAGTGAAGCTTCTTAAACATTTTTAAAACCTTCTTTACTTTACATACAACAATAGTTTAGTTATATATTAAAGACCTATAGAAAGAGACCTTCTAAAAACATTAAAATGTATTACTGGCACACAAAACCTTAAATTAGAGTGAATAAATGAAGACTCGGCACACCACTTCTGAAAGGTTGCCCATCCCTGCCCTACACCAATGTTAAATGGGGCTTACACTGGCACAACTTACCCCAGTTTTTCTATATTGGGGAGGAAGAGGAAACTGCACCATAGCCTTTATTTTTATTCAAAGTAAATTTTAGTGATGTTATATTACACCATCGAGGGTTCACCTCGGGAGGCTACAGTCTTGAGTTCAATAGAGTCATCTCATCTCAACTAAAATCACTGGCAACAGCACCCATGTAGCTATGCTGAGGTAACTATACCAGTGCTGCAATTCCTAGTGCAGGCAACCCGTCAGAAGGGCCACCACCACTTAGTGAATCATTGCCACTAAATCAAGTTGTGACACAAACCAAGAATTCCCCTCCCAGAAAATTCCATGTTATGACTGATTCATATTTCTCTGAGCCACAGCATTATAGCAGAAAGAAAACTTAATGGAACATGAATCACTGTTTTAGAACTTCCTGGGTTTTGCTCATTCTGATTCATCTCAGAGCATTTGTGTATTTAACACTTGGTCCTCTGAAACAGATCACCATCTAATCTGTCTACCTCCAGCAAACAGGTCCCTTCTCCCAGCTCCAAGTGACATACCATGGAAGAAAGGAACAGAGAAGAAGAGATGGTTACCTGTTTGGTTTATCTCAATCCTAGAGCCATTGGTCACTTTGTCAATCAGTCGTATAAAACTTGCTTCAAAATCTGTTGGGGTGGAAAAAGGATTGATTTTAAATTATTTTCTTTAGGAAGTTATTCCTGGAAAAGTATTCAGCCTTTACAAGAGACATGTCAATAAAGTTTTCTCTCCTCTCAATACCCCTGGGAGGAGGAAGGTAGACGGGTGGCTACTATTACTCCCAATTTTAGATATAGAGAAACAGAGGCACAGAAAGGTTAAGCGACTTGCCAAGGATATGGAGGAAGTCAGCATCAGGGTTGGAACTAGAACTCAGGAGTTCATTGCTACTACTTGGAGTTAGGGACCTCCTCTCTCTTTCTGCATATGGATACTGGTAAGAGAATATTCCTAATATATTTATCAAATCTAATAGCTGGGATGTTCTCCCAGTAATGGCATAATTCTAAATTTACACAAAATCGCCAGTGAACCCTCTTTCATTAAGACTCCATGAAAAAAAACACGACTGAAAACACTGGAAAATGCCTAGAGCAAAACAAAAGAGTACACATGTCCGTCCATGTGAGTGAGTGGGAAAGGGGAGTCTAGGCAGCTGAGTTGAGCTTGCTCCTTTTTTACACTAATCATTTCACTGTTACCTTGGCCTCCTCCACTCTTCACCAGTTTGCTATCTCCCAATTTATACTTTGATTGCAAGCTATTTGGGGCAATGGCCATCTCTGCATTACATGTACAGGTACAACATCTAACACAACGGGGCCCTGACCAGGACACTTGTGTGCTACAAGTTAATAATAATAACCCCCAGTTTTTTCCTGTAATTATAAGTTCTTTTTTTAAAGGATTTTTAAGCCTTTTGTTACAGAAGAAGACTTCAAAATACAAAGTGCTGCTGCTAAAGAGCTGTTAAATAGACACCATCAACATTCGGGTCTGGAAAGTTTTTTTTATCTGCTGTTTCTACAAACAACATCTGAAGTGACAATAATAAAGATTAGAGAAAAATATGTATTTTCCTCACCTACTTCCCATTTGTTTACTCTGTTCATTACAGCACTTTGCACAGACTTAGTTGCTCAATTTCCCAGTTGTGGACTCTCTTAAATTGCAACAAGGACGAAAGAAGTGTTTTGTTTTTAAAGTGAATATAGCCAATCCACCGCATACGAAGGGAGACTCGGTAGCAAGTGTAGAACCGGAAACTATGCTGAATTTAAACTTAAAATCCAGTCAGTTTTAAAAAGTAAAAGCATCCTCTTAATTGTGAACAGGCTGTACAACTCTAGCTAATAAGTCATTAAATTAATATAGCTCCTTTTTAAACTGCGACCATGTTCTGCGTTTCACATAATTACTTAATCCACTGATCCAACTGGTTGCATAAACCATTGATTATTTGCCACAACTACTGTTCCAGTTATTCACTATTCATTAATCAATATTTACATGCTGTAGGTGGTTGCTGTCACATGATGTTGGTTCCACGCTCAGCTTTGATGACTCTTACACTCACAAAGCTTTCAAGATGGCACTGTGATGATTTCCAGAGTGAATGTGTGTTTACGTGACTATTTACAACCTTTTCTGAGAACAGCCTTGCAGACAAGATTTCACTTTCACAAATATTCAGTCATGAAAATCAAATAAAAGGGGTTGCAAATACCAATGCAAGTGTGTTTTTCATTTGAACACTTTTCTTGCATTAGTCACAATTCAAGTATTAATCCACCTTGGCAATGAATGAATGAATGCTGTATCTTGTTAAAAGGAGTGGCAAAAGCTACATACTCTGCCTCAGTGGTCCTCAACCAGTGGTCCGGGGCCGCCTGAGAGGCCGTGAGCAGGTTTCAGGGGGTCCGCCAAGCAGGGCTGGCATTAGACTTGCTGGGGCCCAGGGCAGAAAGCCGAAGCCCCACCTCATGGGGCTGAAGCCTGGGGCCCTGAGCCCCAGGACTGAAACTGAAGCCTGAGCAACTTAGCTTCATGGGGCCTCCTGCGGCGTGAGGCCCCGGGCAGTTGTCCTGCTCGCTACCCCTTAATGCTGGTCCTGGCTTCTATATGCAGAAAAACAGTTGTGGCACAAGTGGGCCAAGGAGTTTTTATAGCATGTTGGGAGGAAGGGGGGGGGGAGCGGGGCTCAGAAAGAAAAAGGTTGAGAACCCCTCCTCTACCTCCTACCAACCATGTGACTGGGGCAATAACATAGTTAAATAGTATCATAGCATTCAACCTAAGTACTAATCTTTGAGAATTTGGTGGCTTTGACAGATACTGTTGGGGCCGGGACGTAAGTAGCTGGGTACAGTGGTTGGAGCAGGAGTCAAGCCAAGGGTCAGAGCCAGTGACAAGGGGCAAGGATCAGGAGCAAGGCAGGGAAGTCAGGCAAGAAGACAAGACCAATGTAGCAACCAGGTAGAGCCCAGTTGTGCCAACAACTTCCTGAGCCTTTCTTTGGGTTTAAATTATTAGTCCTGACCAATCAGAGGTCCTACACTCAGGACTCAGGAAAGGCCTCCCAGAGGAGCTTCAGGTTTCATGATGTTTCCATGCAGTCAATCAGTAGTGAGCTGCTGAATGGGAGTAGGGAGCCAACAGTTGACTGGGAACTGAATTGACCCAGGTTTAAGACCTGTTTGTCAGGACAGGTACAGGCTTAACCACCCTGTAGACTGAAGTTTTCTACTTGTCAGGCACAGCAGTGGCTGTGCAGGCTTCCCTACACAGCTCTGTTCATGTACTTGAACCCTGACACAAGAGGAACTGAGTTTCTGGGAGAGGGAGTAGCTTACTCTTGATGAACATTCATTCATTGAACAAGGGTGTTAAATAGCACAACTATGACGGTGTCTATTGTAATTCCCACCCAGAACTAAACTGAAAAACTCTCCAGCAAATTCATTTCTCAGGGACTGACCATGCAAAGAAATCCCAAGAGACTCAACTGGAATTAGATTTTTTAAAAATTCATTTCTACGGTGCCATAGATGTGCATAGTGCTGTGCAAGAATGGAGAGGGGTTCCTGCCCTAAAGAGCTCACAATTCTCTCTTAAAGCTATACACATTGGGGGAAGCTTTCTGAAATCTTGAGTAGATGGACTTATTTCCATTATCTTCACAGCTAGCTGTAGCTATTTGGCCTCAGGGAAGATGACAGCAAACAGTGAAAGAGGACCAATTAAAACTGTTGAGAATGGGAAGCAGAGACACAGCTTGAACAAGCAATAGGCATGCAGGACTTGGTGCTGGCACCAGGAGTCAATGAGTGGGACCATTTGATCTAGAATCTGAATGGTTCCTGGAGCACCCAGTCCTATTTAGAGGCAAGCCATCCCCAGATCTGGCAATTCTAGTGAGCGAAGTCTGTGTACTGTTTAATCAGGGTGTTAGAATCATCCATGCCACTTCGTTCTTGGTATCTTTTCCCTTTCCTCTACAGTATCAATTGATCTCTCTGCAGCAGCAAAAGCCACAGAACAGACAGAATGATCTTCCATTGCCTAGATGGGCGGAGCTAACCAACGGCCCAGAGGAGAGCGCAGTGAGATAGAGCAAACAGGGTCACTGGGAGGGGGAACCTGGCTCCAGTTTGGTCTATGAATGAAGAGGTTTGGAAGATGACAAGGGATTCTGATGGCAATCTAATGAAGTTTGCCTGACCAAAAGGAGTAGTTCATTGGAAGGGGGGGGGGCATATATCGTGAGGGTCAAATGCTACCCCACTGAAGAATGTAAAGGCTTTTAAATTCATTGCACAATCATAGGGAATTCCCCACTTCAAGGCCATCTATGACAATTCTCATGATAAGAAGAGAGACAGAGAAATGGGGGACCACTGTATCCCACAGAAGCCCTCTGATTCTTTCCATCCCCCCATTTTCTCCTGCTTTGTTACCACAGAATGCACAGCACCTCTAAAACATCTCTTAGGGCTTGCTTCACTACAAAATTAAGTTGACTTAATGTAGGTGGACCTACAGCCACAGCAGTCATTCAATTGGCTGTTGGTGTTCACACTACCTTCCTTCTGCTGGTGGTGTGCGTCCTCATCAGGAGCGCCTGTACCGACTGAAGGGGGCTGTCAGCCCCATGTGGGGCTCAATTTCACAGCGGGGAGCCTACCAGCCTTTCCTGTCAATTTCATAATTCCAGTTGTGAGGCCTTGCTGAGTTAAACTGACAGCCAACAGCCCATGTCAGTAACGCAGTGTCTACAGGGACACTGCCTGGTCATAACTACACCAACATAAGCGCTACACCTCTTGCAGAGGTGGAGTTATGACATTGGCGTGGCAGCAGGGCCAGCTCTAGGTTTTTTGCCGCCTCAAGCAAAACATTTTTTGGCTGCCCCCCCCCACCCCTGGGCTCCTCCTCGCACCCCCTGCCACCCCACCCCTGAGCTCTCACCCCGCCCCCCCCACCAGTGCCCTCCTTCACCCGCACTCCCTGCCACCCCAGCACTGGGCTCTCACACCCCGCCCCCCACCAGTGCCCTCCTTCACCCGCACTCCCTGCCACCCCAGCGCTGGGCTCTCCCCCCATGCTGCCCCAACTCTGGGCACCAGTGCTGACTCTGCCTGCTCCCCCCTCACCTCCAGCCTGTCCGGTGCTGGCAGGGTCAGGGTAAGCGATGGGGTGACTGGGCCGTGCCTCAGCCCAGGGTCCCTCCAGCCGGGGCTCCCGCCTCCAGGACTGGCCAGGACCCGGGAGGGCAGAGCCGGGGGGACTGCCTCGACAGGGGGCTGAGGAACCAGGGCAGGACAGCCCCAGAGGGAGCGGAGCCCCAGAGAGCAGGACACAGACGCCGCACGGCAGCACCCCGGGCACCAGTCCCCTCTATGGCCCCGCTGCTGCTGCTGCTCCTGGCCACCCTGCCGCAGCCCCTGAGCGACTCGGGCACTTCACCCAGCCCCGGCTGTGGTGCTGGGGTGGGTGGCTGCCCTGCGGCACCTGCGGGCAGCTCCGTGTGCCCTGCAGGGCGGCCCCCAGCCCGAGTCCTTACCCAGTCCTTTTGCCGCCCCAAGTAAAAAAAAGGAAAAAAAAGGATGGCCGGAATGATGCCCCTGAAAATGTGCTGCCCCAAGCATGTGCTTGGTTTGCTGGTGCCCAGAGCCGTCCCTGAGTGGCAGGCCACTTACTTCGGCGGAAGCAGCATTCTAGTGTAGACACTGACATAGTTAGGTTGAGGTAAATTGCCTTAGGTCAACCTAACTCTGTAGTTGTAGACCAAGCCTTATTCATCGCCTCTCTACACTACACAGGTCTGTTCTTTTCCTCACGTGGACTGTCTCTCCACGCCTCAAACTGTGTCCATCACCTGACTTTGGTCCTTTTTATCTCTTCTGTATCTTTTTTGTGTTAAGGGGACCAGAACTGAACACAGTATTCCAAGTGGCAGCCATCCACTGATTTAGGACAGGACTTTCAAAGAAACCTAAGGGACCTAGATGCTCTAATTCCAGTGAATTTCAGTTGAAGTTGGACACCTTGGTATTTTAGACTCCTACAAAAAAATTCCAGCCTTATTCAATAGCAATATACTATTTTCTGGATTATTTCCTACCTCATTTTAAATACAACTTAACGCTGGGGGGGGGGGGGGGAAGGGGAGGGTGTTTGAGCATCACTACACACTGAACAGATGTTTCCCTTGAACTGTGCACAGCGACACCCAGCTCTCTTAACCCCTTGGGTTAAGAGTTAATTCAGAACTCAGCAATGTGTATGGCATCATCACTAACAGGTCCCTGGTCATGACAAAGCACTCTCCCTTGGTGTGCAAATAACTGCAGTTCAGCCGGAGAAGTGGCATTGGCAGAAGTCAAGAGGTTTAGATTGACGAGGAAACCTGCCAGCCAAATAATTTACATTGAGCTCTTTCAGATTAACACATCAGGAAACACCGCAAGATAAGAAGCTGCCAAAAATACAGGGCCAGCTACAAGTGTTCACCCTCTGTTCCTGGAAAGAAGTCCAAGAGAAGATGCATAAGATTTAAGGGTCAAATTCCTTATATTTGTACTAAATAGAATCATATGGGGGAATAAGCTTTAAATGTAAAAATACTGAACAGATGATTAAGGGACTTTAATATTTCACATCATTAGTAAAATGCCTTTGTCCCTTACAAGTAGTCATGATGCCTGCATCTATTTCCTGTGACTTACACGGTGTTTCACAGCATCTTCATCTCAATTCACCAATTCGTTAAAACATTTCACAAGAGACTAACTGCAGTGCATGGGGCCAGAGAGAGTACATCGTACAGATAAAGGGACTGGACACTTAGCTGGTCCATCCAGAGCCACCAGTTCAGAAATGGGCCTGCTTGGCTTGCCAAACCTTGCTCCAATCAGGCTGTTAGTAGTTTCCTGGACAGTCTTATTTCAAACTTTAAAACAATTTTCACTTTGGGATCTACAATAAACTGTGGGAACATATTCCTGTTAGTCACAGGTATAGCACTGGGAGAGCAGTTCAATTCAAAGAACTTCACTGACACAACATGGAACTGCCGCCTATGCGTTTTCTTTTTTTTCTAAGTACTCTTAGGACTCTGTGAAAGGTAGACAGTACATCAAGCATGCTCTCGGGAAAGGGCTTCACAGTGTAACTGGGGTTACGGCAAGTCCTTTAGGGGAACCAACAACATGGGGGTCAGTTCCTGGTCCGAAAACACCATGCAAACCCCTGACAGCGTGGTGGGGTGACAGGGCCCCATGCTCCCTGCATGGAGGAACCCCCCACATCTGCGCCCCACTCCCACGCGCGTTATGACCGAAAACAACCCGCATTTCGACTTTAGTGCCTCCTTTAAACACAACGGCTCCTTCCCCCAACGCCGACCCAAGATTCAAATTGTTTCCATCACACAAACCCGTCCCACCCTCCCGCAAATCACTGCCCTGCCCCGCTCTAAGCCCCCCACCAAAAACCCCTCCTCTGCCGCCACACCCTTCTGCATGCCACCCCCATGCACGCCGCCCGCTACCTCTGAGGCCGGGGCTCTCCTCCTTCGCCCGGATCTTGCGGATTTTCACCGGCCTCCCGCTCAGCGTGGACAGAACCAGCCGCTGCCGCAAAAAGTTGCACCCCACGTAGCTGAGAGCGTGCGGCTGGCTCGCCATGCCGCCGCCCGGCCGCCCCCTCGGCGCTGCTGCGATCGCGGCGCCGCGGATAGCCCGCGGCAGTGCCCAGCGCGCCCACGTGGTTTGGAACAGGAAGACGGAACGCGGAGACATCTGGGTCAAAGGGGAAGGGGGCGGAGCCTCCCCCTCCCAGAGGGGCTGAGTTGGAAAGTCCCTGGTGTGGATGGGGCTCAGAGCTGGCAGGGGGCAAGATAACGGCAGCAGTGCAGTGGCAAGGATAGGGATAGCAGGGCGGGTGTTCGTAGCCAGAAAAAGCAAGAGCAAGACTGGCAACAGCCACATACCAGTAGTAATAACAGAAGCAACAGCAGGGTTAGGAAGGAACAACAGCAACGGGAAAAGCAGTAATCGGAATACTATTAAAACCGTAGCACAGATAGCAGCAGCAGTAGTCAGAATGCAGAAGCAATAGCAACAGTTAATTTCAGCAATAGCAATAATCAGAGCAGCAATGTAGTAATAATAGAAAAATAGGAATCATAGCCACAGTATTAGTAATAAAGGTCCTGATTCAGGAAAGCAACAAAGGGTCCTGTGGCACCTTATAGACTAACAGAGGTATTGGAGCATAAGCTTTCGTCGGTGAATACCCATTTCCTCGGACACAAGCAGTGGAAATCCGACGAAGTGGGTATTCACGAAAGCTTATGCTCCAATACGTCTAAAGGTGCCACAGGACCCTTTGTCGCTTCTACAGATCCAGACTAACACGGCTACCCCTCTGATACTTGATTCAGGAAAGATCTTAAGCACATGTTTAACTTTGGGCCTACCTAAGCACCCTTCCTAAATAGGGATATTTTCCTGAATCAAGACCAAAAAACAGCATAACAAGAGTAATAGTAGTAAAAGCACCAGTCTGTAGCCATAGTGAACCATCAGATCAGTCAGATGCAACTACAAATGCAGGATATGAGAAAAAGCTTAACATTTGTTTTTATGTATTTAAATCCTTTGTCTGAATTGGTAATAGTAAAACAGAATGTACCATTATGTTACATCTTCACAGTAACAAACTAATGTAACTAATAATCAATGCTACATTATTTTTATTGAGAGTCATTTATCCACATTCTACATTATTCTTGCTATCATTACACATTATGGGTTAGATCTTCTCTTATACTCCTGTGGTGGCTACCCAAATCTTGGGTCCAGATACACAGGGGAGGGAGGCACTGTATGCTCACTACTCCCCCTTCTTCCCAAAGCAGGTGGGCAAGGATAGGGTGAGCCTTGGCTCTGCTCCTAATGTGCCAGCCAACAAAGCTGAGACAGGGCGAGACTGTGGTGTAGTGTATGTATTATATGACTTTTAACAACAAACTTTGTATTTGTGGATAATCTAAGCACTGTACCCAGATGTACAGACACTCTTCTCTCAACCTGTGTTTTATATAATTTTAACATTTGCTTTAATAAAATTTGCTGATGGGATGGCCAGCAGCAAACGACTATGAACAAGAGGCTGAGCAGAAAGAGGATGGTGGCTCCTGAACAACCGTTCCTTTCCTGGAGCAGTGTAGCGTTCACCACCCCTTATTTGCAGCTGTCCTTGTGGCACAGTCTAACCCCATTAAAAAAGTATCTAGTGGCTGCATAGATCTGAATGTGGGTACTAAGCTTGTAAGGCACTAAGGTTGAGATACTGGGAGGGAACGGCTAATGTTGCTTGCTTGAATTGCACTCATGACTGTATCTTTAATACTAATCGTGACAAAGATGGTCTTCTTTGTCTACATGGTCTACATGTCCTGGAAGGTATTGGTCACATGAGTAAAAGTTGCAGTATCAAGCCCCTTAACAGTAACATGAGTCTTCTCATGCATATATCATTAATATAGGGGAGCAAGTATACTGTCTTCACATGGAACTCCCCATCAGTAGCAAAAAGCTAAGCTAAAGTAGACAAAAGGCAAAACAAACAGGATCTCAGGTTCTCATCATAAAAGTGAAAGACAAATACAGCCAGGAGTCCTCTAGTGGGGTTCTTTTCAGGGCCAACATCACAAATCCTAGCACTGGGTCAGCTTTCAAGGTGCTGCACCTCAATATTGAGGCAATCCCAGCAACCAAGAGGTATATCCTCCTCCAGTTGATCATAGAACATGAAGCATACATCATCTTACCTCAGGAAATGCACTCTACTAGTGACACTCAACTATCAATTCCTGGATTTGCTGTTGTGTCTCATCTCCATCATAGGCAACATAGGATGGCATCCTACATCATGGAACGTATTCCAGCAACTCCAGTTTAATCATTAGGTCTAAATGATGTAACTTAATGACCGGCTATAAAAGTGAAAGACATTACTCTTATCAGTGTCTATAAACCTCCATCTGCCAACTGGCCAACTCCTCTTCTGTCCACCTTCTCAGGACCTTCAGTCTACTGTGATGATTTTAATTCACATTGTTCGCACTGTGGAGTAAGCATTCTTTATTTTCCCCACCTGCTTTTCAGTACATAGTCCCTTTTTAAAATGCTTGTATCAATTTGTTATTATATGGTGTGCGAGAAAGCGTAAGATCGTGCATCTCTTGAAGAGCCTGTTCCCTGCAAATCAAACTTCAAGACTCACGCTGCCAACTTTTTGCAGGAGGACGGAAGCAGTTGAAGCACTACTTACAATGTAGAATAATACATGGATTGCTGTGATACATGTACAAAAATAACAAACAACCCCCCAAACACCTCTCCTCACGCATTGTCAGGGGCCAGAGCAGCTAGGACTAGCAGCTAGACTGCTCCCTGATCGCTAGGCTAGCAATAAGCCCAGCTGCACTACCTTGGAACTGACAGCCAGTGGCCACAGAACCCTGACTGGCCGCTGGTTTAGCAGCCCTGCTTATAAGCCTGGCCCCCACAACACATCTGTGGTTGCTCAATGTGTATCCTGTCTCCAGCTCCCTCTGGCTTCAATCCCTAGCTCTGCTTGTGGTTTATGACTCTGGCTGATGCTCTGGCATTTGGCTTCTGTCTCTGGTACTGACTGTTGGCTTGTTCCTGGACTTTGCCCCGCTTGAACCCAGCTCCAAGTAGTATGCTGACCTCTTGTTTCAACCACTAGGTCTGACTGCCTGCAGCCCAGCTGGCTCCACTCATGAGTGCAGTATGGAACTAGGCACCTTAGAAATAGGTTACATAGCTCTCCAATCAGATTTGCAGGCACAATGTTTCACCTAGAAACCAAACCAATCACCACAGCTAGAGGAGAAGCTTCTTATTGCTTCAGTGGTGTGGAGTAAAAAATTAATGAAGCAGTGTTGCCAACTCTCATGATTTTATCACAAGTCTCATGGTATCTGGTATTTTTCTTAAAGCCCCAGCTCCTGAAATCAACTGATTAGGTGAGAACCTCAGCTTTCATGTTCAAAAATAAGTTTCTACCTGTTGTGGCTTCGGAGAGAAGCTGAGTTTAACCTAGAAGGTCAGAAACCAGTAGGCAAATAAAAAGATCCCTGAGCATATATATATATAAAGCCAGACTCGTGGGGGTTTTGGGGTTTTTTTTTTTAAAGCGTGTTTCATGCTTAAGAATTCAGCAGGGAAAATAGTGCTACCAGAGCAAGACATAAAGTAACTCTGTCCACATAGAGCAGAGGAGGTGAAGCTCCAGTGTGAGGAGAAGGATGGTGTAGAAACAGGAGCTGTAAGGTGGGAGGGGAAGAAGAAGCGGTGTATTCAGAGAACGGATAATGACAAATAAAAAGACAAACTAATTTTGAATAATAGTACAATAATTATTTCCAAAGAGTGCTGGTGATATCATAAATCACAAGAGTGAAGCTTAATTGGTTGATGCAGTCACCAGAACTTCTTGAACTGAATTATGAGGCATATATAGGGGACAGAGTGAGGGACCGAATTGGCCCCATCATTCTCCATTAAATGTTTCTACAAGAGTGCTCTCCCACAGACTGAAACTGACAGGACTTATCAACACTAAAGTTAAAACTGCATTTGCAATAGCTGTGATTAGCACCCACTGTTGTTAGTACAGCTTCTTTGATTAGTGTGCATACTGCATAGAGATTTTTTTGTTATTAAGCCACCCTGTAAGCTACCTCCAGGGATAACATAATTTGACAGTATGGTTCTCAGAACAGAATCCTGGTCCCCACTAATCAGGGAAACTACTGTAACTTCTAGAGAAACCCTGAGAGCAACAGCAGTATAAACAGCGCACCAGAGTTTCAACCATGATGTGGAAAGGAACAGCCTATAATGGCTGCTGGAATAAGATGATTATTGAGGCCTACAGTCTGTGCATATCAAGCATTGTAGACTTTACTGCTGTGGTGTATTGAAAACTGTCTCACTTAAAGTGAGACCTTGTAATTTTAAGGGGTTTCTTGGTCCTTCTGTAGGCCAATGGGCTCTGTAGGGAGGCCTGTAATCTGGGTCTTGCACAGTAAGTGTGCAAAGAGCTAGCCTACACAAGGTGAGGTAAACTGTACCTCTCTGTTTTAGGGTGCAGCCTGCTTTCTCTCTCTCTCTGTTTTTGGGTTCTTGTGTGTTAGGGTTCTGAATTATAAGAAATTAGTGTTTGGTGCAACTGTCCAGCAAGAGTACTTTATGTTTTTAATCTAACTTCATGTACCATGAACATAACTGTCTATATAAATGCATTACAATGCTTTTAAAAGGCACTCTCATATCTGTAACTGCAGAATGCTTTTTCTTACATATTTAATTTTTCTCAACTTGGTTCCAAAATGTAGGTTTAATATCCTCACAAATCATAAAGTTTCTGAGTGGCTTGTGATCAGCCTAATGCCAACTCTGCTTTCCCCTCATCCACTTTGTTGGATGATAGCTCATGAAAAGTTTGAAGTAAGATTTTTTGCAGAGTTAATCTTTCCTTTCCCCCCTGTACTTTGGCTGCTCCTAAGAATCATTTTCACCTGGTCAGTCATACATTTGTTATCGAACCGAGAAGAGTTTCAACTCTATATCCTAAAAGCATCACAGTACACGCACAACAAAGATTCTTATCTGCCTGACAAAGCTCTCTTTGAGGAGAAGAAAAATCAGTGCCACAGATGTGCTGGCTTCTTACCTAGAGAATCTCTACCAGATAATTGGTGCTAAACCACAAGTGGTGAATGGGTAAATAACAAAATGCATAAATAACAAAATAACAAGACTTGAGTCTAGTGTAGTTCGGCTATATAAATAGGGATCTTTAGCACATATTTTGGGCCTAATATGCCACATAGTACCCAGAGCCTTGGTCATCAGGGTCTGACAGTAGTGGTTCAGTTGGAGCAAACAAATATGCTGGATGAAGTCTGCATACATACATTACCTCACAAGTATACTTGGTAGCCATTTAGCTCCTCAAGTATGTTACAGGTAGAGCTGGCTGAACAATTTTTGAGGGAACATTTTTCCATTGGAAAATGCTGTTTTGTCAAAATAGAAAGGTTTCATAGGAACATCTCCACTTTGACAATTTTCAGACAAAGAATTTCTAAGCTCTTCATTTTGACAAGGTTGAAATGTTTTGTTTTGACACCATTTTCTTTCAATTGGGTTGTATGGCCTTTTCTATTGCATTTATATTAATTATAATTTAATATTTTGTCTAAGTTATCTTCCCTGCAGTTTAATTTTTGTGATGGACTTCCTGTTTAAAACAATTGTGTAACATTGCTCTCAAATGTTAATTTGCTAAATTAGCTGTCACCTTTCACCCCTTGAGGTGATTGCATTGCAGGAACTCCAACAAGAATACTAATTAATGTCAATGCTGATAATGGCTTCTGTGACCTGGACAGCTGTTTACTAGGAACTGGCCCAGGACCTTCTAACTCATTTCTCAAAAGGCACCTTTCATTTTGATGTTTAAAATTGGAGAGAAATGCAAAATGCACCCAAAGTCTGGTTGCAATACAAATTATGTACAGGGTGGTTATTTACTTTGGATCAAAACACATAATTGAAGCCCTAGCATAGCTTAGGTTGTACAACATAGGGTGTGCACTGTGATAAGTGTCTTATTTGCGTCTCCTTGTCAGACTGTTACCGTAACCAACATACCCCTGGAAAAGTATAAGAATAAATTGGTTGTGGAAATGATCTCTTGAATTAGGTTGAAAGGGGACAGAAGAGAATTCAGAGGATTGCCATTTGGGCAGGAATAAGAAACCAGATCTTTCTAATATGCAGTTTTAATACTGAAATATAATAACTCATTCCTAAGTCCATTATTAACTATGAACAAGACAAATCAATCACACTTTTAGACCATTATCTACAGTTCAGCTGGATTCTGTCCCGCCATATAACTGGCGAGTGGGTGAGATAAGTGTGACAGGTATTCTGAGAAGCTGAAGAAATTCAAAACAGCCCCTTGTTATGAATGTAGCCAAGTGCTATTTCCTAACCCTATTTTCCACTACGCTCCATGCAGGGCTACTACTTGAACTCATGTTGAAGTAGGAAGGCCAATCAATGTTTGCTACTATTTTGTGTTATCACTAAAGAGAGACCCACACACAAATCCATGTACTCCATTTCTTAAGGGGGAATGAAGAGCAGAATGGCATTCTCTCTTATACACATGACTGTGTCATAATACACAAAAATAAAAAGCTCAGTTTCACATATATACATATACACCTAATTAAATCAAGTCATTTGTCTAGCCCAGTGGTTCTTGACCTTTCCAGACTACTGGACCCCTTTCAGGAGTCTGAAGCCTGAGCACCACCGCCCAGGGCTGACTCCCAAGCCCTGCTGACTGGTGCTCAAGCATATAACTTAACTTTGCAGGACCCCTGCGGTGTGGGGCCCCAGGGAATTCCCTTGCTTGCCACCTCTGATGCCAGCTCTGCACTTGCAACCCCCCCTAAACCTGTCCTGTGACCTCCCTGGGGGTTGAGAAACACTGATCTAGATGAAGCGACAAAGAGTTCTGTGGCACCTTATAGACTAACAGAGGTATTGAAGCATAAGCTTTCGTGGGTGAATACCCACTTCTTCAGATGCAAGCAGTGGAAATGTCCAGGGGCAGATATAAATGTGCAGGGAAGATTCAGGCTAGAGATAACGAGGTAAGCTTAATCAGGGAGGGTGAGGCCCTCTTCTAGCAGTTGAGGTGTGAACACCAAGGGAGGAGAAACTGCTTTTTTAGTTGTGTGACAGACAGAACAAATTGAACTACTAAGTAAAATAAGTAGTGACAGACAGAACAAATTGAACTACTAAGTAAAATAAAATAAAACACGCACGTCTATGTCTAATCAAACTTCACACAGATATAAAAACCTCACTAGGTCCAGTAAACAGGCTATCTTCCACCTAGCCTGGGTCCAGCAATCACTCAGCCCCCTAATGGCTTTGTCCTTTGTTCAGTCTCTTTCAGGTGTGTCCTTGGGGGGTGGAGAGTCTCTCTCTTTAGCCAGCTGAAGATGATCTAGATGAGTTGACATACCCCCTGGAAGACCTCTGCGTACTCCCAGGGGTATGTGTACCCCTGTTTGAGAACAACTGGCCTATAAGTTTAATTTTAACCCCTCTATTAATAAAAGAATAACCTTGCGTATAAAATGTACTGATGTGTATATAGCACCTCCATGCATGTTTCAGTGAGAAGGTAATTCTATTTCTAATGCCTCTGTTGAAGACTTCTATTTACGCTAGAAACTTTTTCTGTATCTAAGACCATGTCTACACTGGATTTGCCCTGATTCCAGCGGACAGTGACCAGTTAGCTAGCTGCATACCTACATCAATGTATACCTATAATAAACTTGTATTTGCCCCAAGGGAAGTTACTTTGGCTGGAAATTGGGGTAAGCACCATCAATGCAAATAGAAGCTTTGTCTCCTTTTTTACAAGGGGCTTGCAGTGGCAAAGCTGCACAAGTGGCTGGAATCGGGGCCAAAACAAAAAAGGGCACATCAACATTTTTTTAACTTTGATGAAGCGCTACTTAGTCCTATAGAATACATATCATGTTATATCCACAGAGGAAGGGATGCCTAAGTTACCCCAAAGATGCAACAAACTTTAGAATTTGCCACATTGTCTAAAGCAGAGTTTCCAGTGGCATGTTGACAGATAGAAATCAGATCTTTACATTTGAGAATAGGAGGATGTACTGCTACATTAAGTATTATAGAGGGAGTGGAAATAAATGGCTCAAAGCAACACATCTCAAAGAACAACACTTACCAGAATGGTATGTAACATTTCCCCTCTCAACCCATATGGAAACACTAATAAAGTTTTTAGGTGACTATTTGTGTAATTTCTGAGTCATTTTAAATAAAACAAGAGTTTTATTTTAGCCCTCTTTGATTCTCAACTCCACTCCCCTTGCTGACCACTCCTCTTCACTCAGTTGCCCTTCTCTTCCTCTTCTTTGTAGAGAACACGCAGATCTGGCTGCCTTCCACTCTCCTGCCTCAAAAATGGGAGGTACAAAATGGATAACAGTGAAGTTGCCAAGCAAAGAGCACAAGAAGAAATAATCTAAAGCTGAAATGCAGTGAATAATATTTCTATTCAGTGCAGAATTTCATTCTAAGGCTCTCTGGACTTTATTATTTGAAATGGCCTTTTTTCCCTCAGGGTCTGACTGGGGAGTCATGGGCTGGGACAAGAAAAAACAGGAACTTCTGAGGGTCCTTTTCCCCTGGAGATAATGGGGGAGGCAAAGGGGACTTTCATTCCTTTTGCCCTAGAAGTGGGTGGGAGCCAAGGGACCTGGAGCTCCTTTATTTGCCTTGAGGGTAAGGAGATGGGGGAGGGAGGGAATTGGGAGTTGAGGTCCGTGGAAGGATCTGGAGCTCCTCTTTTGCCTTGGGGCAGAGGGTTGGCGAGTGGAGAGGGCCAAGGGTCCTTTTTGTGCTGGGTGTTGGGTGTATGTGGAACTTCTAATTAACTGACTCAACTGCTACCAGATATTTTAAAAACAGCCTGAGTGATAGCTCTGAGAGAAAGGAGAACTGAAAAAGGTGACCGGTGAGCGCAGGTGGTGATATTTTTGTAAGGAGCAGTCAGAGAGATCAAATAAATTGTATTTGCATGGCAGAAGCTGGGAGAACAAAAGGAAACACATTATGGATCAGCTTGCCCATGGCAAATTCTGTGCTGAGGCTTGTTCACATGAAATGGGAAGAGGAATGCATATTTTCTCACTTTAGATTATCAATTACAATAGTTTGAAATAGTAAGAACTCCCAGACATCAAAAGCTGAATTTAAAAAAAAAAACCAAACAAACACAGGATGCAAGGGCTGAAGCTGTCATGAAGAATATTTAACACTATTAGGAGGAAGGACAATGGCATCTGAACTAAAATCCAATTCAAAATTACTTTTTATTTTAGTCGTGAAGTGAAATCTCAGTTAAAAACAAATCCAGTTCCAAACGGCTATCCTGGTTTTCAGAACTCTGCAAAGGCCTGTCCCACGCCAACTCTGACTGCATACCACCTACAGCCTGCCCATTCATTCTGATATTGGCTCCCTGCTCACCACAGCTTGGAATTGCTCCTTCTCTTACACTGTCCCATCTACAGTATCTTTGCCTCCCTTAAAGCTACTGAGTCCTCTCCTCCATATACATTTTGCCTCACAACCATCTTTCCCATATCATTGCCCACAATTTTTAGCCTAATACAGGAATCCAGCATAATTTCAATCTGGATTCAGAATAAACATAAATCAGACAGGAATGATGATAAGAGAACACCTACCCTTGGAAACATGGTGCCATGGAATGGAATAAAGAGGGCTATTGATATGTTGGCAGTAACCCACTTGAATATAAAGACTGTAGGGGTCAGATGCTTGGCTGGGGTAAACTGGTATATCTCAACTGAAGCTACACCAATTTATCCCAGCTGAGAATCTGGTTCTGAGAAACACTGTCTCACACTATTTGGACAAAACAGTCAGTTCTATTACTAACAGGTAGAGTAGGAACTATGAAATGAATGTCCTCCTACAATTCCTCTTTCTTGTTCAGTACCTGCCCCTGATACTCCTAACAGGTTAGCTCTGAACTCACATGTTTACATGGTTCATTTGGGAAGGGAAGAGGAGCAGAATCTAGTACAATCACCTGCAAGATACATAATCTGTGGGACTGGATTTTTCTCACTTTGCCAAATATTATCAGGTAGCCGACATAAAACATTTAATGGGCTGGATACCTGATACCACAGAGAAGTTTGATACAAGAAGAGAGGCTGGAAAATAGAAGAAGGAAGGCCTATGCCAAACAATTGTATGGTTATCAAAGCCTCAGAAAATGCCCACACAGAGCAACTGCATTTTTAAATGTAGTGTTAGTGACACCTAGTGACCAAAATGTTGTTGACATCTATGTTAAAGTTATGTTTCATTTAGATTTCATTAAGGGGCAATTTTTCATCTTGAATTGAGGGAACTTGTATGCAAAACTCATTGATATGTTCTTTGGATTTGACTGAATCCTCCAAAGAGTAAGATATGCAAAGATAAGGGTAAAAATCAGTCCCTTCTGAACTTTCTTGCTCCTGAGTAGCACAACACTTGTGATACTTCAAATCATGCTGTGTCTGCTTGTTATGTGTAGAACTGAGGATCACTTTTTACCCTGAATGTCCTTGCCTTTCCCGGTTCGAGTTCAAGATACCATTCAAACATTCCTTTGTTGCGCCCCCCCTTTTTTAATAGTTCAGATATTGGAGGATGAAATTTACATGCAATAGGGGACCTCCTGAAAATGGAAGGGTGAGAGAAATCATAATTTTGTTTCAGATCCTCTACTGAGACTGAATCAGTGCCAGAGGGAATTGACCTCAATAGTATTTGTGAGAGCTTTGCTAAGGCCCAGGTTCAAATACCCTTAAGGCTTGTCTATGCTTAAAAATTAATTTGGAGTAAGGTAGGGTGTGAATTTAAAGAGCAATAGCTATTCCAGAATAACTCCATGTGTAGACAAGACCTTACTCCTCACACAGTCCCTCACGCCCTAAGAAATTAAAACACTCTCTATGAATATGGCTCTGCTTCCAGCTGATCTCCTGAGAGCAGCCTGGCTCTTTTTGATCCATAGGAGATGGTGGTGTAACCCCTTTTCATTCTGCTACATTCAAGGAATAAGAACAAAGAAACAAGTGTAAGGTGGTGCATTAGTCTGCGTTTCCTATCTTTTGAGTGTATTTGATTTCTCAACCTGGATGTTCTGCAGACACTCCTCTCTACTTGGAATGTCCTTGTTTTTAAACACAGAGTAAAAATGACCAATGGCGCATAACATTTTCTTGATCTGGAGCTTTTGGGCTTGACACATTTTGAATGGACGATCAGTGTTAAAGAGGCCTCTGGACCCCAGCCATGCTTGACTGAGGACTTGTAAAATGACCTGTCTCAATCTCTGGGCTATCTCAGAATTTAAATAGCCACAGAAATTTAAAAGCAGAAGAGATGTTTAGAGTACCCCAGAGTTTAAATAGCCTCACAGCTTTGATCACGTCTAATGTAATCTAGCCTGGCTGTACAGGTATTTCTATCACACTTCTCTCCATTGCTTTTGACTGGCTTACAATATTACATAAATCATATAAACCTGGAGGCTGGGATTTTCAAAGGAACCAAAGAGTTAGGTGCCTAAATCCCATTAAAAATCAATTAAATGTCAGCAGTAGACTGAACATTGATTCTAAAGTCCAGTACCTGCAAACACCTCTGCAGCTGCTTAACTTTACTTGTGTGAGTAACCCCACAGATGTATATGTTTGCAGAAAATAGGGTTTATAGAATCATAGAATATCAGGGTTGGAAGGGACCTTAGAAGGTCTTCTAGTCCAACCCCCTGCTCAAAGCAGGACCAATCCCCAATTTTTTCCCCATATCCCTAAATGGCCCCCTCAAGGATTGAACTCACAACCCTGAGTTTAGCAGGCCAATGCTCAAACCACTCAAACTCACAGTTTAGGATGGTGCAAAGCTAGAGAGCACTTTACTGTACCCCCAACTTTTTAAACTGCTCAAACTTTGTAGGATGATAAACAAGCAAAACCACTCATAGCAAATTCTACCTGGTTAGCGTGAAATCTCCCACTTTAAACATTCATCCTTAAAATGCACAGGACCAATTTTCTTCAAGCCTGGCTTATACTTATGATTTGCCAAGCACCTACAAAACTATGATCAACAGATAAACTAAGATCTAATCCAAACCTGATGGAAATCAGTGGAAAGATTCCCACTGACTTCCAGGCCCTTAGTTCCCCTCCTCCCTCGCATCCTCCCAAGGCATTCTTTTATCTATGGACAACATTTCTGCATACATGGGGAAAAGCGTGTTTTTAAGCACCCAGTACATCAAAAAGGCTGGCCTGATTTTGGCTCAAACTTTCCCCAAACAATATCATCTCTGGGCAGAGATAAAGCATGGAAAATTTCACTTAAATGTGGTTTGAGAAATTGTTGAGAAAGGGGCTCAGAAAGGAAGCTGGAATTAGAACATAAGAACATCAGAGCAGCCAGACTGGGTCAGACCAAAGGTCCGTCTAATCCAGTATCCTGTCTTCCGACAGTGGCCAATGCCAGGTGCCCCAGAGGGAATGAACAGAACAGGTAATCATCAAGTAATCCAGCCCATCGCCCATTCCCAGCTTCTGGCAAACAGAGGCTAGGGACACCATCCCTGCCCATCCTGGCCAATAGCCATTGATGGACCTATCCTCCATGAACTTATCTAGTTCTTTTTTGAACCTTGTTATAGTCTTGGCCTTCACAACATCCTCTGGCAAGGAATTCCACAGGTTGACTGTGCATTGTGTGAAAAATACTTCCCTTTGTTTGTTTTAAACCTGCTGTCAATTAATTTCACTTGGTGACCCCTAGTTCTTGTATTATGAGGAGTAAATAACACTTCCTTATTTACTTTCTTCACACCAGTCATGATTTTATAGATCTCTATCATATCCCCCCTTAGTCATCACTTTTCCAAGCTGAAAAGTCCCAGTCTTATTAATCTCTCCTCATACAGCAGCTGTTCCATACCTCTAATAATTGTTGTTGCCCTTTTCTGAACCTTTTCCAATTCCAATATGTTTTTTGAGATGGGGCGGGCAACCACATCTGCACGCAGTATTCAAGATGTGAGCGTACCATGGATTTATATAGACGTAAAATGATATTTTCTGTCTTATCTATCCTTTTCTTAATGATTCCCAACATTCTGTTCGCTTTTTCAACAGCCGCTGCACATTGAGTGGATGTTTTCAGAGAACTCTCCACAATAACTCCAAGATCTCTTTCTTGAATGGTAACAGCTCATTTAGACCCCTTCATTTTATATGTATAGTTGGGATTATGTTTTCCAGTGTGCATTACTTTGCATTTATCAACATTGAATTTCATCTGCCATTTTGTTGCCCAGTTCCCCAGTTCTGAGAGATCCTTTTGTAGCTCTTCTCAGTCTGCCTGGGACTTAACTGGGATTTAATTCAGCCTTAGCTGTAGTACACAATACCTAAGCCAAGTGAGATCCTGGAACTCCTCCAATTACACAAATATATCTTTATAGAGATATTAGAATTTAAGTGCTCTGATATCATGTTTCTGAGGATCTAAAGCAATGTAGCTTTATGTGTGTACGAATTCTTAAGCATATGATACTGCCAAGCATGTTAGTTAACAAATTCTTGACAAAGTAACAATTGCTTCCCTGCTTCCAACTAATGAAGTTAAGCCAAAACTCTGCATGTTTCCTTTGCATGTCAGAAATGTGCGGTTGCTGAAACTCCAAAGCACATAATGCTGAATTCTAGACTGTACTTAATGAGGAAGAAGTCTGATGCACTGACAGTTTTCTATTTTTCAGCTGAGCTATATCCACTACTTTTTTTGCAGAACTTTAGGACACTAATTATACAGCTACTGGTGGTTACAAAAATGATTGGTATAAGAAAAGAGATGAGAGATTCCAAGGCCAGAAGGGACCATTGTGTCATCTAGTCTGATCTTCTGTAGAATACAGGCCATAGAATTTCCCAAAAATAATACCTAGAGCAGATCTTTTAAAAAACATCCAGTCTTCATTTAAAAACTGTCAGTGATGGAGAATCCACCATGACCCTTGGTAAATTGTCCCAATTGATAATTAATTACTGTTAAAATTTTCATTTCATTTCCAGTCTGAATTTGTCTAGCTGCAATTTCCAGCCATTGGATTGTGTTATCCAGTTAGACTGAAGAGCCCATTATTAAATATTTGCTCCCTGTGTAGATACTTGTAAACTGTAATCAAGTCACTCAACCTTCTGTTAAGATAGACAGACTCCCATTGAATTCAATAGGAATTGCTCCTATGGAACAACTGCATAAAGGAGCTTCAGATGTTTCCAGCTGGGTCACAGATGTTTCCAATGACACAATCTTAAGAAAATTCATCTCTCATAAACCTTGATTTGCATGGAATATTCCTGGCTTTCCTCTTTCACTCATATCTACTCTATTCCTTTATGTTCTCTCTCTTTTCTTTCTCTACCTCCCATGCATACATCAGCTCTTTGTGGCCCTTTCTGTCTCATCCCACTGCTGTCTTTTACCCTCCAAGGCCTTCTCACTGTCATTTGTTATACAAATCCCTAATGTGAGTTCCATATGCGGCCACATCCAAACAAAGAAGGGAAATAATTTGCTGTCTTTCCAGACTACTATTTTAGGACACTAGCATGTCCCACAACCGACTCACTCCCTGGCAGCCGGGGTATCCTTGTGTCAGAAACCATGATAAGATGCTCCTGAAAGGGTCCCTGGCAAGAAGGCTGCAGAATACAGCTCAGCTGGCAAGTGTATGTGATGAAAGGAACAGATGCTATATGAATGTATTGCTATATTTATGCAAAAAAAAAAAAAGATGTATCCTCCTTCCCCTGGCTGGCACCCCACTGGTGCTTGGGACCAGGAGTCCAGGGATGCTTGGATCTACAGATGGAAGTGGCTCCCAGGGTTGTCCCATTCCCTTGTCTCTGACTGACATTCAGGGGCCAAGGAGAGGGTAAGGGACGTAGCAGGTAGACCTCAATGTAGATTACAAAATTGTTAATATAATTTATTCTTAGAATACTAGGTTATTACAAACTTACCTTTATTGATTTTTTAAGAGATACAATTATTTCCAGAAACATGATGCTTGGAGAATGACAGCTTACATGTTTATGTTTTGGTTGGTTGTTCAATTATTTGAAATAGTCAAGCTAATTAAGAAAATTCTCAGGAGGTCTTTGCTTTCTGTCAATGTGACAGCCTTCCCGCCCCCTCCCCCGCAATGTCAAGGAAAATAACAACTTGGCCATTAAATCGTGTTTGTTACCTCCAAGTGTGTTTACACAGACTCTGAAGTGTAGCTTTATAACTTCTATTTTACATTAAAATTCTATATTGTTTTATGTTATAACCTGTTTTCAAAGATGTGTAAAAGCATTAGTTGTTAAGATTTATGGATTCATATAGATTTTTTGATAGGAGCCTGTAACTGCAAATTGTAAATGTACTGCCAATGGAAGGTTGTAAATCTAGGAACCACTTGGTCAAAAAGGTTTTAAAGGTGACCTCTGCATATTCCAAGAATGACCTAACTGTGGGGTTATATAAATGTAGGATATACTAATTCTTTAAATAGTTTATGAGCCTTTTAGTGGTTCTCACTGTGTTCTGTGAAGACCTCTGAGCCCAGCCAAAGCAGAAGTATAGCTGGCCTTACATGTTGTGTCTATATAATAAGCATGGTTATATGGATTCCCCATGCCCATGTGGTTTATTTATATTATGCTATTGTGTAAAGAGTAAAAGCCACAAAAGTAATGAATGCTCCGAAGATCAGTCCCGGTCCTATAGCTTTTAGTTTTACACATGAGTAAAGAGCAGGCCCAGCAGCAGTGAGAAGGGCATTCAGCACATAACCAAGTTAAACTTTAGTTAATGGTTACTTAGCATGTTAAGATAAGGCTAATCAAATCTCATGCTTCAGGCTCATGCTGGTGTCAGGAAAAAGACTTTTCTTCTAAATACAGGATTGCACAATTACGTAGATACATTAATTTAGACTTTGATGGACCAATGATGTACTGCACTACAACAAATCCTATGTGAGTTTACCTCCTCTCTATCCTTCTATGTTGCAACTATGATGAAACCCCACTAGAACAAGGAGCTGGCCTGTGGCAGAGTCAATAATGTTGTATTATATGTACCCTTATTTTATAGCCCACGACCAGATGACTGCCTCCCAGGGCCGTAACTTCAGTAAGTGTTATGCTCTTCAGCGTCACTTGCTGAAAATACTAAAATGCATGCCTGTGCAATTGCTCATTTTAAGCACGCAGCTCATGCTCATCTGTTTGAAAATTTAGCCCTTCTTACTGTAGATATCTGGCATCATTCTCCACTTGTGCTGCATCTTCTAAAACATGATTTTTTTTATACCTACATTTCTGCATTGATTAGTTTCGCTTCATTTATTGTCTTCAAAAGTTTCACCTTTGTTTGCATCTTGAGCTACTACACTTCTAGTTCCCCGAGGAACTACTGGACACGGAGCTGTCTTGCAGCCTGCGATGTGAACTGTTGTACAGCAGTGTTTGCATTGTCTTAGCTGGAATATGGACTTGTTTTATTTGCCAAGCATGATGTCCCAGCCAAGGCCTTCAAGGAGATGATTAGAGCAGCGCTAAAACGTTCACTCTGGAGGCGCTGTTATAGGGTTGATATGAAATTAAACAGGAATCCCCAACTTCCCACTCAGAGCCTGGCGAGTCCTTTCGAACTGTGCCACTGATTCGTGACCAGCGGAGGGCACCTTTACAGCGGCCCGCTTTCCTGTCCTGTCACTGCCAGTATCTTCTCTCTTTCCTTCTGTATCTCCCCCCTTCCCTTCATCTCCCCCTCCGACTTCTCTTCTTCCCCTCCCGTCACCCAACCAGCCCAAGGGGCCCGACCCAGGGCCAGCAGCTAAGCTAGTGGCTGCTCTGCCCTCAGCTGCTGTGGGAGGGTTTGACGGGGGCAGGAGGCGCCTTTTGTGACCAGCGCCAGTTGCTCCTACCAGCTTCCCCCACCCCGCCACCTCAGCCTGCAGCCTCCCAGGCCCAGGGCGGCCCGGCGGGGGCCCGGGGCTCGAGCCTGCGCCGGGGTAGACAGACGGGCCGCAGCGGGGAGGAGGAGCTGGGCTGGGCCGGGCTTTGTAGGCAGCGCCTCCACTTCCTGGCGCCGCCAGGGCAGCGCCGGCCCGCAGCAGCAGCAGCAGCAGCTGCTTCCCTCCCCGCTCCGCGCCGCGGCTGCAGCCCCGGACAAGGCTTCCCCGGGCGCCGGCCAGCGACGCGGTTCCCCTGCCCGCGGCCCTAGCGCGGCGGCTCGGCATGGTGGTGCGGCCGCTGCTGCGGGCCGTGATCATGGGCCCGCCGGGCTCCGGCAAGGGCACCGTGTCCTCCCGCATAGTCACGCACTTCGCCCTGAAGCACCTCTCCAGCGGGGACCTGCTGCGGGACAACCTGCAGAGAAGGACAGGTAGGGGCGGGCGGGGGCCACAGGCTGCGGACCCGGGGGGGCCACAGGCTGCGGACCCGGGGGGGGGGGCACAGGCTGCGGACCCGGGGGGCCACAGGCTGCGGACCCGGGGGGCGGCTGATGGAGTGAAAGGGACCCTAAAGGTGAGGGTTGAGCTGGCACAGGGAGGATCCGAAGCCCAGTCAGACCCTGTGTACCCAGCCTGTGACCCGCCCCTGGCTGTGGCATCCATCCTGCCCCTGACGCCAAGGCACAGGAGTGCGAGGAGCTTCCCCGTGGAGTGGCAGCCCCAGCTCCTTACTGCTGAATGAACTGGCTGTAGTAACAGCTGTTTGGGGAAGGTGGATCCTGCTGTCCCCTGGCTCCTTCCGCTAGATCTGAACTAGAATTGCCTTTGGGGACCGTGTGGGCCGCTTGTCCTTCTGAGATCGGTAAATCAAAATAGTCTGTGGTTTGTGTCCTTGGCCATTCAGTTCACCGCAGCCAGTGAAGAATTTGCCTGGGTGTCCTTGGCCATAACTCCTTTGCTCAGGTTGCATGCCAGTGGTCCACCCATTCCCACTGCCAGCTGTTTGCACTTCAGTGGTGAAACAGTTGCATGCTTGTTAACAAATGTCCAGTATTTGAGATGTCTGGCATATCTGTCCCACAGAGGTACTGAGTGCTCACATTTCTGATGGACTTCAGTTGAAGTTGTGCGGCTCTAAAAGGCAGGGCCCAAGTTACTGACTTTGGAATGACTTAACAGTTAGCGGGGGACTTCTGAAGACTTGGGCTGTAGTTTGTAAAGTGCATTGGGTTCTTTTGGCTTAAAAGGTGCTACATAAATGCATGATATGATTAATAAGAAGACCAACTGGTAGGGAGAGAGTGAGCCCAGAAGAAGACAACAGTTCCTTCTCCTTTCAGAGACCTCAAAGGTTGGTAAGAGGGGAGTTAGGTTAGGTGACGCAAATTGGGAGAGCTGAACTGGTGAAACGCAGGAAGGCCTTTTTGATCACGTGTTTAAATTAAATAAAATACTTTTAAAGTGTTGAGGTGCTGAGACGTGTACATATAGTTAAATAGAAACACAATCATCTGGAGGTAAGTGGGTAGATTTAGTGTCCCAAATAACTGGTTAAGCAGTCACAATTCATAATAGTGAAACACTGCCTCTTGGCAGTGATACCGAAGACTTTAAGGCTTTTGTTGAATTCAGGGCTGTCATACTTTTTCTCATATGAACCATATCTTAATAGAGAAATTGTCATGTGAAATTGGCTTGTGTCTCTTCTCATTCGTGATCACATAACATTCCTGTGGCAACTACAGTCAGTTTACAGGGGAAAATAGTGGTATTATTATTAGAAGCATTTTTAGCTGTACTTTAATTCCCTTTCCTAGACAGTATCATGTAATCAGCTAGTTATCAACAGACACCTTCTCCCCCATCCCTATAGTCCATGCACCACAGTTGGATGAATTGTGGTTTAACCATTTGATTGCAATTTGGTAGGTGGGGTAAGGTACAGTCCTGACACCACAGATGGAATGTTGGTAGCTTTAAAGCAGAGGGCTTTAACAGGAACCAGCAGAAATGAGGTTAATCTTAATTGTGCACATTTATAAAATACAAATGGTCATTTGTGTTTCACCTCTTTCTAACGTTTTGTTAAAAATAGACGAAGCATTGAGTGTGGCTGGCCTCTATATGCAGTATAGGTTAAAGCATTCCCCTTTATTTTTCTTCCAATGTTATTTGTCTGCAGAGGGTTTTTTACGTGTTTGTTTTGGCTGCTGGTATTTAATGCATAAATATCTCTGTGGAATATTTATATGAGGATTTTAATGTCTTGAAAGCACTTGGATATAAAGCAGTGTTCAGCAAAATCATGCTTGAGGTGAGTGCTCAGTAAAAGTACAGCATATTGCTCAGTGTTTAGTTCTAGTGGTTTTAACATTAAATGGTATCTTAAACCTAGACTCTTAGATGTTGTCCCTGGAAAAGGCATAAAAAGTCTCACAAACACACACTGAGATTCCATCTATACTGCATTGCTTCCTGTGGGCCCAGTCCTAGCACCCATGGCAGTCAAAAGGAGTTGAGATGACCCCCTAAGTTAGGGAAATATTTAAAGGTGCTCTCTGCTGTCATGGTTGTGTTTGTAAGCATGGATGGGTTGTAGCTCCCCCCCTTATTAACCAAACATTATTTGACTATTTAGTGACATAGGCCAAGATTTTCAGAAGGATTTAGTGATTTTGAGGTGCCTCAAATATTGGATGTCCAAACTCAGATGCATTAAGAGGTCTGCCTTTTCAGAAAGTGCTAAGTACTTTCTCTTTCAAAATCAGGCCTCTTTAAGATGTCTCAGGTTGGCCTGCCAGAAAATGAGGAGACTGAAATCAGTAATTGCTTTTCAAAATGTTGTGTTAGTCTTAAGTGTCTTTAAAAACAAAATAAAAAAGACCAAAACCCTAATATTACCCTGTCTACAAGTAGCTGTTGCAACTGTGTCAGCAGTGACTGTTTAAAAAATAATTGGCAGAATTTTCAAATGTGGGTATTGTCTACACTAACATTTTAATTGTTTGTAAGCAGTTAGTGGAATTGTTGGGTTTAAGTAGAGCTACGCTGTGTGTGGGTACAGACTAATAATAGTAGTGATGTCAGCTGATAGTCTTACCCCTGTCAGAGTCTGACGGTATGTCTTCACTACCAACGGCAGCGCTTTAACGTGGCTGTGTAGTCGAGGCACCAGCGCTGGGAGAGAGCGCTGTAAAAAACCCACCTTCACTCCCAGTGCTGGTGCACTGTCTACATTGCCACTTTAGAGAGCTGAAACTTGCATTGCTCAGGGGTGTGTTTCTTGAGGGAGAAAGTTTAAGTGCTGTAAAGTGGCAGTGTAGACTGGTACACGGTTGTCTTCTAAGATAAGCTAAACATCCCTAACATTGATGGTGTTTGTAGCGTGGACAGGACACGCTAAGCATTCTTGCATATAAACCACCTTTCTCTTCAGTAGTCTTGGCAGAACAATTTCAGTTTATATGGAAGGGTATAGGGTAATCATTGATGTTCAGCACTTTGATGCTATAACGAGTTATGTAAGTACGAAGTATTCTTGCACTAGCGATGCTATACCTATTCAGGTAACTACAAGATTTCAGTCACTAGAGCAGTTAACCTAGCACCTTTCACAATTACTTAAAAATGTTCTCAAGCGATTTTGTTCCATAGATTAAAAATTAGTTGTGTAGTTTTAAAAGAAGTCATTCTCTCTCATATGAAATCAGTTGGTTGGTTTTAATTTGCCCTGCTCATATACATTCAGAATGCAGCTGCAAAGATCATTTCCCTTGCCTGTTGCTTTGACTATGTCGGCCCCTTTGCATCCCTTCACTGTCTCTCCCTTTTTTGTCACATCAAACATAAGCTATTTGTCTTTACATTCAAGGCCCTGCATGGCCTATTTCCCCTCCCCCCCATTATCTCTCATTGAGATGTCGACTCCCACCTTCGATCGGCATATGATCCCAGACTCTGTCGTTCCCTTGTTAAATTTTTAGATGAACACTATTGTTCTTTCTCCTGTGCTGCCTCTCGCACTAGGTAGGTGCTCCCTGTAAACATCTGCAAAGCTACTACTTTATTCAAATTCCTTCTTAAAAATTCTCATTTGCTATGATGCCTATAACTAACTGCACAGTGGTTAGGCTGATCTTGTGTTATCATGCAATCACTGCCTCTTCCGCTGACCAATATTGTCTCATTGTTTCCTTGTATTCCTGCATCAGTCTGTCTGTAGTTATCTGTTGTTTGTTGTTCTGTGCTTAGACGCTAAGCTCTTTGAGGCTGTGTTTGTACAGCGCCTACCACAGTGGGGTCCTGGAATGGGGCTCCTAGGTGCTTAAGGAATGGGGAGATGTTTTGAGAAGGCTGCTAGACATCTAGATGAGATGTTGGAGATGCAAAACTAAACAGAATGGGAGAAATCAGGGTCAGGGAGGTAGGTTTGTGGGATGTAAAGGTGGTAGCTGAAACCATGAGAGGAGATAACATCTAGGGAGTGAGCATAGATTGGAAAAATGAGGATAAAACCCTAAGCAAACCAACACAGAAGGATCGGGAGGAGAAACAGGAGTTGCTAAAGACACAACCGAAGGAGCAGCCAGCTCGGGAGGAGAAGAACCAAGGGAATACCAGGAAGAAAGTCGGAGAAATGCAATGGAGAAATTGAGAAGGAGAATAGAGAGGAGACTTTTGGAAGGAGTTGTGTAGCAAGTTCTGGATCCCTTAGATTTTGCTCACGGTGAGATCATTGGTGACTTTGAGGAGAGCAGAAGGCATCTTGAGTGAGTATCAAGACAGAAGCTGAGAGAGTGGGTGTAGATGGCACACTCAAGAAGTTTGGTGGTAACTGGGAGGAAGGGGATGGATGGGAGGCTAGTTGGAAATGCCTCTCAAAGTTTTAACATTACTATGTAAGAATATTGGGGGTAATAATCTTGTCTTCCACAAAGAAACAAATGTTGTGAGCTTTGAAGATAGTGGAAAAAACCCACATTTCTCAATTCTATAGCAGGTCTTCTTTCAAAGCAAAAAGATTTACAACTGTTTACTAATCCATAGAAGGTTAACTAGAGTTAGACTTTGCCATTTCAGCATCTGCCGCTCTGTTAAAAACGTTGGCAAGGGTTCAGTTGTTGAAAAGAAGAGTCCTATTGAATCCATGTCCTTGAGGGTCCTTAGCAGTCTGCATGTATTATCACTGTTTCCTGCTTTGGAGGGGAGATTTTGTGATGCCTGCTCCATTGCTAAGCAACCTGTTGCCTGGTGAACATGGTCGAAGTTTGTTGGCTCTGTCAGTAACTTCCCACAAGGATACCCTATGCTATTGCAGAAGTTTTGTAAATAGACATCCATTTTATGCTTTTGGGAAGAACAGAGAATTATAATGGCTCTAGGTCTGCAGTTTGCCAGATCAAGTCCTACATTATTTTCAGAGGCCCAGATTTCTGTAAAAATGTATGGCCTTGTATACATGCAGGCTTTGTACCAGTATAACTATTTCAGTTAGCACAACCTTAGGGTAGAGGTAGTTATACTGGCATAAAGAGCCTTAAACAGGTATAAGTTACTCCTGACAGAATTCATATGGCCTGCATTTTTCTGTGCCTCCCACGCAGAAAAACGCAAAAAAAATTAAAATAAAATAAAAAATCTGCCAGGGGACACGTGCCTCTTCCCCAGCAGCCCAGGCAGCACGTCTGTTCCAGTGTGCCTGGAGCAGCCTCAGAGACAGGGGAGGGGGTCTGGGTGTGCGTGCCTGCGTGATTGATCACCCTGGGCGGGGGGAGGTGGCGGGGGCTACTGCAGCTGGCTGGCGTGGAAGGGGAAGGCTTTTTCTTATGCTGGAGGCAGACTAGAGGCAGTAATGTAGCAGCCTGTCTACATAGTAACATTGTTAATGTTCCTATTGTGAGCTAACTGTTCCCAGTGTCAGTCAATTCCCCCAGGAGCATAAAACCTGTGACAGTTTCAAGGCCCCTACATTGCCAGAGTGATGTAAAGGAGACGTATTATAAATGACAGTAAGGGAATCCTCAGATAGGAAGATCTATTTGTTTTCTCACTTTTTTCCTGTGCCAAAGTGGCACAATGGGGTTAGATGACAGCTCAGGATTTATTTTACTTACCCATTAAAAAAAAAAAAAAAAGATTTTGAGGGCAAATAAAACATTTACCAAGCAGTCAAGGACTATAAGGTGGATAGAAAGCTGGTTAGATCATCGGGCTCAACGGGGAGTGATCAATGGCTCCATGTCTAGTTGGCAGCCGGTATCAAGTGGAGTGCCCCAAGGGTTGGTCCTGGGGCCGGTTTTGTTCAATATCTTCATTAATGATCTGGAGGACAGCATGGATTGCACCCTCAGCAAGTTTGCAGATGACACTAAACTGGGAGGAGTGGTTGATACGCTGGAGGGTAGGGATAGGATACAGAGGGACCTAGACAAATTAGAGGATTGGGCCAGAAGAAATCTGATGAGGTTCAACAAGGACAAGTGCAGAGTCCTGCACTTAGGACAGAAGAATCCCATGCACTGCTACAGACTAGGGACCGAGTGGCTAGGCAGCAGTTCTGCAGAAAAGGACCTAGGGGTTACAGTGGGCGAGAAACTGGATATGAGTCAGCAGTGTGCCCTTGTTGCCAAGAAGGCTAACAGCATTTTGGGCTGTATAAGTAGGAGCATTGCCAGCAAATCGAGGGACGTGATGATTCCCCTCTATTTGGCATTAGTGAGGCCTCCTCTGGAGTACTGTGTTGAGTTTTGGGCCTCACACTACAAGAAGGATGTGGAAAAATTGGAAAGAGTCCAGCGGAGGGCAACAAAATGATTAGGGGGCTGGAGCACATGATTTATGAGGAGAAGCTGAGGGAACTGGGATTATTTAGTCTGCAGAAGAGAAGAATGAGGGGGGATTTGATAGCTGCTTTCAACTACCTGAAAGGGGGTTCCAAAGAGGATGGATCTAGACTGTTCTCAGTGGTAGAAGATGACAGAACAAGGAGTAATGGTCTTAAGTTGCAGTGGGGGAGGTCTAGGTTGGATATTAGGAAAAACTTTTTCACTAGGAGGGTGGTGAAGCACTGAAATGGGTTATCTAGGGAAGTGGTGGATTCTCCTTCCTTAGAAGTTTTTAAGGTCAGGCTCAACAAAGCCGTGGCTGGGATGATTTAGTTGGGGATTGTTCCTGCTTTGAATAGGGGGTTGGACTAGATGACCTCCTGAGGTCCCTTCCAACCCTGATATTCTATGATTCTGTGAATAAAATGTCAGGACAATCAGAACCAAGCACTTCCCAAAGTACCCAGCCAGGTATAGGACAATGATTAGCAAAACTGTATGACTTTCATGTGTGAAAGTTTGAGCAATTTAAAATGACATTCTATTTTTTTTTATGTTTAGTGTTCTGTAATGTAATTTAAATGAAAATCCAGGATTATAACTGGAATGCAGGGTATTAGTTAGCAAGTGTTTGTAACTTAACTTAACTTTCATGTGTTTAGGAAATGCTGAATATTATTGTGACTTTTTTTCTGTATTGTAGTTTAAATAAATTACCAAAACAATTGAAACTGGTGTGATTATAGTGCATTATTTTGACAAATAAAATATGCAGAATTTTGATTTTTTTTGGGTGCAGAATCCCCCCCAGGAGTAATACATTTATTCCCTTCCCTGTCTGCACTTAGGGGGTGTGCCACTTTAATTGTACCAGTCGAAGAGGTACAATTTGCATGTGTAGACAAGGCCAAAGGTCCTCTGCTGCAGCAAAGTAGTAAGGTATATAAAAGAATAGATCCAGTTCCTTCCCCCACCCTCTCATACTGAGAGCCTCTTTCCAGTTTGCAAAACACTCCAAGATTTGAAACACTAGGACAACCCTGGTGTTCCTGACACCGCTGCAGTGTTACAACAGGGTTTAAACTAGCATGGTTTTGCTCACAGTACGGACATTTCCCTCCCTGCTGCCTAAAAAATAAATAAATACATTAAATAAAAAAAAAAGAAAAGAAAACCCAGTCCCCATTGCCTTTTGTTTCATTGCTAAATGAAAATAGCTAAAGTTGCAGTAGAGTGATGAATCCAGCTGTCGTGTGTTCTCGCGATGTCAGTAATGGGAATTCCCCATACCCCTTACTGCTAGTGCACCTGAGATAAAAGTAATACGGCAGCAGGTGGAGAGTTGACATGCTTTAAAAGTGTATTTTAAAAACGCTTGTTATCTGTCTTTAAGCAGCTACTTGTTTGGCAGTTGCAGTAGGGGACTGTATGTTGCCCCTGCCCATTTTCCCTAACCACACCCAGAACTAGTTGGGTACGGGATCCATGCCAGTTGGGGCAAATGGAAATGGTAACAAGGGTAGGGAGCTCTCAGTAATGCTAATAAAGCAGGTTAAGCTAGGCATATGCGTGATGAGAGTACGATGTTAGCACCGAGAGCTGGTTTCACGATATTGTGGTGGTGGTAGACACTGCTTTACTAAATTATGTGAACGCACATAAAATGAGAGGAATAGAGGAGAGTGAATATTTGGATTTCTGAAATGTGTGACAATCTCCCCCAGGATAAGACACTCAGGACCAGGTTTAACTCAGCTACATTTCCCTTGTATAACACCTCTTGAATGTGAAACTTTACAGGGTACTAGGTGTTTGAGTCAAAGGTTTATAGTCTCCGCAAAATGTGTGTGTATATAGAATGATGTGAACAGCTACTGTTTATAGGCTCTGCAAAGATTTATAGTCTCTGTAAAACGTGTATATAAAGGATGCTGTGGACTATATAAAAATATATTCCTAGCCTGATTGGTATAGTAGCTGGCAGATTAATGCTTTCAGTTGTAGATCCTCTGTTCCTGAACCACTCCTTCATCTCTGGCCCTATTAGTAAAGTGATCACTTTGTGCCTGCATGAGAGGTTTTTAGATCCTGGCTACTCTGCTGTTTGCTTTTGGGTGGCTGGAGCAAATACTGTTTGATAAAGACTTGGAATTTCAAAGTCAAAGGAGAGTTCTTTTTCCTGAGGAACTGTAGTGCCATTGATTGAGTTCCTGCCCTGTGGCTGCTCAGGGGCAACTACAGTGGAGACCAAGTAGAGTTGAGTTTATACAACTAAAACCCAAATTGCCCCACATGCTGCTGTGAGGGAACTGGTGAGATTGCACAGGAGTCTAATCCCCTGCTTTGTGTTCCCCTGCCATCAAAACCTCAGGGCCCCAGCAGAGGGGAATATATGGGGTCCTAGGAGCTCCATTCAGTGACGGGGAGAGGCTCACCTTCCATTTTTATGAAGAGATTCTCCCACCCCATGTAACTGTATCAAGCTCACCAGGACTAAACTCGTGAGGGCCAGGTTTCCATGTCTTCTTCCTTCTGTGTAGTGCTGATCATGGTGAGGGAAATCTCTTTGCTATGTAGGCAGAGTAAGGAAAGCCATGCCTTTTGGAGAAGGGTGGGCCAAGAGTACATCCTGGGACTAGGAAAGGGGTAGCATGGGTACAAAGAAATAGAAGTGTCTGGATTCAAGTTGTTTTGATTTTAAAACTGCCATGACTTTGAATTTGACCGTTTCTAGACTTGGGGATGTTTGAAATCTGGACCTGATTGGTGTGGCTGATGTCCATCTCTAAGTGAGAGTGTTAGTTCAAAGCCTAGTTGTGAATATGAACACTATGCTTTAATTAAGGAAAATGTTCCTGCCCTTCTATTGCTGCTTTAAAAACAAACAAACAAAACCTGTAGGCCACTTTTTCCAGTGCTTGAGTGCATCAGTTGCATTTGAGGCATCCGAGACTTACTAAGGAAGGAGCTAGTAATACTCTGTAAATGGAAAGCTGCTTTTTTCTTTTTTTCTCAGTTTGCATACTGCCCTTATCACCATAGTACTTGAGTGCCTTCTAATAGTTCTTTAAGCATGCAGAAAACTGTAATTAGAAGAACTGCAGCCGAGACCTTAAAAATTGTAAGGTTTTGGCACTTGCAGTTTTTTGGTGTCTTCCCATACAACTCTCCTGTTTGGGGTCCTGTAGCTAGCTCAAGAAGAAAGTAAGTATCTGAATTAACAGTAATGATCCAGTTCTGCAAATCCCCCATGTATAAAATCAATCAAGTTCTACACTGGGAGGCCTGGGTCCTAATTTCATAGTTAAAGGACAGAAGGGACTATTATGATCATTGAGTTCAGTGGCTCTCAGCCTTACATTTCAGCATATAGCATATAGCGCAGTATAAACAAGCCATTGTCTGTATGAAATTTTAGTTTGTACTGACTTTGCCCTGGTGTGGTGGCACGGGCCTGTAATCCCTGCTGCTTGGGAGGCTGCGGTTGGTGGATCGCTCAGGAGTTCTAGGCTGCTGTGCGCTATGTCAATCGGGTGTCTGGAGCTACTGACAGCTTGGCCAGCAGGTAGTTGGAGGACTGGCTAGAACAACGCATCTGATGTGTTGTGATTGGCGCTCTCTCTGTGAGAGCTGATGGACCGATCAGTGACTGACTTTGCTAGTGCTTTTTATGTAGCCTGTTGTAAAACTAGGCAAATATCTAGATGAGCTGATGTACCCCATGGAAGATCTCTGTGTACCCCCAGGAGTGCGCATACCCCTGGTTGAGAACAAATGATCTAGTTGACATGGATAACACCAGCCAAAGGACCTCACCAAATAACTTCTGCATCAGACCCTTAACTTCTGCTTAAGCTATAGCATATTTACATAGTAATTGGTGAGGGCTTGTTTTTTGAGGAAACCAACCATAATAAACGGTTGCCATCTAACCAAACCAGTGGGGGAGTGCTGGTACTAAATGTTAGTCAATACCATGTGAATACAATAGTGTCCACAAATGATTTATGAAAGCATACATCACTTATACACACTCCCTTGTAAATCTGGATAAAGTGAAAGAAGTAACATTCTCTAGCTATAGTGTTTCAGATGCATGTTGCTTTCTTAAATACTCAAGGAGGCATCTAGTTGGAACTTTGATATTATCTTTTAGTGAAAACATCATCCATCTGAAAAAGACGTTCACCAGACTGTAGAACTTGCATGCAGAAAAGTAGTCAATAGGACCTCAACTTTTTGAGCAGGAAATATGAGGCAGAGTTAGGCCCTTTCATTCTTACTGGACCCAGAGCACTTGTGTTCCTGGTTTGTTCTACCTTTTTAAAGAGGCTCCACTGGTGACTTTCTCCTGTTTCCAGTCCTAGGAACTGACCCTGCAAACACACACGAGTAACTTTACTCAGTGTAAATAGCCCCACTGGCATCCGCTTTAAATTGTAGTGAAAATGAGGGGGAAATATGTTTTTTAGATTTTAAAAAATACCACGTGTCAGTCTTCTACCCTCAGACGTCTGACTAAAGTTATTTGTAGATTTCTGGGCTGCTGAGGGACATTGGTATGTAATTGTTTTGCTTCCATAGAGGTCGGTGTCATTGCCAAGACCTACATCAATCAAGGGCAGCTTATTCCAGATGACATCATGACACGGTTGATGCTGAATGAGCTGAAAAATCTACACCGGTACCACTGGCTGCTGGATGGTAAGTTAAGATACAGGGGGAAATCATTTGTGTGTGGGAAAGACAGGAAATGTAGATTGGAAAGATTGTGTCCCTTTCACTTCTATGACAATTAGTGGACACCTAGTAATTATGCCTGGGTCTTGAGAGTCAGAAAATCAGAATTCTGCTTCTGACTCTTCCATTAACCTGCTATGTGATCATGGGCAAATCACAGCGCCTCTGCTCAGTTTCCCCACAAGTAAAATGTGGATAATAGTATGTATTCTACTTTATAAGGATAGTGTGAAGCTTAATTAATGTTAATAAAGTGTTTTGTGATTCTTGGATGAAAGGTGAAAGATCAAAATATTAGTTCATAGAGCGCCTATCACAATGGGGATCTCGTCCATGACTGGGGCTCCTAGCTCGTATGGTATAATACAAATAGCAGAATTTTTGTTCTAGAATAGTTTAATTGTTTTTTTTTCAAATCCTTATTCTTTCAGGGTATAACATTTTTTTGGTAAAGTTACAAAGTGAAACAGTCAGGCCACGAAATACCAAAACTAAGATTGCACACACAAATTCAGCTGTGCCCTCTTGTATGTATACAGTCAGTAATTATATGTTCACATAGTCTTTTTTCCCCTGAAGGATCTCTATCTTGTTTAGGTTTAATCCTGTGAGCGAATGGGGGCAGGAATACTTACTCCATAAGACAGATGTTTTGCAGATCTGTGCCTTACTTTTAGCCACATTCAATGTCAATTGCAACAGTGTGAATCTGAATGTGCAGAGGTAAGCTGACAGCACTTTTGGCCCTCCTTGGACAGAATGAAGCAAGGCTCCACAGCTGATACATGCTGTCCCTATGTCCTCTCTCGGTTTAGATTGCAAACTCTTTGGGACAGGGACCTTAGACCAAAATCATGGTTAGTGTAATTCCATGGACTTCAATAGAGTTTATATGCTATATAAATAATATTGGTCTACTAAACATGTTCATCTGAAAAACCTTAGTTCTCTAACTGCAGTTTGTCATGGGTAGCTCCAGGGCAGACTAAACTGAGTTGTTTACTGAGCTGCTGTAATGCTGATATGGCACAGTATGAGTTTCCACAGGCAGAAAATAGTTTATTGGCTTTTACTGAACCACTGCAGCTGTAGAGGCATGAAGGCACTGAAATGACTTTTTTTAGAGTAAGGTTTCTTTTTGTAGAACTGTAAATGCTTTTCCTCTGCCCTCAAACTGTATACATGCTTCATTGTACCTCTGCATATCCTTTTTGGGGTTTGTATACACACCCTTTTTTGATACAGCAGTAGGTCAAATATGATTTAACTGAAATGGTACTTACTGCACCTTTCATGCAAGTGTCTTGAAGCACTTCAGCTCTCACAACAGCCCTGTGAAGTGTAAAACCTGTTTTCCAGTTGAGTAAACAGAGGCACAGAAGGGCCGAGTGAGTCAGCACTTGGGAGGCGCAGCTCTATTCTCTCACATCTAATTTTTAGACACATTCCCTCATCTACAGGTCATCTCAGGAAACGGGATGAAAGGATCATCTGTTGTAACACAAATAGGACCCGAAGGACTAACACATACACACCAAGTGAAGTACTTGGCATAAGTGACTCAGTTCCTCACTTTGTGAGCATGTCATTAAGCTGAAATACTAGCTGTAAGGCCTTCTCAGATTTTTCAATATGTGCTTTGTTGTAAGGCTCTTTTGCCTTAGTTGTCTTTACTTTGGTGATAGGAAATGGCAATTACTGCCCTAATGGTATGCAAAAAGGGCTTTCTTCCATTTAAACCTGCTAGAGCATGTCCACATGGGGAAATTTACTGCCGTAGCTAAAATGGAATGAGATATTCTGGAATAACTCACCCTATGGACACTATTCCAGAAAAGTAACTCTAGTTCCAGAATAGCAGTAGTGGAATAGTTGCTTCTGTACCTATTGCTAGTCAATTGTCCTGCGTAAACAAGGCTTTAGAAATAAGTGCTTAAACTCTTTGTGGAGAGACATTGGTTCCCTTTCTCTCAAGGTAGATTTAGGTTTATTCAGTAACTAAGATGTTATTTTAAAGACACTCCACTGCTCAGATCTGTTATTAATCTGAAATAATTTGATTAAAATTAACTACTGCCTCAATTCAAAAGTATGGTTGAAAGGGCAAAAAAAAATAAATCAGTATATTTCTAGTTTTTGTTAATGATGCCACAAACTCCTATCCACCCTAAGTAAATATTTTTACTGACCTTGTTCTTTAGTAGAACTTTGGACACTAGATAGTTTTAGGGTAGGGCCTGTTGTCAGTTTCCTTTTAGGCAAATTAATCCCTGGAACATCTCCAGTAAACTTCAGTGGCGACACAAAGGATGAATTTGACCCTTTATGGCTACTACCAGTTACTTCCCTACTTAGTCCTGACTTTTGCACTAACTTGGAATTAAATCAGTTTTGTAATTAATGTTTAGATCACACAGGCTGCTCAGAATGGATTTTGTGGAGAACTTTTCAAAATCTGATGTCCAAAGTGGCCAGTGATGGAACAGAAATGAAGGGGAGGAAACAGGAAATAATAGCAGCTATGGATTTTTACTGTCTTGGAGGTAGCTGGCAAGTGAAATGAGGAAAGAGGGTAGGAGAGGACTAGCAAACGGGAGTGGAGAGACACTGGGACAATATCCAGAAAAACTAAAGGGGGTGAGGTGACCCCAAGTTAAGTGATACTCCAGAGTAGAGATTGTTGTGCTATGTGACCTAGCAGTCTTTTTAAAGTTGGATCCAGGCTATTTACTGTGTGTTAAATAATGTAACTCTGCCTTTGCTCTACTAGTTTATTTTTCCTTAAAGGTTTCCCCAGAACAGTTCCACAGGCAGAAGCTCTGGATGAAACATGTCAGATAGATACTGTGATTAACTTGGATGTGCCCTTTGAGACCATTAAACAGCGGCTCACTGCACGCTGGATCCATCCTGGTAGTGGCAGAGTCTACAATCTTGAATTCAATCCTCCTAAAGATGTTGTAAGTGTTAAGCTGTAAGAGGTAAAGCTAAGTGAGAGTTGTGATTGTATTTATCAAACGCACCTGGAACCCATTCTTTCCCTACTTCAAACAGAGGTTCTTTGTACTTGGAATTGTAATATATATATTATGGTGCACTGAAATAGTTTGGAACACATGAGTGAAATCAAGAAGTGGATTCTTCAATGGTTGAAATGCAACAGAGTCCTCATAAGAGCATGATGGTTTTTCATTACTGACTTTTGATATGCTTATCACATGATGCTACTGGTACAATTTGTTGATTAAAGTATTTTTAAAACAATCCCAAAACTACTTGCTAGTGTAACTCACAGGTCAAGTCAGCTTAATACAGGGTTAGTCAAAACTGTTAAGAGAATGCTTAGGTTTCAGTGTCCCTCATACTGTGGGCCAAATTCTGTCCTCTGATATACACAAAAATGACTTCAACGACTGTTCCATGTGTGTAAGTCAGAACAAAACTTGGCCCTATCATGTACAATTAAGTTCTAATGACTTCCACTTTTTAGCCCCAGGCTACTGCTGTTTTTAAATCACTCAACCCCACTATTAAAAGGTGTAAAGTGCCTCAAGAAACTGAAAGTGCAAGATGAGGTTTAAGTAAAAGCCTGCTGTTTAGGCCCATGCTCTGTTTGGTCATTCCTGCAAATGTTCTGCTCTGTTCGTTTTTATGCTGTCTGCTGTACGCTAGTCATTGTAACATATCTTCCATATTCCAACTTCCAACCATATGGCCATGCTGCTCTTCACCTTTTACAATCTGTTCTCAGAGCCCATACATCATATCCGCCTTTTAGTTCCGTCAGTTGTCCATGACATTACTGAAACAATTCTAGACATCCATTCTGCTCCACCATACATCAAGGGTCACTATGCATAGGTTCCTGTATGTAGTACATGTGACTTCACTAACTTGTGCTCCTCTGCTACAATCTGAAAACCACATCTACTCCATGCATCTTGTGTTTGAGGAAGTATGTTTTGTAAACTGCTGAAAGTAAACATCTCACCATGAGATGGATGGTAGCTTGTCCTCTAGTTTAGCTAAAGGCTGTTTTTTCTTTGACTAACTAGAAATTGATACTAACAGAATAATACAAAGTCCACTTAAACAGAATTATAAAGCCATTTTGCTCTTAACCACAATTAGGGCCTTGATGATATTACTAGAGAGCCACTTGTTCAGCGTGATGATGATAAGCCAGAGACTGTTACCAAGAGACTGAAGGCTTATGAGGCACAGACAAAGCCTGTTCTGGACTATTACCGGTAAGTAGTAAATAAATGAAAATACTTCTCTCCACATTAGGGTGAACAGGAACAACCTGTTTTTCTTTTAAAATGCACAAATACCACATTGGTGAATGATATAACTACTTAGCATTTAAGTCATTTCCCCTCAACTTGTTACACAACAGTAAAAGTATAATGGCATATGTTGTATTACGGGTAGATCCCTCCTCCCCCATTTACTTGATTAAAACCAGTACTTCAGGAACAAAAAGGTACAGTCATGTATAGCACCTTTTACTGTAGTCATAGGAAGGTTTACAGTAACAACCAAAATAATCAACACTTCAAGGGCAAGTTCCACAACTGTGGAGCTCTGTTTCAGTAGGTATTTCCTTCCCGAAACTTTCATTGTATCAAATGTCTGCCACTTTTCTTTACCTCACTGGCTGGCCAAGGACTTAAGGTAATAAAAGTTGCTAGGGGATAAAGGGCTAAAATCAGTAAGAGGCATGAGTGGGGGGTAGAAAAATTTGTGAATTAATAAAAAATGTGAGTCAGATACTTTAAAAACAGGAGTGTGATGTGAGAATATGGTATGTTGCATTGCAGGGGGAAAAAGGGGAGGGAAAAGTAGTCAAGCCTTGGAATAGGTGATGGGTTTTTCCAAATCAGTCTCTTTAAGCAAAGGTGCTCTAGTTAATGTACAGATATGTTGACTACCATTGGGGTAATAATGGATTCCCATGTAGATGTTTCTAGACATTTATCCAATTACTAAATTGACCGTTTGTCACTCAAAAATAGTCCAAAGCCTTCCAGTAATTCCCTGCATGTCTTGTACAGGGAGGGAGCACTTTCTCTAGAGGGAAGAGGTTGAAGAGAGGGTACTTTAGATCAGCAATGGTTTTACTGACTTCAGTGGACTTCCTTGAGGGCACAGGTGCATTGTAGGATCAGGGCCTATTTTATCAAGTTATAGTATGAGGACACTGTTAAAATGCCATTGACACAACATTTGTGGCAACTAAACAGTCACTCCTAAGACAAATTCTAGTTACATCTTTACTGTTTATTTACATGGAATAACTTTAAAATTTAGTGTTTTGCCCACCTGGCTATATATAACAATGAAATAGATTGTATTAGTACTTGATAGCCCTAAATCAAGGCTTTTAGAGCCAATGTCATTTTATGTTCAATGATTGTTATGTAGTAGTACTTGCTTACCTTAGGACTGACCCTTCATTCTGTGTTTCTATTTTCTTCATAGTTCAGTAGTGACTACCTCAGAGTGCTTTTTGTCCTTTGGAATAGACCAGATCTGATATGGTCACTAACTTCGCTCTCCCACTCCAGAAACAAAGCATGACATACCTTGTTTCTTTTTTTTAGAAAACAGGTGGTTACTCTTGGGGCTGAACTCTTAGGCTAGGTCTACACTACCCCCCCCAATCGAACTAAGGTACGCAACTTCAGCTACGTGAATAACGTAGCTGAAGTCGAAGTACCTTAGTTCGAATGAAAAAGCACTTACCCGGGATCCACACGCGGCGCGCAGGCTCCCCCGTCGACTCCGCCTACTCCGTTCGTCGAGCTGGATTACCAGCGTCGACGACGGAGCACTTCCTGGTTCGATTTATCGCGTCTTGACAAGACGCGATAAATCGAACCCAGAACATCGATCGCGCGCCTCCGATGGGACGCGTAAGTATAGACCTACCCTTACATGTCAACAATGTTGCCAATATACCTCCACCAGGGCAGCCTTTGAAGTATCGTTTAACTCTGAAGTGGAGATATTGATAGAATGGACAAAACTGATTTGTCTACACTTGTTCTTTTGTCTCCCCTTTAGGAAAAGACGTGTACTGGAATCTTTCTCTGGAACAGAAACCAACAAGATCTGGCCAATGGTGCAAGCCTTCCTCCAAACCAAGTTACCAGAAGTGAGCCAGCAGGATGCTGCCCCACACAGATAGTTAGATCTTTGTTGACAAGCAGAAGCTACCAGCTATCTTCATTTTCAGAGTGATTCGGTCTAGAATATTAGAAACTTGCAAAAATCATGGTTCTGTTTTACTGTTTGATATGCCAAATGGATCAGTAACTAAAATCTAATCTCCTGTCACCCCTCAGCTTTTCAACTTTGTGCATTCAGATTTTTCACTTCTGTATACTCATTTTAAAGCTGTATTTTTATATTAAATTTACCTAATTCTTGTAAAATAGTGACCACTTGTAATAAAGCAACTAGAGTTTCATGTCTATGCATTTGTCAAAAAAAAGTCTGTCCTTTTTCTGAAATGCTTATCTGGATTTTTAGAAAAATGAATTTGAGTAAAGGCACCAGCATATTTTTTTTAATCAACATGATGCATTAGGCGAGATGGCTTATAAAAACTCATGAGTAGAAGTGTTCAAAATTCATATTAGTGTCACAACTGCTCATGCTTACCAAGCAATTTTCAGCAAATGTAGAACAATGCATATTTATACTGTACTTACATTACTGTAGAAAAGATGCCATTAGCCAGATACTGTGGATACCAAAGTCATGTAGTGAAAGCAGTAGCGTAGCCGGGGGGGAGCAGTTGCTCCCCCTTGAGCAGAAGCGGCGGAAGCAGCGCCTTTTTTTAGCAGCACTAAAAAAAGGTGCCGCTTCTTTCAGTCACCCAGCGGCGCTCCAGGTCTTCGGCAGCATTTTGGCGGGGGGTACCACCAAAGACCTGGAGTGAGCCGCCGAAGTGCCACCGAAGACCCGGAGCGCCACCGGGATAAATATAAAGGGAAGGGGGAGAGGGTCTGATGCAGATAAAATCCTCTTACCAGTAAAGGGTTAAGAAATGCAGGTAACCAGACCGACACCTGACCTGGCCGGCATCTGACCAATAAGGGGACAAAATACTTTCAAATCTTGGGAGGGGGAAAGCTTTGTGTGTGGGTCTTTGTCAGACTCAGAGTGATCTTGGAGCCAGAAGGAACCAGTCATCTTTTCATCAAATCCTCACTTTTCTAAAGTAAGTTTAGATAGCATAGCGAGTAGATTTGTTTATTTTTGCTTGGTACATTCCCTGTGTGAGAGGGAGGGGTTATTCCTTTTCCCCCCTGTACCTTTAAGGGTTTGTCCAGAGGGGGGAATCCCTCTGAGTTTGGAAATTGAGTACCCTGTAAAATAGTTACCATCCTGATTTTACAGCGCTGATTTTACCTTCTTTGTTTTAATAAAATCCTTCTTTTAAGAAGCTGTTTCCTATGGTGTTAAAAACCCTGGGGGTGGGTTTTTTTTTTTAGATCACTGTGTAACCAATTGGTTAGGAGATTATTCTCAAGCTTCACAGGAAAGGGAGATGTGGGCTTGAGAGGGTATTTTTTGGGGAAAAAGAAACTTCAAGTGGTTTCCTTTCCTGGATTCCTGTTTAAAACACTTGATGGTGGCAGTGAGAGAAGCATTTCTCAGGGTGCAGGGAATTTTGTACCTTGGGGGTTTTAACCTAAGCTGGTAAAAATAAGCTTAGGAGCTCTTCATGCCGGTCCCCACATCTTTACCCTAGAGTTTAGAGTGGGGAGGGAACCCTGACAGCCGCTCCCCCAGCACTCTGGACCTGGCTGCGCTACTGAGTGAAAGTGGTGTAGCTGGAGGCTGAGTAAGGAAAACAGTGGTAACTTTCTCACTGAGAGCTGGTTACAGTTCAAACTCCTGTACTTGTTTGTAGCAGGTTGTCTTGATAGCCCCAAGCTGTATCATTGTCACAGGGTAAATCACACACTGATAAAATTTGCAGATACTAGTATCAGTGGTGTAACCAATAACAGTAACCCAATGCATCATTCTGCCCTTATGGAATTAATTCAACAGGCAATGGAAAATTGAAACTTTACTTATGATCATGGATTTTGTACCTTACCTGGTGAGCTTTCACAAAATGGCTTAGGCAAATTGTGACTAGTCATTTTGAACAGTGCAGAAAATTCATCTGGAACACTTAATCCAAAACCCATTAAATGAAAGGGGAAAAACCTTGACAGCTGTAAGAGATTTAGGCACACCAGTGCAGAGCATACCAGACTTAATATTCAAAGCCCTGAATTTGCAATGTGAGGTCAAGAAAAAGGCCAAGGTAACTTTGGCTATGTTCCTAGCCCACAAGGAGATCATTCTCTGTAAAGATCGGTTCCCCCGATTAGCAGAGTGATAAAGAGAGAGTTCAGGAGAGCTATTGAATTACAAGGGAAGACAGTAGGGCCAGCTCCAGAAAGGCACATAGGCTCCCGACTTCCATTAAAGTCAATGGAAGTTAAGAGTACCAGTGCCTTTCTGGAGCTGGCCCTAAATATTACACATTTAGTTGGACTGGATAACTACTCCAGCAGTAGAACCATATAGATCTAATTGCCTGAAGGAAGAATAATTTGGGTGAGTACTCCTAGGAGTAATGGAATGTAATTCAGAAGAGTCAAGTTTAGAATGAATGTCAGAAAAATTTGCTCATGAGATCCATGAGGCTACAGCCTGGCCTCTTAACATAAGCAGCCACACTTATTTGGGATGCTTAATTAGACAAAGCACTAGAAAGCATACTAAAGAAAATGGATTAGATACCTTACTTTCATGAATACAGTGAATCCTGAACATTGACACTATACAATAGTCAATTATGGGCTCTGGTCATCTTAAATTTCAGTCATACACAGAACTACAATAAAATGTTTTATTACAGAAAATTAAATCTCATTTCCAAAGCAGTGGTGGAAAATCTTGCCACAAGAGTATACCTTCAAGCTTCTTTGATTAAACAAGTTAGCTATGTTATGTCAAGCTATCTTGAAGCCTTTATTTATCCACATTTAAAGTTACAAAACTGACCTTTTTGCTATTTCACTCCACTAAGTTACAACATTAACAAAATTCTGACTACCTAGTTGCACCTAGAAGAGGCCCACTGGAAACAAAACCACATTTGGTGTGGAAGAGTGTAACTTTAATCCTCAGTTAAGGTTATAGAGCAGAGATTAAAACAGTAGGGTAATAGTCTCTCCCATAAGATTAAGAGAGATGAGTACATTGCATATTTTGGTGGTAGGGAACCAGCCTCATTCCCATTCCACACTGGACTTTGATGGCTGAGGTCAACAGCTCTCTGTAAACTTGGCTTTTAAATAGCAAGCAGTCCAGATTTTTGTAGCTACTGCTAGTCTTTACAAGGAACTCTCATACCCATTTTTTCAGCCTTACAGACTCTGCTGATTTCATTTTCCTCAATCCCACTTCTTCAGAAACTGGTCAGCAAGATCTAGATACAGAAGTCAATGTAATCATCACATCCAGATAGTTCAACTTTATGGAACTAGTATAACTGGCATGGTATAGCACTCCTCTCTGGTGTTGATCCAACAAACAGGCCACCTACTAGTAGTGCCAGCATAATTAAAATACTTTACAGTAGGGTTTTTACTCCAAAGTATTAACACCACCAGTACTGACACATTCCAAGAAAAGCATCTGAGGAATTTGGAAAGCTTTTCATTTGTTTTAAGTGTAAGGCTATTGAGGTAGGTACTGTTCAGTTTGGGTCCTTTTCTAAAAAAAGGATGTGACCAAAATTTTGCAGCCACCAGTCTTTATGTCCATAGAGACACCTCTAGACAGACACATGTTCCTTGGAGGCTAGATTCCTTTGGACAGTTGCCTTAGCATTCCCATACAAAACCTTGATTTGTTCTATACTTCCATTTGACACCATTACTGGAGTTTCTGGAGCATTTCCAGATAAAAAGCAACAGCTCTCCCCACCTTTGCACTAGCCTAAATACACATTTCTTCACTTTCCATAAGAACAGGATATTGGCTGCCCTTTCTCCAAGCTAGCCTTGAGGCTTCTTACCCCTAGCAGAAGTGTGTTTTGTCCTTCACATGCCTGCAACCACCTCAGGGCTTAGATACCAGAGCAACAGGCACCTGCAGATGGAACTTCAGTTCTTTCTACAAGGAAGGCTGCATGGTCACCGTACGATACAGGATTAATTGTGTTTAGGAGATGAACTACTGCATAGCTAGGTCACGTCTCATACTGTGTGGTCATTCTGAGGGGGGAAGTTAGTAATAAGAGAAATGACAGGCCCTTTTGCGATCTTCTCTCATTGTATTCCACCGATACTACTCAGCTGCAACAGGTTTTATAGTATTGGAGAATATACTCTTATGTTCCCTGCAGCTTTTAGCTAGAGCCTACCGAGAGCTGTTATCTTCTCTTGGTAAGGGACTGCTAGAGAGATCACAACTGCTTAGGCTGGTGTACTAGAGACCTAAAATTAGAATGTGCCACTAAAGTTGTTTCTGTGTATCAACCATATCAGAAACACTGATCAGCCCCCTCATGCTAGTGGCTGACAGACATTCCAATGAAGTTCCAACAAATGTTTTTGAAGCTTGGCTGTTCTCACCCCTAAATTCCCATCCATAAGGCTTCTGTAGTACTGATAAGCAGAAATGCTCTTATGATTCTCTATAACCAAGCATGTGACTGGCCTACTTCTTACAGAACATGGAGACCAAGGCCCAGATTGTGCCATATGGGGGGGGGGGGGGGGGGGAGAGAGAAAGAGGGAAGAGAAGAAGGGGCCCAGAGAAGAAGTGGTTGCAGTTCCGTTTCTGGCACTGGTTCTATGCCAACCCAGGTGCCTGCACACATTAGGACAGACTAGGGGCCACTCCAACGTCCAAATGCTGCCTGTGGCCATCCACCAGCAAAGAAAAGCCAAATCACAGTAGTTCTTCAAATGTGGTCCCTTAGTTTGTGGCTACAGAGGGACTGCATAGGAAGCTGGCCAGCAATGCTAGTTCTGCACCAGTCAGGGGATTCTGTAGGCTGAGGAAATCTGGCTGCTTTTCAGCTCCTTTATGCCACTTAAGCAATGCAAAGGGATTAGTAAGCAGTAGAGAATGTGACTCAAGAAGTCTATAAACTAATACATTGCTGCTTCGCTGTAAAATAGCAAATATCTAGGCATTTCTACTGTGGTATCAGGGAGGGTCAGTCCTACACTGGAATAGCGCAGATACATAGAGGCTGTGTACACAGGTGAAAAAACTATTGAAAACAATTAGGAAATCTTAATAGCAGTTTTGGATTGCAAAGATTTATAGCAAAATTACAGAAATATTAAGAAGTTTGACCTTTGCAGAGCTCTAAAGCAGAGGGCTCTTAAGATACTGCCCTATATATTGTTATTCTCAGCAGTTAGCCACTTGGTATCAATCATTCAGCTGATACTGAAACAGAACTCTTCTTTTCTTTTAAACTGAGGAAAGCTTGACATACCACAACAAATCTGAATTATAAATCAATACTGTTCAGTCAGTGTTTGGCACTCAGGCTTTCTTCATTACTGATACAAAGAAGAGAGCCTGGCTGCAGTACAATCTTATCCTGAACTTGTTTCCCCCACCCTCAATCTCCCTCACCTAAAATATTTATTCACACTGGATCTTTGTTATGCAACCTTAATATTTTAAGTTCACACTAAATGTTAGACAGAAGAATCCGCTTCTCAGTGACTGTGCTGCAAGAAATGCAGCTCAAAACTCACTTCCAAGCAATTATATACTTGGTCTCTGAAATGCACATAACTTGACAATCAGAAATAAATCCTTTGTCTGAAAGCATAAAGTAAAATTTTAATCCCTGTAGTAGAGGTAAAAAAACCACTGCTTTAATCTGAGCCTCCAAGTTGATATCAGCTTTTGATTTATTGCTATTAATATGATAAAATTGGATTTGAGCGCTTACTATGTCAGCAGTATAGCATGAGTACAATTGTGATCTTTAGTATTCATAGAGCAAGACACGTTCATGTCTATAATAAAAAGACTATAGCAGATTCCAACTAGAATCAACCACTTCTCGTAAACATTGTATTTGTGCAGATTTGTTTGTCATACTTTGATTCCTAAAATTAAGAATAAAGGCAAGTTTAAGTAGCAGAAAAAACATCCAGTTTCACATTCGGTAACATACGAGAACCCCTCTCCTAAAAAAGAACCAAAAATCTAGCAGCACATTTTCAAACAAAATGACAAATGTGTTTCTGGATTACCTTCCTTCCAAAAAACAAACGCAAAAAATAAAGTGCAGCACCCAGAAAAGTAAGTGTCAAGAAACTAGCCACGTTCTTTTCTTTGTAATAAAAGTACTTGGCCTCAGTCTTAACAGTACTATACTGTGTCCATCATTTTGGGTTCCTCATCATCTCGGTGTACCAATGAGTTTAAATGAAAGAGACCTGTGTTTACGCAGCTTTGAAGAGAGTCTGCAGTCTGCAACAGAGGAGAACAACAACATTAATTCTACAAAAGTAAATACTGAGATTCTAATTTTGCACCTGTGCGCTTTCACAGTCTGTTGCCTAGCTCCCTTTAGTTGTCTGCATTTCACACTCAAGAGGCAAGTTTGAATGTGATGCATAAGGATTTGCCTGTGACTAATAGTAATGGTAATGTAGCTTATTAAAAATGTATCCCCTCGAAATTTAGGAAATCTTATGGCTGTACTAAGCTTTTATTCATCTTATCTGGAAAGAGAGCCTAAAGAGAAATAACTATACAGTAACTCCTCACTTAAAGTCATCCTGGTTATCATTGTTTCGTTGTTACTTTGCTGATCAATTAGAGAACATGCTCGTTTAAAGTTGTGCACTGCTCCCTTATAACGTTGTTTGGCAGCGGCCTGCTTTGCCAACTGCTTGCAGAAAGAGCAGCCATTGGTAGGGGCTTGCAACCAGGGTGGACTGAGAGCTCCCCCATCAGCTCCCTGCTCTCCTAAGTTCCCTGTGCAGCAGCCACCCAGCAGGCTATCAATTGCCGGGCAGTTCACCTGTCCCTCCCCCCGCTGCTGTCTCTCTTTTGGTTCTCTGTGCTACTCCTGTCCTCTGCCTTGGAGCTGCTCCCAGGATCCCCCTGCATGCTGTGCAGGGGGCGCTAATATCAGGGTGTCCCCTACCCCATGCTCCCGCCCCTCATTTCCACAGAGCAGTGTTACTCAGAACAAGGGAGGGAGCTTTGAGACAGCAGCTGCTGTCTCAACTTGCTGAACTATTTAAGCTTAGAGAGGGGTCAGCATACTTAAAGGGCAATGCACATCTCTCTCTCCGAGAGAGAGAGAGAGAGAGAGAGAGAGAGAGAGAGAGAGAGAGAGAGTCTCTCTCTCTCTCTCTGCCATGCTGTCTCCCCTCCCTCCATTCCTGCTGCCTTGTAAGTGTCAGGCTACAGTAACAACAACGTGTTAACCCTTGAGGGCTCAGCCGCGTTCATTCATTATTTAGCAGTAAGGAATTCCCTTGGAAATATCCCACCCTCTAACTTCACCATCTCAACCAAGCTTCACAATCATCATTGCTGTGTACAGTATTAAATTGTTTGTTCAAAACTTGTACTGTGTGTGTGTATATATGTATGTGCATTTTATATATCTAGAGAGAGACAGCGAGAGAGAGAGAGAGAGAGAGAGAGACAAAGATTGACTTTTGTCTGGCGAAAAAAATTTCCCTGGAACCTAACCTCCCCCACCCCCACCCCAATTACATTAATTTCCTGTAATCCTATTCTAAGTCATCCCAGATGCAGGTGAACCCGAGTAAATAAATATATTGATCAAAAGGATTTCAAAACTAACATCTTAATTTTGACCCCATTAAACTATCCAAGTGGGGAAAAACCCTTAGGTTTCTTTTATGTCTGAGAGACCACCTTTACTAACATTTAAATCATGCTTTGTAATCCAAAACCACATACACTGAACCCTCAGTGTTTTATTAAAGGTATTTTGCAGTTCCCTTCTCTTATCACAGGCTGCATTTTTCTTAGTTTACTTGTAGTTTCCCATTAATGAGAACATTATGCTCATTTTTACTTGGAAACTCATTTTCACCTCCTAGAATATAAAATGCAAAATGTAATTATAGAATCAGTTTTATAATATAGTGTTTGCTCCAGCATACCTGAAGCAGATAAAATTACTTGTGAGTAGGTTAAGTATATGAATATTTAATGCATTAGGGCTGAATTATCAGGTTGTAGAGTGCATTTGAATTTGTGCTTGGATGCTATTTGGGGTCTAGGAGACTAAAAGGTAGCTTTTTGAGTATCTATATGCAGGGCAAATAGTTTATGTACAGAATATTTAACTTTACTCCCAGCTAGTACCTTACTCCATAAGTAGTCCTATTTGAAATCAAAGGTACTACTTCACATGAGCAAAGATGGCAAACTCTGGCCCTAAAACAGTTACATGATTTCTGGAAATGGATTTATTAAAAACCTACCTGTGGCAAAAACTCCAACACGCCTAAGGAACTGAGGCCAGTATGGGCAATGGGATTCTGAACTGACATAGCCTGAAAACTTTGTGATTGTGAAGAGATTTTCACTCTTGATTTGAATGCTTCGAGTTCATTTTTAAAAGCCTCAAAATAACCTTCTTCTTCTGCCTGTACAAAGAAAAAGTTGCCAATTAAGTATTCCCCTAAACTCAAAACTAGAAGTAAAACTTTGGCTATATAAATATATACATAACTGAGGGGAAAAAAAAAGCTACACAATGAAGCACAGAAAAGGGAAAACAACACAACCCTAAACTTTAGATGAAAGTCTTGGGGAGAAACCAATAGCAGCTTTGTGAAAAATCAGCTAGGTTTCCTGATTTTTTTTTTGAAGTGTGGTTTAAATATTTTTGGCTCGGATAATGATAAAAGGCTATTTTCTTCCATCTGAAGAGCGGTGAATAGATCCTAATTTTAACCCATTCTTCATCCCATCCTAGAAGCTGAAAGGAGGGGGGATACTCAGTACTGGACTTTTCAGAAGCAAGTCAACACTATTTAAAGCATTAACTGACAAGACACTCTCCCTCCCAAGTGAATCTACCAGTATGAACAGTCAGACTAAGTACTTGAAATTTTCACAGCAGTGCACAAATTCAGCCCCTATGAGCACTTTAAACACATCCTTTGATTTGCAGCAATCCAGCTAGGAATAATACAAACTGCAGAAGTGGGTATAGAGAGGTGCATTGCGATGATACAAAAATGCTGTTAAGTGGAAGGCTGTGACAAACACGGACACAAGCCAGAGTAAACGATGGAGTCCTTGATAAGCTAACAGGGACACCGAGTCCTTAAATGTCCTTTTTTATTAGTTGTGACTTAGAAATCACTTTGCCTGCTTAGCATCTCTAACTCCTGTTTAGAATTAAATCTTGACAATATCAGCTTAGATGGGCTCGTTTGCTAGCATGTACAATTTAAAACTTACTCAGACAAAAGTGGATTTTGCAGTTAAACTTCACTGATTTCAAATTTCTGATGAAAGATGGAGTTCTTGAATTCTTACAATAATGTTAGGGTGTGTTCCCCATCACTTCATATTTCAAGAACTCCATCTTTCATTAGTGTTCTAGAATACTTCACAGCTCCAAAGTGCTTCACAGATATTAAATGAACTGCACACACTGTTCAGCAAAAATACTTTTAACTATGATTAAGCAGTTCTGTACTAAGTTTTAATTAAATGTATTACAAATTAATTTTGAGCTACTGTGATGGAGTAGTTGCCAGACTTGATGTTAGTTTATTCAACTGGCATGAGAGTTTCTGAAAAAAGCTGCTGACCACACTGCTCACGCAAATCTTCTGGAACAGCATTTTTTATTTGTGAGGGTGGCGATGGGGGCAAATGGGGACTGCAACAGATAGGTCCTGTGGAACACCCTCTCTTTTGCCCTCATCCCAAGATTGTAACATGCCCTCTAGTCATAGCTCCTGGAGCCTGACACTGTTGCTCCTGGATGGCTATACTAAGTCATTACAGAGGCATCAAAATGTTCCCTTTCCTAAAGAAGGAGCATGCAGTCTCCATGGCACACCATGAGCCCAGCTGCTTGAGAAGCTAATCTAGTCCTGAACCTACCTCCCTGGTTAAGCAGTGCAATGGAGACACCTCCTGTCCAGTGTCTATCTTCATCTATAGTTAGTTTTTAGAGCACAAAATATTGATTCTGCAGGAACTCTACTCTTTCAGAGAGTAAGGTTCTAGAGGAAATGGGAGACAGTTTTCACCATTCTATATTACTTGTGCATGAAAGAATGTTACATTTATATTTAACTTTACTCCCAGATGCAGGTATATATATGAAGTACACATTGTATTATATATGAAGTACACATTGATTTTATGTTCTGTTCTCCTTTTGAACACTCTTAACAGCAAAACAAAATCCACAGAGCTTCCAATCTCCTGGTTACATCGACCATTTATTGCACAAAAGGCTGCCAACAACTCAACCTTTCCTCTAGAGTCTGGGCCATTCCCTTAGCACATATTTAGCTTGCAGCTGTTAGGAAGAAATTTCAGCTGCTCTTGAACACTGATCCCACTCAGATGCTGTAAGAGCTTCTCTAGCATTAAAATGAGATCACAACTTACTTTTGCTCTTTGGAAAAATAGACGAAAACAGCCTCGGGGATCCACATTACAACTTTTGGCCATTTCTATAATAAACTGCATAACAACTGCTTGGTGTGCTACTTGTTCCATCAGAGCTCTTTTCTGGAAACAAAAGTTACAAAGTTACATTTTTAAAGAGACTAAGCATATAACTAAGATTTCAAATGTGTTTTATTTTCATGATCACCAGTTCTCATATCTTACGAGATCAAACTGAAAGTGGGGATGGGGGTGGAGGGGGCAAAGACAGAACTATTGAAGAACAGACATAATGCGAGGTTCCCTCCAGTAAGATAACTGGAAATATGAGGGGGGGAAATAGATAAATCATTTAATGTAGTCTATGTGGATAGTCTTTCAGTAGACTAAGTGGGGAAAAATGTATACCTTCTCCCAGATCCAGCGCAATTTAAGATTTGCCTAATACCTGTTCAGCTTCTAGGTGAAAACACCACAAGATGAGATATTTAGCTGTTTCTTCACATACAAGGTATGGATGGTCAGACAAAAATCTCTGGCTATCATCCCATCTGCTTAGCATGCCTGGTGAAAAGGAATTAGAAAGCCAAGTGTTACCATAAAAGTACATTGCTTATGGTATTTGAATGGAAATGGAGACCAGATAGTTATTACTGGACCCCATATGATAGAGAGTTTTAGGCTACGTTTACACTGCAGACCTTACAGCGACACAGTTGTACTGCTGCAGCTGCACTGCTGTAAGGTCTCCTGTGTAGCCACTCTCCCACCAACATAATTAAACCACCCCTAACGAGCAGTGGTAGCTATGCTGGCGGAATAGCGCTGTCCTCACCGGTGCTTTTGTTGGTCGGGGGGTGTGGGTTGTTGTTGTTTTTTTTTACACCCGACCAACAAAAGTTTTACCGCCAAAAGTACCAGCGTAGACATAGTATAATGACTAAAACTCATTACCACTCAATGAATGATCAACCTGTCATCAGAAGAGTGACACAGAAGACTAAAGCTAAGTGAGCTAATCTCATTCCAACTCTTAATTTACATGTGACCAAAATAATGATTGGCACCTTTTTTGCTAGTTTCAGCAAAAAGGCCATGATTAAGAGTCCATTAAAGACCGACTGACACTTTCACTTGTAAATGTGGTCTCTAACAGGATTGAGGCAAGATGGCTAGAGAAGCTTACACTGCCTCTTCTGTATCTCTTCAGTGGCTAGAGTACTTCAGCTTCTCAACTACCAATATAGCAGAAGAATTAAGACAGAAAGAACAAAATAAATTTCTGCTACAATTTTCCTGTGTAATGCACATAGTTCAGCTAAGCTCAGCATGATCCAAAGATGTAGGCTCATTAACTGAACTTCTGCAACACTAGAAAACCTGGCTATTTCCATGTTATCTAGTGCATCAGTTGTCAAACTACAGGCCTTAGACCAGGGGTCTCAAACATGCGGCCCGCGGAGTTATTTCCTGCGGCCCGCCATAGGCGCAGACTCCACTGGCAGCCAGGCTCCAAACATTACGGAGTGTTTATATTTTATTAAAACGCCTCTTTGCTTTATAATTTTTAAAAAGTTAATACATTGACTTATAATAGAATACTATATTACTCTTCATTTTTTTTCATTTTTGACTATACTTTTGTATCATTGTATGAAAAAGTTTCAGTCATGCGGCCTTCAGGCCAATTTAGTAGTTCTCATGTGGCCTTTGTGGTAATTTGAGTTTGAGATCCCTGCCTTAGACCACTGGACACCTGTGGAACATTTCTTGGTGGGCTGCAGAGAGCTAGCTGGCTAACCACATGGTGCTGGCTATTAAAAATTTCATACTATAAAAAAAAGTAAGAACTCCAGATATACCCAGAAATATTTTCCACAGTTCTATTTGCATGTTAGATGTCTCCTACACTTAAATTAAAAGTGAGTTTAGCATTTAGAATTTCTCATTTATTTAGAAATTTTCTTTAGAACACAAGAGCATCAATAAGGAATATTAGTTTTTATGAATTTCTGTCCAAGGCGACTGAACTACACAATATAGAATCAATTCTAACACTACAGTAGGTAATTTCACAACTATAAGAGACTAGTCCAGATTTGAAGTCAGATGTGGAAAAAGGTACTATTAGACAAAGTAATTAATCTACCTCTGATTTATAGGTAGGATGTTAAAATGCAGAGACCAAATACTGTACAAACAGACCAAAGTGTAAAATGGTATGAACCAGGAGGAAAAATCATCAAGTTGTATTGCTTGCAACTGTCCTAAACAAAGTGGAAATAACAGATATAAATATACACACCTTATTTCATTCACCATAGTAAGAAATTATGAGATTACAAAACAATTAAGTATTTGAGTCCTAGCATAGGTCAGTCTAAACACAGATTTGGTACTTTCCATTCCACCCAGAAAGCTAGTAAGTAGATATTTCTGATAAAATGACTAGTGGGGGAAGAGTTAGCGTTGTTCCTTGTGTGGTCATCCTTGGACTTCAAAGTTATTTCAGTGACATGGAGGCAGGTCAGTCACTTGTCAGCATATACTGAGACAGCCTCGTGTATCACTTCACATTTGCAAGGTTTGTTTTGAAGCCAAGAGGACTAGAAACCATTTTTGTTTTTAAAAATGATATCACCACAGAGAAAAGCCAGTATGGCAGACCAAATGCCAACTCAACCCCATCCCTGGTTGGATGGGATGACTTCCATCAGGTAATCAACCACCTCAATACAGCTATGTCCCCACACATACAGGAGTTAATCAATGACTCAGAACAATGGGACACATTCAAGATATTCATCAAATTCTCAGAACACTACATGACATAGGGCATTTGAGTGTAATGGTTTTGATCATATTTCAATTATAGAGCTAAAGTGACACCTAGTGGATAGTTTGATATACTTGGATAAACTATTCTACACCTGGGTTACTATTAATAGATGGTTATTTGACTAAAGTTATTTTCAGTAGTAAATCCATCATGTGTATTAAAGCTATTCCTCTTGTGGCTTACATGGCAAAGATGTGTATTAAATACTTAATACCTTTACACACAGACTTGAAAAATCCACTCAATGCCGAGTCAACAGTGTTCACTTTAAAGCACATGTACATGGAGAGGGTCTGGCAGTAAGGAGGTGTGAGAAGTACTAATCAATTTCTGCAGAATTTAAGCTGATGCAGCGCTTTCTTTCTGATTCTGCGAATAAGATCATCATTTCTAATGCTGCTTATCTTTCCCCAAGCAGCAAACATGAATTGTCCACTATGTTCTTCTTGGTTGGTGAAAGCTGCAAGCAGCAGTCTACGTAGGCACTACAGCTAGTCACAGAGAGGATTCTAAAAGAGGCTAGGAGGAGCATAACAGAACCCCCGATGCCCCAGCTGCAACCAAGTAACTTTAGTGTGGAAGAAAAATCTTCATTATCCGTCCAAGCGGTGGTGCTCCTTCCGTTTTTTGTTTGTTTGCAACAAAGCTTAGTGCTCTCAACAGTATTTTTTAGAAGTCTTTTTCCCCCAAGCTGAAACTTTCTTGGACCTGTAGGTGCTTTGTGTTCAACCAGCAAACACAGCTGAAGTCTACAAGAGATTCTAATATCTGAACTTAAATATTAGAAATGTTGCTACTTAGCTGCCATTTCCATGGAAGGATATACTTATAAGCATTGAGGGAAAAAATGCTTCACTTTAAAAGAAAAACACTTCAGAATTTACAATACCACTGTTCTAATATCACTTTTCATGAAGTGGCAGATAAAGAAGAGAACTCTCTCTTTCGCAAGGACTTCCGTTATGCTGAGTGCTAAAAGAGTGTTTATCTAAAAAGCACTATTGCCTGTAGGAAAGGACTATTTTGTTATGACTATCAAAGAAAATCCCAAACCCTGATAGACCAGAAACCTGAAGCTGGACTCTGCTAGCCAGATGCTTCATTTCTAAGTGTCCATTTTATAAAACAATAGAACCTATCTAAACACAATGCATAAAGCTAAAACTACACAAAGCTGGAAAAGAGAGGTACTTACCAAAATGTCTAATTTTTTGTTCCTGTTTCTGCATGAATGATTTGGATTTGTCTTCATCTTCTATTTCTTTTATTTTATTTTGATTAATAAAACTCTGTGGGGGGAGGGAGAGAGCTTAATCATAGAATACTTTTCCATGCTATTTTAAACTATGTCATTATGGCAACACCATTTTATTGAATTGCCATTTAAAAAGTAATGCTTCTAGTTGTAGGCCCAAAACCTGCAAACACACTGATGCATATACTTAATTTAATGAGGTGGTGTCTGGGAAACTGGGCTTTTTGACAATTAACATCAGGGTTAAAAAAAGGCTCCTCCTAATGTCTGGTCCTGGATTATTGCTTGGAATAGCATTGTTGTCTACCAAAGTATTTCTAACGTGGCAGATAGTAAGGCATTGAGACTTTAAAACTTGAGAAATGCCTAACTTTTTTTGTTCTTAGTATTTGTAAGTTTAATATGAAAATATTAACATGAAGAAGGTAGGATCTGATCCTAACTTTATCATTTGGAGACAACTGCTGTTTTGGACCAATGCAATTTGAGATCCCTGCTAGCAGTACAAAAACATTTCTTATGTTTTGATATCAGCACAGGACCTACTTTTTGGTGGATTTTAATAAAATAAATGAAAGGATACTCATTCAGCACTTAATCTTGTCATATGGACTGTTCTGGATACAAAAGACACTCACAATATTGCAGTGACAAGTACCATATAAATATCTTGATTTACCTAACAGTTCTATCGCTTGTTTTTACCTGGTTTTATGCATGTTGATATGGTTCGTACCTTATTAAACACATCCTTGCTAACAGAATCTGTGTTCCACAGATTTTGTGTTTCCCTCTGTATTAGCGCCTCTTCTTTCTGTCTCCATTCTTCCTCCCTCTGTCTCAATTCTGAAGCATCAGTCTGTGCTTTGGCATGTTCCTGATCCAGGGACTCAGAGTTATGCAGCGCTAAACTACCAAGTTTCTGCTGGGCTTCTGCTAAATTCCATTTGCATTCCACAGAGCTCTTCACAAACTCCTTTTGTTTTTGGCAAGCCAATTCAATACCATGGCCATATATCTGTATGGGGGTAGGGTGGGGGGGAGATCAGATTTGTTTATTTGGAGAAGTGGAGAGAATTGAGATAGCACATGCAAATAGATAAGGCTAGTTGCAGAACAGAATTCTGAGATAGAAAAGTCGGGAAAAGTGAGGTTAAATTCTGAACGGTGACTAAAATTGATATTATACAGTTGGATGTTTACTTCAATGATTTCTACATTAAATTAGCTCAGTTTACACACAATACATTTTAATAACTCCCAGACTCAGGGATCATATATCACCAGTAACAAAGCTTCTCCAACCAAACTGTAGAAAACAATTTTTATGATGAAGCGTGGGCGAAAATAGGATCCAGCTGGCTCTCTCTTAGCTGTGCTTGTTCTGCAGTGCTAACAATAGCCAAAACACCAGAATTAACTCTAAATACATATATATCTGTAATAAGAAAGTGGCATTTTTACAGTGTCTGACCATAACTGGACTTTATGAGTATTGCTTAAATTCCAAACAGATTCATAGTCTTTGCTTAAAACGCTCTGTGCAAAGGAAAAATATGTAGAAAAATAACCTGTTTCCACTGCTTGCATCCGAAGAAGTGGGTATTCACCCACGAAAGCTTATGCTTCAATACCTTTGTTAGTCTATAAGGTGCCACAGGACCCTTTGTCGCTTCTACCGTTTTACTTAGTTCTCACATAAACATTGGAGGGATTTATGGTAGATATATAAACCCTACTTCATACAGCCACGCAGAAAAAAGTAAGTGTATATATTCCTAAATAGTGATCTGCAGTTCCTCATGTTTACTTTGGGCTCTGACTCATGGTAGATCTCCTTTCAACGAAAGAGGACAAGCTGCTGCTTGCTCAAACTTACCCCAGAATCAAAAGAAGAGAATGTCTTGAAAGGAATGAGATATATAGTATTCCAAGGAGTCAATGATCCTGCCTCTCTGGGATTTCTAGTCCCTACTTGTTCCAAACCCATACTGTTACCTCTCAGAAAGAAGCCCCATATACCTATACATTGACTTTTTCAACAGAACGGTGATTGAATAAGTTTACACACAACTCTGCTGTACATACTTCAGCTGGTCAGACACACCCAGCAGTGCAATGGAGAATGGGAAAAGGCAGCGTGATACTCAAGTGCTGGCCTGGCGACTCCGACAAACCCACCACTAGCTGAGTGACTGGGGGGCACAGGCTGGCATAAGGGTAGGCGCACGCTGCAGCCACCTACCCCTGCAGGAAACACTGGCCCGTTCAGCTCAAACCCACGGGTGTCAGCATCACTTCGAGGCAGAGACTCCACACTTGGCTCCCATCAGGGGCTTCACTTCACTCTCGCCGGAGAGGGTCGCCAGGCAGGGTCTAACGGGGGCGGAAGGGGGGTTACCAGGCGCTCGGGGGCGCAGCTGGGGGGCGTCCCAGGGCTCTGCTCACCCCACGCGGGCGGAGCCGAGCGGGGTCCACGGCTCCAGCCGAGCAGGGAGCAGCTAGCGCTGGCAGGGCCGGCCCCGCAGCAGGCCCATGGGGCTTTGCCAGCGCGGCGACCCCCGCTGGAAGCGCTGCCCGAGGGCGGCGGCGGGGGCGAGCGGTTTGGCTCCGTGCTGCGAGGACCGGGCCGGCGGGGCAGCCCGAGTCACGGCCACGCGAGAGGGCAGCGCCGGGCCCGATCCCGGCAGGGGCGGGGGGGACACGTACCTGCGGGTCGGGCGGGCGGGGCGGGTCCGGCTCCTGCCCCTCCCCCGCGAGGAGACCCCGGGAGCGCGGCGGCCACAGCGCCATCCCCGCCGCAGAGCCGCGCGCCGCCGGCTCGGACCCTCCGGCCCCCGCCCCGGCTCCGCCCCCCGCGCAGGCCCGTTACCGTTACCAGCCTGGCCGGAAATTAGGGCGAGCGTCACTTCCGGAAACAGAGGGGCGCGTGTGTGATCTCACGGCGCACTGCGCCGCCCCCTGAGAGCCACGCGAGCGAAGCGGCCGCTGGCCGGCTCGTGCGGGAGGAGCGCGCGGGGCGGGGCCAGGTTCGGTTTTAAGGGGGAAGAAAAGCCTCGTTCGGAAAGGGACTAAAGCGAAGCGATGCCGCCGCCGCCCGAGGCTGAGGGAGCCCCGCGGATGTGTGGGGCACTCGCGGGTCGGGAGCCTTTAAAACAAAGGAGGAAATTGCCCAACGGAACCCCCCCCATAAGATAAATGTGACTCCGCTTGGTATAAACAATCCGATCTCCTCCCCCCGTTTGCCTGCCCAGCCCAGCCAGCAGCGATGTGTGTACACCATAGCAACCAAATACAGCGTTAGAAATTGCTTCTAATAGCCATCGACCGCAAAGTAAACCTGGCACAGTTGGCAGATATCTCCACTAGTGTATCCGGTGCGTACAAACAGATAACTGCTTGCAAGGTTTTTGTAATCCGTAATTAATTAATTACACTTTTTATTAACACCTTTGTCATAACAGAACATATTGATTTAAGCATTTTAATCGGACAGATGGATGTGCCAAAAGAATCCTGCATTAAAATAAAATTATGGCTGCAAAGTCAAAAGTTAGGAAATGCCAGAATTAAGATAAGGTTTGCGGAGTTGTAGTCATGTTGGTCCCAGGATATTGGAGAGACAAGGCGGGTGAGGTAATATCTTGTATTGGACCAACTTCTGTTGGTCAGAGAGAGAAGCTTTCAAGCTTATACCCAGAAGACCTGAAGAGCTTGTCTCTTTCACCACAGAAGTAGGTTCAATAACAGATATAACCTCGCCCACCTTGTCTCTCTAAAATAATGTCAGTCACATCCCTGAACTGTAGGCCAGAATCATTAAGTTCTGGTCTACAGTTTCTTGTTTTTCTAGACTCATTTTTTGGTAATTTTTTTAGATAAAATCACTTTGTGCTCAGCACTTTGGAAAACACCTCATTCCCCTCTTTTATCCACCCTGTACACTGAATGAGGGAGGGATTCTGTGGAAAAAAATAATGTGATCATGCAATTAAAGACTGTATCTTAATGCATACACAAAGGGGTCCAAACCAAAGTTGCACAGGCAGCCTGAATTCTATCATTTCTTAACTTTTGAAGGCTTGATTCTGCACTCTTAATTTTATTTTAACATAGTTTATTTGTATATCACGGAAGGTGATAGTACAACTCTACTCGGCGCTGGTTTAGGTTAGGCTTTTCAGCCAGGGGTGTAAGAAGCTGGTACTGGCCCATATGCAGCCCGCATTAAAGCGCTGCCACGGCAAAGGACCCTGCTTAAAGCGCTGCCATGGCAGTGCTTTAATGTCCTTGCCCCTTTTGTCTTCCCTGGCAGCCGATGGCGGGGGGGGGGGGGGGGGGCAAAGGGAGGAGCTGCCCCAGGGCCGGCAATTTAAAAGGGCCTAGGGCTCTGGCTGCCACTACTGTGGCAGCGGCTGGAGCCCTGGGCCCTTTAAATCACTGCTGGAGCACTGGGCAACGTGGGCCAGGCTGTGTGGAAGGGCTGGCTGCGGGGACGCTTACCCCAGCCCCGCCCCTTCATTGTTATCACTTAAAAGCATGGATAGTCTTACTGATGTAACAGACATTCAGATCTGTCTAGCAGTGCTAACTACAGGAACTTGGGAGTAGACAGACAGGTCCCTACTCTAAGCTGTAACTGGATGACACTGTTAATCATCATACTCTTCTTACCCTTTAAATTTTTGTTATCTAAGAGGGCAGGGGGGACGTAAGGAAAAAAATGTAGGGATTCGTTAATATTAGAAAAGATAATGACTGTGGTTTTGTTCTTCTAATGTCTTGTTTGCTTCCACTAAATAAAAAGAAGGAAACTGAAAATGAAAACCTCAAGCAGGAAAAACCTTTAAAAGTAGAAAGCGACGAAAGAAAAATATTTTCCTAAAGAATACTTAAATTGAGAGACATGGGTCTAAAACACAAAAGTCTACGAAAGACCTTGAACAGGCACCAGTTGCTCAAGTTCTGCACAAACACAGGGAATCTAATACATCATCATGATCAGCAGGTGGTTACTGCAATGTTGCCTCATGCTGCTCTTCTCCAGTGAAATCTCATGTTTGGACTGTAACAGGATTTATGTTCTAGAAACCAGAATGAACAGTGAGAGTTTAGAGCGTCTGGAGAAAATGGGTGGAAACTTTCCCTTCCAATGTCTAAATGAAAGGACAGCTTTCAAGCCCAGAGATTGAAAAGGGGGGAGGGATAGCTCAGTGGCCTGCTAAACCCAGGGTTGTGAGTTCAATCCTTGAGGGGGCTATTTGGGGATCTGGGGCAAAAATTGGGGATTAGTCCTGGTTTGAGCAGGGGGTTGGACTAGATGACCTACTAAGGTCCCTTCCAACCCTGATATTCTATGATTCTATGAAATATCCTCAAGATCCGACTGTCCCAGCAAGAGAATGCCAAGGTAGCCATCCAGCAGATCCTCCAAGAGCTCTTCCATATCTTTTACAACAATTTCACCCATGCTGCCTGGAATGGGACATCCATAAAGGAATTCCAAAATGGTCTTCATGAGCAGATTGAGAAGCTGGGAATGTGTTTGAGTGCTGACAATGGAAAGGAGATAACCTACACAGGAAATGAGAACCTCCTGCTCACCAGCCTGAAACTGAAGAGAGACTTCCAGAAAATAGACGATTTCCTGAAAGAAAAGCAACACAGCTGGTGTGCAAAAGCATCTGACTCCAGGGCACCTCATCTCACCCGACACACACTTCCACATGGCATAGATAAGAGTCACGTGCTGAGGGCTCTATTCCTGCAGCACAGGCGTGGACTTTCCATTGTGCGCTTGACCAGCACTGGCTGTGCCCCAGGTCCCACCCCCACTCTACCCCTGCCCTCAAGTCCACACCCCTGCCTTGTCCCCACCCCACCTCTTCCCTCCCCCACTCCACCTTTGCCGATGTCTTCATGCCCGTTCCGGCCCCTCCCCCAAACATGCCACATCCTCGCTCCTCCCCTCTAGGGTGACCAGATGTCCCGATTTTATAGGGACAGTCCCGATTTTTGGGTCTTTTTCTTATATAGGCTCCTATTACCCCCCTCCCGATTTTTCACATTTGTTGTCTGGTCACCCTACCTTTCCCCCCCAGCCTCCTGCATGCCTCAGAATAGCTGATTGTGGCGGGAGGGAGGTAAGGGAGGGCGCGGGAAGTGCTGATAGGGGGGCTGCCCGTGGGTGCTCAGCACCCACCATTCCCGCCCCGCCCTCCCGCCTGCTCCAGCCCAGGAGCACCCATGGAGTCAGCACTTATGACTCCAGGGGGCGCGCGCCGGCTGTCTCCGCGTTCCGAAGGCGAATGTTGGAACGTTTGAGTTTCCATGGCAACGCGACGCTTCCCCTTCCGGACGGCAGCGAGGCGATCCGGGCAGAGGGGCCCGGGGGTGCGGCCGGCCTGAGAGCGAAGGCGGAGCGACCCCCCCGCCCCAGGGCGCCCCGGGATGCCGCTGAAGGTGGTGGTGGAGCTGCAGATCCACGCGGTGAGGCGGGCGCAGGGCCCGAACTAGGGAGGGCAGCGAGCGAGGGGCAGGGCAGAAAGCGGACGCGGCTCCCTGGGGCGGGAGCAGCCGGTGCAACCTTCCCGGGCATGGACACGCCGCAGCGCCGCGCCCTGACCTGCAGCGCCGCTCCGCGGCCCCGAACAAATCCCATTTGGCTGCCCCGTCCCCAAGAGCTGTGCGGGGGGTGCGGCTCGGTGTTGCCCCCGCGGGGTTAGCGCTGCCGCCTCCCGCCTCGGGGGCTCTTACGGGAAACTGCGTGTTTACAGGATCCCGTGCGGTAACTTGTACATAAATAATACATACTCTGTGAAGCACCACGCAATAACAGTCTAATTGCTCTCACAGGGCCCTAGCCCCAGGACATGATGCATGGCCCTGTTTTCATGTGCGATGTACACTGCCTATCCTGTGGAAACAATGGGAATTACACCGAAGGCTGCGATCTACATCAGGGGGAGTGGGGTTTAATGGTAAAGGTTAGGTCACCGGCAGGACTCAGTTCTACGACACTGTGTGCAATATTAATTGTGTAATAGTCTTAGGGATTATTGTGTCAGTTCAGAGTCTAGGAAGAGCAGATAATAATAATCTCTCTTTTGTGTAGTGCTTTTCACCGGATGCACAAATAGTTATTTTTAAACGTTTCTCTTATCTCCTAGCCTTTGCATTCCGTCTTCTGGCATCAGATTAAAATATTTTCGTTTCTGTTCAGTAAAATGTTAAAATCCATGAAATTTCATCACCATGAATACAGTTATTGAAAAAAGAAAGTCCCAAATATATGAAGCATAAAACTAGCCAATGCACAACACATTAACACTTTTTTAAATAAAAGGAACAAAACTAGAGAAAACATTTTGGACCAGCTCACACAGGCCAGCCGTGGGTGTTTTTCTGCAGTGTAGACATACACTTTTAGCCACTTTTGAAAATCCCACTCCAAAAACTCAATTCTGCCCTTAGTTATACAGCTGTAACTTCCATTGGTGTAACTGAAGATAGAGCTGGACCCTAACTGGCACTTTTGTCAACAGAGAAGCCCAGGGCACAGATATTGTACTACCTACTTGACCATAATGGTAGTCCCTGCAGGTTGTGCATGACGCACATTGATGGGGCAGTGTGGGGAAGGCTGCCCTAAAAGAATTCTGATCACCATGATTGTTTTCTCTCTTTCATAAGGTCACTTGCCCAGGTGTGTTCCTGCCAGAGAAACATGACATTTACCTCAGTGTCTGCATCATGGGCCAATACAAGGAGACAGAATGCCTTCCTCCAATTTTCCCTCTCTTGTTTCATGAGAAGATGTGGTTTGAAAAGGTGATTCTCACTTATTACATGCTTTGGGCTTGATTCTCTACTGCCTTCCACCGTGGATAGTAATTTACACCTGTGCAAAGTGGGTGTAAAATGCTACCACCAGTGTACAGTTAGTAGAAGATTTTGATTTAGTTTCATTTTACACTTGCTTCCTATGCAAGGTAGCAAAGAATCAGATCTATTATATCTTTGAGGTACTGTAACTGGGAACAGGTTCTAAAATTTAACACTTTGCTCTCTGAATTTTTATTCATGGCAATAACACCTTAAGTTGTGGATCACTGATTAAACTGGAGTGTGCTCCCAGGCAAACAATCCTATATAATCGCAGAAAGGACAGTAGTGTGTTAGTTCTCTTGCTTGGGATTTATTTGGTTGCAATCCCATTTCTGTGGAAACAAAATAACATTTCCACTATTTAAATTTTTAAAAAAAAATACTCTCTGCTCATTGGCTATGATATTGATGAATGGTGATTTATGCTTGATGATGGTTTTTAAAAAGGGGTTTAGCACAGTTTGTTGTTGCCCATAGTGACAAGAAAACTATGTTGAAACCACTACAGGTAACATAGTTTTAATACACGAGTAGACATTTTTTAAGAGTACAGAGCACATCTGTTTCCCTTATTCTTTCCCTAATGGCTCTTGCTCTGCTCCATTAGGAGAATCCCTGCTTTTTGCAAACAGCTTTCTGTGTGGCTCTGTTTTCGCAAATAAATCTTTCCACATCTCTCATAAGATTCCATTTTCTAAGGAATACGATTAAGTGCCTTTCACTTTCTAGGCCTGCAGTGACAGTTGAAGATGACTTGAGAGTGAATTGAGCCTTGACTTCAATAGGAAAAAAGGTGTGTTCTTACCTTGTGTTAGCTAATCTGTGATAACTAACATGAAGTAAAATCCTGTGAAGACAAGGGAGTTATAGTTTTAACAAGTGTTAGCAGATCAAGATAAACCCTCAGCTCCCACATAGTCTTTACTTTGAACTGATAACATGTATGGAAAACTACAAAATGCCTTGTTTTCACTAAGATATGACCTCATTTTTATTACCATGTGTTAGCTTACATGATATAAGACTCTACCTTTTTTCCTAGCGAAGATGCACTCTTTGAGTTTCCTTCCTCCAAAAAGGCTATCGCTGAAGTACTATCCTGAAAGCTTCAGTATTATCAGAGGTAGAAAGATGTTGACAAATTGGGTGGAAAACAGAAAAAATCCTTAGTCCTATCTCAATACAGAGGGATGGACTAAATGACCTCTTGAGGTCCCTTCCAGCCCTACATTTCTATGGTTCTGTGAAAAGCAACAAAAATTATTAAGGGCTGGGTTAAAAGATGAGTCAGTGGAGATATAGCGGACCACAGCTGCTTGAAAGAAGTAAAATACTAAGGGTTAAATCCTGGCCCTATTAAAGTCAATGGCAAAACTCACATTGACTTCAAAGAGGTCACGATTTCACCCCAAGGCAGAGGAATCTCTTTTAGGGTGGCCCAGCAAATTGTGGCTAGGAGTAATGAGATGAAATTAAGCAAAGTAAAATGTATTTATATTTATTTCATGTTCATAACATTTTCTGATTTATGTATAGTCTTTACAAATTACATAATAACAAATAGGATTGTCACCTTAGACGCCTGAACATCTCTCTTGTCTATATAGGGCTTGTCCTGTGCTTCAAGATGATGGCAGCCAGGGCATTGATGATGCTTTGTGGGTTGAGGCCCCTGGTTTGATCAAGAACCCTGTATTCTCAAAAAAAACCCTGTGCCCCCTTCACACTAGCTCTTCCACCATTGCGTCTACTAGTATAGCAGAACTATACTAATGTTAGTGCAATAGTGGGAGATTTCCTGAAAAACTCTTTAGATTCACTTCTAAGTCTGACTCAGAGGCTACAGTGTGTGAAATTTCAGGTTTAAACAACTAAGATTTTCAAGACTTTAATAACTTTTTAAACAAATTGTTACAGTACTTTACAGCTGACATTAATAAACATGTAACACGCAGTAAAATATATAGTATTTCCACAGGTTGTTTTGTTTGTTTTGCTTAATGACAACACAGCATGGCGTAGGGAAATATTGGTTGAATATATAAAAAATGTTCATATAAATGCTAAATTATAAAAATGCCCTTTGTATTATAAAGAACAAATATACTCTGTATTACTTTCCTGTAGGTATTTGAAAGTGCTGTAGACCCTGCTGCTGTAACAGAGATGCTTGAAAGTAAGTAGAATTTAAAGAATATTCAGAATGCATGTATAACTGAAGACAGTGTAGTTGTTTCAGATCTATCTATCCTTATTTTTTATTGTTGTGCTACAGGAATATTTTGAATATATTATAATTTTTCAGCCACCTTGACATCATTTATTTGTCTTCTTCTAGGCAATGTAACAACGTTTGGATTAATTCAACTAGTATCTTCAGGTAATGGGCTAGTAAATATTTTACAAAATAGCAGTTAATTAGACATTAAAAGGAGCAGCCCAGTGGGTGTTAACTTTGAGCCTTGCCTCCCCACTTTCTTGCTCTCTCCCATCTCCTCTTCCAGGGGGCTTCAAACATCTGCTGTCTTACCCCCAACCCCAACTCTGCATACACTTTGATCATCTATCAGTGAAAATAAGATACATTTTCTGACTAGTGACTTACTGGTTGATTTGTTAGAAATATTCAAAATAGATCTAATTTCTTTCCCCCGATTTTCTTATCTCTTTCACTATTATTGTTCACCAATGATATTTAAATGTAACATGAATAATAGTTTAGAGTTCCATTTAGCAGATATTAGCATTGGCTCTATAACAACTTTTTATTGTGGTTTTTATAAGTTAGAAAAATCAAGTGGACACAGGGTGGCAGAATAATCCTACTCTTTAAAGTAATCAAATATGGAACATTTGTATGTATGGTAAAATCACTGGCAGTTTTCATTACTAAAATATAGGTAGCGCTCTACCATTAATATAATATATTTTATGCATTTTTATATTACCGGTTGCTTGGTTAGGAACATTCTAATTACTTTAATTTCTTTCTCCAGATTTTCTCATCCCTGTCACCATTACTGTTCATCAATGAGATGTAAATGTAACACGAATAATAATGTAGACCTCCGTTTGTATGATTTCAAGTTTCAGAGTTGAGCTGTTTTTTGTTGTAGCCCTGCAAAAATATGTAGTTAATTTTTTTTTTTTACAATGGGAAGTTTGTATCTTTTTCACTCTTCCTTCACTCAAAAAATAGTTGAAGGGATTTTGCTCAACTTTTAAAAATCCAAATGTAATGCTTGTTAGTGAAACCAGCACTAACTCCAGTTTGTCTTGTACCAGGGTCAGCACCAGTGTAGTTAAATTGATTGCTGCCATGTTTCTATTTCCTAGTGTAAGCAAGGCCCAAGAGGGAGTTCTAGAGAGCCCCTAAAAATGACCCAGTTATAAAGGATCAAGATGAGAAGGATTAAGAATCTTGCTCTCTTTATGACCTTTTACTGAAGTTTTCTTTCTTTTTGACTCTTAGGGCTGGTCTACACTAACCCCCCATGTCGAACTAAGATACGCAACTTCAGCTACGTTAATAACTTAGCTGAAGTCGAAGTATCTTAGTTCGAACTTATCTGTGGTCCACACGCGGCGCTCAGGTCTCCTCCGTCGATGGCGCTTACTCCTCGCGTCGAGCTGGATTACCAGCGTCGACGGGGGAGCACTTCCTGGTTCGATTTATCGCGTCTAGACAAGACGCGATAAATCGAACCCAGAAGATCGATCCAGCGCCTCCGATCTATCCGGTAAGTGTAGACTAGCCCTAAGTTGTGCCAGCATCAGAGCTGCAGGCTCTAATATACCATCGCTACAATATGCAGTATCGGTCATAAGGACAAACTGCAGCGTAGCCCTCGCCCTAAATTTTGAACAAAAATAGTTGATGATTTTCATTTGACGCGATACATCTCTCTGTGTTTTTCCCAAAGCTTCACCACCTTCCATGAGAAGCCTGATTGCACACTCTAGAGGGTGAGAACTGGCAGCTGCTCATTAGACAGAAGTAAAGGCCAGATTTTCAAAACTTGCACACCACCTACTTGCTCCCAGTGTGGTCATTCAAAACACTGAACACTTTGAAAATCTTACTATTTCATTTATGCGCCTTCTTAGGAGTTAAGGTCTTTGAAAATCTGTCCCAAAGCCTTTTATGAAAACAAATAGGCCATACGTTGCCTTTGGAGAAAAGTCTGAAGTTTAGGGTGTTTTAGTTCAAAGGTTGTCTAAGGGTATATCTCCACTGCTATTAAAACCCTGAGGCTGGTCTGTGCCAGTTGACTTGGGCTCGGGCTAAAGGGCTGCTTAATTGCAGTATAGATGTTTGGGAGCGGGCTGGAACTCAGACTCTAGGACCATTGCAAGGTGAGAGGGTCTTAGACTGAGTCTGAATGTCCCAACAGCCCCTGAGCCTCGTGAGCCCACGTCAGCTGGCATGGGCCAGTCACAGGTGTCTAACTGCAGTATAGACATATATCCTAGGTGAATAAGGTTTTGTTTTTAGTCTCATTATGAGTGGGCCAGGGTCCTTGTATCACAGAACCCATTCAAGCAGGGGGAGTAGCAACTTTTGTGGCAGGTATTTAGAACATGTTTCTTATGAGAAATTTGCAGGGCTCTTACTTGGGGTTCATGAACTGGTATTTGCTTGACACTCAGCATGTTTAGATGCTGGTTTCAGGTCAGCATGCTGCTCAGTCACAGTTTAGCAAATGATGTGTCACAGTCCATCTCCTTGTTAGTCTCCTGTCCTGGGGAAGTAATGTGATGAAGGAGAAAAACGAGTTGCTTACCAAAGTGACCTTTGTCTCTGAATATATAGCTTATATAGTGCCACACTGACCCGCTCTCCTCCCCTCTGCTTCAGAGCTCAATGTCATGGGCTTCTAGAAATAGAGAAGAACAACAGGATGGTTAGAAAGATGAGGATATTTATACTGTAAGTCAGTGGAATGCTAGACTCAGCAGTACTCAGAAGGGTTCCATGGTTGGGTGGCTGGGTGTGTGACTCCGGCAGTGTGGCCGTATGGAGGGAGTACATTCAAAGAACAAAAGTTACTTTGGTAAGTAACCCATATTCTCTTTCCTATCGTCACTTTGTGATGAAGTAGTATCTTTTATTGGACCAACTTCTGCTGGTGAAAGGGTCAAGCTTTCGAGCTACACAGTGCTCTTCTTTAGATCTGAAGCAGGTAGCCAAGTGTCTGAGATAAACACAAAGTGGGACAGGTTGTTAAGCATGAGGGGTACACAAATGCTATAGGAGACCCCTTAAAATGAAGTGGGCCATAAAGGATTAGATTGTTAAGCATAAAGAGACCACAGCATGCTGAACCCCTTATGTTTAACACTCTAAACTTTTATTGCTCACTTATGCTTAACAGTCTGTCCCATCTTGTGTTAAGCTCAGACGCTCTGGTTACCTGCTTCAGACCACAGGAGTTTGGTATGGCTCGAAAGTTGGTCCTTTCCACCAACAGAAGTTGGTCCAACAAAAGATATTGCCTTACCCACCTTGTCTTTCTCATATCCTGGGACCAACGTGGCTACAACAACACTGCAAATCACTTTATGACGACAGCTATACTGAACAAACATAAGAATGTAAATATGATATTTATAAGCCCATTACAAATACCCTGTTTGATTTTATTTCAATAGACAATTAATTAGGTTAATTAGTAGTTTGTACAGTGCTTCAGAAAAGTAAAGCTCTCTCTAAATGCTAATGAGCTAAATCCTAGTGCCATGAGGATATTGAGAAAACTCCCAGTGTACATCAGTGGGATCAGGATTTGGCCCGTTATGGATAGACAGATACACTCTGCATATTCTGGAAGGGCCATGCTATGTAAAGGCAGAATCTTGAATGCTTTCTTCTCCTAATCACATCAGTGAGATTGATGGTGCTTAGCTCCCCTAAGCGTGGGGCCCTAATAAAGGAAAAGTGAAGGACAGATTTGAATTTGGTGTGCTCTCCGAAGTTGCACTGCTTTGGAAATTCCCCACAATACATGCGGATCATTTGTCTCTGAGGTTATGCAGTCATTCTGATCCCAAAATAGTTTGGGGCACTGATGACAAACTGAGTGTAAAAGATGGCATCAAGCTCCAGTGTTGCTGTGCTAAGCCTAATCTTTCATTACAGATGGAGGAGTAAATGGACTCTCTCCCTTCTGCCTCCTTCATTTCACTTTCAAGATAGAGACATTAATCAGAAGCAGAGTAGTCAGAGCAATGGAAATGAGACTAACAAGTCATTTGATTTAAAAGCAGTTATTTTCTCAGTCCCTGAGACTAGAAGTATGACCTTACTGGAGCCTTTCTCACAAATTAAAAATGAGCACACAGCAGAACAGAGAGTGTTCACTGATTATCAGTGTTTCTGTTGTTTTCATTACACTGGCTGCTCAGGCCCTGCGGCCCAAACTTACCATTTGGAGCCGGGCAATATACCAAAGAGGAGCCAGGTGCCGCTGTCCTGAAAGCGTCGTACATCAAGCCCCAAAGGACTTGTGCACCTCCTCATACAATCTCAAAGCAGATCCACAGGGGATACCACCTGTGATTCCCTGTGACACTCCTGCTGGTGAACACCTATCCCAATGACCTCATGTACTTCTGACTGAGTCATTCCTGATGTGGAAAGAGGGGTGGGTCTCTTGGTGAGCCGGGTAGGGCTTGCACACTCTGTGAAGGGCTTGCTACAGAATGTGTGTCTTTAAAAAAAAAATTAATCATCTTGGAAACAGTTCTTCCTTTTTTCACTCTTTCAGTGGGGGACAATCTCGCTATTTATGAAGAGAATACTCGAGATTTTCTCTTCCCAGAGCCCAAGCTGACTCCTGTGTATCCTGGTGTGGAGAGAGAGTTACTAATGAAAACGTCTCCTAGTTTCCCAGTAAGTTGTCTCCAAATGGGTGTTTGCCATGGGTAGCTGAAAAGAAGAAAGTGGGAGAGGTCTGGCCCAGCAGGCTGGTGTAACAGGGCGTGCTACTTTGTGAGGATCTCAGTTTGAGACATGAATTTGGACTGCTCTTGAACAGAGAGACATGCTCAAGTACCTTGTATGGCTCTCTAGTGTCCTGAAAAACTGTCTGAAGATTAAACCTACTAGCCAGAGGCCAATGTAAAAGATGGGTGAAGGGGCCTAGCCGCAAAGCTCCCATCCTCAGCTGCTGTGAAAGGGCAGGGTGTTGGGTAAATTTCCAAGGTGCTGCTCATTGACTGTGTTTGGGGGCACAGTCTTTCCTAGCCATTTACACACATGCACACACATGCTAATATGCACACACCCGCTCTCTCTCTTCCTTAGTTTACTCTTTTCTGTCCTTGTAAATATGTCCAGTGCCTGTCTTTCCTGATACTCTTAGCTTTCTGAAGCAGAAACAGAAGAATAAAACTGACAAAATTCTCATCAGTTTCACTGAGGCTGATTGGATTATGCAGTAAAAGCAATAAAATTGACCAAGGTTTTGTTCGTTTCATTCCATTACTGCTTGGGAAAGCTATGAGCAGCAATACTCTGCTGGAGCAGTCTTCCTACAGATTCAAAACTGCATTGGCTCACCTTTAGAAAATTATTTTCAATACCATAAGGGCTAGGAATGTCATTATTTTTAAATAAAAATTTAAATTCTGCATAAATTGCTGGTTTAGGTTCGCACATACCAGGACAATTTTTCTACTCACCATTGGCAAGTTCTGCCTAATACAGAGATACTTTAATTGCACCATATAGACTTATAACACCCGAGTTACTAGTGTACATTTAGTTCAGTTTTCTTTTATGAGAATGGAATATTATAAAACAATATAATTAATATCAGCCACATGTGTAGCATTTTATCTAGTGTGTTAGGTAGGTTAAGGGCAGATTATCTGGAGATGATCATGTTGAGTATTTTGATGTGGTGTTGGAAATCTGAATATTTTATTAGCTTGCCACAGTAATGAGAGAAGAATAATTTCTCAATGTTAAGGCAGTCAGTATTTCAGGTAACAAGCCTGTGAATGGCTTTATTAACCTCAGCTTCCTGATGTTCCCTCTAATTAAGATTAAAGAAAGTAAATTACCATTGCCTTGATTGAGAGTTAAAATTCCTATACACGCTTACTTCATGATGTTCTGTTCTTTCTCTCATTCTAATTGTCTGAGAGAGACAAAAGTGACATCTACTTCAATAATGCAATTCAGCAAAACAAGGCTAATTCTGCTCACTTATTTTCTCCTAACCAACCTGCCCATGCACATCCTGATATTTTTCACAGAGGAGAAAGGGTCAAACTATGATCCACTCTAAAATCCTGTTAATTTAGCTAACTCATCACTGAGAATATTAACAGTACCCACTATTGCAGCACATTCTCTTTTTCTAGATATCATCACTGTCTCAGTTAGTAAGTCTGCTGGTACTGATGTTGTATGGCTCCCCTTCAAATCTTCCCAACTGCCTTGTAGGACTAGTGCTGGAACTTCATTTATAAAGAAGTATTTGGACTGCAAGGATCGAATGTGTAAAAATAGCCCATTGCATTTCTTCATGCTGAGATTTCAATGTGGGCAACAAATAGAAGGCAGCATTAGATTTAATTATCTAAAGTGGGGCTCCACTAATACTAGCTAAGATTATAGCATCCAATAGCTAGGTTTTGATTAATGTTGTCTTATGAAGACTAATTCTGTTAATTATTATAATACATTACTGTATTCTTGATACCACATTCATCTCTTTTGTTGTCACCCTTAATTTTTTCAGTATTCTAGTTCATGTGACATTCTAGGTTTATCTAACTACTCTTATTTGGTGGCTGCCGTGTCTGATTGTTTCTGTTAACAACGTATACATTTTTCAGTTTAGCTATCTTGATTTTTCAGGTCCAGTCTTGTGCTGTTTATAATTTTCTGCAGAAAATTAGTACATTGCATTCATACTATAATTATGACATTATTTACTGCAATAGATTTTCACTGTTATATTGATGACTTACTACTAACACAGTGGACTTATTACTCCCATTTATATTTTTGACAGGATGGTTTGGTGACTAACAAAAGTGGATGAGTAAACCCTTTGTGTCCTAGCAAAGCAAAAGTCAAAAGTCAAATGTACTGCCCTGGGCCCTCCAAATTTTCGGTCACATTGCTAAGTCCCATTTTTTGATCCTGACTGACTGAAAGTCTTAGTTCATAATTTGAGTGTATTTTTGTACATTATTTGAATTTTATATTGATACTATATGTTTACTATATGATACCTGCAGGCTGACTCATGTGAACACTTTGCTCGTATGAGTGATCACATTGAAATAATTGCAGCCACTAATATGAATAAGGCATGCAGGATTGGGCCCTGAATGTGCCCTTTCCTACCTTTACTGCATTTCATGCAATCTTCATAGGAATTTGTGTGGCCAAGTGGACTTTCTCTGAACAGAATCTCTGGACACTGAGATTTTGATCTCATGCTGTTGTTACATTGTTGTAAATCCATTGAGTTCACCACATTTACTCCTGATTTACAGCATTGTAAATGAGAGCAGAATCATGTGCACTCTGCATTTAATCCAATTGACCCCCTTCATGAGGTTTGGCTTTACTGACAACTGAAATATCAACAAGTAAATGTAAGTATCTTCCTGAGCGTAGCTGTTCCTAGGGTTTCCCAACAGAGATCTCTCTGTCCTAGACCCAGGCTCCTTATGCCTAAAGCCTCCTTCACATATAGTGTAAAGTTAACCAGCCACATCCGCTACAATGACTTAGCAGGAATCAAGCAGCATCTCCCTGAGGGGTCCACCATCTGCCAACAGGGTGGATCAACAGAAGAACCTTGCCACCACATTACAGTTTGATACTCCTGTGTAATAAAGAAAACTACCTGTTTTGCAATGCTTTTACAGTTGACATAAAGCATTTTTACTATTTACAGATTAAATGCAATAAAGCTAGGTTAGTGCAGCATTAAGGTTGCACAGTTAAACCCTCAAACGTGGAAGTGCAAAACTGAAGTCCAAACATGCAACCTTAAATACTGTTCTACTGTGGAAAGTGACTCTATAAAAGACTAGTTTTGTAGGATTCCAGTTTATTGTCTTGAAATTAATTACATCTTCAGTGTCCTCCCCTTGGGCAAAAATTCTAATCACTTGTCCACTGGTACCTAAGAATTCAGCTCTGGCTTTTCAACTAAAAAGGGTTGATCCAGTTGTGAGACTGTATCTCTTTCTCTTACGTATTTTAAAGTTAAATATTGTTGCTGCTGAGGTTGTCTAAGGCATTTCTATGCATTCTGCTTGTTCAGTTTTATGCTGCTGTGACCAGGTGTCTCATTTTTATTCTCTAATTTTTAGTGTGTCTGACTCTCACTTGGTGCTATGTGTTTTATTTTGTGCCACCTTTAATATAAATGTAAATGCCACTGCCTCCACCAGTCTGAGACAATGAGTCAGAACTGAGAGTGTAACAATTCATTTAGAAACTGAGAAGAAAATTCACATAATAATATTATGTGAAGTGTCCAAGTGGACTTCTAGAAATCTAGATCTGACCATAGGGCCTGATCCAAAGCCCACTGAAATAAATGGAAAGACACCTTGAGCTCAGAGGTTTTGGATCAGGCTCATACAGAGTAGGACAAGTGAAATTCTCCATTAGTGCTGCCTTTTGTAATTGTGACTGAATCTGTAAATGTTCCCTGTCAAGCCAGAAAAGAATAGCCTGATGGGGCTGGAAGGTCTTTTGCTCTTGACAGGTTTCAGAGTACCAGTTGTGTTAATCTGTGTCAGTAAAAAGAACAGGAGTACTTTAGTCTCTAAGGTGCCACAAGTACTCCTGTTCTAACTCTTGAGTCATTTACATGTTTCTACATCAAGTGTTAGCATGTGCTTTGCTGCCTATATGTGCCTGGGCTTGTTTAGTTCAATTAAATTCATACAAAGACCCATGTTCTCCCACTGTAATGCAATTGAACAATGAAAATGGTATTTCCATCAAGGTCAATATGTCCTGAAAGCAGGTGGCCTGGTGGTTAAAAGCTTTGTTAAATGTTCCTGAACTCTGTCATTTGTTACAAATTTCATAGTATTTAAATGTAATTTTAGAGACAACAACTGACATATTCCTCTCCTTTCCCTCCTCACTCAGTACCTGGGTAAAGTGGCCTAGCAGATTGTCAGTTTGTACATTGTCATAATGGGTTGATTCTTCTTTAGTTACTAAGCCACTATGTGGAGTAAAAGCACTGAAACAATATGAATGCTGATTTCTATAGCCTGGTGAGGCTGCTGGCACCCAAATGTTCAATAGCAGCTTCAAAAAGATACATTTGATTTTTCTGCAGTGTTGGCAACACAGTCCCAGAAGTTCTTGCCCCTTCAAATTTGCTACCCTTAAGGAATTCAAAATAGTTTTCAGTTGTCCGTTAGTAGCAAGTGTCGTTGACCGGAGATTGAACCTAAGCATAAAATGTGCCTGAATGCATCTTGTGATCAAGGAAGCCTCTCACTGTGCTAACTTGATCATTTGGTTGTTAATTTTGATGTTCTGATCCAGCTAAAGTCATTGTAGTTAAGCTAAAAGTCATGACGGGCTGTATGGATTTTGGGAGACTGGTTTTGAAACATACTAGATTGGAAATTGACTGTATCCCTCTAGGTAAGGCCTGCACAGCATGCGGCCCGCGAGGGCTCACTGTGCGGCCCGCGGGGGGTGGGGTGAGTATGTGGGCTCACTGTGCAGCCCAAAATCTGGGATTGTGTCCGTTGGTCCTTTTTGCTGCTTGTCTCTGGGCTGGGGGTTGTCCCAGTGCTGCAAAGAGGGTGTTCCCAAAGGAAGGTGCTTGCTTCTAACCCCCGAGGCCATCAGTATGTCTGCTCTTCTCTAGTCAGCCCACTTGACAAGTTTGATTGTCCTTGGTCTGGTTCCCATCCCCTCTGCAAGGGTTGCAGCTGTCTGGAGGTGCCTGCCTTCTACGCCTTCCCCATTCACACCTCATTCATTCAATAGGGCAATTGAATACAAAGTGGGGGGAAGATCTTATTCTACTTCTAGCAAAAAGACATTTTTCTTTTACCTGAATTATACTACCTTAGGGGCCCGCTATAACATATTACCAAGGTTCAATACAAAGTCATATAAAAGTTATACAAAAATGCATAATGCAGAGATTTATCTACAACTGCATTGATTGACTGTTGTGTGCAGTAATATAGTGACCCCTGGGAGGGTGAAGAGGGGGGGTGATGGTGGGGCCGAGTGAGGAGGGGGCGGGTCCTATTTTACTGCTGTGATCTGGTCACCCTATGCGCGCTGTTTCTTTCCCCCTCTACAGGTTTCCACATTCCAGCGCTGGGGAAGGAGGGGTTGTTTCCGCAGGGCGGGCGGCGCTGGTGGGGGGCGGGTGTTTCCGCGGGGCCGGGGGGTTTCGGTCCTCAGCTGTTTTATTTGGAGTAATATGGCCCTCGCCGCTTTCCTAGTTGTGCAGGCCTGCTCTAGGGCTAAATTGTGCCTCTTAGAGGGTAGAGTGATGTGAGGGAGGGGGGAGAACTTTTGGAGAAATGTGGTGAGCAGTAGGACTTGCTACTATACATTTAGGCTCTGGCTACACTACAGAGTTTACAGCGTTGCTGCAGTGCTGCTAGTGCAGACGCTCTAAGCCAACGGGAGAGAGCTCTCCTGTCGACTTAATTACTCCAGCCCCCATCAGCGGCGGTAGTGCTGTCCACACCGATGGTTAGGTCGGTGTAACTTATGTCGCTCAGGGGAGTGGTTTATTCACACCCTTGAGCGACATTAGTTATACCAACGTAAGTGGTAGTGTGTAGAAGTCCTCATAAAGGTATAGCCAGTGCTTCCCACAGAGGTCCCTTGCTTACAGTCACTGCCTGTGCACAGGATAGGGCCCTGACCTGCCTTTCCCCTGTGCAGATGCACTTTCTCTAGGGCTTTGAGCTTAGCAGGTGCGCTAGCTGGCACTACCTTACACTTTCTAACACCTGCAGAAACTCTCCCTCTCTCGCCATCTCAGTGCACAAATGTAGGAGCAGGTATCATTTGGGCCTTAATGTTTGTACACTTACCGTGACTTCATAGTTACTGCTTTTAAAGAAATCGGAACTATATTAAATACAAATTCCAAAACTGATTACAAGTTAACAGATTGTGTTTGTTAATTACGGATTATAATTGTCTTTCCACAATATTTGTCACCCTTTCACTTGCCTTGAAAGGAAAACTGAAATATTGATTCAGTTTTCACAGCTGTTTGGAGGGTGTAGTTTGGAGCATGAAGGGCCCATTAGGAAGACTGGTGTTTAGTAAATACAGCTGTTAAACAAACAGGAAAGAGCTGCCTGCCCCCTCAAATCTATAACAAGAATTATTCTCCCATTTCATCCCAGTTCTTGCTCTCTGAGGAATGGGATATCTCTCTGGGATTGTGTTAGTATCTTACATATTTTTCTACATTGGTGGCCTCGACCATCATCTTTCCCCACTTTGCAAGGATTAGGTCCATAAAGAAGGTCCATTGCTCAATATCGTGTTACCTGAATATGCAATCTAAGAGCACTTCGCTTCTTTTTGCTGCCATATTGCATTGCGAGTTCATTCTCATTTTGCTGTCTGCTATTACCCCTTTTTGGTTTTAGTGCTTCCTCTAGTCACTTCTGATTCTGAAATAACGATTAAGAAGCTTGAGGAAATGTTACTGAATTAGAGGTGCTGTTGCTCATCTCTGTAAAACTGTAACACCTGCACCGTGACATTATTTTTAGTGATTTCACCTCTTTATTATTTTTCAGGGAATTGCACCAAAAATAGAGTTTTCTACAAGAACAACCATTACTGAGCTTCCATTTCAAAATAGAAAGCAGTTTTATGTAAGTATTTTAAATAAAGGGGACAAACATGGACAGAAACATCAATGTTTGATCTAATCTGTCACAGTGCATCTGTCACCATTGCATTTAAGTGCCTCAGATAGAAATAAGAGTCACACCGATTCTGCACTGAAAGGCAAAATCTCTTTATTCTTCTCTCAGTTCACCTGCTATGACAGCGGTCTCATTACTTGGTGATTGTTGTTAGGAGGATGTTGCTGATTATTCTGGGAAGGGCCAACACAAAAGAATGGGGCTTTCATTGTCTCCTAAAAGAGGCTAGACTTGGGCTGATTGTGATCTTTGGTGGGAAGGAGTTCCCTGACCCAGGGGCCTTTACTGAGAATGGTTTGCTTCTGCCTGTTAGTCTTTCGTTTTTGCATGCTGTTGCTTGCTGTTTCTTCTGCTTGCTTCCCCCCAAGTCCACCAAGATAGCTTCAGTTTTCTCTGGATTGTGCTATAACCACCTAGCCAAGACACAATCTTCAGTGTCACTTGTTCCTCTGCATCAGCAGGGTAAGGTACATTACCAGATAATTATTCTTTATGGTCCATATTTTGCAGTCCTTTCTGGAACAAAGTTCTCACTGAAGTCAAGGGACTTTTTTTCAATTAAAGGTTGCAGTATTTCGCTCATTCAGAATTACTGCTTCTTCGGAGCCAAATGCTCAGGTCCTTACTCAAGCAAGCTCTCACTGAAGTCATGGCCTCAGGATTTTGATTTTAGGTCTCAATCCTTCGAGCTGCTGAATGCTTCTTTAGAGATGCTCTTAACTCCAGTTGAATTCAGTAGAAGTTGGGACTACTGAGCACCACACAGAGGGCAATCAGCATCTTGCAGGATCAAGCCCTGGATGAGAAGTTGTCAAACAAAGGTAAAATGGATAAAAAAGAGAGGCATGAGTCCCTGCTCCCTTTTTTCTGTTATTGATTTTGTCACTTCTCAGCACAGAGTCACAGATTCCCCAGTTTTAATTTGTAGCCACATAGAGCCACATTCTGCTCTCAGATGTGTAGGTTGACTTTAAACCCTGCTCAGCTGACTGTCTTTTACAGAGAGGTTTGCAAATAGCTTGTACATGTTTCTGCTTGGATAATTATTTTATGAGACAATTAATGTATCTAGCAGGGCAGAAACAGAACGAGGACACAAAGATCTGCATCTGTGTCACCCAGGCGAAGGAGCATTTCACCAGCACGATGTAAGACAACAAAGAAAAAGGATAATAAGATCTGTAAGAGCCTTACAAGATTATTAAGAGCCCGCTCTCCATCTCCGAATGCTACAAAGCACCTATGTCAGCTCTGCAAAGAAAACCAACAGCAGCAGTCAAGGTTAAGCCTGGGGTCTGCTGGGTACAAACTGGATGCTGAAACCAGGCCACCATTTGTTGTTAGACATGTAAGTCTTAACATCGCTGTTCTATGTTATTTTTTATTATTATTGTGAGGATATTAGAGTAAATTGGCTGCTTCTGTTATCCTTCCTCAGAAAGCTAGATCAAGAGGAGACCCAAAGAAATTAACCAGCTGCAAATTTGTAAATGTAAAAAGAAATGCTTAATCGATCTGTGGAACTCACTGCCACCAGATAGCATTGAGGTCAGCTTGTTAGCAGATTCAGGAAAAGATTAGACATTTGTATGATTAATAAGGACATCCAAAGTCCCATTTAGATGGGATAAAAATTATAAGAGACTTAAACCCTCATTCTTTATGGCATAAACAAACGACCAGCTGTCTGGGGTTAGGAAGAAGCTGTCCTCCTGGGGCAGGTTTTTCCTTAATGGTTCATCATAAGGTTTCTTCCACCTTCCTCTGAAGCATCCAGTGCTGGCCACTCTCAGGACAAAGGACTAGATGAGCCATTGGCGTAGCAAGGTATAACAAACCCCATTTTTTTTCTACGTTGGACTTCTTAAATGGCGAATCTAGAGAACATTCAAGTCAGTGGGAAGACTTCCATTGATTTCAGTGGGCTTTGAACTGATGGGGCCTTTCATCTGAGGATCTCAAAGTACTTCACAAACACTAGCTAATTAAGCATAACGGTGCCCATGTGAAGGGTGTGTGTGTGTTTGTGTATGTATATGTGTGTGTGTGTGTATGTATGTGTGTACACACACACACACACACATATATATATATATGGAAAAGGGGGCGGGGATTTAAAAGTGCTGTATCTCAGTATTTTTATATGTTAAGGGGATGGGCATTGTAGAGAAGCCTAAATTAGATCCTGGCAGAGAGAGAGAGACAGACAGATCTATCTACCTATCTACCTATCTAAACACCCCAGCCAATCCACTAAATTATCTATGTGTCGTTTTCCCCAATTTGTAGTTTTACTTTATTTTAAATGGTCATTTATAATGTTTTAAATTCCTATAGATACGCTGTTGCAATCCATGAAGGGCATATATTTTTTGAGTCCCCTGTTCCATGAAGATGAAAGATTTTTTGAGTCCCCTTGAAGATGAAAGCATCTTTCAAAACTGTCCTAACCACAAACTAAAAAAACCTCCAAGTTCTAGTGCCACATCCACTACCTCTTTTATAACAAGATGTTGTCTACATACTGGTCATTTCTTTATTCTAAAACATCAGTAATGTCAGAATCTCAGTGTGTTTTAAACTGAAATTTGCTGAAATGTCTGCACTGTGCTGTGTATATTGTTCTCCTCTTTTGAATATTTTTGTAGTTGTGAAAGAAAGGGAGAGAGGGAAGAACCAATAATTTTTTATCCTTTTCTTTATAGACTGTAAGCAGCTGCAAATATGTTCATGTCCAGACCTAGTTTTCACAGAATGAAAAATGCAACTTCATATTATTCCTTCATTTTAGATAGTTGTTTGCAGTGTTTCTGATTGTTTTCACATGCTGAATATATGAATAGAGACACTGGTTTTATGGCCTGTGACAACTGTTTATGACACACCCTGCTATCTAATAACCCTCCATTGGCCTACTTCTGCAGAAGTGTTAATTGCCCACTTCATTTTAAGTGGTCTCCTACAACATGTGTGAACCTAGCAATCATCTTGTATTTAGCTTGGACTTCTGGTAACCTTCTCCAGACCTGAAGAGAGCTCTGTGGAGCTCGAAAGCTTGTCCCTTCCACCAACAAAAGTTGGTCCAATAGAAGATACACCGCACCCCTGCTAGAACGTGAGGTTTGGGAGCCATGTGCAGTACCGCATTAACACGGGGGGGCACGTTACCATGGATCCCAATATAAACAATGTATTTTGGGATCCATACTCGCCCCCGCGCTAATACTGAATTCGCGCTACAGTGGCGCGCGGTATAGCAGGGGTCTCCTGTATTGCCTCACATACATATATCTTTCATTTTAGGTAGACAGTTCTAACCCATTTGATGAAAAAACTTCGTCACAGTTACCTTATCGAAATCCAAAACAAAATGTGAGCTCAGCAAGGAATTCACTTGAATTTCAATTGAAACAAGGTACTTATCATTTGTTTTTAATAAAAAAAATAAAATGATGCTAATTATAGAAGTAACAGCACCATTTATCCTAATTTTAAAGGTGTTTGCAAACTATGGCCTGCATTCTGCCACTCCCATTTCAAAGGGGCTGTTTGAGGAGTGAAGCACTACTTGGAGTGAGTAAGGGTGGCAGAATCTGGCCTGAACTGCAGAAATATGCTCACAGCTGAATTGCAGCCAAGGCTGGGGTAGAGGAACATGGCTGCTGTTTTACAGTATACATCAGTACTTCATGACAGTTTAGCGTGGGAACTGATTTCTCTCTTGTTTAGTAGTATGCTCTTTTGAAGGAAAGAGTTGTTGTCCACAGACCAACATTACCTCCTCTTCTCCATTATTATGTGCTACTACCGTCAGGAAGTCTTTTCTCTAAGGGACTTATCCAAAGGCCATTGAAGTCAGTAGAAATACTCTGATTGCCTGCAACGTGCTTTGGATCAAGCCCCCTGAGGCCATGAAGATCTATAATTTTTCATGTGCTTTGTTCTGATCCTTGTCACAAGCTGAATATTCTTCAAGTAATCAGCACATTTGGAAAAGAAATAAAGCCATATACTCAAAGGGGAACTTCTTCAAATAGTCACTGATAGCAGTGCACGTCTACTCGGAAAAGTGACTTTGTAAAAATGCTACCTTCTTACTCAGATATTTCCTTTAGTGTAGTGAGAGTCATCTGTTGCATTTATTAACACTGCTCTGTTTATAATTCTCTTTGCTCCTGTTAGCCCTGCAGAGCCATCACAGGTAGGACTTAGTACATGATCCTCCAATGCATTTCACCTGACAAAACTTCAGTGCCTCTAGAGCCTTTCTCATTAGTAATAATTCACAAGATGGGAGAACAAAATCTGACATTCAGATCCTCCTCCCTGATCCTGGCAGCTCCTCCTCTCTGTGCCAAACGGATGTTTGGGAAGGAGCGAATCGGGACCATAATATTTCAGTTTCTTGGTCATTTGAATTAACCTCAACATATCCACTGTCAGGGGTTCTCAATCTTTTTCTTTCTGAGGCCTTCCCAACATGCTATAAAAACTCCACCTCCCACCTGTGCCACAACAACTGTTTTTTGCATATCCAGTAGATAAAAAGCCAGGGCGAATCTAACACTGGCCCTGCTCTCTGCTTTATTTTGGCAGACCCCCAAAACCTGCTTGCAGCCTCTCAGGGGTCCCCGGACCCCTGGTTGAGAACCACTGCACTATGTATTACTTCTGTAGTTGGTGATCTAAAGAGTCTAGGTCATCTATTGCAATTCCTTTGACCAACGGGAGGTTTTAAATTATGACTGTTACATCAGGCTGTAGAAAATGTAAGTGGCAGTGAGTTACAGAGGGATCTCCCAAAAATGGGTGACTGGACAACAAAATGGCAGATGAAATTCAACATTGATAAGTGCAAAGCAATGCGTAATGGAAAAAAAAAATCCCAACTATACAAATACAATGATGGATTCTAAATTAGCTATTGCCGCCCAAGAAAGAGATCTTGGAGTCACCATGAGTGGTGCTCTGAAAACTGCTCAGTGCGCAGTAAGAGTCAAAAAGGCTGACAGTATGTTAGGAACTATTAAGGAAGGGATAGCAAATAAGCCAGAAAATACCATAATGCCACCTTGAATACTGTGTCCAGTTCTGGTTGCCATATCTCAAAAAGGATATAGTGGAACTGGAAAAGGTTCAGAGTAGGGCCACAAAGATAATTAAGAGTATGGGATGGCTTCCCTATAAGGAGAGACTAAAAAGATTAGGGGTTTTCAGCTTAGAAAAGAGATGACTAAGGGGGGATATGATAGAGGTCTATAAAATTATGACGTGTGGAAAAAGTGAATAGAGAAGTGTTGTTTACCCTTTACCACAATACAAGAACCAGGGGTCACCCAATGAAATTAATAGGCAGCAGGTTTAATGCAAACAAAAGGAAGTACTTTTTCACACAACACACAACTAAACTGTGGGATTCGTTGCTTTGGGATGTTGTGATGGCCAGAAGTATAACAGGATTCAGAAAAGAACTGGATAAGTTCATGGAGGATGGGTCCATCTGTGGCTATTAAACCAACATGATCAGGGATGTAACACCATGCCCGGCATGACCCTAAACCTCTTACTACCAGAAGCTGGGTGTGCAAGACAGGTGTGGATCACTCCATAATTGCTCTGTCGTGTACGCTCCCCCTTCTTCTCAATGTATGTGCAACATGCTTCAAGTGGCACATGACCAGGATTCATCACCAAATTTGGTCTTCTGGTTGGATCATTGGTTTCCCTGGCCCAGGCTGGGTACTGATGGGGAGTGCGACATGAATGCTGATCCATGCCCCTCAATACTCCTCCTGAAGCTCTGGTACTGGCCACTGTCAGAGACAGGGTACCGGGCAAGATGATCTGACCCAGTATGGCAGCTCTTATATTCTTATACTCCACAAGGAACATTTTTAATCATCTTGTGATTACGTTTTGAGTTCAATGCTAATATGTTGATGAACAGTGAAAGTAGTAATGTAAGAGTAAATGCTAATAATCAGCCATTGAAATGTCTTTTTTCTTTTAGCTTTATCTTTTGATAGCTGTGAAGCATCAAATGCCTCAGTTAAGGTAATTTAAAAAATAACTGTAAAATTACATCTCTCCTGTTAGTAGTTTAATCTACATATTTTTAAAAGAATTAAATGAGGGGAGTTGATGGCTCAGGGAACAGTAATGGCTAAGTCTGATTATCTGTAATGGGAAATTATGAGAAAAGCCCTGTTCTGGTTATGGGGAAAAAGAAAACCTCATAAATTTGTAGAACACAATGTCAAAAAGTTACAGGTCACATTGTTTTCAGCAAAAATTCTTTATTTTGCCATAAAAATAGGTTGAAACCATTTAAAAATCAGGCCAGTTACCCATACTTCATTACACTGGACATCTACGGAGCCAAATTTGTAAAACTCCTTAGAAGAATCTAGCTCACTAGAGATCTGGCCAGAGTGACAGAAACCCATGACTTTAGATATTAAGGCTGTGACAAACCTACATGGAAAACTATTATAATAGAAATCATGGCCTAGACACCATACCGTTTTAATAATGGAATATGGCACCATTTGCCCTGAAGTCATCAATTCAATCTCAGAGCAGTATTAAGAGGAAGTCATTACTATCTGACAGTTGTTTGGTAAGCTACTGTATGTCTCTGTGAAATTAGTTAATAGTTTCAGTTTGGAATGGTATTTACATAAAAAAACCTGCTGCCACTCTGATTGATATCCTTCTCAGCAACTTTAGCAGAAAAGCCAAGAAATAAATGTGAACTATCTCACTGCCACATGGTCTGTACACATCTGGGTTGAGGCAGATCGATAGGATAGCATCAGAGGGTTTGCATTACTGTTCTGCAATACACATCTCCATCTCTGGTGCTCTCAATCTTCCGCCTTTCACCAGTACTAAATTCATTTTGAAATATTTAAATCCTACCAATGTGCCACAATCTAAGACCACATCAGAGGGAAAAAGGTTGCCCATTCTCCATTCCCATTCAATCATTGGCCACTGTAGTAGGTGTTTTAGCACTAATTGTGATGATATTTTTTTCTGATTTTGACAGTTCACAAAAGATCAGACCAAATCATGTCACACAGGCCATCAAACAGCCATCAGACAGTGACAACTGTCAGTCATCGCCAAGCTAGTCAGATTAACCTAGAGGTAGAAAGTTCCATATCCTATCACCAGTTCTAGGTTAGGAGTCAAAAAGTGCCTTCCAATATACACTTTTTACTCTTCTCTAAATAAAATGGCTCTTGAAAAATGATCAATGATGTGAATAAAGTGTGGATTTGGGAAAATATCTATGGAGGTCTCTCAAGCAGATTGCAGCAAATTTTCAAACCCTGTCATACTACTACTGTTAATAAATGCTGGTTGTTTTTCTCCATAAATATCAATCTCATAATTCATGATGTATAACAGATATTAGATCAAAGAACCCTTCCTCACCCCCTTGCTCTCCACAGATCCAAAATGACTTTGTATAGCTAGAGTATAATACAGCTGAAGGTTAAGATTCTTCAAAATCCGTAACCCAGAGCCATTCCTGTTCTTATAGAATGATTGATAGAGAATATGAATGGAATAGAACGTGGTGAAAGGATAACGATCTGCTGCTATTAGATGAATGTTGAGGCATGGACAAATCATTTATTTCCAGAAAAGGAGATGCTGATCCTATGACATTGTTCTGTTATAGTGACCTTATTTATATTTTCCGAAGTGACTGATGTAAATGTAATTATTTTAGCTATTGGATAGTCATGCCACAGATAGTTGTACTAGTGTGGTGCACTCTTATTCACTTGCTGTGTTCTGGCTAGCTTAGAGAATTTGCCTGTTGTACTAAAGGGGGGACGGGAGAGGTGTCCAGGTGATTAGTTGTATGTGTCCTTCATCTCTAGAGAGATAGCTTTAAATCCTGCTTTAGATTACTAGTGGAAATGAGTTTGTTGTTCTCACCCTGGTTCCCATCTGCCCATAAAACAAAAAACACCAGGCTGTCTTGCACAGTCAGAAGTCTTGGCTCAAAAGAGATGTATGGGGTTGAAATAGGTATGGGTATTTTGGATCAGGATTGAGGTGCATTATGGAATGTTGCACCACGCTTACCTGGCTTCATCAAGATAGCACTATCAGGGTTAGTTCCTAGCACTACAATCTACCCATTTCATAAAAAAGACTGTGATCAGAGACTAGCTTATCCATCAGCATCTATGACCAGGTGTCAGCACACAGGATCATGTGCAGGGGAGCAAAGCGATTGAGCTGACTCGCCCTGGTAGCTAGGCTAGGAGGAGCTCATTAGCTTGACCTCAGGAATGTAAAAGGCTAAGGAGGAGTTCTCTGAGCCAAGAGAGAGTCACATGGATTGACCAGAGAGATTACAGGGAGGATCTTGAAGCATAGGCTGCTCAGGAAGGAGCTCGGCCTAAGATTTGCCTCAGCACTTGCATTAGTTAAGAATAAATACAGACGCCAGGGATGGGGTGAGTTTGGACCAAAATCCATTGTGCTTGTGCTGCATTACGAGTGAAGTAAAAGTCTCGCCTTTTCACAGTGCCCCTGAGTCTTTCTCCACAGCAGAATAGCTGATGAGTGGGCTCATTTGGAAGTCACCCTGTCTCTTGTTGAACTGTGTTGCACTGCTTCATCACTGACTGGTTTGAACTGTAAATGGGAAGTGTCTTACAGGTACATTTTTGTGGCAAACAATGGAATGAGGTACTTTTGCCCTAGGTGGCTCTTCTAGAGAAAGTGTGCCAAATTCTGCTCTCCTTATTACCCAGCAATGTCATTACTCCAGTGAGGCGGGTTGGATGGGTATAGTGGGACAGAATTTGACACACCACATTGCAACAGGTTTGGATTGTACAAGGTTTCTGTTGGGTCCTAGCCAGAGAACTGAAGAGCAGTATCCAAAGTTGGACTGCTTCAGGGACTGAGAAAATGGAGTTGTTTGCTTGGAGTGACATTGTTGCACAAGCTCTGGCCCTGTATTTAATTATAAGCTCTATAGACAGACCTCTTTGTTGTCCTATCACAAGCCCTTGAAGTCAATATTCCAAAAAACTCCCAACTGGCAAACTCCCAACTGGCAGGTGTGTGTTTTTTATAGGCCTTTTTCACTGCCCTTCTTTGTGTTGTTTTTCTGCTTAATCCCTTGCAACATCAAAAGTCAAGATGACTGACTGTGTGGGAAGGAGCTTCATTCTAATACAGCACAATTAAGGTTTAGAACTTTATGGTAGAAATAGCTTGCTTATCTGTTCCTACGCTACGCTACACTTTCACAAATAAACTTGTTTCTGACTGGCTGAAATGTTGACTTTTATTAGCTTTTCTGAGTGAGTAATGGTTAGCTGTCCAGCAGTGTGATAGATTCTGCTTATTATTAGAAAATTTGGCTCACAACTAATAGGAGTTTCTGTTTGGTCCAGATTTTTGAAGTGTTCCCATTTACCTGCCCAGATCTGAGGTTTGCTCAAACTTAAAACAGTCCTTTTATACATATGGCATTATGAGTTTTCAACTTCAGCCTGATATTCCCCACCCCCTCTTCATAGCAACAAACTAATGCAGACTGTCATTGTTTGCTCCCTTCTTCTCCTTCTCTCTCTCTCTCCCCCCCTTCCCCTCCTCCCTGTGTCCTTTCTAACTAAAGAAAAATGTTTCTTTGTTCCACAGGTTATCAGGGAACCGGATGAACAGACCACATCTGAACATGATTTATCATCTCTTGAAACAGATGAACTTGTAAATTACCCGGGCAATTCTCCTACTCAAGGAGATTTGACATTTCATCGCACAGCATCATTTGCCACCTCCCCACATTACAGATCACCTAGTCCTGTTCGGAGTCACTCTCCTCTGCAACAAAGGTATTGATCCTGTATAAAAATCTGTAATTGAGTGACATGGTGCTGTAAGTAGAAGCAGTGATGTTGAATGACCAAAAACATTCACATTCAAGCTACTTTCTAAGGGTGTTGAGTTTGTGACTCTCAGATATTCTTTCTGTGGATCATTTTGACAGTACTCAGAGAGTGATTATTGAAAGATATAGACCTGTGAGAACATATATGGGAACATAGGAATAGCAATACAGCAAAAAAACAGTGTTTCTTCTAGTCTAGTATATCCTGTTTCTGACAGTGACTAATACCAGATGCCTGAGAGGAAGGAACAAGAACCCCATTGTGAACAATTGGGGAAAAATACATTCATAGAAGAAATTTCTTCCTAACCCGCCAATTAATGGTCAATGGCTTATGCTTTGATATGTGAGGTTTATGTACTGTAAAGATCTTTTAAATCATACCTAATGTAACTGGATGTTCTTATTAGCCATAAAAATGTGCTCTTGGCCTCAATAATACCTAGTAGCAATTAGTTCCACACACAACTGATCCATTGTGTGAAAAACAGATAACAAATGTTTTTCCTTTCATCAACTTTAAATTTGTTGCCTTTAAGCTTCACTGACTGCCCACCTTGTTCTTATATTCTGAGAAAGTGTAGCTAGGATTTATCTTCTCTGCATCATTCACTAGTCTTTATACCTCTGTCATGGCCCAAGATATTTGACTTTTAAAACTGAACAGTCCCAATCTTTTTCAATCATAGAATCATAGAATATCAGGGTTGGAAGGGACCTCAGGAGGTCATCTAGTCCAACCCCCTGCTCAAAGCAGGACCAATCCCCAACTAAATCATCCCAGCCAGGGCTTTGTCAAGCCTGACCTTAAAAACTTCTAAGGAAGGAGATTCCACCACCTCCCTAGGTAACCCATTCCAGTGCTTCACCACCCTCTTAGGGTATGTCTATACTTACGCGTCCTGTCGGAGGCGCGCGATCGATGTTCTGGGTTCGATTTATCGCGTCTTGTCAAGACGCGATAAATCGAACCAGGAAGTGCTCCGTCGTCGACGCTGGTACTCCAGCTCGACGAACGGAGTAGGCGGAGTCGACGGGGGAGCCTGCGCGCCGCGTGTGGATCCCGGGTAAGTGCTTTTTCATTCGAACTAAGGTACTTCGACTTCAGCTACGTTATTCACGTAGCTGAAGTTGCGTACCTTAGTTCGATAGGGGGGGGTAGTGTAGACCTAGCCTTAGTGAAATAGTGTTTCCTAATATCCAACCTAGACCTCCCGCACTGCAGCTTGAGACCATTACTTCTTGTTCTGTCATCTGCCACCACAGAGAACAGCTGAGCTCCATCCTCTTTGGAACCCCCCTTCAGGTAGTTGAAGGCTGCTATCAAATCCCTCCTCACTTTTCTCTTCTGCAGACTAAATAACGCCAGTTCCCTCAGCCTCTCCTCATAAATAATGTGCCACAGCCCCCTAATAATTGTTGTTGCCCTCTGCTGGACTCTCTCCAATTTGTCCACATCCATTTTGTAGTGGGGGGACCAAATCTGGACACAGTACTCCAGGTGTGGCCTCACCAGTGCGGAATAGAGGGGAATAATCACTTCCCTTGATCTGCTGGCAATGCTCCTACTAATCAGGGCTGGCTCTGGCTTTTTTGCTGCCCCAGGCAAAAAAGCCACCGGCCGCCCTGCTACCCCAGCCGGGGCACCGGCAGGGAGCGCAGCACGGCCGCCCCCATCTGTCCTGGCCAGGGCGCCAGCAGGGAGAACGGCTCACCTGCGTCCCTGCTGCCCTGGCGGGGAGCGCGGCACAGCCGATCCCCGCTCTCCCGGCCGGGGTGCTGGAGGGAAGAGCGGCTCGCCCATGTCCCTGCTCTCCCGGCCGGGGCGTCGTCGGGGAGCATGGCTGGACCGTGGCCCCGCTGCCCCGGCCAGGGCGCCGGCGGGGAGCGCAGCAGGGCTGCTGCTCCGGCTGCGGTGCCAGTGGGGAGAGCAGCTCGCTCGCGTCCCCGCTGCCCCAGCAGGGAGCGCGGCAGGCCTGCCCCCCCCGCTGCCCCGGCCGGGGCGCCGCAGGGCCGCCCCCCGCTGCTTCGGCCGGGGAGCGCAGCAGGGCCGCCTCCCGCTGCTTCGGCCGGGGAGCGTGGCTGGCCAGCGTCCCTGCTCTCCCGGCCGGGGCGCCGGCGGGGAGTGCAGCAGGGCCGCTGCCCCGGCCGAGGCGCCGGTGGGGAGAGCAGCTCGCTCGCATCCCCGCTTCCCGCCGGGGAAGCGCGGCAGGCCCGCCCCCCGCTGCCCCGGCCAGGGTGCCACAGGGGAGAGCGGCACGGCCACCCCACGCTGCCCCGGCCGGGGCGCCACAGGGGAGAGCGGCACGGCCACCCCACGCTGCCCCGGCCGGGGCGACGGCGGGGAGAGCGGCTCGCCCACTGCCCCGGCCGGGGCGCCAGGAACAGGTTTTTTTTTTTTTTTTTTTAAATAAAAAAAAATTAATTAAAGAAAACCCTCTCAGCGCCGCCCCCCCTCCAGGTGCCACCCCAAGCACATGCTTGGTCGGCTGGTGCCTGGAGCCGGCCCTGCTACTAATACAGCCCAATATGCCGTTGGCCTTCTTGGCAACAAGGGCACACTGCCGACTCATATCCAGCTTCTCCTCCACTGTAATCCCCAGGTCCTTTTCTGCAGAACTGCTGCTTAGCCAGTCGGTTCCCATCCTGTAGCAGTGCATGGGATTCTTCCGTCCTAAGTACAGGACTCTCCACTTGTCCTTGTTGAACCTCATCAGATTTCTTTTGGCCCAATCCTCCAATTTGTCTAGGTCACTTTGGACCCTATCCCTACCCTCCAGCTTATCTACCTCCCCCCCCAGCTTAGTGTCATCTGCAAACTTGCCGAGGGTGCAATTCATCCCATCATCCAGATAATTACTAAAGATGTTGAACAAAACCGGCCCCAGGACCGACCTTTGGGGCACTCCGCTTGATACCGGCTGCCAACTAGACATCGAACCATTGATCATTATCCATTGAGCCCGACAATCTAGCCAGCTTTCTATCCACCTTATAGTCCATTCATCCAATCCATACTTCTTTAACTTGTTCTTCCTTTAATGTATCTATCTATAAATACAGTCTGAGTCTTACTGTAACCTGATAGTCAGAAGTTAAGTCTGATATCATTGCTGAGTTCAGTCCCCCTATCACCCTGAAATATGTTAAGGGCTATTGATTGCCTTGGCTGAATGGGGAAGTTTGTTGCCAAAAGCACAAGAAGAATGATTTCTTTGTTGTCCATTGGTCCTGCATTGCAGAACATGCAGGTCAGAGGTTAGAACAGTTTGTTGTCAGCCACATGGTGCACCGGAGGAGGCTGCAGCTAGTTTGGTATGTTTTGCAGAAGAAATGGAAGAACCTCTACACTTTAGAGCACATGGGAAACTTAACAGGACAGAAAAAATGGTCTTTTTTTCTGAGAAAAATAGTCAAGAACATATATTATTGTTTGTTTGTTTTGTATTGAACCAGAACCCTTTTGTGCTAGGTGCTGTACAAACATAGAACAAAAAGACAGTCCCTGCCCCAAGATCTTATAATCTAAGGAACAGTTGTGTCTCTGGTTGGGTCTTTCAGAATAATTGATAACACCACCTTCCTCTCACCGCCCCCCACAGCCTTCCATACACTGACATCCAAAATACTCTATCAAAATAACTTTTAAATCATTTTCCCATTAGGAATCAGTGCAGCAAGGCACTTAAGCATGTAGTTAACTTTAAGCATGTGAGTAGTCTCCATTTTGCTACAATAAAGTCACTGGGAATACTCCTATCCTTATAGCTAAGCACATGCTTAAGTCCTTTGCTGGGTCAAGGTCTTTGTCAGGAATGGCTTGTTGCTGAGTATTCCTTGTCCAGTTTGCACCGATTCTCTAAATGCTGGGTTCTATGTGGTCTATAGGCTGAAGAGTCCAGAAAGATAATGTTCCATTTACTTTCTGTTTATAGGTCTGTGTAACGGATGGGAAGATAGGTGCTTCTGTGGGAAAAAAGAGGTGCTGACTAGCCTCAGACTTAGAATGGCTTAAGTTGGCTAAATTCCCCTCCATTGCATGCCATGTGAAAATAAAGCACTGGTGACTCTTTATCTTCAAGAGATCATCAACAACAGAAAAACACAGGGTTGTAAGAGGGTTCCTCTAATATGTTTGTCTATGTAGATGGGACAAATTGTATTGCAAAGGGTTGTGATGGGGTGCTCAAACAATTTTAACTATACTATAAATGGGCGATTCGGGCTAAACTTTCATATTCAGGTGCCTAACATTCAAAAAGTTAAGTATCCAATCCCTTTACTTATACAACCCAACAGGTACGAAAGTAGCTGTGGTGTTTTCTGATTAATAAACCATCCTTTTACATGCTATTTCTTTAATAAAGAGCTTTCCTTCCTTTATGCTGCTCCAAAAGTTTTCTGGCATGACCAGTTCTCTGCTCAAGCCCCTATCCTACCTTCTCTTTCTGGGCAGACAACTGCCTAAATATCTGACTAAAATCATTGATACCTTCAGGGCAGCCAGTTTGGGTAGGAACTTAGAAAAATGACAGCCCCTTATTTCACAGTGTAGTAGCGTGATTGTTCTGTGGAAGAGGCCATCTTCACCAACTCAGCAAAGTCCAAATCTCGCATGAAACTCTTGATTATGGCCACAAGGGTAAGATGAACTTGTGGGACCAAATTTTCAAAGTGGCTCCTTTTTGTGCACACAGTTGCTTGCACATGTGATTTTTGTGTGTGCATGATCTCTTGGATGTGTCAAGTGATATCATTTATATGTTCAAACCCAATTTAAGTATATTTAAGTGCCCATTTTGCACATGCAGACAGAGCTTCCATTAGGAAATGCCAATGTGCAAAAAAATAATAATTGTGTGTGTTGAGGCCGTGTTTTGAAAACGTGTCCCATTATATGCAGCAGCCTGAACGTTATTGGTACACGTGTGGTTTGTGTCTGAGTTTTACCAAGATTGGTTATCTCTGTGAGCAAACAAACGAATTAGGCAGCTTTTTCAGAATAGGATTTTGAACAGTTTCACTCATTAAACCTAAGAGTGTTTTTTGTTGTTGCTGGAGAGTTGTGATTTTCTGGCAACTTATGAAATGGCAGCTTGGGGAGATAGTTTTGTAGTGCAATATACTGCAGGGCTAAACTGAGACAATGGTATCAGAGTAACATTGGAGCTCACCTGGACTGCACTTAAAGAACTGGATTCTTTCTGTTCATTATCATTATGTGCAGCCCTGCAAACAATATGTTGGCTCTGCACTTTGTGGATCAGCTCTGTAAAATACTGTTTTCTTTTACTGGTGTTGCAAAGCATAGTTACTCTCTGAATTGCTGCGCGTAATGGAAGTACAGTGCTGAGTGCTGCACTTTGTTGATGAATACGTGTTGTTCCTTGGCGGTTGATGTTTATTGACTATAAGAAGAATCATTGTGGTGCTTTTCATGTTCATTTACTTTAATGTGAGCTTTTGGACAAAAGAAAAATTCATCTTTATCCTGGACTTTATCTCCCAAGGAATAAAGGAGCAGTCTTGCCTTTGCTTATAATAGTCAAGGCAGGTATAGCTGCACTACTTCTCAGTAATGTTAATGCACATTGATTAATCCTCACACCTTTTCTGTGAGTTAGGAAAACAGCATTAGGCCATTTTACCAAGTGGATACCTGAGGCATACAATGGTTAAGTGTCTTCACCTGAAAGTAAGGAAGTGGCAGAGCAGGCTAGAACCCAGAGGTTTGGCCTTTTGTTCTAACCAGTAGGTGACATTGCCTGCAAATTTTACTTTGCTTAGTCATTTCCTACTTGTTATCAATGCACTGGTCCTGCCCAAATCCCGCACTGCAGAACATACTAGGCGTGACTTAAACCAAATGTCCAAATAGCCTGGAGGCTTCAGTGATAATGTTAATTTGTGCATTTAATTATGTGGCAGAACCATCTATAATGCAGCCTTTTAAAGATGTTATAGTTGATTGACGGCACTCTGTGCAGGGAAGGGAATGCTGCCAGCAGGGGAGGGGAAGACTTCTTTGGATTATTTTGCTGGATGCAGTGCGGGGAGGAGGGATGGTCCAAGAGAGCAGAAGACAGCATCAAAGAGGAGAGAAAGAAAATGGTGGGGAAAAGGAAGATATTTGAGGAGACGGGGAAAAGGTTAGGAAAAATGGGGAGAGCATGAGGGAAAGAATGAGGTGGGGAACCTGGTGTGGGGGAGAAAGGAGAAAATGTCAGCAAAAGGAAAATGGAGCATTTTATTCAAGTGAAGGAATGGGAATGAGCAGTAAGTATCACCAAATGTGAGCAGGGAGAGAGGGTGAGTGAGCGAGAGATGAATGGTTGATAATAAAAACCTGAAGGAAATGGCAGAATAAAAGAAAAATAGCGTGAAGGGGTAAGTGGTCTGTAAGAAACCAGCTGCAGGTAAAACTATTGCACATTTGAGAATAATGAGTGTGAGGGAGACAAACATGAAAATGAGAGAGGAAAAGATTCATAAAGATAAGAAGGGCAAAGATGGGGTGAAAGATAAGAAAAGGGAAAGAATGAGAAGAAGGAAGAAAATTGCTGTTGGGCTTTAGATCAGCAAGGCACTTAAATATGTGTCTCACTTTAAATATGTGAGTTGAAGTCAATGGAACTACTCACATGCCTTACTGAACTGTGGCCTTGGCCACTAATATCTGTTAAGATACGTTATTAGAATACGTCAGTTTCTCCTCTCCTCTTCATTTGTACAGTACTAACACAGCCACGTAAGAAAAACACAGCCAAAAGATCGCTGAGTCCCATCTTATGGGGGTCCTTTAAAGAGTCAGTCATATTCTCAATGACACGACATATTTTGTGTTTCAAGAGGCCCAAACACCTCTTGAAACTCTCTTGCTTTTTCTTGAAGTAGGTATACCTGCCAGCTCCACATGTAATGGGTCAGTGTGTGAAAAATGATTCACATGATGAATCAAGTACTGGGTGGAAAAAATGAAATGTCTTTATGACGGGAGAATTTGGGATGTGACTGGTTTGATACATTTTTGCAGGTTATACTCCAATCCTCATTTCAGTTGGGAAAAGATCCACAAGAGAGTACAGAATCTCCTAACCTCAAACCAGGCAAAGCAGAGACTTTCCTTTGTGAGTATTAATATTACAACTCGAGAGCAGCTGGTGCCGATACGACAGTGTCACCTAATTATCTGCCCTTCCCAGATTATAGGGTTCTCTGTACACTCAACTTTATAAATGTTATAACCTTGTAAATGGTTTATACATGTTCCAGTTGGGTTTTCAGCATCCAGAGTATTCACCCAAAAATGTCTGGCTAGGTCTGGACTAAGTATTGTCTCATTGGTATTCATCACCACTTCTGTACATGACACAAATGCAGCAGTGGTGTCCATGGCTGTAACAGAGAAGTCATTTTGTCTCTGCTCTTTCCATTATTTTCAGTTTATGCCTTGTATCAGCCAGGAACTGTTCTTGCTTCATAATTTCAAAAACTTAGTTTCAGTGAGTTTACTGAAGCTGGTGTTACTTGCTGCTATCTCACTGACATGATTCCAGCCAACAACACTGGGAAGTATAGAGGACAGTCTCCTAGATTTATTGCCCCGAACTTATAGTAATAAGTTGTTTTAACTCCCCTGGAAACAGCTGATGGGTTTGCTTTTGGCTAGGTACATTAACAGTGCTTATGAAGATGAACAATGACATTAATTGGACAGGCTTTTTCAGGGAGCCACGGATTCTGAAATTGATGATGTCCTTGAAAGAAGGTCCATCTCTTTGCGGAGTTCCCCTCAGGATGACTCACTGGAGCAAAGATATTACTAAGTAGTTGTCATCAGAAAGGTAAGCTGCTTAAATGCTTCTCTTGGCCTTTAGATTTACTGGAATTATTTCGGTTCCAGAAAGTTTATACATTTCTAGCAGGAGAATCTGTTGTAAAAGTATGCTAAGCAGCCCTATTTCCTGACTGTACAACTGTAGTTTACTTGTAATTGCCAAAGCAAGCTAGATTTTTTGTGTTCTTAAATTACCCAGTCACTTTAAGAGCCATTATACTCAAAAAAGTGATTCTAAAAGTGGCATCATGGGTTTCCTTGTTTGTCGTCTCTCTAAGATACCATATCAAATTTCATTAATTTACATGAAAAACATTTCTCTCTCTCTCTCTCTCTCTTTTTTTTTTTGTCAACTGCCAACGCTGAAAACATCATAGTGGGATCTGAAAGTCATGCTAGGTTCTTTCTGGTTAGTACATCAGCACTGGCAGCAAAGATTCTGTAGCTGGAACTTCATTTAACAGTTCTCGGTAGGTTTTTCAAAGGGATCTAGGCAAGTTAAGGTGCCCAAACTCTCTTAGGCTCTTTTGCAAATCTCAGCCACTGTTATAAGAGAGAACAGAATCTAGCTCAGTCTCCCTTAGATGTGTTACCTCTACGTTATTAGCAGGAGGAAAAACTGGTCAATTATTAAAATTAGGAAAAATTACTGAGGTCTCTAGTGTATGGTGACATGGCTCAAGATACATACAGGGAGCAGATTTGATGAGTAAGAAGGTATCATTTTTACACAGCCCCTTTTCTGACCATAACCACACTTTAATATGTTTCTATTTCTCAAACATTTTTCTTCACTGGAGACCTGATTTTTGATCCAGTGACTCTGTGCTAAACAGCAGTCTGTGGTTTCATTTCTCAGCCAGCAAATGAAGGGCCAAATTCTATCATCCTTACATTGAGTGAATGCTCCATCGTAGCATTCTCTGAGATGCTCCCAGTTCCACGCGCAGGGCCAGTTAGACAGGCAGAACTGCAGAGTCTCACTGCATGGATGAGATGATGGTGTAGGGAGAGGGGTTTAGATTTATTAGGAACTGGGGAAACTTTTGGGAAAGGGGTAGCCTATACAGGAAGGATGGGCTCCACCTAAACCAAAATTAAACCAGATTGCTGGCACTTAACATTAAAAAGGTTGTAGAACAGTTTTTAAACTAAGGGCTGGGGGAAAGCCAATGGGTGCGGAGGAGCACGTGGTTCGGACATCCCTTAGGGGAGGATCTATTAATAGAGAATCTCTATGTCCTAGTGAGGATGAGAGGATGGAAAATGATAAAATACAGTCAGGGTCTGATCAGAAACAATCAAATAAAAGAGTCCCATTCAATTACATCATTTGATGGTAGACAGATAAAAGGAGACAAGTTTTTAAAGTGCTTATATACTAATGCTAGAAGTCTAAATAATAAAATGGGTGAACTAAAGTGCCTCGTATTAAATGAGGATATTGATATAATGGGCATCACAGAAACTTGGTGGAATGAGGATAATCAATTGGATATAGTAATACTAGTAATAACAAAATATATCGGAAAGACAGAACAGGTTGTGCTGATGCGGTAATGGCACTATATGTGAAAGAAAGCATAGAATCAAATGAAGTAAAAATCATAAATGAATCAAACTGTACCATAGAATCTCTATGGATAGAAATTCCATGCTCTAATAATAAGAATATAGCGATAGGGGTATATTACCGACCACCTGACCAGGATGGTGATAGTGACTGTGAAATGCTCAGGGAGATTAGAGAGGCTATTAAAATAAAAAACCCAATAATAATAGTGGGGGATTTCAATTATCCTCGTATTGACTGGGTACATGTCACCTCAGGACAGGATGCAGAAATAAAGTTTCTTGACACCTTAAATGACTGCTTCTTGGAGCAGCTGGTCCTGGAACTCACCAGAGGAGAGGCAATTCTTGATTTAGTCCTAAATAGAGCGCAGGATCTGGTCCAAGAGGTGAATATAGCTGGACTGCTTGTTAATAGTGACCATAATATAATTAAATTTAATATCCCTGTGGCAAGAAAAACACCACAGCGGCCCAACACTGTAGCATTTAATTTCAGAAAGGGGAACTATACAAAAATGAGGAGGTTAGTTAAACAGAAATTAAAGGGTACAGTGCCAAAAATGAAATCTCTGCAAGCTGCGTGGAAACTTTTTAGACACCATAATAGAGGCTCAACTTAAATGTATACTCCAAATTAAAAAACATAGTAAGAGAACCAAAAAAGAGCCACCGTGGCTAAACAACAAAGCAAAAGAAGCAGTGAGAGGCAAAAAGGCATCCTTTAAAAAGTGGAAGTTAAATTCTAGTGAGGAAAATAGAAAGGAGCATAAACACTGCAAATGAAATGTAAAAATACAATTAGGAAAGCTAAAAAAGAATTTGAGGAACAGTTAGCCAAAGATTCAAAAAGTAATAGCAATTTTTTAAAAAGTACATCAGAAGCAGGAAGCCTGCTAAACAACCAGTGGGGCCACTGAACCATCGAGGTGCCAAAGGAGCACTCAAGGACGATAAGGCCATTGCGGAGAAACTAAATGAATTCTTTGCATTGGCCTTCATGGCTGAGGATGTGAGGGAGATTCCCAAACCTGAGCCATTCTTTTTAGGTGACAGATCTGAGGAACTGCCCCAAATTGAGGTATCATTAGAAGAGGTTTTGGAACAAATTGATAAATTAAACAGCAATAAGTCACCAGGACCAGACAGTATTCACCCAAGAGTTCTGAAGGAACTCAAATGTGAAATTGCAGAACTACTAACTGTAGTCTGTAACCTATCATTTAAATCAACTTCTGTACCAGATGACTGGAGGATAGCTAATGTGACGCCAATTTTTTAAAAGGGCTCCACAGGTGATCTCAGCAATTACAGGCCGGTAAGCCTGACTTCAGTACCAGGCAAACTGCTAAAACTATAATAAAGAACAATATCTTCAGACACATAGATGAACATAATTTGTAGGGGAAGAGTCAACATGGTTTTTGTAAAGGGAAATCATGCCTCACCAATCTACTAGAATTCTTTGAGGGAGTCAACAAGCATGTGGACCAAGGGGATCCAGTGGATATAGTGTACTTGGATTTTCAGAAAGCCTTTGACAAGGTCCCTCACCAAAGGCTCTTCCACAAAGTAAGCTGCCATGGGATAAGAGGGAAGGTGCTCTCATGGATTGGTAACTGGTTAAAAGATAGGAAACAAAGGGTAGGTATAAATGGTCAGTTTTCAGAATGGAGAGAGATAAATAGTGGTGTCCCCCAGGGGTCTGTTCTGGGACCAGTCCTATTCAACATATTCATAAATGATCTGGAACAATGGGTAAACAGTGAGATGGCAAAATTTGAATATGATACAAAATTACTAAAGATAGTTAAGACCCAGGCAGACTGCGAAGAGCTACAAAAGGATCTCTCAAAACTGGGTGACTGGGCAACAAATTGGCAGATGAAATTTAATGTTGATAAATGCAAAGTAATGCACACTGGAAAGCATAATCCCAACTATACATATAAAATTATGGGGTCTAAATTAGCTGTTACACTCAAGAAAGGCCTTGGAGTCATTGCGGATAGTTCTCTGGAAACATCCACTCAATGTGCAGCGGCAGTCAAAAAAGCAAACAGAATGCTGGGAATAATTAGGAAAGGGATAGAAAATAGGACAGAAAATATCATGTTGCCTCTATATAAATCCATGGTACGCCCACATCTTGAATATAGTGTGCAGATGTGGTTGCCCCATCTCCAAAAAGATATATCGGAATTGGAAAAGGTTCAGAAAAGGGCAACAAAAATGATTAGGGGTATGGAATGGCTTCCATGTGAGGAGAGATTAATAAGACTGGGACTTTTCAGCTTGGAAAAGAGACGGTAAGGGGAGATATGATTGAGGTCTATAAAATCCTGACTGGTGTAGAAAAAGTAGATAAGGAAGTGTTGTTTACTACTTTTCATAACACAAGAACTAGGGGTCATCAAATGAAATTAATAGGCAGCAGGTTTAAAACAAATAAAAGGAAGTATTTCTTCACAAAATGCACAATCTGTGGAACTCCTTGCCAGAGGATGTTGTGAAGGCTAAGACCATAACAAGGTTCAAAAAAGAACTAGATAAATTCATGGAGGATAGGTCCATCAATGGCTATTAGCCAGAATGGGCAGGAATGGTGTCCCTAGCCTCTATTTGCCAGAAGCTGGGAATGAGTGACAGGGGATGGATCACTTGATGATTACCTGTTCTGTTCATTACCTCTGGGGCACCTGAGACTGGCCACTGTCGGAAGATAGGATACTGGGCTGGATGGACCTTTGGTCTGACCCCGTAGGGCCATTCTTATGTTCTGATCCGATGTAAGTCCAGCAGAACTTTGCCCAATTAAAGACTTCAAAATTTGGCCCAAAGTGATTTAGTTCATTTGAATTTTAAAGGACAAATCCTGTGAGTAAACACACCTGTCAGCAGATCCCTAAAGAGTATGTTAAATATTTTCTTTTCCATCACACGCTTGCTTTTTTTTTAACCTAAATGTCACTCATTTTGATGGGATATTAATATTTTTTATGAATGGAAAACTGGGCAAAATTCTGCTCTCAGTTATTCATGCACAAGTTCAACCCCGTTAACTTCAGTTGAGTGGCACACATATAATTGAGGGCTTACCTACAAGGGGAAAAGCCTGGAGCAGCTACTGCAGAAAAGCTATCACAGGAAGTATTCATTTAGACAAGCCCTCAGGGAGCACCTTTCTTCACTTTCCTCTGCAGCTGAGGATGCAATACAACGAAACGGATAATTCCAACCTTTGGATAATGGAGTTGATCCAATAAAAGATATTACCTCACCCTCCTTGTTTTACTTCACTAGGTTTTGGATAATCAGGGTTTTATTGTAATTCAAATGGAAATTTGTTTGGGACACCAGGATTAACAACTATCACATTCTTGCAAAAGGAGCCAGAGTATCTTTGATGACCACTTTGCAGTGAGGACCCATCTTTCGTGACTCATCTGAAAGGTGTCCTCTCCCCGTAGCACAGTGTCCCCAACACTATACAAGGACATATGTTCAGTAATGCCTCAAAAAGAAGCGCACCACTTTTCACCAGCACTGCTGCCTGCTGCAATAAGGGCATTGCTGGGGGTTTCCCGTCCAAATATTGAGAAGGTCTCACTCTTAGCTTATGACATCTGACAAGATCACCTCCTGACCTGGTCGAATGGCAGACAGCAGCCCCTCTAGTTCTTTCTCCTTTGCTATACATGGCATCTGTGTGAGCAGCCACCAGTGCTGGCAAGACTAGGGTGAACATAAAGGATGGCAAGAAAGGTGGAAATTCCCTACTTGCTTAATTTGCACTGATTCAGCCTATATGATTATTTATAGAGGAACATGGGTTCTAGTCGTGCAGCTGCTCCTCAGCCTAGCACTAGGTTCTCTTCAAGGTGTGCAGTGACTTCAAGAAAAGTTATGTAGATCCTGTTCTGTACGGCTGCTGTCACAACTGATGACACCCTTGAACCGGATGCTGCTTATAACTGTGTCTGAAATGCCAAGTATAATTTAAAATGTCATTTTCACAGATGGCAATAAATGGTTTTCTTATTGCCCGAACTAAGAGGCTAAAGGCTGACTGGGCATGGAAACTGAACTGCTCTCTCACATTCTACAAGTGTTCCCTCTCGGTCAGATCTGAGTCACGTGGGGGAGCTTTGTGGTGAAGCTTGCATTACCACTGCTTATGCTGTATCTGGTTTATGGCTTAACGAATGACTGCAGTCTCCACTCTAACCAAATTCTCCTATAGCTTATTTAAACCCATCTCGGTTTTAACGGGAATCCATCTCTGAGGCGGTACGTGGCGAGAGGTGCTTCTCTCAGTGAGAAGTTTCACAGAGCACTGATAATGCAACTAGCAGCTTCTGCTTGAGAAATATAAAGTTGCACTAAAGACTTATTTTGACTGGTAGAATTACACGTTCTGACTTAAAATCGAAGGGCTGAGAGAGCTCTTAGGCACTTGAAATATTGACTAATTGCAATAGGCCTTCTGAACGTCTGGTTTAACAACAGCAAATATTCTGTAAACTGTCTTCACCTTTACATATATACTGGTTATACAGTGAGTACTTAGGTGGTAAATTTCATGTACTTAATTGCATAGTAATTACATTTTACAACAGAAAATCCTTGTGAACAGGTCTGGTGGTAATTACTATAGGCCAGATCCATCATTTCCATGGAAGATTCGTGGGAGCCAGAGAGACTGGGAGGTTTCCCTCAGATTTTCCCCAGAGCATTTTGGGGGGAGATAGGGTGGGCACAGTGTGTGCAGAGGGTTCAGCCCCAGAACTCCTAACAGTTGATCCATAGGAATCCAGGATGGTCTATTCATAGACCTTGTGCTCCCACATTGACTCCAGGGCCCTGGGAGCCCTAGCGAGCTCCTTGGCAGTACAGCTGTAATGGAGGCTCTTTAACAGGGTTTCCCTCCCAGGCCACTCCCTCTTGAACGTCCCTTCCAGGGATTTTGAGGTCAATGGCACAAAGGCAAGCTACAGAAAAAGTAATAAAGCCTTAGGCTCTCTTACCTTTTCAAGTGCAGTTTTGAAGGGGATAATGTGCATAGTAGAGAATGGGGACTGTGCCACAGAGTGACTGAATCCCCTTCTCCGGAAGCAAGGTAAGATCTGCACAAAAGGATAATAATCCTGGTCCAAATCCCGCAGACCTGACTCAGGCAAAAGTCACATTAGACTGGGCGGGAGTTTCGCCCAAGTTAGGAGTGCAGAATTAGGCTCTCTTTGTTTATCCTTTAAGTAGGGGAAACATTGTTAACTGGAGGTTAATTAATAAGTACATAAAGAGGACTTAATTTTGTGTCCTGTAACTTAAAATAGTTTTTCAAAATCGTAATTCTCTGAGATTAATTTTACAATAACCTAAAAAACTACTTGCATGGAAAACAGACTTCAGAAATGATTTTTTAAACAAAAATTCTTGGAGCTATTTTGTAATATACACTCTAACTCCTTTAGCAGGGACAACTCAACGACTGCTGGACCCTAATTTGAAGAGTTGAGACGGACATCTCCATCTCAGAGCTGATGAGGGGTTCATTTTCTGTGTGGCGTTATGTCTAATCTCTTTCTTAAAGTGAGACTCTGTATTGTGCTGGATAAGCACAGCTGATTAAATGATTGCAGTGTGTGGCTCAGATATCATTTTCACAAGAGTGTACATATATTAGCTCATTAAGGACTAAAAATAATAATGGTGCTGCAGATCTTTGGGCCTTGGTTGCTGGCCGTATTCTGCAAGTATCACATCTGGAATTACCTTGCCACTGGGACTGTGCCATTAGAACTGACTATCTAGAATGACTTTCTTTTTTCAGAAGTCAGTTTTCTTCTCAATATATGCACATCATTCTCGTCGGTGCACTTGTATAGAGAGGAAAAAAGACCCTTTGAATACTGAATTACTGTATGACATACATTTTTTCAGACAACCAGTTAAAATGAACCCGTGTTAAATGTGTATCCTTTCTTGAAACATTTCTTTTAATAAAATATTTCAAATAATTGCATTATATAAAATAATTTTGTTTAAAATGAATTTGTAATAAAATTATGAAGATAGCATCTAGGACCTTTTTCTGCATGTTTAACTGTAGGCTTGTCTGGTGAAGCACTATTTATGGTGTTATGCTAAATTATTATTCATAACAATAGCAGAGAATTATAGTGAGAGGCTTACCAAGTACAAACAAGCCATAGTGTGTACAGAGAAATAAGAGAAAGTCATAGATGCAAACATTGGAAAGGAAATATAAGAGGTCCTTGGAGGGAAACTAGAGGTTCTGCTATAGCCCCACTAAAATGCATTGGAGTCCAACTGTCCTCATAGACTTTAAGGGAAGGGACCATCATGATCATCTAGTCTCACCTCCAGCTAACCCTTAAATGAACCATTCTTAATTATGCAGGTGGTTGGTTGTTGGCATCCTTTTGTCTGCGAGAGACGGTGGGAATTGCAGCCTATGATGTAGATGGTTTGCAATGTCTCATGTGAATAGTCCAATCTGAGATTTGCATGATTTTTGGCAGTTATTGCAAATGTATGTATTTTGGTTGGGAGCTCCTTGCTTCCTACAGGCTCTTTTCTCTTCAAGCTGTAGGAGCCAGCTCCTGTCATGGACTTTGATACCCTGATGGAGACGATGGCACCACTTGTTGCGATCACTTGCCAAGATTTCCCAGTGGTCAGGATCAATTCCAAATTCCTTCATATCTCACTTGCATGTGCCTTTATAGCGAAGCTTGGGACGTCCTGTTGTTCTTGTTCCCTCTGATAGCCCCCCGTGTAGCATGTCCTTGGGTATGCAGCTATCTTCCAACCTACGCAGATGGCCCAGCCAGTGCAGTCATCTTTGCTTGAGCAGGGCTGTCATACTTGGTACATTTGCCCTTTGAAGAACCTCTGCGTTGGTGACTTTATCCTGCTATTTGGTGTTGAGTATAAACGACATAGGTGGAAACTGTTTAACCTTTTCTCCTGATGAGCATAAGTTGTCCATGTTTCCCCACCATACATGAGAGTGCTGAGGACGCAAGCTTGGTACACTAGCATTTTGGTCTTAATGGTAAGCTTTGAGTTGTTCCATGTTCTTTTAGTTAATCTGCTAAAGGTGAAGGCAGCCTTCCCAATGCAAACATTTAGTAGCCTGCATTTCGGGGGGAGGGATAGCTCAGTGGTTTGAGCATTGGCCTGCTAAACCCAGGGTTGTGAGTTCAATCCTTGAGGGGGCCATTTGGGGATCTGGGGCAAAAATTGGGGATTGGTCCTGCGTTGAGCAGGGGGTTGGACTAGATGACTTCCTAAGGTCCCTTCCAACCCTGATATTCTATGATTTCATTTAGGTAGCCTCATTGAATTCACCGAGCCTGGTTATGCTATAGCTGTACATAGGATCCATGGGCTGTAAGCTCAGCTTCGTTTAGGAAGCAGAGAACGAACTGAGTCCAGTCAGCAGTCTGTTCTATAACAAAATCCATGTTATGTAATATTCCATTTAGAAGAACGCCCCATTTCAGATAATCATTTAACCTTATCAAGAAGCGCACTTTTGTTGGTAGATCTGGCCTTTTCAGAGTCGTAATATGAACTGCCTTGTCTGGTCTCTGGAAACCAGCTCTATTGCCCTCGACTGAGGGCTCCCTTTGGCTTCAGTCTATCAGCCCCATGGGTTTGTTGAGTTTTAAACCATAGACTGACAAGGAGATGGTAAAGGGCAAATGACACCATCCAGACATGAGAACAGAATAAATAAATACAGAAAAAGACCATTTTCAGTTTCCCATTCAGATGAATGGGACTCTTCAATGCTGTACTACATCTGCCACCACGGGAATCTGTGTGAAGATGTAAATCAGCAGCACTCCCAAGGGGATCCCCCACATGTGACAGCACTGCTGCCTTCTTCTAAGGTCCAGGGCCAGACTGCTAGGACAGTAGCTTCCCAAGGAAAGTAAGTAAATGCTTGAGTTTCCCTGCAAGACAGTGGGTAGGAGAATGGAAGGAACCAGCTCTGTAGTGTGGATCCTGACTTTAGGCATCCATATTAGACTTTATTATAATTAGGATAAGTGACTGAGTTAATGCTTCATTATCTGCTCCCTGTGGGCTACCTCTTGCTCAGAGCTGGATTGTTGCATCCTAGGACTGCTCATGTGAGTAAGGGTTAGCAGGATTACACTCACAGTCATGCTCATCCAATCCTCAGGAGTGCAATTGGAATAGTAAAGTAGGAAAAAACAAAAACTATTTTTAAAGCCTTTCAGATTCTCGCTGGAGGCATTTTATAGACTGCTGAGGCAGAGGAGTGTTAAGGATCATGTCATTTGCAGACTTCAACATTCACTTTGGTTAGGCTGTTCAGCTGCTGGGTGGTGTTCATTCAAACCGCACATTGCTGACTTCTCTTTGGTTTTGAAGACTTTTTCTTTGCAGTCCATGAAATGCTTTTTAGAAATAGAAAAGCCATTCATGAATTAATCAGGAGCTAATGAAAAGTCAGGGTAATGATCTCATATCTATAGAAATGAGCTCAGTCCCATGTCAGCTGCTGGTAATAACCAACGCACAGCTGTTGCCTCACCAGCGTTCCCTTATTTGAAATGTGGACGGTTTTGCATATTATTTTTAGCAGTGAGACACTAAGTCTGGTACTGGTCGAGGGAGGGACTAGAAGGTCTAATAAATCTTTTCTATCTATGACCCCTGTAGGTTTGATCCTGCCTGACCAAGACTAGTATGTCCTGCAGTTCCCATCATTCCCACCCTCATCGTGCCTTGTCTCACCCATATAATGTCTCACTTAGCACCTGCATTCCCTAGTAAGGATTCTGTTACACTCCCTCAGGACCAAATCAGCAAAACCTGTTGTGTCTCTCTCAGCTACTGTTAAGTGACACGAGGGACACCCTGCCCTAGGAACTGTGTAGTACTGCGGGCCGTGGCTAGTCCAGAAACCGGGCCAGATTGACATAGGATCTCCACACATTCAGACCCGGAGAAAGGCCCCCTGCAGCAGAAAGTCGGCCTTGTGGGGGGTTGTGGATGACATGATGTGCTCACAGTATCCTCTCCGCTGAGGGCCAGGCAGCCAGACAGCTAAGCCCCCAGAGTGATTGATGCTGGCCAGGGAAAGAACGTGCCCAAAGAAGTTTATGCAGCACATCTCCACTGCAGCCTCCACTGGCAGGGCTTGTGTAATGTCTGCGTGGAGATTAAAGCAGCCCTTCCCAGGAAGAACTCACTTCTGCTGAGTGCCCTTCTCCAGGTTGAATCTCCACTCTGGATTTCCTTCACCAGCAGGACTTAATTTAGCCTGAACCCAAGAGTCACAGAATCACAGCAAGCAAGCCTGGAGAAAGACAGGTCGTCCATTCCATCCTCCTGCCAGTGCAGGGTTGCTCCTTTGGGGATGCTTTCTATATTTTAGGGGTGCTAGTAGTGGTTCAGTCTTGTATAAAATGGAGTTTGTCTGACTTTCTTTAAGACTATTCCCCGGTTAAAATTCTAGCTTCCCATGTGGCAGCCTCATACCATCCTCTGTCTAATGGGTTTTCCAACCTTGCTGATGTTCTGAACATTGTAAAAATAAGATTCACACAGGCACTGCAACAGAAACCAAATGTTGGCTTTAGTTTTCCTTCATTTGGGGCCAGCTATTTGAAATGGCCTCTGGATTTGTGTGCTGATGTTTTTATGCACTTACTTTTCGCCGTTTAATTCTCAGGTAAGCAAAATTCCATTGTGGATGCACAAATGTATTTGCACGTACAAAGCGGGTAGATTGGCGAGTTAGGTGCTGGGTTCTAAGTCCTTTCAACTCCTTTTGAAGTGAATGGAAATGAAAGGTGCTCAGCACCTCGTAGGCCCCAGATACTCACTCTGTGCATGCAGTTTGTGCACCCTTGCTCAAGTTTTGCACTATCTAAAAAGTAAGCACCAAAATACAAGTGTGCAAATTTGAAGGATGATTGAAATGACTTCATGTATTTTGTCCTTAACATGCAATTTTACTCTAAAAAATTACTTCAAATTCATTAGATCTACTGCTTGTGTATATTCATGATCATAGATGCTTACTTCAGTGGGAAAATATATATTTTTATTACTTTTTATTTTCTATGTACTGCAGAGCCAGCACAACTATGGGTGACTGAGCTGGATTATTTTCTGTCCCTCACATAACAGGTTTATTGATATTCTAGCTGCAGGGCCAGATTCTGCCTTCCCTTATTCCTGTGCAAACTCAGTGTCTTCAGTGTGGTTGTATGTGTGTAATCAAGGGCAGAATTAGGCTGGCACAATCTTTGTTACACTGGATAATGTACAAGTCCTCTCTATCCCCCAAGCAACCAAAAAACCACCTCTTCCTAACAACAGTAAAAACCCACCCAGCTTGTCTCTCAGATTCCAGATGAAATCTTTTTGCCAGAAACTGGGAATGAGCAACAGGGGATGGATCACTTGATCATTACCTGTTCTGTTCATTCCCTCTGGGGTACCTGGCACTGGCCACTGTCGGAAGACAGAATACTGAGCTAGATGGACCTTTGGTCTGACCCAGTAGGGCCATTCTTATGTTCTTATGGTAAACTGAATGAGTGATCTGCATATTTTGAAACAATACAGATTAATGGTAAAAACAGCAGTGAGATGTTGCAGGTTTATTGTGTTTCAATATGTACATCTTTAAGTCAGTAGTCAATTTAACTGGCAGGAAACAGTTCCCTGACTGTTTTAGAACCTAAAGAGCTCTAAAATTAGTCTTTAATTCCTGGCTCTGAAGTCAGTTCACTTAAGATTCATAAGCATACATTTTGCTTTTGTAAATGAGATATGACAGAATATTACAGCAAAATATTTTAAATCATAGTTTTATATTGTGATGGGCATCTGGTTCTGGGGCGTTGTTTCTTCTTCAGGTGTATTATTCTGGCAACAACTAATTTATTATTTCTTATGATGAAGTGTGCTTTGGATTCTCTCTGGTAAAAACATGTATGGGATACAATAAATGTGGAAAGTTGGCATTCTGAATCTGAGGGTAAAGTTTCTCTTCATGATGTATCGTAGCTAAGGCAGGAACTCAGGACACTGGGGACCAGTTTTGACATTGGTGCAAAACTCAAGAGCATGTACAAATCCCAGTCATCCATATTAATGTGTATCCTGAGTGGAGGGTAAGCCCTTAGAGGTTATTGGTGGAAGTAACGCAGATTGATCTTGCAGTTGAGGCAGCATGCCTGGCCAAACATTGTCATTAAAAAGAGATTGCTGCACCTCACTTGCACTGAGCACGTGGTGGGTGTAGTGAAGTGAGGGAAGGCCAAGATGGCTTATGTCTCCCCTGGTCCCCTTATTGACACTGTGTAGAGCAATTCCCTAGAGACCATTCCTCCATTTGGGGAGAGGCTGAGAGCATCACTCTGTGGCCCTGCTCCCTTCCACCTGCAGCCAGGCACAACACCCCCAGCACCTCTTCCCCCTTCACCCCATATGGCAGTGGGCATGTGTGTACCAACAGGGGCTGGTGTAAGAGCCACATAGCGAGCCTTCCCCCAGTCCCAGAGTCCCCCACACCAGGACAATCCTTGCTTTGCCTCGCTGACTGCTCAGAGATCTTGGCAGGGCAGAGGATCTGGCCCATAGCATGGAAATTGGGGGTTGCAGACTCACCTTAGTGGGGGCAGGAAGGATGGAAACAAGTCACAGTTCTGCTCTATAATAAAAAGAATTGTGTGTTTTCATTTAAATATTCATGACTGAATGAATTGAACCACGCTATATAGCAGTTCAGGAGAGAATTAGTCCTTACAACGCATCTGTGTTTTGCTAAGAAACTCTGTGCCTTGCATAGTTCTGGCTTTCAATACATCTGTCCTGGTCTGCTTCGCCCTGAGGAAGGAGAATGGCTTTGAGCCTCTATCCCCTCCATTACATTAGGTTTTTGTGTGTGTATGTTTGGCTTTGTGACACTATTGACACCATATCCCAGTCTTCTCTGACCAGGTGGAAATAAAGGGAAACCAAAACCATTCACCCATGAAATGACAAGTCAAAGGAAAGAAAAATAAAGAAACAAAAGCAGAGCTTTTCCAACTTCCCATTCATCTCAATGGGACGCTGCACCACTACATTTCTGCCACCATGTGGCGCTGTATGAGGTGATAAATCAGCAACACTGGCCTGGGCTCCTCTCACCTGCTGCCAAAATGGCATCTCCCTACAGTGAGCAAGCACAGCTGGTCTCCTAGTGTGCTCCTGGATCCAGAGGCGAGCTAAAACAGTAGGAAAGAAGTTTCTGCAGGTAAGCAAGAAATGTCTCACTCTGTAAGGTTGTGGGCAGGAGACTGGAAGACCCAGCTCTTCAGTGTGCTTCCTGTTTCCCTTATTGGGCTTCAGGGAAGAGATGTTTCACCATTGGGTTAATCTTTTGGGGTTACCCTTCAGTGACTTCCCCCCTCCTTGAGCTTTCTCTTCTTCAGGGGTGATGGCTTTGTCACCATGGTGGCTTTTGTCAGACCATTGGCCCCCCAATATGAACATTGCTTGTGGCTCATTAACCAGGGTATGACTGCTTTGTATACCCAGTATTAAAATACACCACATAGACTGAGACTTACTCCTGTAGACGTTGGCTATTTCATCTTAGCATATTTCAAGAGTGTTCTAAAATAGCTGATTCACAGTCTAGTAGTGAAGGCTAAGAGCATATAAAACTGTGTGGATAAAACTCACCTGTCAAGGTATGCTTCAGGCTAGTTTACAGCAGACTGTACATTTTGCTGCAAATCACTTGGATTCTCTACTACTGTATGTTAGAGGCCCCAGACCTAAGACTAGCTATGCACAGAAGCAATGTGATCATTGGCTATATAAATACGTGCTACAGTGGTTGCTAGAGAAATCTGAATAATTACGTGAAATTATTGGAATAAATTGTTCAAATGTTATTTGCCAGCTCTAGTACTTATTGTACAGGGATAGGGTATTTGCATGTTAGAATTAATAGCCCTAATACAACTTTCTTCTAAATGAGAGTAGGTGCCATAGCAGTGTTTTTTGTTCTACTGTAATTGAATATAGAGTAATCTGCATGTGACTCTTGCTGTTATTACTATTTAGTTAGAGTAATAACTAGGAACTCCAATCAAGGATCAGACTCCATTGTGCTGGTATGTGCGCCACAAGTATTAAGAAAGACAGTCTGTGCCCCAGAAAGCTCACAATATAAATACCAGACAGGGCAAACTGGATAGGGATGGGCTGGAAGGATTAGGGAACAGAAAAACAAACAGTTCAGGAGCAAAAGAGAAGTCACAGCTTACCACTTGCCTGTTGGTACAGGATTTAGCCATAACTTTATTAAAAGACACGGTCAATCTGTTTCACTCCTTGTATTGACATTGCTTAAAACAAGGAAAATCCAGGCCAGTACCTTGTACATATTAAGACATATGCATTAACAGTTTTCACTTAATGCTTGGATCCTTGGCATTGTTTGGCTTGAATCGCTAAAGACTCAAAACTATTATTTTTTAAATGTTAGTTAGTCTGTGCTTCGATCTTACACTCGTATAACTCAGGAGTCACACCTTTGTAACAGCGATGGAGAGCAGAATCAAGCTCATGTTTTCAATATTTAAACAGCTGCCTGAGATACTTCATAGGATTACATTCCTTTAAGGACAGTCAATTGGTGGCCTAAAAAAAAAAGGACTGAGATGCCATTCAATTACAAAGTATAGTTCAGAATTATGGTACTGCAAGGACATTGTAAAGAGAGGGGCCAATCATAATTTTGTCCTGCTTGAGAACCTGTAGTTTCTCATTCCCTAAAGTTTTTTAATATGTCAGTTCACAACATCCCTGAAGTCATCTGCAGTCACTCATCACACTTTGGAAAAACTGGTGACAGCAAATGAAGATAATTAACGGAGTCTCCTGGACTCTCACTTTTTCAGAGGGATCTAAGCTCTTATTGCATCATTAGTTCCCTTTGGGACAGGTGATATGCTGTTTCCATATTCCATGTGGAGTTGAACTCTTGAGATAAGTCTCCACGTAATGAGAAGCAAAAAAAGTTTTGAATTTTGTCTCATCTCTCTTCTTAAAGCAGGCAAACTTCAAAGGCCATTAATTTCCATTTAATCGTTATCTGTCTCTTTGAGCCACAAAAACTGTCTCCAAACTGTCATTTTCTGAGATTATTTATCACAGATCAGATTTATGTATCTCTTTGCATCCCAAGATGGATTGTTCTCATCTTGGTGCAGAGATGACCCACTTATTTGGGTTAAAACTTAAACACTCTCTAAAGAGGGATGTCAGTGATTTGCAGTGGTGACATTCATCACCAAGGGAGATTTCTTCTCACTGCGTTTCTCTTGCACACAGAATGGGTCTCCTTATAGTCGAGAGGCTGGTTTTCAGACATTGCAAGTTATGGGGGAGTGAGTAAGGAGATGGAGCAGAGGACAGAAATTTATAACAGCTAATATAGATCACACAGGGGAGGCTACTGGCATGTTGCATGACAGGCATGTTGCATATCAGTCAAATGTGCTTAGGCATCTGTTAGAGTAGGTCACAGCAGAACTCACTGAGATTGTAGGGTTCTCTTTATATCACCACTGACCTTCGTCTGCTGACAGTGTCTCCTCTCAGGAATGAGACCAAAGCTCTGCCCGAGTCTCTATTCATGAAGTTTTTTATTTTGGGGCAACCTGCTTTCTTTCCTGCTCCCAAGAGCAGAGATTCTTTCATTCCCAGAGATGTGCAGAAAGTAGGTGTATCCCGCAAATCAACCCCGTCATAGTTGCTTTTAAATGTGATACTGTTAAAAAACAACAACAAAGAAAAGCATTGAAACCATCTAAGCTAGGCAAGGGCATAAAAGCCAATGCTAATATAGTCCAGAAAACATACATTCGGTCAGTTTAATAGATTCACAGGATTTAAGGCCAGAAGGGACCATTGTGATAATCTAGTCTGAGCTCCTGCATAGCATGGGCCATAGGACTTCTCTGAAACTCTAGTGTGATGTGGTAAATCCATGACATTGGTATTTTTACGCCGTATGTTACCTCATCGACTCTGAAGCCTATTGTGTTTGCTTGCCGCTTATGCAGTATTAATACTCCTTTGTTTATTCTCAGTTGTTGGCCATCTGAATCAGTCAGTATGAGCAAGCATCTCTTTAGTCCCTTTTGTATGGATCTCTAAAAGAGAGGGGATGAAGCAACGGCTTTCTCTCTCTATTGTTATTGGCTGCCTCTGCTTTCAGTCATAAGAGCGGCCATTACAAAATAATAGGGAAAACGCTTTCCTAAATAAACCTTGCAGGCTCCAGCTAAGACTTGACTACTTCATTGGTGTCATAGGACTTCATTTGGGGAGAGGGGAAAAGCTATTTTCAGTGATAGAATCAAATTAACTTTGGTTTTGGCTTTTTGGTGCTTTTTGCAAAGATGAAAATAAGATGACCTTGGAATATCCTAATGTTTTCTTTCAAAGGAATCATAACTTTTACTTCATGTTTGATCAGTTGGAAGAAGATGAAAGTAATCTTCTTTAAAAATTGCTGCTTTAAATGTTTGTCCATGATCAGCACCTTGTAGAAAATGATTTATAGAAATGAAAAGCAATGGCAGAACTCTTTATTTCCACTTTGATACTCCACGGTGCACTGCCACAGGGCTGTAGTTTTCAATTCATTTTGATCAATAGTGTCACTTAACCTTGGAAGGAGTAAAATCCCACATAGCAGGAGAAGGAAGCAGCTTTTTCTCTCCACTCCCATATTTCTTGAATAAGTTTACCACAGAATTCCAAATATTTTTCTCCTGTCTGTCAATTAAGAATCTTTAACATGAAAATTCCATTTGGATACAATATCTAGAGGAGGAAAGGACTGGAATAGTTTTCAGGGTGCAGTGATACAGATTAGAACGATTGTAAAGAATTCTTATCTTTACCCTCTCCTTCAAATCCCTCCTCAAGACCAACATCTACTGTGCTGCCTTTAAGTCATTAAGCAACTAATAATGGCTAGGCCGGGGGGGCATTTGCAAACCGTTGATATCTAATTTTTTTAAATGTATTTTGTGTTTATCCCTTTCCCTCACCCATTGTCTGTTGCTTGGTGTCTTAAGATTGTGAACTGTTTGGGACAAGGACTGGATCTTGTATGCTCCTAGCACAGAGTAGGTGCTCTGAGTGGGTGCTGTAGTAGTCCTAATAACAGCAATAAACATCACCGTCATCATTTATTTTGTAAAGAATGTAATCTTTGAAAGACAGGGGCCATGCCTTTGCTCATGTCTGGAAAGTGCCTAGCCCATTGTGGATGCTCCTGGAACCAAAAAATAAAGAACATGCCTGAGCACAAAAGCTGATTTCCCCTCCCCAAGGTCTCCTTAACTTCACACAGGTCTCTGTAGCACCTGAGCTCTGGTGTATTTACAGCTCACTTGTGTCCCATTGACCGGATTTTGCTCAAGAACTTTCATTGTAGTCAACGGGTATTTTGTCTGAGTAACTGCAGGAGAGGACCTTTTCCTACAGGATTGTTGAACTTTTCTGCTATGCGTGAAAGTCAATGTATAGTGCCATCAGAGAGTGATGACCCTGTAGGTTAAACTTTCAGTACTATGGCCCTGGTTCATCCAGGTACTTAAGCATGTGCATGACCTTTACCATGTGACTTGTCATGTGGAACTCAGTAGGACTAACCAGGTGCTCAAAGTTAGGGAGGCGCTTAAATATGCTGCTGGCTCAGACCTTTAAGCATTCCTGTATGCTATGCCCATCAAGAGTGAAATAAACTCAGCAATTTACAGACTGCACAGTCCATACAAAGACGTGTAAATAATCAGAAAATTGGAAAAAAAAAGTTTAGCTTAAAAGTTTTCAAACTATGAGTATCTAACTCTAGATTAGCGAGGGACCACATACAGCACATGAGAGTAAATACTGTATTAGCAAATTTAAAAGATTAATATGTTATTGCAACTCCTGCTTCAAATGAGCCACATGGATGGATATGTGAAATAATCACACAGCAGATGACAACATACAAATGACACGTCATCTTTATTTGATCTGATCCTGCTCTCATTGAAGTCGATGGGACTTGAAGTAATTGACTTCAGTGGAAACAGGACTGGACCTTACATGGAGAAACGTAGGGTTACTGCAGCTTGTGAGATCAAATGCACAAAAAATCAGGAGATTCCAAAAGTTAATGGTGCTTTCGCAATGCCAGCACAGTCATATTGCACACTCTGTATGTGATGTTTATGAAGGGTGGGTGTAAATTGTATATTAATAGAGGCGGATATACACGTCTCAAGATTCTGATGCCATCACAAATTGATTAAGCATCACCCTAGCTCCATGGTATAATGAGTCCCCTTGAATGAATACAGTCATATAGTACTAAGTGGCGGTTGTATTAGCCTTATTCTCTTATAAAGGCATATTGTGGCACAGGCATCATCTTTTAGGCTTAATAAGTCTCCTCATCCATTTAGAATAATAGACAGTAGCTTCAAGGAAATCAAAGCTCTGCCGTTTTAAAATTTGTAAAAATTGCCATTAAAAATGCAGAAAGAGGGGCATCACCATCGAATCATTTCTTCTTTGAAAATAAATTGGCAAGGTACAGCAGCCCTGGAGGATTGTGGTGTTCTATTGCTTTTAAAATTAATAGTTCCTACAATAGCAGTTTGGAGTGAAAGTTGTTCTGATTTGAACTGGGTTACTCTGTACTCTTCTGGATTTGTCTTTGAGTATTGTGGTAGGTGACATGGTTTCATGGTTTATTGATCACAAATCGTAATGCCAAGAGATAAATAGAAGACATTTATCACGTCTACTTTGTATTACTTGGAATACCTTGCAACAATGTTCCTGGGACTTTCTGTTATAGTTGAAAGCCTGTAAGTCTCCAAAAAGACACAGTCATTGCATTTGGAATGAAGGATTTGCTTACGTTTTTGGGGGTAAATGACGGTCCATGTCTGGTTTCCCTTGCTGTCCTGCTTCCCATGTGCACTGCAGTATTTAACTTAAGCTCACTGAGTGGAAAGTGCTATGTTTTTGCCTAACACCCTTCTGTACTGGGCCTTTCAACACAAAATGTTAGCAACAAAGACAAAGAATTACCTCGGCAAGCCCCTGACATTTTACTCTGATCATCAGGAAAGGAACATTGATCAAAAAAGAAAAAAAATTGGCTGTCTATACGCACACCTGCTACTGAGAAGGCAGTTGGACAATAAGGGAGGGGGAGATGGTCCGCCACAAAAATGTTAATACAAAAGAAAGTGTTTATTAATGGTACTTCTACTGTGTGTGTGTGTGTTAGAATTGCATTAATATGCGCTGCTTTCCTAGCAATAGGCCCAGAAGAAAACGCCCTAGGCCTGGTTCTGCTTACGCTTATGCTTGGGGATCTGGGGCATCAACCCCAGAAAATTGAAATGATAGGGCCAGATTGTGACACCCATTTATACTGGCTGGTACCTTACTGCACAACTTTCCTGGCTGACTTTAAAGGGACTCATTGTGACAGGTATTGCTCTGTGGAAAAGCTCAGACAGAAAGAGGGATTAATTTAGGGTCAGATTGTGATATCCTTACTAACATTGAATAGTACCTCACTTCATGAGTAGTCCCATTGAAGGAGATGTACTAAGGAGCTATTATTAAACCAGAGGAAGAGCTTTGTTTCCATTTTTGTAGTTTTAATTTTATTATTTGTTCTAAATAAATGGAATGTAGATGAAAAGGAATTGAGTATGTGGAGGGAGGGGTCTAAATAGCTCCCCCCTTTGTCCAGCCTTTCTAATTTTCCATTTGTGGCATTGCTGTCTGTAGGAACCGGGTAGCAGAGTCCCAAGGAGCTCTTTTTTAAATAAAATCAGCAGAAAATTAATCCTTCTGGTGCACCTGACATCACCTTTGCTGAAAACAAAAAACAACCCCTAACCCCCTGCACACTACCACCCTCACTGACCAAACAAACAAAACAGAGGGTGAAGTCCTGGCCCCACTGAATCCAATGGGAATTTTGCCATAGACTTCAGTGGAGCCAGGATTTCACCAAGAATGCTCAAGCCCTGCCTAGTACAAGGCCAGGCTTTCCTACGTTTTGTTACAGCCACAGCCTTTCAGGCCCTGTTTCTTCTGCAAGTAGTTTATTTTAAAAAAACATTAAATGGATGAAATGCTGGTGGAAAAGTCCAGCTGGCAGCCTGTGGTAGCTGAGGTCCTCCATGCATCCAGATGACTGGTACAGGACCGGCAGTCAAGTCTAGGCTGTTCTCAGCATCACTTTTGCTCTCAAACTGGAGTTACCTTGATGAGAGAGCTTTTCCCAAATATCAGAGGGGTAGCCGTGTTAGTCTGGATCTGTAGAAGCGACAAAGGGTCCTGTGGCACCTTATAGACTAACAGAGGTATTGAAGCATAAGCTTTCGTGGGTGAATACCCACTTCTTCGGATGCAAGCAGCGGAAAGTCTATGGCAAAATTCCCATTGGATTCAGTGGGGCCAGGACTTCACCCTCTGTTTTGTTTGTTTGGTCAGTGAGGGTGGTAGTGTGCAGGGGGTTGGGTTTTGTTTTTTGTTTTCAGCAAAGGTGATGTCAGGTGCACCAGAAGGATTAATTTTCTGCTTATTTTATTTATTTTATTTCCACTGCTTGCATCCGAAGAAGTGGGGATTCACCCACGAAAGCTTATGCTTCAATACCTCTGTTAGTCTATAAGGTGCCACAGGACCCTTTGTCGCTTCTTTTCCCAAATGGCTTTCTTGGTCAATTAATTCTACGGGAGTTCAGGTGCTGGATTGGTACAAGTGTTTCCCTTCCTTCAGCCGCCATGACCCCACTCCTGGAATACTTGGCAGAGAAGGGATTTATAGATTAAGCCCTAAGTCAGGCCTGCACAACATGCGGCCCGTGTTGGCTTACTGTGCGGCCCGCGGGGGGGTGAGTAGGTGGGCTCACTGTGCGGCCCAAAATCTGGGACTGTGTCCGTTGGTCCTTTTTGCTGCTTGTCTCTGAGCTGGGGGTTGTCCCAATGCTGCAAAGAGGGTGTTCCCAAAGGAAGGCGCTTGCTTCTAACCCCCGAGGCCGTCAGTATGTCTGCTCTTCTCTAGTCAGCCCACTTGACAAGTTTGATTGTCGTTGGTCTGGTTCCCAAGGGTTGCAGCTGTCTGGAGGTGCCTGCCTTCCACACCTTCCTCATTCACACCTCATTCATTCAACAGGGCAATTGAATACAAAGTGGGGGGAAGAGCTTCTTCTACTTCTAGCAAAAAGACATTTTTCTTTTACCTTAATTATACTACCTTAGGGGCCCGCTATAACATATTACCAAGGTTCAATACAAAGTCATAGAAAAGTTATACAAAAATGCATAATGCAGAGATTTATCTACAACTGCACTGATTGATTGTTGTGTGCAGTAATATAGTGACCCCTGGGGGGGGTGATGGTGGGGCTGAGCGGGGAGAGGGCGGGTCCTATTTTACTGCTGTGATCTGGTCACCCTATGGGCACTGTTTCTTTCCCCCTCTACAGGCTTCCACACCCCAGCACTGGGGAAGGAGGGGTTGTTTCCGCGGGGCGTGAGGCATGGTGTGTGTGTGTGTGTGTTTTTCCGCAGGGCCGGGGGGTTTCGCCCCTCAGCTGTTTTCCTTGGAGTAATATGGCCCTCGCCGCTTTACGAGTTGTGCAGGCCTGCCCTAAGTAATTGTCAAGCAGCAATAGCATAGGCTGGGTGCCAAGCAGAATCCTTTACAAGAATATGCCCTGCGAGCTCTTTGGAGACTAGACTTTCTACCTTCAAGTGCTGTGTAAAAAGTGGCTTTGTGTCAGTGAATAATTCAGCTGGCTTGTCTTTCCTAAGGATGTACTATTCCCCCCCCCCCCTCTTTATGTTATGGATAATGTGTGGAGACTAGGGGCAGATCCTATGAACATTTACCCCAGCTGGGGATCTGCCCCTAACTCTTTCTCGCCTGCATGGGTGCTCAGAGTTTCATCTAATCAATACCACCATTGCTTTCTAGCTCATTTACCACTCACTGGATGAGCCATTGGGTGACAGCAGAAAACGAAAGCTGCTGTTGAAATGACTCCGCAACCACTGATCTCAACACTGATTTCAAGATTCTCATGCCTAGGTCCGGAACACTAGGAATTGTCTGAGCCCAATCTGCCATTTGCCCACTTCCATTATTGGTTGGGCTGCACGAGAAATGCAGGATCGGGCCCTAGGGGGTTTGTCCCTTGCAGGTTGCTGTGACTAATAGGATGACTATTATTCCTGTCCTGTGTGAGCCATGCTGGTTGATGGTTTTTAATATGTGATGTGCCTAGTGTGGCAAATGGCCGATGCTATTGTGGTGGGTTCCAAGCTTTTCCTTGGTGTGATGGGTCAGGGCACTTCCCTTTGCCTCTATTCTTGGGCATCAATGGCTCTGCTAAGTGGAGGAAAGAAGGGGAGCGGGGAAGGGACCCAGGTCCACCCCCTACTCCGGTCCCAGCCCCTTTGGCTTCACAGGCTTCTTATCCTTTTTCCCCTTGGCCAGGGTTTCTCTCGGTCCTCTGTGCCTGGGGAGTCCCTCTGCTCCGCTTGGGCAGGGTTTCCCTTCCCCTGGTACTCTGATCCTCTGGTCAATAACAGTACTCTACTACTGTCAGCTCTCTGTCCCTTCTCCTGTCTGACTGAAGCGGGTTTTTTTAATTAGGTCTCTGGCAGGGCCTTAATTGGCTCCAAGTGCTCTAATTAACCTGTAGTATCCTCTCCTCAGTCCAGAGGGAATAAGGCCCTGATCATCCTAGGGCTTATATACCTCCCATCTATCACTCTCCTGCCGCCCTCTGGCCCTGCTGTATCACACTAGAGACCACAATAACATGTATGTAGGATAACTAGTAGCTCTGAGCTGCTGCCTTTTCATTTTATAAAGACCAGGGGCTTAACCCTGTTACTGTTACTCACACGAGCGAGGATTTCAGGATCAAGCTATCCACAAGTGCCCATACTTTTTAGGACTCTGTCCCCTGGTGCTTAGTAAATTGTAACTAATAATCATGGGTTTCCTTGCACGACAAATGTTTTTTTCTTAACGATGTAGGATGCCATATTGTGACTTTTGTATTTATTAGCACTCAGAGCCGTCCCTTGGGTAGGGCAAATTGGGGCGACCGCTCTGGGCCCTGTGCTGTGGGGGGCCCTGTGGGCAGGTGCGATTGGCTGGCGCAGTTGGTCCCGGAAGAGACAAATCCGTCACTTCTGCCCTGGGCCCCGGATCCTCCTGGGGACGGCCCTGTTAGCACTTCAAGCTCAGAAAGAGAACCCCAGCTTTACTTCTAGTTAATATACTACAAGTGGGGGGAAAAATCCCTGCTATTGCAGAAGGAAAACGATGAGCAAGCAGAACGGAGAGTTGTAAAATGCTCAGAGTCCATGCGAGCAACTGCAGTGATGATCAACAGTGGATGGAGTTTAAAGTATTCATCTGTATGGCATGGGGCCAGATCTTTAACTGAAATTCCTAAGTGTTACCTTAATATAAATAATAGTAACAGTAAAAGCTGTTCCGCCATCATGATGAAATTGCCATGGATTTTACCCGCTATAAGTGGGAGCATAACTTAAAGAATGACACCCGTTTGCCAAGAAAAAGAGACTGGACACAGAGTTACTCTGACTTCCTCATTTCATTTAATAATTGTTCAGCATGTCATAACTACAGTAACAAATCAAGTGCTTGATACAGAGGGAGACCATGACTGGTTATGTGGTGACACACTTACAACTTAGGGTTAGAGTGAAATGCTCTATACTCTAGTTCCACTGTGATTCTCCTTCTGTCACCCTTCTCTGTGTACCTTGGAGATGTATTCTCAGGCAGCAGCATACAGTAGGAGTGCACAGATTGTGTGAATGTGTGTTACTATGTGAAAGTCCATGGGCCTGATTTTCCTCCTGACTTACACCACCATACGTCACTGGTAATGCCACTGAAGCAATGTAGGAGTAAAAGTGGTGGAGATGAGAAAAGAAGCAGGCTTGGAAGAGAGAAAAAGGCTTGGTTTCAGAATGGTATTTGCCACTTTCTTTTAGTTGTCAAGGCTAAATGAGATGAGCAAATTCCTCTGGGTCACATTCTGACCTGTTTTTAGGCACAACTCAGTTTCAATGGGAACTTCTGTATGAAAATGGAGGGCCAAAATATGGCTCTTTAGATGGTAATTGCTGGGTTTCAGTGAAGCCGGTGGGAGTTATTCCTTTGACATCAGTAGGGCCAGGAATTGGTCATAGGAAAATCCATGATAGCCACCCCTCTTCTTTCTTTGTTGTTTAAAATATATTTGTATTTTCTTTCTATTATTAAAATAAAACAAAGCATGCACTGCCACCATTTTGTTGTTGTTGAAAGTGGTGATAATGATGGCCAGGCTGTAGAGATGGTGTAGTCATACTGTGTTTATTAACTCAACACTCTCTAGGTTATCACTCCCAACCGTGGTTATCACTCCACTTTCCGTGCCAGTTGTGGTTGGCCTTTCACAGGTGCACATGAGGGGAGTGTGCCAAGAGCTTTTCTCCCTCCCACCCCACATCCAGACTAGGGATGTAAAAGATTAACCGGTAAGCATTAGGCTTACTGTTAACCGGACCTTAACCATTAACCCTTGTGGCTGGTCACACTGGGCCGGCGGGTGAGACCATGGCCCTGGCTCCGCTGGGCCAGGTGGGCTGGAGCGGCCCCCCCGCTGGGCAGGCCAGTGGGACCCCAGCCCCGCCCATGCCGGCAGGCTGGAGCGACCCTGGCTGCACCAGCCAGGCAGGCTGGAGTGGCCCCGGCCTCAGCGGGTTCCCAGTCCCTGCTTCCCTGCGCTGGCCCACCACCAGAGCGACATCAGTTAATGCTTAACCGGTTAAATGATATGATTTTAATTGTTTAACTGGTTAACTTTTTAAACCGATATTTATATCCCTAAGCCAGACCACCCCTTTGCATACCTGCTCAGGTACCAGCTTCCATGTAGGAGGGACAGAGAACCACTGCTCCATGGGAGAGCTAGCATTAGCCTTTACAAAGTAACATTAGGAACATGGCCCCATCCCTTCAGCAGAACTGGTTAGGCCTTGGTGATGTGCATACATGCACCCATGTGCACACACACACACAGCATTCTAAAGGAGGGGTGTCCAGTGTGGCCTGAACCCCTGTAACCCAGAGGAAGGATAAAGCTGTTACTTTGGGGTTTTTTGCTGGTGAACTTAAACAATAAGCGATTTCGGTTCTTCTCAAGGAAGATACAGGTATAAGCAAATAGCACATGTCATGTTTGTGTGGCTTCATTTTTAACTTCTAAAATTTACATAAATGTATCATATATGCTAACTAGTCCCTTTCTTCTCCATTGGTTCCTAGGAAGGTTTCCATTGAGACCTCCAGTGTCACTAAATTTGGACAATCCAGCCTGAAGGGTTTTAAGAGTTGTGCATGATTTTGAACAAGTAACTCCCACTGATTTCAGTGGAAATGGCATGGCTAAAACCAAGTGTGCCACTTAAAGAATGTTGGGTCCAATCCTGAGGTTGCTTGCGAAGCTGCATACGGGCCTAAGGCAGCAGGAACATTCTCTTTCCCTTGTGTGGGGCCAGATCTGGGGGGAACCCTGGAAGAAGGAATCCACACCTGCACACAAGGGAAATGATTTCTGCTGTGAAATCTCTGCAGGATAATGTGGAGGAAGAAGGCAAGTGCTTGGCTCACACTTGGTGGTTCACACACTAAGAAGCTATGTGGCCAAAATTACACAAGGACGGGCATCCCTGGACTTAACAATATCTTCAGTATATGGGTAGATTGTCTGGTGCTACGGCTCCTCCTATCTAGCAGTATCAGTTGCAGGTTGGCTGCAGGGGTTCCTTAGTGCTAAAGCATGTGTTGGATAGGAGGATCCTTTCCCTTAGTAGCCCCTCTGTAGGTAAAGGCTTTGCTTGCAGTCTGAAGATTGGGCCCCTGAGGGAACAGTCAGCTTTCCGTACTGAAAAGGGCAATCCATACATGGTAAAACTACAAATGTGTCGCCAGCAAAAGCGATTTAGTAGTGTATTAGCAGTTCATCTGTTTTTTTCCTGCCATAACAGGAGAACCAAATTCCACAGAGGGATGAAGAGAGGATGGTAGGATGGAGAAAGAATGAAATAAATAAATATTTATTTAGATCACAATAGGAACGGTATCCATAGTGCCTTATAAGAGGCTGGTTACAAAAAAGACATTAAAAAAAAAAGGCAAAGCACACTATAGACAACTACGGAAACTGGTGGGGGTTTTTCTCCTATTAACAAAGCTGTACAAATGAAGATTTTATATACTAGTTCGGCACACGGTAAAGCATTGATTTACTTAGTTTGTACACTCCTTTATTTTGTATAAACATATCAGTATTTTTACTTTAGAGTCTCACTGTGTTATAGTTTACAATGTTTATTTTAAATACATACAGGATTATGTCTCGCTGATTTAATTTAAGGTGCAATTTATCAGAATCTACCGTAAGGATTATTTTCTTCTCAGTTCTCTTTGGCACATTTCCCGGTTTACGTAAATACAAAAAGTGTAGGATTGAATTTACTATCTAACAATCCAGGAACTTGAATATTTTTGACAGCATGTAAATGCAATTTTATGTTTACTACAAGCTTATTTAAGAAAGAGACACTCTTGGGTATGAATTTCAATTTGCTTTGCAAGTCAGATGGCCGACACGACGTAGATGTGCAAGGCAAACAGTTTGTTCTTAACAGCGATTCCTCCCTCCGGGGAATGATGTTGCACCATGGAAATATCATATCCAGCATTGTATAGAATGCTTGACATTATGGAATGTGTTTATGAAGAAGCCCATGGTGATGTTGTCACTTTGTATAACAAGTCACTAGAACACATGGCTTCCTTAGTCCAGAAACTTTGATAAAATAGTACGATTTAGCTGGTAGGGCTTGGCACTGAAATGGTGGGGCCTAGGGCTTTTGCAGCTGCAAAATTACACATGTTCAACCAAGAAATTAAACCAAGGAGCAAACAAACCAACCTCATCTACACTTGATATTATGTCCTTCTTTTTCTGAGCAGAAAAGATCTGGAAGTCACCCTATGAGTAGCTATTTTCATCTTCATGATCTTCGCCTGCCCTGCAGCTGAGAAATACTAGGCTAAAATAAAAAATGGACAATACTGAAGCTGTCTCTTGCTGCTTCCAACGGAGATGTTTTAACAAACTATCAAAGTGGACCTAAGTTGGCAGAGAGTTTCACTTTGCAATAATTTATTCAAATATAAAAAGAGCAAACCTGTAGCAATTTGCTTCACCTGCAGAGTTCAGTTCTGCTCTCTGGTGGCATTCATAGGGGAGGAAAATCAACTATATAACATTAGAAGCTTTTCCTTGACCAATAACTTCCAACATCCATAATGCTTAAAATAAAAGCAACGTAAAACCTCATAAATGTTAAAACACTTATTGCAGAACCCTTAAGGCCTGTTTTCTTTCTAAAACTGTTTGCCCCATGTGGTGTTCAAACTAGCTGCAGAAGTGAACAATTTGGCACATTATCAAGTTACAGTAGGTGTTTTATATGCAGTGTCATTTGTAAAAATGTGAAAGGCAAAAATATTGAAAAGAATTCCATACACAGAGTGGCAGAACGGAAGAGAGGTGTGAAACACTGCAGTTCGCCCTAGAGAAGCACATTTGCTTCATTTCACTGGCCTGGTTCTAACATCCAGCTTATGAGCTCGATGATTCCAAACAGCGTTCCAAAGCCTCATCCATCTTACATGATTAAAAAATGACATATTTTACAACTTGCCTTAATGCCTTCTCATCAACTTGCCCACAGGGACCAGATGCTGCGAATCCAAACAGTGGGGAAAAAATGGAAGTCTGTGTATCAAATCAAATATACTCAAGTTTGTTATTAGCTTTTTCTAAATTATCCTTCAATGCCAGTGGAACTGTAGGCTTCAGAACTGTGATGTCTGGGTGAATGATATGGTGTCAGATTTATCTACGGCAAAACCTCCATTGATGTAGGATTTCTTGGTCTCCGGTTCATCATTATCGAGTATTGTTGTTTCCAAGGCAAAAGGATTGACTATGTTGACTTCAGAAGAGACATCCATTTGCTCTAGCTCTCTTTTGGAGAGCTTCTCCACAATCCCTGCACCAAAGGCATCTCCAAGGACATTTACCATTGTTCTGAACCGATCCCTATGGAGTAAAAATGTTGTGTTAGACAGGCCAGGATTTCTGGTTCCAATGTGCTTTCTTAGAAACTGTACGTTATTTAAATACAAATATTTTTTTAGTAATCGGTTTAAAATTAAACTATACTGTAGACACTGAGCCAGATGCTATACTGGTGTAATTCCAGTGGGTTTACTCTGGATTTTCACTGGTGTAGGAACTAGGAGCAGAATTTTTTCACTCTTTCCTCTAGGAAATGAGTGGTACTAAAAGGGGATTTTTTAGAAACAGTAAGTAACATTACATGTCTGTTATGGCAGGAGTTACCAGGTGGCGATGTTACATGTAATTTTACAAAAAGAGCTGGGCAAATAAGTGATTTTTTTTTATTCTCTGTCCTGTTTCCACCCCGCCCCCCTAAGGAAAAAAAAGAAAGAAAATTAGTTCAGGTCAAACTACATCTAAAAATTGTGAAACATTCTGGCAAATTGAAAAAGTCAATTTAGGGCTGAACAAGTTCATTGTCTCTCATATTGACAATGAAAAGTCAGTGGGGCAGGAACAGTGAGTGAGAATGCCTCTATACCTGGTTAGAGTGCGACTAGAATGTGGGACACCCAAGTTGAAGTCCCTGCTCCAATGACTGTTTATACACAGTAGAACAGTTTCATCAGGAGAGATCCCTCAACCTAATGGCCAGGACACTATCTTGCAATGTGGGTGGCTTCAGGCCAAGGGGGGAGTTGTAACCAGGTGAGTGCCCTACCAACCGGGATAAAAGTTATAAAAGAAGCCACTGCTGCAATGCATCAGAGTCCTGAAAAGCCTTTTTTGAGGGAGAGCGGGAGGGGGGCAGGGGGGGTCAGTACTATTTAGTGAATTGACACAGTTTGTGGTTGGCCAAAACTGCATTTGGGGCGGGGTGGGGGGGGGACTATTCCTCCAAAAAATTTTCCCCAGCTCTACTTACAAGTTCTTTTTCATGTGAGCACTGTCCAGTCTTTGAAGAAATGCTGTGCTGTTGGTTGTTTTATTATGAGGTTTTGGGGGGCTTTTGGTTGGGGGAGGGAAGCTGTGGTGACCAGCTGGACAGTTTGCTCTCTGCTTTAATTGTTCCCACTGGAATCGATTTTCATAGAGTTGCTCCCTGGGAAGTGGGCATTGGTATTTTGGCTGAGATTCCAGAAAGAGGGGCTTGCCGGTGTGCTGTTTGTCTATCTCTGTTTAAAAACAGGTGTCTGAAGTACATAAAACAAATTACACTAAGAAATAGCTGGGCACCATGTCACTGGTTTCCCCTCCAATGGGAAACTGACCAGAAAGGCCCCAAATTTGCTAAATAATAATAATAATAATGCTACCACTTGGCAGAGGAATGACAATACTTTGCCGTGCGGTGTAGTTTGAAATTTGGGGCCAGATGTAAATTGGCATGGGACTAGGACAGGGAATGTGAAAACTAGTGTGTCTGTTGTTTGTTCCCTATGCCGCCAGTCCTTGGAGACTGAAGACTTTCCTTCCATGTGACCTCTGCATGGTTGGGACTTTGAGGGATGTTGATGCCAGTGCATGGGGTAGAGGCAAGAAGCTTTTCAAAATGGCCACAATAGAGCCTCTGGTGGTCATACTTGCACAGATGTTTATTCATGGTGGTTTTGTGACTATTCTTGCAAATAAAAAGTCACTCAAATGTTCCCAAATACAACGGGATTGCAAACACCAGTAAAGTGTATCAATGTTTTACTCATAAAATACTCTTGCATGTATAACATGTATCACACGAGGAAGCACCTGAGTTAACCCTGCAGTGAAGATGTACCCCTAGAGGTGGAGCTGTGCTGGGAGCAGGAAGGGAGAGGAGCTTCTGGGAAATGGGGGAGCACACGGAAGAGTAGCCCTGGCATTAGCTTTTGAAAGACACAGGCTCAGGTCCTCAGCTGGTGTAAAATAGCATAGCACCAAAGTCAGCGGAGCTATGCGGTATACACCAGCTGAGGCATGTGCTCCTGCAGCAAATCCTTCCAGGTGAGGTGGTGTGGGAGGCCTTGCTGCTAACTCAACCCACTCAGAAACATAGCCCTTTGCTGCCAGCTGGCTAGCAACTCCCCACTTGGGGAGCACAGCTGGAAAATTCTGGCTGCCTTCTGCACAGGAACACTCCCCAAGCCCTGTCCTGCAGTATACCCATGCTGAACCCTATCTGAACACACTAGTGGAAAAATCAGCCTAATGTTAATTACATTTTAAAAAATGAATTAATCTATTTAATATGATTGAATCACAAAACTATTTTGTCTGGCACAGACTCATTGCAGAGCTAGGTACTGCAGAAGCAGCTGCCTCTTCTCTGCTATCATTAGTTATTATCATTAGAGCTTTGCTGATAAAGGGATTTTACTTGATAGATCTAGTTTTGTGGCTGTTATTTGTACTAAAACTGACTGTTGCTTAAGAGTGCTAGGAAATGAAATTTCAGTGCATATAAATGTCATATTGCAGAATCCAAAGTTCAAGGGAGGAAATAATTTGCATAAGACACAAAACAGGAATTTAAAAAGAGGTGGAATATTACCAATTTACAGGCACTGTGCAGTAAAGTTAACTGGCTGTAAATATCAGCACACAAGTTAAAAGCACATAGCCCAGGGCTACACTAGGGGAGGGGGGGTCGATCTACGATACGCAGATTCAGCTACGTGAATAACGTAGCTGAAATCGGCATATCGTAATCGGCTTACCTGACCATGAAGACGGCGGCGCGTCGATCGCTGCAGCTCCCCCGTCGACTCCGCTTGCGCCGGTCGATGACGTGGTTTTACGGCGCCGACGGGGAGCGCGATCGGGGATCGATTAAGCGCGTCTTAATGAGACGCGAAAAATCGATCCCCGATAGATCGATTGCTACCCGCCGATCCGGCGGGTAGTGAAGACAAGCCCATAGTGTAGAATTTGGTGATTATACCGAATCCTTAGGAACAGCCCATCTTTTCTTGTGCACAGTGCTCTCAATTTATAACTTTGCTTTTTGGACTTTGGTTGAAGAAGATTCTATTTGCATTTATGTTTGGTCTGCAAAAAGGCAGAATGCTCCCTCCTTTAGAGTCTCTTCCTTTCAAGTAATTTCACATTGTTGATGCGAACTAGAAGATCACACGTCCTGGCTTAACAGCTATGGCAACAACAAATTTCTTTAGGGGATTCCAGGGTACGGAAGGTATGGTCTTGAAAATCTGCCCTATGAAATATATGGTATGTGGTACGATAAAAGTTTTATGGTTCCTGAGTTTGGGACTGGTCACATTACTACTATGGGGAGCACAGTAACAGCCATCTAAGGAGCATCTTTAGTACTGAAAAAAATCTTTCTATTTAAGGGCATGGCACTTCCTAGAGGAGGGTTTTCTGGTAAAAGCATTCTGACCTCTTCCAAACATTTTTCATGTAAACAAAAGTGGGTTGTGTGAGTTGTCCTAGATTGGCTCCCCATTGTGGGTTGGATGCATCTGTCCCTATCATCAGATAAAGGGTAGACTGAGAGAACAGTATATCAAAGAAAAGACTGAGTAGATGAAGACAAAGAAACTTGCTGAGATGCTGTAACTATGTGCATCCTTTTGCTATAGTTTCTGAGTAACATAAGTCTGACTTGATGAATTGCCATATTGAGATAAAAAAGAAAAAGGTGGTCCCTAACTGCAGGTGGAGGTGGAAGAAACTGCTTTCGCCCTCCTAAAAGTACTGGATCAGAACTTCCAAGGAAAATATCAGCATGGCTGCTTGGAAGCCAAAGATGGTGAAAGGGTTAAAGAGCGACAGTATTGCTTCCCAGTGGTGCTCCCTTTGAGCCTGATGCACAAATCACTTCTGGTGGGCAGAGAGCCCAGAGTCACAGCCTGGCACATGAAACCTGTTGTCTTTTTCCTATATGAAAACTGGGAAAATCCAAGTTACCTAGCAGTGGTTCTTGTGTCCTCCAGTTTCCCAAGAGTGGCATGTGTTTTGTCATTAGATTAGAGCTCTCCGCTGGAAGATTTGACATTGTCTGCATTTATTGAGAAAGTCCCAATGTTTGGCACCAAGAGCACCACCCAACATAAGCGATGAGACTATGGAACAGGCAGCTGAAACATTCTACACTGTTCTCAGAAAGAGTTCAGACAAATCTTGGCCTCAATGTTTTCTGGCCTTTGAGTCTTCCTTGTTGTTTCCCCTGGAGAAGATCAGTCACCAAAAGTTCAATTATGTGCCAAGTTCTTTGGAGCTTTTTAAATCAAGGCATTGAAACTCAATAGCATGGTATATGACTGAGCTTTACTGATCATTTTGACACTGCATGGGTATCCTCATGACACTGACTAAACTCCCACACCGAATTTACAGCCATCAGGGAGAGAGGATAAAGAGATGGCCATGAGTCATCAGAGAAAGAGGATGCCACAGCCTCCCTCATCCACTCTTCCGTTTCTGATTCAGAGCTGTTGTCACTCAGATTAATGGATTCAGCTGCTTCGTCACTTCCTGGAGATTCTGCTCCCTTCTTGGCACATTTGGGGAAAAGAGAGAATATTGCGTCACCCCAAGATCAGTCCACAAAGAACAGAGTTGGTGTTCGGAGCCTCGTGAATCTAGCAGGAGATACGATCTCACACTCACACACGAGAAGGCATTTGTTCTCCAATTGTCAAGGCGGTGCATGACCACAAAGCCCTTTTTGACTTGTTGCTGCTTATGAACACCCAAACAGCAGTAACCAGAAATGCTGGTTTTACATCTTCATCAGGCTAGGAGACTTTGCAATTACCTTTTGGATGCAGCCACAGCCACAGGGGTCCATAATTTTATCATCACAAGACTTGATGATTTCAACATGCTCTGCCTTGGACTGACCCTGAAGGCCATTCAGAAGCTACAGCTGGTTCAACATGCAATGGCCTGCCTGCTACGCTGGCACGAGCACATCCATTCTATACTCCACATGCTATACCAGCTACTTGCTTAATACCAGATCTGTTTCATTGTTCTGGACCTTATCAGTAAAACCCTAAATAGGCTAGGGCTCTTATTATCCAAGAACCTGCCACTCTCTCCATACTCCTCTATGGCAAGCACTGAAGATGACCGAGACCAGGTTCTATCATGTGGGGGAGTCAATGTTCTTAGTTGGTGGGCCCTTAACTGTGGAATTCACTACTGCCAGAGGCCAGACTGAAATGGAGTCCTGTGACCTTTAGTGAATATGTGAGACACCGCTTCAAAATCCTGCCTCAACGTGGTGCAGCGGTGACCCTGGCCGTCTGACAGCTATGGTAGCGGGGCGTATGCCCTGGTAGGTTTTACCATGCTACCAAGGTGTCGGACTATCCAATCCAGGGAGGAGGGTTGCTCTCTCAGAGGAAAGAGCGCTTTTCCTTCTCCTTAGAGGTTGAAGGCTAGCTAAGCTTGAGGAGGTACGCATGCCTGCCCACCTAGCCAGTGGGATGGCTTGAAGTTAACGGCTAAAACAACACGAGTAAATGCACGTTCTACGGTGGCGGAGCGGAAATTGAGCGACAAGAGGTTGCTAAAAATGTCAGGTGCTAGGCCAACATGGAAAAGGACAATCCTCGCTGTGTGTACTTACAATTGTAGGTCACTGGCAAAGGAGGAAACTTTAAACCATCTGATGGAGGAGAAGAAAAGGATAAAATGCGATATTCTCGGTGTCTGCGAAACCCGACCAAAGGAGGAGTTGGAAGTCAACTGGAAGGATAGAAGTGCTGTGAGGCTCGGAAAGGGAGATGGCGCTAGAAATGTTGGAGGAGTTGGATTTATCGTCAATAAAGATTGGTCTTCGAAAGTCATATCATGCCAGCTAACATCATCACGTGTCGGTGTGCTGCATCTTCAGATGGAGTCAAAAGCTACCCTCAAGGTCATCCAGGCCTACGCTCCCACAAGTGCAAGTGAGGACGAAGAAGTGGAAGATTTCTACCGAGAGCTTGAAAGAGCTCTCGCGCAAAAGTCCACTTACACTGTCACGATGGGAGATTTCAACGCCAAGCCCGGGCGAGGGAAAGCTGGCGAAAAGTTCATAGGGAGATACGGCAGCGGGAAAGGAATGAAAGAGGAAAGAGGCTGGTAGCGATGGCAGAAATGAAAGAACTGTACGTGGCAAACACCTGGTACAAAAAGAAGATCTCAAGAAGGTGAACATGGATTGCACCAAACGCGAAGAGTAAGAATGAAATCGACTATATTTTAGTCAATAAAAGGCGCATCGTTCAAGACGTCTCTGTGGTGCAGCCATTCAACACCGGCAGTGACCATCGCCTGCTTAGAGCGAAGTTGATTTTCGACGAAGCAGTGGAAAAGAAGGCGTTACAGATGGCAAACAGGAAACAGCAGCCGAAGACATTCGATGAAGCAAAGCTGAAAAAAGCGATTTCTGGGTTTGACTGGAGCCAGATGGAAAAGTGTGATGAGGACTATAGTATCTTTGCTGACAAGTTGAGATGTTGCACAAAAGCAGCTGAAATTAAAAAGCTGAAGGCGGCGAAGGGAAGAATCTTGATTGAAACTAAAAGCTTGTTGGAGAAGCGGAGAAACATGAAAAGGAGCTCGGATAACAACCTCGAGCACTCCATTCTGTGCAAGCTTATACGGCGAAAACTGAAGGATGACTTTGAGAACTTCCGGAAAGAAAAGCTCCTTAAAACAGCTGAATCACGCAAGAGCCTCAGGACATGCAAGCGGGAATTGACGCAGTATAGATTGAGCATAACAGCATTGAAGAACAAGGATGGAGAGACAGTAATCTACAGAGCAGGGATGGAGGAGGTCTGCAAGGACTTCTATACAGAACTGTTCAAATCAAGAATCAACGTCCCCCTCCCAACCCTCGAAGAGTCAGAAGAACGCATCCCCCCAATAATCATCAGCGAAGTCTGAAGTGCACTACACCAGATGAAGAAGGGAAAAGCTCCAGGCAAAGATGGAATAACGTCAGAAATGATTTATGCAGGAGGCGAAAAACTTTGGAAGGCCCTCTCTTTAAGATTCAGTCGATATCTTGAAGAAGGAAAAATACCATCAAGCTGGAAGGAGTCGAATACCATCTTGCTGCACAAGAAGGGTGATCGAGAAAATCTTAAGAACTACCGCCCTACATGCCTGCTCTCTCACATCTACAAGCTCTTCACAAAGGTGATAATGAATCGACTTTTGTAGAGTCTGGATGAACAACAGCCGAGAGAGCAGGTAGGGTTTCGAAGAAATTTCAGTACAATCGACCATATATTTACCCTTAGCCAGCTCCTAGAAAGAGCGAGGGAATACAAACTCCCGCTGTGCATTGCTTTTGTCGACTATGAAAGGCCTTCGATAGTGTTGAGTTTAACGCAATATTAAAGGCGCTCGCAGAGCAGGGCATTAACACGCAGTACATTAGTTTGTTGAAGGAAGCGAATACTGGATGTACAACAGACGTTACTCTCCTTGAAACTCCCCTCCGCATCCCAATCGAGAAAGGCGTAAAGCAAGGAGATACAATTTCACCGAAACTATTCACCGCCTGCCTCGAAATGGTTATGAACAAGATCAATTGGAGGAGTGGTGTCAACATAAACGGAGAGAGATTATCTCATCTCAGATTTGCAGACGACATTGTAATAATTGCCGAAAGCACCAACCAACTGCAGAGCATGCTACAAAGACTCGACAAAAAAAGTAGTCAGGTCGGCCTGAAAATGAACCGCTGCAAAACGAAATATATGCAATCAGACGTCTTATGAAAAGCCCGAATAATGGTAACAGGAGAAGACATCGAAGAAGTGGAACAGTACATATATTTGGGCCAAGAAGTTAATATGCGCCAAGACCTGAACGGAGAACTCTCGCGAAGGATTCAGGCAGGATGGTGTGCGTTTAATTCCATCAAGGACGTCCTCAAAGGAAAAACTGACAAGACCACACGTAAAAATATTTTCAATTCAGCAGTGCTGCCAGCCATGCTGTATGGCAGTGAAACGTGGGCACTGACGAAGAGAGAAGAGCAACGGCTGTTGGTAGCTGAAAGGGCAATGGAACGAGCTATGTTGGGAATCTCCCTTCTGGATCGTATACCAAATGAAATCATCAGAGAATGCAGCGGTGTGAAAGATATTGTCGTGGAAAGCAGACATAACAAGATGCGATGGACGGGCCACACAGCACGGCTCACGGATAACAGGTGGACCGCAATCATTGCTGAGTGGTACCCGCGAGAACAGAAAAGACCCCCCGGTCGGCCTTCAAGAAGATGGGAAGATGACATCGTTAAATGTTTCGGACGAACGTGGAGAAGAAAGGCAAGAGTGCGAGAAGAATGGCAGACGTGTTGTGATCGGTGCAGTCTTAACGACAGCTGAAGTCCGATCGATCCAGGTGAGACTTTTGTACTTTTTGATAAACCTTCCCCTAAGAAAGAGTGTCCCCTGTTGGGAGGTCTAGGAGATACATCAACAAGGAAATGGCATCAGTCCATTGGTGAGGGAACGGGAGTTTTGTTCATTGAGGGGAGCTTTGTATGTCTAAATTTAATTGAATGGGACCCTGACAGTACAGAACACTTCAGAAATGTACATAATAATAAAAACAAATTACAATCCCACTGCCCTATTCATTTATTTTCTGTGGCTCGATGAAGATGGCATAGACCATCAGTGGTTCTTCCTCGTTTGTATGCCCATGTATAGACTAGGACATAGATTGTGTATAAAAACATGAGCTAAGTTGTGTTTATAAATTATACTACTTTCCTAGTCTAGACAGAGCCTTAGGGGGAGGATTCCACTGTTCCCCCATCTGTTAGCCCACTTTGCAGATTCTGATTTACAACTTCAGAGAGTCTCAGGCAACATTAAGGCAGCTAACAGCTAATAAGACCCCGGAGAGACTTTATCTGGCTGTTTTGAGAATACAGGAATAGAAATGCTCATCCTGTTGTAACTCTGACCATGACACACAGGAGGAACGGATGGCTGCACAAAGGGGGTGGCTCACAGATCAGAGATTTTTCCTGCCATGGTTTTCTTTTTTTAAGAGTAATACTCAGTCAAACTTTTCACCTATAGTTCTCTAAGCCTCTTACAAAGTGGGTAGCACCACTATCTCCATATGACAGGGAAACTGAGGCACAGAGAGGCTGCTCTGCTCCAAGTAACACTGTACATCCATGACAGTCAGGACCCAGGATCATACTCCAGTCTCCTACTCCAGCACTTCATCATGTTGCTTCCCTGGAGCTTGGGTGTCTCATTTTTAATCAGAGGATATTTTCTCCTCCATCAGTCCAGCACCTGGAGCCATTAGGGGTGCCACAAAATAACCAAGTGGGCAAGGCCAAAACGTTTGAGACCTTTCTTCCTGGAGAGAGGTCTGTGAGTAAACAAACTTCTAGAATCAGTGGAAAAGGCACATGACAAGCCCCAGGAGATCTTTATCTCTCTCCTGGGAAAATGGCTTAACAGGATCAGGAAAGTTTTGATTAGCTGGAAAGGGGAAATCAAGGTGGGGGGGGGAGGGCGTGCCCATGTTGATCTTTCAGAGTGGAGAGCAGCTCACGCAGGAAAGAACTTGCCACTGCAGAAGCGCTGTGCGACTGTACATTGGACACCCGCTTAGAATTTTTCCCCTCTAAAACAAAACAAAAACCACAGAAGTAAACGGTTTGCTTTGTGAAAATTAGCTGGAATGTTATGTTTGTGGCTTGCATCTGATTACTGCAAATAAATTATGTAACTACCATAACATTATTTTACAAATACCTCTGATTGAAATGGATATTTTTATTTACAGTTCTTTTCTTAGTTACATTTTGTAGTCTGTATATTTTGAGTTAGATTTTCATGAACTGAAGCCATTTTCTTGTGTATGCTGTTTATCCAGTTACCATAACTGCATTGGTGAATCGGGGCACATAGGTATATAAACAGGTCTTTAAGCATTGAGGTGCATATGCAATTGTGGTAATTGGTGTGAGTATTTTTGTATGTAAGGTGTATACAGATCTTGGTCCTTGTTTTTAATCAAAATCTGGCCTTGTATGTCATCTTCACATAAAAGAATAATAAAAAGGGCCCAGATCTGATCAGACTGTTACCTGTTTTGATTAACGATGAAGTTCCTTATATAATTGTATTACAAATCAGATGTGTGGCAGTGTTATCTCTAACCAACTTTATTTCTAGTTAATTTTTAAACATATTATTGAACAGCCTAGTTAGAAGGAGAAATAAATTCAGGGTTAAAAGTCCGGTCACAGATGTTCATGCACCATGTATAAAATACGTTACTGAAATAATTAACTGCTGAATATATTAAACTTACAGAAGCCAGTCAACTGCTATGATAAGGGTAACATCTTCAGCAGGCAGCCCGACGGCACTCAGCACAATCACCATGGTGACTAGTCCAGCCTGGGGGACCCCTGCAGCTCCGATGCTGGCGGCAGTAGCTGTGACACTAAATTCCAGACAAATCAGTGAAAAGACAGTTTGAAAACGTCCTTCTCCTGAGTGGATTTCCCTGCTGCATTCAGCATTGTGTGCTCATTGAAATATAAACCTAATTTTTACAAAACCTTCTTTATGCCAATCCCATACTTCACTGGGAGTTATACCTGCATAGAGGGATGTGGGATCCAGGGCCCCAGTGGGTTTGTATCATTTGCAGATGTTTTTATCAGCATTGTTGTTGACATAGTGGCTGATCACATTTAGGGGTAGATCCTGGCCCGTCCTTGGGCAGGCAAACAAGGTGTACAGGCTATAGAGCTGCCATGATTCTGCTGCACAGGGCAAGTACATATACCCCCAGCATGCTTTGGAGCGGTCTAAACAGCAGCACTGATGAGGATCTTGGGAGGGGTGGAGGGGATGGCCAATGGCATAGGCGCCGACTCTGTGGGTGCTCCGGGGCTGGAGCACCCACGGGGAAAAATTGGTGGGTGCAGAGCACCCACCGGCAGCTCCCCGCCATTCCCGGAGCCCGCGCCCAGCTCCCCGCCAGTCCCGGGACCTGCGGCAAGCTTACCTCAGCACCGGGAGACGTTGCGGGTCACCCGACGTCGGGGGCGGGGCCCCGCAATGTCACCCAATGTCGGGGGGCGGGGCTTGGGGGCGGGGCCCCGCCCCTGACGCCGGGCGTCAGCCCCCACCGGCGCCACCGGAAGTCGGCGCCTATGGCCAATGGGATTGTAAAGTATGCATTTCCACTGGACAAAATGTCCAGGTTGGGAGTGTACTGCAAGCCTCAGCTGTTACTGTATCTACAGCTTCCAGACACTGTGACCCCATGCCCTGCTACCTCATTCCCCTCCCCAAATTCCTACACAGGTCCTCTGTGCAAGGCTTATTTACTGAGGATTTGTGGGAAAAGTGAAAATTTGAGCCTTATTGCTCAGTGGTGTGAATGACAGATGTGAAATCAGCAAGATTCTATTAGGGTGCCTGAAGTAAATCCACAATTTAGTAACAAAAATAACAACACAACTCATGTTATGGTATCACCCTCACCTAATGGTAATTATTTTGCCAACATCCAACTCTAAGTCATTAAGCTGTGCAATAAACACAGCTGCCACGGCTTCATAGAGTGCTGTTCCATCCATGTTGATTGTAGCTCCGACTGGTAAAACAAATCTGGTAATTCTTTTGTCGACATGGTTTTTTTCTTCTGCACAGCGAAAGGTGACAGGCAAAGTTGCTGAACTGGGTCATAAATAAACAAACAAATAAGCAGCACACTAATAGAATACCTGTTCTTTTATCAATCTGATGTGCTTTTTTTTTTATTTTTTTTAAAGGCAAACTGCAGTCAAATTCTGCCCTGGGGAGTGCAGGAGAGTTGTGCACATACAATGAAAGTGCAGTTTGTCCCTTGGAATGAAATGGTAATTCCCATCTCTTCTCATTCCTGGAACAATAACTGAAAGTTTTAATTATCCTTAAAATAACACACTAAAGCAATGAAACAATTTAGCTTCAGATATTTTGTGAGCAATGAAATAATTTACAGCACTATTTCCTGGATTTACACTCAAGGGACTAGACACTAATCTCAAAGGCATTGGTATAAATCCAGGATAACTCCATTGTAGTCAACGGCACACTTTTGGGTGCTATATAAATAATGATTATAAGAGTAATACTTTCTCTAGGTTTACACCCAATGGATTTACAATGATTCATGTGAGATCAGGATGAGAAACACAGGCAGCAATAAAATCAGAGCAACATATAAACTAAAGAGATGATGATTACAAAGTATATTAATGCTAAAGGGAAAAAAATTGTTTCGATTACCTGGAGGAGATCATGAGGGCTGTTAGAAGTGCCTGAGCCATCCCTATGGCAAACCGAAAAGGGTTTTTCCTTACTGTTATTAAGTAGATCAGTGGCAGAACTACCACAGAATGGATTGCAAGTCTGCAAAAGAAAACAGCCCGTTCAAATAGTTAGATCTATCTGATCTCATGGTCTTAATGAGGAGGTGTTAACCAGTGTCCAGTTCTGCCCTCAGATACCTGTGTGCAACTCAGATTCACTTCAATGATAATGACATGCATGTATTCCAGGGAAAATTATGCCCAATTTATGTTAGTAATTTTTGGACAGATGCACTTCTCCTGAACAAATTTTTTTTGGGGGGGAGGCATTATATGTCTCTGTTTTCAATGTACAATATGAAATCAGTTGAATTAATTAATATATTAGGATCAAAGTCAAACTGAAGATGTTAAAACAAATAAAATCAAGACTCAAGAATATTTAAATAGAAGAACAGGGGCAGTGTTGAAAAATATGAAAAAGTCCAAAATATGCTTATAATTAAGATTAGAGGCTAGAGCTAAAAAATGCGTTAGCATTATTAAAAAGTATTATATCACCTTTGGAAATATTTTCTGATTGGAGTTAAAGGGAAATTTAGTTTACAGATGGGTTTTCATAATGGCTTTGATTACATCCATCTCAAAATCACATTTTTGTACTGTGAGAAATTGCATATGTAAATTTGATTCAAATTCTACTCTGTTAAATTAGTGTAAATCTCGATTAAATTCAACTGAGTTATTCCTGATTTACGCTGGTGTAAATGAGACGTATATTGCCCTACAGTACTGAATGTTGTTAGATGTTGAAGGATTGTCATTTAACTCTGTTACTTAGCTCACTTTTATTTGTAAAGATAGAATAAGAAGGACAAAATTCTCCCCTCAGATATATGTGAGCAACTTCTGCTGAAGTTAATTGGACTTGTGGGCATGTATCTGAAGGAAGAATTTGGCCCTGTGTGTATTAATTACTATACTTGCCTAGCACACATCTATTAATTTGAACATAGAGTTCATGACTGTGTATGCTGTAGCTCCTTTAGGGGCATTGAGGCTGGAGGTATATAGCTTATGTTAAGTATATCTGAAGTGAAATGTTTATGAAAGGTCTGTGAAATACTTCCTGCATTCCAAGGTCACATGCTATCACAGCAACAGCAATTTGTCATAGATAGGAATAGTCAGAGCCTGGAAAAGGCATACACCATATACGTGGCATGTACAGTCTTGGAACTCCTACAGTACTGTACCATCACAGGATGTTCTTGGGAGCATGAGTGTGTTTGCAACACCATTTAATGACCTCACAGCAGCTGATAAGGATATTGAGAAAGTCTGGGACCACTTGTTCTGCCAGAATCAGGCAATTAATAGAGCAATAGCTACCTACAGAAGAGAAATTTACAGTGGCACATAAAATGGGGAAGTTATCAGACTGTAGGGAGAGAGATCTGTTTTACCCTATTGGACTTCATAGTTTTTAATCTGTAATATGAGTGCTTGGTCCAGCAAGCAGAATGGAAGTGTTGAGACACTAAGGAAGTGGATGGAGAAGGTTTTTTACTCTTTGTAATATTGGAAAAATGAACTTTTCCACCATTCTGGTAAAAGCAAGTTTAATTATCATTGGCCTATAAACAGGACATAACTGGTAACAGCTCAAATGAAAGCAGAATTTTAGGGAGCTGGTAGAACCATAAGTGTGAAAAACAAAACTACAGTATATATCTAACCATTTAAGCCAAATTTGGACAGAATGGTTGTCTCTAAAAAGTCTGAACCATGTGTTTAACAGAAAAGAAATCAAGCCCTTTACGATGATGTGCAGAAAGATATTTTAGATCCAACACAACAAGTGAATAAAGGGAGAATGGAAAGAATGTTATGTGCTGGTGTTGAGACCTCTCTTACAAAAAGTTACTAAAGATAAAATTTTCTATAGGGCCTAAGTGACTTAGGGCTTAACTCCCAACCGACGTAGGCACTTGTGAAAATTGTATTCTTAGGTATTGTTAGAATCAGTAATTAATCAAAATTATCCCAAGTAAATATGTTTGTGCTCATCTCAGTACTTATGCCAGTAATTTAGTCGTATCTTGCTCTACTATTTATGAAAATGTATTTCCATCAAACTTCCTCTCTCAGTTGATAATAAAATTTTTACATTAAAAAAAAAATCCTATCAGCAACGAGAAGGAAAGTCCTGGGAAATAGAGTTCTTCCTGAGATAGAAGCCTGTTGCCCAAGAACAAAGATAAACACCAAGATTTAAGCAGTTCCCTGATTTTTAAAGGAAGAGAAGGAGCAGATTACAGGGACACCACTTAGTCCCCTGTCCTCTCCTCCCCAGCTTCTCTTTGGGCCCTGGTTCCTCTAGCCTGCTCATGGTGCATTTTAGGTCAATTCCTCTTTCTTTAGGCTGATAAAGTGTCCCCATTCTGACACACCATCTGTGAGATGGAGAAGTACACACTTGGGTAGAGAGATACTGGGGAAGGCAGAGAGTGAAGGAGGGAGACATTGGGACCAATTAGGGTTTGGGTGGGGGAGACACTGGGAGCAACATACCCTTGGACAACTTGAAGGAGAGACATTGGGGGTGAGATGCATTAGAATCAATCTGAGAGTGAGACATAATGCGGTTCAGAAACATGAGGACATTTGGGGATTTGAGAAATTATACTGGGATTTGGGGGAGTAGAATAGAGAGAGAAAAAGAGACACTATAGGGTGATTGAGGAACACATTAAAAAGTGGAAGGACAGAAGAAAGAAATCTGGGAAGAGATGAGATAGGAGATTGGAGCCGGAGACAGGGAGGATGGAGTGAAAGGAGTGTACAAAGACAGGGACAAAGGATAAAGGGCGAATGCAATGGAAGTTGAGGGCGTTCTGCATCACACATGGATAAAACCCAAAGAGAGGCATAGGAAAAAAAAAAAAAAAGAAAAGATGGTTGCAGAAAATTCAGGACAGAAGGCTGCAGGGAAAGAGGAGGCCAAAATATAAAGACGGAGAAGAACAAGAAAGAAGGTCAAAATGGAAGAGATTAATAATAAAAACCCGGCTGGGTCTAGGGGAAAATGTAGTAATGAGGATGAGGAGGGACAACTACTGTGCTCTCCTACATAGTAAAGCGGAGCTAGGTATTTAGCTGCCTAAAGATGGGAGAAGGAAGAGCAGGCACCTTTCCCTCACCCTGCTACCTAATGCCCGTTACATACATTGCCACCCTCACTTCTGTGAAGCTGGTCATAAAATCCTCTCCCTTCTGTTCAGAGTTGCAGAGAATGTGCCGCCCTTTGCCTTTCCCCATGGCAGTTAGAGCACGGCTCTCTGCAGAGCGTCCCGTAAGTTCCTGCATAGTCAAGGAGAGCCTTGCACTGGGCCTTGCAGAGTGAGAGCCTATTCTCTGCAAAGCTGAAAAAGGGGTGACCTTCGAAGGAGCACTTGGGGATTTATTTACAAACCGTTATGCCCCTGGGGCATCTTGTTGCTATCTAAACAGAAAGATAGTACGCGTAACGATACTTCATTTACAGTGTAAGTACTCCAGGGCAGGGAGTGTGTCTACCTGTGTGTTTGTACAGCACCCAGGAAGACATGGGCCTGATTGAGGGCCTTAGGGTGCTACCACATAACAAATAATAATATTTAGTGTCCTAGATAAAACTGAAGTCAAAGGGCAGTGATAGTCCAGCTAGTGAATACCTTCTCTGGGCTATCTGGAGTTATTAATGTACAAAATTGCTGGACTTACCCTGTATCTTTCTATATGTTTCTGCCTAATTTCTGCTCATGGTTTGATTCATAATTAAGATCAGAAGAATTACATTTGAATTAACAAATGATTGGCAATCATCAATTTCTGCCTCCTCTGTAAAACTGAGAGAAAATGTTTCCACAACTAAAATGGAAATTTACAAAAAGATTAAAACATTGTATGTTACACTTGTATGTAACCGACACACTCTTCTGCAGTATAATATTTTGAAATATTATCAGAATCAAATATTCCATTTCTGAATCTGTAATAAATCTTAATTTATATAGTCATTACATTTCACTGTTTGAACATTATTTCTTGCTAGTCCCAACATGAAAGTGTACACAATTTAAAAAAAACAACTTTTGAAATAAAAACCCAATATCTAACAAAGATTCACACAAAAAATGAAGATCAGATCCTTCCATTACTTTTTAGAGTGGCTTGTGTTAAACCCATTTATATTACCCTCCCACCTGCTCAGTTTTCAGAAAGCTTGTGAAATGCTTTTGAAGAATAGCGTGTGGCTGTATACAAAGGGGGCAGAACTTCTCTGAAGCTGCTTTGGATCTGGCCTCTAAACAAAACATGAATAAATCCTCAGTATGCTGAAGGAATTTTGAAGAGCTGAAGCTTAAGGCAATGAACCAACACAATCTGGATGCTATGCTTCAGTGCCTTGGAAACAGACATTTAAATGCACCTAACTTAATGGTACTGTAAGCATGTATATATCTTTCTAACAGCGTTCTTTGTGGGATATTCCTCAGAGATGTGAATTATGTATTGCTATAAGATAAATTGCTTACAACTGTTAAACTGTCCTTGCTAAGGTCCCAGACCTGCAAAGGGATTAGTGTAGTGTAAGTGTCCCCACACGAGGAGCACTTTGCAGAGTCATGGGGTCTAAAATAGATTTTTTTTTTCTTTAAGAGTTGGCCTGGATTAAAACTAGAGCGTAAATGCTACTTTTGTGGCTTTGTCAGCTACTCTTGTCTTGAAGAACCAATGTCTCAGATCATGCCTCCAAATCAATTCACAGAGTAGACTCTCTGGATGCAAATCGCCTGCTGTGTGTGGAAACGGGGCACAGCTGCCTCCCTGGCACCATTTCCTCCCCTTCTCCTATGGAGCTGGGCATAGGCCACCAGAGGCTACCACTGGTGTAGGGGCACAGGTCCTCAGTGCAGATCACTCTCACCTCCCAATGATCCCCAGGGGGCTACCAAATTTGAGGAGGGCAACACAACCTTGTCAATAGGTTGGCAAATCCGGGCCACCAACAAGAAGTTGGTGGGAGCAACAGGGTTCTTCATGCCAGGAGACTTCCTTCCCCGGCACCATCCTTCCTGTGTTTAGTGGAGGCATCACCCTATTTTCTAAAGCAACATTACCTACTGAGCAGCCAGCTAAGAGAGAGAGAAAGTACTGAGTTCCATATGCACCTTTTCATTTTATGCTGCAAGCACTGGTGCTGATACTAGGGGTGCTGGATTGAAGCAGTAATAACAAATACCAAACACCATGGTTTCCATCATCAGCACACCACAATAAAAATTGTTCCAGCACCCCTGGCTGGAAGGCAGCTGACAGTTTAAAGTAAAGGGTGCACTTCTAATCCAAACTATCCTTAAATGACTTTATAGACAGGGGATCTTTTCTCAGATCTTATTTTTATATCATTCTCTGTCTGGGTATAGTAGAGGCTGGTTTGTTGTAGATAATTAAAACTTAATAAAGTGTGGTCCATTCAAATCATACATTTTCATTTTACCTTCAAGGAATGACATACCCGCTTAGTACTGTAGCCATATAAAGACCCAGTTTGCGAAAGATTTCCCAGTCCTCAACTTCTATTATCTTCCCAGCAATCAAGAACAAAATGCCAAGTGGCATATACCTAGGGTGCACAAAACAGCTTAATTAAAAATGCATCTTTTTGTAAAGCTGATGTTGCAACACAGATCTGGCACAATAACAGTTTCTTTCTGCAAGAAGATAGATTTATTTTCATCACTGTAAAAATAAAGGAGAATTTGGGGTGGGATTCTGCAATATAGCTGAATTTACTCCCTTTGAAAATGTACTACATTAGAAGTGATTTTTAATATTAAAACATTAGTGTTTGCATGTTTAGGTATCAGAGTAAATATAGCAGTAACCACAGTCCTACATGTAATGAGTAAAGACATATTAACAGAGGTTGGAGAGATGGGTGAGGAATTACAAACTATTCCCCAATCCTGCAGAATCTTATGCATGTGCATAACTTTACTTACATATGTAAGAGTTTGCAGGATTGGGGCCTATAACCTTACCCTGCAAAGAGATCCAGGTAGGAAAGTTCCCTTCTTCTCACATGGATTGCAGTGCAGAATCAGGGGCTATATCTTTATATAAGAATATACATTTTAACATATCAGGACAATGCATTGGTCATCACATTGTGTGATAGAGAACAGAACTACCATTTAATTAAGGCAAAAGCTATTGCTTTATAGCCAGATCATGTCTAGCTCTGTTCACATGTGATCTCACATGTTTATAGCCCGATGCTATAAACTCTTCTTAGGGTGTATAGTGCACACTGCCAGGAGCGGTGGTCGTTTTCAGGTCACCGTAGTAAACACCACACACTCATTATCAGGAGCTTTCAGGGTCAAATGCTATAAAGGCCTGGGTGAAAATTATGGCCCTGATCCTGCAATCTGATTTCCACACAGTCCTATTACAGATAATGGAGTACTGAACAGCTGTGTGGGCAGGCTGCAGGATTTTATTCCAATTTCAAGATCAAGACCTGTGTTTGTAATCTGGTTTCCCTGTCCAAAGTATATGTAGTATAATCTCACAAAACCTATTAGTATTGGGCTAATGATGCTGAAGTTTTAAATTACATGACCACTTTGTATTTGTGAATACTGAATAAATGAGGGTTCAAATTATTGTTTTTTATTTTGAATTTGCAAGCCATTTATTAGACTTACTTTTCTTTTAAAGTAGTTTGCTGTAAGAAGTGATGTAAAAAAATAAACACAGAGCATGATCCTGCTTCCATTAAAGTTAATGGCAAAACTTGCTTAAAGGAGGTAATAGAAAATATCAGGATATCATTGTACTCACCACATGATTATCTGAACAATTTTCATTGTAGCATCGTTCAGTGCATTGAAAAAATCCACCAGAACTTGTCCCTTTTCTCCCATTTTCCCAATAACAATTCCAAAGACAAGACAAAAGACAATCAAGCCCAGCACATTAATGCCGTCGGAATACATGCCCACTATTTTGTATTCTTTGGTTTTGTTCTGTAGATTGAAACCAAGGAGAGTGTTACTGAACAGGAACAGTATATTTAGTTTACATGAGTCCTAAAATGAAAACACATCTTAGATCTTTTACTGAAAAAACAAGGCGCCCGATTCTCTGGTCTCACACTTACAGCAGGGAGTATGTGTGTGTGTGTGGATTACGGTGGCTTTAAGCTGCCTTTACGATCCTAAGGTAATGCAAGGAGGGGTGCTGGAACAATTTGTATAGTGGGGGTGCTGAGAGCCATTGAACCAAACTGTAAACCCTGTATATGATGAAAACTACTTCAAGCCAGGGGGTGCTGCCACACCTCAGCACCTCTAGTTCCAACACATATGAATGCAATGACCTGTCCATACTGTAGGATAAATGACAGTGGCCCCAGGGCTGCTCTAATTTGCACACTGTTTCCCAGGGCACTGGGAAGGAGAGAATAACTATAGCATAGTGTGCTCTAGCCACACCCACAACATGAACATGATCCACTTCCTGCACTGGGGATTGAGAGCAGGGCTGATGTACAGCTCTTACACCAACTCTGTGCCAGACAGGGAGGCCCTCTGTGCAGGGGCCAATATCCAGATCACTGTAAAGGGGCCTTAGTGCAATTGAGAATCATGTTCAAGGTATCCAGTTTTGCTCTTAGTTACATGAATATAATTCAACTGAAGTTAGTGGATTTGCATGAGTATAATGAGGGTAGAATCTGATGCACGATATTTCAATGAAAGACCTAAGTTGTATTGTTCAACTAATTATGGGTCTCAAGTGCAGTATAATTGTATGAGGAAAAAGTTAAATAGACACAGGGCCTGATTCTCCACTGCCTTCCACTTGAGCATATAAGTTGGATAAATCCGCCCTTGCTCTTATATTATGAGACGACAGTTTAAAGAAAAAGAGCATCTGATCAATATTAATTATACTGTTCTGCTCATAATTCTGTGTTCATCTATTAAATCCCTTCTTACTCTTCAGGCTAACCCTAGTCTTTGCAAGCTGTCGTCATATGTAAGTCTTTCCATACCTCTGCTCATATTTGTTAAATCTCTTCTTTATTTTTCATTCTCTATATTTTTTATGAAGAACTACCAAAACCCAAGAACATTTAACTACTACCATTTATCAGAATGCCATCATGTGGTCACATTCTTTTCTTTTCCTTTCTTTTTGTAATCCCCACAGCTATTTTATTTGCTTCTTTAATCTCTATTGCACATTAGGCATCTATCTTGAGTAAGCCATCCGTAATGACTATTTCCTTCAGTGATTCAGCAGGTTTAGAGTTCATCACATGAGACCTTTAGATTATTGTCCCCCATTGTGTATTATCTTATTTTTGTCCAAGATAAATTTCACCTACTTGCTGTTTACTTCCTCCTCCAGATCATTAATGTACTGAACAAACCACATATCAGTCTACAAATCCCTCCCTATTTCTTATACCCCTCTTTGTAACACAGAATACAATAATAAAAACCGCACCTCCAAAACCTCTGTTGTCATGACAATTGTAACAGGCTCTTCTGTAACCGTGGTGCTGTTTTTTTCCAGTTCATTTGTAAGTTTCACTTCTTCACGTTTGGTTTTATACTGAAATTTGTGGGAGGAAATGACAACATTTATTTGGGAACACTAGGGAAATTAACAATGGCAAATCTATCCAGTAATTCTGAGGAAAAGAAGCAGTTCTGACTGTCATAAGATTTTTGGCCAGCAATTACACACACACGTAAAGCTTTCAAATGACTTTGAGTGACTGAATTTCTCCATTTGAGCCACTGGAAAGGGGCACACTCAGACCCAGATACTATCATGCAAATTCTGCTCCCCACCCTTCTGGTGCACAGTGCGGAACTTGTGCAGTTCTGTGGGGACGGAGCAGGATTCCTGAATCCAGCACAAGAGATCTGCAATATGCGGGTGTAGTGGAGCAGATGTTCAAAGGGGAATTTCTGAGAGTCACTGGTGAGAGGTTGGTAGTGAAGATTGAACAATGATGTAGCTCCACCAGCTATTCCTCATTTGCTGGTGGAGAACATATATTCCACAAGGGAGATGCTGTAGCCATGAGGGTACAAAGATGGGTTCCTTCCCCTCTGGTCCTGCAGGGAAGCCTTTCACAAGACTGGTGCAAGGAGCAGGATTTGTCCTTTAAAATATACATACAAAAATACTACTGCTGTAAACACTTATACATACTGAACGAACACACACACACACGCGCACAGACAATATTTTGTAGAGAAAGATTAACATCTTTTCTTGGAAAAAGTTTAGTTCTGTATTAGGTGAGTTTTATTGCCCTGCAATAACTCTGGTAGGCAACTGTTGAGGAAGGCAAAAAGAGGGAAGCAGACGACATCATGAGGTACAACAAATATATTTGTGAATTTCCTCAAAGGTCTTTCCCCCAGTTTTAGATGTGAATGAATCGGGAACAGGACTGTTGGGTGGATGGATCTTTTTATCTCTGCTGTAGCACCAATGAAAACCTTAACTCTTCTAGGTCTCATTCTTTCTCAAGAGAGAGCTTTCAACTATAATCTGTGTTTATCATGCAGAGTAAACACTCAGACATCAATTCCATCCATCTACAGCAGATTTGAGAGAGATGTATGGAGTATGTAAGGGACGAGTTAGGGGTGAGTGCATGCAGATTTCATCAGACAGAAGAAGAGTTTAAAGATTTTCTCAATGGAACTGTAAGAACAGGGAAATCAGATAATTACAAAATTATCACCTCTGCCCATCCATTATCTCTGAAGAGCAAACTTTATGCTCACATATTGCTTTGGTTCTTCTTCTAGTTCCCAAAGCAGTGGGTCTTGGAAGGGATGAATACATTTTTTTGAGCCAGCAATAAAAAGTCTACCACATTGCAATGCAAGGCAACATACTCCGGACTTGGAAATAAGAAGAATTGAATAGGTGGGAATAGAAACTGCAACAATAACAAAAAATATTTGACCTTACCTGTTGAAAACAAGCCTGGACGAGGTTTTCTGGGAACATATTCCTGTTAAATACATTAAAGGATTTACAATGTTATGACATACTAAAAACAATCTATTTTCCAAAATAAAATAACCAGCTAGTTGAAAAACAGAATGGGGTGTATTAGTGTTGTACACAGTCACTGTTGTACACAAACAGTGGTGAATTTATCACTGTCAGCTTTGAAGCATTGGCCAAGACAAAGCTTCAGGATTTATAATGCTCAGGTGGCTGTTTAATCTAATGTGGAATTCCAGGGTCACTTTTCAGTATTTGACATTTAAATTGATGAACAACCAGATCCAGGATGCTTCCTCTATGTTGTGCTGTCTCCCTCATTTGCATGAGGAGTACAGTAATGAGTCTAAACTCATTTTTATATAGTTCACCATGTATCAGGAAGAGGAATGCTGTTATTAACGATTCCGAAATGAATCTTGGCTGTTGGAAGATTCCCACATGTTCCAACATCAAGAACCGTTTTCATTTAATGAAAAAATTAGGAACACAGAAATCACCATGCTGGATCAGACCAGAGGTCAATGTAATCTAGTTGCTTGTCTCAGACAGTGGCCAGTGCCAGATGCGTCAAAGGAAGTGGCAAGAAACTCTGTAGTGAGCAATTATAGGACAACCTGCCCTGATGGAAAGTTTCTTCCTACCCCATTATTTAGAGGTTGATTCGTGCCCTGAAGCATGAGAGTTTATATCTCTTCCAAATAATCCTGAAAATCCTCTCTTCATTTTTCAGATTCTTAATCAGGCAAAATTCCTTTGAAGTCTTGGGCAGTCTGCACAAGTGTGGACTGAGTGAAACCAGGACATCAGGATTTGGCACGTAAAACCAGTTGAGATGCAAAAGTTGCTGTAATTCATAGTAGCAGAATTTTAGATCACCGTGGTAACTTTTAGGTCATGGTTTATGAGAAGGGTAGCCACGAGATTGCGACTAAAATTGGACAATTATCTAAAATAAAAGTAATTCAATTATTTTTTCTAAACCTGCATATGCTCTTCTTGTGCATTCACAGCATCACTGTGCATGCCATGCCTACGTGAACATATGCATTGCCGAAGTGGCGAGCAACAGGCCACCTTAAGTTTTCCAGCGTGGCTGACCAGGTGGAGCCCAGCTGAGTGCTTCTGCTGCAGCTATGCTGCAATAGGGAGAGATGGTTTTCTCCAGCCACCTGCTGCTCCTGCTTTGCAAAGTGAGAGGGGAACAGAGACTGGGAATGTCAGAGGCTATGGGGTGGGGGACACAGAGGCACCAGTATGAACTATGGTGGTGGTGGTATCCCCCAGGCCTCCTTGTGAGCTGTGAGGATGGTGGGGGAGGGACAGATATTTTATGAATATCATGCCAATAAAGATTTGCTGTAATCACCAGCCAGTTTTTGGTTTCTTTGATAGTGAAAGGTGATGAGAACAACTATCTTAGCTGTTCAGCTGTTGATTTTTAGATTAGAAATTAAGCAAAAATGCCACAGAAAGAAAAGCATCCAAAGATGTAAGTGATTCTGAGCAATGACTAAGTGTAATTGTGGGGATGAGGTGGGAAGCCATAAAACATTTTTATAATTACTGAGCCATTACTGGGAAAGAAGCCCATTGGTCTGATGTCTGCATTCCTCTCAACAAATTACATCTTATTCAGCTGATGCCAGGGATGAAAAATTTTATTGGGGAGCCCAGGATCTCAGGTCTTTTGTACATACTTCACCTGGCTGTTTTTTTCTAACCACTTCATTTATCCATCATTGTACAGTACCGTGGACAGGGAAGGCAAGTAACCAGATTGCTTTGAAACCAGATGACACAGCAAACCGGTAGACTAGGCAAGCAGAGGAAATGTACATGTAGTGTATCTGTTACCTTCCTTCCTTTATTGAGAAGAGAAAGCACAGCACAGCTACACTATGCAGTTTTCTGTGCTCTAGGACAGTGGTTCTCAAAGCCGGTCCGCCGCTTGTTCAGGGACAGCCCCTGATGGGACGGGATGGTTTGTGTACCTGCCATGTCCACAGGTTCAGCTGATCGCGGCTCCCACTGGCCGCGGTTCGCCGCTCCAGGCCAATGGGGACTGTAGGAAGGATGGCCAGCTATCCCTCGGACCGTGCCGCTTCCCGCAGCCCCCTTTGGCCTGGAGTGGCGAACCGTGGCCAGTGGGAGCCGCCATCGGCTGAACCTGCGGACACGGCAGGTACACAAACCGGCCCAGCCCACCAGGGGCTGTCCCTGAAAAAGCGGCGGACCGGCTTTGAGAACCACTGCTCTAGGAAACAGAATTCCAGAGTTGCCATGGGGCAACTAGCCTTTTGATCTGTCTTTTTTGGATACTCTTCATATAATAGAACAATAAGTGTAAAATTTTGCTTGCATTGGAGGCAGAGGAAATAAACTGCAGGGGCAATGTTGACGGTGGATCCTTTGGTGAGTTACTATTGGAAGTGTCTTATGTACACCACCTTATTTGCAAAAGCAACCCAGGCAGGTGTTAGTGTAGGCAAAAGGGTATTTTACAAAACTGTTTTGTATGAATCCATCTAAAGCTATGCGATCATTTATCCAACCCTTGGGAACACAGGCTTTTTTTCTGTATCCTTACTCTTCCAAATGATATTGTGAAGCATTTGTATGTTATGCACTTTAATCATTGCACTTTATTGTTTAGCCTTTTGAAGCAAAAGTAGGGAAGCTGAAAAACTCACCTAATCAGATCTAGCATGGCATCCACTGTGGTGACTTCAGGGGTGCTGCCCGTTCTGTCAATTTCATCAGCTTTCTGAGACACCCCAGGTTTGATGGTCACAACTAGCACAATCCCTGTAATCAAGAGAAACCCACATAGTTGGAATCCTTAAAGAGTAGGTTCTGCCAATAGAATAGAGATTTGTCTGTTCAGTGGCAGTTCTACGATGCTAGCGATAGAATCAGACCCTTCTGACATTCTTCTTCTTGTGTATATTATCTATTCAAAACAATTATTTATTTATATACATATATATAACATTTTCACCAAGAGCAATTACTTTAAGAGCAAATGGTTGCTTTTTCCTGTTGTGATGTTTTCAAGAGCTCGTCTAATTTTTTCTCACACAGCTAGTTTTCATTACTAGCTTTCAGATGATAATAGGGTTGCCTCATTCTATGAATCCACGGAACTGAATTTACTTTTGTAAAGATAGCCTAGAGCATTAGGTTCACACAAGACTAGGTTTCAGAAACAGACAGAACTAAAAAATCTGTAAACGTGCTGTAAATATAGGGCCTGGTCTTGCTCACAGTGAAGTCAATGACAAACTTCCATTGACTTCAGTGGGATCAGGATCAGGCATTGTTACTATGATATAATAAAAGCTAAGCCCTTGTCATGGTATTCCTTTTTGATCAAAATAAACTAACAAAAATAAATCAAATTGTAACTCCGTGATCCCTCAACACCCCTGTCAATGAATTACTTTTATTGATACAGGCAGAACTAACTTTGTGTAAACTCTCAGAAATAGAAATTCTAAAGCAGGAGCCGGCAACTCCCAACTTATTCTGTATTTAATATTGGTTTGCTTTTATTCACTGACAGTTCCTTACACACATATTTAAACTAAATGAAGTAAATAAAGCTGTGCCAGTAACAGGCCAGATTTATCCTGGTATTTGACATCAGTGAAGTTTTGCTAGGGATGAATTAGGCTCATGCATCTACACTCCCGTTTTTTCAACTGTTAAGTAGCTTTTTCATGTGCAAATGGGTCATTCTTGGAGCAAAATTCTGCCTTTAAATGAGTTTACATTATTCCCATAAATGGAAGATATCTGGGCCCATAATTTGATCTTGTGTTTGACTCTACAGAGAAATTGGCACATAGGGGGTTAATTCTCTCCTCTGGATTAAGAAGAAGGGCCACTGATGCCTGCCCTGAGTGCAGGGAATTGCAAGGTGGCTGGGCTGAGCTGCTGCATAGAATTAGTGGACTGCAAGAGGGCTGTGCTGCAGGGAGGCAGGAGTGGAACCTGGCAGTGAGGACAAGAGAGTGGGAAACCCTCTGGGAAGAGGGAAGGAGCTGAGAAGGGAAGCAAGCAGGGTTTCTTACTCCCTGGGGAGGTGAGTCACACTATGTATTTGTGATTCTAGGACTGTGGCTGAAACAAGTCTCAATTTATAACTTTGCTTTTTGGACTTTGGTTGAAGAAGATTCTATTTGCATTTATGTTTGGCCTGGAAAAAGGCAGAATACCTGTTCAGTCAATTACATCATGCTGAAAATTAAACTTTACCTGGGCAGAGAGTCCCTGAACTGAAATCCATAGCAAAACTCCCACTTATTTCAGAGGTATAGGATCAGGCCTTTAGATTCTTTCTTGAAACCCCCATATTCATTACAGGTTTGTCACAGGACCCTGAGAAAGATCTTACCCAACTTTAGATTTTGGACCACTGAGAATCGATTCAAGTGCTTACCTCCATACTCAGTCTCCATGTTAGCCGTGAAAACCCAGTATTTGCATGATGCTGTAAACTTCTAATTACACAATATTTTAAGGTTTCTAAAGGTTTCTAAAGGCTACAGTGTAGGATCTTACCTAGAATTACAGCTATGACTGTAGTGCAGAAATAATATACAACAGCACGCAAACCAATCTTCCCAGAAACACTGGAGTCCAAAGCAGCAACACCTGGGGAAAAAAAAGAAATGAGCTGATTTTAAAGACTAAATGTATTGTGTATTTAAAGTGATTTATTTCTATGAAGGAGATAGTTCATCATCTTAAATCTTCCTAAACAACTAGCAAGCACCCAATACTAATAATATCCTGGAAAACTTTATGTAACAGGCTTACAGTGTTTGCTTGAGACACCACACCCTGTCGCATGTGTGGAATTTGCAGGGAAAGGCTTAAGTGTTTTGTTGACTTGCTGAGGCAAGTGACTCATGACCTCTAACTGGATATAATGGATTTTTTCCCCCAAGCTGTTTGAATATTCACTTTTAAAAGACCACAGATTTGTAAGTTGCCACTTGGCTTCAGAATTAGCACCCACTGAAAAGCACGAGGGCAGTTCATGCCACTCAGAGCTATTGTTTCAGTCTGCTTGGCTGCATACTCAAGCAAGAACCAATGCCTTGGTTCTGCCATGGAAGGTTTTTCTTTGTAACCAGAAAAGCAAGAAACTTATTTTCTGTTTAAAAATGAAAACTTAAATTCTTCTGAAAAGGGCAGGAGTGAGCAGAGCTGCTTCCACCACCGTGTTTAGATCTGCCTCTGCCCATAAGAGAGAACAGATTTTGTTGGTGCAGGAGTCAAGCAGGAATTCTGATGTGGTGGTTGTATTTTAAGTTAGCTTTAAGAAATGTTAACCTCTGGCATTGATATATCAAATACCAGGCTTTTGAGAGGGGTTCTCTTACGTTTAAAGCAATTCTGCACTGAAGATTTAACTATTTCAAAGATTTACAATCATGCCCACATATCTCAAGTTCAGTAACCAGGGTACAATTGTAAAACAAACACCTAAACAGGTTCTGAAACTCAATAATCTATAACCACAGCTAGTTAATGACATACTACTATCTATTTGTTATACCTCTGAGATCCCCTTATGTTTGCACTGATCAATAGATGCAGTCAGGTTCTCAGAGGTTGGTTGGCTTCCATTCAGACTAGAAAAGAAAAGACTTACTCAAGATGTTTAACCTCAGAAAAGTGAATGGGTGTAAGTTTAAATATCCTCAAAGACAAAAATCTGACAAAAATCTCACATATGGACCTCTAACCACAGCAAAGATTGTGGCAAATGTACTCTATGCACATGCTAATAATAGCTTGAGCATCAGGTGCTTAGATAATACCCTGATAGTACTGTTCAATTGTTTTCGACAATATGTATAAACAACAACTTAAAAAAGTATGGAGAGTCTCTTAGTATGTTGTTTTCTTCTCCAAGACTTTAAGGCCAGAAAGGACCATCATGATCATCTAGTTTGACCTCCTGCACAGTGCAGACCACAGAACCTCACCCACCCACTCCTGTAATAGACCCATAACTATTTGACTACTTGGATGTTCATGGTATTACAAGACCTAACAGAGAAGAACCAGGTTATGTGCAGTAAGACTAAATATATGATGAAACAAACCCTCTGGGCACAGTAAAAAACCCTATATATATATTGCAAATGGGCAGAGCCCGTTTCCCAGCATTCTCAGGTCATCAGCAGAAAAAACAGCACCACAATTAGTGCTGATTGCATCTTTGTGGTAGCAATCCCATCAAAGAAGCAAATGTGCATGGAGACTAGACTATCATTTTCCACTTTTCATGTCAGGAAGTTGGTATAATACATAGGATAGAGTGGGGGAGTTTGCACTGCTATTGTCCATGCTTGGATATTATAGTTATAAGTGCTCTTGAGATATGTGTGATAATTAATTCTGTACTTGCTTTATGTATAATAAAAGGATTTTGGTTTCCTGGGTTGTCAATCCCACACCGCCCACAAATGATAAATTCATTTCCAAGATTTTAAACCATGTTTTAAAAAGCAAATGGACAGATTTTTGCTAAAAGACAAATCATATTTTGGTAGGAAATACTCAAAGTTTAGAAAACTATATATTTTGTATTAAACCTTGGCACATTGAGTATCATTACTGGCCTCCAAGTGTGGCTTCAGCAGTGGTAAAATATAAACCCTTCCATAAATACTGAAAGGGATGGGGTTTCTTAAAAACAAGGCTCTGATTTAAGATTTTATTCAATCTGCCAACCTTGCTAACTCAACCTGAGAGCTGAAAATCTAGCTAGGTTATTTCCCTCATGTATTTAATAATAAAGATTCTATAATTAGGATAAGTTCCTGTCACAGCAATTCTATTGGCTCCAAAATGATGTTCCTATGCAATCACATTGTGTTCAACGGAGTTAGAGTGGTGTAACTTAAGGCAAAATATGGCCCTGCATTTTTAACTCATTTTAACAGTTCTGTTGCTGATGAGAAAGCTATGCTAGAATTCAGCTTGCTCTCCCATTGCAGTGTTAGGTGTGCTGTGTTAATAGCAGTAAAAAGTAGTCCAAACCTAAAAAGCAGTCCAAAAATATATTTGCCAGTAACATAAGCTGAGGTGATAGTGTGCTGCTCTGAGTAAGAACATGCTATTCTCATGCAGTCATTTTTCAGAGAAGAGATGTACTTTTAAAAAAGTACTTACAGAAAAATGGATTTTCTTCAGATTTTATGATTACACCACCAAACTCAAGAGCGAAGCAGTATTTCATGACAACTCCCACAGTGTCTCTAGAGACAGAGATCTATACCGTACTTCAGGCTGACTTTAAAAATATGCACTTTTCCTTTGTTGGGATTTGTTTCACATAGAAAAACGCAGTGTACACTTTATTTTTAAAAAGTAGAAAACAATTCTCACACAAATGCATTAGTCCCCCATTAGCAAGGAGTGACTGAGTAATTCACCATACTGGCATAGCACAAGAGTGTTGTACTCCCTCTCCCCCTGCCACCAAATAAAACACAACTTTTTTTCTGGGGAAAAAAACACTCAAAAATCCTAGTGGAAAAAACTGAAAAGAGTCATGGAGGTTTTATAAAATGAAACACAGAAAACACACTACATGATTCAGTTCATAAGCATATTTATTGCTCAAATGTTGCAAACACATTATCAAAAACATAAAGCTTGCAATTCTGTAAGTAAAATATGAGAATACAATAACAGCCCTACCATGCTTCTGTATCTGCCCTTAGATACCATACATTTTTACCAGTTTTATTTACTTTTTAGCACCTTGATAGGTATCACGTTTTGACCAAACCATCCAAATGTACTGGAGCAGAGTTTAAATGTACTGTACAGAGGAAAACGGTTGCGGTAGATTCTCAGTCACTGAAAGTCTTTAAATCAAGATTGGATGTTTTCCTAAAGACATGCTCTAGTTCAACCGCGGCTATTGGACTTGAAACAGGAATGAATTCCTGGAAGTTCTATGGCCTGTGTTAAGCAGGAGGTCAGACTAGATGATCGCAATGGTCCCTTCTGGCCTTGTAATCTATAAATCTATGTATCAAATGTGCTGGAGCAGAATGTAGGTGTCTTAAAATGTAACAACATTCTGAAATCAATTGTCCTATCTTCTGGGATTTTACTTCCACAATTTGTCACCATATTGACATCATGGACTAAAATGCAAAGTAAATTTAGTGTAGAAATATGGATCTTCAGTTTTAGAAGAGAAGGAAATAATTTTAGATTATAGTAGATCAGTATTTTAATCGTTCAAAAATACTAAGATTGAATTTTTTGTTAAAAAGAGCTTTTTTTGTTTGCCTTCTAGTTTTTGAGCTTTATGGGGAGGTCACTTTTTCTAGCTTTTCTCCTCAGTTGTGAGGGCTAGAGACTTAACTTTAAAAAAAGCGAGATTCTTACATTATTACAAGACTTCAGGAGCTGGGTCTTTAAGAAAAACACCAAAATGGCAAGACTTGTGATAAAATCATGAGAATTGGTAACATTGACAATTGCCATGTTTCTTCCTTTCGGGATTCAATCTCTGACTTTTGCATTTGGGATCAGTGATGTTGGCTAAGTAATGAAAAAGATTCATAGCTTCTCTGGCCCATTTTTAAAATTTTGCATTTGTGTGATACCAGTTCTTTGTTAATTACATCAAGCCAAATTTCCACTTTAAGTGAACACTAGCGTCAGTCACCTGGAATCTCTCAAATGTTCCCAAAACTTCTTTTGATTTTCTTTTGTTAAATTACAGCTGAAAACCCTGGTCCCAGTCCAAGACCAAGTCTCACATCAAGCTACTACAACTTTGTTTGTGACTCTAGAACAGGGGTGGGCAAACTACAGCCCACGGGTCGCTTCCGGCCTGTCAGACGTTTTTATTCGGCCCTCGAGCTCCCACTGGGGAGCAGGGTCGGGGGCTTGTCCCGCTCCACCCACCACTCCTGCCGGGGAGTGGGGTCAGGAGCTTGTCCCGCTCCACCTGCCCGGCACTCTCCAGCCCCCGACTCATAATTCCCCTGGTGAGCACCATCTTCCAGTATGTAGAGCCACACTGTGCAGACGCGACTTCACTGCACTGTTTCTGGGATCGGAATCCCGCCCATACACGGCAGGCCCCCCCCACGCGGCAGCACGCCCAATCCCATCCCAGTCTCCTACGGCCCCACCCTCGAGAGCCTTGAAACTGCCCGGGGCCACACCCATCCCAGCTAGGGTGCCTCCGCCCGGGGTGGTGCCTGGTACGGCTGCCTTGGTGTCACTGCCAGCAGGGCTCCTAGGAGTCCCCGGTACCACCCCGTACAGCCTCCCCCCCAATGCCACACCCCATGAGTCCTCCCTGCCCCCCCTCAATAACATCCTTTATAGAGCCCCCCTCCCACTCCCCCTGGCTACATTCCATAGAGTCCCCCTCCCCCACCGGGCATTCATAGCCCGCCAGACAATTTCCATACCCATACTCTCAGCCAAAAATTTTGCCCACCCTTGCTCTAGAAATAGTAAAAGTCATCATCAAATGCATATCTGCAGCATTTCTCATCAGTTCTCTTAGCAAGCCTGACACAAGTCAATTTAAGATTGGTGGAAACTGACAGAATCCATTTCTTCCACTTAGCCCACACAATAAATTGGCCATTAAATAGAATCAGCAAAAGGCTAGACTGTTTAACAGCATTTTTCAATGGTGCTACATTTGATGACCAACACTTAAACTCCCTCTATACCGAGACTGATTACATATTGCACACTTGGACAGTTCCCAGCCAAACAGCAAGTGGTTGTGCTCTGTGTGAAATTGACTGCTGAGACAAAAGACTTAATCAAAGGACCATCCCACTTCCTCTATCACTTTAATGAAAAGATTATGGTGTTTACAGCCTGGCCAACAACCACCAGCCGCCCAAAATCCTACAAGGTATTTGTATTTGGTCTGTAGAGAAACCAAATCACTGCTGCAGGGAAATAATTGACATTTAGGGACATGCCCACTGGGGCATCATAGGGGGCAGCTCCCTCTCTTCCCCCATCCTTTGGAACCTAATTTGCCATTTAAAATATATCAAATAGAAGCAAGGCCCCTTGAGGGGCAGAATGAGCTACTGCATCTGTTTGCATCATGTCTATTATGAGGAGCGTGCACAGGAATTTAAATTTGACAGCTTTTGGAGAGGCACGTTCTGTGCCCCGACTGGGGCAGAGGAGCTGTTAGCTCCCACTGAGGCCCTGAGGCTGGAGGAGCTCATTCTCCCTGCCGTGGTCCCAGGGCCACAGGACCTCTGTGCCCCTACCATGGCCCCATGGCTGGAGGAGCTCTGTGCCCCCACTGCGGCCCCAGAGCCCATGCCCTTGCTTGTCCCCCTTTGTTCACGCCCCTATTATCCATATTTGCATACTTATTCAGAGGCTGATCCATGGACAAAATGTAGTTTAAACCTGCACCAAATTGCATCAGCTTCACTGCTTGAAATGAGAAATTTCTGCAGCAGCTCAGGGAACCATTAGAGCAGTGTTCAGCGCATACCAGCACTACGCTGCTTGCTGCTGCTGCTGCTTTATTTTATTTATTTATTTATGTTAGCCATTCCCGCTGCCACCTCCAAATGCTATGCCCTGGAAATGCCACCATGGACATCCTATGTGAACAGAACCATATGTTTAAATTTTATTTATAGGCTGTCAGAACAGTAGCATGAGTGGGGGAAAATACATAAGACATCTCAAGCTGCACTTAGTGCTTTTCAACAGGCAATAACAGTAACAGAAATGTAGTGTTGTTTTATTAGCATGGGCATAGAATCATAGAAATATAGGGTTGGAAGGGATCTTGAGAATGCATCAAGTCCAGCCCCCTGCACTGAGGGAGGACCATGTAAACACAGACCATCTCTGATAGGTGTTTGTCCAACCTGTTCTTAAAAACCACAACCTCCCTTTGAAGCCTATTCCAGAGCTTAACTATCCTTATAATTAGAAACAGGGCCAGCTCTAGGCACCAGCAAAACAAGCAGGTGCTTGGGGGAGCACATTTCTAGGGGCGGCATTCCGGCGCTGGCCATGCTGCCCCTAGAAATGTGCTCCCGCTGCCCCAGCTTGCCTCAACTCCGCCTGCTCCCCTGAGCGTGCCACCGCCGCTCCGCTTCTCCCCCTTCCTTCCCAGGCTTGCCGCGTGCAAAACAGCTGTTTCATGCGGGAAGCCTGGGAGGGAGGGAGGAGAAGCAGAGAGGCGGCGCGCTTGGGGGGAGGCGGTGGTGGTGAAGCGGAGGTGAGCTGGGGCGGGGAGCAGTTCCTCTATCCCCCCGTTACTTCCTGTGTTCCCTCCCCCATTACTTCCTGCGCCTCACCCACCATCGCTCACCTCCGCTCCGCCTGCTCCCCTGAACGCGCCGCTGCTCCCTCGCCTGAGAGGGAGGGGGAGAAGCGGAGCGGCGGCATATTCAGGAGAGCAGACGGAGTACAGGTGAGTTAGGGCGGGGGGTTGCGGGTGGGGCACAGGAAGCAATGGAGGAGGGGGGGAAATGTGGCATGCCCGGGGAGGAGGTGGGGCCGGGGATTTGGGGAAGGGGTTGGAAGGGGCAGAGTTGGGGTGGAGCCAGGGGGGCACAAAAAAAAGGGGGTGCGGCCAAAACATTTTTTGCTTGGGGTGGCAAAAATCCTAGAGCCGGCCCTGATGGCTAGTAAACCTGTTTCTGTCCATACCCTCAGTCTAGCAGTATAACTTTGTCATCCTGCTGCAGTGGGGAGCAGAAATGCCGCTGACTGCAGTGTATACTGGGCCTTAAACTATGCGGCTGAGAGATTCCCTAGAGTGCACGGGGCTAAGGGAACCCTGGAACTAACACAAGCACCATAACAGATTTTGTATAATATGTATACTTCAAATAGCACATCATTCACGTCACAGTGCACAGCTCCTACTACTACTGTAGTAGTGATTGTCTTGCCATTCCAGGTGCTGAAGTTTGGCATGGTAATAACGCTACACCTTGTACAGTGTTCTTCTTACACAAAATCAGCCTCCCTCCCCCCCGTTTGTCCCCCGCCTCATATGCAGAATCTGAACCTCACAGAACCCCACAAAACATCCCCAATGGGTCAGAAGGAAATGGGTGAGCACGCTGCGGAGCTGATGCATCCCCACTGGCGCTCCCTATGCCTGGCTCTACAACTGCAGTCTCCTTTCTGATGTGTTTAACTACTGCACCATAAAGTCCGCTCACGCTCACATGCAATTAAAAGATCCCTGCAGTATCTAGATATGGGCAGGATGAGCTGAGATGAAGAAGCAGCCTTAGCAAAGGATTCCCTGTATATAGTTGGTTTAACAACTGCTAGTGTCCATTTCTTTAAAATTAGTGCATCTGAAGCTACAATTAGCATGATAAAGCATTCAGTTTTTCTTGCTCCAGCAGTTATACTGTAACTCATCCTGTCTCCTTTCACAACCTCAGAGTGGATGAACTTTAAAAAAAAAAAAAAAAAAGGTTGTAAACTGAGTTTTGGAGCGCTCGTTCAAATAGTCTGCAGAACGACATATGCAACTAGTAGTTTAATTGTTATGCTTTTGGCTTGAGAGCTCATTCTGGCAGCATTCATGAAGTTAGAGAAATTATTTTCATTTACCCCAAGGCCCCTTCACACCATTCTTGCAGTGTACCTAAAAGTGGGTGTAATCTACACTTTTCTTTTAAAAGCATTTTATTTGATTTTACTCTAAATGAGAATTGCATCCTAAGTATAGAAGATATGGCTATTCAAAGCTATACAAAGTTTCACTGGGCAGGAGTATGCACCTGTGCTATTGTGTCAAGTGTCCTGAAATATTTTCACCAAATGGAGTGTAAATTGCACTATCTTGCAGGCTGACTTGAAGTGGAATGTGATTTTGTATGCCATAAAATGGCCAGTTTTCAACACTGAAAAACCAACCAACTGGTCTACATTGGTGAGACAAGTATGTTAAAGGAGAGAAGTAAATGTGGAAATATAGAATCCAAAACTGAGCCAGACTCATGACATAGGACAGCAGAGTTTGCTGTACGTTGGAATAGCATAAAAGAAGTGTGGAAACAAACCCCAAGGACTACTCCTGCTGCAAATTGATGCCCTCAGCAGCATGAAGTTGCCACAATAGTTCGATGCTGCATGCCTACCTCCCCCAATAGTGGAAAGGGTCTGCCTGGTGAGTGCGGTGCTCCACTTAATCCCAGCCAGTGTGACCCATTACAAACCAGCATAATTAAGAGCAGCCTACTCCTATGGTTCAATGATGCCAGTTTTTACCCTCCTGTCAATTTCCCTTTTCCGGCTCTGTCTTGTCTATGCTACCCCCATATTTGGAATCATCTTCCAGGCCTAGTTTACGACACCACTCTCTCCTTATTCACAGCCCTCCCAAAAACTCATCTCTTCCATGATGGCCATGAATCTTGACTTTATAAAGTATAATACATGACAATTTAATTTATTCCCTTATCTGGATTGCACAGTATATTCTCCAGGACTAGGCGACCTAAGAATTATGAAAGTGCTTTAAAACGTTGTCTATCTACATCTACAGTGGCTAGTATAACCCTTACATTAAACACTGGTGTAATTGTCACTGCCCAACACTGTTAAGCGTTTTCACAGCAAAATTCAGTGTAAACCCTTCTAGTGTTGAGGCATTTTATGACTGCTAATAAAACACAGAGTTTACATTTGTTTGTTTGTAAAGTTATGTTTGGCCCTAAAATTTTAACTGTAAGGAAACATTTTATGATGAAGGTGGTGGGCTGCCAGATTGTGAGCTGTAGTTAAAGGAAGATGTTGGGTGCTCAGCACTTTTCAATATCAGTCCACTCAGGAACTTAAATATGGGCATAGGAATCTAACCCAGCATTACTGAAAATCCTGACGCTTGCTTTTCTCCGTATAGGACTGCTCACTGTTCAATGAATAATAATGGACGTTTGGGGATTGTTTCAGTCCTTAGTTTAACCCCTCACCACCAAATAACTAGGAAAAAGGTAGTGTGCCTCTGCATATAATATGAGCTGAGCAATTTGCACTAAGATCTGACAGTGAGTGGGATCTCAACTGCAGTGCTGCTGACAAATACATGCATAGCTAAGGATTATACACTCATCACATATTGGTTTCTGCCTGTTCTAGAATTAGACCCAAGAATGAGACCTATTCTAGCTGTCCAATCAAGAATGCACTATCTAGCTTTTAAAAACAACAACAACAGAATGGAAAAATGCTGTCCGTTATAACCAAGCATCAAGAGATAGTTTTGGTAGAGTATAAAGAAGACACTTGAATGTTTTTCATTTGCTCTGTCAACTCATGGAAAGCTAAACTCACTTCCTAATTGATTTTTTAAAATGTATCTACTGAACATTTTCAGAATAAAAGACACAAATGAATTAAAAAGAGACAATAGAAAGAGTGGTCAATCATAATTATTAGAAAAAGATAAGTATACAGCATTTCAAATAACTTTTTCCATACCTGAAAGATATGAGAGACTAATTAGTAATCAGCAGTTTAATGTGTGTTGAATACACAAAAGTACCATCGCATACCAAATATGCAAATTCACCAACTTTCAAACTTCATATGCATGGATGTAAAGTTATTTGCTTTGAATGCCGAAACACTTGCTGCAACATTTCAGTAAGTTGTCATTTTGATAATAAAACACAAGACAAAAACATAGGAGACAGAATCCAACTTTAGAAGAAAAAAGAGAAAAAACTAGCACGCTTGCAAATGACATTTGCCAGGAACTTTAATCAGGTCTTGGAGGCTAGATAAGTCCAAGTTAATGACTATTGTCCCTTGAAGGGACACAATAACTAGGTTAAGTAAAGTCTTTGATACCTCCTATGCTCCACAAAAAAAGATATACTCACTGCTTTACTGGCAACAGACATATTCCAAAATAAACTATTTCATGATAGCTAACAACCTGGTTACCTGTAGTATTAATTCCCACATTGTTATATGGGATCATTCCCCAATACATTTTAATGTTCAACAAAACTCTTAGTATAGTACTTAGCTCACACAAAACATAAGGAATACATTAAACAAAACCAGATTTTATATGGCTCTGAATCCATGATGTGAACCTAGAACATGGGATGTACTAAAAGTCTAAATTAGAGGGAGGATAACACATCACTGCCAAACAAAAAAGGCTAACTGATTTCACTGGAAAACGTAAAGTTAGTTAATGGATACAGTAGACACCCAATCCCCAATTACTGCACATAAAATATGATGTGAATACTGCTAATGAGGCAAGCCCTGAAAATGCTTTATTTAGACAGGCATTACCAGTAGTCAAAGGAACAGATGGGCAATTATTAGCTTACAGGCTCCTACAAAGGAAACTAAGATATTAAGTATTTTACCTGCTCGTGGCATTAATGTTACTACATAGAAGGAAATACAGGAAAGGAAGAGGGTAGCTCATGGCACATAAAGAAAGTCAGTACAGCACAGTGGATTACTTTAACTTTTGGTCTGATCAGATTGCCACAAGCAATAGATTCTCAGTGACATGAGTCGGAAAGAGACTGAACGCTGCAGATACTGCAGCATGCTTTCTCTACTCTTGCCCTTGAGAGTTGGTGGTGATCATGCTCTGTGAACCAGAACAGCACTTCAAAATTTTATTATTATAATTAAAAACCTTAAATAATGCAGAGCCTGCTTATGTTTCATGATGGCAACCAATATTGATGGGACAGGACTGGCTGTACAGTCTTAAGAGAATGGAAGCAAATCTTTGTCTATTAATAGTCCATGACACTGCAGTTCTCTCTGCCTCAGTAACACTGAACACCACGGGGTGTTTGCCTTTGGCATCCTTCAGCCCAAAATGTAAAGGTGACTTGCAAGGGAAATGTGTCTTTTTGCTCTTTACACAATAGACATAATGTAAAGTAACCACCTGGGCACAGTGGGGTCCAAAAAACAGTGTTTACTAACGAGATATATATGTACGGCCTAGCTAGAACATATATATCTCGGCCTACCCACACTGGCTGCTCTGCAGGACTCTAGTGGCTTCGGAACTACAGAAGATAGTGAGGGCCACTAAAGGGTCAAAACTATTTAAAGGGATACTATCTAATTCCTAAACACTACGGGAAACAAAAATTGGCTTGTGCCTTTTATTTATTTATTTATTGATTTGATTTGATTTATGTTTTGCTCCTTTATGATTTACAAAGAAGGTATAAACAATTTTACATATTTTTTTTAAAGTTTTTGATTTTTTTTTACATAGAAATGCAGGTCTTATTTGTTCTGGAGCAATCTGTGCTGACTTCAGAGCTAGTAAAATCAACACAACAAAGTGAAAGTTGAGCAAGTGTAAGGGGAAAAGGATGAGCAAGTGTAAGGGGAAAAGGATTCTAGTCTGCACTTGGAATAGTCCCAATTCAGTCATCGATGGCCGGCAATCATTGCCACTGCACTGATGCTGACCAGCAAACAAGGACAAGCTGGGGTTTGCACCCGTTGTGGTAATTGGGGTTTACACACTTACAAGGAAAGATCAATTTTGATTAGCTGAATCAGCACAAAGCTGACAATATTTACATTTTGCTTCAGAAGAATGACCTGTTTTCATTACTTCACTCAATCATTTGTTTCCTACCGCTTCCTTTCTCTTAAGGCATATGGAGTCAGATGATTCTATGCACTGATGTTTGGCAGTCACTACACATTATTCATGCATTTGCAGTATTCATTAGCAGCTTTCACATTGACTAGAGTTAGACTGTGAAACAACCACTTTGTATAAGTCTGTGAAGAATAGAGGCTGAAACTAATTAGATGAGCTCTATTTGGAAACATGTTTAATACATGCCCTTCATCTGCATACCTTCTGAAAGTTTTTTTAATTCTAGTAAACCAACCCCCCCACAATAGCCCACAAACTCCCTATGTGCCCCCCCTTCAACAGTTTTTCATCCCAATTATAACTGATTCTATCCATTAACCAAGTTAACCCTTTCTCTAATCACCAGTGAACTGTATCTAGTCCCTTTCTAGACAGTTCTACAACTTTCTTATTATTTCCTATTAGGCATAACCATAACCTTTATGTGAAGAATTATTGCAGGTGAATGACACATTATTAGGCAAATCTGACTAAAATATCATTCTTTTCCTCTAGCTGATTAGGACGTTTATGTCAGTATACAGGTAAAGTCCAAAATGTAACCAATCTTAGGGAACATTGCACTTTGAAAGATGAATTATTCAGTGAGCACCAAAGAAATTAGAAATTTTGGGCCAAATTATCTTTAAGGGGCCCTTTGGACATAGTAAAATGTATATCTGCTAGCCAATAAAATTAGTTATGGGGAAATGGGAATAATTACAACTTGGTCTCTGCGGTAAACTAAAATTAATTAAAAAGAACACTGTACTATACTGAATCTCCTATATTCCCAGAGCTCTTGATAGCCTAATAACCACATTTCTCATATTTAATAAGATTTTTTAAAGCTTTATCAGGGGAGATGGGAAGACGTCAGAAATAATATTACCACCTGACATTTACATTGACTAGTTACTAGGGCCAAGTCCTGCTCCCCACAAGATCAAAGGCTAAACTCTCACTAGCTTCAACGGGAGCAGGCCCTTCATCCTCACAAAACGTGTGTGAGGTAGCCATTCAAGTATTATCACCTCTCCTTTACAGCTTGGGAAACCAAGACAACAGAGGAAAATTATCTCTTGCCAAGGTCCCCATTTACACAAGAGGGGGGATTTTGCTTCCCAGTGTTGAAAATGCATTAGGTAACATCCTTGCCTCATTGAAGAAATCATTGGGAGTTTTGCTATTTACTTCATTGGGGCTAAGATTTTCCCCATCATGGTCAATTTACTTTAAAGTGTATCCTGTATCAAGGGAAAATCCAGGGACCAGCTCACAAATGATTTACATAATGGCATAGAAAGTACATTTATAAAGTTTGCAGCCTATACCAAGCTGGGAGGGGTTGCAAGTGCTTTGGAGGATAGGATTAAAATTCAAAATAAACTGGACAAACTGGAGAAATGGTCTGAAGTAAATAGGATTGAAATTCAATAAGGAGTAATGCAAAGTACTTCACTGAGCAAGGAACAATCAACTCCACAAATACAAAATGGGAAATGACTACCTTGCAAGGAGTACTGTGGAAAGGGATCTGGGGGCTATAGTCGCTCACAAGCTAAATATGAGTCAACAGTGTAACACTGTTGCAAAAAAGGTAAACATTATTCTGGCATGTATTAGCAGGAGTGTTGTAAGCAAGCCATGTAAGCAGGAGTGTTGTAAGCAGGGCAATTTGTTCCAGTGCTTAACCACCCTGACAGTTAGGAAGTTTTTCCTAATGTCCAACCTGACACCCCCTCCCGCCCCCATTGCTGCAATTTAAGCCCATTGCTTCTTGTCCTATCCTCAAAGGTTAAGAAGAACAATTCTTCTCCCTCCTCCTTGTAACAACCTTTTATATTTTCAAAATTTGCCACCTCACTGTTCACCCCTTTTCCCAGATCATTTATGAATATGTTGAATAGGACTGGTCCCAGTACAGACCCCTGGGGGACAACACTATTTACCGCTCTCTATTCTGAAAACTGAATATTTATTCCTACCCGTTGTTTCATATCTTTTAACCAGTTATCAATCCATGAACGTACCTTCTCTCTTATCCCATAACAGCTTACTTTGCTTAAGAACCTTTGGTGAGAGACCTTGTCAAAGGCTTTCTGAAAATCTAAGTACACTATATTAACTGGATCCCCTTTGTCCACATGCTTGTTGACCCCCTCAAAGAATTCTAGTAGATGGGTGAGGCATGATTTCCCTTTACAAAAACCATGTTGACTCATCCCCAACAAATTATGTTCATCTATGTGTCTGACAATTTTGTTCTTTACTATAATTTCAACCAGTTTGCCCGGTACTGAAGTCAGGCCTGTAATTGCTGGGATCACCTCTGGAGCCCTTTTTAAAAATTGGCATCACATTAACTATCCACCACCCATTTGGTACAGAAGCTGATTTAAATTATAGTAGTTCTCCAATTTCAAATCTGAGTTCTTCAGAACTCTTGGGTGAATACCATCTGGTCCTGGTGACATCTTATTGTTTAGTTCATCAGTTTATTCCAAAGCCTCATCTAATGACACCTCAGTCTGCGACCGTTCCTCAATACTATCATATTGCACTTTACATGTGGCAAAAGCAGTATCCACTCAATGTCTTGCACAGCAGGATGAAGGAAAATAGTGATAGCAGTGTAAACGGCTACCTTGCATGGACATGCCTGTTTTGTTTTCTTAGCAAGCACTTCATAGCTATTTGGATAATGGAAGTTATTGTCAATATCTCCAGGGGTTACAGAACTTAAAGCAATATCTAAATTACTGAAAAGAATTGGAATGTCAATTGCCTAGGCAATGACACTGTCTGGTCTTTTTTCTTTAGTAAAAGCTGTTTGACTTCTGTGCTGAGAAGCTGCCACATTTGTATGACAAATATGCACTTGTGTTTAATGGAAATCGAATCTGCCAAGGCAACAGCAAAACAGCTCAAACAGGTCTCTTTTTATGAATTTAGCCCTTGCAGTCTATAGATGGTGAATTCTGAGTTCACAATAGTAGTTGCAAACACAGCTTGCTGATATTTTGGGGGGACTGGTAGATGGTAAGCATATTGTGGGGGGGGGGAATTATGTCACTAACAGAAGTGTTGGGCAGGAACTTGTTTCAGGAATAGGGTTCCATGTCTGCCATGGAGGTCACGGAAATCAGGGATACCGTGACTTCCTGGGACCTCTGTGAGTTCTGCAGCGGCCAGTGTGGCTGACCCTAGGCCCTCCCAAGCAGCTGGCCCCAGAGCCAGCTGCTGAGGCAACCCTGGGGACAGCCACACCGGCCACTGCTGGAGTAGCTCTGCAGCCATCCACTTGGGCAGTCTCACAGCCAGCTGCACTGGCCAATGCAGCTGGCCCCAGGGCTCCCCCCTCCCAGCAGCTGCTGTGGGCCCCCTGGGGCTCCCCTCTCCCGGTGTTGGCCAGAGCAGCAGTGGGCCCTCTGGGACTCCCCCTTTGCCGGAGCAGCAGCGGGCCCTCTGGGACTCCCCCTTTGCCGGAGCAGCAGCGGGCCCTCTGGGACTCCCCCTTTGCCGGAGCAGCAGCGGGCCCTCTGGGACTCCCCCTTTGCCGGAGCAGCAGCGGGCCCCCTGGGGTTCCTCCCCTGTAGCACCCCCAACCCCCAAGATTGAATCCTAAGTATTTTTAATAAAAGTCATGGACAGGTCATGGACAAAAAATCACGGCCCCATGACCTGTCCATGACTTTTACTAAAAATACTCATGATTAAATCATAGCCTTATTTATGAATAATTAATTTGGATCCTCTGAAGCCTGTACAAATTAACCACATTATATCACTAATTTTGAAAATCCAGGTCCGGTTTCATCCACCACTCAAAGGAGCGAGCCTATTTCACAGCTTGTTTGAAAAGAGAAAAGGGCTTATTTCCTCTTGACAGCTCTTCCTGGAACTCTTGTCACTGATTCAAATTCAACATGATAAAAAATAGAACTCCTCTTTCCTTCCTTCTCCCTCCCATCTCCAGCACCATAAAATTGCCACCGCTCTCTCCATCATTTAAAACTTAGGGCATTTTTACTCCTCTCTTTCTTCCCCTCACATCCTGGCTGTTGGGAAATCTCTAAATCTCCTCTTTCATCTTAATCACTTCTGATAAAACCCTTGTCTATGTTGTGGCCACTTCTCATCTTGATTTTTGCAACTTCCTTCTTGGTCTCCCTTTTGTGTCTCCAAAATAATGTCGCCCCAAAACCAAAAACTTCTCTGTTGCTGCTCGTGTTTCTTCTCATCTTAAATCCCTTCACTGGCTTCCTCTCACCTTTACACCGTAATCATGCCTCCAAGGCTCGGCCAACTCCACTCCTGCCTCCATTGCTGCACTCATTTCCTGGCAATTCCCGCATAGCATTTGATCCTGCACCACTGAAATCAATGGGATCTTTGCCCTGGACTTCAATAAACTCAGGATTAAGTCAATTATAGCGTACATGCCTCTGACTGCTGCTTTTATTCTTCCTACCAATCTTGTCTTCAACCCTTCTTTCATGCCATCCCTATGCTCAGCATTCTCTCACTCACTCTCCAACCACAAGGTGATCTCCCTCTCCTCAGTCAAATCCCTGAGGCCTTTCCATGATAATCCAGCCAAACAAGGAAGGGCATATTGAACACGAGCCAAAAGCAAAGACTGTGTGGAGATGATAGAGTAAAGCACTTTGGCAAACATGGGTGGGTTTATTATGGAATGTTAAAGGAAGACTACTTGAGCTTTTGTTTCCTGAACAAAAAATGAGAGAATAAAAAACAAAAACAAGTGAAAAAAAACCACAACAACCTTGTAGTTAGAGCATATTTGACAGCAAGTTCTGCCACCTTCTGCATTTAAAGCCTGATCCTGCAAATATTTTACTACTAGTTGTAGTACTTACTACTGTGCATTCATAGAGAGTACTCAGAGTTCGTATTTGCAGATATGGACCCATAATTGGGAAGCACTTAATCCACCATCAAGAATGAGGTGGGAGAGATGATTTATAAAACCTTCAAATGATCATGGGAGAGTTTTATCATACATTTGGTTTTTAGCAGCGTTATCTATCACATTCTGACAATCTTCTATTTCCATTCACAGTCTATACAGAAACATTTCACTTAAATAGAATTTTTATAATCTAGGATTGCAGATAAAAGAGTTTAATAAAATATTCTTACAATTTATTTTCATAAAAAAGGAGAATAAAAGCCAAACAGTAGTTGAAGGAATATAAGAAACAGCATATTTTTAGTCATACCTGTAATCATGCTTGATATGATCAAGGGTAGAATGATGAGTTTGAGCATTCTCATCAGAACCTCTCCAGGAAATGCAAAGTAGAACTTGTCCAGGTTGGAGAGCTTGCCATACTCTCGTACTAGAACTCCTACCCCAATACCTAGAGGGTACATTAAAAACATAACACATATTCAGGACTATGCAGTAGGTTGTCATAAATACTTAGAGGTGGAGGAGAAGAAAACACAAGTATTAAAGAAAAAGGGGAAAACAAAACCGGCTACCAATGTTATTTTTTCTAAAGTAATGTGACTTTTAAAATGACTCCATGTTAGCAACAGAGATACATACACCTCAGTCTTTTCTCTTGGCATATTATGGTTAGGTAACAAATTAATACAATAAATAATAAAATAAAATTTCTGAGTTGAGAGGGCCACTAATTTAGGCAACCAAATAACGACACAAGAGCCTAACTTTAAGAATCTCTTTTGGAAAAACTTAGCGTAGGTCTTCTGAGGCTCATCCCTGTCTCTTAACCACAAGGCCAGCAGGACTTTGTACAGTTTACTCTATTTACATCTACCAGGAGGGTTTGCAAATGGAATTTTAAAAAAATTAAACATTTATCACAATTAATGCTATTGGTATATTAAAAAAGAAACTAAGATGATCTGATATGTAAGGAATTTTCTGATTTGGTTGCTCCATATCAACTAAAATATATATAAATTAGCAATATTTTTAATTCATACACTCCGTATCATTAGAAAGAAAAACATCATGTGAAAAATCACACCACATCATTGTAGTCGCTACATTTGTTTAATAATCACCAAGTATTCAATCAACCTAAACCACTATTCAAACCAAATTATGCTTGTATTATTCCACTATTTGAGCCACCCAGAAAATACTTGCCAGTGAGTATAATCAATGGCTAAAAGAAATTACCAGACACACCTGTATTTATTCTTATCTTTCTCTTAAATGAATTAGGTGATTACTCTGCTTAAAGGAATGAGGTAAAAGATAGTAAATATTACTGAAAACAAATCCTGGTCCAAGAGAGTTAATCCCTCCACTCTGACTGAACAAACCCTTTATTTTCAATTTTAACCTGAACTAAGAAATGAAAATCAGTGGGTTAGGACACATGTTTACCAATGTTTTGACAGCTATTTCGCTCGTTTCCCTAAATAATTATAGAATTATAGATTCCAAAGCCAAAAGGGACCATTGTGATCAATCTGACCTCCTGTATTACATAGGCCATAGAACTTCCCCAAAATACTGCGTAGAGCAGATCTTTTCACATAGATGCGTGTGGTATGAGATATTGGATACTATTTTTCTAATCCATAATTTGTGTTCACCTGTGACTTGATGGATGTTTGATATTTCACTTTTATGGCAGTTATATTTAGCTGGGTTATCGTTGATCCTTTCTTTTTATATTCCCCAGCCTGTATTTTATACAATTTAATAAAAATGGTAAATAATTTTTTCTTTTTTTCTCCTCACCTTTCCGTACCCTCCGTCCACCATAGTTTTTATTTTAAAGGGAACCGTTATATAAGGCAACAACTTTGCAATCACGCTGCACACTTAGGTCCTGGTCATGCACAGGGTCAAGAGCCCTAATCTCCAACTGGGTTCAGTTCAGCATTCAGAACCTTGCAGGACTGGCCCAATCCAGCAAACTCCTACTAATGTTAGTTGCCACATTGAAGTTAATGGGACTACTCACTAGACTAGGCCCAGATTTTTAAAGGTATTCTGGTATTGCTCCACTCAGTGTTGCAACACCTAGCTGACTTAGGAGCCTACGTCTCATTTTCAAAAGTGACTTGACTACACTTAAAATGCTACAGCAGTACAGCTGTGCTGCTGTAGTGCTTCAGCATAGACACTATCAATGTGGATGGGAGGGGTTCTCCAATCAGCACAGGTAATCCACCTTCCTGATCGGTAGTAGCTAAATCAACAGGAGTATTTTTCCATTGACCAAGTGCTATCTACAAGGGGATTAAGGTTGGCTTAACTATGCTGATCAAGGGGTGTGGATTTTTCACATCCCTGACTGACTTAGTTAAACCGACCTAATTTTCTAGTGTAGACCAGGCCTTAGGCTCCTAAGACTCATTGAAAGTTTAGGCTCTGAAATGTCTAAGTCACTTTTAGGCTCCTGAGGTCTGGTCTACTCTACAGACCTATATTGGTATAACTACATTGCTCAGGGGTATGAAAAATCCACACCTCCGAGCGATGCAGTTATACCAACTTAACCCCTTGTGGCAGACAGCGCTATGTCAACACAGCTACCGCCTCTTGGGGAGGTGGATTAACTATGCCAATGGGAGAGCTGACTCCCGTTGGCTTACAGCATCTTCATTAAAGTGTTTCAGCAATGCAGCTGCATTGGTGCCGCCATACTGCAGTGACCAGATGTCCCGTTATTATTGGGACCATCCAAATATTAGGGGCTTTGTCTTATACATGCAACTACAACCCCCACCCTGAAAAAAAAAGTATTTTGATTTTTCACACTTGCTATGTGGTCACCCTAAGCTGCGCCGAGGCAGAGTTTTAAGTGTAGATTTGCCCTAAGTCAGGTAGGCGGTGCAATAAATAACTTTAAAAATCTAGGCCTAAGTATATGTCTAAACTACAAGCTCAGCAGCAGCTATGCTAGTGTAGCGTAGTAGCCACTTAGTGACGGAAGAGGTTTTTTCATCACTGTCACTAATCCACCTCCTTGAGAGGTAGTAGCTAGATTGATGGAAGCATTCTTCTGTTGACCTAGCAGTGTCTAAACTGGGGCTTAGGTCAGCTTAAATACGTCTCTCAGGAGTGTGAATTTTTCACATCCCAGAGCGACGTAGCTAGGTCAGCCTAAGTTTTAGGTGTAGTCCAGGTCTAAGAGTCTGATGTAAAGCCCATTGAAGTACATGGATACTTGCAGGATAGGGCCCTTATTTGGTTTGGGACTCTGCTTCTTCTGTGACAGCAGTAAGTAAATCAAGATTAATCAGTTGACAAAAATTGTGTACAGAATATTTCCTTGATTCGCAGAAGGTTTGTTTCCAAAGTTATCACGTTTTTTTGGGGAGCAAAATGGTAGGTTATGGGAAGAAAGGGTGGGAGCGGTTCTGAGGAAGGAGGAGGGGGGGAAATGAAAAAATCCAGCTATAAATATGCAAAACATTAAGAACATATTTTTAAAATGTTGCTGTTCATTGGGGTTTCCCTTGCTTTGGCAGTTGCAAGCTCTGTTCTATGCTACTGCATGTATATATGACCAAGCTCTTTGAACATTACAGTGAGGACTTTCTGATCTAAGCACCAGATTTAAAACGGCTTAGCTGGTGTTCTGTGTCTTTAGGGAGAGGATGGGGGCAGCACAGAAAGGCACAGCAAGAAGGAACTGCTCTACTTTATGGCAGCATCCCCTATGGTATGCCAATGTGCACTGTGGGGTCTCCTGGACCTTCAGAACATCTTGGCCTCTTCCTAGCACATTCTCTGTCCTTCTCTATGGCATCCCTATATGGTGTTTGCACCTGAATATTTTTTCCCTAAGAGTTTTTATGGCCCCATAAACCCCAGGTTCACATCCATTTAAGCTTGACTTGGCCCTTCATTCTTCCAGTGCAGATAAATTGAGTACCAGTCTTGCTATATGAGGTCTTTCATATGAGACTTAAATACTTAGATCTTGTGTGCTCCACATGGAGACTAGAATCTCATGGTGCTTTATATAAACTAAGGATTTGCACATGTATCATCACCCAAAAATTCCTTTTGTTGTGTTGTTCACTAGTTCAGATGCCATCTTCCACCCTTTAAGTGTCTGCATGTCAGTGTGCTCTTTGTAAGTACCATAAAATTTGCCTCTCTCAAGGCTGATGATAAACCATCTTTTCTTCACTCCAAACAGAACAGCAGCACCTAGGCATAGGAACTTTATGAACTTCTACCTAGTTTGTATTGCTTCTAACAATGTGCAAGTTAACCTTTCAGCCAAATCCTAAGCAACTAAAAAGCTATTCTGATTTATTTGTGTCACTGAGCACAGACAGTTTAACCTTCCTATAACACCCTGAATCTTAACTGCCTTCAAGATATTTGCAATATTATGTAAGTGTCCTTCATCAGTGGAAGGAGAGACACAAAACTCTCTGCTGTTAATCTAAGTGCCTAAATGAAATGTGTTGGAAAAGAATTAGTCTGAGTTCTATGTTAATTCTAAAGAAAGCTCTTAAAACCTTAAATGTACAAACAAATACTGAATGTGTACTTATCAAGGTAGGTCACTAAGGCCCTGATCTTGCAAACTCCTATGTACATGTTTAAATTTAGATCCCTGTGTTTTCAATGGAATTACTCACATGCCTAAAGTTAAGTACATTTATAAGTGTTTTCAGGACTGGAGTTTACATTTGAAATGAGGTGTTGTAATGTATGTAAAGTACAGCTCCATCATATATACAAATACTTGTTAATATAGAATGGAACAGGTACAGTCTCAGAGCAAGGTTGATCTTTAAAAATAATTCTGAAAATCTTAGGGAAAAAGTCTTGCTATTTAACCATTCTGATTCTTACTTCCTTTACTCTAGGCAGGAGCTCTGGCTTGGGGACAAATGTGGCTAACTTTTCCAAAATGCCTTTAAGGGGAGAAATGGGAAAAGGAACCATTAGCTACTGATCTCCCACTGAAAGGATAAAGAGGTGGTAACTAGGGAGTAGGAACTGATGTCAGGCTGAGCCAGGAGCTGAAGAGAACCCATCACTTCTGCCATGGAAATGTTCAGTGTTGCTAAGTATGCAATACTTAGGTGAGAGGGCAAATGGAACATTAAGAACTGAGAGTGGCTGGCAGCATTGGATTGGGGAGAAGGGAATGCTAGAGACACCATCTACTTAAAATCTAGTCAGTTTAAAAAAACAGAGTTCAAAGTAGCTTTGGGTGCTAGACATGCTCTTGCACCTTTTGGACAATTTCTGTGGTTTCAAAAGCACATTTCCCTATTTTTTAAAATGTGTTTCTCTCCCACATTGCTGCATAAAAGACCAACACAAACCGGAAAACTGATTAAGGCCTTTGCTCCGCAAAGAGAACGGTGCAGGTTGACCCCTGCACTCACACAGAGCCCCACTGACTTCAATCAGGTTCTGCACAGGGCCCAGCCTATGTGTTCTTTCTCCAGGATTGGGTCTAGTTGACTGGGGGGGGGAGGGGGAACAGATTATACCCAAAGAGCTGTCAGAGGCACATGGCAAGCAAGTTGAAAAATAGGGGAAATATTTCTTTTCCCTTAATCTCTTTCAGTTAGTCATCTTAGGTGTTACTTGTAACAACAGTGACAAGAATGTCTTCGAACAGTGTCTTTTTAATTATTCCAGGTGGTGACTTGCTCATGAAATGGTTATATATCTGGGTGATTTTCTCCTCTTGATTTCCATGTATTTAATAAGGTTACTGGAAAGTGGAATGGGTCACCATTCTTAAGTGGTTTCCCCTGATCTTCTGTTACCTTCTTCACTTTTTTAGATTCCACTTCTACATGCCGTTTTTCAAATTTTTAAGATGGGGGTGGGGTTTCCTCAGTCTCTCACCCATGTAATTTGTTTGTTTGCTTTGGAAACTCAGTGCCACAGAAGAGGCTGACCTCTTTCAGCAGTATTTTGAAACAGCTGTGCTGCCACTTCCCTGTTCAGTCTACATTCTGACAGGTAAACAGCAATTAATTCTTAATGACTTGTGTAGCACCTCAAAGCATTGTGGAGTTAAAATAGGACAGGGACTAAAAATGGAGCTAGAAATGCTACACTAGAATTTAGGACCAGGAAGTGAGAAGAATATTTTATTCAATTGAAGTAATGGGGGAATTTTGGCAGGTAGCACATATTTGCCTATGTATTGGAATTTGTGAATCACAGGTTCCATCCCTTTTTGAGCTGTCATCAGCATCAATTATGTCAGCACCTCTTTTCTGACTGTGGGATTTTATCTTTGGGAAATGCAACGCAATATAGGAAATGTAGTCTAGTATAGAACAGATTCCTGTACACACCAGTGTGTTAACATTATGTTGATTAGACCTGATCTGAGCAAATTTTGAGGACAGAGTTAAAAATATCCATGTTATTGCTGTTGCTACCATCTTTGAAACTGAACCAATATTAGGAACAGTAGAAACTCTCTAGTGTAGACAAAGTTTCAGTCTGTTGTGTTTTCTTCTTCTCTCCCTTCTTGTTATTCCACTTCTCCTGCATGGTTCCACTTTCTATAAAATACTTCAATAGACATTGGGCAAGAGGGCATGAGAACTGTTCGATAGCCTGGTTCTTAGGGCACTCCCCAGGGATGCAGGAGCTCTTGGTTCAATTCCTTGCTCCACTTAATTATTTAAATAAAAATGGAACAGCTTCAACAGGAGATATTGAGACTATAGAAGCCGACTTCCGTCGGCTCCGGTGGGTGCATCGGGGGCGGGGCCCTGCAACGTCACCCGGCATCCGGGGCGAAGGTAAGGTGCTCCGGTCACGGGCGCGGGGCTGGCATGGAGCTGCCGGTGGGTGCTGAGCACCCACCAATTTTTCCCCGTGGGTGCTCCAGCCCCAGAGCACCCACAGAGTCGGCGCCTATGATTGAGACACCTCTTCCCCAAAATACCCTATAGGCCAATAATTCAGGCACACTTAGGGTTGCCAACCCTCCAGGGCTGGGCTGGAGTCTCCAGGAGTTAAAGATTAATTTTAACTAAGTCATGTGATGAAACCTCCAGGAATATGTCCAACCAAAACTGGCAACCCTAGACACACTCCTGTGAGGTAGGAGACCGAAGTTCAAGTCCCTGTTCCACATCAGGCAGAAGAAAGAATTCAAGCAAGATCTCCCACATCCCAGGTGAGCACCCTAACTAGTTGGCTAATGTTTATAAGATGGGCTCCTCCCCTCCCACTTTTGTGACTCAAGACCTTTAAAAACGCCCAGGCACAGCACATTTCATTCAACCCAAAATAGACTCTTGATTTACTGACTTTTAAAAAAAAATGTTTGGATTGGGTTTCAACCAGAATCATTCCCCCCCCCCCCCCAATATTTTTGGAACTGCCAGCAAACAAAAAAAACCCAATTATTTACCGACCCCTAATAGCAGGAGGTGTGACAGGAGAGGGTAACTACCCACCAATTCATCACAAATGAGTCTCCACCACAGAAAGTTGTAGAGTATAGTGTCCTGCCTCTTGAAGAGGGAACCCTGTGCTTCTCCTATAGCTCTGCCTAATGGAGAGGAAGCAGGAAATGATGTGAAATGATAGCCTCTAGAGTTAGCTACACTGCAGAGCAGAACTGTGGTGCTACTCCTATCAAATCTGTGGCCTCTCAAAATCCAGGAGGCATGGGAGCTCTCTAAGTAGGTGATAGTACCTGCCTGTTTTGTGCAGGCATGAACCTCAGAGACTAGGTAAACTGTGATTAGGGAACCTTCTAAATGGTGCAGCTGCAAACCAAGTACTTAGATGCGTCTGTCTGATTTGGGGCATCATGTAGGCGTTCACCTGTTTGTCATAATCTGACACACTTTTAAAGTATGTCTCTGCATCTTGTTATTTATAACTATCGTTTTTGAAACATTCTCTAGGACTGGTGCATAACATTTGCAGGGAGATAATTACAGTTACAGTGCTTCTTACCTTTAATCATTGTGTTATCTGGCAAATGACAGAAATTTAGGAATTATTAAAAAAATAAAATAGGTGCCTTGTCAACAAGCTCCTGCTTCCTCAGAACTCAGCTGTGCTGTTTAAGCACTAGCACATGCGGGGGGGAGGGGGAGGCGGAGGGCCTTTGTGGAGCTGCATCACTGCAGCCATGTGCCTTCATATCTCCACAGCCAGTCAGCTAGCTCTCCTGGTGCAACAAGGCAGGGCCATGGCCTCAGGATTGCATGCAGAAAACAGCCCCTGAACTTCTTCCAGGGCACAGTGCAAGCAGAGCAGCCTGAGGCCCCTTCTGAGCATGGTCCCAGCTCCATGGAGCCACTGGTGCCATTGTAAACCCGGCACTGCCCATGACCCCATTGCACTAGGCACTGTACAAACACAGAACAAAAAGATAGTCACTGCTCAAATAACTTACATATGACATAGGCAGACTCTATATTCACTCCACTTCCAAATATTTAAAATGTGTAGCTCAGAATACTGAGATAAAACGATATTGCTGGGAAGTTAGGGTAAAGTGAAGGAATAAATGGGGTTTTGTCCCTGGGGACTTTCTGTGTGCTATATATATATGCACATACATTTCCTAAAGATGTGAGAACTGCTCCTTAGTTTTAATTTGAATATGGACATTGTTCAGCAACATAAAGAAAACTTTACAGCATAGTTATTTGGTGCCAAGTTCATTCATGATGTAACTCTACTGAAGTCAATGAGTTATACCAGAGATACATTTTCGCTCTTTGTATAGATCTAACACAACCTGAAAATAGAACAAAACTAATAAATCCCTACAGACAGCCAAATAAGTAAAATATCTATAGCCACAAAATAGTAAACATTTTGTTTTTATTACAAAATAATTTCAAATATAATCTGAAAAACATGCTTATTTCCCAACAATCAGATCTCCCTGCTTCCCCTAATGAGTTAATTTGGATGGGGCAAGATAACAACTCTAGTGACCTCTTGGTTTCAGACCTCTATTTTTGTAGTTCTAAAAATCTGATGTCATTCATTGTGCTATTTTTAAAATTTATTTTGGTCATTAATTATTTTTGATTACTAAGACTACATAGATGACAAATAATAAACCTGGGTCTTCTCAAGACATAATATTTATTCCAGCTTCCAGTCTGCAGGAGACGAGCTTATCAGCTTTTGACTTAGTCACCATCTGTTTCTGTCCTTAGCCTTCTTCCCATCTCACTTTACACCCTTTCTTTGGAGAATCTCCTCCACTCACATGGCTTCAACTGCATCCACTATTGACTGGCAAATCTACTTGCCCTCTCCTGAGTACAAGGCAAAAATCTTTGACCAAACCATTTTTCAGTTAAAAATGCAGATTTGGTGACACCAAAACATTTTGTGACTTCCTATGGGTTTCACCAAATTGTCTGTTTCTTAAAAAAATTAAAAAACACCTCTCCCCCAAAATAAAAACATTTTCTGTCTGACAAGTTCTAAATGAGCCGTTTAATTTTTCAGCTGGAAATGGCTCTTTATTTAGAAATCTCCTTTAATGTCATGAAAAAACAATTTAAAACACACAAAGCTCAAAATCAAAACAAAATGTTTCATTTGACCCTGAACAATTTTTTTAAACCTTTATTCTGGATATAATAGTTGAGATTGGAAAGACTGCTTAGTGAGAAACTGAAGACACAAGATAGTGATGTGTAGAGAAACTATTACTCTGAAATTAATAATGACAGCAAAGTTGAGAAATCAAAGAGATGACTTAAAAATGGAGTTCTGATTAAGCAAGGTCAGGTTGCTTGTGATTCCTAATAGGTGTGGAAGTCTGAGAAATGTTTGTTTTGCAATATATTGTGAAAGTGTTAGGGTTGGATAATTTGTAATCTTTGTAAATGGACATGATGTGTTACACTCTGTCTCTCAAGAAGCCAACTAGTAAGCATGGAATGTGAAACACTTGGAACGAGAAACAATTAAAAAAAATGAATTGGACTCTGCCAGTTTTTTATGCTTGTTATAGTTCTGCCCTTCAGCATTAGAAAGCAATTAAAGGCATGGCATGAAAATATATGTACTCATCAGATGAGGTATTACTTGCAAGGGTCAGATGCAAGAATGCTACAGATGATGCTACAGTGTTTCTGGAAAAGGAAGAGGTAGATTAACAATGCAAATATCTGTGATTAGCCTCAGTTGGTGCATTATCTGTGTTTACTGGGGCATATGGGCAGAAGGTGTCTTTATATTTTTGTGGAATGAGAAAATAACACAAGGAGTCCTACAGAGGTTATTTTAGACAGTCAATGGGAAATCAGTGGTAGGAAATATTTTACTGGTGGTCTTACTGCTTTTCAGGTAAGGCACTTTCTGTAGATATACTTCTAGTCTGAGGATGCTTATCGAACCTCAACACTAGTGTGAAACTGAGATAAAGCCATCCACAGTCTGTTTTGTGTCTTAATAGTCAATCTAGAGTCTCTTAGGGCAGGTCTACACTAGCCCCGAAATTCGAACTAAGATACGCGACTTCAGCTACGTGAATAACGTAGCTGAAGTCGAACTATCTTAGTTCGAATGAAAAAGCACTTACCCGGGGTCCACACGCGGCACGCAGGCTCCCCCGTCGACTCCGCCTACTCCGTTCGTCGAGCTGGATTACCAGCGTCGACGACGGAGCACTTCCTGGTTCGATTTATCGCGTCTAGACAAGACGCGATAAATCGAACCCAGAACATCGATCACGCGCCTCCGACCGGATGCGTAAGTATAGACGTACCCTCAGAGATGCTGTGTCTTGTAACTCACAGCACAGATTCTGTCTTTCTGTGCTACTACGTATAAATGAATTGGATTGAACTGTACTGAGTTTTGGAGAAGGAAAAGGAGACAAGCATCACAGCTGTTTAAAGAGGTACTACTGAGTGTGTGTGTGTGAAGAAACTGAAACCTCTCATTAAATTTCCAGACTAATCGTTGACTCAGGATGTCTGGTTTGCCTGAATTAAAAATTCCAAATTAATAAAAGATGTATTTGAAGATTTAAAGAAAGGAAGTGTATATCAGATGTTTAATGGAGAACCAACATTATCATGAACCTATTAGACAGTAATTCACTTGCTTTATCATAATCTCTTTGTTTTGTCCTAATGACAAAAATAGGAACAGTTCTGTTTTCACAAATGTGTTTCCAAAGATGGTTCATCCTTTTTCATTTTGTATGCGCTTCATGCTGTGTTTTGCAAGTGCACAGAAATGGTTCAGGAGAAAAGAGCCACAGCTAAGATAAAGGAGAACCCAGAGATAACAGAACAAGGAAATGGAAATGGAAATTGCAAACACTGAGCTCTTAATATTTTTTCAGAAGTGTTTTGTTTTGTTTTACTTACATCTCTCTGAAGCAGAAAAGTTTATCAAGCCAAACCTAAAGACTTCACAAATTACAATTGTGTCAGAGATTCCAGGCTAAATTTACATCTGAAGCTGCCTGCCCAAAGGAGTCCAGTATGCTTCCTGGGATTGCAGACATGAAGGCTGTCTTCCATTTCAAGGAGAAATACCAAGTGTCTATCAAAAGAGGGATGCCGTGTTAAATGTTCTGCTACTGTCTCTTCCCCCATGTGGCAGTTGCTTTCATAGGAACTACACCAGTGGGCTCCCCAAGAGTGCTCAGCATTTCTCCAGTTGGCCTAACACAGACATGGGTGAATTCCAAAGTGCTGCTGTGCTTTGAAATGTAACTGTAAAAAAATCATCTTATTTCTCAACTCCTTTGCTTCCTGTACACGTTCAGTCATCTCTGCTCACTTGAGTAGTGAAAATAAATTTGTAGTATTTTTTATTCTTGTTAACGCTGCAGAGTCAACACAGTTAAGAGAAAGTATGATGGAGTCTAGCTGTTGTTATGCATCATCAAGAGAACTGGCAATTAAGTTCCCACTGCAGGGCCAAATTCTTATTCTTTTGCAACCCCAGTAAAGACAATGTGCTTTGTACAGGTGTCATGGAGGTCAGATTTTGGACTGTAGAATTTTTACTACTAGTGCCAATGTACAAGTTCAGGTGTTTGTCTACACTGAGAAAAAAAAAAGTATTCTTAACTCGGGTTAAAATAGCAGTGTTGCCATGTCTTCACTGCTTTTAACTCAGGTTAGCAGCTTGAGTTAAAGCCTGTAGGGGAGCCTGAGGTTGAACTCAAACTACTAACCTGAGTTAAAAGCAGTGAAGACATGGTGTCCCGAGACCCCTGCTTGGGGGGGGGGGGGGGCGGGAGGCGGGCGGTGGCAGCACGGACCCCTGCTGGGGGTGGAGGAAGGTTGGCAGGGCTGGCAGGCTCCCTACCAGGCTCCGTGCAGCTCGTGGGCAGCATGTCCCTGCAGCTCCTGGGAGGGGGGAGGAGAGGGAAGGCCAGGGGCACTCCATGCACTACCCTCACCATGAACTGCAGCCAATGGGAGCTGCGGGGGTGGTGCCTCTAGGCAGGGGCAGCATTCAGAGCCCCCTGTCCCCTCCACCTAGGAGCTGCAGGGACGTCTCCCCCCCCCCCCCCCCCGCGGTCAGGTAAGCGCCACCCTGCACCCCAACCCCCAGCCCTCAACCCCCTCCCACACCCAACTGTCCCACCAGCAGCTGATGCGACTGGCCCAGGGGCTGCCTGATCTGCTTGGGCAGCCCCAGAGCCAGCTGCACCGGCTGCTGCAGAAGTTACAGAGGTCATGGAAAGTCATGGAATCCATGACCTCCGTGACAGACACGGAGCCTTACGCATAAATGAGTCGGTGAAGTTACACAGCTACTCTAAAACTAAACTTCCTCATTGTAACACTTCCTTCCTTTATCAGATTCATTTGTTTCTCAACCTTTCTGATACCAGAGATGCCTTGCTGCCTTCCTAAACTGTGTCAGGGAGATCTCAGGACAAAATATGTATGACTACGAAGAGTGACTAATTGGCCAACGGAAAATGGAGGTCTAATAAGTGACATAAACCACACCGAGTATTTAGTAATCTTATCCCTGAAAGATGAGGTCTCATCATCATCATTATCCCACACATTATCCCTTGTCTGACTGCCTATTATTATTAAGGGTTCCTGACACTTCCCTGTATAAGGCCCTATTTTCAGTTGTTTATAACTTTGCCAAATTTTAGCCATTAATGTTGACATTTTCCATGTCAGGTAGCTGAGGACTCACTTCTACAACTGAAGACAATGAATGCTTTGAATATACAAAGTGCTATATAATGCTAAGTATTCTGCAAACTTGAGTCCTAAGATTCTTAAATTGAGCACCCACAATTACTGGATATTTTTAACCTTAATCTCTATGTGCATCACTGATGCTTCAATGGTGCAGGATTAGACCTTCAATGAGCTCATTTCTCTCCTGCCTCCAGCATGGAGATGCCTTTCAGGCTACCTGAACCAGGGATTCTCAATTTAGTTTTCTTTGTTTCTTTTCCTCTGACAGGATTCCATGGTTCTGGCTAACAAGCGCTTTGCAGAGAAGCATGTCTTCTTCTCTCTGCACTCTTCCCTGCTCCCACGGTGACTGACTCAATCTTCTCTCCCCAACAATGATATTCCCCCTTATTATGCTGCCTTCCCCTCCTCTGCTTCCTCAACCTCTCCCCTTCCCCGACCCATTTTCTGTCTCTTTCCTGTTGCTGTGCCTCCCTAGCTACCATGGACAGCTCCTGCTACTTCCCTAAACCCTACCACACCCCATTCCCAGCTCTTCTTTAACCCCTGCCATGTGTTTTGGCCTTCTTTGAACATCACCTTTACTCACATGTGGTGACTGTAAGAAAATGTTAACTCTTTAGTGGCCTGAGTTGTGTTTGGGAATTCAGGACATAGCCTAAGTGAATAGGCAGATGTAGTGTGGAGAAAAGAAGGGAGTTAATGGGAGAGTACAGAAACTCTATTCCCCACCTCTCTCAAATGCAGGGGTTACAGTCATTTTAGTAAATGGGATATAAAAATTGACCATGGGAGGGGAATCTTGCCATCTGCAGTCCCGTCGACAGGCAGCACTGTCAATATAGCAATCATATTTTTAAAATCTCCTTGGCCATGCTCCATATAATGTTACAGTTTGAGAAGTGAAAGAATTTTTAACAGTAACTTCCATCATGGATTCTCTTTATTTACTTTTGATTTTCTCTGGGGTTAGAGAATGAAAATAGTCTGGTCATTTTCTCTTATAGGTTCTTTACCTATTGACCTTCAATTCTGTAAAATCTTATTTTTACAAAATCTACATTTGGGACAAATTTGACCTGTCAATATTGCTTTGATTCTTAAGCAGATGCACAATTTGGAGGGGGGTGAGTGGGATAGCTACTTGTTTAAAAGTCCTCCAAACAAAATGACTGCATTTTCTTTAGTTAATATGCTTTTTGGCTCTCTTTATTTAGTGTATGTTGCAGGAGATGGTGGGGGTGGAGGGGAAGGGCTGTTTTTCACTCTCAATTTCAAGAATGAATTAGACCAGAGTGCCTTTTTTCTTGATTAGTTAAATAACTAAATATATAATGTCAGGTGCCCAAACACATAATCACTCTATAAATAAAACTGTAGTGTTCTAGATTAACTTGCTTACTTCCACACCTGTGTGTAGTCTTGCAATTAGACAACACAAATGACCAAGAGGTAGCACTATTGATAGTTGCTTACCCTGGCAAAGAAATGTTAAATGCTAAAATGAAGAGAGGATATCTGACCTGCATTAACTCTCTGGTTCACCTACAGAAACAATCTAAAAAAGTTCTGTAAACTAAAAATTTCTGTAAACTTTCTTTTGAATTTATAAATGAATTCACTTTGGCCAGTCTTGTGCTCTTTCCTTGAATATTTGCATTTTACGCACACACATTTTTGTTGAAAGGAAATTTCAAAGTTACAAGCATGATGTTCAGAGAGACAGTTCAGTCCCTTCTCTGCTCTTGCCCTTTGCTCAGTCTGGATTGTAAAGCTGTAAACCAGTCCAGAAAAAGTATTCTTTCTAAATAATCACTTCAGTCTGTTTTAATTCAAAGGGCCATTTTCAAATAAAAACTAAAACATAAAAAATCCAACCAAAATTGTTCCAAAAAGTTCTTCTACTTGAAATATCTGAAAAATTACAGTATGTTGTCCATGTTATTTCACTGAATACACACAATATTTCTTAGAAACAAAGAATAAACAGTTCTGAACACAAATCCTTTAAAAAAAATCCTTATTCTTACTCTTCAGTTAATGCAGATGGATGTACCCATACACAAAACAACACCAGGCTTATCAAATGCTTTCTGCATAAATCTTAAACCACAAATCATAAATCTGTTTTCAGATTGTAAAAAAAAATTTAAAAAAATTCAAAAGTACATAAGATAGGTTCTTAAAAATGAAAAATGTTATTCATAGGAAAAGATGAATAGCTCAGGCAGATAATTAAATGCTTCCCATATTATATTACAAGTGTGCAGAAGAAAACCCCACCAGAATCTTGAACCTTTCTTTTTTTTGTTTTTAATCTCCAGAGATGAGTGTGATATTGTTCTCTAGTTTACTTAGTGATGATGGGCAAAAGCTATATCAAACCACCATAAAATGCTTGAGCATCTGAGCCTTCCCCAAATAGTTTAACAATTTAAACATTCTTTTGAGTAATTTGCAGTATTCTTCATATCCATCCCTTACCCATATATATGAGTTTTCTATAAAAGCCAGGTATTTTTTCTGTAATCAGAATGATCTCTGAATTACATGCTCTTCCTCTTTATGGGATATTATACTCCTTCAAACTAACCATCTTTATAAAAAAATTATTTTCTAGCTAAATTGTGTGCTCTAGTATGCAGAAAACCAGTGTGTATGCTAATTTAATTAAGAAAGGCTTACAATTCTGAGACTTATGGAGTTTTCATATTGCAGGGGTTCTCAAACTGGGGATCGAGACGCCTCAGGGGGTCATGAGGTTATTACCTGGGTGGTCGCGAGTTATCAGCCTCCACCCCCAAACCCTGCTTTGCCTCCAGCATTTATATGGTGTTAAATATATAAAAAAGTGTTTTTAATTTATTAGGTGGGTTGCACTCAGAGGCTTGCTATGTGAAACGGGTCACCAATATAAAAGTTTGAGAACCACTGGTATATTGCAAACATTCCTCAGACTGTAATAAGGAAATGACATTTTATTATGACATGTAATGAAATTAAATTGTTCTGATAAGGGTTTTATTGATGTTGTGATATATAAGTTATACCACCACCAAGAAACATTAAAAATATAGCAGATATCATGCAGCTTGTTGCAATAGGCAACTTTGTTCCTGAAGATTAAGATCGCTTTATATCAAGCTGATGTACTCTTAATATTATGTCATTTTGTAACTAATCAAAAAAAACATACTAAGGTTCTAGTTTGTTGATTTTCAAAGGCACATAGGGCACTTGCATGCCCATCCCCTATTTGAAATTTGAAAGTCTTTCCCATAATTCCGACATCACTCAACCTCAATGTTTTGGCACCCCATTTAACTCTGTCACTGTATAACTCCCCTTGGAGTTAGCAGGCATTTTGCTTAACTGGGGTTGCAGTCAGGCCATACATTTCAGTTCTATTGAAGCTAATGTGAAAATGAATATTGTTTGGTAGCATTTCTATAATTAGGAAATAACTAATCCAGTTTATGAAAAACATATCTGAGCGCAACAACTGTGTATGAATAATAAATAGTGGTGGTGTATATAGTCCCTGAGGGCCAGATTTTCAAAAGTTTAGCATCCAGTGTAATGACCTCTTTTCAAAATCTGGCCACTTATTGTGGTGCCTAACTGAGCACAGCTATTTTGAAAATCTAACCCCTCAATGACAACACACACACACACACAAATACATGCATGAGGACATAAACTGATATTACCTCCAGATTACAGTATTGGGGGAGTCACAAAATAATAATAATTATCTCCCCCCCCCAACCATACACATACTTCAAATAATTTACTAAGTAATCTGAAGAAAAGAAAAGAAAAAGTCCCAAGGTAAACGTAAGTAACAAAACAATGGAAGCAACATATCTGTATAGGAGCAAAAAAGTAAAGGATGCTGTTCTCAAAAAGTCATAAAATAATAACCAGAAGAAAATGGGTGGGAGATATGCCAGTGACAAATATTATATTTCATGCAAAAATATCTTCAAATGTCTTATGCATAACTTGAATAACCACCCTTTCAGCCACTCTGGTCACATTCTCTGATTTGCAGAAATTCATGCCATTTTTTCCTCAGGAGAAAAAAAGAGATGATCCTTCCCTAAAATATTGAAATCCATTTGGAGCCACTTTACAGGGAACTAGATGGCACATTGGATTGGTAACAGAAAGCAGAATTTGTCACTGCAGGATGCTGCCACAAACTAAGCATCAGAGATTACCAAAAGTTCAGTGGCCTGTGACCTGGATAGGCAGATGTCCAAATACAAAAAACACCACCACTATTTGCATCTTTGTTGACAGACTCCGCCTACAGGCCTAACACTGAATGGGCCATTGAGAATGAACTCCCCTCTTTATGTAGAGGAGCTCTCTCATCAGATTTGAGGCACACTGACAAGTCTGTATGCGGAAGCTTCTTGCAGTGTGTTGCACCTGTAGTGTGGATACACAAATGACTTCAATTTTTCAGTCTATCAGTCTGATACCACTAATGAGCATTACAGTCACATGATATTTTAAACCCCCGATTGATACATAAGATACGTTTGCAGATTTTTCATGTAAGACTGAAAAAATTTCAGAGGCCTGTTATTAATTATATTTTTATTATTCAAAGTTTGTGGCATAAATATTGAAGATTGATGAAGCAGCAGAAAAGGCATACAGTGGGGGTATAAGTATACTATCAAATGTTAGGACTGTCCATAATACTTCTCCCCCCCCCCCATTTCTAGTTGTGGCTATAACAGCAATTGGTTTATTTAATTTGCACAACACTTCTATTTTTAACAAGCAGAACAGCAAAGTTCAAGCTGTGGTTTTATTTTTATAGTGTAATGATTATATTCTCTCATTAACATTGAAAAACAGTTTAACCAATAAGGAAGCCAATATGTAGGAACAGAAAAATGTTTATTCAGTCTAACATCAATTTGTCTCAAATTATTATTAATTATTTTAAGTTTCTGACATTAACAAGTGTTAATATTTTATGAGAAGTGCATTGGCTACATAAGAGTAATTTACACTTCTAACAATCCACCATACAATCTGTCAAGTAAATGAGATGACAAATTAATTATTTAGCAAATCCCTGCAGGAAAAACCACTGAGGGTCTTTATTTTATTTATTTATTTTACAGTGAGGAAAGTCGAAGCTGAAAGAGAGCCTGCCTACATGAGATTGAAGTGTCTGCCCCCAGTAAATAATTACACTGAAAGAACTCTCCATCTTGGAGAAGGGGGTGGGGGAGGGAAAATTATCCCTGATATATGCACGAAGGAGAATTAAAGCACAAATGTGTCGATGCCAGACATTCAGGGAGGACTTTTAGGGCCTTGATCTTCCATTCCTTGTGTACCCACAGCTCCCTTGATTTTCATAGCAGCTTTTGGGTGCATAAGGAACGCAAGATAGGGTCCCTTGGTAGGCAGCGCTATAGAAATGAATCCCTGTCATTACCGGCATTCCAGCACTGGCCCTCACACACACACACACAGACAGTACACACACACCGTGTGTGTGTAAAATACGGTAATCGGATTGCTGCGCTGCGAGATGGCAACGTTCATCACCAACCCCACAAACGTGCCGCTGCCTGGCTAAACGAGGATGCTGATTCTCCCGCTGCTGTTTCCACGGAGACACGCTCCAGAAAGCCCCAAAGGAGAGTATTGGGGGGGGGAGGTCGGACTGTACGCCCCCCCCCCCCGGGCTGCGTGGATGGGGGACTGTTCGATAGAGCGGCTCTTTATTCCCCCGGACCACGATTAAGAGCAGGGCTTAGCCACGAGGCAGGAGAGGACTGGATGGGGGTGGGGGGCTGGGGGTCCCTGCTGCTGGGCCGCGGAAATCACCCTGCCGCCCCGCCCGGCTGGAAGCCGCATCCTCCCCAGCCCAGCCCCGGAGGATGCCGCAGCTGCCCCGGCCGCACTCACCCAGCACCACGGCGCAGACCGTGCTGAGCAGCAGCCAGTTGTTCCTCAGGAAGCGCTGGCAGTCGCAGCCCCTCCTGCCTTTCCTCGCCATCGCGGGCGGCGGCGGCTCTCCGGCGGCACGGGCTGAGCGGCGGCGGCGGGGGGTGCGCGCTGAGCCGAGCGCGGCTGGTGCTGCTGCGGCTGCTGCGCGGGGCGAGTGGCTGCCCTGGGAGCTCGGCGCCTCCTGCTGCCGCTGCTGCTCCGCCGTGTGGCTGCTGCTGCTGCTGCGCTCTGCGGCTCCCCGGCGCGGGAGGAGGGAGCGTGGGGCGGAGGCAGGAGACAGACACACCTGGCCGCGCTGCCGCCTCGCCAGCCCTGCCCCCGCGCGCCCCCTGGCAGGAGGCGGGGAGGCCGCTGGGCGCGGAGTCTCCACGGCCTCGCCCGTCGGGGGGCGCCCCTCGCTCCCACGCAGCCTGCGCTGCTCCGGGCTCTGGCAAAGGACCCCCCCCCGTCATTCTCCCCAGGGACCAGCCGGGGCAACTTGGGGGCCTGCCCAAGGTCACACAGCCCAAGCGCACACCAGTGACAGCCCCTCCGCCAGGGCCGGCTTTAGCGGGTGCGGGGCCCCACGCGAAGAATGACGGCGGGGCCCCGACACTAGGGTGACCAGATTAAAGGACCCAAAAATCGGGAGCAAAACCCCCACCGGACTTGTCAAGCAAAAAACAAACCAAAAATCCCCCGCTGGAGTTCTCCAAGCCCCGCCGGAGTTCTCCCTGACACGGACGGAGCGGGGCCCCCTTGGGCGCGGGGCCTGATTGCGGGGAATCAGACGAATCGGCTTAAAGCCGGCCCTGCCCTCCACCTCTGGACCTGCCCCCCGCTGCAAGTTATACAGACTGGCCGGAGAAGTTGGGGGCACCCAGTGAAGTTGTCTTTGGTGTCCCATCCCCCCAACCTCTCCTCCTCCGCTCACAAATCTCTCCACTTTTCTTCCCCCACCCCTTCCACCACTGGCCTTTACACCTGCATTGGCTTTCTTGGGGAGAAAAATAGGGACATGTCTTAAAGGCCATTTCGGTGAGCTGGACTAGAGGAAAATAGTAAACATTTTCCTAAAGCGGGCTTGTCCTGTCTAAGGGTATGTCTGCACTGCCATTAGACACATGCGCTGGCCTTTGCCAGCTGACTGTTGACTCCAGCTCCTGGCACTGCCTAAGGGGCTGATTAATTGCCGTGTAGATGTTCAGGAGACCTGGCCTTTAGGATCCTGGGACAGTCCCAGAGCTCGGACTCCAGCCCAAGTCCTAACTCTACACTGTAATTAAAGCACGGGCCAGCCATGGGTGTCTAATTGCAGTGTGTGTAGCTATAACCCAAGAGTCTGACCCAACCTAGTGACACACAGTGATTACACAAGTGTTGGCTGTAGAGCACTTCTGGTGACCAAGTGGTCAACACAATGTTGTACAACTACATACATCAATAGGTAAGAACCAGTTACACCAGGAGTGAAGGTAAAGGAAAACCCGCACCCACTGTAAAGGAAAAACCCCACCCACTCAAAGACTGCTCATATTTACGCTATATACTGCACTCCTTTACCAATGACAAGTTTAGCTCTAGCAACTCCTGCCGGCAGTTGTCTGCAGTGGAGGCAGACAGAGGAGCATGCCACACCCGGGCAAGGTTATTGTGTATACTAGACATGCAAAATATGAGCAGTCTTTGAGTGGGTGGGGGTTTTCCTTTACAGTGGATGCGGGTTTTCCTTTACATTCACTCCTGGTGTAATTGGTTCTTACCTGTGGCTTCATTGAGTAAGGAAACTTTCCAGTTATGGTGAAATACTCTGCTCCATCATTTGTGTCAGGAAAAAGTTGGGGGAAAAGAAAGAGCCATCGGACTTTCTACTGGGGTTTTATCCTAGTAAGTTTAAAAATTAGAAGTCTGAAGAAATATTATTCACTTTCTCATGTGATATGTTGACACTGTAATAGAAAAAAGGGAAAAATATTCTGTTTTAAGCATGATTATTGCTTGTACTAATATGATCCCATGCCTAGTGGGACTATGGGAAGGCTTCCTCTAATATATATTTGTAAATATATTGGTTATGGCTTGTTTTTCCAATTTTGTTTAAGTCAGTTAGCAAGTATAGGAAAGACAGTGGTTGCTACCATCAAGCCGAATCTTCTAACGATTCAACTGTAGTGGTGCAGAATGTGAGGTGACAAATTACTACTATTCTTGTTATTTGCTTAAATTAGACATTGTAATTTACAAACTTTTCCAGTATAAATTTTGGATGATTTGCCACTCTCAGGCAGAACAGATTCATGATTATGTGGGAGAACTAGTTGGAAGGTAGAAAACTTAGGGTTTTTTTTGGGGGGGGGGGGGAATCTATTTTATCATCTATTTAAGTTAGATGGACATTTCCCAACTAGCTTTATTGCAGGTTCATCATTCAAAAGGAAACAGATGAGTAAGTTTCATGTTAGTTTAATTAAAAATAAAAAAGGCTATAGACAATTTAAAATGAAAGCTGGCAGAATACTTGTGTTATACAAAAACAAAGAAGGAGCAAAACAAATACAATTTGGAACAAAGAAATAGTTAAGTAAAGGATGACGACACTAACTAATTTATAGTTTTTGCTATAAGCATGTACTGTATAGTTTGATTTGACATCAAAGAAAAGACCGAGGGCAGGTCTACATTACCGCTTAAATCGATCAAATTCATTTCACTCAAGGGTGTGAAAAAGCCCCTCCCCCCAAGCGACGCAAGTTTTGCGCTGTCCACGCCGGTGCTATGTCGGTGGGAGATGCTCTCCAGCCAAAATAGCTTCTGCTTCTTGCTGAGGTGGAGTAATTATGCCGACGGGAGAGCGCTTTCCTGTCGGCATAGTGCGTCTTCACCAGACACGCTACAGCAGCACAGCTGCATCGGTGAAGCTACACTGATGTAGCACTGTAATGTAGACTTGCCCTAAAAGAAAAAGACACATGGGGCCTGAACTTACTCCCATTGGCTTTAAGAGGAGCAGGTCCATGCAGAACATTGAAACTCCGGCCCTGGTTTGCCACTGTCTTCCACCTTGTATTGACATTTTATCCTTGTGCACCATGGGTGTACACTATCTCCACCATCAGTGAGTGAAGGAATAGGATTTGATTGAATTTTGCACCCACTTTGCACAGTGGGATTGACTAAACCAGTCTCAAGGCTACGGAGAGTCAGAAAAAGGAAGCTAGCCTTTCTGTTTATGTACCTTTTCTCTATTCATGGCTATTTGAAAACAGATCTATATTCCACTACTCTTCCTTCGAGCTGGAGGAAATAGCTGTTTACATTTAGAATACTATACTCCCTGAAATTAAACATTTAAATTTTGGTAGGGCTAACTCCCAGTTCTGAGGAAAATAAATTGTTCCATTACATCTTTGTGACAGTTTGCCCCACTTTAAGGTGCCACCTGATGTACTGGGATACCATTGAGCCCGCCTGTTCCGCCAGCCTGGGCCCCCTATACCCTGTCTTGCTAAGTCAGGCTCTTAAGCCTCCTCTAGCACACACACAGGCAGGGCCACACCCAGCTGCAGAAAGACACAGACACCGAGATTAGCTCTGGGGAGGCTTAGCTTCAGGGACTTGCCCCAGCACTCGGGTGCCCATCTCCCAAAGTTATATTGTATTGCACTGTATAGAAAGATCTGCATAGTGCAAGCTCATAAAAATTCGCCCTCTCCCTCAGTGTGATGAGGACTGGAGGAGTGAACTTGGGGCAGTGAGTGTCCAGCCTCCCCTCCACCCTCCTTCTTCCCAGGGGTAAAACAGGGACCTTGCTTCCCACCAGACTTAAACCCCTCTGCCTGTAATTTACTCCGAATAGGTGCTTGGGATTGTTCAAATTTATCTGCAAAAGTTGCAAGTTCTTCGACTGTCTCTACCTTTTTATCCCATGAACACTGTTTTACATCATCATTAGACATATTCAGTAACTGTTCCTGAGCAACCAAATCACACATTTGGTTTGCTTCAAAGCTTGTAATACCTAATTGTAATTTCTAATGAACAAGCTTTTAAAAATTGATCTTATTATTATAGAATGACAGAGATTGGCTCTGTAGTTAGGGTAGTTAAGCATTGGAATAAATTTCCTAGGGAGATTGTCTAACCTGCTCTTAAAAATCTCCAATGACGGAGATTCCACAAACACCTGTCAGGGATCGTCTAGATAATACTTAGCCCTGCCATAAGTGCAGGGGACTGGACTAGATGACCTCTCGAGGTCCCTTCCAATCCTACAGTTCTATGATTCTATGATCTTGGATGTAGATTCAACTTGGCAGTTTCTGTATGGGGAGCTAGAAAAGAATCTGTAATAAAAGTATCCCAATAAAATGGAAAAGAATTACAGGCTCATAGATCACTCCGGAGACACTGAAGTTATTTGAAAAATGAGCCCAGCTACGGAAAATGACCAACCCCCCCTCAATAATTTGGGTGGTACCCAGTGATCACACTTGCTGAGCAAAACAAAAGGCTGCATGTTATTTAAAGAAGACATTTTGAATGTTGTGTGACATTAAGACATTCTGAAATAACTATTAAATGTTGTGTGGAAGACTTTGATGAAATTTTCAGTATGTTTAATATAGAGAGACAATAGGGAAACTGTAATCTCTCTAATAGTTATTTCATTCAAGCCTGTCTTTTGGGGGAAATGTTCATACCTATGAAGATCCCCAGATGTACCAGATTGTGACTAGGTTTGAGAAGCAATCTAGACCAGTGATGGGTTGTGTCACCACTTGCCCTGCAACTCTGGGTGCCTTACAGTGCTTTGCTGCTGTAGCTCCCAGCCTGGGATGCTCACAACTAGCCTACAAGCATGTAGGTCCCACACTGAAGTGTCTGTGTGCTAGACAACACTGGTTCAGCAGCTCTAAGCTCCGCAGCCTGTCTACAGTCCCACAGCCCCCTTCTGGCTTCCACCACTCTTGGTTACAACCAGCAAGGTGACTCCAACACACCTCCAGTCCTGAATTTTCCCCAAACCGTGTGCTCTAGAATGTTCAGCCCTCTCCTGGGCAGTTCAGAGAAATAATGTTAGTTTTTTCCCCTCTAATGACACAGAACACATCCCAGCTTATTAACGTAACTGGGGTAAATACACTTTTCACTTCAAACACAACGCTGAAATAAAGTAAAAATAAAATAAAGTAAAAAATAAAACGAATGGCCCGCGCAGCTTCCCGCAGCTCCCATTGGCCGAGAACGGCGAACTGCGGCCACTGGGAGCTGTGGGCAGCTGTGCAAATGTAAACAAACTGTCTGGCAGCTTGCCAGTGGATTATCCTGATGGGCCGTATGCGGCCCGCGGGCCACAGTTGCTCACCACTGCTGTAAACCCTGTATATGATGGAAACCATTTCAAGCCACGGGGTGCGGCAGCACCCCCAGCATGCCTAGTTCTGGCACTTATGCTGGCAGCTCGTCTGCCAGCCTCACACCCTGCTTAATCTCACTGGAGACAGGTAGATAGCTGCCTTCTCGCCTATCTGGCAGGATATCTGTTTCTCCCCATTTGGCCACAGATTTTCAAGCATTAAATAATTAAGTATCCATATTTCCTCATATATAATACATACATTTCACAATTATATTAATCACCATTGTGTCCTCAGTTACAGAAAAGACCTCTATACACTTTCATAATACAATAATATTGTATAAATTGACTCAATTGCTTATCAGTTGAGGTTCAGAGCCCCTATCTTTATAGACCAGTAAACCCCTCAAACTAAAGTTTATTCAAGCTGCGAGGAAGGTGACATGGAGTCTAGTGGTGAAGGAAGCTCCATGCTCTTCCCCCATTTATTAGCTTAATAGCTTTGTTTACCTAATTTGTAAAGGGACCTTCATTGTCTTTGCCTGAAGATTGGGCTTATCGTAGGATCAAATATTCTTTCCTTTGTCTAAGGCAGACCTGTTTACCAACTCCCCTGACATGCCTGTTTAAACACACTTGAGTCATAATTCTACCATATATCCATAAATCTTAAAACCCAACACATACATACATCATGAAAACATATTAATGATCAGTGAGTTAGTTTTCAAACAATACCTCACAAGGCATATTTTGTACAAAGATTATTAGGATAGTGTATAGGGTATGAATACAGGGGTGCTTAGTGTCACACACACAAAAATAAATCAGATCATGTAAATGTGCCATTACATTTTTGTTTATGCTCATGAAAAAAATGGACAAATTGGAGAGAGTCCAGAGGATAGTAATAAAAATGTGAGGCTTAGTAAACAGGACCTATGAGGAAATGTTGAAAGAATTGGGCTAGTTTAGTCTAAATAAGAGAAGGCTGAGGCGGGGAATCTTCAAATATGTAAAAAGTTGTTACAAAGAGAAAGGAGATCAATTGTTCTCTATATCAAGCAAGGATAGGACAAAAAGTAATTGATTTAGTTTGTAGCAAGGAAGATTTAGGTTGGATATTAGGAAAAAGTTTTCTAACTATAAAGGTAGTTAAACACTGGAACAGGTTACCTAGGGAGGTTTTGAAATCCCCCTCACTGGATGTTTTAAAGAACAGGTTAGACAAACACCTGTCAGGGGTGACCTTAATCCTGCTTCAGTATGGGGGTGGATTTGAACAATGTTTCTCAATGACCGGTCCGTGGACCAGTGCCAGTCCCTGAGATTTCCATGACACAGTTTAGGGAGGCAACAAGCTGGTCTCTGGTATTAAAAAGGTTCAGAAACACTGAACCAGATGACCTCTTGAGGTCATTTTCAGCCCTACATTTCTATAGTTTCTACGATTCTATGAAAGGTGCACAGACATGAGTCCTGGTTGTTAGGATGCTAACCTGGGACTCAGGTTCAGCTCCGAGATCTGCCACATACTTCCTGTGTGATCCGGTGCAAGTCACTTATCTTCTCTGAACCTCAGTCCACCATCGGTAAAATGGAGATAATAGTACTTCTTTACCTCACAGGGTGTTGTGAAGATAAATTCCTTAAGAGTTGTGAGGCATTCAGGTACTGCAGTGATGGGAGATATACAAGTACCTAAGATAGATGGCACTGGAGATTTAAATCCTCTGCTGAGCCATAAAACAGGTATCACATGGTGCAATCTTTCCCACCAGTGTGCCTCAAAACTGATCTGAAGGCATTATCTTTAGGGGAGAAAGAACAATTGAGTCTTCATGCTAATTCAGTCCTTGCACTCTCTCTGCCAGGTTTGCCAGTCGTTACCAGCTGTGATCCCTTTCGTGATGGAGACATGTCTACTCAGAACTGGACAGAGACCACCAAAGTCATTTCACATACTGCAAGTCACCAAACCACCATCAGATGGAATGACTTTTAATCACTACTGACCAGGGCTGGATATGAACAGTTGTCTCAGGGCAGTGCTGAATTCAAGGAGAATTCTTCCATTGTGAATATTAAATTTGTTGAAATACATTGATGCAACTAAAGCATTTGGAAAAAATTGCCAAAAAATAGTTGCTAATATCCTACATGAGCCATTGACAGAATGATTTATTCTGCCTTTTTATTAATAGAAAGTCCATTAAATTGGAAGGTTGCATCAATTATTCTTATCACAAAGCCTGGCAACTTCTAGGAAATTTCAAATTATCAGGTAGTTTCACTTCTGCCTAATATAGCTAATCCTCAGAAAACATAATTTAATAAAAATTATGGCATTTGTAAGTACTCAAAACATTTCCAGTTGTCATCGTTTGGCATAAACCCAGCTTACTGCAGTGGTTACTCTTCTCACTAAAGTGACTGATGATATTTTTTGGCTATGGAGCAGGGTAAGAGGAAAGCTGCAATCTTTAGTAGAATTTTCTAAAAATGAGCCTATTAAACACAATATTTTATTCTAAAAATTACAGAATTTAGCTTTCATCAAAATAGCCTTGCATTGGCTCTACTCTTATCATTCCAACAGAAAACAGGCAGAGGAAATAAAAGGCCAGATCCTGGCCCCATTTCAGGAATGCACGTAAGCATTCCCTGATTTGGGACCCCAATAGATACTGAGCACTTGCAGCTCTCGGATCCGACCCAATTGGTATGGACCTGATCCTCTCATGACATAACCCCAAATTTGACAATCAGCATAATTAATGACATAATCCCCCAGTTTAAACCCTCAAAATAATTTTAGTGTCAAATTGCCTATTTTTTAAAAAAAACCTTGGGTAGAGTCTGCCATTATCTCCAGGGGCAGAGATTACCAAATGCTGATTATTACCTTTTGATGGGGGGAAAAAGACCCTAAAACTGCAGCTTATATGCATATTGAGTTCCCATTTAAATCAATATGAGTTGCATCTGCAGTATCCTTCTGTGTATTTAATCTATATTCTCTTTTTTAATTTTAATTTAATTTAAATACATAGGATTGTCTATGTATTTTCCTGTTGCTGCTTCTAAATTCACACAGAGATCCTTATTTGATTTTTGTGATTGCCTTTTAGGTATTTGTATACTGCAGTAAGATTCCCTATAACCACCTTTCCTCCAGATTGCATAGCTTCTTCTGCTGTTTTAGCAAACACCCTCCACACCCTTATCAGCTTAATAACCCTTCTCTGTATCTTCCACAGCTGAGTTTGATCAAAATAGGTTGGCTGATCAGTATGTGTTTCAGCATGAATCAAAACAGCAGGATTTGGCCTGCAATCAGCAATGAAAGGCTAAATAATGTTTTTATAAAAGTCATGCCAAATTAATAAGGCTATGATAAAACATTATGGGCCAAATCCATCCTCGTTCAACTCCACTGAACCCAATAGGGTTATAGCTGGGATACACTTGGCCCTATATATTAATGTTATTCTAGGGTATTTATCTTTTAAGTTACAAGTGTATCGCCTGGTGGTGACAGCTTCTGCTGGATAGTTTTTCTCTACCAAACCCAGACCACTTCTGTGTGAACTAACTGGCCACATCATAATAGCCTGAGAGCCATGTCACAAAAGTGCCAACTCCTTATCTCTTATTAAAAAAACCCAGAATAATACATTTACATATTGTTTTAAAAAACCCTCCTTACTAATGACCCTACTATATCTTAAAAATCACTCCAAATCTCTCATAACTTTTATTAAGGCCTGTTCCTGCTGGCATTGATGCTAACAGGAATATTACCATAAATTTCAATGGGAACTAGAACGGGCCCTAGCTGTATAATAATTAAAATAATTTCCAACAGAGGGAATATTTTAAAACTTAAAAAAATGGTATGTGGTGCTTGTGGAATTACCTGGATGCAGACTTTTTGCATTGGGCCTATCTAGTAGGGTCCAACAGAAGTTTGTTCTGGGTCTGATACTATTCAATATTTCATTAATGACTTGGATAATGGAGTGGAGGATATGATTATAACATTTGTGGATGATGCCAAGATGAGAGGAGTTGCAAGCTCTCTGGAGGACAGAATTAAAATTCAAAACGCCCTTGATGAATTGGAGAATTGGTCTGAAATCAACAAGATGAAATTCAATAATGACAAGTGCAAAGTACTACACGTAGGAAGGAAAAATCAATTGCACAACTACAAAATGGGGAATAACTGGCTAGGTCGTAGTACAGCTGAAAAGGATCTGGGGGTTATAGTAGATCAGAAGCTGAAGATGAGTCAACTATGTGATGCATTTGCGAAAAAGGCTAATATCATTCTGGAATGCATTAACGGGAGTGTCATATGTAAGACACAGGAGGTAACTGTCCCACTGTACCTAGCATTGGTGAGGCCTCAGCTGGAGTACTGTGTTCAGTTCGGGGCGCCGCACATTAGGAAGGATGCAGACAAATTGGACAGAGTCCACAGGAGAGCAACAAAAGTGATAAAAGGTTTAGAAAACCTGACCTGTGAGAGGAAAGGTTAAAAAAAAACTCAGCATGTTTAGTCTTGAGAAAAGAACACTGATGAAGGACCCGATAACTGTCTTCAAATATGTTAAGGCCTGTTATAAAGAGGATGGTGGTCAATTGTTCTCCATGTCCACTGAAGGTAGGATAAGAAGTAATGGCTTTAATCTGCAGCAAGGAGATCCAGGTTAGATATTACAAATATATTTCCAGCTATAAGGATAAGCTCTGGAATAGGTTTCCCGACGGAGGTTGTGGAATTCCCACCACTGGAGGTTTTTAAGAAGAGACTGAAAAAACACCTATCAGAGATGGCCTAGTTATACTTGTTCCTGCTGGAGCGCAGGGAATGCTCTTCCAGCTCAGAGCAAGTGTTGTTTAATAATAGCAATGGTGTTCAAGCTCCAGGAACAAACAGAAAATTTGGTCCTGCTTATGCTTGCACTGAATTCTTTCCTTCCAGGAAACTGAGAAATAATAGTGTGTTAAGCAAATATTGTTTTGCTCATGGAATAGCAAATTGTTCCACTAAAAAGATTATGCTGTTATGTTGCCATATCAGGTTGGCATTTTTTCCTTTCCATAGTGTGAAATGTGCATTAACAATAATGATAAATGAAGAGCGAAGGACAGTATAATATTTTATTGCCACTCATGCACTTTTGCAGAATGACTTAATATATAATATTGATGTGTCATACATGTAGCTACTTTAATATAATTATATAATTACTGATTTGTGCAGGCAATGGGCTCTTTGCCACTCTTTACAAATGGCATAGATGGAACTGGAGGTGTTTCTTCACCCACATGCCATTTGAAGGTTTATTTTAATGAAGACATAATGTAATGAAGCAGAATGCTTTCCCTGCAGAAGATAATGATAGCAAATGACAAGAGAGTTTTAAAGCTTAAATCACTCAGTAACACATAGAAATGGATGAGTGGGTGAACACTAATCTGCACTGTGTTGATCAAGTTTGACAAAAAAGGTTAACTCACACTCCCAAAGGATCTAGAGGCCAAAATGGGGAAAGCTTTCAAAAATTCTGGACCGCAAAGCATACTAAAAATAATTACAGCCATGTGGCCAAAGTTTTCAATTTATTTTCAGTACTGGCCAGTGTCCATAAAATCCATTCTGGGCATAGCTAAGCAATGATTTTGTAGCCAACTCTCATGATTTTATCACGAGTCTTGCAATATTTGGTGTTTTTCTTAAAGCCTGAGCCCTTGCACGAATACATGAGAATCTCAGCTTCCATTTTTTTTAAAAGTAAGTTTTAGCCCTTATGGCTGTGGGGAAAAGTTTAAAAATGTAACCCCGGGGCACCTTACAGACTGGAAAACCAGAAGGCCAATAAAAAGAACTCAAAATGTTGTATGTTTTAGAAATCTCATGGTTTTTAAGATAGCCTAATTGTTCTTTAGGGACTGACTCATGGTTTTGTTAACATTTGGCGTTGGCAATATTGTAACAAACACATCTTTACAGAGAGAGCTTTATTTTGTGGTTTGTAAGCTCTTTGGGGTAGGGCCCATCTCTTTTTATTGTGCTTTTACATTGGCTAACACAATAGGGTGACCAGACAGCAAATGTGAAAAATCAGGACAGGAGGTGAGGGGTAATAGGAGCCTATATAAGAAAAAGACCCCAAAATCGGGACTGTCCCTATAAAATTGGGACATCTGGTCACCCTATAACACAGTGGGGTCCTGGACCATAACTGGGACTTCAAGCCATTACCACAATATAGATAAATAAGGGAAAATAAATTTGCACTGGTGTTGATGCCCAGCATGTCTAACTTTGAGTGGTGTCTGCAGCGAGGATTAAACAAAGCATGCAACTCCATATTGTTTTGTGGCTGGTAGTGCCTTGTAATTCTCTGGAATGCTAACGTCTCAGCCATGTAGGAGATGTGAACATGACATGTCCCCTTTTTTCTTGACAAAGGCTGAGTATCTCAAAGAGGTGACGCACTCAGTCTCAGGCAAAGGGAACAGGCTGCAGCATTGGCAAAAGTTGTGTGACTTGCTTTACTATCAAGAAGTAAAGGATTGTACAGATGACTGCTGAGTAATAGTAGAGGTAGGGAAGCCTGGGAATAAAAATGGGGTGGGAGGAGAGAAATGGGGAGCAAGAGAAGAAAAATGATGCTGATTTGATTTGGGCGAGGGCCAGGTTTTCAGCTTGTGCTGCATAACCCATTTTAATTAATCACACAGAGATTTTTCTGGTGAATGTCTACAAAGACAAGTATTTGAAATAGCTCATTCTCAACTGACAGAAGCTGATACAGTTTGGGAATGGTTGCACTGGTCATGTAATTAGGTTCTGACAATACCTGCTGCATACTGAATGCTCAATGCTGTCTGTGGCAGTGAAGACGGAATGCGTTTGTGAAAATTATGATTAGCAGAATATAGTAAGTGACCTGGGAGAGGTGGGTTTGAATCATATACTTGGTTGCCTACTTCTCAAAGAGATTGCAAAATGTGATATGTCCAAAAAAGGATTAGTTAGACAATGAAAAAGAGTAAAACCTTATCAGGAAGTTCAAGTCAGAGAAGAACTATTGACAGTCTCCTTCCCTTATCGAGATATGCATAAACAATTAAAAGGCTCTTTTGCTGCTGGAGGGAAATGTAGTAGGATGATCTGATTGGGATTTGTTTGCCTAATATTTCCTTATGGAAAACACTCTTGTTACCAGCTACTTTTAGATGATGTTTAGGCCAATATACAGTAAATGTTACATTTGTGCACTATGGAAGATAATGTTGACATAGACAGCAATTTGGATGTATAGTCCCCTCCATGCTTTGAAGTTGCTCTTAAGAGTGGATTTCTGGGGGACAGTCTGCAGCTGGGAGTCCATGGATGCATTGCTCTTCTATGCAACTGCCTCTGCTTTCCACAGGTGTCCTGAGAACTGGGGGATTTCTCCAGACATCTCAGGACATCCATGAATTTGGTGGGTCTTGCCCCTGCCTGTTTAAATGCATGATGCTCTGGAAGAAACTCTGCAAGTTGAAATTCTGTGATTTTCATGACCTCTATGCAGGTATTTTCCACACAGATTTATCTTTGTCTGAAAGCACTGGCAATTGGAGAGAAAACTAGTTGTCAGTACTGGAGATGGCACAACCTCAGCTGGTGGAGAATATTTATGAGCAGTCCATTATGTGTTCCATAGTAAGAATCTCCTCATGAACGATATTGGAGCAAATCACAGATACAGTAGTTGGCGGTTTGAAGGAATGTCCCATAGGCAGGGGATACCCCTGCACAACTTAAAGAGGGATGAACATATCGGCCATGTCAAATTCCATCCTTAGTGCTGAGAAGCAGGGGCTGGTGAAGCTGGAAGGATTACTGGCATTTGGAAAGTTTCCTATGGTAAAGGAGATGAAATAACAATGACGCTTGGCGCAAACCCTGGCAGCCGGAATGTAGGGATTGGTTCCTACTGACCCGAAGCGAAGGGCCAGGGCTAGTCACACTAGAATCACTACGGTGGCTCAGCTGTACCAATGTATCTGTGCTGATGTAGCACTGCTAGTGCAGAGGCTCTATGCTGATGGGAGAGAGCTCTCCTGTCGGCATAATTACTCCAGCTACCATAGTGGCGATAGCTATGTCTGTGAGAGAACTTCTTCTGCCAGCATAGGACTGTCACTTAGGTCTTACATTGCTCAGGGGTGTGGCTTTTCCATGCCCCTGAACGATGTAAGTTATATTGACGTAAGCGCTAGTGTGTACAAGCTCCAGATTCTCAGCTAGTGTAAACCAGTGCAGCTCCATTATCTTGGGAGATAACGACTGGCACAGCTGACGAACTGTCCAAGTGCAATTGCTCCACAGAGTGTCTACTGGGGTTAAGAGAAGGTATAGAAATAAATGTAGTGTAGTATGATGTAGCCTGGTAAATGCTCAGTCAGCGTGGTAAGTAAATCTTACATACAGCTGTTAGTATACAAAAGACTATATATTAGTGGAAATTATACAAGTAGTTATCTCAGTGAGATTGTTTATATTCATTCACAAGAGACATAGGCATCATGAGTGTTCCCCCTCTATCAGTGATTCGCTATATAATCTTGGGGAAATCACTTCACCTCTTTGCACCTCTGTTTCACTATCTGCAAAATGGGGATGATGGTACTTATTTACCTTGGTAAAGCTCGCTGAGATTTACAGATGAGAAGTGCTATACAAGTGCTAAGTGTAACTACTTTATTATTTATTTATTAGTGGCCAGATGATGGGAAATTTGAATTCCCTTGGCTTTGCCTCAGGGCCTTAATCCATCTGGCAATTAACTACTGAGAAGTCCTTGACCTGAAGGGCATTAAAATGTGAAATATAAAAATATAAAGAAAATTAATACCTTTGTGTCTGTTGAAAGGTTAACATTTGAGCTGTATAATAGCATGTTGTCATGTATTCACTGCTTGATGTAGAGCAGTTATCTTTTCATAGCAGATAAACACTGGCAGTTATCAATAGGAAATCAGGACTTCAACCTGAGCATTCTGATAGGTTTATAATTAACTTTATTGACTACAGGGTTATCATATTTTCACAGTCCTGACTTGAAACGCTTTGTGAGAATAAACAAACCTTTCTAAAACTCTGAACTGATAAAACAGTCTTTGTAAAGATAAAACAGTCTTTGTAAAGATAAAACACTGCAGATAACAGAGGAAAAATCTAATGACAGGACTCCCTACCACCTTAGGAGACATAATACCTTGAGTGTGATCCCTGTTCCTAGTACAGTATTTGCTTTTGTTGCTTAGGAAAGTTACCAAAAGACTGAAATATGAACATCAGAGTTCATCTCTGTGCCAGTGCAGGAATTGAGAGCAAATGGCTTGCACCACTGTTCAGGGACTGTGGGGCCAGTTCAGCCCAGGTATAGGATATGAACAGTTCCCTGCATTGCCCTTATCTCCACGTGGCTTTTGGCAGCAGGGAATTTTCAGGGCACAGGACCACTCCAGCCACACCTCCAACTCCAGCTGACCTCCAATATGCCCGTGGATGGCTTTGGAATGCCCCCAGCAACAGAAGCTTCTGAGGGGGCAGAGCTGAGCTGCCTCTGAATTTGGCACATCCATGGGGGAGGGGAAGAAAGGAAAAGAGGGTTCTGCCTGCCCTATGCCTCTTTCCACCAGCTCTGCTAGCACAAAGGGGCTGAAGGGCAATAATGAATCTTGCTCAAAATGTGCAGCAGAACTTCAAGTGCTATGCCCATTTCAAGTGCTATGCCCATTTCAAACTAATATATTCCCTCATAGGGACTGGTTAAACATTTTAGAAGGACAAACAGAGATGTCCTCAATGAGAAAACCAAACCCCGTTTCATGGATCTGTGACTGCAGGAGGATATGTCCACTGTAGTTCTCTCCCACATTCTATGACAGTGTGGTATGAACCCGCAGAGAAAGGCAGAACATGCCTTTTATCAGGGACAGGACTAGTATTATGGTATTCCTCGTGAACATAATATGACATGAAGGAAGGTCACTTTATCTCATAGCATGGGTGAGACAGTTAAATTATGACATGTATTGTTACTAATTATGTAATCTGACTCCACCCTGATTAGGATGGAAGACCTACATTTAGACCTACATGTATTAAAAATACATCCTGCACTGCAAATGGAAATAGTTTAGGATATTGGTCTTTGCAGTATTGTATTGCATATGTCTAGATTTTCTGGGTTTGTTAGTCAGCAATGTGGTCGTGAATGACTTATTATCAGCTCTGCTGTGTGACACCATCCCAAGGACAAGTCAATTATTTGGTTGTTTGCATTTACATGGAAGAGAAAGAGATATAATGTACATTAAGGATTGCCCTCAAACAATTCCTCCTTTTGTGATAAACGAATATGTGCATAATTCATTACTGATAGTTTCCTTCTATTAGCTTGTTATGTCACCTCATATATTACAGAGATGTAAAGAAGAAATTATAATATATGTGGGGAGAGATTTGTTCTGTCAAATGACTTTCACCAAGGCCATGGTCACTTAGTTTATAGACACAGTAGCACTGCATAAAGATCACGAGGTGCGGGAAGCTGCAGAGAATTTAACTTGGAGAAAACTGCAGAAAAATCTCAGAACATGAGATTTCAAATGTATAAACTGCATTGAGCTAAGGGTATCAGTTACGTTCTGAAGATCTTCTATGTTCCAGTCTTACCAGTGAAATTACCCTAATTAAGCACTTTGCAAGAACTCTCTCTCTTATGAAATATTGACATTAACATGAGTAAATTAAAGATCCATACTTAGGCTGTTTTCTGGTTGTAATGTTGCATTTTTCTGGCAAGAAAAATCAAGTAAATCACCAGCAGATGCTACTGTTCAGTGAGAAAGTTTTGAAATGGAGTTGTGGTGGGGCAAGTGCCCCACCCCCTTGTATGAGTGGCCTGCAGCAGGCCAGTGGGCCTGCGCAGACAGGCAGCCAATGCGAGGAGGGCTTATTGGGAGCCAATTAGGGCCCAGATTGGAGACAGCCAATCAGGGGCAGGCTCAGCCCTATAAAAAGGCTGCTCAGGAGAGGCGCAGGGAGTCTCTCCCAGGCCTTCAGAAGTGAAGGTCTGTCTCCTGGGCCAGGAGACCAGCACCAGCACCAGCACCAGCACCAGCACCGGACAGGGCTGGGCTGGGCTGGGCTGGGCTGATGCAGGGGAGCATAGGAGAGCTCCAGCCTGTTACCTGCTAGGCTGCGGGCCCTGACTAGAAGGGCCTAGAGGGTGCAAAGGGGTCAGCGGGGAAGTGACCCAGGGAGAGTGGGCAGACGAGGGAAGAGAAGGAGGGCAGGGAGGCTGCCGCTAGAGGGTCCCTGGGTCAGGACCCAGAGTAGTGGGTGGGCCTGGGTCTCCTTTCCCCTTATCTTGCACCTGGCTGTGGTAAGTGGCCATAACGGACCACACCAGACCCCTGATGGAAGGGGATAGACTTTAGGATGTGGTTGGCCGCTGCGGCAGGGGCGAACCAGAGGACTGCTGTTAACCCTCCTGGAAGGGGGTGAGCATGGACTAGGGGGCACTGCCTGAGGGCAGTGTCCTGAAGAGGACTCCACGAGCCGGGAGCAACGCTGGTCCGGACACCAGCAAGGGAGTGGCGGACGGGACACCACCGGCAGAGGGTACTCCAGAACTGCCGAGAGTTAATTCCCAGACTGACAGGCAGGAGGCGCCGCGGTGGTGAGTCCCAACCCCGGCACAGGAGTGTTTAAAAATGCTTTGCAGATTACGGTAGCAGGTTACATTATCTATGAGTAAGATGTCTGGGAAGTTTGCTGCTGTATTTCTTCCGAATTCTGTAAGGGAAGGGGTAAGTGCAATGGCAGGTGGGTGTTGGGGCAGTCAATAGCAGCCTTGTGAGTCATGCTGTTGTTGCTGAAGTCAGGACCAGGGAGTGCATGGCTGCACGTAGGTGGTCCAAGATCCATGAGGACAAGACCTGTTGATCTTGGGCCACTGCATTTTGATTCACCCTGCTTGCTCTTTACTTTCCTCCCAGCTAGAGGGTAGATTTCACCATTCCCTAAAGGTGTGGATTGTTTATGGTTCGTTCTCCGTGTTTGAGCCTTTTTACAAGGCAAGTAATATATTTTGTGCAGGGGGTGTGCAGGAAGGAAAGAAAGAAATAGAGGTGCAGGGCATCCTTCTGGATAAGGGTGAGAATGATAATCAGTGAATCATTGTTTCAAAACAGAAATTGCAAGCTCCTACAGATGTTCAAACTAAAAATACAGTTGCAAATAGGGGAAACATTCATGGAAAAACACCTTTTCATTAAATATGAGCTCAAACTAGAACATTTGGTTCAATTTTCCTCACATTGTAGGGAAGTTTAGATCTTGATGACCACACAATCATTATGGCATAGACCCATCTCTGTTTACAGTAGTCCTAGAAGACTAGTTCTGTAGAAACCTGTTTAAACCTGCCTGCTAGTAACTCTCTGCAGGAAGTAGATCACTTTTCAGGTTTTCTTCAAAAACTATTAATGAGAAATACCTGGAAAAATACATCTTCCCACCTTCAATCCAACCCACTAGTTACTAATGGACAAGTGAAGCAAGTGTATAATCATAGAATATCAGGGTTGGAAGGGACCTTAGGAGATCATCTAGTCCAGGAAGATTAAAGATCTCTCACAAAATTGGACTGAAGGGGACTTACCTCTGGGCCATCCTGGCTGCTGACAGACTATCTTAGCTACTTTTCCTTGGTTGGTTTCTCAGCGAGAAAAAAGATCCACTGAGCAGGTGTCCAGTTAAAAATATTAACCCTCCTGTTATAATTGTAATGTATTATTACAGGACAGAGAATATAAATTTTGTTCTACTTTATTGTAATACCTTAATGCTATGGACCTAATTCTTGTAATCCTTACTCACTCTGAATGCTACTTTCTCACATACATGGTCTCATTTCTTTCAATGGGCTAGTAAATTCTACTCAGTGTGAATAGGGTTTGCAGAATCAGTCCCTGTGTGGTTTACAGCTTGACACAAGAGGTATTTCTCAGCCAGTTGTTCCCCCTAGTCATTTATTTACAAGTGTTTATGTAACATTATTATGACTTTTTCTGTGTTTCCCATACACTTTATAATTGTAATATTTTATGAATAGGATTAGCATTGTTCTGTCCCTCATGAACATAAGACATCTTTAAAGACTGTGACTACTTCTAATCGTGTGTGTGATACTATAGTATTTATAGATTCAGTATCACTGTGTGCAAAACTAACTAATCAAATAATTCAGTTCTTGGAAATTCTACAAGGCTAGACAATAAGGACCAAATATTAAAAATGTTAAATTTGCTCCAGTTTTTGGCTCCCTAACATCAGACACCTTGGGCCTGATGTTCAGCACTTTGAAAATCAGGCCTAATGTGTCTCAGGCTGGGCACCCAGAATCACTGGGTTCTTTTGAAAATGTTGGCCTGCATCCGTTAGTCAGATGTCATCTCTCCCCTAGAACCAATTAGAATAGTCCTTAATGTTTTTTTCCCCTCTGGTCCTATCCCATCATGAGGATTGATCTTGCTGCCACTTTGTCACTTTTTGTTTGCTTATTTGTTATATTACTGGAACATTGCTTTGTGAACTTGGACTCTCAATGCAAGGCACTTTGGGCATCTTTCTTTCTTGGTCCCCCTTCATGCCCAGTAGAGTTGCCCTTGTACTCTTAGGCACTTATATGATTACACTGCATGCCACCAAAGGTTATGCCAGCTATCGTAGCTACAAAACTGTTCTAAGAAATAAATGGATTATAGGGTGACCAGATGTCCTGATTTTATAGGGATAGTCCTGATTTTGGGGTCTTTTTCTTATATAGGCTCCTATTACCCCCCCACCCCTGTCCCGATTTTTCACATTTGCTGTCTGGTCACCCTAAGTGGATAGGCATTTAGCTTAAAAAAATGAGAGAGAGAGAGGGGAATTACTGGTATTTCTTCTGAATTCCTCTAAGATCAGATTGTCCTCCAATGACTGATTATGCTTTCTTTGAAATGAGTGGCAAAACTCCCATTGACTTCAGTGAGCTGGATTGAGCTCTGATATTATTGGTACTCTATCTTTACCTATGCATTTAGCTGCTCAAGACCGCAAGAGGGATGTTATGCTTCCAATTTCCAGAAGACCTTAAGAGTCTAACTTGTGGAACTCTTTATCTTGGAAGATATGGTACATGCCTCTAATGTTCCATCTGCAGCGTAAGCCGTATGCCAGTTTCATTACTTTAGGGAAATGCAGGAGGTGTTGGTTGTGGCAGAAATAAACTAAAATACAGCACCAAATTAGGAAACTATTTTCACAGATCACTGAATTCTTTAATGTCTGCTTGTTTATTTTCCATGCCAGGATAATTTTGAAACAGGAAGGAGAATTTGATGGTATATAAGCTCCGAGATAATAACTCAAAGTTTTTGAAAGAGGGGCATCTGATTCTGGTATAAAGGGGGTTTGTGGGGGGCAGCGAGTCCTATCAGGGAAGGAGAAGAATGAATGGGAAGGAATTGTGATTGTGACTAGAGTACCTTTTGTGTTGCTATCATCACTGATATATGAAGCATGACATTTATAGATTCATTACAGCACACTGGTAAACTGATAGTCTATTAGCTGCAGGGACATTACCATATTTATAGAAGTATGTGTTCCGCTGCTGCTGCTCCCTGCATTATATGCCATGTACCAGTTACTTAAAAAGTTATGTGATAGGACAACATGCAGTGCATAGCTACAAAATATATATATTTCTTCTTCCCCCTCCTCTAGTTTTTTCTTCCTGTGATCAGTGTGCTGATTATTCATGAGAAAATACTTGGTCTAGTCCAACAAAGTCATTTTTCAAGAGATTTCATTAAGTAGACCCAACAAATGTTTTAGGTGCCAGGTAATGATGGGCATTATTTAATGATACTTAGATTGTGGTGTTCAAAGGGCCAGGATTGGGGCCCCATTGTGAGCTAAGTGCTATACAAATACATGTCAAAACATGGTCCCTTTCCTGGATAGAAGACAAGGGACATATGAAGAATGAGGGGAGAGAGAGATAATTAAATACATGACACTTTAAATACACGACACTTTAAAAAACTTAGAGATGGAGGCTTCTCCACCTGTCCCTCAAGCCATCTTTAACAGGCGTTTTTCTCATAGGCATTTCAGCAGATGTGGGTCTTGAGAAGAGAATAGTGGTTATACAGATCAGTTCATGGTGAGTGGTCAATGCACAAGTTACCAGTGACCCAGGGCTGGGGCGGCAGGGGTTGCGAGTGGGGAGGGAGTAGAGCCCAGGGCTGGGGCGGTAAGGCAGGTGCGGGGGGCAGGGCTGGCTCCAACTTTTTTGCCGCCCCAAGCAAAAAAGCCCCAAAACACCAAGTGCCACCCCGCCGCAACAAACCCCCCCCCCCAGCGCTGCCCCGTCCTGCCGCCGCAACAACCCCCCCTCCAGCACCCCGCCACAACAACCCCCCCTCCAGCACCCCGCCACAACAACCCCCCCTCCAGCACCCCGCCACAACAACCCCCCCCCAGCGCCCCACTGAAACAAACCCACCCCTCCCCCAAGCACCGCCCGCCGAAGTGTGTTTAAAAAAACCAAACCTGAGCGCCGCCCCAAGATGGGCAGCCAACATTTTTTTTGCTTGGGGTGGTAAAAAACCTAGAGCCGGCCCTGATAACCTGAGGCATGTGTCAAGGATTCTTCATTCTAGCAAATCTTTGACTTCAGAGGAATATGCCCATTGTCATGCCAAGAAACCAAAGCTGTGACTATAGTCAATGTTCAAGACGTAATTAGGATACAGTCAGGAATGGACGCACCCCAATCCTCTTAAAGGAGAGCCATTAAAGAGCTTGCCAGACAGATGGGATTCCTCACAAACAAGATTTAGTATAACAAGATAATCAACTGCTGACTTCAGGCTGTGATTAGATAATCCAGAGGGATGATAAATAATTGAAAGACAGTTGTGGCATGAAGAGTATGAGCTTAGAGGGTGGATCAGGGACAGGGGATCTGTTTTTGATTCCTATAACAGTCTGTAAATGGGGCTAATGATGGCAAGGTCAGGTGTACATGTGATACTGTAGGGGTTTTGGCCCCCCCTCAGGGGCGGCTGGGAACCAGACCCCCTCGCTGCTTCAGTCAGGTGTTGGGGAACTAGCCTGGCTGTGCGGCAAACCGCCAGCAGCTCAGGCCCTCCTGGAGGGGCTGACCAAACAGTAGAGTTGTAGCAGGCCCAGGCCCTGGGTCAGGGCGGGGCAACAAGCAGTCAGGGCTCAGGCCCTCAGGCAGGCACTGAGCAAACAATACAGTTGTAGCAAGCCCCGGCCCTGGCTCTGGAGAACCTAGGAGAGGGGGAGACTGCCACCCGCACGTTGGGTGGCAGGGGGGACGCAGGCCCACCCACTCCACTGCATCCCAGCCCGGGGCCCTAGCAGCAGCAGAAGACCCGCTGATGTGTCAGTGGGGATCCTGGCCACAACACACTGACATCGGCTCTGGAAGTGTTGCAGCCAGACTAGGGTCAGCTGCCCCGGGCTACTTCCAACCTCCCCCTCAACTGGGTCAGGGCGGCATCCTCCAAGGGGTCACATGCCATGGGCTCCTCGGGGTAACTGGTGAGCGGCAGGCTTCATGGCTTCTCGGGGTAAAGGGCGAGCAGCAGGCTTGGCAGAGTCTCTGGGCTCGGGCTAGCGGCAGGCGTTCGCTGGTCAGGCCAGTCCTCAGGTCGGCTGCCGGTTGCCGTGGGTTGCTATGCCACAGGCGTCCAGCCTCTCTGATGGCTGGGCTTCAAGTGAGTGCTGAGGACCGGCTTTTATACTTCCTGTCCTGCGCCTTGACCTCTGAGGGGCGGGCGCAGGATTCGCTGGCTCCGCCCACTTTGGTGTCCAGAGAGGCTCGTCCCTCTCCGGGGTGGCTGGGAACCAGACCGCCTCGCTACAGATACCAACAAGGAAAATTATAGCGTCTGTAAATTTGATTTGAAAAACCAACACTATCCAAATATTTAAAATATAAATCCTGATATATTTATTCCCAAAATGTCTATTACACTGTAAATAAATTATTGTACAAAAACTACATTTAGAAACATTATTAAGGTTGCTAAGTTAAACACTAAAAAGTAAGGAAATGCCAGGATTAATATTGCCTGTGCAGCCTTAATTCAGCTCCCTCGTGTGTATACATTATGTCACAGTTTTTAACTACATGGTCACATGCTATTTTTTTCCACAGACTCCTGCCTCATTCAGTGCAGAGCCTGGACAGCGCTCACTTAATGAGCAGCTATTCAATATTTTGGATTTTCCTCATTGTTGAATGTGTGGCCCTATGCCTTATTTATCACACACTATTCAAAGCCTTCTTTGAAGAGAGAATTACTTTTTTTTCATGGGCTTTTCTGTAGTGCTCATTACTATAGTATCCAGAGGTTCACAAATATTAATTAATTTTCACAGCACCGCTGGGTGATGGAGTGTCTACGGAACAGGGCAAGGGAACAAGGAGTCTGAGAGATCAGCCCACTTTGTTTCACCTGGAGGCTGCTTCAGGTTTGATGTATTAGACTCAGTGGAGAAGGAGCTGGGTCTTCATAAAAGAAGAAAGTGAAAGCTATATGAGAGGTCCAGGAGAGAAGAGGAAGGGAGTTCCTGCTTTCTGGGAAGGTAGACTGAAGAAGGAAAGGGTGTAGGGCACAGTTGCCAACTTTCATGCGGTAAATAAGCACCCCAACTTTCACAATAAGCCAAAAATCAAGCTAATTCCATTTCAAAACAAGGCCAAAACAAGCCAATCCCTAAGAACCCCAACACTCTATGTGACTAGATCCCCCCGGACTGTGGTGGGCCCACTGTGCACCCCAACTCTCTCCCTCCTTGCCCCCCCTTGCCAGGAGCTGATAAAAAAAATGAAGCTACAAGCAAAACAAGCACCAAGCTACAAGCCAAAAAGCAACTCACAAGCTAACTAAGCCAAAAAGAAGCCCAATTTCTGTGTTGTTTTTGCAGGTTTTGCATGTCTGGTGTAGGGCACAGAGGGGCAGTCCTGACAGGTTGGAGTTCCAGCAAGAGAAAGAAGGAGCTGGGAGGACCTAGGGAGAAACCAGAGCCCTGGGAACCATAGTAGAGCTATGTTATGCACATGCTGCAGGAAAGTAGCAAAAGTGGCTAATAGATAGGAAGTAACCCAGGGAACAGCAGTGTATCTGAAATGCAACCCAGATGGAGCTACTATAAGGTGGGTGCATAACTGGTTGGAAAACTGTTCCCAGAGAGTAGTTATGCTGGAAGGGCATAATGAGTGGGGTCCCACAGGGATCAGTTCTGGGTTCTGTTCTGTTCAATATCTTCATCATAGCATAGAGAGTACACTTCTAAAGTTTGCGGATCATACCAAGTTGGGAAGGGTTGCAAGTGCTTTGGAGGATAGGATTAAAATTCAAAATGAGCTGGACAAATTGGAGAAATGGTCTAAAGCAGGGGTGGACAAATGTTTTGGCCCCAGGGGCACATCAGGATTGTGAAACTGTATGGAGGGCTGGGTAGGGAAGGCTGTGCCTTCCCCAAACAGCCTGGCTCCCACCCCCTATCCACCTCCTCCCACTTCCTGCCCCAATTGCCCCCCTCAGAACACCTGACCCATCCAACGCCCCCATTCCATATCCCCTGACCGCCCGCCCCCAGGACCCACCCCCTATCCAGCCCCCGCACTCCCTGTCCCCGACTGTCCTGACCCCTATCCACACCCCCGCCCCCTGACAGGCCCCCTGGAACTCCCATGCCTATCCAACCGCACCCTGCTCCCTGTCCCCTGACTGCCCACACCCCCACCCCTAACCGCCCCTCGGGACCCCACCCGCTATCCAAACCCTCCATCTAATCCCCCCTGTCCCCTGACCACCACCCCAGAACCTCTGCTCCATCCAACCACCTCCTGTCCCCTGACTGCCCCCGGGACTCCCCACCCACTTACCCAACCCCTCCTCCCTGCTCCCAGCCCGGTTACCATGCCGCTCAGAGCAGCAGGAGCTTGCAGCCCCACCACCCGGCGGGAGCCAGCCATGCCGCCAAGCTGCCCGGCAGGAGTGGCGGACAGAGCGCTGGCGGTGCAGTGAGCTGAGGCTGCAGGGGGTGGGGCACAGTGGGGGAGGGGGCAGGGGCTAGCCTCCCTGGCTGGGAGCTCAAGGGCTGAGCAGGAGGGTCTCGTGGGCCGGATGAGGCCACGGGTCATAGTTTGTCCACCTCTGGTCTGAAGTAAATAGGATGATATTCAATGAGGACAAATGCAAAGTACTCCACTTGGGAAGGAACAATCAATTGCACGCATACAAAATGGGAAATGACTGCCTAGAAAGGAGTACTGCAGAAAGGGATCTAGGAGTCATAATAGACGACTAGCTAACTATGAGTCAACAGTGTAACACTGTTGCAAAAAAAGGCAACATCATTCTGGTATGTATCAGCAGGAGTGTTGTAAGCAAGACATGAGAAGTAATTATTCTGCTCTACTCTGCACTGATTAGGCCTCAACCGGAGTATTGTCTCCAGTTCTGGGCGCCACATTTCTGCAAAGATGTGGACAAATTGGAGAAAGTCCAGAGAAGAGCAGCAAAAATTATTAAAGATTTAGAAAACATGACCTATGAGGGAAGATTGAAAAAATTGGGTTTGTTTAGTCTGGAAAACAGGAGACGAAGGGGACATGATAAGTTTTCAAGTACATAAAAGGATGTTGCAAGGAGGAGGGAGAAGAATTGTTCTTTGCTTCTTGTCCTATCCTCAGAAGTTATGAGCTTAAAGTGCAGCAAGGGAGGTTTAGGTTGGACATTAGGGAAAACTTCCTAACTGTCAGGGTGGTTAAGCGGTGGAATAAATTGCCTGTAGGATCTCCATCATTGGAGATTTTTAAGAGCAGGTTAGACAAATACCTGTCAGGGATGGTCTAGATAATAGCTAGCTCTGCCATGAGTGCAGGGGACTGGACTAGATGACTTCTCAAGGTCCCTTCCAGTCCTGTGATTCTATGAAAGTAGTATAACCTCAATAGTATTCATCACCATATAATTTTTGACAGGTTTCCACACCCAGTTTAGGGCTTATGTCCCGCCCTCCATTCCCATTTCCAGTTGTGTATGGTTTTGGATCGTCCAGTACACTGAGCGAAGCAGAGGTCCTGTGGGAAAAATATGTGAACATGTAATTAAAGAGTCTTATCATAAAGCATATACACAAAGGAACCCAGTTAAGGTTGCACAGGCAACCTTAATTCTGGCATTTTCCAACTTTAAGTGCTTGACTTTACAACCCTAACAATATACTTTTAACATGTGTTTTGAGTGTTCATATTTCCACGTGAGCTAACGGAGTAACTGGTAATAGTGATTGTCATCCTCTGTGTGGACCAGCACTAGAGCAGGAGGGGAAACATGCTTTGCTAGTGGGTTTCACAAATATTTGCTGACAGTAAAGGAATGGTGAGATTCAGGAATCTTGGATTCCATTCCAGGCTTTGGAAGGGAGTGTTCTCTAGTGGGTACCGACTCTTCTGCCCTTTCCCCCATCAAGCTTGACTCTTTCTGCCCTCATCCTCTCCATTATGAGAGAGGATATCCTAAATCGTATTTCTGATCCTAACAGAAGCAGGAGAGCTTGGGAAATTAATCGTAACTCTTACTTCTTTGAGATTTCCAGCTTTTCTTGGTCACAGATATTTGGAATAACGTGACAACTTTTAGGCACTGACAAGTACCAAACGGTGAGCCTGATTCTTCTCTCTCAAACAGTAATTGCATTGATTGACCTCAGTGAAATTATTTCTGTTTTTCAGTGGAAAATCAGGCTTGCAATGAGAGCTAGTCAGGAATTTTCGGATAGAATTTTTCAACAGAAAATATAGTTTCCACAACAAAATTGAGAACTTCCATAGGAAAACTTCAATTTTGCAAAAAAGTTAAATTTTTCCCAGCAGAAAATTCTAACAAAATATTCCATTTCAGGTCAATTCAGTGTCTAACTGAATTTTCCTGTTTTGATACATTGCCTCATGGGAGCTGTAGTTTGGAGGCCTGATCTACATCTCCCATGATGTAATAAGGCCTACAGCTGACAGAGCAACATTGTGCACCATGGGAGTCGCATGGCTGCAGATGCATCGTGGAAGATGTATTCCAGCCAGGGAGCCTGGCCCATAGGGGAGAATAGGGGCATTGAACCCATACTACAGCTCCCATGAGGCAGTGAGCCACCATAGGTAAATATAGTTTCTTTACTACTGAACTGACTCAAAATGAAATGTTTTGGCATTTCTGAATCACATTTTGTTTGGAACATGTCATTCCATGAAAAATCGATGCTTCAATTTGTACTGATTCAGGACAAAAAAAATGTGAAAATCTGATATTTCCATACCAATTTTGCTCAGCTTTACCTGGAACAAATGTTTGTGCAGTGTCTATGCTAGAATTTAGAATTATGTTAATTAACACGTTAATACACAGCTAAAATTGTAAACCATCTATAGGGCCATCAAATGTAAGCCATCTATAGGGCCCTATCTGCTCTTTGTTAGGGTCACACAAATCCCATTTAAGTCTATGGGGATTGGGAACACAACTGAGAGCAGAATCTGGTCCATAGTCATTACACTGCACGATGAATTTTGCCTTAACAGCTTGTGGAAGTCAATAAAGCTGCATGTGGGAACAATCCTGCAGTCCTGGCACACTCAACTCAAAGTGAAGACAGCTAGAGTTTTAGGTACACAGTGAATGAAGGGTTGAGACTAGGATTTAACTCAGGCAGAATTTAGCCCCGTATATAAAAGCCTGAGTAAGGAAAATAAAACTCAGTGAGAAGGAAACTAAGCACTTTGCTGTAATGGGAGGTGCACTGGCATTGATCTTGGTCTGGTATGGCAGCTTTACATTATATCACAAGATCATTCGGCCCATACAGCCAACGTAACTAGCTGCGACAAGAGGCTCACTCCAGTGGACAGAGATCCCTTAGGCCAGGTCTACACTAGGACTTTATGTCGAATTTAGCAGCGTTAACTCGATTTAATCCCTCACCCGTCCACATTATGAAGCAGTTTATGTCGACATAAAGGGCTCTTTGAATCGATTTCTGTACTCCACCCTGACGAGGGGAGTAGCGCCAAATTCGAAATGGCCATGTCGAAAGCTAGATACTGTGGACGGAATTCGACAGTAATAGCTCCGGGAGCTATCCCACAGTGCACCACTGAGTGGATGCTCAGGGCAGTAATCTGTACTCGGATGCTCTGACCTGCCACTCAGAGAAATCCCCGGGAAAATTTGAATCCCTTTTCCTGTGTGGCCATTTTGAATCCCATTTCCTCTTTGGACATCGTGGCGAGCTCAGCAGCACTGGCAATGATGCAGAGCGCTACAGCAGTGGTTTCCATGCCATCGCAGAATAGAAAGAGGGCTCCAACATGGAGTGATCGTGAAGTTTTGGATCTGATCGCCGGGTGGGGAGATGAAGCAATCCTAGCCGAGCTCCGTTCCAAAAGACGGAATGCAAAGATTTACGAAAAAATATCCCAGGCTATGACGGAGAGAGGATACAGCCGGGATGCTACGCAGTGCCGCGTGAAAATCAAGGAGCTGCGGCAGGCGTACCAAAAGACCAAGGAGTCGAACGGACGCTCCGGGTCGCAGCCACACACTTGCCGATTTTACGAGGCACTGCATGCCATGCTCGGTGGTGCTGCAACAACTACCCCACCAGTGTCCGTGGACTCCGACGACGGGGTCTTATCTACGGCCACGTCGGAGGAGGTTTTCGCGGACGGCGAAGAAGAGGAAGGAGGGGAGGAGGACGAGGCACTAGACAGCGGTCTCACTTCTGATTTCCCAGACAGCCAGGAACTTTTCCTCACCCTGACTGATCTGCCCTACGAACACTCCCAAGGCAGCATTCCTGACCAGGAATCAGGCGAAGGATCATCAGGTCAGTGTGTTAGACATTTATTTGCAATACAATAGGTATGGTGTGTTAGCGCTGTGTAACTGTGCCTTAATTGGCCTTATGCGCTTCAGCTTGGAGTCGCTTTCCCGTGCAACTATTCGAAAAGTCTGTCAATATGTATGGGGATAGAGGTGTAATCCCCATCTGAGAGCTCCGCGAAGCTCTCCTGGAGGTACAGTGAGAGCTTGTTTAGCACGTTCACTGGGAGAGCGGCCTTATTGTCTCCTCCATGGTAGGATACTTTCCCGCGCCATGTAAGCTGCAGGTACTCTGGTATCATTGCCTTGCATAGCATGGCAGTATACGGCCCAGGGGATTGCTGGCATTGACGCAGCATGCAGTATTTCTCTGTCTCGGTAATCCTCATCAGAGTGATATCAGTCATGGGGTCCTGGTTTGAATGAGTGGTATAATTAGTATAGTGAATGCTTCCTTTTCCCTTTAAAGAAAGACACCTGGCTGTTTCCGTTAACACGTGGTGGTAGGGAGTCGGGAGCCAAACCATTAGTACTTAGCGGTGCGTGGGCAGGGACAGTTCTGGGGACCAGCCACGCGAGGCCGGGGAAAGGGTACGCGAGCCGTTCTGACACAGCGGATCGCGGGCAATCTTCGTTCCCGGGAGCGCACACGGGAACGGGGGGGGGGGGAGTGAGGGGTAGGCCAGCCGTTCAAACACAGCGGTTGGCGGGCGATCTTGGTTCCCTGGAGCTTCCACGCGAAGGGAGGGGGGGAAGGGTAGGCGAGCCGTTCATACCGAGCGGTTCGCGGGCATTTTGGGTTCCATTGAGTGACCACGCGGAGGGGGGGAAAGGGTAGGCGAGCCGTTCATGCTGAGCGGTTCGCAGGCATTTTGGGTTCCATGGAACGACCACGCGGAGGGCGGGGAAGGGTAGGCGAGCCGTTCCTGATGAGCGGTTCGCGGGCATTTTGGGTTCCATGGAGCGACCACGCGGAGGGGGGGGAAGGGTAGGCGAGCCATTCCTGATGATCGGTTCGCGGCCACTTTAGGGTCCCGGGAGCGACCACGCGGAGTGGGGGGGGGGGTTTAGGAAAGCCGCTGTATATTAGCGGTTTGGCCAGAAGCAGTTCCTGCCCGCCGCAAGGAACAGTGAGTGAGACATGGAAGTAGAGCACTGCTGTGAAGCAATCTCTCAGCAGTCCTAACTCATAACCTTACCATGGTCTTCAGAGAGGTGATTTTCACTGTTCGGCAAGGCTTCTGGGATCCGTATACCGGGACCCCAGACACTCAGCATTAAGGCATAATATTTGACCTTGTAGTACGTTTACATGTGATAGCCACTGTGGTTGGTCCTATTCACGGTGAAAGAGTATGGGCATTGTTCTGGAAAAATATCTTTCTGAGGCATTCACTCCCTTTCCCTCATCCCGCAGCTGCGAGTGTCTCCCACCCTACCCGTGTTTCTCCCTCCCATGGGCTACTACAGATAAGGCGGTGCAAAAAGAGAACCCGGGACGACATGTTCTCGGAATTGATGATGATGTCCCGAAGGGAGGCGGCACAGCGGAGAGAGAACGTCTCACAGTCCGAGCGAGCAGCCAGGGAACGGGAGCAGAGGGCTGACCCGCGCGAGGACAGGTGGCGGCAGGAAGATCAGCAGGCGACCCAAACAATGCTGGGACTAATGAGGGAGCAAACAGACACGCTCCGGCGCCTGGTGGATGTTCTCCAGGACAGGAGACAGGAGGAAAGAGCCCCTCTATATGTTCTGTCCAACCGCCCACCCCCGCCGCCAAGTCCAGTGGTTTACTCACCCAAAGTCACTAGGACAAGGGGAGGCAGGGTCCGTGGAAATATTCACTCCACCCCTGCAGACTGCTCCAGTAGCAGAAGGCTCTCATTCCCCAAACCATAGATTGTTCCTTCCCATCCCTCCAGCCGCACCCCTCAACACCCCCCTTCCCAGATTCCATGTTAAAGAACAGCTCTGTTTAATAAAACTGGTTTTTTGGTTCATTGATGTTTCCCTGAGTGTCTTGAACTGGACCGTTTGTGTTTCGGGTTAGTTGTTAACGGAGTTCGTTAGTGCAGAGGACTGGAGCACAACCCAGGGTACAGACAGGGTAACAGATCAACTGAAACGCACAGTAACACTTGCATGCAGTAAGCACACTTGTCATTCTGTGTGTGGGTTTTCAGGTTCTCTACGTGGGGTTGGTGGTTGGGTGATTCGCTGTCTGGTGGAGGAGGGTGGCCGCTGATCTTTAGCGGCTGGCAATAGCCTGCATGATAGAGCAATGCGCACACACCTGCGATTAGGAGAGGTTAATGGCTCCCTTTAAACAAGCAGTCCAGCAGTTAGGACTGCTCTGGGAGCAGGAGCATGTCATTCCCCAAGCTTTGAAGCGTACTTTCCCACACTCCACCCGCTCCCCAACCGCGGTATGCGTCCACGGTTAAAACCGTAACCGAGAAACCAGTACCGGAGACGGCCCAAGTAGAAAAAGGTTTCCTTTATCGTTCCTTTAAAGCGTTGAGCGAAGGAGAGGGAAGGGGGTTGGTAATGGGAGAGGATGGGCAATGGAAACTTTGTAAACAAACAGGGGAAGGTTCAGTAACAGTCACTGGTTACCCTGCTCTGTCTGGAAGCGAGCTTTCAAAGCTTCCCGGATGCGCAGCGCGTCCCGCTGTGATCTTCTAATTGCCCTGGTGTCCGGCTGAGCGTAATCTGCTGCCAGGCGATTTGCCTCAACCTCCCAGCCCAGCATAAACGTCTCCCCCTTGATCTCACAGAGATTGTGGAGCACACAGCACGCTGCAATCACAATGGGGATATTTTTAGGGCTGAGGTCGGAGCGAGTCAGTAAGCTTCGCCATCTGCCTTTGAGACGGCCAAAGGCACACTCCACCACCATTCTACACTTCCTCAGGCGGTAATTGAAGAGCTCCTTTTCACTGTCCAGGGCTCCCGTGTATGGCTTCATGAGCCATGGCATTAGCGGGTAGGCAGGGTCCCCTAGGATCACTGTTGGCATCTCCACATCCCCAACAGTGATTTTGCTGTCCGGGAAATAAACCCCCTGTTGCAGCCGTCTAAACAGACCAGAGTTTTTGAAGACTCGAGCATCATGAACCTTGCCTGGCCACCCCACATTGATGTTCGTAAAACGTCCTTTGTGGTCCACTAATGCTTGCAGTACCATAGAAAAATAGCCCTTTCGGTTAATGTACTGGCTGCCCTGGTGCTCCGGTCCCAGGATAGGGATGTGTGTCCCATCTATGGCCCCACCGCAGTTTGGGAATCCCATCGCAGCGAAGCCATCTATGATCACCTGCACGTCTCCAAGGGTCACTACTTTGGGGAGCAGCAGGTCAACGATTGCATGGGCTACCTGCATCACAGCAACCCCCACGGTAGACTTGCCCACTCCAAATTGGTTCGCTACTGACCAGTAGCTGTCAGGGGTTGCAAGCTTCCACAGGGCTATGGCCACTCGCTTCTGGATAGTCAGGGCTGCTCGCATCCGGGTGTCCTGGCGCTTCAGGGCAGGGGACAGCAACTCACAAAGTTCAATGAAAGTGCCCTTACGCATCCGAAAGTTTCTCAGCCACTGGGATTCATCCCAGACCTGCAGCACTATGCGGTCCCACCAGTCAGTGCTTGTTTCCCTTGCCCAGAATCGCCGTTCCACAGGATCAACGTGACCCATTGCCACCATGATGTCTAGGGGCCGGGGTCCAGCGCTTTGCGAGAGGTCCATGCCCCTCTCAGAGTTCAAGTACTCCCGGAGCTTCCGTTGTCTCCTCTCCCGATTTCTCTGCATCTGAGTCTGGAAAAGGTGCGCTATAAGGCGCGAGGTGTTGGCTACGGACAGAACATCAGCGATAATCGCGGAGGGCTCCATGCTCACTGTCCTGTGGCGTCCGAGCTATCAGCCACAGGAAAAGGGCGCGAATTCATTGCCCACCGGCGCTTTCACGTAGGGAAGGCGGAAGTGTGGGTCGAGTGACGAAATTTACGTATAACGACCCTTGACACAATTTCGGTCCCACAAGGCACTGGGGGCTACACCCAGAATTCCAGTGGGCAGCGGGGACTGCGGGAACTGTGGGATAGCTACCCACAGTGCACCGCTTGCAATGTCGACGCTTGCCCCCTTACTGTGGACTCGGAAATTCGAATTAAGATCCCTGATGTGGATTCGAACAATCGACCTGGCAATATCGGGTTACCAAGTTCGATTTCACAAAAATCGAACTAGTCTCATAGTGTAGACATACCCTTAGTGGCATAGAGTTGGCTTAGAGGCTTGTATGCCTCCCTCTCCGCTGCCCATGTTGGGAATGTGGCCAGCAAGAAGGGGTTGTAGTCAGAGGATCCTAGCACCCTCCTGCCCCTCAGATGCTATATTGGCCCATTGGGACTGTTCATTGCTGGCAGAAACTTAGATCAATTATTGGGATGCACTAATTTATGTCAGGGGGATGGACTGGCATACAGTGGGTCCAAGATTGGATGAGCGCAAAAGTCACCTTTGCACCCCTCCTGCCACGACCTCCACTGTGTCCCCCTTTGCTGGAGATCAGGATCTGAGCCACTGTGTCTGAGATTCCTTTAGTAAGGAAAATGCCTGGGAATGACATCTGTAAAACACAATACATTTTTCTCCTAAATATTTAATATAACAAAATGACCAAAACATTCCAGCATATAGTCAATTACAGTAAGCAAACTGATCCAACATAGCCAGTTAAAAAAGTAAGGTAACTGAAACATCATGTGTTATCTCACAGCCCAGTACTGATCTCCCTGAAGTCCATGGCAAACTTCTCATTGACTTCAGTGGGAATAGGAACTGACACTTAATACGTATAGCTGAAATTGCAATGCTGGATTTCCTGCTGAACATGTAAGTTAATGGTTAGCTATGGCTGTGTCCCAAAAGATACACAGCATTTTTCTCTTACCTTGAGAAAAGACTTGAAGCTTGTATGGCTAATCTGTCTTCTAATCAGTAGCTGTCTTTCCATCAAGGTTCAGTAACAGGGCTCAGATTTGGAAAAATAGACATTCTGTTCTCAGTATAGTAGCTGGGCATCTGTGACTGTCTCTCATATTCTTGTAAATCCTCCATTATGATTGCCTTCACAGCCCTGACATATGGACAAGCATACCAAACATCCTTTAACTATTTTCTATATACACAGAGTCCTCCTTAGTATTGATTCCCAATAGCTTTGCTAGCAATTCTTCCACAGAAGCCAAGATAGTTCTGACTTTGGTACCATGGGAACACGGATTGGCAGACTAGATCAGACCCAAGGTCCATCTAGTCCAGTATCCTGTCTCTGACGGGTCAGTACCAGATGCTTCAGGAAAGGCATAAGAAAACCTGCACTAGGCAGTTATGGGGTAACATGTCTCAAGGGAAAGTTTCAGCCTCATACCCGTTGTTTAGAGCAGTGGGTCCCGACCTACCAGTGGATTGTGGGAAGGTTCTATATAGGTTGCCACATCCAGGGTTATATTAACCTGTCACTGGGCCCTAGGCAAATATATGCTTCTCCCTGCCCAGGGCAGAGGCGAGGCCTGGGCTGGGGGGTGTTGGAGAGTGAGCCCTTCCCATACTCACTCTGTCCCGCAGGGCTGGGGCTGGCTCCCCACTCTGGGTGTCCCAACCTGGCAGATGGGGTTGCAGAGCCACTCACTCAAATTTGGTCTGACTGCACCTTCATCATGACGAAGAGGCATCCAGACCAAATCTGAGTCATGCTGCAGCCCTGTGCATCAGCTTGCAACACCTGAAGCGGGGTGCTGGGACAGGAGCTGCTGCTGCGAGGTGTCTGTGGGGTGGGCTCACTCTCCAATCCCAATCCCCTGAGGCCTTCCCTCCATGTGTGGCCAGGACTAAGGTTGGAGTGTCAGGACAGAGAGCAGTTGATGGGTTGTCTTAGTGAAAAGTTTGGGAACCACTGATTTAGAAGTTGGCTTATACCCTGCAGCATGAGGTTTATGTCCCTTTCAAAACACACCCTTCTATCTCTCTTTTTTAAAATCCTTTATTACTACTCTGGAAGTTCTTGTTATACTGACTAATATCCAGTCCCTTTTTGAATCCAGCTGAGTTGTGGGACACAATATTTTGTGGCCATGAACCTGTATCTCAATATCTAGCAAGTTCTGAAAACAGGCCTGGTTTTCTGGCAACTGAGTTTGTCTTTGGGAGTAGGTGTGTTTGTAATTGCTGCTCTTAATATAATTACCTCCTCCACTTGCATACACTATCTTTGAGTTTCATTTTCCACACCTTCAAGGTTCCCCCTGTTCAGTGTCAATCCGCCATTCAGCAGTTGTCATTCAAGTGGTGAGCACTTCAGTTTTGCCCTTCACTCAGGCAAGTTTTAATTTTGTTCAACTAAATGTAGTGCTCACGAAGTATGTCTGACTGACAGCTCTGGAGTGTGAAGCTCCCTTTATCCACATGAAAACTCAAGAACAAACAGCAGCAGTGTAAGCGTCTCTGTAATACCCTGACAACGTTGCTAAGCCCTAACCTGTCGTGGCTGAGAAGGGAGTTCAGTTTCCAGTTCCTTGTCCTCCCTGTTGTGACTTGCTAACAAGGGTGCTTGTTGTGGGGTTTGTGATGTGGACCCTCTTTCACTAGCAGTTGGTCTAAGACCACCAAACAGGTACCAAAGGGCAACAACTTTTATTTACAATTAACCTGGGCTGGATTTGAGCCAAAATCTAGAAATAAACGCTTATTTTGTTAAGTACTAGAGAATTGCCTAGAAATAAACTAATCTTTTTTTATTGTGGGATATTCCATTATCAACCCTATCTCCTTTTTGATGGGGGCATACAGGCCCCACATTAGCAAGAAGGGGGTTAATGAGAGCCTGTGGATCCAATTAGCCCTGCTCTGTTACACCTGTAACAGATCGCAGGTGAGGAGAGGGGATTTAAAAGAAAACTAGTCAGTGGATGTCTGACTCAGAAGGAAAGTATAGCTCTGCGTCTCCTTCTGTGAAAGAAGCCAGGTTACAGCCAGGAGTCTGAGATAGTTTGCTGGTTGGATGATTCCTGGTGGATTGGATGACTGGGCCCTCAAGATAACCAAATGAGTAGTGGTTTGAAGCTAGGTCTGGAGTGCTGCTGTGGACTTATGGGACAACAACATTTTGAGTTCCTGGTTTCTCTTATTTTTGGTCTTTACTATCTCAGCATTGGTGGAAATGAAGAGTGCATTAGCTGGAGAGCTATAGCACCACTGCATTGGACCTCATGGAAGATGATGGCTGACCCCTGAAGACCGGGAGGCAGGGAAAGTGGCTGGCCACAGGGGCACGTTGCAGAGGCCTAACCTATCACACACCCCATTGTCCACTTTCTGATTTAGTGTCCAAGAGTTCTCAAAGAGATTTCTTGAGTCAGTAGATTGATAAGTGAGGTGTCTATAGAGCCATGCCTCCAGCCTACCACCAAATGTGGAGAACTCTGTGATCTCATGGGGTGATGTGAATTTTTTTTCCAAGTTCTGTTTTTGTGGGTAGGCTCTTGCTTTAGACATTTTTTAATACAATTCTGGCTCTTGTTCACTTTCACCAAAATAAGTGTAGCTGCCCAAACAAAATAAATGTACTGGGCCATTCTGCAGTATAAATCTGTAAAGCCCTTATTCTTCTGTCATTTACACCAGTGCAAACCTGAAGTAACTCCACTGAACCTGGAGAGTTGTTCCATGTGCTTGTATAGCTGAAAGCAGAATTTGGTTCACAGAATTCTCCGAAAGCATGTTTGCCTCGTGGCATGTTGGCCCTGCTGCAGTTTGTATTTCATTTTGTGTTCAATCTTGTTTCCATTTATGTATGAAAGAAAATGTTCATTGCTGATTACTCGCTGTTACCATGGAAATAAGATTGAGGCTGTCAATTTTATTTCTAAATAGACACTACAGCTGTGAGAAATTTTATTTGAAACTAAAATCATTCTGTAATCTGCCTTTCCAAGAATGCAGTGTTCTCTGCAAAATTTGTAATATCAGCCAATTTTTTCCAAGTTGGGCGTGACGTTTCCCCCCTGCTAGTTGGATGTCAGTGACAATTTTGATAGTCTTTTATAGTGTGGTTTTGAGCTGGATTAGTTGGATTTCATCACATTATATTTTTTCTTTCATTCTTTCACTGGGTGAGCCCACTCCACATGCGCTGAAGGATAAGAACTGAATTAGACTGTTTATGTGCAGACCACCATTGGAATGTAGAATAGAAATGTAATAGTCATTCTGTACCAGGAGCATAAGAGAGCAGTGACTCATATGCTGCATTTCTTATTAATGCAAAATTCCTACTCACTTAAACAGGATTTTTGCTTTATAAGGTCTGAATAAGAACTTCAGGATTTGGCCCAGTGTTTTAGAGATGAAGGTACTTTCTAACTCTATCTAATAGACACTATGGGGGAATTTAGTAGGGGCCAAATCTTACTTTTTTACTCAGTCTTTAATTTAAATGGGAGTTTTGCCTAACCAAAGATTACAGAATCAGGCCCTTAGTTAGGCATAATATAGGTATCTGATCAGGAATTTGATCAGACACTAGTGATCTGCCACTTTTCACACAGTATGTGGTGATATATCATGTTAACTCAGAGGAAAGCATGGCCTCTATTTAGTTAACAACATTTCCTATAACACCCAGCATCCCTGTCTCGAAAGGAAAACCTAGAACAACTTTTATAAAGCTGGTGCTGAAAGCCATTGAACAAAACTGTAAACCCTATGTATGATGGAAGCCATGCATGCTATTATTACTTTAAGCCAGGAGGTGCCGAGCACCCCTGCTTAGGGGTGTCCCATCCCATCCAAACTGAGGCCAAAATGCTTAGTTGATGATTCTGATGAAGTTACAACCCAAGAAAGATGATATGATTTCAGGATCAAGAGAGTATAATCTAAACAGAGCTGACATAGCTGCCCATTACGTGGGTTAAAATGAAAGTACCCCAAGAACTAAATGGTGACAGACAATGGAAAATCAGTCATATTGTAAACTTATTGTCCAGTTAGAGGTGAATGAGCATTGTATTTCCAGACTTCCTTTTTATTTAGTTTGTCTAAATTGTTAACATTATTTGAACTCATGTGCGTTTTGTCAGATTCTTATTATGCACCATCTGTGAATTTAAACCAGGCCGTTAAGAAAATGTAAACATTAGCTGAACTGAATACATTTCTGTGTTTTCCCCAATGGACATCCAAGAACATACCTTGCCCACATTTTTACTATAGTGCTGTATGTGCCAGTATTTTTTAAATCGTAATTAGCTGTTTATTGAATTTTCAGTGCAGGCACAGAGCTAAACGTTTTGCGCTCACAGCTGGCACTAGACATAAGCAGACTAAGCAATGCTAGGGGCCCTGCCTATTTGCTTTTTATTATTATTGGGGAGGAGGAGACAAAAATATTACTGCTGAGAGCCCCCAATGGGCTAACACTACCTCTGTTTGCACTCGTCAAAATAATTAATCTGCTCAATGAGAGCCTCCTATAGAAACTAATGCCTAATATGTGCTGATGTAATTCATGAAAGCTAGAGAATGCGAATCTTTGCTCTTTGGGTAATACTGAAGTACAGCGAAGGCTCTTTGTGTGCCCATGTCACTGCAGCAATAGTAGAGGTTATGTATGTATATGGTGAAGGGAGATTATGTCCCTAAATACTGCCATTAAATAAAGGGGTGTGCTATTTAATCCTGGGTTATTCTGCTGGCATAATGCAGGGCAGAAGGCTTCAGCTGGTATAAATCTGTTTTATTGTGGTTTAAAGTGACCCATAATATCTGCTCTATCAGGAGGCTTCCAGGCAGCCAGCACAGGCCTTATAGGGAAGCTCTGAGGGAAGGTGGGGGTACAAAACACCACCTGTATCTAACCTGGGATGCATCTCCCTTGGGAGTCAGAGCATTTCACCGGTGCAGAGATTGCAGCTTGCACCTCTCTGCATGCAGGGAGGTGAACTAAGCCTAAACAGTGAAAGAAAAGGAAAAGTTTCCATATGAAAAATCAGATGAAGACAGATAACCGTCAACCTTTGAAACATCTTGGCATTGAAACATCCCAGGACCTCAGATACCATGGTGATGAGCATGGTACAAATGCCTAGGTAGACAGATGTCAAACATATCTGATCTCTAGTACCTAGCCATCTGAGAAGGTTGAGTATTTATATATAGTTATTCTAGTTGGAGCTTTTTTTTTCCAGTGTAACCTTTGCCAGGTGGTTAACAGCATCAAAAAGGGCTGCGTTCAATGTAGCCAGGTTCCCTCTTGACAAATGACTAAACCATCTCATGAATCCCATCCAGAAACCTGGGAAAACTAAATACACCCTCTCTGGAGGCCTTTAACAGGCAGAATGTTCTCGCTCACAAGCAAGCCAAGACTGTACAAACCAGGAATATTGATTAAGGGAAAGGGAATGCAGGTATAAACTTGGGAAAACACAGCAACAGAAAACATGTGCAAATAAAGAGCAAAATACCCTCCTTCCAGTAATGTTGGCAGCATCTAACTCCCTTCCTGTTCCCTGGTGAGAATGTCCCACCGGTGACAGTCCCTTGGCCACATCATCTCACCCACCCACCAAACACCACTCATGATTGGGATCAGTGAGTAGCACTCTGTGCAGGTCTGTCTTTAGTCCAAAGGGAGCTGCTTGCCTGGAGGCACCCTCCCCTAGCCCAGCTTAGTGATTCAGCTTTGTTAGGGTGCTGGGTAGATAGGATCTCACTGGAGTCCACTCAGCTCTCTTGTTGTTGTTCTCTGTGATTGCTCTTGCAGCAGAGTCCTCTTTCCACATTCCCTGTGGGAGGTAACCAAGAGCATTAGGACCCCTGAGCAGTGGCCTGGCCGCACATAAGGAAACTTTGTCACAAGGAAAGAGTTCTTTCCCCTTTTTGGGAGCCCACTACCTACCCCAATCCAAGATCATGAAAGTTATGGTGTGCCCCAAGTGTCGCTAGAGGAACAGTGGGTAGGTAACCTATGCAAATAATGCTCTCTATGGCAGTTTTTCATTTTCACCCATAGAGGGAGTGGAGAGTCTTTTCTCCTCTGGAGCATCTGGCCATAGGGTTTGTAAGGACGTGTAACTAAAATGGAAACATCATGAAAAATCACTTGTCCTTTCTCTCTCTGCCTTTTGACCATAGGAAGTTGTCCCACATTTATTGTTGCTTCTGGCCATGGCCCAGGTGCCCCACATGACAGTGCTTGTGAAAGTATAAGTATGATACCACTTGTTCCCAGAGAAATTGATGGCTAGATCATAGAATCATAGAATCATAGAATCTCATGGTTGGAAGGGACCTCAGGAGGTCATCTAGTCCAACTCCCTGCTCAAAGCAGGACCAACCCCAACTAGATCATCCCAGCCAGGGCTTTGTCAAGCCTGACCTTAAAAACCTCTAAGGAAGGAGATTCCACCACCTCCCTAGGTAACCCATTCCAGTGCTTCACCACCCTACTAGTGAAAAAGTTTTTCCTAATATCCAACCTAAACCTCCCCCTCTGCAACTTGAGACCATTACTCCTTGTTCTGTCATCTTCTACCACTGAGAACAGTCTAGATCCATCCTCTTTGGAACCCCCTTTTAGGTAGTTGAAAGCAGCTATCAAATCCCCCCTCACTCTTCTCTTCTGCAGGCTAAACAATCTCAGTTCCCTCAGCCTCTCCTCATAAGTCATGTGCTCCAGCCCCCTAATCATTTTTGTTGCCCTCCGTTGGACTCTTTCCAATTTATCCACATCCTTCTTGTAGTGTGGGGCCCAAAACTGGACACAGTACTCCAAATGAGGCCTCACCAGTGCCGAATAGAGGGGAATAATCACGTCCCTCGATCTGCTGGAAATGCCCCTACTTATACAGCCCAAAATGCCGTTAGCCTTCTTGGCAACAAGGGCACACTGTTGACTCATATTCAGCTTTTCGTCCACTGTAACCCCTAGGTCCTTTTCTGCAGAACTGCTGCCCAGCCATTCGGTCCCTAGTCTGTAGCAGTGCATGGGATTCTTCCGTCCTAAGTGCAGGACTCTGCACTTGTCCTTGTTGAACCTCATCAGATTTCTTTTGGCCCAATCCTCTAATTTGTCTAGGTCCCTCTGTATCCTATCCCTACCCTCCAGCGTATCAACCACTCCTCCCAGTTTAGTGTCATCTGCAAACTTGCTAAGGGTGCAGTCCACACCATCCTCCAGGTCGTTGATGAAGATATTGAACAAAACCGGCCCCAGCACCGACCCTTGGGGCACTCCACTTGATACCGGCTGCCAACTAGACATGGAGCCATTGATCACTACCCGTTGAGCACGACCATCCAGCCAGTTTTCTATCCACCTTACCGTCCATTCATCCAGCCCATACTTCTTTAACTTGCTGGCAAGAATGCTGTGCGAGACTGTATCAAAAGCTTTGCTAAAGTCAAGAAATAGCACATCCACTGCTTTCCCCTCATCCACAGAGCCAGCTATCTCATCATAGAAGGCAATTAGGTTAGTCAGGCATGACTTGCCCTTGGTGAATCCATGCTGACTGTTCCTGATCACTTTCCCCTCCTTTAAGTGGTTCAAAATTGATTCCTTGAGGACCTGTTCCATGATTTTTCCAGGGATTGAGGTGAGACTGACTGGCCTGTAGTTCCCCGGATCTTCCTTCTTCCCTTTTTTAAAGATGGGCACTACATTAGCTTTTTTCCAGTCATCCGGGACCTCCCCCGATTGCCATGATTTGTCAAAGATAATGGCCAATGGCTCTGCAATCTCATCGGCCAACTCCTTTAGCACCCTCGGATGCAGTGCATCCGGCCCCATGGACTTGTGTTCGTCCAGCTTTTCTAAATAGTCCCGAACTACTTCTTTCTCCACAGAGGGCTGGTCACCTCCTCCCCATACCGTGCTGCGGAGTGCAGCCATCTGGGAGCTGCCCTTGTCTGTGAAGACAGAGGCAAAAAAAGCATTGAGTACACTAGCTTTCTCCACATCCTCTGTCACAAGGTTCCCTCCCTCATTCAGCAAGGGGCCCACACGTTCCTTGACTTTCTTCTTGTTGCTAACATACCTGAAGAAACCCTTCTTGTTACTCCTAACATCTCCAGCTAGCTGCAACTCCAAGTGTGATTTGGCCTTCCTAATTTCACTCCTGCATGCCTGAACAATATTTTTATACTCCTCCCTGGTCATTTGTCCAATCTTCCACTTCTTGTAAGCTGCTTTTTTGTGTTTAAGACGAGCAAGGATTTCACTGTTAAGCCAAGCTGGTCGCCTGCCATATTTACTTTTCTTTCTACACATCGGGATGGTTTGTTCCTGCAACCTCAATAAGGTTTCTTTAAAATACAGCCAGCGATCTTTCTTCCATGTCTTTCTGCACTAGCAAAAATGTTCTTTTGTATCACTGCTCCTAAAAGAGTCAAGAGGGGCTGAATTCCTGTCAAGGAAGGCTGTCCAATTTTGTACAGTGTTCCTGGAAGTGACTGGATATGCTTAGCCAGCAGTTTAAATTATGGTAACACATTGGGGGGGGGGAGAAAGAGATAAGGCTGCATCTATAATCACAATAGGACAGTGAAACTAGTTCACAGTGCAAGTATCACCCTTCTCCTAGCATGTGTCACTCGACTATCTGCCAGTGACAGATGCAGGGGCAGTGCTCTGGAGCCAGCATTTGCTCCCAATCCTATCCCTGGATCTGGCGTAATGTACTGGGGGGATTCCTCAACCCCCAAACTGGTTTCTGTTCCAAGAACAGTTCCAAGAATTGACACCAGTGGGAGCTGCGATCGGCCGAACCTGCGGACGCGGCAGGTAAACAAACCGGCTGGGCGCGCCAGGGGCTTTCCCTGAACAAGCAGTGTCTCAAGTTTGGGAAACACTGCTCTTGTGCATAGACCTTATGCAAGTCTTTAATTAAATGATTATATATTATTTTTTCTGCAGGACCCCAGACTCATTCAGTGCACCGGGTGTACCTGCTTTGGGGATAAGTTAGAGTTGTTCAGGGAAGGAGACCATTGTTTCTGAAATTGGAAGGTGGTCACTAAATGAAGCAGGGAACTGCAGCAGGAGAAAGGATGGTCTCCTGGCTATGGCCATTGAATGCTGCCTGGGACTGTGCCTCTGCCACAGAGTTCCTATGTGAGGCTAGGCAAGTCACTTCAACCAGACTTTTCAGAAGTGGTCATGTGTGTTCCTCATTTTCTAAGTGCCCAGCTTGAGACTTGGGATCTGATTTGGAGAAGTGCTGAGCACTCACTGCTGCAACTGAATTAAATGGGCACTGTGCTTTCTCAGATTGGGCACCTAAAATTAGCGGTCCCTGTGACTTTAATCACTGTCTCTCAGTTCCCCACGTGTGAAATGGTGGTTAATACCACCCCCTCATCTCCCAGAGGTGGTGTGAAAATAAGGTTAATGTTTCTGAAACACTCAGCTACTACAGTGATGAGCGAGCGCAATAGGGAAATCAATAAATCTACCTTCGGAAAGGGTTTTGAATAGTATGCAGTAAATAAAGAACTAGGGCCACACATTGAACAATGAAGAGAAAACAAAATATTGAATAGTTGCTCATTCAATGAGCAACATCCATCCTGGGCACTGAGTGAGCCAGGAGTCCTGTGACAAATAGCATACAATTATGTAGCTAAGGACTGTATCAATGCAGACACACAAGGGAGCTGAATTAAGGTTGCACAGGCAGTCTTAATTCTGGCATGACTTAACTTTTCAACCTTAATGTTTTGACAGTTTTTTGTGTAATGATTATATTGTACGGAACTGTACGATGCCTAAGGGTTGGCAAGAGCCATTTATTGTTTAAACAGAGCTGCATATTGAAAGGGCTGCTCAGACAATTGGCGTTGTTTAACTAAAAGTTTGTAAGAGCTTGATGCACATCATAAATGTGCTTACTCGTATACTGCTGATAAAGCAGTTAAATGTGATTTTTAATAGTATACATGCCCAACTGGAGAACACAGGACTAATGTCCTATCTCCATTTCACTTCCTCAAGAGTTCCCCATATAACTGATTCTCTTCCCCACTGGTGTAATTCAGAAGTAACTCCACTGAAGTCAATAGCGCTGTAGTGTAAAACTAGTATAAGTGAGAGGAGAATAAAGCATAGACAATCTTTGCACTAACTTGTGAGCTCATTTACATGCATATGGGGGCGGGGTGTAAGATGTCCTCTCACTCCTTTGTGTTGGCGTTACAGGTAGCAGTAAGAGTAGCCTGTGTAGGGCTGCTATTCCACACTTCTGTCCATGTGTAGGAAATAGTTGGGTGGCACCTTGGCTTCCTTCCCCACTGAAATGTTTCGGCCACCACAGCGGGAAGTGATGTGTGCCAAGCATAGGGCTCACTCCAATGGCGTCTCCCCTGAAGCAAGTGGGAGAAACTAGGAACCAAATTGTGACTTTGGAGCCGCAGTCTGATTCCTGGACTGCTCCTGGGACAACACATCTATACCTATGCACTGTCCTAAGTAAGGGGCTCGTGACAAAGTTTCAACTGAGCCTGAATCAAATCCATGAGAGGCCTGATCCAACTACTGCTGACGTCAATGCGAGTCATTGCATTAACTTCAGGGGGACTTGGGTTGGGCTGTTGCCCTGTTTTTGAAAGGGGTGGGGGTAATGAATAAGAAGTGGTGTTTATCAAAAGGAGCAGCCCCTTAAGGTTTTTTCATAGACAGTAGCCTATGGTATTAGCCTCCTAAGTGTACACTAAGGCTTTCTTCCTCCAGTCAAACTTTCTTATTCCTTAACAGAAAATTGTAACTGAGCCAATGTCAGACAAAATGTTGTCCAGCAGTTCTTTCAGTCAATGGGAGTTTTGCCCAAGGACTGAAGGATTGAGCTCATGCTAGTAAAATTTCTGATTTAATTGGAAATCACAAGACCTATTATACTATCAGACATAGTGAAGTAACCAGGTGATAGTTCTGTATTTAATGACGAAGCTATTAATTTTCTAACGCTTTTAATCAGTTCTTTCATACCTGGCCATTTCTACCACTTCTTTCAAATTCAAAAGTGTAAAAAATTAAAGACAAAATTCTAAACTCTGCAGTAACTGTATTGGAGTTACTCCAGATTTTTATGTAACTGGGAGTGAAATTTGGCCCTATGCTAGCAAATCAAGTAGGAAGTAGATTTAAAAAAAAATGGGCTTCCTGTGGTGTTTTATTAGACTGAGATAATTACTCTAATTGAAAACGACTGCATTCAGTCCATGATCTTAATCTGTGATTGCCATGAAAACACAACCCAAGAATTAATGTATTGGCTGGTGTAGATACTGTAGCTCAACTAAGAGGGAAAGTGTCAATTTTAAATAGATTTAATTTTAAATGAATTAAATGTTAGAAAATTTTCTTGTGGAAATTCAGCTAGAGTTATAATAAATATTGCGCCAAGCATACCTCCTGTTTGCTAAGCAATACCATCTTTCACATTCATGGTATAAAGCATGCTCTGAAGTGTATTAGAATGCTCATCACCCTTACTATCTGCCCTCAAGTTAAGTGGAATGCTCATAATTAGGAAGATGATTAATATAAGAGGGAATATGCCAGTAGCATTCTCATCTGTTTTGAGGCAAATGTACTATCTTAATAGACTCTGGGCCAAATTCTACTGTTACTTTTATTTCAACAGGGATGAGGCAGTGTGTGTGAGAATGGAGGCTTGGAGCCTTTGCCGGTCCTTATAGCTGATGCTGTATGGTTCCCACAGCTGGCTCACTGAAAGTACATAATGGTCCATGCTAGCAGCAGGCAGGGCTTCTAAGCATGGAGTTACAACATAGATTTTAAAAAATAATAATAAGCATCCCACCATTAATAGTCCTGGGATACATCTACACTTGGAGGTAGGGGTGTGATTCTCAGCTTGTGTAGACATATTTGTGTTAGCTCTCATCTAGCTAGCATGCTGAAAATAGTCATATAACCATGGTAGCATGGGCAGCATTGAGTGTTAGCATGGGCTAGCCACTCCAAGTACAAGCCCACCTGGGCCCCACGGGTATGGATTTGCCCATGGACTGTGCTACCTCTGCTATGCTAGCTCAATGAGAGCTAATGTGAGTGTGTCTGTGAGCTGGGAATTGCACCCCTAGCTCCAAGAGTAGACATAGCCAGGGTGTGGCTGTCTCTTGGGAGTCTAGTGTTCTTTTCTTCCTTTGCCATGCCCTTGCTTCCTCCCTATGCTCCTTACTCAGGGCTGGCCAAATCAATCCTTGAGCTTTTCTGAGTACAGGCTCCCTGTAAGCATTCTCAGAAGCCCAAGAAATGGGGCTGTGAAAGAGGGGGGCACAGGGGAAAACATGCTGCAATTCCTAGTGGAGTAGAGCACTGGCTGTGGCCTTACTACATTTCTGGCAAGCAAGACCTCCCAGAGCTCTCCCTAAGGCAGTGGGGCCCTTCCCTTTGCCCAATATGGGACTGTCACTGAAGGCTTGAAACTCCTGTTTGAAATGTGTAAGTTCTGTAGTGCACTTTTTAATTGCATGGTGGCAAGGCCCATATGGCCTGTTAGTGCACAGCAGGCTGGTGCACAGCACTGTATGTTCACACCCCTGCTGGCTGTGCACTAACTAGCTCTGTAGACAAACCCAGAGACTATCCATCTTGGCTTCAATCAGCAGTGTATGCAAGAAATTGGAGCTAGAGAGGTAATGAGGACTGGTCCTTAATGCAGACTGTGATGATATGGTCACTAATTGTATGCTAAGAGGACTGTTTTAGCCAGCCACTCTCAATACAGTATTCCTGAATCCAATTTTAATAGTGCTAGTTAAACAGATGAATTACAATGGATTAAACATTCACTAACACCCAGGGGGTTTGGATTAAGAAACTCCTGCTCTAGTGCATGGTACTTTCCTCTTTAAGACAGTTAACTGAGGGCTGGTCCACACTGGGGGCGGGGGGGATCGATCTAAGATACGCAACTTCAGCTACGTGAATAACATAGCTGAAGTCGAATATCTTAGATCGATTTTTAAAAGCACTTACCCCGGTCCACACGGCAGCAGGCAGGCTCCCCCGTCAACAGCGCTTCCTCCGCTCGCGGAGCTGGAGTTCCGGTGTCGACGGGGAGCGGCTCTGGGATTGATTTATCACGTCTAGACGAGACGCGATAAATCGATCCCAGAACATCGATCACTACCCGCTGAATCAGGCGGGTAGTGTAGACTAGCCCTTAGTGATTCAGCTCTAATAATTCTTATTCAGAACCTAACTTGAAAAACATGACTGCTGAAAGAAGGCAGAGCAAATAGAGGGCCATATTCTTCCATTCTTACTCCCCTAGAGTAGTACCTTACTCTTCAAGTAATGTCATTAAAATCAATGGGACTACTTGCTGAGTAAGATTCTACTCAATGTCAGTAAGGGAGTGATGGGGTGTCTACCCCACATAGGTGAACAAAGGGTTAACAGGAGTCTCAGAGCTCAGTTTGCCCACCTGGTTGCACCTGTAAGCTGGGCTAGGCCTAATTAATAATGAAACCCAAATGGAGAGGGACTGGATGGTTCTATAAACAGGAAGTTTGGAGTAGAAGGGGCTGTAGGGAAGAAACTCTGTCCTTGCTACTGGGAGTCTGAGTGGAGCAACATGTGGGTAACAGGAAGGCACTTCCAGGGTGAGGAGAGCACCTAGTAAAGCGATAACAGCAAGAAATCCAAGGTGGCAGCAAGGAGTCTGTGGAGTAAACCTTGACAGCCTGTCCTAGGGTCCCTGGACTGGAACCCAGTGGAGAGGGCATCCTGGATTTCCCCCTAGTACCCACTGGTAAGGTGGTATGAAGCTCCCGAGAAGGGGACATAGGCTATGGGAAGCTCTGAGAAAAGGGCATACAGACCAGTGGGTTTAGAATTGAGAGTGGCAGACCAGATGGAGGGATTGTTGAATTTGCTGTTACCGCAGGAGGGGTGGGACTAAACATGACCTGGCTGGAAAGCTGAGTAATGAGAAGACACAGGTCATGGCAGGGCTGGAACTGCTGCCCATAGGGGGCACTAGAGAAGAAAAGATTGCTGTGTCATGCCTAGCTGTGAGAAGATATTCCAGCGGTGAGTTGATTCATCCACCTGGAGGTAGAATCAGGCCTAGAATGAATATGAATATTATGCTGGGAGAGAAGTTCTATGCCTGATGTGGAGGGAAGCAAGAGAGGGACAGTCTTTACAGTATAGATGCAAGGAGAGGAGCAGAGAAGGGGAAAGTCTCCTGTTAAGCTTTAAAAAAAAAAAAAAAGGAACCGAGGTAATGGGGAAACAAGCAAGTATGTTTTGTTTTGTTTTTTCCGAAAATTGAGAAGTTAATGTTGGAGTACAAAAAAACTGCCAGAAAAAATACAACAGAAAGGATTAATTTATAAAAGGATTGCAAACTTGTTAATGGGAAACTTTTGGGGTTTGTGTTTTAAAGAGTGACAGGCAGCAGCAGTATTTGTCACTTGTACAGCTTTCTGTTTGCTAAACACTCTTCTATATACAGCACACATGCGATAGTGAGAGTTAAAAGTTGTCATAGTTGAATGTCTTTCTTTCCACTTCTGCAACACATTAACAGTGTTAATTTAAAACTGCCCACAGGATAGTGCTGCTCCGTCTATCATTAACATGGTACGGTAGCTAACTAATACTTATCTGGTGGTGGTTCCAAATTGACTATATTGGACTGTGTCCCATAGTTAACACACTGGAGTGATAAAGCTTCAAGAAACTGGCTCCATGCTCAAAGCATGAGGGGGACACATAGCTGCAGAAGATCATTGAAATGCCTTCACATAAATGGATGGTGCAGCCTCATCTGAAATATTGTGTGGAGTTCCTGGTCACCTCACCTCAAAATAGATATTGCAGAACTGGAGAGGATTCAGAGAAAGATGACAAATATGATGAAGGGCATGGAAAAAAAATCACAGATGAACAGAGAGTGAAAAGAATGGGATTGTTAACTTCAAAAGATGACAAATAAGAGGAGAAACAATAAAAGTATAACATTAAATATTAAAGAAAAAGCAGATCTGCGACTTCTGTTGTCCCTGTGCTATAACACAAAAGCAAGGCAACATTCAATGAAATTAAAACGTGGTCAATTTAAAAGTGACACAAGAAAATGCTTTCTCAAACAATTTAGACTGCAATTAGCTGTTCAAAATCACTGCCACAAAAGGTTGAGGTCAAGAATTTAGCGAGATTCAAACAGGGATTGGACATTCGTACAGATAACCCTGGATAGTCTTGTAACCATAATTAGTGCTAACATATTTTGGAAGGGATGGTAAATCTCATGCATCAGGGTTCAAACCAATTTCTAACTACTAGAGTCTGAGACCTAAGGTGGCATAATCTGCTCTCACATTTGCCTACTGAGGAAGGGTTTGGTTGTTTTTTTTGTTTTTGTTTTTTACACCTTCTTCTGAAGCATCTGGTACTGGCCACTGTTGGGGACAGGCTACTGGACTAGATGGACCTTGGGTCTGATCCAGTAGGGCAGTTCCTAATGAAAGCCTGCCATTTCCCCCCCCCCCCCTTCTGCTTGTAACTAGCTGACCTGAGGAGGTGATACTTCCATCAGTGACATAGCGGGGCCAACAACTCTACATTTCCAGAACTGAAATACAGGGGCATGATTTTCTTCTGGGTGGCTTTATATCACCCTTACTCAGTTGACTTCACTGGAGTTCTGATTCTCATCAGTCTGAGAGCAGAATCAGTCCCATAAATTCTGAAAATGATGGATCCGATTCTTCACTGTCTTGCATTGTATGTCGTCATTGACAAATTACGTGTAAAACGCTGCCAGCTCAGCATGGAAACACTTTACATTTAGTTTGCATAGGGACACATGGATAAGGCAGTGGAGAACCAGGCACATATATGCCAACATCCAAGGAGATGGCATGTATCATATTTTGTTTAAAAAAAAAGAGAGAGAAGGACATTTTCCATGCTCTGAAATGGCTTTGGAAGTTATCCTGCATGATCTAAGAATCTCTCTCCCAGTGCCAAAAACAAAGTCACTGATAAAAGTCACTATTCTGGAAAATCTGCATTGGAGCCAAAAGGTAAATGACTGAGAGAACTGGATTAGACAGATACCAAAATGGGAGAACAACTCCTTCTTGAAATCAAGCAAAGAGTACATGCAGTCACCTCCTTACATGAAGGTTATGCTGCAACACAACATTTTGAAAGATTGTGCAATTTATTCTAAGCAATATCTCTGATCTCCAGTCTGGTTGCTATAAACTGAACTATGTGGCTCCAAAGCTATATTTCCCTTGGAAAAGGAAAACCTATAGCAACCACCATTGACATAACAGACGAACCCGAGGTTGAAAGAGAAATGACTAGGGGGAGGTTGGCACTGTTGTCTCCTCTCCTGAATCAGAGAAAACAGGCAATAGCCTCATGCACATGCTTTCACTTCAGCCAGCAACCTAGGAGTGCTGAGCCAGTAGCATCAAAGTCTTGTCTTGACATCAGACCAGCCGGCTAATGCTGCCGAGCCAGTAACCTCACACAAGCCAATCCCTCAACATCATGCTAGTAAGCTAATAGTGCTCAGCCTGTGAACTCCTAAAGATCTGGGCCTTGGCATCATCCCCTCAAGCTAGAAGTGCTGAGCAAGTAACCTCATAAAGACATGTCCCTTGACATCAGACTGGCAAATCAGAGTTGCTGAGTCAGTGAAATTACAAAGACCTGCAACTTGACATCATACCAGAGAGCTAGAAGGGCTGAAACAGTGACCTCTGAGAGACCGGTCCTTTGCCATAAACCCAGGAAACTAGATTTGTGGAGCCAGTAACCCCACAAAAACCTTCTTCCTTGACAAAAAACCCAGCAAGTTTAGCAGTACTGATCCAGTGACCTCAGAGGCCTGTAAACTGGCCAGCAAGCTAGAGATGCTGAGTCAACGAGCTCACGGGGGGAGGGAAGGGTGATCAGTCATTCATCAGCCCAGCAAATGTGTGATGCTGAGCAGTGGATATATCTGAGTGCAGCTCCCCTCCTCTACCTAAGTAGGACAGTTCTGTTCCTTCTCTTACGTGTGTGTGGTGTGCACGCCTGGCTGGGGATTTCCTTGAGTTTCAAGCCTTCGCACCAGTAGATGAAACAGCTCCCTCATCTCATGTATATTAAATTCTTCTTCATCTTCCTGGAGAAGAAAGGAGGAAGATGGACAGAGCATCTGCTGGTTCCCCCTCCCGTCCAGGGGCCAGAGAGGGAGAGCCTGCCCACTCCAGCCATCACTCCTTTTCCAGGGGAAAAGGAAGACTGTGCCCCTGGCTTCCCCTCCCTTATCAGATACCAGGGGAAACAGCATGGCTCTGCAGGGGTGAAAGTAGACATACTATCTTACCGGTACGGAGGCTGGGCTGGGGCTGATTCTGGCCCCCGGAAGGGGCGGGGCCTCAGGTGGAAGGGGCGGGGCTGGGGGTCAGAGCCAGCCCCAGCCTGCCCTCTACCGGTAAGTGACCCTCTCTCCCTCTTCCCCCCCCCGGGTAGGGGAGGGGCTCAAGGGGCTATTTAAAGGGCCAGGGCGGTAGAGGCAGCAGAAGCCCCCGGCCCTTTAAATAGCCCCTGGAGTCCCGCCGCTGCTACCCCAGGGCTCCACTGCTGGGAACCCCAGGCCAGTAGCATAGCCGAGGGGGAGCAGGGGGAGCAGCTGCTCCCCCTATGAGGAAAAGTGGTGCTAAGGCGCCGCCCGAGCCTCGCTAGGGCGGCGCTTTAAAAGGCCTGTGGCTCCTGCCGCTGCCGGGAGCCACAGGTCTTTTAAAGTGCCCCCCCCCCCCGCCACTGCCTGAGCGGGGAGCGGCTCGGGAGGCAGCAAGGCGGCTCCCCGCTCAGGCGCTGAGGGTGGGGGCAGCGAGGCGGGGGGCTCGCCGCGGCTGCCCTCCGGCTCCCCACTCAGCAGCTCAGCCGCTGAGCACGGAGACAAAGAGCAGCTGCAGCAAGCCGCCCCTTGTCTCCCTGCTCAACCGCTGAGCGGGGAGACAAGGGGCAGCAGCGGGAAGCAGCCCCTTGTCTCCCCACTCAACAGCTCAGCGGGGAGACAAGGGGCAGCTGCCCGCCGCCCCCCAAATCTTGGCACCCTAGGCGACCGCCTAGGGTCACCTAGTGGGCGCGCGGGCCCTGCCAGCAGCTCCGGCGGCGGCGCTTTAAAGGGCTGGGGCTCCGCAGCGGATCTTTAAAGCGCTGCAGGGTGAGTACAGGGGGAGGGGGAGGCGCCTTTTTATAGCGCCGCTGCTCCCCCTGTGCTCAAGACCTGGCTACGCTACTGCCCCAGGCTCTTTAAATTGCTGCCAGCCACCCCTATGCGGCACACCAGATCTTGCCGGTATGCTGTACCAGGGTGTACCAGCTTACTTTCACCTCTGTGGCTCTGTCAGTTCCCTCTCCCTTCTTGGGAATCCATAGTGGGGTGTGTGGATGGGATGTTCCCCGATCACAGCTCCATATTCATCTCTTACATGTACTCCCCAATACACTTACTTGGCTGAGTGTGGACCTGGCTGGGGACATGAACTCTCCTATCAGGTGCATTTATTTTCTTTTTCCTGTGACATATCCCATCCCAGATGATGCACTGACACTTTGCTTCACAATATCAACAACCATGATGAGAACTGGTGGATTTCTGCCTCTATTTTGGTCTATTTTAACCATTGAGGAAAATGCCCCACGTGAAGGCAGACTTCCAAGGTCACCATAACCTGTATAAATCAGCATTCAGAAACAGGCTGCCAGATTCCCTCAATTAGCCTCCATCACGCTCAGGTATAAAGTAAGCAAAATGCGACTGCTGCAGCCCTAAGGTGCTGATTTAATAGTTTTAGCGATTGACATAAAACTCTTAGCCAATATCTTGGCAAATAGTGCAGAAACCACTATAATACAAATAAAGCGCGGGGGTGGGGAGGGGGGAACCCACCTTGTGGCACTGAGCTTATTTAATACAGTATTTTACCCACAAAGTAATGGGAAGAAGGTCCAGGCTCAGGGCCAATGCATGTGTGTAACTAAAACCTATTCAACTTACAGTATTTTCGGGTAAGTTCATTTTGTAAACAGATTCCCTTTTGAGAGTGAGCAGGAAGGAGACAGAACGGTTGGTGACCCGCAAGGTATTGCAGACATCTAAGGGGAGAGGGCATGGTTTGTTGAGGCAGGGGAGCAGGAGATGTGGGGTCCTGGTTCTCTTCCTGACTCCGTCACTGAGCTTGGCAGATTTCTCCCTCCCCCCCCTTATGAAGGGGAAACTGTGGCTTTACAATGGAAATAATATTACTTACCTGTTTACCTTGCAGTGGTATTGTGAGGCTTGTGCTAACTTGCCTTGTTGGACCAGGGCCTAAGGGTGGAGGCAACCCAGTTGCAAAACACCCAGAATGGCATGGTGGAAGCTATATGAGAGCAGGGATTCTTACTGACAGGACACACAAATGTACTTACAAAAGGACTTGATTTAGGTTACGGCTACTCTAGAGTTTACAGTGGTGGAGCTGCAGCAATGCAGCTGAGCGGCTGTAAGCTCTCTAATGGGAGAGAGCTCTCCTGTCAGCTTCACAGTTATTGCCACTCGCAGGTCTAGAGTAATAGCGCTGTTCACACCGGCGCTTAAATCGGTGTAACTTACGTCACTTGGGGGGGGGGGGGGGGTCACACCCTTGAGCAACATAAATTATACCGCAGCAAGTGCTAGTGTAGACATAGACTATGGGTGGCTGGGGTGGGGTCTTGTCCTAGAGCTATAGCACTTGGAAGCCAACTGAAATGCAGTGGGCTGGCGGAATGGAAAACTTATAGCTTCCATGTCAGAGAGCTTAGATGAGTAGTTTGATCTCTGTGGGGTTTAAGTGATGCATAGGCTTTGTGCTGGCTCTCTTCCTGGGGATGAATTTTACCCAGAGTAGATTAGAGGTGAGCTCCAGCCAGAAATCTGGGCCTGGATTTTGGAAAGACCGGATTTGACCCCTATTCACAACTGTATGGCTCAGATCCATCTCTACTGTGGATGTTTAATTAGTGCTATTTTTAAGTAAAGCTGGCATTTTGTATCTTTACCTCCTTCACTGCATATATAGCTCTACTAACTTCAAGCTGTTGAGCCATGTCTAAGAGTTTGCGCCCACAACCCTTATACAGACAAACACCCTCACTGTTGTCAAGAAAAAAGTCACCCAAATAAGAACTGCAGGACTGAACCACCAGATTTGGTGTATTTCATATTGGCACAGAGTAGCAACTGTTAGATTGATTAGAAAATCTTTTGGTGAAGACATTTTAACTTAAACTGGGCATCCTCTCTTTTCATCTCTTAATCCACTAGTACCACGTGGAATAACTCTGTCTTTTCTAATGTCAGTGGGCTGCAGAAGTGCACACAAGTTTTGTTAACTTCTTTTCTACTAGGGTTTGGTGCAAATGACTTTGTCCTACTCTCTGTAATCATGTATCCGTCTGGACCCTGCTATCTCTTAGTTAAGCAATAAGATGCCACAAGGCCTGAGTGATTGTGCAATAATGACATACTGGAGGTCAGACATGATGAAACAATAGCCAAGAATACATTTTTACACAGTAATCAGCCTCCCGGGGCGTTATGTTGAGATTTTTCTCCCATCTCACCCCGGCCCCTCCCACGCTATGTTTTTAAATGATATAAGTGTAATGGGTCAGAATCTGTGATGTGGTATACTCATTTTACGCCACTCTGCCTAGGCAATCTGTCACGAAAGACAGTTTAACCAGCGCAGGGAAGATCACTACAGTGTAAGAATTATGTCTGGTGGTGGTATAAAGTGACACTCACCCCTTGATGCCGCTGTAACAGAGGGAAAAAAGGAGCTGTGATACTCCTGGGTTATGCTGATGTTCAGATGTGTGTTTTTGCTCCCTGTGACCGCTAGAGTTAATGTTGGGGACAACTGCTGTAACATAGTGCAGGGGAACTGGCCCTTCACAGAGCAGCAGTCCAGGGAGTGAAACTGTAATGGTGAGTTTAATCTCCCTTTGCACTATCTGGCCTGTGCTCTCCACAGCTCAGCTAACCCCGGCATCTGCTTGGTGATTTTTGTTATTCTATTTTAGACAACAAAAAATATCCTAGGAGCGGTGAGGCAAAGATCAAAGGAGGTACCTATGTGTTCCCTCTGCTATATGATGATATTTGAATGCCCCAGCTAGTCCAGTCCCAAAAGTTTGAGGTGGCATTTGATTGTGGGCATCTTAATTTTTAGGTGCCCGACTCCAGACTTCTTGTGCTACCGAAGTGCTGAGCACTGGGAACTGGTCAAGTCGCTTCACCTCTGTCTCATTGATTCCAGATATCTTTTACTGACTTGCTGAGAAGCAGTAAACACCTGAGTAGAATAATGCACGGCCAGGGCTGGAAACTCCTACAAAATAGCCTGTTAAAAAGAGTAGGGTCAGTGAACAGAGTCTTAAGGGCATGCCCCAAAGTGTACTTTTTGAAGAAAAGCAAATCGGATGTATCATCCTTTTTGTGAAAACTTTTTCTTCACAAAATTAATGTTAAAGACAAACAGCCCTTTATTTCAGTCCTTGGCAATAGTGGCTCAGGTGTGTGTGGTTCCTTCTCTTCCTCCACCCCCCGCTCCAGGCACAACGGGGAGTTAGGTTCCCAACTCCCATTGAAAGTAAGCTCCTGTTTGTGCCTTTGAAAATCTCCCATATTATGTTTGGGTTTCTAAAGACCCAAGGCCCATATTTAACAATCAGTTACTCTAGTTATAACAACACTGTCATTGTCCCAAGGCATTGTTCCCCAGGATCAGGCACCACTAATGCACAGTGACTCCGCCTTTACTATAAATTGTGTTAGGGAGCTGCATGGCAAATTGGGGGCACTGATTTGTGAGCATTTATGAAAGATTATGAAGCCTGGTGAGGCAATATCTTTTATTGGACCAACTTCTGTTGGTGGAAGGGACAAGCTTTGGAGCTTCACAGAGCTCTTCTTCAGATCTGGGGAAGGTAACCAGAGTGTCTAAGCTAGATACATATTGGGACAGATTGTTAAGCATAATGGGGTCTCACATGTTGTAGAAGACCTCTTAACAATAATACTGCAAATATATAAAGCCCTGTGTCTAGGGTGACCAGATAGCAAGTGTGAAAAATCGGGACAGGAGGTGGGAGGTAATAGGAGCATATATAAGAAAAAGCTGCAAATATCAGGACTGTCCCTATAAAATCGGGACTTCTGGTCACCCTACCTGTGTCACAAGTAAACTATGAATTGTGAAGTGATTGATCTTGAACGGAAGGGCCCAGTTTTATGCCAGTGGTGAGCTTTGTCCAAAGAGAACAGTGCATATTTTCTAAATCACTTTGCAAAAATTGTGCTGAAATAAACCTAATTTTTATTTCCTAAACTCTTATTAGGCGTTGGTGACATCTTGTGGTAAGTTAGTCTAATTGGAAGTAAATCGTCTTTGTAGCTATCCCAGAATTTTCCCATGTCTGCTTTCTTATTTTGAAGTGGTAGTCTGAATTCTTACACACCAAGAAAACTGTTCAGTAGTAAATATCAAGGGTGTCACTCATCACTCCATAACACCAACTTTACATGGGAGGAAACTCCACTGATTCAATAAAGGTAAACTGGAATACAACTAGTTAAATGAACTGGTAAATCAGGCCCCTGGCTATAAGTTTGTTTGTTTTTTGCTTCCCCACTTCCAAATTTAATTTGTATCCCTTGGTCTCAATTCTTGTTAAAAACTCTTGCCTGAATTCTGCCAGCTACTACACAAACCCTATTCAATAAGGCCCTCCATTTTTAACTTCTTGTTCCCTCCCAGAGTAAAGGCAAGGGCATTCTGCTTTACCCCTTGAATTTCAAGTGTCAATCCAATTCAGATCCCCAACTTTCTATCTGAACCTATGGTTTTGGGTCTAAATGGCATCCAAAAATAGATTTTTCTTGATCTGGCATGGATGTGACCCAAGAGGGTCTTGTGCGAACAGCTACAATCTCTCACTGGTATATTTCCATTTATGAAGAACAACAATTTCACATGCATATTTTAGATTGAGAAAAGCAACAATAAGAAAGAACAAATAAAGTCTCCATCATTGGGCTGTGTGTGTGTGTGTGTGCATTCGTGCACGCATGTGCATGTCTCCCCTCTGTACAGGCTGCAACAACTTTGAAAACAAAATAGCTGCTGCTTCTGTGCACTGACAAGTCGTCTGATTTTTAAAATAAATTTTGGCTTGCGGGAGGGCTGTGTTGTAGGTGGATGTGCCCAGCAGGAGATGCCTCTGGTACTTGCCTTTCTTCCAGTTCCTGGTCTGAACTTTACAGTTCACTTTCTACCGAAACACTTCCACCTACAATACATTATCATCAGGCCTGTGAACAATGCAACAATTTACCTTCCCTGTATTTGCATCATCCTGAGTTTCTATTTCCGGGACCTCCCTTCCTCTGAACTTTTATTGTTTAACCATGTTTCCTCATTACCTCTCCTCTTACTAGCACATGTGTCGCTGGTCCCAGTCCTTTCTTGGCAACACCTTTACCCCACCCTTCCTTATTTTCTTCCTGGTAATTTCATACCAAGATCTTCTTGCTGAGCCCTGGGGAAACAAAGGTGCTGAGCACTTGCAAATTGAGGATTTGAGCCCTTGGGTTCTTAGTAGTGAAAAGAGCTGGTCAGAATTTTCCAGCAGAATATTTTTTTCCTTTGGGGAAAACCCCATTTTGTTGAAATCTAAACTTTCTCCAGAAATGTGATTTTGATGAAATTTCATTTAAAAATAATTAGAAACAAGCATTTTGAATGTACGAATATGGAACACTTTGGTTTTTTTCTAAATTATTTTGTTTATAAATGTTTGGGTTTTATTTTTATTAAATTATTTGATTATACATTAACAATTAATTTTACATTTTAAAATTAGGGTTTAAACAAAATATTTAAATTGTCACTGAAACAAAACATTTCAATTTTAGTAAAGCAATGTTTTGATTGCGCCAAAATTATTTTTTTTTTAACAAATTCATTTTGCAGAATTTGAACTCTTCATTCTACTTTGGAGCCATTTTTTTGGTGTCAGAATTTCCAGAAGAATGGAAATTCTGAGGGGTGTGTGGGGTTTTTTTGTTTGTTTTTAATCAGCTCTGATCTTGAGCTCTGAGTATGATACACTGTAAATCCCACAGAGGTAACCATGCCACTTCTTTTGAGTGCATGCACAATTGCTTAGAACAGTGGCATGGGGAATGACCACAAAATGACAGCAAAATATTCCTAACAAATAGTGAAAATGTGATACCTTCTGAGACTTCACAAAACCTTTGGGTTTTTTTTTAAAAAAGCCTTGTCCTCTACTCAATCTTATGATAACAATTTAATACAGTAAGAGCGTGGTGTTTTTTTGTTTCGTTTTTTGCTGTTGCTACCACTAGTTCAGCTTCATCGGTGACTGCAGTCATAGAAGTGCTAACGGAGACATGGTTCTGGTGGTTGTTGGAATATTGTGCTCTGTCTTATAAAAGATAGAGAGGAATATTCAGAAGGGCTCAGCAATGATTAACTCTGCTCCCATTGAAGTCCATACAAATTCTACTGCTGACTTTAGTGGGAGAATAGTTATATTGACACTGAACATCTTGGAAAATACAACCTATAGTTAGGCTTTGAAGGATTAGATTTTTATTAGGGCTGTTAATGCATGCAATTAACACAACAAATTAACTAGTTTTTTTAAGAAGTCATGATTAATAGCCATTTTAATCACACTGTGTGTGTGTAATGCTGGGTCACAGAAAAAGACAAAATGTAGTTGGTGGATCACCTTAATAAAAAGTTTGGGAACCACTGGTCCAACACCATGCTGGCACACTGGTTAAATACTGATTCAGAGAAGAAGAGTGCCATCTGCTGGATCCACCAGCACACTTCCTGTAGTATTTTGGGTGTCTCTTATCTTGTCCCATTGAAAAGCTGCGCATTTCCAGATCCAACCGCGCTTAGCTTGTGAGAGCTGGTAAGATCACAGCACCAAATGCTATAGCTGTAGTGATAAATGGCTCTTCATTCCTCTGAATAAATTGCACAGAAGGGAAATACTCTGAAGTCTCTATTACACAAAAGTCTCTTGCCTTGGCTAGACTTTCTCCACTCACATATAGGTACCAAGTTTTCCACACGGGACTGTCTAACTGATTCCTTGTTCATTTGTATGGAAATTAAAACCATTAGAAGAAAAAGGCCATTCTGTCTTTTACTGAGAAATCATTATCTGACTGGCATTTGGCTGTGCCCTTATTCTCCCTGCATTCACTCTTTAGGCTGAACGGGTAAAAATCTTCCCTCTTTCCCATTTTGTAATGCTTCATTTATTTTAAGTTTTGGGGGGTTTTTTAATAGTTGAAGGCAACAAGGTGTTTGCTACAAATTAAGTTTAGAATTAATATGTTGCTTAAAACATGCTAGATGCTATGGTGAGTGCGGCACTAGAACTGCAGCTGGATAGTCTCCCGTTTGTCCTTTCTTCATGGTCTCTACTTTTGAAAGGATAGACCCAGCTACCTGAAGCTTCTTTTCCATCTGTCACTCTTCAAGATCCTCTCAGTGCAGCGTGACACTCTGCTATTGGGGAGCTGCACCCAGACACTCCACTCTGAAGGTTCTAGCTGAGTTTCTGGTGAAGGTGAATTTTCCATCCCCTCTAAACTCTACAGACAGAGACCGATGAGCCTGAAACTTGATAGGCTAGGGTAGAGTGCATGCAATATGAAGTCGTTTGAATAAGGGTTACAGCACTCTGAAATTGAAGGTACTGTCAAAGCTGCAAAAGTCTGACTTTTTTTGTGCAGAGCTAGGGGGAAAAGGACGGTAGATAGGACAGAATAGGGTGACCAGATGTCCCGACTTTTATAGGGACAGTCCTGATTTTGGGGTCTTATATAGGCTCCTATTATCCCCCACCTCCTGTCCTGATATTTCACACTTGCTGTCTGGTCACCCTAGGACAGAACCATATGAAGCTCATCCCCACCCTCGGCTCCCCTAGGTCAGATCTAATGCATGAATGTCCATGACTTTAAATGTGGAGAGTTATCAGAGCTTGGGAGGGATTCAGCCCTCTCTCCCCAGTCAGCCTGCAAGGAGCCATGGGAGAATTCCCACAGCACAAGCACTGTTTTAGGTTGGCCCTATGCTGCCCCTGGTATAAGTCTAGGTGCTGGGTGTGGATTGTTGGTGGATCTATAGTGTATGATGGGGATCGTGGGCTGCATCAGGCTGTGAAACAGCCTTCTCTAGGCTGCTGTAAATTAGAGCCGGCCGGAATCCTGAGGGTGCTCTTCCTCTCACTGGGCTGCTCCTCCTGGAGGCATGGCGCACAGAGTGGAAAGATTATATGCTGGCAATTCACACATGGGTCTCTGGTGCAGTGTGCAGACTTCCTAGCATAGCTGTTAGCTGCACTCCTGCCAGGGCTTCAGTATAAACTCCCTCGCTCCAAATCTGATCGAGCTTTTCAAGGAACACAGGCCTTCTCTAGACTAGCAAAAAGGTATTGTTTTAATGTGAGATAAGAAGATTTGTACGTTTTACAGGTGAAATCCTAGCCCCGTTGAAGTCAGTGGTAAAACTCCTGTTGACTTCAGTGGGTCCAGGATTTTCAGTTTAGCACTTAGCGCAGTCAGGGTTTAACACCTTTTAAAAATGTTAGGACTTGACAGTGTGAGGAAGCCATTGCAAAGGCAGCTAGGGTGTAAATTTTAAAGCACAATAGCCTTTCCACACTTCGCATGGATCAGAAGTGCCCACATGGGGAGCTAGAGTGCCTTTGTGCCATTTTTACATACTCCACTTTCAAATAGCAATAGTATTCTGGGTTATAGCCCCTCTCTGTCTCCCCCCCGCCCCCAAGCCCTTAGCTGCTTCATTTGCCACCAGTTCTATTGCTCAAGGACAAATAAAGGCCACCTCCGACATGTAGTTACATGGTCTTTGCAATCTTCAATTTCCTTACTGCAAGCTTCCTTGCTGCCACCCAGAGGTCAGATTCTGATCTCTATTACACCAGTGTACATCCATTGACTTCAGTAGAGTTATTCTGGGATTCCAATACTGTAAGGGCTTATCTACACAACTGGCTGGTAGAACTGTAGCTATGCCACACTACAGCAGCATAAGGTGACTTTTATTCTGGAGTAATTACTCTGTTTACTCCTTTGGAAGTACAGTAATTACACCAGAATACAGTCACTTTTGTTCTGGAATAGTGTCCACATGCAAAGCTATGCTGCCATAACTATATAGTGCTACAGTTCTGCCAGTAAACGTTCCTGGGAAGAATAGCCCACAGTCTCTCTGGTGTCCTGATACCAGTAGAATCCATTTACACTAGCTCCTCCAACCAGGTTTTTCCCCCCCCCTCTCCAGGATACTCTTAAAATACTCATATTTTCTCATTCACGGGATAAATGAGGGAAAGTAAATTCAGGCTCATACAGCGCAAAGTCAAAGTACAAAGAGTACATTGTAGTGTATCTTGCATTGTTAACTAGATTTGTGTTATACATGTTATGAACTTCATGCTAACACTCTTAAAAGGCAGCATTCAAAAAATAATGGATACCCAAAAGAACAATTGTGTTAATCTGTTGTGGAAGGCTGATACAAATTGGACTAGCACAAGATAAATAATGTATCTCTTGTTAGAGACGGTTACGTATTTCAAACATTTGCTAGCTCCTAAGACTGTAGACTAAAAGGTCATATAACCAATCCAGAGTTTTCTGGAGTGAGTTTAAGTGACAGCAGCGCCTTCAGCAGGATTGCATCATGAAAACTGCAATGTTACAGTAAAGTTTTTCTGACTCTCTATTGACTGGCCAGAGGTCAGTAACTCAAGTCCAGAGCATTAACTGGCTTCTGACATCAAAACTTCCCCGCTTAAATTGTTTTGTCACTGTAGAGAGTCTGATTGAAGGTGGGGCTTTGTAACTTGTCTGAGCTCTTCAGAGGCTCCTTAATTAAGGACACCTTTTGGAAAGTGCCTTTCCATGCTATTTTGTGGCTGACAAGCTATTCATTGATGTCCTGCAGCTGTACTGGAGCATCTTTACCAAAATGCATGCTATACACTGTAGGTACTAGAACAAGTGTGCCACAAGGATCCTTGTCAGCATTAATTGCTGTCAAAGCCGGCCCTAGACCAAATGGCACCCCGAGGAGTGTTGTTAGCACTCTCCCCTCTCCCCTCCACCCCCACATTTGTTAAACTTTTGAATACCTTATTGTTGATTGCATTTGAGTCCATTTCACAACTTTGCATAATTTGCATGCATGATTTATCCCTGTCATGTAAGATGATAAATTTGCATGCTTGGATCTGTAAATCTGTATTTAATCATGCCATATATAAGCAAATGAAAAATAGTTTCCTCTAAGGTTATAGACACTTTTTAATTGTAAGAATAACTGAAATGTATTAACATCAAGAAATTGAATTGTGCACCAACATTGGGTGGACCAGTGTTAAATAGTGTTACAGTGGGTGACAGCCTTACAATGTTAACCCTTGTCCTTTAGTTCAAAAGGTTGCTTTTCTCCCCTTTCCTCTTTCGAACTGAAGCACGTCTCATTAAATATGTCCTTTATTAGTCATTACTTACACTCGTCAAGTCTTAAAACACAAGTACACTTTCACAATTACACAATAACAAGGTTCACAATATCGCAGCTGGGCTCTCACTTCACTTTGTTCTTAATCTCACTGATTGACTTGCAGTGCCCTGCCCCTTATATACCCACGAGGGCATAGCTGACAACATTCTAGGAGGTTTAAGGAAAATGTAGTTCTCAGAAAGTCTGGAAGGTTCCATGAGATTCTACAAACCTCCAGAAGATTCTAGGAGGTTAGTGGAAAAACAAATCCACATGTGAAATACCTAAAATATTTTACTTCAAACGTTCTATTTTGTTCTATTGTCGCTAACAACAAAACCAGCACACCAAGCGGTCGCCTGGGTGTAGGGTGACCAGATGTCCCGATTTTATAGGGACAGTCCCGATTTTTGGGGTATTTTTCTTATATAGGCTCCTATTACCCCCACCCCCGTCCCAATTTTTCACACTTGCTGTCTGGTCACCCTACCTGGGTGACCTGCCTCTAAATCCAGCCCTGGTTGCTGTGCTTCTAGAATTAAGGTGAAGTAAATTTATTTTACTCTGAGGTTGACCTGACACACACTAATTTAAAAAATCATTATATGCTACTGAACTCATCACTGGTGAGTGCCCTTGGCAACATCATTAGAGTAGCCAGTGGAAACAATGGACTAGGAAAGTGAACATCTCTCTCACTCTTAGAAATGACCTTTCCAGGGTGGGGATGAGGCCTGTGAGTGAAGCAGTGTGGGGGAAATTGTACAGATTGGGCAGCAACAGCATATCTGTTCTGAGCTCAGTCTGTTCAGGCAAAGCTTGCGGTGGCTTTCCTGACTTACACAGACTTCAGTGGGTGTTCTGCCTCAAGAAGGCATGCACAAGTAGGCTCTGTGTGGATTATAATGACAGGACCTCCATATCCTGGGTCATCAGTCTAGCACCTTTCATCAGCTGTCAATTAAAAAAATGTTTCTTTATTGATCTGAGTGGGGTTGTGCCTCTGGTGTGCCCTAATGGTTAAGCCCTGCTGTGAGGTGTCAGTCACTCTAAGCATTAAAGTCTAACTGAGGGAGACAGTGCCTCAAAATCAGGCTATAAAGCCACACAGCTGAGCCATTATCGCCACATATTAACTGTGACTAAGGCATTTCCCAGTGCACCCTAATGGAGGGCATGAATCTGTGTTCACGTCGCGCTCCTCATGGGTACTCGGCCCAAGCTGGAGAAGCTAATGATCCAACCAGCGAACCAAATTCGGTGATGAATTCTGGTCATGTACCACATGAGGCACATTACGCATATGCTAAGAAGAATGCCTTCTAATAGAAGTGAACTCAGAACCTGATTGTAAAGTACTCTTACTTGCAGGGCATTTGAAGGGGAAGTGGGTAGGGTGATCAGATAGCGACTGTGAAAAAACGGGACAGGGTCAGTGGCGTGGCCAGGTTTAGAGCACAGGGGGAGCAGAGCTAAAAAAAGGCGTTGGGAGCAAAAAAAGGTACCGCTTCTGTTCAGTGGGGGAGCGGCTGCTCCCTCTGCTCCCCCCTGGCTATGCTACTGGACAGGGTGGAGGGTTATAGGCGCCCATATAAGAAAGTCCCCAAAACTGGGACTGTCCCTTTAAAAACAGGACATCTGGTCACCCTAGAAGTGTGTGTGTGTGTGTGTGGGGGAACTAGCAGCTTTCGTTCCCTTTTGTCCTAATTCAATCTCAATAAGATGATGCATTGGTACCACTGCTTGATCAAGCACAGAACTAGCAGCCTGGAGTTCAGAGTTCTAGTCCTGATTCGCAGTGCAATCTTGTATTGGTAAAATGCAAGGATTTTTGTAAATACAGTCCTTTGAAATCAATGACTTTTTAAAAAAGCAGTAGGATTTCTGTATGCAGATAAACTAAAGGAATAAGTATAGAAGAGAATGAACTATAGTTTCTGTGCTCTGGTGCTAATCTCCTCTTAGTCCTTAGACAAATAACTAACCAGTGCTTAATTAGTAATGGAAAAAGGTGTGGGGGCTCAAGCAATTTTTTTACTTTCATAACTGAAGTGGCAAGCCCAGAGGTGCCGGTTCTCAGCCCTGGCAAGCCTTGACATAAATTAAGTACTGTAACTTACTATTGTCTTTCCTCATCTACAAATTGAGATCTATAAATTGCCCCACCACTATTATTACTATCTAACATCAGTGTTTAATTTGTAATGACAGAGGTGCTGGGAGTCAAGCAATTTTTTTTACATTAATAACTGATGCAGCAAGCCCAAAGGCGCTGGGGCTATGAACTGACAAGCCCAGAGGTGCCAGGACTCAGCCCTGGTACAAATTAAGCCCTGTCTAACATTCAAGTGAACTGAACATGAAAAGTACTGAAATACATAGTAATGCTTGTTTTTCTTCAACACTGAGACTATTTTTCAAGGTAAATACTGACAGTCAGATTCAAGATCCATATGCACTTCTCAGTTCAATATACAGTAAAAGCTTTATCTGGCATGTTGGGGAGTGCTGATAAGTCAAAAATGCTGGTTAACTAAGAGAGAGGGAGTTTGGGTGTGGGAGGGGATTCAGGGCTGGGGGTTGGGGCACGGGAACAGGTGTGGGGTGCCAGATCCGGGCAGCGCTCATCTTGGGTGGCTCCCCGCAAGCAGTGACATGTCCCTGCTGCTCCTAGGTGGGGGTGCGGGCAGGGCACTGCCGCCGCCCGCAGGTGCTGCCCCAACAGCTCCCATTGGCCGCAGTTCCCAGCCAATGGGAGCTGCGGAGCCAGCACTCGGGGCAGTGTGCAGAGCCACCTAGCTGCGCCTCCACCTAGGAGAAGCAGGGACACATCGACGCTTGCGGGGAGCCCTGTGGAGCCAGGTCAGGAGCCGGCCGGCCTCATCCCAACTAGACTATAAATCTTCATTGAAGATCAGAAATGCTGGTTTATAGTGCTTTCCGGTTGGTAAAGTGCCTCATAACACCACTTTTACTGTATCTAGTGTTATCTTCAACCAAAATTAATGGCTGCATATGTACGTGTGACTGGCAGACATGCAGCTCTATTGCTTTTTGATACTTTTGGTTTCAAAATTAATAGTGTCTAAAGTGTGGGCTTTTCACAATATAAGGCTGATATCCTCTGGCTATGAAGTATTTTTCATCTGAGGATTTGGTCCTAATAGTTAATGCATGGTTTATTTGTTCTAGACAGCAGCAAAAGCATGAGGTTCAGCTACAGTAACTCCTCACTTAAAGTCGTCCCGGTTAACATTGTTTCATTGCTGATCAATTAGGGAACATGCTCGTTTACAGCTGTGAAATGCTCTATTCTAAAGTCCTTTGCAGGTTATCAATGGCAGTTTAGCTGTCCCTTTCCCCCACTGCCATGTGCTGCTCTCTGAGACTCCTGCCTGCTTGCTGTGTTGGGGGGGGGGGAGAGAGAAGAGGGGGGCTAATGTCCCCCTGCACCTTACCCCATCCTCCATAGAGCAGGGGGGACACACGAGGGAGGGAGCTGCTGCCTTAGGCAGAAGCTGCAGCTGGGGGCTTGCTGATCTAATTAACAAGCCAGTGCACTTCTGAACCTACTCTTGATACCTAATTGGAAATGTGCATCTCTATCTCTGAAACACATCTTTCCTGCTCGCTTGTAGAGTGTGAGCGTTAACCCTTGAGGGCTCAGTGGAGTGCTAGTTCATGGTGGAAAATTTTTTTCCTGGAACCTAACCCCCTTATTTACATTAATTCTTATGGGGAAATTGGATTCGTTCAACATCATTTTGCTTAAAGTTGCATTTTTCAGGAATATAACTACAATGTTAAGTGAGGAGTTACTGTATGTGGTTTTTGGTGAAATCTTTTGTAGGAACCATTCACCATTGTTTGTCTGGATTAGTGATCAGCACAAAGTTCAAGAGAGTCAGATAGGCATCCCCAGGTCTGAATGTGCATTTGCAGTTGACTTTATCTCTCCGGCTTAGAAATGGAACTGGAAATCTATAGTGATTGGGATCTGTGTTCATGTACCTTTTCTTCTCTCCGTGATCTCTGATTTGAAGAACTACATTCTATTATTGCTCAGTCAAAACAGTCCAAGGAAACAGAAATCAAATTAGCTTCCGTTTCTTGTCTCTACACTAACAGTGCCTGCCGCACAGTGGGATACCATTCAGGTCCACTGCTCTTCACCCAGGGTGTAAATTGAATTGAACATCCTGCAGAAGCTGGACTGTGAAAATTTCTAGGCAAGTTCTGCTTCCCCATCCCCCTTTTACCTGTGCTCAGCACCTCACAGGTGCTTACAGGATCAGGCCTTCTGCCTTGCGCTTCTCAGTCTGGTTGTGGTGCTCCACTGGACTTCTCCACCTGCTGCTGTCCCTGCAACCCATCCCCAAAAAAGGGGTTTCAGAGTAGAAGGGTTCTTTAGAAACTTTAATGCAGCCACAGGTATTGCATCTCAGCAGGTTCCTTGTGACTGGGTGCATCTTGACACCAAGGTTGGTGATCCTCCTCCTCCTTCCACACACAGACGGGAAGATCTGTGTGTGGAGGATTTCCACTGTACGTGGATCTGTGGGGGCACAAACTGGTCCAGCATGATTATTATTTCATGTATCCTAGCTTGGAACACAAGTGCATCTATTTTAGGTCTAACCTATAGAGGTCACTGCAAACTCACTTGTGAAGAAGAGGCAACATTGTGTTTCACAATAGAATCAATGTTAATACTAAACGTATACTGAAGACTCCTTATCTGTCTCTAAGCAATGTTTATAGCTCATGCATGTTTGTAGAGTGACAAATGAAAATGACTTTTACTCTGCATAAATAAGTCCTACTGTACCAGAGAGGAGGACATTAACAAAAGTTAGATTTTCAGCTTGTTTTTTCTATGAAAGAAAACCTGATGCTAGTACCATACATTTTATAGTTTAACCTTGATCTCTAAATTAAAATAAAATTCTCACATCTACCTTGCATTTTCCTCCATTTTAAGGTGGATCTGCAATTTCCATAGAAACAGCATCATAGCTTTCTATGTATTGGCAAAGGTGGTTGGCAAATAATTTTCATTGTACTTAAATCATGTTCAAAAGTGTGCACGTAATGGTTTAAAATTTTTTTACAAAGCCAGCCTGGCTTCACCAGTAGTAGCTGAGTGCTCAGGTAGACAGAATGAGGTAGCATTTTAGCAGGCTTCACCTTAACAGGAATCTGTGATTACTTTTATTCATGGATTTATTTTCCAAATGTATTTAAAGGGCTTATCTGCTGTATTGGAGTACAAAGGGGGATAAGGAGTATAAGGAACCTCTTTCTTTTGAAACAAGTGGGACACGATCCTCCTTTAGTACTCAAGAGCACTGTGAGAGATGGTTAATGATCCTATCGGCACCCTACGTTATTTTTACATTTGTATTATAGTAGCAACTTGAGGCCTCGCTGCGTTAGACCCTAGACAGATCTATAGTGAACACAGTCCTGGTCAATGGGATTTTGGCAACTAAGTGCTAGATCCCTTTTGAAATGAGACTCTTAAAATCAGTGAGGTGTTGCAATGGTGAGCGCAGCAATGCCTAAAAACCTTTTAAAAATCTGGGCCTTGCAGTCTATGTAGATAAGGTAAACAATGGAAATGTTATTCCCATTTTACAGATGGGAAACTGACAAATGTAAATGACTTGCCCAAGTAGGGTGACCAGATGTCCTGATTTTATAGGGACAGTCCCAATTTTTAGGTCTTTTTCTTATATAGGCTCCTTTTACCCCTCCTACCCCTGTCCCTATTTTTCACACTTGATGTCTAGTCACCTATGCCCAAGACATATAAGAAGTCTGTAGCAGAGCTGGGAGTTCAATCCAGAGTTCCTGAGTTCCATGCCAGTGCCTTAAGTACCAGACCATCCTTCTTATTACACAGGTTTACATATAAGGGTCCTTTTTTCAGCCTCCCAGATTATTAGCTGAGTGCATTTTGCGTCTTCTTGGACAAACAGCAAAATGAACTCTACAGGGCACTCCAGCCTTCCAAGAAGAGTTCTACCCATGCTAACAGCGAACACCTGAGAGTAGAATTGATCCAAGAGTGCTAGGATCATTTTGGAAGTCCGTGAAAGGCACCTTTAAATAGCTCAGGTGAAGCCTGGATGTGGTAGTGCAAGTAGAGGGGAGAAAAGTCTGTCCAAAGCAGGAAGAAATATGTTGTATTTTTCCCCCTTGGGGTCCTCTATCTCTTTTCTAGACCCGTATGTCTGTATTACACTCTCCACTCTCAAGACCAAAGCCCATGTCACTTTGGTGGAGGAGGATTAGGATGGATTCCCTTTGGAGCCTATCCACACATTTCCTTACAAGTCTAGAGATGTTCGTGAACTACTATTAGTGACATGAACTCCTTCCCACCTCCGAGCTTAAAGATGCTCTCTCTACTCTAAGTATCTACCATTCTAGGAAGCCAGAAACTCACGTCAGGAATGAAATTCTAGTCTTCTCTGCCTTAATGCAGAGCTCTGCCACTGGGCTAGCAGGATCACCTGGCTTCAAATGCTGTTATTGTAGCGCTGTTTTTATTTGCACAACATTATCATTATTGATTTGTTTGTGTAGTAGGAGTGCCCAGAAGTCTCAATCAGTTAAGACAAGACATCAAATGGACGTAACAAACACGATGGGAGGAATGGGGAAAGGAAGATGAGAGTAACAGCAATACGGACAGGTGGGTTACATAAACTGGCAATGTGTATACTTTGATGATTCCAAGACATTTTACATTTTAATTATATAAATATGCCTCAGTATATGCATAACTATAAGTTAAAAACTTCTGTTTTGAAAAGTTAAAAAAATATATTTATATATAGCGATTTTATAACAGCAAAAGGTCATTCCAGAGTGTATGGCTGTTTGAGCTAATCAGTCTCTCATTATCCATGTATTGAAGGCAGTATATAGCATGAAGCAGATTAATCTCAGAATGGAGTTGATGTTACAATAGTTGCTCTGTCTTGAGTTGAATAATTATAGGAACCTAAGAAATCATTTACTGATCTCAATATAGTATGTAACACAAAAGCACTTAGGAATTATAACTGCAATATAGTAACCAGAGGCAGAGGTGGCATTTTTTCCCATGCAGTTTAAATTACTAGTTAGTAGTTTATGATTTTTAAAAACCCACAAAAACTGACTGAAGAGCCAACTAACTTCCAAAATGATTAAGCACATGCTTAGCTTTAAGTATTTGAGTATTTCATTGAAGTCAAACTACTTTGACTACTTATGCAGGCCTTATAAATGTTTCATTGTAAAAGCTATGTATTGAGCTGTAAAATGGCAGAGCTGGAAATTAAAAAAATAATAATCAACAGCAGTAACTGTAAACACTAGCAGTTGCTACTTAACATACAACATTATGAAGCGGTGGATGTGGTATACCTAGACTTTAGTAAGGCATTTGATACAGTCTCGCATGATATTCTTATCAATAAACTAGGGAAATACAACTTGGATGGGGCTACTATAAGGTGGGTGCACAACTGGCTGGATAACCGTACTCAGAGAGTAGTTATTAATGGTTCCCAATCCTGCTGGAAAGGTATAACAAGTGGGGTTCCGCAAGGGTCTGTTTTGGGACTGGCTCTGTTCAATATCTTCATCAATGACTTGGACATTGACATAGAAAGTACGCTTATTAAGTTTGCAGATGATACCAAACTGGGAGGGATTGCAACTGCTTTGGAGGATACGGTCATAATTCAAAATGATCTGGACAAATTGGAGAAATGGTCAAAGGTAAACAGGATGAAGTTTAAGGACAAATGCAAAGTGCTCCACTTAGGTAGGAACAATCAGTTTCACACATACAGAATGGGAGGAGACTGTCTAGGAAGGAGTACGGCAGAAAGGGATCCAGGGGTTATAGTGGACCACAAGCTAAATATGAGTCAACAGTGTGATGCTGTTGCAAAAAAAGCAAACATGATTCTGGGCTGCATTAACAGGTGTGTGGTGAGCAAGACATGAGAAGTCATTCTTCCGCTCTACTCTGCGCTGGTTAGGCCTCAACTGGAGTATTGTGTCCAGTTCTGGGCACCGCATTTCAAGAAAGATGTGGAGAAATTGAAGAGGGTCCAGAGAAGAGCAACAAGAATGATTAAGGGTCTAGAGAACATGACCTATGAAGGAAGGCTGAAGGAATTGGGTTTGTTTAGTTTGGAAAAGAGAAGACTGAGAGGGGACATGATAGCGGTCTTCAGGTATCTAAAAGGGTGTCATAAGGAGGAGGGAGAAAACTTGTTCATCTTAGCCTCTGAGGATAGAACAAGAAGCAATGGGCTTAAATTGCAGCAAGGGAGGTTTAGGTTGGACATTAGGAAAAAGTTCCTAACTGTCAGGGTGGTTAAACACTGGAATAAACTGCCCAGGGAGGTTGTGGAATCTCCATCTCTGGAGATATTTAAGAGTAGGTTAGATAAATGTCCATCAGGGATGGTCTAGACAGTAATTGGTCCTGCCATGAGGGCAGGGGGCTGGACTCGATGACCTCTCAAGGTTCCTTCCAGCCCTAGAATCTATGAATCTATGAATTATGGCATTAGTTTCTGTTTTGTTTTTAAGGGTAAACATACCTTTTGTTTTATACAGTAATATAATTTTATATAGTAAAGTTGATTCCATTCTTTCAGCAGCTAAACAAATAACCTTTTTTTAGCAAGTCCAAAAACTCCATGAAGCATAAAGGTTTTGTTTTAATTTTGAGTAGTTAGAATCCTGTACTGACAATGTTTTGATTGTATAAGTTGGGTAGGTGGTAGATGGGGCTATTTTTGTGTGTGTGCATGCATCTTCCCTCTCTACAGGTTGAGACATATTGCTTCTCTTGAAAATATGTTAGTTTTTGTCAATGCTCACAAAGGTATTTGGGTGTTGATAAGTGAACATATATTCCTTGCTAAGTAAATTACTTTAACAGAAGAAACAATGCTGTGTACCTATCAGTTCAGATTTTTCAGTTTCCTTTTCATAAAAGATCTGAATCTCTGTGGTCTAGTTTTTCTAAAATAAATTGCATATCTTCAGATTGTGCAACAATAAGCGGTCAGATTTGGCACACTAACGGGGTGCTCTAGCAAACACCCCTTTTGTATACAACCCCAGCAACAACAACAAATGAGTTTTTTGTTTGGATCCAGCTTCCCAAGAATCATCTATCGCTGTAGGAGAGCATTACAAAAATTCGGATAGTCATTCCCCTCTATATTGCTGTACTTGGGGGGCAAGGAGACCTCATGAAATCACTAGGGCAGGATCTCAACCTATTGCTGAAGAGCATTAGCAGGCTTTTTCTAAAGCTAACCTTTAACAGGCTTGCTACCGTTGAGTTAATGTAATTGAACACTTTGAAGAGTGGTACTCATCCAAGCACGTTCTCAGCTGAAACTCTGAATGCCAGTGTTTTTTGCAGAAATGCAAACTTCTCCAGCTATATCGAATAGTGGATTAATTAAGAATTTCTTTTACAGTCAAACTATAGGCTTAGAAATTTTAAAAGGGGCTTTAACTGTCTTTAATAGAGTAAATTAAATGGGGAAAAACTGCAATGAGCAAAAACGAGAACATACTTCTAGCAATGGAGGGAGAACACCTAGACATGTATAGGGCCAAATTATCCCTTTAAGATTTGTACTCCCACTCCCCCTGAAGTCAATGAACTGCATGTGCATATCAGAGGGCAGAATTTGGTGTAGCAAAAGGAAATGCATTGAGCCAAGTCAGTGAGGGAGCATTTGCAAGGTAAAATGACTAAGATGACTTAAAGAAATGTGTCATGCTCAATGAGACAGCTTTTAGTTCAATGCCATTTTCTGGAAGTCCTAGAAAGTGTTTTCCATCAGGGCCAATCAGAGTTGTATTTTCAACATGAACTCAGGAGTTTTAAATTCAGACAGGAGGATTTGATCTATAGCAATTGTAACAGAAATTGCCTGCAACATTCTGATGGAGTATTTCTTGAGGGGGGGGGGGGCGAGGGTAGCATTGAGACTTTCTAGATACACGAGTCACAAAATATCATTAAAATAGTTTTTACAGTGTTTTAAAATATATTGAATTATGTCAGGAAGTGTCAGGAAGACACTTTTCACTGGTGATAGACCTGTTACTGTTTTTACAGTATCTGAAGTTTTGCATATCTGCAGTCCGGAGTACCATGGTGCTAAATTTTAAAAAACCCACTGAACTTGCTAAAGTGGCATTATATGATTCATTACTTATTTAGCTGTATCTGTGCATTCTTTAGTTATTCACACGGCACATGATGTGCCTGATCGAGAGTTTATAACCTGAACTGTTTCTATTGTTCCTCTACTTAGAGTCCTATTTTAAGAGGAGTAAAGAATTATTGATAAATACCATATCATATTGTTAATGTATTTTACATTTATTGTAATGTTTATATATGGATCTTGGGGCACTTTTTATGTAAACATGAATGAGTTAAGCTTCACAGTCCTTCACTGAAGTAGCTATTATTATGCCCATTCTACAGATGAGTAAACTGAAGCACAGAGTTTTTTAATAGTGACTTGACAAAAGTCAGTGGGTAAAGAGCAAACGCAGGAATACAGACTTCCAAACCACTGCACCCACCACTGATAAACTTCTCGTGGTTCAGAAATGTGTGCATGCTTGTATGTAGACCCAAAAGCAATGTCAGGGAAAAACATTTTTGATACCCGTTTATCTTTCTTACTTCAGATATGTGCAAACATAGACTTAGTGTCTGAGCAGCTCCAACCTGGGACCTGAACTTGTATTCAGTGAAATCAACAGGAGTTTTGTCACTAACTTCAAGAGCAGTGGGACCTTTCTAGGAAATAGACATAACTGTGTAGGAACAAAAGAGACAAACCTCAAATGGAGCAAATAATTCTAGGAATAAACAAGACATTTAGTCTATTAGAAATAATTGCCTACAAAATCAAAAAATGAAGAGATGCACAGCATCGTTTAGGATACATGGCTTTTTTAACTTGTAGATGCTGTCTAGATACCACAGTGATGGGCACATAAATGCAGAAGCTAGATTGTTCCTTCTATCATTCCTTTAGAAAATAATCTGTCAAAGTGTTTTAGACGTCTAGGATCTGATTCTAATATTGTTTGGATAAGTCTGAGTGATATTTAGTTAAAACAAGGTCAGGCCCCAACCCCCATAATTTCTTATTTACAGCTTTTAAAAGGATTTTAATTCTCACGTAATGGCCCAGGCCATGAAGCTGTGGAAATTGTAGCTGGCTACATAGTGTGTGCATCTGCCCTATGATTCCATGATACGTTAATGCAAAAGAATGACAGCTAAGCAGCCCAGAAAATTATCTTCCAACCATTACACTAGACATCAACTATTACACTAGAAATCAACCTATTGAAAGTGATGCGCCCATCTTGCTCTCCGTACTCTGGACCTGACTGTCCAAAATGCTACCTTGCATTGAGCCAGATTTAATACATCTGAAGTGGATGTGGAATATGAAAGGGAGATACCAATTTTGCAGCATTATTCCCTGCTCTCTTTCTCCCCCCCCTTCCCCAAAGTGGGAGCTCTAGGGATTGGGGGCTGGAGGCTGGTGTTGGTAGCGCTGAGGAGCAGACGCCACCCATCAATCAACAAGCTTCCTTCCAGAGGTGGCAGAGAGCCAACATAATATCTGTGCCTAAGCACCACATCTGCATGCCATTCGGAGCTGAGGGTTTTGCACAAGGTGATTGGCCAGTGGGAATACAACTCCTGCAGGAGCAGTGTTCCTTGCAAAGGTGATTGTCTGGGCAGAGGCACTGGACCTCTGCATGGGTGGTCCTGACCTTTATGGGTGTACCAAGATCCACGCAGATCTCTGGACAATTTCAGGTTTAGGGAGTTGAGTCCCCTGTCGCTCTAGGATTTTTTTTGTCCTTTAACATGCATTTTCCAGACCTTAGTGCCTCCTCAGGCAAAACTTCCATTGATTTCCAAGAATGGGCGCTGTGTGTGTGTATATATATATAGTAGACTACTAAAAAGAATTTGAACTCCAGAAAGTATGGTTAAAATCTGAAGGTATAGAAACAAGAGAAAACAGAAGACTAACCATGTGCATGCCACAGAGGTGATTAGAAAAATGCTGGTGCTCACAAACAAGAAAAGTGAGTTTCAGTATTGCACTTATCAGACAAACAATCTCAGGTTGCTGCGGCTTACACAAGAAATCATTATTAATATCAGAAGATCTTAGTATAGAACAAACAAATGGTGGTTCCACTTTATCTCAGCATTTCCTTCTAATGTTTCTGTGTGGGCTGTGGGAAATTACTTTCCTTGCTTCTTATTAAAGTTGTAATCACTGTACTATATGTAGTGTCAAGACAGCATATACTAGGTGGTAGGATGAGTTCATGCCAGCTCCTGATATTGAAATCAGGACATACAAACCCTGTGGATGGTAATTAGGTATGTAGGGCAAAGTATAAATTTTCCATAGGTTTTGCCAACTCAGATCAAAGCCTAAGGCTATGTCTATGCTATAAACTTTATCCAACTCAATTTATGTTGGCATAAATGTATTGCACTTGGTATATCGCTTGTGTGTGCATGCTTGGCTCCTTGTGTCAGTTCTGCGTGTACTCACCAGGAGTACTTGCACAATCTGATGCACCATAGGTAGGTATACCAGTGTACAGCTCACCACCATCCAGTGCAGTCTTTCGTGAAGTTTTGTCAATACATGCTGAGGCAGAAACGGGTGACTGGGAGAAAGGTGCAAAGTTCCTGATATGCAACTTTCTCCATATCATAAAGTCAACCATATCCCATAACTTTTGTGTCTCTTTTTAAAAAATCCCGTGAACCTGCATGGCCTCCTCGCTGTCTGCCATCTCTGACAGAAGCCTGGATCCTGAACAGCCCTGCACTATTGTCGTGAGCATTGCAAGCACAGGCTGCACTATCCTCCAGCATTTGCAGTGCTGCAAGAAGAACTGTATCAGTGGAGACGAGGACAGTTTCATGGAGGACAGATAGGTGTGTGATATAGCATAACCAATTTAAGGTTGTCGGTGGAGTTCATGGAAAAGATGCAGATGGTGGAGCACCGCTCTTGAGCTCGAGAAACCACCACTGACTGGTGGGATCACATCGTAATGCAGGTTTGATGGGATGAGCAGTGGCTGCACAACTTTTGGATGAGAGAGGCCACATTCATGGATCAGTGGGCTGAGCTCACCCTAGCACTAGAATGAAAGCAAGATTGGCAGTGGTTAAATAAGTGGCATTCACACTGTGGAAACTTGCGATGCCGGATTGCTACCAGTATGTGGGAAATCATTTTGGAGTTGGAAAGTCCACAAGTCCACATGTAAGTGTGCAGGGCCATTAATCGTGTCCTGCTACACAAGACTCTGACTCTCAGCAAAGTGCAGGACATAGTGGATGGATTTGCAGCAGTTGGATTCCTGAACTGTGGTGGTGTGATAGATGGCATGCGTATCCTAGGCACCAGCTCACCTTGCCCCAGAGCATCTAACAGAAAAAGCTACTTTTCCATGGTTATGCAAGTGCTGGAGGACCAACAGGGATGCTTTGCTGACATCAGTGTTGGCTGGTCAGGGAAGATGCATGACACTTGTGTCTCTAAGAACACAGGACTGTTCAGAAAACTGCAGGCAGGGACTTTGCCCGTGGTAATCCGCCAGTTAGGAAAGAATGTTGAAATGCCAATAGAGATCCTGAGGGACCTGCCTATCCCTGGCTCTCTTGGCTCATGAAGCTGTGCACAGGCCACCTTGACAGCAACAAGGGAAGATTCAACTACGGGCTCAGCCAGTGCAGGATGACAGTTGAATGTCCTTTTGGTAGATTGAAGGGACAATGACATTGTGTACTCATAAGATGAGATCTCTGTGAGAAAAATATCCCAGTGATTATAGCAGCCTGCTGTGTCCTGCGTAATATTTGTGAGGCAAAGGGGGAATGTTGCTGCTGGGGTGGAGGTGGCAGGACAACCGCCCCAAGTTTGAACAGCAACACAAAAACGCTGTTAGAAGAGCTCAGCACAGAGCTATATGGCTGAGGGAGGCTTTGAAAGAGTTGGTTAACAGTGAGCCACTGTAATACGTTGTGAACTGTGTTGTACCTGGCCTTGCAGCTTTGGGGCTTGCTAGGAATTATATGGTGCTTGGTGTACACCTGTGTTTATAACACTGTCAGTGCATCTATTCATTTTCTGGTCCTTGCTGTATGTGTATAACTATTCTACTGTTTGTCACTAATCCTATGAGTTCTGTCACATGGTACAAAAACAAGTAAGTGGGTGCTTTCAGCACTGCTAGGCATTCTGTAGCATACGTTGTGAACTAATAAAGATGAATTATGTTCCAAAGAGTAGAATTTTATTGAGTAACAAAACCAGTGGAAAAAAATCTATGCAATGTAACAGCAAATACATTAAAAATGTAAGTTCTGATCCATTAGTTTATTAACAAAGGGAAAGAACATTCATATCCGTTTTGACTACATGTACAGCAACCGTGGCGCTCTCAGGTCAGTGTATGTGAAGCTGGGGTTGTCTTTACTGTCTCCTGCTGTGGAATGGTAGGGGTAAGGATGCAGCCTCTGGTGCCATGAGGAATGGAGGGGAGGAGAGGGTTTGGAGGCACTAAAGTGGAGTGCTCCATGGAATGCAAAGGGAGAAAAGGCTATAATTTGTGGACCTATAGGTCCACAAAATGTTCAGCATCTGTGTTTACTGCCAGAGAAGTTCCCTAGTGCATCTCCCTCTCCTTTTCCTGCTGGGACTCCTGGGCCTTTCTCCTGTTCACTCTTTCCTTCTCCAAGCAGTTTGAAAGATTCACCCTCCAGGCCATCTACTTATGATCTGATGCAGCACTGGCTTGCAGGCTCTCGTTGAACATCTCATCCCAAATCCTCCTCTTTCTCCTCCTTATCTGGCTCAGGCATTCCATGGGTGGAAGGAGAACCCCTCAAGCCCGCAACTACAAATAGAACATACAGAGGTACCATTGTCAGAATAGTCACAATGGAAATCAAAAGTTAAGGTTCTGAACTCCCTTCCCTTGCTCCTCAAAGTTTTAAACCAGACATGCTTAAGACACTTCTGCTTCGGAGTACTTGTGCACAGCACCAGCCATGGTGAGTATGGTCCATAGGGGTGAGGGAAATGAGGGACTTGCTCAGCTACATGAAACTGAATCTAGGGCAATGGCACTGAATACTGGCACCATTTTCCACAGCCAGGGGTGATTTTTCTGATATCTCACTTCTGAGGGTAACAAAGGCACAGAGCACAGCTGATGCTGGCATCCCAAAGTTGCCCAGGTCTGTATGCCCCTAGCCTGTTCATAGCAATGGTGCCTGCCAAAGTCACCATAGACTGGTGTGAGAAAGTGTTCTACCGCAGTGGAAGAAATAAGGCTGTCATCCCTAGGATCCTTTGGGAGAGGATTGCAGAGTACCTCCATTAACATTTCATTAAGATCTCTCAAGGATTCAATGCACATCTTTGTGTACATAAACTGCTCCACATGCTCCCCTGCCTAACTCTGCAGGGGAATGAAAAGCAGATGATGATTGTACCTCTCTTCATTGTACTGCTATCTCTTCTAGCTGTTTGCATCATTGTAAGGGGAAATACATTTACACACTTACCTGAGGCTCCTTCTCCTGAATCAGGCTTGCCTGTATTTGACTGCTAGGACTGTGATGGAGTCTAAAACAGGTCCTGACTTGTGGCATAGCTAGATTAACCCCCCCCCCCCAAGTTGCACATCCCCCATCCTCCTTCTTGATGTTCACGGCAGGGGCCTGTGACTCAGGAGCCTCAGAAGTATCTAGGGTAGTGTGTGGAGTGGCAGTGGGGTCCCCACCAGGTATGGCATGCAGCCCTTTGTAAAAGTGGTGGGACTGTTGGCTGGCCTTCTGGTAGCCTGCTGCAGTTCCTTTGCTTTCATGCAGCGCTGCTGCTGATCCCTCTCATACCCCCTCTCCTGCTTCTCCCGTGTAATCTGCTCATAGATGTCCATATTTCTATGGCTGATCCATAGCTGTTACTGCACAGCCTCTTCTCCCCACAGTCCCAGGAGATCCAATATCTCATGTCTACTCCAGCCCAGAGTGTGTTTAGAGCATGCAGCTGGCATCGTTGGCTGGCCAGTTGCACACAACAACGGAGAGCTGCTAGATGTGCTCGCCAAGCTGGGCAATCAGGAAAAGCCATTTAAAAAATGTGCAGGGTTTTAAAGGAGGGGGCAGATGGGCTTGTGGTCTATGTGACCCCTGGGAAGTGAAGTTCATGACTGTAAATAGAGGGGTCAGTGTCAGGCATTGTGGAACAGCTGCTGAAGGATGGTTAGGATCGACATAGGTAATACAGTGTCTTCACTTGGACTGCATTGACTTCAGTACATCAATAGCTCATTGCTGTTTGGGTAGCGGGTGTTACTGCGTCACTACAGTGAGGTTATGTTGGAGAGAGAGATATTTTAAGTATAGACACATGCACAACTGGGTTGACGCAAGGCGTCTTATGTCAACCAAACTTTGTAGTGTAGACCAGGCCTAATCCTACTTATGTTTAGACACACAGATTGAGAGTCTAGGCCAAATTTTGGTCCCCCTGTCTTTTTTCTCCTATTTGAAAATACACTTGATGCTCATACCTTGAAGTCTGAAAGCTTGTGTATTAAAAATTAACTTTTGGTCCCCCAAAGAGTATTGCATTAGCTAACCTGTCAACTGTATTTTGTTATTCCTGTGTCTTTGAGATGTATAACTGAAATGATTGATGCTCATGGTCATTAGAGATCTGATCAAACTTTTGTAGGAACTGAGGTGTTCATGAAAATGTCATATCTCAATTCCAGTTTAGCTAAGTATCTTCTATGAATCTAAAAATCCCCTGCAATTTCAGTTGGGTACAGTATTCTTAACTTCTTGTCCCTAAAAGGTCTCATAGGGTCACTGTATACTGTTAAGCAGTTGTTGTGTTTTTTTTCCCAAAGGCAACTGCATTTTGTTGAAAAGATTCCTCTGTATGTTTGTGTATAATAGATAATAGGCCTGAATTTTAATGCTCTGATTGCTATGTGTTAGCAGGAGTGTTTTCCGAATAAGAACACTGCAGAATCAGGCTCATAATTTGTCAAGTACTTTATGTGCTTCAAGATGAAAGTGCTATAAAAATGTGTGGGTTTTTTCATTTGTTTTCTAACACAGCTTTCTCTCACGTTGGGTTCTAAATGAATATGCCTTAGCTTCCACTGGTGTGTTCTGTTGTTTTGGTGATTTATTTAGGCTTGCACATCAGTGGAGGGGAGAAGAAGCTGGCATTGTTGATGGTGATAGGAATTTTAGAAATCGTACAGAGGTATTCTGAAATAGTGGTTGTACTGTAAGGGGGAAGGAGGGAGGGAGATGGTGGTGGTTACATAGCAAATAAGACTCTTATGATGGTATTGTTTGTAAAATTTGGTCAAGTAGATGGAGAATAAAATTAGCGATCCAAATTCTGCAGCCCTTACTCTGTAATTTATTCATGGAAAACTCTCACTGATTTAACATAGGACTGAGTCAGAACTACAGGCTTTGGCTAGTACTTATCAAGCTGAAGAACAAGACCTTGACCCAAGAACTCACATCTAACCGTGCCCCATTTGTAGGACTAGCTATTAGCTGAAACCTTACCACAGTAAGGCTGAATAAAGAGCTTTGGTTCCCTCCAGTCCTGCCACATCTAGGTGTTTAACCTCTATGTTCAAGGAACAGGAAGAGGTTTCTGGTTGAGAGCTGTTGGGAGTGACAAACAATGGGGAGAAAGTTGCATGTGCATATATGCTCCTCTCAAGCATTTCAGTCTGTTTCCTGTGGTGAGACACAAGACTTGCTTTCACATTGAAAACTGGGGAATGCAACCCCAGCATTTTGGAATGGATTTAACTTTAATCCTGGGTACCTGCTATTCCTTATTTTATATAGGGTGCACTTCAGTCTCTTTTATCATTTCACCTTAGTTAATGTAAATTGTATCAGTTACATGACTACTACTATTGAAACAGAAGATAAGATCAGAGATAAAATCAAAGAATTAGACTTTTGAATCAGCTAGCGAGTTTTTTTGTGTTTTTTTTTGTCAAGGTGCCACAAACATCTGAAAGAAAATAAGCAAAGTTTTTTCCAGCTTTGAGTGCAGAATGTTCAGACTCACCCCTGTCAGGGCCGGCTCTAACTTTTCTGCTGCCCCAAGCAAAAAACAAACAAAACAAAACCACAAGCGCTGCCCCGCCCAAACAAAAAAACCCCCACAGCACCCCCCGAAACAACCCCCCCCCATTGCCACCGCCCCGGGAAACAACACCCCCTCCCCCCTCCCCAGTGTTGCACCGCAACCACCCCCCGAGCGCCTCTTCTGGCCGGAGCGCCGGGGGGAGGGCAGCATGCCGGCGGCCCCACTCTCCTCCCGGCCGGAGCAGCGGGGGAGGGCGTCTTGCCCGCGGCCCCGCTCTCCCTCCGAGCGCCGGTGGGGGAGGGCGGCATGCCTGCGGTCCCGCTCTCCTCCCGGCCAGAGCGCCGGCGGGAGGGCGGCTTGAGCGCTGCAGGGAAAGCGGCTGTCCCGTGGCCCCACTCTCCCCCACCCCCCGGCCGGAGTGCTGGCAGGAGGGTGGCTTGAGCGCTGTGGGGAGAGCGGCTGTCCTGTGGCCCCGCTCTCCCCCGCGGCCGGAGCACCAGGAGGAGGGCGGCTTGCCCACGGCCCTGCTCTCCTCCGGCCCAGAGCGCCTCTGGGCACCGCCCCCGCCCAGGTGCCGCCCCAAGCATGTGCTTGGTCAGCTGGTGCCTGGAGCCAGCCCTGACCCCTGTATTACACTGTAAGAACAGCACACAGGCATGAAAAGCCAGCTAAACCTAAGCCATCTATCACACATATCTTTTACCTGGTCCTTTGGTGATGTAGCCACTTTCTCCATTTCCCCTTTGCCAGTTTCCCTCTGGCTAAACTAAGCTTTGTCCTTTCCAGGGTAACAGAAGTCAAAAATAAAAGTCAGTTTGGACAAAAGAATTCAAGAAAAATAATTCACCTCCTCATCCTGTTCTTGTTCCTTCTTACCATGTGCTTCTCCTGAGGGCACAACTCCCCTGGAGGCTGGTGTATAAGAGATATATGACAAAAGGGCCTACACTAAAAATACCTAGTCTTACGCCCTCTGCTGGGTTATGACAAGCTGCTACCCAACAGCAGCAGGGAATAGTTGAAGAGGGGCGTCCTCCTTCCTTCTGATGGAAGCTCCAATCCTGGGTTTGTAAAAGCACTCAGATGCTTTTTTGGCTTTCTCAAAACTCTGCTTCAGTGCCCAGGGTCATATCCATCACCTAGAAAACGCTCCAAAGAAAAGCCCCAAACATCGCCAAAATAAATGAACTCCCCAGCCTGGGATTTCTCTTTCTCTGCTCTCTCAGATCTTTCTCAGGCGCCTTCTTGCCCCATCTTCTTCCACAGCCCGTCTTGGAGTGACATACCAGCACTATTCCAGTTCTTTCTGGTATGAGGGAGAGACGCTCTTTCCCACCATGCCTTGTGGTAGCCAACAACTCGCAGGGATTCTTTCACACTACAAGTCCCAGAGTACTTTGCTGTCAAAGTCAAGGTAGCATGAGACTGGAGTAGAGCTGGTCTAAACATCTCTAATTCCAAAAAATTTTAACCGAAAGAGGGGACAAGTGTTTCACAAATTTGCAGCATCTAATTACATTTTTCGACATGGGGCACCTAACAAAAAGATTTTGCTAGATCTGAAGGTCTAAACTTGAGAGCATGGTCTGGCCCTAAAGCTCTGAGATCTAATTTTCAACATCTGCATACCATGTTTCCATGTCTTAGTGGGGCAACTAAACGAGTTCACGAATGCTCACGTAGATTCTATTTTTATTTCTATTAAAGCAGTCTTATTAGGTATGGGGTCTCAATAAGGGAGAAAAAATGCTACTATGGAGAAAATGTGTCTGGTCTGCTAGACAAGAGGATAGTTTTCAATAAGAGTGTGTAATACCCTAATAAATAAAATGAATCAAATAGCATGGCTTCTCCCATATACCCATCTACAGTAATGGCACATATACTAAATATTGGCTTTAAACTGGACCTAACTGACTAGATTGTTGGCTGTTCAGCAGTTAAAGCGTTCTGGATATGTTTACCTGTAGATTTGCTAACTTGTCTAATTTGGTCAGTTTTCAATCAATAAATGGCTTGTGTAATGCACTGGAAATTTAGGCCAGTCTTTGGGTGTGATGTGGAATAGTGACACATTACATCTTATTTCAAATGAGATTGTAATCTCTTTGGGTCAGGGGCCATCTCTTCCTGTGTGTTTATACAGTGTCTATCACAATGAGGTCTCAATCCTTGATGATGCATTTGCGTGCTACCGCAGTGCAAGTAGTAAATCATAGTGCTTGAAAACCCACTGAGAGCAGTGCTAATAGATTCATGTCAGCATCTCTGAAAATCAGGCTTTGAATCTTTGGTTTGAAGGAGTGATACTTTATTTTCCATATATGGAGACACTTTAAAACAGACAGTAGCTTTTTAGGGGGTCAGATTTGCTTCCTGACAGTCTTGTCAGTGTCTCTTTAAGGTGATGCTCTGTCATTGGAGTTTGACATGGTTCCCTTTATCGCTTACAGTGTTTGTTCCATTACTCTTGTAGGTTTGAGTCATAAATTTAAAGTTATCTTTAAGTCTTTATCTGGCAAATTTCCTTATTAATAAAAGTTAGTTCATTGTATAAATCTATAATAAACAAATTTGTTCTGGCTCCAATGTAAGTCCAGGGATAAATCTCATGAATTCTTAGTGATGGGATCCAATAAAAATATAACTTAATGCAAACATCTGGCATATGGTACCAACACAAATATAGTCAACACAGTAGATACTGTGAAATTTTTTTTGGGGGGGCCAACAAATAAGTTCTACTATATAAGCTATAAATGCTCCTTGAATTGTTCGTGATTTTAATATGGTTTTGAAGTGAAGCATGTCTTACAAATACTTTCTGCATAAAACCACAAATGTCCTATATGGCAGTTACACTTAAGATCGAATCCACTCACTGCTGGGACATCCATATACTTAGCAATAAGTAGACTGGATAACAATGTAAGTTTATGGGAACTCTTGACGCATCAATATCTTCAGTAAATTTGCACGGACCCGTGAAGCTTAAAGAAAATAATATGGAAAAGTACATCTCCTCTTGAACATTTCCAGGCTTCTTTAAATTAAAATACAGAAGTAAAAATGAGGCCAGGCTAATGGAAAAAGAGCTTTAGCTCTAATTAGGTCTCACAAGCCATAGGCTCAAGGCTGGATGAAGGCAACTCAGTGTCCTACGCCCAGCATGACATGAGCATGGAGCTGCTTCTCCTGGGGCCCTGTTCCTTTGCTATGCTATCACTTCAGTGATAATATAAGGTGATGAGTGCACAGTACATACAAGCAGTAGCACACAGGACTCTTGCTGAGCACTCCCCAGTACAAACTATGCATGACAGCCTGCTGGGCAAGCCCCAGAAGGAGATAGACACTGGCTCAGTGGTAAGTTAACTCTTTCAGATGAAAGACTGTCCAGATACTAAAGTGTTTTAACATCCCCTCCATTCCATCCCCTTAGGGAATAAGTGGCAGAGCAGCAGCTACCTATAGGGAACTCAAGCCTTCTATGCGCTGCTATTCCTGGTTTTCTGGAGAGTCAGTCTCCCCTCCCACAGGCACACAGTCCATGGGAGTTACTATAGGGCTCTTCCATGGCCATTAAAAGGTGAAAAGGAAGTGAGGCTTAGGAGTGCTGGCAAAAGACTGAACTTTATTTCCTAGTCTCATTCACATCAGGGTTATAAACAGTTAATTTCCCCATCAGGTGACAGGATCTTTATCCATTGACTCCAGTGGCTACTCTTACGCTGTTTTTCTTAAAACCTCTGCTTCTAAATCCAGGCTGCGTTAGATCCCAATCCTACACCCACTGATGTCAATAGCAGCACTCCCACTGCCTTCAGTGGGTATAGGATCAAGCCTTTAGTTACCATTGGTGGAAACCCTAGCCCCACTGAAGTCAATGGCAAAACTCCCAGAGACTTCAATGGAGCAAGGATTTCACCCCCATTATTCTAATTGCCTCTTGAAGCCTAAGAAATAAAAATTAGAACATACATTTAAAAAAACAAACCTCTTTTAAAAGTTCTGAATTTGTGTTTTCATACATAGTTATGCTGTGCTGTTGAGGTCCGATATCTCTGGAACTTCTAGGCCTCCAAGCAAATATTGTGTCCCCCATTAGAAATCTGTCCATCTCCTCTTTCCAAAAGCTTAATGCTCCTCTTTCTATCTATGAAACATTGTGATATAGTCAAGATTAAACCTATCTGTGGTACAAGATTGTACATTGCCTGGCTGAGGCCTCAAGCTACTGTAATTTTGGGGGCAAACTCCACATTTGGGGGAAAAGGAAACATTTATCCAGGATTTATTTTTTAAAGGCAGGTGTTGGCAGCTGCTCAGTAGATTGGAATGTTCGAAGTAGCCCTGGTGAAGATGAAGTAGTGGGCAGTGTGCTGGTGGTGATATATTTAGTGGGCATAGTGCCTAGGAGGAGACCATACGCACCTGACAAACCATATATCACATGGCTCTGTAGTTCTTCGCACATTCGTGGACTTGATTCACCCCTGTAGGTGCAGAATTTACAGCCTTCATTGTCTGTGGAGGCAGCTGCATCCACAGTAGCACAGCTACCCTTTCTTGGGGATTATATTTAGAGTAGATCCCATCACTAAGAACGCATGATGGTTATCCCTGGGCTTCTGCTCTGATGTACTGCCCCCAAGATCCACAGATGCTGATTCCATGCTTCCCTAAGGGGCTACCCATACAGGATAAAAAGTGTATTTTAAAAAAACATTAGCTAACAGGTTTTAAAAGTCTAGTGCAGACTAGGCAAATTGCATTTTAACAGGTGTTAGCGGCACGTGTTCATGCTCATGTGTTAGTGTGCCTTTTATCCGGGCATAAACAGGCCTTAATATAGACTGACACTACACACACACATCTCCAAATGGCTTTGTCCACTTCCTAAATTGTACTTGCCTGCTCTGTGCTCCACAGCACCCAGCCGCCTGGTTCCACTGGCTAACCCTAGAACAGAATCAAGCACAGTGTGTGGCTGTGGGGATGCAGTGTAATACAAAGAGGATTTGATCCAATACCCTGGCTCTATTGAGACTCTGAACCAGAATCAAATTTTACAGCTGGATCTCGTTCTTTAATGGGCTGAACCATAACCCTGGGCACATACCCCTGAACTCTTGGGGGTGGGGGGGTCGGAAACCAGCGTAAGTATTTGTCTGGTCCTTTCTGTGGGATTACTGGGCTTTCCATGTTCTCTCTCTGTTTCCAGAACCAGGAAGCAGTGCAGGGGGATTACATGGAAACAGATCTACCCTTATTCACACCAAACCAAGTACAACCATAAAGAATGCCCAGGAAGGCAGGGAAGTGTCACCAGCCTGTCAGTCGCCTAGTTTCTCTTTCCCAGTCTCCCCGTGTGTGTGAGTCAGAGTGAGTGCCGAGGGGGAGAGACACACTCTGCCTTTGAATTAGCCAACCGGCTGACCAGGAGTTACCCGCCCCCTTGCCCCCTCCCTCCCCTCCTAGGCTCTGGCACTCGGGAGGCTGCTGGCTGGCGGCCCTTAAGCATTCACCCCCCGCCTCCTTCCCTGTACTGCAACCCCCCTGTCCACACAGCACTGATACAACCAGCGGAGAGCACGGGCAGCCCAATTCCTGGCGCTTGCAGCCCGGACCCCCTTCTCCCCCAGCCAAGCCTGGACAGACAGCACCTCTCCCATCACAGGAACAACATTACAGCAGTGAGCTAGCAAGGTCACCATCCAGTCAACGTCATCTTCCTCACCTACGGACACTGACTGCGGGACACGGCAGTGAGAGGCGAGCCCCTCAAGTTTTGTAAAACCAGATTTCCCCCAAAGAAAAGAGAAAGCAACTTTCCCCACTCCTCTCTTTGTGTGTCTCTTCCCGAGCCCTGATGGAAACTGTTCATGCTCAAGTGGATAGCCTCTCTCAAGTGTGTTTGAAGGGAACCAAAGTTGCTTTTCTTTATTCAGCTCTCTCCTTGCAAGTAGTTGCTGTCATTCTTTCTTAGAGGAGAGACAGGCTCTGCCTGGAGAAGGAATATGCACCTTGGGCTTTGTTGTGGAAAACCTGGTTACCTGGTAAGTGGATGCTGCCATAGGAACTTTGCTTGCGCACACAAAAGTAAAAGCTGACCTACCATCAAACCAGGCTAAGAGACGCACATTAGCAAAAACACCACGGCAGCAGCAGCAGCAGCAATCCTGTGGGGGGTCTAAACTGTTTTGTAGCCACACTTTCCCCCTCTCCTTCTTCAGGGGGAAGTGTGTGTGAGAGGGAAAGGTAGAGTGTGCTTTACTTATCAGCTGAGAGGTGGACAGAGTACAACTTCCCACAAGGAATCTGAAATGTAGCCCATGGCTGTGTGTGTATAGTAGAACGACAATGTGTAAAAATGAAAGGGGCGGTGGCTGCTTTAATCTGACCATAGATGGGTGTGAGATTTATTTGCAGGAGGAGGCGAAGGGTTAATTGACAACAGATGAGGCTCATGAAATCTTACAGGCAAAGCAAAGGCTTGGTAGTCTGTCAACTAGTAACTAGTGTAAACTTAAGACCTAAGGAGACCTTAGAGAAGACTAAGAAGCGGGTGAATGAATGACGTGAGGAATGCTGTCTTATAAATACTGTGTATGTATATGCAGGCAATTAAGTCTTCATTAGTTATAATTTATTTTAAGTGTAGTTGTAATATAGATTCCTTGTTTTATTGTGTGTGTGTAAATATAAATGCTGGAGTTGGGGGTATGTATACACACCCAACAATTATATGTAAGACCCTTCAACGCTCCGTTTTTGTCAGCTCTCCAGCAAACATGCTTTTACATTTTATTCATGCCTAGTGTCAACTATTATTCCCATGTCTCATTCCCACTGTAAGGGACTTTATCCTGGTTCTCAGCTCCAGTCCTATAAATTATCCGGCGTTTTTCTGCAAACTGCCCAGACTGCTTTTGGAAAGCATGAGTCTGCAGCAATCTTCTCTCAGGCTTTAGTGTTTTGTTTGCTTAAATCTTGTGGCGAAGTTATTTCGAAGTTACTCACGTAACTGAATAGTCTGCTGGAGAGAGAGAGAGAAATAGCAATGTCTGGAAAGTTGGGACGAGTATTCTCTGACTCCGGGGGGATTTGTCATCGTGTCGATGATTAAGACGAGATTTCATAATTTCCTCCTCAAGCTCAAGGTATTCACTCTGGAAAGAAAATGCCTGTTTGATGCTCTCCCCTGCGTTTGTTTTGCGGGCAGAGACTAGAGTAAAGCACTTGGTTGATATTGACACTGCAAGTGTCTCGTATTTCCCCTGTGGCAGCTGACTGGTACCTGTATGAGCTCCATATCGATGGTGCGTTTAATAGATTAGTGTACGCGTTGGCAGGGAGCGGCTAATTTTCTCTAAGCACACGTCCGTTTCTGCTGTTCTGACATGGGGTATTCAGAGCACCGCAGAGAGGACAGGAAACAGGGACGCCCGCAGCCCAGTGGAGAAGCCCCGTGGCGGCCCCAGCGGTGTGAAATCCACCTGAGAGGTCATGTCCGTTTACCAGGGCGCCTTCCCTCCTTTAAGCCGGCCTCAGGAGCGAGTTCCAGGCTGAGCCCCGGTAGCTGGTGCGCTCGCTCCGTAGCCGGCGCTGCTGCTAGGGGGCCGCTGGTGGGGAGCTGACCAGAGGCAGCGTGGCTGCAGCTCTGCTTGTAACCCTCCCTGCTGCAGTCTCGGGAGCTGGGGATGGTCCCCGCACCCAGCTATTAGCCGAGGGCACTGCCCTTCCCCTCCAGCAGGGCACAGTGGCATGGGCGAAGCAGGGGGCAGTGGGAGCCAGGGGGTTCCTGTCCCCTCGCTCCAGCAGGGAGGAGTGGGAGCTGGGGAAGGGTCTCACTGCAGCCAGGGTTGGTGCTGGTATTTCTCAGCTGCACACCAGAGCCCACAGGGGAACAGCCTCAGTGGGCACACCATTGCACCAGTGATTTTAGGAAAGGAAGGGGGCTGCAGCTGGTCAAAACAGAGGGACAGGTTTCTTTGGGGGCTTTTGTGAATGCTCCCCTGAGGAAAAAATGTCAACATCTTGAAAAGCTTCTCCCAGCTCTCCTTAGAGCCAAGTTCTGCCCCCTCCACACTGCAGACAAACTGTGGCTTCTCTCCAGATGATAGAAATCTTCCCCTTTCAAAACAAAACAACAACCCTGCACTTTCTGTAGTCCAGATGCAACCACAAGTGTCACTTGCATCAAAGAAATGCCACAGAGCCGTTTAATGCTCACCAAAGTGACAGCTTAATCTTAAGGCCTTTTTTGTGTCACTGGTAATTTCTGTTTGTTAAACTTCGCTAAGTTGTCATTTCTGTTCCAGGCTTCAAGTGGATATTGTTTTTCTTCTCCTCTGAGACACTAAGATAGTTTCTGACCTGGTGGGAAACTGTTAACTCTTTTATTAAAAGCTTTGGAAAGAGAAAGCGAGAGAGGCTGTATCTCCACTGCTGTTTTTCTTAATATTTCTACCATTGGATCAGCCACAGGGGGAGATCTAGTGTAGAGGGAATGCCAATGGTGCCTGTGATTCTATCACCCTGTCATCTAAGCATGTTCTGAGTAGGGTAGATAACATGAGTGGCGAAAACATACACCGCTACTGTTGTCCTTTCTGCACTGGAGCTCACCGTCGCTAGCTCTGGTGGTTGGCAATGGAAGACTGGGGTAGGGGGCACTAGTCATGGGACTGGGAATGGGGAGTATAGACTTTTCACATGATTATGGATTCGCAAGACTGGGCCTGTGGCTGTTGACCTCTCCACATCAGAGATCCACAGTCTGCTCACTACACGTGTGTTTGGAATTAGGTATCAGACATAGTTCTGCTTAAAACTGACTTGATAAGTTTTCAAGCGTGGCTGTAATTAGCACAATGTGTGATCTACTGTGAAAAGGGCTTTAGAGAAGAATACCCTCTGTGGGTTGGTGTACTTTCTTCAGTACTTTGTTTTATTTTCTTGACATGATTATATCCGTTTAGATGGAGTCTGGAAGTTAAGAGGACAGATTTTATTCTTCGGTACATCAGCATAAATTACCAGGGACAGACTCGGAGTTATTTCAGATTCATACTAGTGTGAACAAGAGAATTCTGCTCTGGGTGATTTAAAATCATTTTAATTCAAATTAATACTTAAATAAATTAACATGGTTTAAAAGTCACTTGTTGTAATGGGTAAGTTCCAGCCATTTAAGGAGGAAAAATGTGGATTTCAGCCTTTTAATAGTGACTCAATAGCAATGCCATTGTGTGATCCTTGAACTAGAGCCAGATAACCCTAGAAAGGGCTTTATCCTGAGCTCCAATTCACAACACACATCCTCATATATTAAGGAAAATCAGCTTCTAAGTTTGGGCCTATTCTAGGCTGAATCTTGTCCCTATCAGCATCTGTGACACACAAACTGCAGGAGCCCACAAGGCCCCCTTGGACTGCAGCTTCTGATGCTTCAGAGGAAAAAAACAAAAATTGGAGGCAGACATGTAGCACTTACTGGCATCCATCCAATCCCTCTCCTTCTCAGGGTGAGTCCAGGATTCTACCCAAGTGACTCATCAGGCCTTGGAGATGATGTGAAGGAGGGTACTGACTTTTCACCATTTCAGTGCAGGTAATGTGCCCTGGTTTCTGACTGACTGATGGCTGTGAAAGACTGATTGAGGCCATATTACCTGAAGACCTCTTATGGCTGACAACTTCAAACTAAAATGGACAGTCAAGAAGCAAACAGGGAGCCTGTAGGCTGAACAACAGTGTTATTGTCAGAGCGAGTGCTTTGCTAACCAGTTTGAGTGGCCATCATGACAGCAACTTCAACACCTCCTTACCCAAACATAAGTGAGTGTTGTTTTTTTAAAGACCTGTGCAGAAAAGATAGTAGGGAGAGAGTCTGGAGGAAGTCTGGTTTGTGAGTGGTGATGAGGAGCTTAGGGAAGGGATGCTGGAAGGCTGCATTTCTACAAGGGCAGAATTTTATGGTTTGTGGTGTGTTATCTGAGGTATATGCTGGTTCTGCCAGTGGTGAGGTGTGTGTCTCTGGGTGGAGGAGTAGAGAATAGGGACTGTTGGATGCCTTCACTTCCAGTCTTCTTGCTTTTGTGGCTTTGTGTTAGGTAATGTTATGTGCAGAGCAATATAAAGTCACACATCATGTAGTGGTTTTGTATATTAATACTTTTGTCAAGAAATCTTTGGTAATACTTATTATCCTAGTTTTGTTGAGATGCAATGCAAAACATGCATAACATAAGATTAAAAGTCTGAATATCTCCAGAGAGAAGACACTTCAGAATGGATCAGTCTTTTTTCTGAGTATCTTCCAAACAATGAATGATCTTGTCTAGAGTACCATAAGAGCTGCAACAGAGTGAGCCAAATAGCATAAGAATATGAACCCTTGAATGTTCAGTATTTCTGATGATTTAAGTTAGACCCATAAAATATTATTGACCTATTCTCTTATAGGGACCCAGTCTAGCACTTCTCACTCAAACAAAACTACTACTAACTTCGTTGGGAATTTTTTCCTAAATAGGGATTATAGGATCAAATTGTAGAGGTGAGATTTTCAAACACTCAGCATTGGTCTAACTCTACTTCTATTGTAGTCAATTAGTTTTATCTTCCCATAGGACTACCCTCAATGTATTTGTACTGTGAATGCATCAATAGTAGGGGCACAGATATTTGTGAATTCATCTTTTGTTTCTCTTTATGAAGGAATTGATTCAGTTTTTCCAGTCCTGCAGCTTGAATTTAACTCATACTATGTGGTTTACTGAGAGTAGACTCATGAGTCAGACATGTGGATTTTGAGTAACTGTTGTCATGTTGTTAGTAACAATGATGTCAGCTAAATAAAATACAGTTTTAAAAATAGTGGGCCTAATCATGCTTCTGCAGACATCAGTGGGAGGAAGGATAGACCCGAGAATGGACTTTATCCATTTTTAAATGTTGTTTTCAAACTATAAACAAAATAAAATGCTCATGTTTATATCACATATCTGATGTTATAGTAAAGCAAAATCTGTCCAATAAATTAATACAATCTCAGGACAGTTTTCATTTTATTGGTAATAGTTTTGTGTTTTTAAATTCTGAACTGGTAAGTCTAATTGACTGAAGATATTACATTTAATACATTTATATTTACATGTTTCAGTTATAATTTTGTATTCTGTGATTTCTTTGATGCAGTATACTTACATTTTCCATGATTAATATCGTTAGAAGGATTTTTTTTTAAACTATGTTAGGGGGTGGTTATGGGTCTGATTCAACAGTCAGTTACTATTCAGCAAAACATTTAAACATGCACTTAACTTTCAGCATGTGCTTAAGTCCCATTGACTTGTAGTTAAGCACATGTTTTAGTGCTTTGCTGAATAGGGATGGTCTTAAGCACACACTTAAATGCTCTGCTGAACTGGTGCCTGTGTGAGTAATAGGCATGACTGAAACATCGTGAAATGATAAAAATCAGTGGAATATTATAATAATTGGCTATAATCTATCAGACTAAACTGTAGAGGGAGAGGAGTAGCAGCACTATATATAAAAGATTCCGTAGCATCTAGTTGGATAATATTTCTAAGTGGTAAAGACCATACAGTAGAATGCATATGGATATAAATCTGAAGCCACACACAAATAATAGGGTGATGCAATCATAGAAATGTAGGCCTAAAAGGGATCTTGAGAAGTCATCAAGTCCAGCCTCCTGTACTGAGTCAAGACTAAATAAAAATCTAGGTCATCCCTGACAGGTTTTTGCCCAACCTGTTCTTAAAAAACCTCCAGTGACGGGGATACCACACCTTTGCTTGAAAGCCTATTCCAGAGCTTGACTATCTTTATAGTTAGGTTAGATATTACGAAAAACTTTCTAATTCTCCCTTGCTGCAGATTAAGCCCATTACTTCTTGTCCTACCTTCAGTGGATGTGGAGAACAATTGATCACTCTCCTCTTTTTAATATTTGAAGACAGTTACGAGGTCCCACCCTCAGTCTTCTTTTGTCAAGACTAAACATGCCCAGCTTTTTTATCCTTTCCTCAAAGGCTTCCTGATCAGAAGAGGGATACTGTATGCATAATGTTGAGGGATATCAAAGAGCAATTAAGGCATTATCTATATGGTTAATGGAACCAAAATAGCAATAACTGTTGTACTTTACATCCTTAGTTATTTTGGTTTAAGTCTCTGTGTGGACACTCTTATTTTTGTATAACAGTGCTTTTATAGCAATATAACTTAATTTGTTTCCTTATCGGTTTAACAAAATCAATGTAAAGACACTGAAATAAGAGAGTGTGCACACAAATTTAAACTGAAATAATGAAGTGTGACTTATGACTGATATAGCTCGGTTGATTTAATTTGCCATGTACACAAGCACTAAATGTAATAAAACTAGCAAAGGATGACTTCAACTACTACAGATATAAATTGGTCAAATGTCACAACGGGGCAAGGTTTAGAGAAGCAATTTCTCAGTTGCATAAATGGTGGCTTCCTGGAACACTGATTTGAGTGCACACAAGGGTCCTTCTCCAAGTTAGCCTGAAGTGACACACAGGAGTTGGTCCAAGATGTAACACTTGTTGACTGATGATGTAATAATGACCTCAATAAAATTAATTTCACCATTGCTGAGAGAGAAGTCATAATAAAATGTAGGCCAGTGGATTTACCAATGAGGAAGGGAATTAAAAATACCCCACAGTAAAAAGTACAGAAATTAAAATCCTTATGTTTGGCATGGAGGCGACAAAAGTATATGTAAACAGTCACAGAAGTCATGCACACCGTTAACCAAAAAAGGAAGTAGGATGGGCTAGAGGAAAAACAAACAACAACAAAACCCCCACCAAGGCTAAATGGCGTAGTTCAGGAGATTATTTAAACCAAACAGGTATTCTGCAGAAAACAGAAATCCAGCCCTAGTGAAGCCAATAGAATGCAGCATAAACTATGCCAGGTAAAGTGTAAGATGGTAATGAGGGTGAAGAGGAGTTTAAAGAGCAAATAGCCAAAGACATAAAAACATTCTCAAAGTATATCAAAATCAGGAAACCTATGAGAGAATCAGTGGCTCTGCTAGGCTAGCTGGGAGTAAAGGGGAGAAAGGGTGATAGACTGGGACTCAGGAGACCTATGTTCAGTTTCCTGCTCTGCCAAATATTTCCTTTGTAACCTTGGGCAAATCAGTTAGTCTTTCTGTGCATCAATTCTCCATGTGCCAAATGGGAATAATAGCACTTTCCTACCTCACAGGGATGTTGTGAGTATAAATACATTAAAGATGGTGAGGCAGTCAGATACTATGGTCGTGGGGGGCAGGCAAGTACCTGTAACAGAAACATGGGGAAACTAAGGAAGAAATTGCAGAGAAGCTAAGTGATTTATCTGCAATTGCCTTCACCACAGAGGATATGGGGGACTTCTGCAGGTGCTGTAAATTTGCTGCAGTTCAAAATATAACTTATGTATATGTATGAAAAAGGAAACAGAGGCAGAGATGGTGAAAAGTAAATTAGATTTTTTTAAAATTGGCTTATTTTTGAAAATTTAAGATGTTTTAGTAGCACAGATAATTATATTTTAAAATATATACTTATTTTGACAGTGTCCCTTTAATATTGTTGACTAATGGGTTTGTTTTCTTCCATGCACATAAATCTCAATCAGTACTAAAAGAAGTTACATATGACTATCAAGAAAACATCAACTTAAGTATAATTGAAATTAATGAATTATATTCGTACAATGGTTAGCTTGAAATCCAGTGATGTACAGTACATTTCTTCTGTAAGTGTGAAAAACAGTAACAGATGATAAAAGTATGACAGAAACAAATCCGAGTATTGTGGTTTATTGTAGCATACAATATTACAGAAAAAATAACAAGGAAATCAGAGTATTAAAAACACGTGGAATATATTGCTCTGGATTTGATAGGGCCCTTTAGGCATATATATTAGATAGAAATATTCTTCTGTCAATTAATCTAAATACACTGTTGCTGAACAAAACTAATAAACCTGTCATGTATAATCTCCTCTTTATTATGTTTGCACTTTTCTAATGTAGTTAAAAATTATAGACAAGAATGATTTTGCCTTGCTGCTGATTTATACTGCTGTAGTGTATAGCCTTGCCAACAGCATGACAGCTTTTTGTTTATAAGTTCTTTTCTAAAGAGCTAGTCACCTGTGTTAGGGCAAAGTACATTCTGCTTACTAAAATGAACCTTGGGAATCTAAGAACATTCAGCTCTGTCTGTCCTTGGTTGAATTGCAAAATGTGATTTATGCTGCAGCCATGCATGAAAATAAATGATATTGCTTTTTAACCAATATGTTTTCTAATTTACATTCTTGTAATATAAAAAATAACAATGAAAAATAAGGGAATAGGATTCGACCCTTTAGTTATCAAATAACAAACTGAAATGTGTGTAGATATGTGTGTGTCTAATTGTGATATACACACACATTTGATCTTCATGGTGCTGAGCACGAGGGTCCTAATTCACCAAAGCAGTGAAGTGTATGCTTTGGGTTTTTTTGGGTAGATCAGGGCCATAGTGCTTAGACCTTGTAGAATTGAAATTCTTAACTCTAAGCATGTGAGTAGAGTAGTCTGTGATGGCTCTCTGGGTACCTGGCACTGAGAGTCACCTTGTTACCCCTGCCTCCAGCATGAGGGAGTCTTGATAGTGGTAACTGGGTGTTAGCTCCCTGACATCACCAGCCTTTCATCCACTCACACACTCTTCTTTGGGCTATGCCACCCCTGTCTCTGTCTTGCAGGTTAACAAGAGATGCACCCGAGTCCCCAACTTCCCTTGAAGTGTTCCCCTGTGATATCTAGCTCCTGACACTGGCTACTCACAGAAATCCCAGATCCTCTGCCCCAAAGGAGCAATATGCCCCGGTTTACTGGTCGGACTTTAAAACACCGCTCTTGTATAACACACCTCACTTATGAGCACTTATACTAAAACAAAAATAGCGTTATTTTAGAAAAAGTAGAGATTGAACTAGTAACAAGACAGAGTGGTAGAAACAAATGGTTACAATACAAAACAAAATCCTAAAACGTGAACCTGGATCTACCTTTACTAACCGTTACCTTTTCTATCTAATCAAGTAGTTTTCTCTCCAAAGTTCAGTCTGCTGCAGAGCTGGTTGACTTTACACGAAACAGGATCCAAACTTTCATGAAAACACCCTTGCTCCACAAGATATTTCCTCAGTGAATGAATACAGAGTCTCTCTCCTCACTCTGTGATATACTGAAACAGTCTTTTGTCTCTAGGAGATCCCCTATCTATTGAAACATTCCTTTTTTTCCCTTCTTCTAGCTGGTTTTGATGGTTTGCAGTTGTCTCTGATGGCTTTCCATTGGTAGTCCTGGGATGGAGTAAGGCTAGACAATTACACCACTAGCTAACAAAAGTGGTGACAACTCCATTCTGTCTGAATGGGTCATCACCAAAAAAATATTATCCCATGGTGACTTTTACTCCAAGACCACAAAGCATACTTTCAATATAGTTACATTATTCCTTAAATATTACCTGTACATACATCTTGCAATGATAATGAGTCTTCATAAGTTATGAGTTTTCTGTAGATACTTCAATTTATGGATAAATACCCTGCAAGACATGTGTTTGGTGTAGTGAGTTTGTCAGGTATGAGATGAGAGTTGTTTGCAAAGAACAGGGGGCCCTTTGCCAAGTGGCCTCTGTGTCACATAGTCCTATGGACTTCAAACATGAACCGTCTGGCCCTGTGCCCATTGGTTTCAGTGGGGCTACTCGTGTTTAAGTGTTTTGCTGGATCAGGGCTGGGGTTCTTAGTCTTTTGCAAGATAGAGTCCTGTGTGTCTGGATGAATATAAACGTGTGTGTAATTTGAGCCTCAGTTTTGTGTGTGCAAACTGCAATTGTGCAAAACAGTTAACTAGGTATCTAAGTCCTGAGTCAGCAGAACACTTAAGCATGTTCTTAAATTTAAACACCTGAATCTGATGGTCAAAATTAAGCATGTGCTTAAGTGTTTTGCTGAACTGGGACACAAATTATCCCATATCTTTAACCATCTGATTTGCATCCACAAATGCTGCTTCTGTTCATAGATTTGTTTGTGTGTGGAGATTTGGCCCTAAGCTTTATTAAGACATTAAAAACAAATCGGAACCTATAAGATTTACATCTTGATCCACCTTTGCAATACAGTAATTGCAATTATTTTTATGGACTTAGCACAGTAGAGCACTCTTACAGTATTTTCCCTAGTGGAGTCCCATGCTCTGTAGTAGAGGGGAAAAAAAACCTGCAATCAGTTCTGCAGTATTTCTGACCTTTAGAATGTCAACTGGCATCTCTTTCATGTCTTGTATGTGTCTGAATATTGCTTGGCTACTGTGTTTTGGTTTTCAGCACCTTTTTAATCAACAGACTGAAGAGCTGCAGAATGGGATAGTGGTGCTCATGCTGGTGATGACTTCCACTCAGCAGCTGCTTTTCACTCCAGGCTGACTTCCCTGACTTGCTCAGCATTCACTCCCTTTCATGGCTAGTTTATCTAGTATGAACCAGCTGACCTTATTGTAAACTTCTGCTTTTGAAGGGGCAGGCTTTCTTCTTACAATTCTGAGTCATCATTTAGCTTAGTCCTCTCTCTTTGCCTGTATATTGCTCATACTTTGCTGCTCACAATCAATATTTTTTCATATAGTTAAATATTGTGCACAGTCGTGTCATTATATATTATTTACTACAGTGTAAAATATTTTTATTTATGTATTTTTAACAGGCTTAATCACTATGGATAACATACTGACCTTGGCCTGATGTCATTGGTGCCTGTGGATTTGTATAACACATTTTGATCATTGCAACTACTTGACAATGAATGGGAGGTCATGCAGTATGAGCCACCGGACGTCGGGTACTCCCCATGGTCCTGGGATGATCAACGGACAGCAAATTCCACCTATAAGAGTTCATGCAGGAACTCCCTGCCCATCTTCAAATAGCAGCACCCCAAGCCCAGCAATTGGAAACTTGTCTACCAGCCTCCATTTAAAGATGCCCCTTGGAGGAGGGGTAGCTCCTCAGAGCAACATCACTGATAGTACCATCCACCTCCCTGCTTTAAGTCCCAGGAGACAAGTGGTTACAAATGGGAAGCCTTTATTCCAAGTCCCACAGCCTCCAGGGCTGCCAGCACCACAGTCTTTAAAACCAAAGCAGCAGGAGTTTGGGAACACCTTCTCCCCAAGCACAATTAAAGGTAGGAGCAATTTTCTAATTTGACTAGTACTATTTTTCTGATTCTGATCCTTCCTTTGCTGCTATCTCGTGCTTAATAGTATTGGCCAAAAATTTAAATAGTTCATAGTCTGGTTATTGCTACAGGATTTGCAATATCTAGTGATTGCCCAGAATTGTTGTATTGTGCAAAAAAAGAAAAGAAAAGAAAAAGCCAGTGAGCATGTAATCAATGTGTTCTGACTTTGCTTTGCTACTGCAACGTCTTAGATCAACAAGTCCAGGTAGTAATTTTATTTGCTTCTGTAGTAAAGTTGTGAAAGTGCTACAGGAAAAATTCTATAGTGGATGTAAGAGCACAGCCTCCTATGAATGACTAACAACTGCTCATTGATGGAAGCAGCAATGTTGTCAGTATTTTTGAAGTGTGTGTGCTGCACAGTATGTAAAACTCTTTAGATATTTTTAAGAGCTACTGGCCACAAAGCACCCTTCAAACATGACTTACTGATTGGGAACCATTGTATGCGTCATCCTAACTAGTGACGCAAACCTCACAAGGTGTGAAGTTCAGTTCTATTTGGATAGGCATTTGCTACTTCAGAGGCTTATCTGAACTACATGAAGCTCTGGAGTCTGCAATACAAGGCTGGAACGGGGGGGGGGATTTGATTCAGGTTGGAAATATTGAGCACCATTTTTAGGTATTTTGGCACTTCCCCTTCCGGTCCTGGAAGTGCAGAGAATTCCAGATTGAATGAAGGAAAAAAGTTAAACTTTTTCAAATATCAGGAAAAGTTTTTGGTTTGAGTAAAGTTCGGGGTGTGTGTGTGAGGGTGGTGGAAGGAAGTATATTTATTCCAAGTGGTTTGCTTCAGCAGTGTCTTGCTTTTTACAACTGTACTCTAAGTATGTGGCTGCAGTGTTTGAGGTGTTTCTTGACTATAATATATAATGCTCAGAACAGGCATATTGGGCATACTGGATTTTTAAAAAAACATTTCCTGCTCTTTTACAATAAGGGATAAAGTGGGTTGAAAAGTCAGGATCTTTTCTTTGGCATGGAAGGAAAAGCAGAATGTTTGGGCTACCCAGTATGTGAATTGCTTTTAGTAAAGTTATATATAGGTGTTGGTGCTGAAGTCAAGAAAAGATGGTAACCATCTACATTAAAAGATGCTTGCTCAAGATACTAGTAGTTCTATAAAGGGTACATTTCTATTTTGTAACTATGTTGCAAAAGTTCAAAAGGAAATGTTATTCAAAATGGTGCTCACCTTCTGTCCTATTAAGAGTAATGTTTTGTAATGCATTTATGTATGGTAAGAATCCCTAACATACAGTTTTTTTTTCTTATTCTCTGTATAAGAAAGGCAAGTCTGAACAGGCACTATTGTGTGTCTCTTACTTTAGTTAAGTATTACCTTACTTCATTTGTGGCACTGATTGCATAATATGGCTACAAGTACAGTGTTAAGGCATCTAATAAAGAAAATATTGGACATCATAGGATTTTTCAGTACATACAAATATTATGAAATAGACAGAATTTATTGTTAGATACGTGTGTATTTAAGAGCATTTTGTGAACAATCAGTTTCACTTTTTTCTTTTTTAAATCTACCCAGGCTCTGCAAAAGGATACTCACTAGTAACCACGTCAGCAAAGCTGAAAGTGACACATAAGAGGCAGCAGGCAGGAGAGGGCTGAGAGAAAAGGGATTAGGGCAGGAGGGAAGAGAAGTGGGCCCAGGCCTGTTTGGTATTGCTTTGAGGCCTGCCTAAAAGACCCTTTGAAATATCAACAGCGCGTAGAAAAATCTTATAATTAAAACAAATAATAATTACCAAAACTCCAGGATATGTTATTTAAAGGGAGTTCTCTCAGGAAAGTAATTTTTAAAAATGTACCATTTTCACATAATCAAGTTGACATCGTCCCTTTAAAGTAGTGTTATGCTCAGAAAAATGACTCGGTACAAATGGCATGTCATTATGTAACATATCTGCTCCCTATGTCTTTTTCAGTTGATTGCTGTTTACTTTTATGGAAAAAACAAATATTTTCTATATTTTTACTCCTCTTATCCCTACATTTACATAGTCAACAGTTCAGTGAAAATAACCTGGATTTTGTTCTGGCCTGTACATCAGCTGTAGAATTGTTAACTAAGTTACACTTGCAGACTCTTTATGAATGGTAATAATGCAAGAACCAAAAATAAACCAGCATAACTTTTATATCCCATGTTGAGATTGTAACACTGGAACTTAGAAAAAAACCTTTCAATTTGGAAACCTCATAAAGTTGATCTTGAAATCACTGTGTGACCATAATCATGAAACCCACAATGCCGTTTTTAGAGTTACTTCTCAGCATATAACCATACTGCAAGATTAGCCAATAATTGGCAACAGAATGCCATCTATTTGAGGAGGAATTACCTCAACAGCTAACCATAACGTAGTAGGATTTTAAAAGTAAAATCTCAGTATGCTTCAGTTCTGCCTCTTATGCTGTGTGTTAATTTCACATCCTGCATGTAAACTCCTGTCTAGAAACCTCTGTATCAGAAATGTAATTAATGCCCTTACATCTACTCTGTAACCGTCTTGGAGAAGGAGCTATATTTATTCTATTGGTAAAGCATCATATTTGCCTATGGCACTGTTTGTGGATGTTCAAAATGCTGCTGCAAAGATTATCTTTTTTGGAACATCTCTGACCATCTCACCCCGTTCTTTGCATCCCTCCATGGGTTGACCCTTCTCCATTGCAGCAAGCACAAACTACTTGTCTGCACTTTTGAGGCCTATAGCCCCAACCCACCTATTGTCTCCTACACATTGAGATATTAATTGTCATCTTCATTCCACAAATGATGCCAGTCTTGACTGCCCATTTTTATAATATTCTTATAAGCACCTCCATGCTTTCACCCATGCTTCCCCTAATACATGAGAGGAGCTCATTGTAAATACTGAAAAAGACACTTCATTATCCTCCTTCAAATCCCTCCTTAAAACTATGCTTAAGAACATAAGAACGGCCATACTGGGTCAGACCAAAGGTCCATCCAGCCCCAGTATCCTGTCCACCAACAGTGGCCAATGCCAGGTGCCCCAGAGTGAGTGGACCTAACAGGTAATGATCAAGTGATCTCTCTCCTGCCATCCATCACCCCCCTCTGACAAACCGAGACTAAGGACACCATTCCTTACCCATCCTGGTTAATAGCCATTAATGGACTTCATCTCCATGAATTTATCCAGTTCTCTTTTAAACCCTGTTATAGTTCTAGCCTTCACAGCCTCCTCCGGCAAAGAGTTCCACAGGTTGACTGTGCGCTGTGTGAAGAACTTCCTTTTATTTGTTTTAAACCTGCTGCCCACTTATTTCATTGGGTGGCCCCTAGTTCTTCTATTATGGGAACAAGTAAATAACTTTTCCTTATTCACTTCCTCCACACCACTCATAATTTTATATACCTCTATCATATCCCCCCTTAGTCTCCTCTTTTCCAAGCTAAAAAGTCCTAGCCTCTTTAATCTCTCCTCGTATGGGACCCGTTCCAAACCCCTAATCATTTTAGTTGCCCTTTTCCGAGCCTTTTCTAAGGCCAGTATATCCTTTTTGAGATGAGGAGACCACATTTGTACATAGTATTCAAGATGTGGGTGTACCATGGATTTATATAAGGGGAATAAGATATTCTCCATCTTATTCTCTATCCCTTTTTTAATGATTCCTAACAGTGATGCCTCCAAAAATCTCGATAATGGTTAGGCAGCTGGTTTGCTGTGACCACTGTTGCCATGCTGATCAGTGTCAACTCATTGTTTCCTTGTGCTCCCCCCCCCCTTTTTTATTTATTTATCCACCTTTTGTCTGCAAACTCTTCAGGGTAGGAACTGCCTCTTTGTTGCATGTTTGTATGATAGTGCATATTAGGGTCTGATCCAAAGCCCATTGACTTCAGTGGGCTTAGGATAAAACCTGTAGTGTTTTTATTGTAGTGACAGTTTTTGAACTAGAAGGAAATATACACATAGTTTATCACCAGCCCAATTCAAAGCACCATCAAGACACCAAGAAAATAACTCAGAAGGAACACAAAAAATGTGGTCATACCACTACTGCTCTGAATAGTGTCATGGTTTTCTTTGGTTTGACCATTATTATTTTTTTGTCAGAGAATTTTATTAGAGTATAATGAGTTTGAAGAGTAGACTGACTGACATAAAGGCCTATTCTGCATAGGATTTTCAAGTGTTCAGCTTTCAGGGCTATCTCTAATGCCACTGAATGGTAAAAACTCCCATTGACTAATAAAAACAGAGTTAGGCCAACCCTGTGTGCTTTTGAAAATGCTCCCCAATGAATTTGGTTAGATGATGAGAAACAGGAGTCAAAATATTCAAAACAGTGAGGGGATTTAGTTTACGCATTACCATTAGAATTAACCTCTGGTCAGCTTTGAAAATCTCAACTAGATACTTAATTTTTGTTAATAACTTGGGCAAACCTAGCACCTGCACCACTGAAGACAATGATAAAATTGCCCCTTATCTTAATGGAAGTGCAGTATCGAGCCCTCGGTCTTTAAATTCCAACAACATCCACCTTTTACTAATAAATGCTTGATGTAGTCATGGCTAAGACTTTCAGCAGCTCTGAAAACCAGGAGTCACTCACAGCTCACTGAAAGCAGCATTTAGGGCACAAACAGTGCTTCACTGTGGGATAAACAAGTAAAAGAACTAGTTGTACACAGTGCTGCTAGAAGGAGTTCAATTTTCATAAGTTCCATGCTTGGAACCTTCTGTTCTTGAAGTCCCACTGGGCTTACAGTCGTCAGAATGAGGTGGCATGTGAGCCCTATTCTGGCCTGATAAACGGACGTGTGTCTTTAAAGGGATAGTCTTATCTTTTTATGTTCTAAACTATAATCCCACAGGTACTCAAAGTCAACAATGCCTCAATAAAATTGAGAAGATGTGGAGGTGAGACCGGAATCTTCTTAGTCGTGAATTTGCGCATTGATGCACTCTGATATCATGGGGTACAAAAAATAAAAATCGCTCTAGTCGAGTATTTAAAGAAAGGGTCTATAACTTCAAATGACTTTGCAGTTTTTCCCGCAATGCCGGTGAAAACTTCGCCGATTACAAACGTAGGGCTGGATTTTCCAGTCCAGTAAGGCCAGCACAAAGTGGCCTTAAAGCAGCAAAAGATGGCTAATGGAGAATTCTCGCCAAGCAGGGAAACTCTTTGCTGGCATACAGCTGATGGAGGTGGCTCTTCTGCTGGTACACCATCCACCCCTCCTATGCCCAGGGGCATGGCATGGGCAGGACAAGAAGGGGAGGGCGTGTTTTCAGAGTGGTGTTCTAATCCACTACACCCAGTCCTCTAGGGATCTTACACCCATGGCATACGTTTGAGCTGCCCTGTGCACCAATACCTTGCACAAGTGCTGAGCATGTCTGAATCGGGGAGTTGCAACCAGCGTCTTGTGGCCACCACATTGAATAGAGTGGAGAATCAGTGCTTTGGAATCCAATCTGGCCTTCAATCACACCAAAAAATCTCTGTAGAAATTATTGTAGTTGAAGTCCCGGGAGGTAACTGAAGCTTGAATCTGGCCTGTAGAGCGTGACTTTCAAAATATTTGAGATACGTTATAAAAAAAATCACCCAAGTACACTTGTTAGTAAAACTACCAAACTGGAGCCATTAAAAAAAACAACAACCCTTCTCCAGTGCACATTGAACAAGTTGTGCTTTAATTTAAACAACCACATAACCTCCCGCAAAAGTCTCTTCCATCTCTAATTCCTGTGATTCCAACAAGTGCTAAGCTTGACACATCTGACAGCTGTGGGTTTGATTTCTGTTGTACTTTTGATGAAAACTGTGTGCAATAAAGTTGGACGTGCTTGATACATGAGGTCATGAAGGAATTGTTTCCATGAATGATTAGACCCCGACAAGCTGGGATGCGAATCTGCCCCATACTAGCCTGCTGTGGTCTAACTGTCTCTGTTCTCTCTGCTGATGCATGGTAACAGTTCATGAGGATACTTTGATCTAGTCTGTCACAATTCAGGGCAATTGCATCTATATTTCCCCTCTGGTTCAGCAAGGGCAGCCACTCTCAAGCTTTTGGCTCCCCAGCTGTTGCCTTTCTTGTGTGCAGACCCTCTCTCTCCTCTGACTGGGTTATCTCCAGGTTTAATGGTTCCCTGCTTTTACTGTGTTATTCCCAACAAAAGACAGGCTTGCTTTTCAGAGACTAATAACAGAGTGATAACTAACAGTTATAAGTTATCACATGGCATTTCCTATACAAGCAGTACATAGACAACATATTAAAAACAATGAAAGCATGTACATACGTGCTGATAAGCTTACCAGAGATCACCCCAACTTTAACATGGGCTCTGGCAGGTGATTAGTCATTCAGACCCCACCAAAGGGGTCTCTTCTAAGGTCACATGTTCATAGCCGATAGCTGAAGGAATTACATTAGCACCCAAAGTTACATACAATTTCAAAATACTACATAAACAACTGCATTTTTAATACAATGGACCCCAAAGTTATTACATCTAATTCAATAAGGTTTAACTTAATTCCATCAGGTTTATCCAGGATATTGTCAGTCTGTGACCAGCCCATAACACTCTAACGAACTGTTAATATGTGTCAGCAAAGTGCACATGAATAGTTAGACCAGGCCTGCACAACATGTGTCCCGGGGGCCGCATGCGGCCCGCGTAGGCTCGCTGTGTGGCCCGCGGGGGGGTGAGTAGGTGGCTCACTGTGTGGCCCAAAATCTGGGACTGTGTCCCTTGGTCTTTTTTGCTGCTTGTCTCTGGGCTGGGGGTTGTCCCAATGCTGCAAAGAGGGTGTTCCCAAAGGAAGGTGCTTGCTTCTAACCCCCGAGGCCATCAGTATGTCTGCTCTTCTCTAGTCAGCCCACTTGACAAGTTTGATTGTCCTTGGTCTGGTTCCCATCCCCTCTCCAAGGATTGCAGCTGTCTGGAGGTGCCTGCCTTCCACGCCTTCCCCATTCACACCTCATTCATTCAACAGGGCAATTGAATACAAAGTGGGGGGGAAGATCTTATTCTACTTCTAGCGAAAAGACATTTTTCTTTTACCTTAATTATACTACCTTAGGGGCCCGCTATAACATATTACCAAGGTTCAATACAAAGTCATATAAAAGTTATACAAAAATTCATAATGCAGAGATTTATCTACAACTGCATTGACTGACTGTTGTGTGCAGTAATATAGTGACCCCTGAGGGGGTGAAGAGGGGGGTGATGATGGGGCCGAACAGGGAGGGGACGGGTCCTATTTTACTGCTGTGATCTGGTCATCCTATGTATGCTGTTTCTTTCCCCCTCTACAGGCTTCCACACCCCAGCGCTGGGGAAGGAGGCGTTGTTTCCGCACGGTGGGCGGCGGTGGGGGGGTGGGTGTTTCCGTGGGGCCGGGGGGTTTCGGCCCTCAGCTGTTTTCTTTGGAGTAATATGGCCCTCGCCGCTTTACGAGTTGTGCAGGCCTGAGTTAGATTGTGGCAGGCTGTTGTGGGGGTAGATTTACACTCCAGTTTACTGCAGACTAATTGTTCATGCAGACAAGCCCTAAGACTCTTCCTCACTTAAAAAAAATAAATTGTCAATCATGCCAAGGGTTTTGGACTAGCTGTGGAAAAAGGAACAGCTCTCAAACTGTTAAGCTATGTGAGAACTGTGAACTTGGTCAGCAAGGATCATTTGTCCCTAGTTGTCAACAAAGGCTTGTTTTACCAGGAACAATAACCGCACAGGTTTGAGAGGACTGTTATGTGCAAAAGCGTTAATCAGTAAGCAGCTTGAGCCACATTCAAAATCTTTTACAGAGTTATTTTGCTTTTTAGTACTGTTGTTTTTATGTGTGTGTTGGCACAATCTGAAAAAGAAGTTCATCAGTATGCTGTAGAGCTCCTTACACGGAAAGCTTAATGCTGTCTTACTTTTTTCCCAGTTGTTCTCTTTAATCAGTTTTCAACAGTGTATAAGCCTGATTATTGACAATGTTTAAGCAGCAGTGAAGTGATTAAATGATACTGATCTTAGTTTGTATCCACATACTTCAGCAGACTTGACATGGTTAAAAAAACAAAACAATACTTGATCACAAGGAGATCACAAATGGGGATTTCTGGCAATTGGCTGGGAGATTCATTTGAAGACAACAGAAAGAGGCCTGGGTGAATTCTTCAACCAGATTTGGCTTTTGCCAAAAGAACACCATTTAGTGCATGAAACTCTCGGAGCTTAATTACAACAACCCATACAATAGTATTTGTATGGATTGGTAAAAATGCTGGAAAAAATATAAGGTGATGAAAAATTCACTATGGGGCTTGGCATACTGCAGATCGAGTGTATTTGAGGTATATTTCCCCTGATTTCCATGTAAGCTGTAGTAGGTACATTGTTGTTGCAAGAGGTTCCTTTGGCAGAGGATGTTTCAGAATGCAATTTGTTTTGCATTTGTCATGCTTCAAATTTAATTCAACTATTGAGCCACCTTGAGCATAAAAGATGTATTTGATGTGCAGTTTTTCAAGTATACTGTCACACAATACCCAAGTGAATCCCAGGAGTCATTTTTGAGGAATCTAAAAGAAATGATCTCAAGCATGAACTTCTGGTTCTTTTTGTTGTTGTTTGGCCGTTTGTTTTTAAATTAAAGAAAATGTGAACAGACAAGGAAACTAGCAAACACACAGACACACACATCCAAAAGGCCCCAGGCAACTTACAGACGTCCCTCAAGAGTATTAGGCCTTGTGCCAAAATGGATCTACTTTTATACTGGAACTCTAAAATCCCTCAAGAGTATTAGGCATAATTCCAGCACTTATCCATTCTCTGTTAGAATTTAATTTAACTCCGGTTATATTCAATCCCTCACCTTTTTTTCCAGTGCTTTGTAGGTTATGGCAATTTAGGATTTTTTTTTAGATAATTCACATGTATCCCAAATACAGCATAGCAGAGAAGTCCAATCAAACAAAATACATATCTGCAAACTCCTGAGGCCAAATTCTCCTCTGTTACAGTGGTGCAACCCAACTGAAGGCAGAGGGTGTTATTCCGCACTGTCCTATGCCACTTTGTGCTTCACCCTATGGGCAGGTTACAGCAGTGAAAAGTACCCGAGGACTCTGATCTGCAGGAGGCCTGCAGCTGGCTAATGAAGCCTCCAAATCTGGTATTACTGGCTATTGAGGCGGCATGAGCAGGCTGCAAGGGGGAATGATATGCTGATTCAGCAAATTCTATAGGCTGCTCTCAGTGGTGGGGTTCTTAAAGAGCACTGGTTGTAAATTAACAATGCCCTCCCCAGTATAATCTCTGGAGAATGATGACAATGCAGATGCCAGCTGCTCTCTCCTGGGGCTCAGCAGCTCTCACTGGTGCAGGGATGTGGATGGGTGTGTATGCATTTTACATCCTTCTACACTACTCAGGCCAGGTCTACACTAGGGGCGGGGGTCGATGTAAGGTAGGCAACTTCAGCTATGTGAAAAACGTAGCTGAAGTCGACGTACCTCGCTCGACTTTGCGGCGTCCTCATGGCGCGACATGTCGACTGCCGCCGCTCCCGTCGACTCCGCTTCCGCCTCTCACCAGTGTGGATTACTGTAGTCGACAACAGAGCGATCGGGGATCGATTTATCGCGTCTACACTAGATGCGAAAAATCGATCCCCGAAAGATTGATCGCTACCCGCCAATTCAGCGGGTAGCGTAGACCAGCCCAAAGGGTGATGCAAGCTCACTGGGTTTACACTAGTGTGACAGAGAGGAAAAATTGGCTCCTTAACTTTTAAACATTTTTTAAAACCCAGATAAAAACACAACAAACAAAAACTAACAAACAAAACGCTCAATCAACTATTTATGTTGTTTCATTAGCCTTATTTGAGAATCTCCACATTAGCAAGTGATTTTCAGTTCCGCTTTTTGTCCAATAGGTGGCAACACCAATGTCTGTGTTCATACAGGAGGTACACATTTTAACTGTCCTTCCATTGGCTGAAATTTAGAACTGGTGTATCAGCAAATTCTTGAAATCACTATAATATCTACCTAGAAGGTAGCAAGGTCTAATGTAGAGGGCACCAGACAAGGACTCTGACATGTGTCCTATTCCCTGCTCTGCTATAGACTTGCTGTAACCTGGGTAAATAACTTAACATCTCTGTGCCTCGGTTTCCTCATTTATCAATTGGGGATAATATGACTCCTACACATTTTAAAAGCACTTTGAAATCTTTGGATGAAAAGCATTATATTAACACAAAGTATTAAGTACATTTCAGGGCTGCATTGTCACAGGAAAGGGAAATAGGTGCACATGCTACTCCTGAGGGCATTCTGCATTGGGGGGAGGGGAGGAGACTTTGCAGAGCTTCCTGCAGCTGGGGGAGAAATCTGGGGGTGGGTCTGACCCAGCCCTGGATGCTGTGCAGGGGAAGAGGAAGCCCCGTCCTCCTTAACCCAGTGAGGACTAGCAGCTGAGCCCGGTGCAGGATAGGAGTCACCAGCCAGGTCTTCCCCAGTCCTGCCTCCTGCCCCACAATGATTTACCTCTCTGCAGGCTGCCCTAGGCCCCCGAAACATACTGCTGGGAAGGGTTATGTGACCGCTCTTGTAGTTTCCCTTTGCTTCCCTGTCAGACAGTCATTTTTTCTGCAGGGAAGCAAAGAAATCTGCGGGAGTCATAAATTCTGTGCATGCACAGTGGCGCATAATTCCCCCAGGAGTAACATGCAAAAAATGCATAATTAGGCATGTGTGCACCCCTGCTGAATAAGTGGGTGTCCACTAGGCAATTTTGTGCACAGTTACCCAGGCATGTGTGCAAATGCAGGTTTTTGGAAGCCACTTTTGTACACACTTGTGCCTTCCTTGGACAATTTCTATTTATTTAGCTATATTATACTATGTTCTTCACCATGGTATCTCAGTGCTTTATTTGGTCCTCATTGTCACCACCATGTTTGGAGAAGATGGAGAGAAGGAATCCCAGGTTTCCCAGCTATTGCCTTTGTTCAGCTGCTCTTAATAGGAAGTCAAAAGAGGAGCCATTCTTGCTACAACCATTCTTGCTACTCTGTGCTTGGAGTGTAGATGTGGCCTTCCAGAGCTTTCATATATGCAAAATCATTCAGATTGTAGCAGTGCAAATGAGAACAAAATTTGGTCCAAAAATGTGATAGACTAAGAGATACATTCTCTATTCAGTATATGCCTGCTCCTGCTCCAGTTGAATTTGATAGGGAGCCATTGACTTCAATGGGGTCAGGGTCTTGTGACCCATTTTTAAAAGACCAGGTTGAAATATTTGGGATTCTGTTTGGCTTGGATAATAACTGTCTTGTGAGATTTCAGGTGTGTTCTGTTTCTTTGTTCAATGCATAGTGCAAGCATGTCCTTTGTCCTGGTATGTTAGCACCTACATTTCTGGACCATGTAGTTTTTATCCTCCTAGGAGTTGCACCTAAAGCCCCATCCCAGCTTTATATGCCGTTTGGAGTTGTATATGCCATAACCTACAAAGCACCCTATTTTCAAAATGAACTAGAATGTTATGCTTTTCACTGCAATTAGTACCTTTCTATGTTTTGTTTTCATGGGCAAGCTTTTCTTTAAACGCTTAAAAAAAACCCACACACCTTCTCAGTGATGGTACAGATAGCAGCAAGGCAGTGAGGTCTAGTGGATTGGCTACTGGAATTCAGGGGACCTGGCATGAAAATCTGGCCCCACTGAAGTCAATGACAAAACTCCCATTGACTTCAGTGATGCCGGGATTTCATCCTTGGTTTCTGTTGCTGGACTCCCTACTGACTTGCTATGTGCCCTTGAGCAAGTTGTTTTACCTCTTTGTGCCTCCACAAACACCCACCTCTGCCCCAGTATTTTAAAGTCTTCTCGAAGAGAACCAAACCTTTCCCTTCTGTTCTGAGTAGTTCTACATAACTGTAGAGAAAACTTCATCTGTTGACCCTCGAACTAAATCTGTTTCTTCCTCCTGATCGCTTCCATAATCTCATTTTACTCAGTAACTGAAGAAAATATGTAGGCTCTTTGGGGCAGCATATCATTTACTATGATGGTACAATTGAAAACTGGTGAAGACAAGCTGCAGCAGCTTGCCGAGGAAAAGCGGGTTAAACGAAAAAGGAAGCAGCGGCTCCAACCCACAGCTGACACCGCCTTCAAATGCAGCAAATGCAATCGAGACTGCCACTCTCGTGTTGGACTCCACAGCCACAACAGACGCTGCACAACCATCAACTAAACATTCCCCATGGGCGCATATCCATCGTCTCTCGAGACTAACGGACGCCAACAACAACAATTCCTAGCACAATGGGCTTTGACATCAGTTATGGCCTGTAGACGGTACTGTTATATAATTAATATGGTGATGGGTGTGATGCAAATGCTCATAGAAAATAATTAAACCAGAAGCTTTATTTTCTTTTGTACAATGAGCAAAAGTTTTACAACTGCTGTAAAAATTAAGGTTTCAAATACAAAGTTATGTTCTGGTTAGTGTATTCCCTTAACTGTGCTGAAAAATGAACTGCAGCAGCAAAATGGATTTGATATCTTTTATCCCCATTGCTAAATTTGTTGGACAAATAAAATAATGCAAAAAACGTTTTCAAGTTTTGACACTTGAATGTGAAAAATTGCTAGCATGTGATGAAATTGTGATACTTCTCTGCGATGGCACTTTTAAAGCATCTAAGTTTTGATTCGCCCTTTCCCACCCCTGGACCATGGGCAAGACTGCTCTAGATGATGTCCTTATTGCCCACTTTGCCTTTGACCACATTTTACAGCAATATTGCAAATCCTATTCTTTTCTTTACTGAAGTGAAGTCCAGATATTCCTAAAGAGGACAAATGGGTGAGGCAGTCATTTATTTAATCAATATGCAACTTATATTAGTGCATACACTTGGAAAATTAGCCACTGCATATGCATAGGCAACAATTAAAAATACAGTACACGGTGATCTGTACAATGAAGTGGAGTGGAGTCCGGACATATATATATGAAAGTTGCACTTTTTTCCTTGAGGAACTTGGAAAGCTTCAAAAAGCTAATACTGTATGCAGCTCCAGTTTGTATTAACCCTTAAGCCCCACTCATCTTGGTTTACTGTGTTTTGTAAATCAATATGAAATTATGTAGAAAGATGAGCTAGGATTTATTTTCTCCTCTTTGCTGTCAGGAATAAAGACAGATTCATATAATTTCTGTGTATTTATATCTGCTTCTCATGTCACAATATAGCCCAGGACCTTCAAGACAGAAAACTTGACTTGATAGCTGTTTTCCTAACAATAAAAGTTGTGAACACTGCTTCTTTGCTACTGATTTCATATCAGTGTCCTTGCCACCAAACAAAATCTCTGGTTCATTATAAATTAACCTAATGCACAAAAATGCCAGGATGAAGAGGTACAAGGTGGGTAGGGTAATATCTTTTAATGGACCAACTTCTGTTGGTGAGAGAGACAAACTTTTGAGTTTATACAGAGCTCTTCTTCTGTGTAAGCTCAAAAGTTTGTCTCTCTTACCAACAGAAGTTGGTCCATTAAAAGATATTACCTCACCCACCTTGTCTCTCTAATAGCCTGGGACCAACATGGCTACGACAATACTGTATAGGAGGAAAAGGTCTTTGTTTATCAAAATGTAAGTAAGAGTGTTATGGTGCTCCTGTCCTCATCCTTTGTATCTGTTATAAACAACAGTGTATTTGAAGGAAAAGAGACAATGGCAAGAGTCCAGCTGGTGTGTATGAAGATGGACACTTCTATGCTCACATTCGTAATGATCATTTGCAGTGCTTAGGGAAGACAGAACCATTGTATTTTACTGCTATTTGGTTAACTGACAGACATAACACCCCCCGCCCTCAGCCCCCAGCACTGCCATCTTCATTTATTATCCTATAGGCCCAAAAGGTTGCACTGCAGGCTCAGATAAGATAATAAAATCTAGGGAGAAATATTCAAAATTCTTGTCATATGTTTCAATTTTAAAAAATGCCCATGCACATAAGTGACAAGTTTGCATAAGCATATGTAAAGTACTTGAATGTGAAAAGATACATTTATATACTGTCCGTATATGCCTCTCAATCAACTGTGTGCTTGTGCAACATATAGAATTAGCTTGTTTGTAAACAGCGGTGTGGCTGTGCATATACATTTTTTGTGGGTGAACCATAGACCTCAAGTTTTGAAAAATTCTCCTTTACTGTTTAGACCCCGTCATGGGACAGACATGTAGGAAGGCACTCCCTGTCTCCAAAATTATAGTGTAAAAAGAGAGGACTTCATCATCAGTGGAACCACTGAAAGAGTAAGGTATGACTCATTGTGAACAAGGATGATGGAACCCAGCTCATAGAGTGCCCAATAAACACACACCTGGGTAGCTATTTGTTTAATTAATTGAACCTCAACTAAGGAGTGTCACTAAAACAGTCAGGTATATTAGCTTTCTGTTAGACAAGTAGGTTAATCACATGTAATGTTTGTCAATTTCAGACATTTATAGTGTGCAGTGAATAGAAACCTATTGTGGTACTCTCCTTTATTTCCTTAAAGCTAAATGATATACACCCAAGAGAGAAAAATAATTTCTAAGACACCCAATTAGTGGTGCTTTTTCTAGTGTCCTAACTGTCCAAATACCAGTTTTGCTTCAACACACATCACAGTTCATGATGAAAGTTAAATGGAACAAATCCCAACACAGAATAGGGTAATTGCTCCCGAAAGAAATTTTTCTCTCTGATCATCTTGTCATAAAGGCTTTCAAAAGTGCCTTTTTATGAAAAGGCAGCAGCGGTAAAATTGACCCATATTCTGTTTCAAGCTATTAGTGTGTCAAATGGTTAGGCCAAGCAGGGATGGATTTTCTGCAAACTCAGGAGAAAAGAGCCTTAAAACACTGATTTCCTCTATTGTGCTGTATATGTTGGAGTGACCAGATAGAACCTGAATTGGGATATTTATCGTAAGAAAAAGCTTTCACTTCTTCTAGCTAGAGTAGCAGTTCTTAGCAATTGGAAGTTTATGACCCAAATGCATGTTGTGTCATAAGGGGCCACACACCGGCTCAGAGCTTCAAAACCCCAGGAGCACTACCACTCACTTGGAGGCCAGGGCAGGAGGTGGTACAAGTATCTTGCTGCCTAACCTCTCCTTCCTTGTTGCTGTGGTCGCCGTCTCTGCCCCTTCTTTTCCTTCCCGCCCCCCACCTAATGCAGATGGGCTTATTATTCCCACCATTCCCACACTTTGAGGTGCTGTGGACTTGCCTTCTCGAGGCCTCGGAGCAGCATCTTCCGATTTCCAGATCCACGTACTGTGCAACTTAGCAGTACACCCAGCTCACCATCAGCACTCGCTCCCTCCCCACACCTCTTTTGGTCTAGATGCCACAAAATGGCTGAAAATTTTTCCTGCAACTCATACTATCACAGTGAATTACAAATGTCAATTAGAAATAAAGGTTGCAACATTCTAAATCAGTCCCACAAATACAAAGGTAAAATAATAAAACATACAGGCTTAAATTGGAAATGCAGCACAATAGATTTCCCTGGGTTTTTTTTGTCAAAGTCTCATGAACTTTCTATTTCCTCCCTGCCATTTTTTCCTCATATTCAGACAATCAGGAAATGCATACCCTCTCTTTCTTCCTGATCCTAAAAGATATACTTCTGGGGCCAAATTCTGCTTTTGGATGCAACCTCCTGGTTACAAGAATTGCACGACAGTAATTTAAAAAAGAAATTGGCCCCTGAATGGATTAAAACACTAAATGAACTAAAACTGATACATCCAGAGAGCCTAATGAATCACAGATTAATTTTTCCATTAATCTGAGTGGCCTTGCCTAGACCGAGGAAAGTGGAAGAAGAATTCTTCCATCGACCTATCTCCATCTACAGCGGTGGGTTAGGTCAACCTAACTGTACACACAGGGCGGGAAATTCTACACAGTCCTGAACGGTGCAGCTCAGTCGACCTAAGTTTTAGCTGTAGTAGGCCTAAATTACCCCTGATTTTACACTAGCAAGAAAGGAGCAACAGTTCCATAGTGTAAACTACAACTTCATTTATGCACGAGCTTGAGACAAAAGCCATATTTTCTTCTACGTGGGAACAATGAATTTTTAAAATAGCTTTTAAGGTAGCACACAAAGTACCTACAGGGTGAGATTTCCAAAAACACTCAGCATTGGCCTAACTCTGCTCCCACTGAAGTTAATATTTTTAACACTGACTTCAGTAGGTGCAGAGTCAGGCCTACTCTGACTGCTTTGAAAAGCCCACCCATGCAACTTTACAATATACATTTTTCAAGGTAGACCTTTTCTGTAGACTACGGGTAAGATTTTCAAAAGCCTCTAGGTGGCTTTCAATGGGATTTTGGCACCTAAGGGACTTTAGTGCTTTCAACATTTTTACCTCCTGGCTCAACAGTGTCCTTTTAAATACTTTTATTTAAACACATGATGTAGAAAACTGAAAATAAAGCAGACTATATTAGTTCATCTTAAAGCTTTTACTTACAGGGGTAGAAAAGGAGTCAATATTCTTACCGTGGAGACATTTTAAAGAAGTCAGAATGATCTTTTAGCATTCACCTGAATTCATGTTGTATTCAGTATCAGTGCAGGATAGTCTTCTCCACTCTGACATTAACAATGGGAAATTTACTTTGGCAGCCAAGAATAGTGAATAGCCATATTAAAGTATGCTTTGTTATATCCTATTATGACATCTCTAAAGCCTGGTTTCTAAGAACAGTTCAGCTGCAATGTAACTGATCTACAGTGTATATTTATTGAAGATTACTGTTGGAACATATATTAATAAATCTGCAGTTGCTTTGCAAATTACAGCTAATCTATTGTAACTATTCTCTCATTAATCAGCATTCTCAGAACATATAGTGCTTTAAAAAAAAATCAACTTAGCGCTGGTGTCTTTATTAATTAGCATTGGTTCAGTTTAATAAGATCTGCAGTGTTTCGCGTTAACCTTTGACCACTTTTGGCAGCACTGAGAGGATTCGTTGCTATTTGTTTAAAGTGCATAGCATGAAGGTCATCTAGCTTTCAAGGAACGGGAAAGATGTTTTAAAAATCTAATCAAGATGCAAAAACTTATGCTTCAGTCCTAGCAAATAGACTGAAGAACATTATTACCTAGATATATTAGCAGAGACCAGACAGGGTTTGTATTAAACAGGCAGTTAACAGATAATGTTCAGAATTTTAGACCTGATCCTCTGAGTCCCATCAAGTTTTATCACTAGAAGCAGAGCTTTTGACAGAGTTGACCTGGCAGATCTTCAAAGATACTGTAAATACCGTTGGTTTAGGCCCAAATTTGGATTTTTGTCTTACAGTCCAACCCACCCGCTACTGTGAGAGTAAACGGATATTCATCAGAAAAACTCCCCCTTCTTAGAGAGACACACCAATGATGCCAATTATAATGTCTTTTTTTTTTTTTTTTTTGCTGTGGTAATGGAGTCATTCACCCAATGGATCAGAAATAATCCTCATATAAATGGAATTACATAAATTAGTTTTATACGCAGATGATGTCATGACATTTGTTACAAATCCAGCACACATTACCCAAATTGCAAGACACAATTGTAAAGTCTGGCAAAATGTCAGGAATTAAAATAAACTACAAGTCACAACTCCTGATTTATAAGTGTGCCCTCTGATCTACAGAATGATATAAAAGATAAATATAAATACAAATGGGTAACTACTTCAATAAGATCCATAGGAATATACATTTCTAAAAAATGGCAAGACTTGCGTAAAATTAATCACACTCCTTTGGTTTGAGAAAGTCAAAACAGGTCTGGGAAATTGGTCCAAATATGAAACTTTATGCAGAACTGTGGCAGCTTAAATTAATATATTACCTTAAATTAATTCTCTTTTCCAAACCCTTCCAGGAAGTCTCTGAGATGAATGGCAATCCACGATAACCAAATTCATGTAGTTAAATACAAAACCCAGGGTTGAGCAATCTAGGGTATGCCTACACTGCAAATGTAAGGGGACTGTTATCCCCTTACTAACATTCAGAGCTCTCAGGGGCAATGGGGAGAGGCCAATGCTCCAGGTCAGCTCTGATTGACAGGGCAGGCAGGCGAATCAGGGAGTCAGGAGGTCAGGGTGAATCCCGTCCTCCGTGTGAGCTGAAGTTGCCTGAGTCAGAGTGAGTGGGGCCGAGCTGAGGAGAGGGCAGAGGCCAGAGCTGAGCTGGGCCAGATCTGGAGGGGCCAGAAAAGCAGCCCAGAGACACAGACCTGCCCTGGGAGCAGAGGTGCAGCCCAGAGACACAGACCTGCCCCGGGGGAGAAGCTGCAGCAGCCAGAGCCAGAGGGGCCAGGGCAGCAGCCCAGGGAGCTGGAGGCAGAGCAGCAGCAGCCGTGCAGAGGCAGAGGAGCTGGAGCTGAGGCAGAGCTGTGGAGCTGGGGCTGGAGCAGTCCGGAGCCGGGTGCGGTGAGCAGCTGGGGTGAGCGAGGGGAACCCTGGGCAGTGGGCCCAGCACAGGGAGAGGCCTCAGCCAAGGGGCCCTGCAGGCCAGACTTGCAGGGGGATCTAAACCCCGACAGGGTGGGGGCGACGCTGGGAAGAAGGGTCCTGCCACCCAGAGCCTGCGAGCGTGTGGCCACCGCCGGAGCAAGTGTCCAAGCCACAGCGTCCCTGCAGCACAGCCAGGGCCTGAGAAGGAGCCTGGGACTTGCAAAGGAACAGACTGAACTGCCCTGACATTTAAAGGACACTGTTGTGATGTTCCCTGCCACAGAGCGGGGTGATGTGTTTTCATTAGCCTTTCCCATTTCTCCTTATTCCTGTTACAAATTAATTGTTAATTAAATAATTTGCATTTGCTTTGAATTGTATGCAGTGATCAGTGGGTCAGGGAAGCATCCTGTTCAGAGAGAGTACCCCGGAGTGGGGACACCCTAGCCCCTGACCCTAGGTGACCACAGCAAGGTTGGGGGTCGAGCCCCCCAGGAATCCTGGGCCCAGCCTTGTTGGGGTTACGAGGACTCTGCCAGATAGGAGAGTACAAGGGGAGTCCTCGAGGGCAGGGAGGCCTCTGGGGTAAAGGAGGTGGGAGCGAGGACTCAGATCCTTCCGCTAGCCCATTTCACCGGGGTAGTGCAGAGACGAGGAAAGTTCCCCACAATAGCGGGACTATTCCCCCGCTTACACAAAGAAATATCCACTATGCCAAATCTCAGAGCCCAGGTAAATTGACGGGCTCACAGAGCTCAGCCTGCGGGACTAAAAATAGCAGCGTAGATGTTCCTGCTGGGGCAGGAGCCTGGACTCTGAAACTCAGCAAGGGGGAGGGTCTCAGAGCCTGGGCTCCATCCCAAGCAGGAACGTCCAGACTGCTATTTTTAACCCTGCAGCCGAAGCCACAATTGACCTGGGCTCTGAGACTTGGCACTGCGGGGATTTTTTGCAGCGTAGACTTACCCCTACTTTACAAAGACCATGGCAAAAGGACTGATTGGCTTTACCAAACATTAAGCACTATTATCAGGCTTGTCAGATCAGAAACCTGATGTGCCGAATAACACTGACCCATAGAGTGGGTACAGATAGCACAACAATCTTGTTCTATCAACTCCATGTGATCCCCTGGACCAAGAAAACCTATAGACCCAAATTGGTATATAAATCATCATTTTCTGAAAGCAAAAATAGAAATTTTGAATAATTTATTTAGAAAACTAAGTCCATTCCCATCAGCTCTATTGTCCAGTGCAAACAATAAAGAATTTAACCCCAATAAAAGCTTGGGAAATTTGGACATTCGGGAATTTTTATAGGTATATTGCAATTTGGCCAGTTGTTTAGAGACAATATATTTAGATCACTAAAAGAAATCCAACAACTCATAAAAGACCCCAATATTGAAATATATCGGAACCTACACTCTTCCACCCACCGCCTCAAAAAGGCAAACCTTTGGAAAATTGACAGAATTTGAAGAACTACTACATCTCTGAGGCGTATACTTAGAAGAAATAACTATGTTCAGGAAAAGATGGAAAGTTGATGTAGGCATAGATACCAAACTTGAGAAATGGGAGAAAATATGGAACAATGGTCCCCAACCTTAATAAGCACAGTAAAAGAAAATGATTAAAATTATTTATCAGTGGCACCTAACTCCCCTTAAAATTAAACAAATTTAGCATACGGGGACAGACAAATGCTGGAGAGAATGTAATGAAATGGGAGGATTTCTCCATGTATGATGGAAATGCTCCCAAATTAGATAATAGGGAGTCAGCTGTCAGATAATTCCTTAGTATTTTTGTTAAATTGTCTGTAAACTCTGCATCTTATGAAAGCAATGAAGGAACTCATCACTCATCTCCTAGTAGTGGCTGGTAGAATTACCATAGCAAGGTGGTGGAAGAGAAATGACAGGTTATGAATCTAAATGTAAAAAAACCCCAGAAGTTTGGACCTAAACATGAGATATAGAAAGATTTTAACCAGCACTACCAACTGACAATACAGAAGAGGAAGAATAGAAAAACATGACCACAATATGTATATGTGATTAATAACGGAAAGTTGAAGAAAGTGTCCGGTAGTAGGTCTCATCACTACAGTTGTGGGAAAGTCCATAGGCCAGTTCATAATTGTGTATTGTGTATATATTATGTTTCTCTCTATTTAAGTTGTAAAACAAGTTTTATAAGATTTCTGTTAGTAAGTAAATTAAAAACTGTTGTAATGTAGGAGAAATTCTTCTTCCACTGAGAGCTCAGTGTATGTAGCAAAAGGACTGTTTGCATGAAGGTGTTCCGTTTCTGGCATGCTGCTGGGTAGTGGTGAAAGCAAGAGCATTACTTGTAATATGTGCACATTCTGTTCCGGGGGGAAGAGTTCTCCCCAAATCCTCCCACAATCAGGATACTGCAGTCTGTCTGGAGACAGTGGCTCTGTGGATGAAAATATTGGAGTGTAAGTTTCAGTGGGATGGAAGGAAAGGAGGAACTTTTTCTGTGTAATAGAGGAGATGTGGAGCATTTAGTCAGACCATGTCACTTGATCTGACCTGGATTGAAACCCACATCCCAGCTTCACTAACACCCTGCTCCAGCCTGTAGAGAAATGGCTCAGAAGCCTTTTCCCAGCATCAGAACCTCTTTCCAACCCCATTGTTATGAGTGTTGGGAGGTTTTAGGCAGAGAAAATTGCAGTTCCCGATCCCTTGCCATATCCCTATCAGGGACGTCAGCTCATACCCTCCACTAACACTGTTAGCAGGAGTAAAACATGCATTGTAAAGACAATATTACACTTTCATGTCTAACTATTAGTGTAGTACTGAATCAGTATAGTTAAAGTTTAGATTACCCTTAAAAATGTAAAGATATATGTAAACATATAGATATCTGCATGCTGTATATTTTCAATAGTTCTTTTGCTCTTGTTTCATACTGCCTTTTTAATGCAATTGTTATCTTTGGTATTTTTAAGTGTTCATCTACTTCTGCTGCTTAGCCCCTCATCTGAAACCTCCAGGTTAAATTCTGCGTTCAGATGCAAGCATGATGTTCTCACTGAAATTGAGGGAAGCTGCATACATGTATCTGAGTAGATTTTGTCTAACAATGTTGTTTATGATATCATAATTGGTTGGTATAGAAATGATTATGGCGTTATCAATAGGATGTTTGTAAGTGAGGGATAGTCATTGGTAGGAGCAGATTAAATCTTAATAAAAGATTCCTGATTGTATGTAAACGTTTAAAAATGCAGAAGGAAGAGATGTGGCCTCTTTTTTTCTTCATTTTTATGTATATTATATTATATTTATAATAGTTGCTAAACACACTATTTCTATGAGGATAAGTAGCACTATAAAATAACCATAAGTAAAGCAAATGGGTGCAATGTTTCTTTATTCATTTGTAAAAATGGTTTGATCATATGAACTTTAGGCCTAATACAAAGCTCGATTAAGTCACCATTGTTTTCGATGGACTTTGGATTGGGCCATGTATTAGCTGCGGATGTGGGGCGGAAATTAGCTGTTTCACAACATAATTTTGTATATTTAACAGCTGACTGTAACTGGAGTCTTATGTAGAGTCGAATGCCATTAGCTAGTTACATTTTTTCCTCTGACTATTTTGAATTCCTCTCCTCATTTAAAAAAAAAATCTTTTTCTTACTAAATATGGAAGTTGTTAAACTCTTGAGACTTGTATTTACCTCATGGCATATCCAGTAGAAAAATTAAATAGGGCTGGCTTGTTGAATATCTCAACGCTTCAGACTATTATGAGCATTTTCACTGCTATTTGAAATGTGGATTATTTTTTTGAGTCAGCCCCAGAAAATGTTTAAAAGACAAAGGGGACTAGATGGATCATGAATCTAATAAAGAGTTGTACAATCTGTAACCTCTTGCTGATCCAAATCTAGCCCAGGTTAGTAGTGACAGGAAGCTGCTTTCATCTCAGGGCAGTCTGGTGGGCAATATGAAAGTCCTGTCAATCTCAATATTTCCCACTCTGTCCCTGTCCCCAACAGGCCTTCTCCCTCATCTAGCCTCTTCAGCAATCCAGAGTGCTGTTTCATGGCCCTTTTATCGTCTTACCTTACACAAAGTTCTTTTCTGCTGCTGTCCCCTCATAGCCCCACTCAGCTCCTCATATCTTCCTGAGCCCCATCTCTCCCCACAGATTTCCCCCTGCCTTCCAGCCTATTTCCCCAGGGGCCAGGGCCCTTGTGATGAACAGCACTGATGAGTGAGGAAGCAGGCTGACAGAGGCCGAGAATGGAAGTAGAAAATAGAAATGGACAGTTTTGTCTTGCAGAGAACCAATACCGTAGGGTTATAGTAAATAAGGAGACTAACGTTTAGTTTGTGAGGAGGCTTAATTTTTACACTGTCCTTCTTTGAGCTGTTATGAAAATGTCTGAGAGCATGAAACTTGGAGTTTGGAGGGACTGTGGCTCTTTAGTTAGAGGAGTTTGAAAAACACAAGTTTCATAGGAAAACATTGTTTATAAACGTTGCCTTTGTCAGAGAGAGTGAATAATTTATCCAGAAAATATTATAGGGCCAGATTGTGAATCCATTATTCATGATGAATATTACTTTACACCAAAGATAGTCTTATGGAAAGCAATGGGGCTATTAGTGAGTGAAGGGCTCTCCTCTTGCCCATCAAAACATTCAAATGGTCTATGCAGAGCGAGCATATTAAAATCTGGAGACTAAGCGTAAATATTAAAATGTGACATGGAGGGATTTTAGTTCTGGTATGAATTCAGTTCATAGTGCAAGCATAGGCAAATATTTATGCACATTAACTTTAATCATGCAAGTATTCCCATCATAGGCGCCGGCTCCATGGGTGCTCTGGGGCTGGAGCACCCACGGGGAAAAATTGGTGGGTGCTGAGCACCCACCGGCAGCTCCCCGCCAGCCCCGCGCCCAGCTCACCTTACCTCTGCCCCCGACGCCAGGCAATGTTGCGGGGCCCCGCCCCCGACGCCGGGGCGAGGCCGGGGCACGAGCACCCACCGGAGCCAACGAAAGTCGGCTCCTATGACCATTGACTTGAATGACTGTGCACATACTTAACCTTAAGTATGTGCATAAATGTTTTGTGGATTGGCCTAAGTATCTCTTAAGCTGCCAGGGTGTCTCCAGAGTTTATAAACCATTTATGGTCCCTTGTGGCCTTGGAATCTATGAATTTGCTTTTCTTTAAAGCATGAAGCAAAAATTCGTAGTTTTCCATTGGAGTAACTCACGTTTTAGTTACAGTGTAGTAGCCGTGTTAGTCTGTGTCAGCAAAAAGAAAATAAGAAATAAATAAATACTTGTGGCACCTTAGAGACTAACACATTTATTTCAGCATAAGCTTTTGTGGGTTAGAACCCACTTCATCGGATGCATGGAATGAAACATACAGTAGACCGATATTTATACAGTCAGAGAAACATGATAAGGTGGAAGTGCGAATACCAACCTTAAGAGGCTTTTCCATAGAAATTATTCTAAAAATCTAGAGAGTATAATGCAGAATATATGTTTTTAAACCATTTCATAGAATTCTATAGCAAGGCTTAGCCTCTTAAGGTTGGTATTCACACTTCCACCTTATCATGTTTCTCTGACTGTATAAATATCTGTCTACTGTATGTTTCATTCCATGCATCCGATGAAGTGGATTCTAACCCACGAAAGCTTATGCTGAAATAAATGTGTTAGTCTCTAAGGTGCCACAAGTATTTATTTATTTCTTATTTTCTTTTCACGTTTTAGTCTTTGTGGAAAAGTCCTATAGAAATTAGAAAATATAAACACTTTATAGAGTTTAATAGAAAAGTATATCCTTGCTATAGAATTCTGTGAAATGGTTTAAAAACATATATTCTGCATTATACTCTCTAGGTTTTTAGAATAAGTTCTATGGAAAACTACTTCATTTTATCTCAACTAAATTCTATTTTCAAAGTTTTCCAAAAGAGTGTCTTCCTGGAGATTCATGTATTAAAAATACATTTGAAAGAAGGTTAATTCACAGTTCAGAGACATATTGCCAAATAGAAGAGGAATGTTAAATAAGCAGAAATAGTTTTGTAAAGAAGTTGGAAAAATAACATATAGGAGATGCTTGTATTCTCTGAACATTCAAAAAGCCCCAGATTATTCTGGAGCGGAATATGACAACTCTGTTAGAAGGAATCCGGTATGTTAACTACTAGAATTTCTGGCACTGTTATTTTTATGAAGAATTAAAAGAAAAACTCAGCATGTATTCTTTATATGGCATCAATAGCAAACTATTCAGATGTTAAGATGCAATATGATTGACTGATAATAGAGTTTACATTATTTTTATTGCAGTAGATATGTTGTTGCTCTAAACTCTGTATGCTAGTTTACTGTTGTTTGACTCTCCTAAGAATTATTTTGGCCTGTCTTTCCTACAGAATATCTTAATTGCTTAAAATATCACAATTTAGTATCCATTTATGTAATGATTTGCGTGGAGGGTCTAAATTTGTATGGACATGACTAACAAAATGCAAATGAATCTTCACTATAGCTATCTAACTGGTGGCATTTCCAGAGCTATATTCACTGTGGTGACTGAACTCCCTGCTTACCGCTGTATGTTTTGTGATAACACAATCACAAAAGACACTGAGATTATCCAAGATCCTTCACAGCAACTGTTCTCTTTGTACTAAAAGACAGAACCTATTATGGCAAATTTGCCCCATAAATAACAAAGAGCATATGAAATATGCATCCTCCTCAGATCTGTCTGCCAGTTTTTAAGAATTACTAGCTTTTTTCTGATTTTTAGTTTTGCTAATTTCTCAGTGCCTGCCCTTCAAGACACTCAGTCACTGTTTGTTATTGCTATGTGCCCCCCAGTCCATTGTTATTTCACCAGAAATGTGCAGCTACAAGGAACATTACTGTCTAGTAGTGACTGCCCAGTGCCTTTAGCAATACCTTTTAAGTACCAGACATATGCCTTCAGTATGTCTCTTTTGCCTGGAATATGCCTACGTAGTTCAATTCAAGGTTTGATAATACAATGCTTTGCAGTATACCTCTATTTATACATGCACTGTCAATGTCAGACAGGCCTGCGTAGCACCTGTACAGACACATGTCAGTGCCTGTAATAGGAATGATAGGTGTGTATATAACCATAGCCAGTTCAGTGCTTGCACTTTGCCAGTGAGTACACAGTGTCTGAGCTGCTGATGCAGCAACTCCTTTGGGGAGAGGGGCCTTTCACAGTGAAGTTGAATGAGGTAGAGGGAGCGGGATGTTTCGATTTAGGCTTTTACCTCTGCTGATTTTCTTCTCCATCCCAATCTCTCCTCCTTCCTCTTTGTACTCCTGCTATCTTCCCTCCCCTCCCCTCTTACTGCCTTTGCTTTTTTCACAAACATCCCAGTTTCCAAAGCACTGCCCAATCCAAGTGCTAAACCCCCCTCCCCATCCACCTCCAGTCTTTTTAATGACATGGTGCTACTGTGCTAGCAACCATATGCTGCTGTTTAAAATATGTAGTTTACAATGAGAAGTTTACATATAGCTATGTAAATAGATTCAGATAAGATAGGGTACCCTTCCAAGACCCTAGGCACATACTTGGGGGTCAGCTAGCCCATCCCCCCACTTGTGCTGCTCCACTCTATTTTTAGCACATTAGCTGGACGAGAGCTAGCATGAGTATCTCTCCCCCTGCTCAAAGTGTAGACACCTGTAGATACAATGCAAAGTATCTACAGTGTGAATAGCTACAAGACTTACCTATGTGCAAAGATATGATTTTTCCATGCAGTTTTTTCTTCATTTTAAATTTTATTTCCCAGGAGAATTAAATCGATTGAAATTCATTTGGGCCTTGGTGCTAAAGGCATGTGCGTGCGCATATGTGCTGTGTTTAATTAACTGCCCAAGAGGCAAGGGCAGCCTCTGTTTGGTGTCTTGTAGAATGGGGAGCATGTCATCTGTAATTAAAAAACAATTTTAATATATATTTTACAAGCTGAGAAGCTTTATGTACATTTAAAGTGCTGTAGATATTAAATTAATAGTTAAATTATTAACAGGACCTGATCTTGAGAGATGCTGAACCCATCAGCCCCCATTAATTTCAGGGAAAGTTGTATGTGTCCACCATTAATGAAAATCAAGCCAGAATACCATGGTAAATGCACTATAAATCCTACAATGAAAGATGATCAAATAACTGTATAGGATAGCATTTTCAAATGTGCTGAAGTGATTTAGGATCCCAAGTCCCATTGACTTCCAAGGAGACTCAGGCTCCTACATGCCTAAGGAGGCTCCTACATGCCCACTTTTGCAAATGGGACTTAGGTTCCTAAATCATTTAGGTACATTTAAAAATTGTACCCATAGTCATATGGTGAATTAGCTACATTACATTTATTTCAAGCTGCTCTTGCTCTTTATTTTTAGAGGCGAGGTTGAGAGAAACAAAATTCTGACTGCCCACAATCCACTGGTTACAGCACTTCTTTACAAGATTTCAGTCTCCATCAAGAGTACTTTGTCTTTTCAACAAAGGTGTTTTATTCTAGTCACATGCATACGCCTGGCTTTTATGCGTTTCCAGCCATGAAAAATTCTTATCTTTCAGATTGTTCACCCTCCACCCGATACACATACGCACACAGTTGCTTTGGCATGCCAATATTGTTTCCTACATCTTTGCATTAGATGTTATTCAGTAGCCAATTTCAGATCCCAAACAATGTAAACTCAGCAGCCTTCTCCTCGGTGAAATAAAAGCTGTGGTTAAGATGTCATTCTCCATAAATCAGTTTTGGCAAGAATGAAGACTGAGGGCAGGAACTGGAGTAGTCTTTACAGGGCCTGAGTCATTCAAGTGGTCTTAATCCTACCTCTTATTCCCACTAGCTTTGTGGAAGGTAGATGGACGTACTTTAACATGAAGGAATGAGCTTGCTTTTTTTTTTTCGGTCACAACAACAAAAGCCCTGGGAAATTCCAGTTAATTAGCATGCCTTGGGCTAATGAAAGAATAAAACTGAAAGAGAAATGCCTAAAGCATTGGGATGAGTGGAAGCATGTAGGGACAATGCATGTTTTAAATATTTGTGGCTGTTTGTATAATTTTCCCATGGTTTGCCTCCCTGTGACTTGATGGGATAAGAGTGGAAAGACAAGTGGAAGGTTTTGTGTGGGTCATGATGTAGTAACATTTCAACTTTTAAGGAACATAAATAGGCCATAAATTGAAGAATGCTGATAATGGCTGGCCTGTAAAAGTCAGTGTAATTAAGACTATCAGAATGAGACCATTTTCTGTTTGTATTAATATAATCTGCAGTAGTGACCACAAAACAACATGGAGTGTGAGGACGATAGTACAAGCTTCAAAGGAAGGTGCAATAATCCTCAGTGTTGGCAATTATGGAATAACCTGCCCATTTGTGAAGCTACTTCCTAAACCACTCAGAGGCTGGTATATGTCCTGAAGCACAAGGGTTTATGTCCCGTATATAAAAATTGTTCATCCTAACTAATGTCACTGGGAATGTTCTCATTGGCCACATTAACAGCTTTATTAAATCCTGTTAAATTCATGGCCTCAGTGATACCATGCAGCTGCAAATTCCACAGGCTAATTATATGTTGTGTAAAAGGGCTTACCTCTGCAGGAACTGAGCTTCTCTGATTTGTAGAAAGGAAAGCCAAGACTATCCTTCCTCCATGCAGGAATGCCAGAACTGCTAAGCTGGTATCATGGAGGGGCTTGAGCAGAGCATGTAGCGATCAGGGCTTTGCTTTATTTAATATTGAAAACTATGCGTCTCTTTGTTTTTTTTTACAAAAGACATTCACACCTAAAAAAATATTTCTTTTCCCATTTTAGCCTAGCCTGAGATTTACCTACTGCTTTAAGATACTGCTACTGTAGAAATTCAAACTTTGATAGTGTCTGATAGACATGCTTGAAATGTATATATCAGTTAACAGGATTATCACTTGAAAAGACAATTGTATTTTTACTGAAAAGTTTTTTTGAGGCGATAAGATGTATTGATATTTAATGAAGCATGAAGCTTGTAAATGAACCATGAAAGCAATAGCTAAACTAATTAACTGAGCATAAAGCCCTTAGAATACATATGTTATGTGGGCTGCATGCTTATTATTTCTGCCTGGTTAAATTGACATCTAGGATAACATTCTCATATAATCTTTTAGGAGAAACAACATTAAAGTTTGCTTTTAATGCTGGTTTGCTTTAGGCAGAAGTTCTGCATAGATTATAATTATTAAAAAAGAGAAGCTGTTTCTTTAAAATGCCCTGCTCTGTCCCTGATCTCACGTGGAGCCAACATCAGCAGCACTTTCGCATTACTGGCATAGAGGAGGAAATCGCCACTTAAATTTCCTGCAAGCTCAGATGTGGAATATTTAACTCAAGCACTCCAGGTTTAAAAATTACAGCAATGTAGCATCTTTATGCAATGTCTTTAACTTGAGAAGCAGGTAGGGATTTAGTGTAATGTCAAGTTATTTACGCATTCCTGCTTGCATAACACCTCTGCCATTTCCTGTAACTCTGTCAATGTTAAAACTTTCATCCTCTCAATATGTGATGGCAGTTGGCCTATTTTGTCTTACTTCTGTATGTCAGTCTCTTGGGGAAAAAGAGAGAGAGAGACTTTACTGAGAAACAATACTCCAATATTCTGGTCTACGTCTATACTAAAAGACTCACTAGGAATTGTCTAATGCAATCACAATTTTAAAATCTGACAAATCATTCATTGTGTGCTTGTTCATTGCACACTTCTTCGTTGGTGTCCTCATGGACAATGATTTGTGTTGGTGAGGTGAGAATAAGATTGGACTGTCCTGCTAAAATGTAGAAGAGTGAGACTGGACCGTGCTCTAGGTGAGGGAGATGCAAGGAACCTCTCTATTCTTGCATCACATGTGCAGTAGCCCTGCAGTGTTTGGGGGGTAGATCCTCAGCTGGTGTAAATTGTAACGGACCACTGGAGTTCTGCTTCTTAGGCTATGCCTACACTACAGCCAATGTTAACAGAACTTATGTCACTCAGGGGTGTGAATAAACCACTCCCCTGCGTGACATAAATTACTCCAACATGAGCGCAGGTATGGGCAACGCTATGTTGGTGGGAGAGTGGCTGAAGCAGGGTCATGCCCTCCCCCACACAGCCTAAGATAGTTGACTGCAGATTAAGCTAGTTGACTGCAGAGGGGAGTACATACTGCATTCTTTTAAAGGTGCTGCAACATGCACTCTCCCTGTGCACCCCATGGAGGCTGTCCCCACACTGGTTTGTACTTATTAGGTACAATCTTGACCTCTGGAGAGAGCAAGGAATCATAAGTTACTGTCAGAGTCAGAGCTGTGTTTTTTCGCTACCTGAAACTACAAAGTCTTTTCAGAAATGAACTCCAGTTACCTGTGGCTGTACAAAAAGAGTGATTGTTCCAAAATGGAAAAGCTCTTGTGTCCCATTTCTAAAAGATTGGGATGCTGGCATGACAGAAATTGCCTCATATGAGTAGCCTATATATAAGATTAATGACAAACCTGAAGAATTTCACGAGATATTGCAAAAATCTATCCCTTATCTAAAGAAAAGCACAGAGGTACAGTGAGAGGTAAATGATATAGCTTGGGAGGTGAAGTGTTTTAGAAGTCTAAGACATTGTTTTTGTAAAGTGTTGGCTTGTTGTTGACGTCCATAGTCTGCTGTTATGTACAAAATAGTATAGTTCACTTTGAAATTATTAAAGGTATTTTTTGCAAAAATCATTCTTTTCAAAAATCAGGCTGCCCATGGTCATTGTCCAATGTCCTAACATTGCTTTGCAGTGTCTTCCTGGTGATATCGCATGAATACATGATGATGAATTCCACTGATGTGACATCTTCTAATACAACATTATGGCTACATCCAGCTTTATTTGTGGCTATCTGCAACTCTCTTTAATTTCAAAGTGACTTTCTGGTACATGTTTCGCTGAGCTGTACTATTCAATATACAATATAGCCCAAAGTTTTCATGATATGTGTTGTATTTAACTGCTCAAGCAGTTTAGTTTGCATGAAAAATGGTGCACATATAGGTGAGCCCTGATACTGTACACTTGTTTTGCCCAACATCAAACACTGAATCTGTGGCAGAGTCAGGAACAGGGGCGGCTCTCACAATTTTGCCGCCCCAAGCAGGGGCGGCAGCCCTGCCCCTGACGCAGGCAGATGTCGTGGGGCCCCGCCCCCGATGCCTGCCTGTGTCAGGGGTGGGGCCCCGCTACATCTGCTTGTGTCGGGGGTGGGGCCCCGCCCCCGATGCAGGCAATCCCAGTCCGCGGCAGCAAGGGGAGAGCAGCGGACCTGCCGCCCCATTGCCACCGCGGCAGGCGAGAATGGGGCGGCAGTCCGAGTCCCGCAGCGGCAATTCGGCGGCGGGAAGAGCGGACCTGCCGCCGAATTGCCGCAGTGGGACTCGGACTGCCGCCCCATTCTCGCCTGCCGCCCCAAGCACCAGCTTGGAAAGCTGGTGCCTGGAGCCGGCCCTGGTCAGGAATGAGGACCATTATCCTGACTTCCATTACGCTTCCTTGTTGTTTCATGTGTGTGTGTTTTCATTTTGATGATATTCAAAGTTTTCCTTGTGTTGATATTCTAACAAGTAAACTTTAAAGTTCTGACTAGTAATAAGAGATGAAGATTTGTAATTGTCCTACTTTTACTCTATCTAGAGATGGAGGGCCTGATTTTGTTCTTACACTGCTTTAGCACCTGTATAACTCCCTTTACTTCAGTGGCGTTATTTTGATTTATACTGGCGTATGTGAGAAGAAAATCAGGCCTGGATAGAGTATGTCATTAACGGGTGGGAGAAAGTAGTTTATTCATCGTTCAAGAATAAAAGCTGTGTTTTTTTACCTGAAAATGTCTGGGTTAGTTGTGAGTGTGTAGAAAGTCATTGACTACTGTCTGTAAAGCTCAGAGGGTACATATACAGCGGTGCAATAGGTGATGGCCTGGAGCTGAGATGGACGGCAAGAGATCTGCTGTAACAGAGGAATACATATATTCCGTGCACTGTGTCATGTCAAGCAGAAAAACAGGAACAGCTGGCAAATCAGTTTAAAAAATAAACTGATATTGCATAGAGCTCATTGTATCTAATATCGCTGATAATTAATTAAGAGCTACTCATTGCAGCTTTACTGATAGTGAAAAATAAGAGCATTAAAAGATTCCCACTTGTTCAGTTAAACGTTGACTGGCACGTGGAGTTAACGGATAACTTATTCGTCCTTATGCAAAATGAGAAAAAAATCCAAAACAAAACACTTCCAAAATAACTTTTTATCAATGTGGGTCATCCTAATGTAAATACCAATACATAATTAATATGAAATGTTATAAATATATATACGGACTCCAGAGCTAAGTGAAAAGAGTTTCATACAAATTGTCTTTGTGCTACAGCATTTTCTCCTGGAAGCCTCACAAAGTTCACATTTTATAATACATTCTTAGTTTAGCCATTAGAAAACCCAGTGTTTTCATTTGTCTAAACTCAGCCGCTAAAAATTGTTTCCAAGTAGGTGATCTCATTGCTGTCTGCTTTGAACCAGCCAAGTTAATTACCTGCATGGTATTGTTTGCACCGGTCAGTGCTGGATAATTTTTTACCCCAGTTCCACTTGAAGGGAGACATTGTTCTTCATGATGCTTTGTCAGTCTCTTTCGTCTCACATTTGCACTGCTGAAAGTACATGCCTGATTACCTCATGGAACTGAACTGCAAATAGCTTTGGAAATTAATGCAAGCTAATTTACCAAATGTGCTCTGGTAGCAAAGGAAACTGCCTTTCCAAGATGCCAAGTACTGAAGGTCTTTTACTTTATGAACATACAATTCTCTCATAATCATAGAACTCTGCTGACTGTATTTTACCTGGACTATTGTTCGTGATAGTAAAGATAAGGCCTGTGGAAACAGTTAAGAACATAGGAATTGCCATAACAGGTCAGACTAGTTGTCTGTATAGTTCAATATTCTGTTTCTGAGTGTGGCCAGTACCACATGGTTCAGAGGAAGTTTCTTACTACAGTGTTGCCAATCCTAAGTGTTCAAAATTCAGGAGTAAGGCCTCAAAAAACCCATCAGTTTAAGAATCATGAGATTTTTTAAAAAATTCAGTTGTTTTAAATTGTTTTCTGGTTTCTGAGCCTGTAAGATGCAGTTGGGTTACGTGTCAAGCTTTTCTCTGTAATTGTGAGGGCTAGAAGCTGAATGGGAGAAGAAAATAGAAAAGCAGAGACTCTCACATAGTCACATAACTCCAGGAGCTGGGTTCTTTAGGAGAACCTCCACCATGCTTCACGTGACAGGCAGTAAAATTGTTTCTTGGCAAAGCAGTTAGTGGTTGGCTTGTACTCTGAAGTATGTGGGTATAAGTATCTCAGAAATTTTTATCAGATCAAATGAAATTTTGGCTAAATGTAGAGTAGTTCAGCTATAACCCCTGAGCCCTCCTGAAGTCAGGTTCGGTTCTGAGCACTAGCCCTACCTGTGAACCAGTCCCAAGTTCTCAAAGATTTGCAGACCTGGATTGATGCAGTAGGTACAATCCTCGGGCTCCTCCTCCTCTCCTGCTTCTTCCTAAAAGTCTTAACATTGCTGTCTTCTGAGGGGAAGGGAAAGGAGGTGGGGTGACTGTTTCTCCTTCTTTGCTTTATGAGGAAAGTACAAGCTGCTTTCTGTCCCCTGAAGAGCCTGATGGGTGTGGAGGGCAGTGGCTCTTACCTGGTGGCTCTTGCAGCTAGAAAGTGTCAGGGAGGGGAACACTGTGCTCAAGGAGGAAGCATGGGATAGTCACCAACTCCCTAGAAGTCAGCAATGGTGGGGTTGTAGGATCTAGGGGAAGGACCTGACTGGAGTTGGTAAGGAGCTTTGAGGCACGGGAGTGGGCTTTTCCCTTTCTAAGTGATCCAGCAGGTTTTTTTCCAGCCGCAACCACTGTAAAGGCCCAGGGCCTTTCTGTGTGATCCTTGCAGGCAGTGTTTAGCTGTAGCAAAGGTGTCTGTGTTAGATGGGATATACAACCCATGAAGAACTACGCTGTGGTGTGGGAGTGATGGACGGTAGTTCAGAGGGGCACTGTTAACTTGAAATGTAGCTGATTAAAAGAATGTGTTCAAATAATTTCAAGTACTACACTGGCTCCTGAGTCATCCTGCCAATATTTATAGTTTCACAATCTCATTCTGGAAAATGTTTTCCCCTCTTTTATTGCTGGAGGAAAGACCATTCACAAACTGCCATCCAGTGCACAAAGTAAATAGATTGAAGAAAGAGAGAAAATGTTTTTTGTTTGTTGCAGTCATCTTAGGAGTCACTTCTATCAATATTAGGTAAAATAATTTGACTGAAGTGTTGTTGTTTTTTAAAGATGATGCTATCCTTTCAATATATACATTTTCATACTAATTAAATTAATGTGACAATCTTACATAATATTGCATAATTCAGAAGTGCATCACTATAAGAATTGTTTGGGTTTTCTGTGATGAATGGACAATGCAAGAATGATTAATTTAATTTTTTTTTGAAGGTAATACACCATTTATTTAATTGGAAGACTGATTTGAATTTTGATGTGGTGTCTAATTCAGAATATTGAACATTAAAATAGTTTTGGCCTAGTTGGACATTTTTGCCGTACTATCATTTGTCAATTTTTTAAAATAGTTTACAGTTACAAAAACAAGATATAATAGTTGCATTGTTTGAGGATATAATGTGGGTTACATTCCACAACTAGTGGATACTAAGACTTGGGGTCAAAAAATTAACTGGCTTTTACATCAACATCTCCTGCTAGAAGAAAATATGTTTAAACAAAAAGTCTTCCTCTTGCCGCTCAAAATGGTATGAGAATGATATAAACAAGAGGATCTATTTATCTGAAGTTCAATTTGCCAAAGTACTGCAGTTAGATTTTCTTGTATTCTGTGCATATTGGCCACATTCTTGGGAAGATTGCAGTGGGGTATTATTGCATGTCAGAGATGAGGGAGGCTTAGCTATTAACCAAATACAAAGGGTAAAGAAGGAAATAGTCAGGCTGAGGAATGAGGAAATGGATGGATTAAAATATTTCCATAAAATATTTTTACTGTTTACACTCGTTAATTATTAATCTTAATTATTGATGGGGAAACTGTTTTGATTTACGTGTAGTATGTTGATTTGGAATAAATTATTCACTACTTATCTGCAATTATTCCTTTCAGCCAATTCTGGAACAATTCTTCCCTTTCCCCAGTTTTACACGAGTATGATTCCATTGGCTTCACTGGAGTATCTCCTGATTTACATCAGTATGAGTGAGAGGCGAAATAGGATCCTCTTATCATTTCAAATAATGAATATTTATTATTCACTGTTTTATAAATGTTAGTTTTCCTTAGAATTTGGGGCCTAATCCAAAACCTACTGAAGTCGGTAGAAAGGTTCCCATTGATTTCAGTTGGAGTTAAGAAGACAGGGCTGATTCTCCACTGAACCTGTGTCATCATTTACATCTGTGTAAAGGAAGTGTAAAATGCTATATTTCTGCTTTGGTAGTATTTTATACCCACCAGTACACTCACTGTGCATTAACAAAGGAACGTAAATGGTGAGAGCTGATGATAGCAGATTCCTAGTTGATAACTAATGTTTCTTTGATGGTAGAGATTGTGACCCCACCCCTTCTTCATAAAAACAAAAGCATAATGAAAAATTTACTGCAATCAATATTCACTCCCTTCCAGTTCTGAGTTAGAGGAATTGAAAGGCAAAAGTTTCCCATTAACAGTGAGGTATATTTATGGCGTAGTCCCACCACTAAAATTTGCCTAAACTCTTCTCTCTGAAATGTAGATTTTCTCTTTTTTCCCTTTCAGAGACCAACTGAATATTTTGAACCTTATCTTGCAGTTATTGCATGCTCTTAATTCCCATCAACCTCAAGGGAGTTACATGCATATAGGGACTGCAAGACCAGACGTTTTACTCACAAGTGAAAAATGCAATGCAATGTAATGTATTGTGGGGCTTGTCTCTTTGTTTAACAGCTTCTTTTTTCACTGATCACCTTTCTGACTTTTTTGGCAGGTAAATTCCAATGAGCTCATGGTTAATCATGTATAAACAGTCTAATTGTATGGTTTCAAATTTTCATTTGACCAGCTAAACAAAAATATGGCCTGTCCCCCAAAAGAAACCTGATAATCTCATAGTCTTTGGTTTCCTGCTTCTCTCTCCTTGAATTTAAGAAAGTGGATGTTGTTATTGTTGCTTAACATGTCTAGAGAGTGGCATAGGGTGTGTAGCACTGAGGAAAATATCAGATCGCATTTACCATGTTTCTGAGGCAGGGCTCTTCTTTTCAAAGCTAAAAAACAAGTTCACCAAGCTAAATTATGCATTTTCTTTACAAATCACTTCATCTGTTTTTCTTTCCCCTATATACAGAGGCTGTTCAAGCATTCACAGTTGTGATATACTAGAAAATTACAATTGGTTTCTTTTGTTACTATAGCATGCTTTTCCAGGTCTTTTTTTTGCGTGGAAACCCCTGTGTCTCTTATGGTACAGAAAACCTGTTGGGCTTCCCCAAGATGGACAGACCTTATAAAATGACAGCAGCTGATGAATTATTTTTGGTGTGGGGAAAAAAGGTGCATATTATTGCCAAGAGGACAAGGAGCAACCTATGTTATTTTCCTGACTTGTTTCCAGTTAGAACTAAGCCAAAACATAGGAACATCTATTAAATAGTAAGTTCTTTACTCTTTGCTTAGGACTAAGTGCAAATGATTAGTCAAGAAAGAAAAAAAAATCCCTCTCTGTTTTCTTTGGATTTGGTTGAGCCTCCCTGGGAAGAATTCATATGTACACCTGCCTCTGGGGGTTGCTAAGAATATAAGAATGGCCATACTGGGTCAGACTAGTGGTCCATCTAGCCCAGTATCCTGTGTTTTGGCATTGGCCAATGCCAGGTACTTCAAAGGGAATGAACAGAAAAGGACAGTCATCAAGTGATCCATCCCTGTCTTCCACTCGCTGCTTCTGGCAGTCAGAGGCTAGGGACACCTAGAGTTGCATCCCTGGCCATCTTGGTTAATAGCCACTGATGGGCGTATCCTCCATGAATGTATCTAATTCTTTTTTAACTCAGTTATAGTTTTTGCCTTCACAGCATCCCCTGGCAAGGGGTTCTACGGGTTGACTGTGCGTTGCATGAAGAAGTACTTCCTGTTGTTTGTTTTAAACCTGTTGCCTATTAATTTCATTGGATGGCCCCTGATTCTTGTGTTATGTGATTTGAGTAAATAACACTTCCTTATTCACTTTCTCCACACCATTCATGATTTTGTAGACCTCTATAATAGCTCCCCTTAGTTGTTTCTTTTCCAACCTGAACAGTCCCGGTATTTTGAATCTTTTCTCATATGGAAGCTGTTCCATACCATTAATCACATTTGCTGCTCTTCTCTGTACCTTTTCCAATTCTAATATATCTTTTTTGAGAAAGGGTGACCAGAAATGCACACAGTCCTCAAGATATGGGCATTCCATACATTTACATAGTGGCATTATGATATTTACTGTCTTAGGAACCATTACGAAAGGGATGGATAATAACATTCTGTTAGCTTTTTTGGCTGTCACACACATTAAGTTTCCAGAGCACTAACCACAGTGATTCCAAGATCTCTTTCTTGAGTGGTAACAGCTAATTTATATCTCATCATTTTTTATGTATAGTTGGGATTATGTTTTGCAATGTGCATCACTTTACATTTCATCGGCCATTTTGTTGCCTACACACCCAGTTTTGTGAGATCCCATTGTAACTCTGCTTTGGACTTAACTGTCTTGATTAATTTTGTATCATCTGCCAATTTTACCATCTCACTATTTACCCCTTTCTTCAGATCATTTATGAATATGTTGAACAGCACTGGTTCTAGTACACCACTATTTACCTCTCTCCACTCTGAAAATTGGTAATTTATTCCTACCCCTTGTTTCCTGTCTTTTAACCAGTTGCTGCTCCATGAGAGGACCTTTTTTCTTATCCCATGACTGCTTACATTGCTTAAGAGCCTTTGGAGAGGGACCTTATCAAAGGTTTTCTGAAGGTTCATGTACAGTATATGCACTGGATCACCCTTACTACATGCTTGTTGACATCCCTCAAAGAATTTGATTTGATTGGTGAGGCATGATTTCCCTTTATAGCCAGAGAGCTGCTGTTTTGATACATGGGAGCTCCCTCACTGGAGGTTTTCAAAGGTTTTCACCTATCTTGGATGGTTTAGATCCAACAAATCCTGCATTTTCACAGTGGGTTAGACTAGATCAGGGATCTCAAACTCAAATCACCACAAGGGCCACATGAGAACTAGTAAATTGGCCCGAGGGCTGCATCACTGAAACCTTTTCATACAATGATACAAAAGTGTAGTCAAAAATGAAAAAAATGAAGAGTAATATAGCATTCTATTAAAAGTCAATGTATTAACTTTTTAAAAACTGTAATGCAAAGAGGGGTTTTAATAAAATATAAACACTTAGTAATGTTTGGAGCTTGGCTGCCAGTGGAGTCAGCGCCTATGGCAGGCCGCAGGAAATAACTCCGCGGGCCGCATGTGGCCCGCGGGCCGCGTGTTTGAGACCCCTGGACTAGATGACCCTTGTGGTCCCTTCTAACCTTATGGGTCTATGATTCTATAGGTAGCGCTAAGATGTGCTATATGGAATTATCTTTAGATACTCACTTTCAGGGTTCCAACCCCCTTTCCATGAATGTGATCCTTACCCATAAAGAACTGTATAAAAGCTTCCTGTGCTTGCTTCAGTGTTATTTTTAACATCTTTACTTGGAGCATTTCAGGGCCTGTTTCATGCTCTTTGACTATTAAGGTGGTTTTTAATGCATTTTCCTTGTTCTGCAGAGAACAGCTTGGCAGAGCATTAAACTATGGCCAGTCAGATCATTAGGAAATTACTGCCATTCTGCTGCTAGATTAGGGATGGAAAGGGAGTGTGAAAGCTGCCAATGCTTGTAATTTATATGTAGCCCTGCTGCCTTGTGGATTGATCCTTTCAGGTTGCACAAGCAGCACAATCAGGTCAGCAGTTGGTGAAATCTACAGAACACACACAGGTGCTGCTGGAAATGGTGATTCAGTAGGTGGTATCATGGAGTGGGAGATAAGATCCAGGAGCTTCCCGATGTAAGGGCACCAAGTAGTAATGTTGATCACTGTAGTAGTTTTGTCACTTCTAAAAATAGGTAATATTGGCATGGAACTAATGCTCTAGCTTTGTGGTAGGGGTGCTGTGCTGATGGATATGGTCAGATGGGATGAAAAAACTTGTAGTTGTTAAAGATTCCATGTTATTTCTTGAAAGAAGAGTATAACTAATCCTTATATCCCCATCAAATTTCAGGTTGGGTTATTAAGGGCTGCCTCATTTCTATCCCCTTGTACTTCCAGTTGGACACAGTATTCTTTCCTTCCCAAATAGTGTAGCATTGATACGGTGCGTCTGTAAGATTTGTACATTAGTTTAGGTTTATACAGCACATTAGGATCCTTAAGGATAAAAGACTCTGTGTAAATGTGAGCTATTTCCATTATTATTACCAGGAGCGGCTCTCACAATTTTGCCACCCCAAGCAGTTGCCCCAGCCCCGCCCCCGACGCAGGCAGTCTGAGTCCCACGGCAGACCTGCTGCCAAATTGCTGCGGCAGCGGGCGAGAATGGGGCGGCAGTCCGAGTCCCGCGGCGGCAATTCGGCGGCAGGAAGAGCGGACCTGCCGCTGAATTGCTGCTGTGGGACTTAGACTGCTGCCCCATTCTCGATGCCGCCCCAAGCACCACCTTGGAAAGCTGGTGCCTGGAGCCGGCCCTGATTATTACTCAGGTAAAGAGAAAGGCAATCGTTTAAAAAGAAGTGTAGAACTGTGAAACTGACATAAATAAACCTTACTCACTCTTTTTTGAAATATTTGCCACACCATGTGGAGTTTCTTGAATGATTTGCTTTCATCATTTCCTCGCAGTTTTAAAAGGAATCTAGTTTGATCAGGAGGAGATTGAAGGGTATGGATTTTTTTCCTAAGCCTGCCTTTGGCACGAATGCCTTAACATACCTTTTTGTGAAGTTCACAACCCTTTGAGCACTACATCAGGGTTATATGCTAGAACTCATAGACGGAAGGTAGAGTATAATTTAAATCAGTAGTAAGGGACTTCTGACCATGTTCACCTTGTGTTCTCCTTTCTGGCTTGGGGAGGATTTGGAACAAAGAACAAATAGAGAGATAAATAATTTTAGTACTTATACCTAACTGTAATGTCAGTGGAATTATTTACTTTATATCATCTGTCTTTCATGTATTTGATATGTACTTAAACTCATTCATCTTCTCTTCTGTGAACAAAAGTGAGCTGTTAAACTTCCCTTCTGTCGTCTTAAATCATTATTTTTAGGACACAAAATATTTTGAATGTTTGGTGGTTATGTCCCACTTGCCTACATTCCTGATAGTTTCCCGTACTGCTGTATAATAGTCCATCAATTTGAATCATGGCAATATTGATTAAAGATTTTTAAAGAACTAACTATGTGAGGTAGGAGGGAGCTCCGGGAAGTTCTTCTCTGGAGTGGGAGCCCTGAGAGAAACTCTGACTCAGCTAGAATTTCTCTCAGGGCTCCAAACTTCCATTGGACTTCAGGCTGCAGCGGCAGGTCTGTCCCACTTTGCAGAGCATACAACACGCACTCCCCTCTACACCTCTGCTGTCTGTGTGGGCTGAGGAGTTATGGGCCTGCCTTTATCCCCAGTCCTTTCATATAGCTGATGATACTAGCGGTGCAGTGGGTCTCCAGATCTGGGAGCAGCAGGATTCTGGATGCAGGGTGTGCAGGTGGGCAGACCCCCGGAGCTCTGCAGGGATGGACTCAAACCAGTCCCTAATTATGGCTCAACTATTCCTGGGTGTCTTACCTCACTTTGAATAACTCCAGTGAAGATGATTGTGTAACCTTCTTCAGAAGCTTGCTCTTTTACCCAGATTGTTCTTACAGTGGTTTTCCCAATATTGAACCTAGATGGTCTCTCTTGTTATTCAAGCCTGTTTGTTCTCATACTGTCCTTGTTTGATTAGCGTGCATAATTGATTCCACTTTAGAACTTCGCTTTATATATTTGCAGAACATTATAGGGCCCTCAATCATTTTACCTCCCTATTAAAGATGCTCGATTCCAATAATTTCTCCTCAGTGGTACCATAGAAATGGGCACAACATAATGTGAATTCTCTGTTCTTCTTATGTGTAAAAGGGACATGAAAACTAATTTGCTTCATTTATTTTTAGGAGGTCTTGGCTATGGGCCTCGGGGCAAGTCCATTGGAAAAGGCAGCTGCAACAATCTAGTTGTCACCAGCAGTCCCATGATGGTTCAGCGACTGGGACCTATTTCACCTCCTGCAAACCAGGTCTCAACAGCATGCAACCAGATCAGTCCTATCTTACAGAGGGCTATGAATGCTTCAAACCTGAATATACCTCCATCAGATACAAGGTCCTGAGTTACATTTCTTTTCTTCAGTTTTACAAAAGAGCATATTCATTTTACTGTCATTTAAGTACTTAAACACAAACTGTTCTGATAAGTGTAAATGGAGTTACTCTGATCCATTATATCAGTGATGCTAGTCTGGATTTACACCACTGTAACTAAGGCTATGGCTACACTACAGAGCCTATGGTGGCATAGCTATGCCAGTATAGTCCCCTGGTGTAGCTGCAGCCTACAGTGACAGAAGGAATTTTTTTGTTGGGTTGGGATCACTGCCTCCCTGAGTGATGTTAACTATGTCGACAGAAGCACTCCTCCATCAACATATCTGCATCTGTACTGGGGGGGTTTGTTGGCGTATCTGTGTTGGTCAGAGGTGTCGGTTTTGTTTCACATCCCAGACCGACATAGCTATGCCCATATAGCTTTTAGGTATAGACCAAACTTAACAGCAGAACTTGATCCAAAGCTTCCATGCTTTGTAGTTCTTTTACTGGATGAAGACTTTCGTAACTGAAAAAATATTACTTTTTTTACAATGAAAAAATTATGGCTCAGTAGGAGACTTGTGGGATGGAAACAGCAAAACTCCTAACAATAAATCTTATTGGTGCAGGGTTTCACTGTATTTTATGTCAGTGCTTTGTATGTTGTGCCAGTGCTTACCAAATTATACTAATGTGAAACTTATGGTGCAGTGTCTCCATGAATTTGTAAACTAAAATATGGCTATTGACATTGCAAATGAAAATATTATAGAATCATAGACATTAAGGAAAGAAAAGAACTGTTATATAGACCATCTTACCACTAATATAGCATGTCCCTGACAGACTAGTTGTATAAACACCGGGTCGAATTTTCAAAAGTGCCTAAATTAAGTCCCATTTTCAATAACACTTAAGTCACTTAGGGCTGGTCCACACTGGGGCGGGGGATCGATCTAGGAAACGCAACTTCAGCTATGAGAATAGTGTAGTTGAAGTCGACATTTCCTAGATCGAACTAAGTTTACTTACTGCGGGTCCACGCGGCGCAGGCAGGCTCCCCTGTCGACAGCGCTTCCTCCTCTCGGGAAGCAGGAGTTCCGCAGTCGATGGGGGAGTGCTTCTGGGATCGATTATCGCGTCCAGATGAGACGCGATAAATCGATCCCAGAAGATCGATCTCTACCTGCCGAATTGGGCGGGTAGTGTGGACCTACCCTTAGGTACTTTTGAAAATTAGACTTAGGCTCCTAAGTGACTTAGGTGATTTTAAGAATTTTTGTCAGTGTGTCTAACCATTGTGTTCAGTGCTGAAGTGTGTTTTCTTTTATTTACAAAATGCAACTGTTACTGTTTTTTAAAATATCTTGTACTGTATCTCATTGCTTCACTGCAAGTTCAGGGGTTATCTTGAAATGGTTAAAAGCAATACTAGTATTTGACTATATTAAAACCTTGTTTTCATCTATTTGTAAGCTATATTGTAAAGAGGGGATTTCCATCATTTTACTATTGAAGATTGTGCCTGTAGAGTCTCCATATGTTTGCTATCAATAGGGGTGGCTCCAGGCACCAGCGCATTAAGCGCGTGCCTGGGGCGGCAAGCTGCGGGTGGGGTGGGGCGGCCTGCCGGTCGCTGTGAGGGCGGCAGTCAGGCAGCCTTCGGTGGCATGCCTGCGGGAGGTCCGCCAGTCCCGCGGTTTCGGCGGCAATTCAGCAGTGGACACCCCGAAGGCGCGGGACCGGCGGACCTCCCGCAGAAACGGCACCGAATCCGCGTGACCATCGGACTGCCCGCAGGCATGCCACCAAAATCCGCCTGACTCCTGTGCTTGGGGCGGCAAAAAACATAGAGCCGCCGCTGGCTGTCGAGTATCAGAAGGGTAGCCGTGTTCGTCTGGACTTGCAAATTAACTGCTCATCCAGTGTGTGTCACTGTGGGCCATTCAGATCCAAGGCCATGCCTCTGAGCCAAAAACCATCATGATTAATGTGACAGCAGTCATAATGTAGTTACAGTTAAAGCCATATAGATGTGTTTTATATATGTATATACTCAGGTATTTAAATGTGTCTCTCTTATTGAGTTTAAGCTGTGCCTTCCAAGTATCCATTTTTAGGCTCTTCTTTTGCCGAATTTTAATTCACTTGGGTGATTTCATTTTTAAGAGACTTTTGCTAAAGATTAACTGAAATCATCAGCCTGTCAGAATTCAAGATCCTGTGTTTCTCCTTCTAATAACATGCCAGTAACTAACACCAATGGATCCCACAGGAAATTCCAATATTTTGACATTTGTTTTTGTCCTGAATTGGAATGAAAAGTCAAAATATTGAAACTTGTTCCAAAAAGTTTCAATTCAGAAATGTTAAAACATTGCATTTTGGGTTGGTTCAAGATTAAATTGCATCTGCCTAAGCTGCAGCAGTGTCATGTGTGTGTTGTAGTTGAGGGGGTCTCATGACCCCATTCTTCTGTATGAGTTGGGCTGGCCTATATCTCCTGTGATGCCCCACAATGTCATTATGCACTCTGGCAGCTCAGCCTGATGCAAATTAATGTTGAAATGGACCAAAACAAAATGTTTCATTTTGATTTTCCCAATGGGATTGGGACCTAGGAAGTGCAGAGAGTTCTTTCAGGGGAAACAAAGAATGCTGAACTCAGGTGATCATACATGAGTAAAGGAAAACAAGGTTTTCACTCTTGTTTCATGTTTACGTCTAAGGTTCAAATCAGCAGTTGATATTGCAGCATTGTTGCGTTTCAAATTATAAGAGAGAATGAGTAATTATATTCATAAATAGAAATGCCTTGTAGGTAAACTTAAAAAGATTCTGGTCCATATCCTCAATTGGTAAAAAACTGAAGCAAATGAAGCTGTGCCAGTCAGGGCCGGTTTTAGCTGGTGCGGGGCCCCACATGAATAACGACGGCGGGGCCCCGCCGCCGATCAGCTGAGCAAAAAAACCCCAAAAAACCTCCCGCCGCCAATCGGCGGAGCAAAAAAAAAAACCTGCCAGAGTGGGACCCCCTTGGGTGCGGGGCCCGATTCTGGGGAATCGTCGGAATCAGCTTAAAGTCGGCCCTGGTGCCAGTTTACACCAGCTGAGGATCTGGCTCTCTGTATTATCTAACTATTTCAGATCCTCAGTCTTTACACTAATACAGATAGTGTCCCCTGGAAGCATCTACTCATCAGCGTGGGACAGATTTTCAAATGAGTTCAGCATTTTGGTTGCTGACTATCTGTTTCTAATTGTGAATACTGTGAACACTTGAAATTCTGGCCATAATCGAGTTATAAAATGCAACTTTTTAAAAAATAAACTAGCGTGAGCATCCATTTGCATTTAAAACATTTCAATATCGTTCTGAATGATCCTGAGCCTAATGCACGTTTTTTGGTTTATGAATGGGCAATTTATGGTTTATTCGTAGAGGCGGAATATCCATGCTAAAAAAATCCCCAATTTTATTTTCTAGAGAAATACTCAACTTACCATGTAAAAATAAAATTTTATTACACTTTACTTGCTTATTCAGCAGATGGTAAGTACATCTCTGTTTAGGGCCACAGCATAGTCATATTCAGGGCCACACTGCAGCCTAGAATTTGTGACCTTGCAGGTGCCTAAACAAAAGCAAGAGTTCTCCTCTTACATTAGTGTGTGGACTACTGAACCTTGGGACCAGGCATACAGAAGCACCTTCGGGATGCTGCACAGCCATTTGCTCCCCACTCTGGAACAGCTGGCTGAGGAGTGGCAGTGAATAGGTAGCTCCACCTCCTACCGCAACAAAGCACATCAGCCAGCAGAGCTGAGACAGTCCCTGGAAGCTGCATTTCCGTGGAGCAGGGAGGCAATTATGACTCCCTGAGTCTGTTTCTTTCCTGAGATGCTCCTGGAGTGGTTTGTCCTTGTGGTACAGTCTAGCCCTCAATGAGCCCAAATTGCTGTTAGCTGATGCCTTCGATCAATTGACTCCTGACCACTGTAAAATGCTTGTTATGTTAAGCAACAGGAGAACGCACACTGCCTCCCGGGCACTGCCTCCCGGGTTAAGGAGAGTAAGTGTTTCAGTAGAAACAAACACAGTGAGGATTTTTCAGCTGTAAACTGTATAACTGTGTAGAATTGAGGGTCAAAAGCCATCTAAGTTTCTCTTGCCTAGTGTTTCATGCACTCTTCCAACTTTACTAATCTGATCAAAAGTTCTACCAATCTCAGAGGTGAAAAGTTGTAGTATCAAACAGAATCCTGTCAAGGACAGCCAGCTTACAATTTCATAATTTGTGTGAGCTTTGGTAAACATTACCTCATTCACTGGAAATATCACACCAGCCATTGTTTAGAGCCTGCTCCTGCTGAATTCAGTGATAAGAATCTTATTGATTTAAATGGGATTAGAATTTGGCCTTAATCAAAACTGATAGCAAAACTGTGATCTATATATTTATATCTTTTATATATTCATATATATATATATATATTATATATTCAGTACCAGTACAACTAAAGATGGAATTTTGGCTTTATTCTATATTGAGTGTTGCCCCTACTTCTGACACCATTGTCCCATTATGACATTAGTGTTGTACCTCTACCAAATAATAGCGGAATTCTGGGGCCTTCTAAGTTGATTTCCCAGAGGAGGAAAGATCAGAGACGTGGAGTCTGGATATACTCTAACTGTGATTTCCTTTAATTACACGCATACCCCTGTTCTGAGATGAGATGACGGTCGAAAAGCATGTAGGGCAATCTCAGCCCAACATCAGGGGCTAGTTCTTAGATCTGAACTCTTCCTCAAAAATGGACTCTAATCAGATAACAAGGCAGAGAACAAGCTCTCCTGCTGCTTGCACAGCTCCCTCTCTCTCAAAACTGCATCTACACAAAGACTGTGCATAACCCAAACAGAACGGCAATGCAGCATGTCTTCCCGAGAGTCAAAACTTGCTTGTACTCCAAGAACAAGAACTTGGACGACTAAGTGTAATAGCGCCACCTGGCATTGCCTGCCATAGCAATATCTGGATGCAAATCTCAGATGAGGTTTATTTCTCTTTTTGTTTTTGTTTTTTTACTGTAATTTTTGAATAATAAAAGTACACAGTAAAATAATATTAACCAATTGTTTATGGCAGTATATGTGCGTCACATCTAGGTAGGCAAAAATAGTTCTTTAGATTAAAATACTGCGCAGAAAGAAATGCTTATCCCAGGGGCTAAGTGCTCGGACAGTTTTTTTTCATTATTTAGTAGTTTTCTTATGGTGTTCATCACAGACTGTAGTCCCTCCCTCCCCCACAAGCTTTAATTAATTTAGCCTCTGCCTTGTGCGGTAGATAAGCTATTATCCTAATTTTCCAGAGAGGGACCTGAGACTTGGAGAGACTTGCACATAGTCACACAAGAACTGAGTGGCAGAACTGGGACTGGAAGCCAGATCTCCTGGGTACTGGTCCAGTGCCTTAATCAAAACTCTGTGCTTCTTAAAAACACAAAATATGCAATGAAAGTAACAAATCCAGCAATTTAACTTGAACCCACATGCTATAACTATCTTAACCAATGATATCTGCCTGTATGTCTAGGTACTTACAAGGCCCCCATCACCTCATCTCTCTTTGAGTACTTCACAAATATTTATGAATTTATCCTCTTAACACCCTCAAGGTGGGAAGTTCTATTGTCCCCATGTTACATCTGGGGAACCGAACCCTAGAGAGATTCAGTGACTTGCCTAAGATCACCCAGCAAGTCTGTGCTGGAGCTGGGAATTGTAGCCCCACCCTGCCTCTCCTCCTCCTGCCTCTTTGTGGAAACCAGTGCCATTACTGGCTTAAAATGTTAGGGTTTCACTTAAGAAATCTCAGGTGTAAGCAAATTTCCTGATATTTCTGGGAAGAATTTACTTGACAAGATTGGGAAGGTGAGAATTTCTGAAACACTTGTTCTGACTTAGCTGTGGAAACTGCATAAAAACAAAACTAAAACTTCTCACACTGTTGCTCTTCTTATTTTAATTCACTTACTGTGATTTTGTACAGTTAGATATTATCTGCATTTTAAGCTTGAGTTATATCTTTAAAGAAGAGTGATATTTACCAGCTTGCATCAATTACAGTCTATAATCTCCTTTGAGTTTAATACCTATTTCTCTGCTTATTCGTCGGCTCCTATTTTTCCCACCCGCACCTGCCACCAAAAAGGATGGATAGGCAGGTCAACTCAACAGAAGTTAATATCTGTTTAATACGAAGTGGAAGCATAATGTTTTGCACTCAGGGCCTGCTTGCGCGCCAGTTGAAGTCAATGACAAAGTTCCTTTGACTTTAGTGGTGCAGATCCAGGGACGTAAAGAGCAACTTTCATCCAAGGCTGTTAAAGTGCTTTACAGATTTTCAGTTGGCTTCTGAACTATCCAGTGTATGCATGCAGTGCCTGTGTGTGCCTGCAGGTGTAGTAACTGAGCAGGCAAACCTTTGAAAACATAAAATTAGAGGGCACTTAAAAAATATTGGCCCTGCTATGACACTATGTGAGACTATGCCAAAGGAGAGAAGATAGAAGAACCAGTATATTAGTAATATATAAATTTATGAACCAAAAACTTTTAAGGTGACTTTCTAAAACCCCTGCCTTTCTTTTTCATGCCTTTATTCCAGGTCCCTCATGTCACGTGAGTCTCTGGCCTCTACAACATTAAGCCTGTCGGAAAGTCAGTCAACGCTGAGTGTGAAACATGAGTGGTCTCATGGGTACAGGATTCTTCCTTCCCTTCCTTCCAACCAAGGATCCCAAAATGGCAGTGAGCTAGGGGACCTACTGAGTATACCATCTGGAACATCCATGTCCAACAACAGCGTATCTAACTCATTACCCTCTTACTTGTTTGGTATAGAAAATAACCATTCCCCTTACCCGAGCCCTCGCCATTCTTCAACCAGATCTCATTCAGCCCGCTCCAAAAAAAGAGCCCTCTCTCTGTCTCCTTTGTCTGATGGCATTGGGATTGACTTCAATACAATCATCCGTACATCTCCAACCTCTCTGGTTGCCTACATCAATGGTTCGAGGACATCACCAGCAAACATATCCCCGCAGCCTGAGGTCTATGGGCATTTCTTGGGAGTAAGAGGAAGCTGTATTCCCCAGCCTTGCTCTATTCCAAACACTCAGAAAGGTCTTCTCATGGCTAACAGCAATATCACCCTCCCAGGTTACGGTGAAAATGGGACTGTGGAATACCAGCGGATGCAGCAGTTGGAACAAAGTAACTTGCAATCGGCAGTCATGAACAACATGGTGGTTCAACAAGGTATGCCTCTGATTGACAGACAGCCAATGGGCATGTTAAAAAGTGAACGTGTGGATGATTTTTCAGGCAGCACAATTGACATGCCGCCTCCTCCCCCTCTACCACTTCCTCCACCACAAGGTCCACCACCTCCTTACCATGCACATCAACACCGACATCAGCATGATCTCATAAACCATTCCCATCAACTTGCCTTGCCTTCCTCTGCCCAGGGCTCTCTGCTTGATGAGGATGGTGAATTAGATGATTTCAATGGTAAACACTGCTGTCGCTGGATAGATTGCAGTGCTCTGTATGACCAGCAAGAGGAACTTGTGCGGCACATAGAAAAGGTTCATATAGACCAGAGAAAGGGAGAGGACTTCACTTGTTTCTGGGCAGGATGCCCTCGAAGATACAAGCCATTTAATGCCCGTTACAAACTGCTGATTCACATGAGAGTTCATTCAGGAGAGAAGCCAAACAAATGCACGGTAAGTCTAAAGTGACTGATCCTTTCGGGTGGAAGTACAGTTCAGTGCTTATGAAAGTTTAGATAAGGTTTAATTCTGCACTAATTTCTGCTGGTGAACAGAATTTTTAAAAAATTAGAATGAATGAATGACTGCCTATATTTCCACCTACAGAGTTAGGGAGAGGTGTTCTCTAATATCAGCTCTTTGCATTTGACCAGAAATAACTTTTTCTGCCTATCTGAATTATTTCTAAATCCAACCTGCGAAAGACACATGAGAATTTCATAAAGCAAAGAGTAGATACCATGAGAGTCTGAACTTGCCTGCATGATAAGTACTGTGGAATATGTATTACTAGTTGTAATTAAATTGTCTTAGGTTAACACTTTTTTCCTGAGCAGTTAGCCAATACTCAAGATCTTGGTGGTTGTTTCTGTTAGGAGGAGAAATACATGATGGAAGTCAGGTATTTCTTTGACGCAATCCTGTTTGTTTATAAAGCATGTACAAAAGTCCTGTTTCCCTGAACACAGTAGGACTCAACCAACAGGAGACAGCTTTTTTCCTGACAGTTCTACATATCTTTCAGCCAGCACTCCACTCAAAAAGCATTCTCGCAAGGAGTTTTCGCAGGGCCACACTAACAGTGCTTTTCTGACTATGTCTGGGGCTACCTTGGTGCTGCTTTGTGTGCTCCTTCTCCCTCTTAGAGACGCACAGCGGCAAGCAAATTAATCCCCAATCCTTGCATTTACATTCAACCCACAGTGAAACCCTTCTGACATCGTAGCTCAGATTCCTGAGCAGCCTTATATGTGTCCTGTGTTTTGGGTGGTGGCTTCTAATCTTTCAGCTGTCTTGAAACTAAAGGACATTTAATTTTTCCCTCATCTAGCCTGAATGGAAGGCATCAGTGAGGTGTCTCCCAACTACCAGTGTAACACCTCACAACAAATGAACATATAATTTCTAGGAATAACTGCTGATGGGTATTCAATTAGGAGGAACTTACTGCGTTTTCTGTATATCATGTGGTACATAAACTAATCCAAGGAAGCTATTGTCAGTCTGCTTCCAAGTAATTGTTTGTGGGTATAATACGTGGAGAGGAATTCTTCACTTAACATTGTACCAGTAAAAACCGTACAGGGTGTAATAAAAATATTTGTAAGACTAGTTAATGCTTTTTTGTCATTGTAAGGTGTCTGAACTTTTCATTGTGACTAAAAGATGCAATATTTATGTAACATCTATCAGAAACACTAAAAATGAATTAATGTTTTAGAAGCACAATGTAACCCGAAGGACAACAGCAGGGATTTGCTGCATTGCAGAATTTTTTTTTCAAACTTAAAATGAATAACATTTCTTTTACCTTAGGATGGGTAGAAATGATTGTGTATAGCAAATGTTCCTGAACCTATATGTATATAGCATATTCTTCCATGTCACTGGAAGCATGAAATATAATGTGGCAACATAAAGCACAGTTATCACTTAGAGAAGAGAGTAGGCAAAATGGAGACATCTTTTTTTTTTTTAATTGGTGCTTTCCGATTTTACAGGATTTCTGCCCTATGCATTATTATATAATTTCAGGTGTTTTGAATTATGCCTGATTAATTTTAGAGGCAAACATACAATGTCTCAACTTATTTTAGGTTAATAGAGAAGGTGCTATTCTTCTGTGCTCACTCAAATGATCTTTGCAGCTGCATCCTGAATGGATGTGAGCGGGGCAAGATTACATTTTTCAAGGCTAGAGAACAGGATGTTGCAGTAATCAAGAGCTGAGATGATGAGAGCTTATATGAAAGCTTTAACTGTGTGGATGGATAACTAAGGTCATAGCTGACAGATACTATGTGGAACGACTCTGAAATATGAAGACCTAGAGAGAAGTCTGAGTCAAAGGTAACAGGCAGGTTACAGGCCTGAGTGAAAGGCAGGATAGTGGAGTTGTCCAGAGTGAAGTGACCAAGAACGGAGGTGCTGTGGAGGGGTTGGGGGAAAGAAAGGAGGAAGAGTAAGAGCTCTGTTTTAGTCATGTTGCTCTTGAGCTGACAGCTAGACATCCACAAGGAATGTCAGAGACAGGCCGAGATTTTAACTTGGACAGAAGGTGAGGTGTGTGGAGTAAAGAGGTAGATCTCTGAGTCATCAGCATATTTATTTTTGTGGAGGAGATTATCCAGAAATAAAGCATGGAGGGAAAAGTGAAGGGGACCATGAACAGAGCTCTGTGGAACCCCCACAGAAAGCTGAGGGAGTGCAGGTAATGAGGGGGAAAGGAAGGTGAGGAGAAGGGGGAAGGCGCATCATATTTTGTGAGTTTTCTCTTGAAATAAATTGACAAGATCCTGTGTAGAGAGAGAAGTTGAGGCAGGAGGGGAAGGTTTGAGGGGTGAGTCAAAAGTGGCAAAAAGGTGACTGAGATCATGGGCATGGGATTCAGTGAAGTTGGAAAAGTAGAGCTGTTTAATTAGCAAGATGGCAGAACTGAAAGAGGGGAAGGATGCATTTGTAGCGGAGGAAGTCATCCTGGTCATGGGATCTCTTCCAGAGGTGCTCAGCAGCATGAGAGCAGGAACAGGAGAAGTGGGTGTTGAGGGTGAGCCAGGGCTGGGAGTCGGCAGAGCAGACCTCAAAGAGTCAAGGGTGGAGTAGAGCGAGGATTGGAGAGAATCAATTACCATAACAATGGAAGAAAGGGAAGAGAAGGCAGGGAGGAGAGGACTGAGAGCAGATGAAAAGTCTTCAACACCGATGAACTGGACATCACGGAAGGGTTGAGTGGCAGGGCACTGATGGGTGATGCTGAAAGAGACCAGGCGATGGTCAGAAATGTGGACATCAGCAACGGAGAGAGCCGTGTGTGGTGAAGACCAAGTCAAGTGAATGGCCCTTTTGGTGACCTAGGATGCAGGTTGAATTAAGAGGTGAAGGCGAGAAGACGTGCAGCTATGGGTTGCACAGGTCATCAACATGAAAGCTGAAGTCATTGAAGTTGAGTGTGGGAGATTGTGAGGAGAGGAAGAAAGAGAGACAGGAGCTAAAATCAGAGGGAGTTGGTAAGTGTAGATGACAGCAACATGGAGAGGGAGAGAAGAGAAGAGTCAATTCGAGTCTTGCTCAAAAGAGGATAAAGAATGGAAAGAGGGGGGAAGGGGGGATTAGAAGCACCAAGAATGGGAGAAGAGAAGCCCAACACCACCACTGTGGTCTGAGTCAGAGCAGGGAATGTGAGAAAGGAGAGAGCTCCATAAGAGAGGGCAGCTGCAGATGGCATGTCAGACTAAGGGATCCAGCACTTTGTCAGTGCCAGGAGCTAGAGGGAGTGAGATATGAAGAGGCTGTGGATGAGTCAGATCCTTTTAGAGGAGGAGTGGGCATTCCAGAGATAGTAAGAGAAGGAAATGAAATAACCCTCCAGCAATAAGCTAACCACGTCATACTGCATGAACATTTCAGTGAAATGATGGTTCTTAGCACCAGGCAATTGTCTGCAATGGAGAAAAATCCTCCTTTTATTCATGTGTCAGAAAAGGCCATGGTCAGTACATTCATCATCCCATATTGTGTGCACCTGTCTATTTGTTGGAGTCCATTGTCAATGTAATATATGGTGTATTTGACTATTTTACCGAATCTCTTAGTATTGTAATGACATTGCTTTTCAATATACCATCAACACAATATAGGGTCAAAAATGCTTCAAAGCTATATTATGCCAATGCTAACCGAACTAATGCATACTAAGACCCATAATTAATTGTTAAGGTTAAGATGAACTAGAGAATTCAGTTTTCCTTCCTACAAATAACCTTTCATAATTCTATGCTAAGTTATACATCTGAAAAAACCCCTGCTAAACCGGCAATATTGTATCTTCCAATGATTATAAACATCTAAGTGCACAAGGTTACATAGGTAAGGTTAGTGCCAAGAAAAAAATTTCTCCACTGAATTAATGGATTTATACCAGGGATGAGCTTGTTTCTTTATGTTGATGAAATAGAGGTTTAGAGTAGCGTGTAACATATCACAAGACGAATGACGTAGCCACTGATAGCATCTGGTCATGACTAAGCAGTCTGCTATGATTCTGAAAGATATAGTAAAAAGTAGTGTATGCTATGAGTCAACCAGCTGACAGTACATATGATGAGTGGCTACTGATTATGTTGGTTAGATTCAAACTTAGTGACATGCACTGGGGATTTCATTCCCAGGAACCCAGAATATAATTGTACTATCTTACCAAGAGCTAATCACCATGAAACAGTGAAAGCAACAGTTAGAGGTCTACATAAGAACACAAGAACAGCCAGCCTGGGTCAGACCAAACGTCCATCTAGCCCAGTGGGCCATTAACAGTGGCCAATGCCAGGTGTCCCAGAGGGAGCGAACAGAACAGGTTATCATTAAGTGATCCATCTCCTGTCGCCCATTCCCAGCTTCTGGCAAACAGAGGCTAGGGACGCCATCCCTGCCCATCCTGGCTAATAGCCATTGATGGACCTATCCTCCATGAATTTATCCAGTTATTTTTTGAAGCCTGTGTGACTATAAGGAAGTGATCGTACAATGAAACTAGCGTGTAGTGGAAGAAACTTGCAGACTGGTCCTGACTAGACTTACTGCTAGCACAGTGAGTTGTTCTGCACCTGTCTGAGCTACCCTGTAAATTAGGCTTCCTGTATAGATTTGGCTGGATCTACTGATAGAACTGCACATTTAGATTAGGCACTAGAGTTGACTGTCCCTTTTCAGTACATTTTTTCTGTGCTCATAAAAATCCTAGTACTTTTTTTTTTTAAGTTGGAAAATGCATAATGCACAGGAGGGATTTTTTCCACTGTTGACTGTGTTTGGAGAAGGAATTCCATTCAGTGTTTGTTAACACTTACTCCGTTCTGCTAAGGCTAATTAGAACTCCCATGGGATTCTGTCCTAACATGTAAATCTGTGATGGATTCTTTAGGGGCTCCTGTGGCTGTTTTCCAATTACCTGGTTAGGAAACCAAAAGAATCTTTCCAGGGCATTACAATTAGGACATTAGATTGCCTTAATCTAAACTTATATCTAAATGTAAATGTTTCACATTCAAATTTGGCCAGTGTACTCCTTTTGTTCACTTTTATTTAGGAGAAAATAATTTTTCTAAATAAAAAAAATTCTGGTTTGATGGGTAAAGAGAGAGAAAGAGAAAACTGAATCAAAAATTGATATTGACATGCCAATGGCTATTATACCTGTGGTTGCCATTAAAAAACCCAGCAATGTTTGCCCACAGTTGCCACATAGCAGTATTCGAGGTTTCCAGTTTCCTCCGATATTAGAAAAGGCAAGTTCTGTGGTAACTATGTGAAAACTGTACAATAGCACTTGGCAAATGCTGACTTTTTAATGACTTTTACTGTACATGTGAGTTTATTTCGTACCCTGTCTTTCTCCTACAGTGGATGCTTTTTGTACTTAAATATTCAGTGGCCACGCGTGGTATTCAGTGAACGTTCTGCCAGTGTTATGCAAATGATAAGCTTAAATATTGTACTTCAATGTAATAATAGAAATTTAGACATTTCAGGCTCTCTTCACATTTTGATACAGGTACAGTAGAGGTGCTCTCCCTTTGAAACAAAATACAACCGTTCTGCTTCTAATAACACCTGAACCAACCTCAAGCACACTACTGCTCTGAAAATTAATCTTTCTTGCGCCGTCAGACATTACTAAGGGCACGGACCAGGCTTTGCCATCCCTATCTGTCTTGGATTGCTCTTTGTCCACTGTGCCGTTAAGTCCAACAAGTGTTCCCTCTGAGTAGTTTTTGACAGAGGGATTCTTTCAATCAGTCCCTTTTTCATGTTTCTCCAGATGCCCAATGGCACGCCTGCCATGACAGATGCTCTGGCTTCATTCTTAACACTTGTCCCAGACACTTCGTCGTCTTCTCTGGAAAATCTTTGGCGATAAAAGGTCATTGAACTCTGTGACAAATCTTGGCATTTGTTATAAATTCATTCAATTTTTATACCTAATATTTTCCTGAGGCATTTCTTTAGAATGCATTTAGATATCTGTGCCTTTTGGTGGATTTCCAGTTTTCTCATCCAAATAGTAAGGTGGAGATGACATTTGAGTTGAAGATTCATAGTTTGGTCTTTAAATTGTAGATTTTTCAATGACCAAATCTTGTTTAAGCTGCCACCTTGACAAATCATGACATTATTTCCTTCTGGATAGTCCCATGGGCTGCTACTGCTGTTGTTAATATTTTTGAAGTGTAGGATAATTACAAAAATATTGAATTTTTCTTTTTATCTAATATGCTTGATGTGATTTAAATAAATACAATTAACAGTAATATCCTCCTGTCAGGTCTGAAACAACATTAACTGAACATCTGTTAAATATCAGAAATATCTTGGCTTCCAGAATATATCACATGACACATCAGTCTAGCAAACACATAAAACAGTTGATACATTTACAAAGAGAGACTAAGATCCTAAAACACTTGAGTGATTACTAAATGAAACACAAGAAAACCTTTTCTATGGTGTATTTATGTATTGTTTGAATAATAACTGCTCAGCAAATTTCCATAAAAATGAAACTCTGATGAAAATCGGAAACAATTTTTTGCAAAATCTTTATGGAAATTCTTCCATTTTCTAATGAGATCCAATAATGTACCTACATGCATACAGCATACATTATGTACAGCATACACCATGCATTCAGTGTGTATACTACGATATCTGTATTATAGGGGGAGCTTGGTAGCAGCTCCTATATTGAGGTCATCTAACACTTTCCAGTATAAAAGATTACTGCAACCTTTTTTGAGACTTTCTAAGACCCCCACTGGACTTTTAAATTTGGCAGGGAGAAAACCCTCAGGCCAGAGATGTTCCTTTTCTTTGTCCCATGAAACTCTGTTCAAGTTTGGCAGAAATGTAAACTGTAAAACACTTCTTTTCCTTTTTCATCCTTGCATTCCTGAGGGAAATGTTGTCAATGTGCCAAAATAACAACTGAACACAGACGTTTTTAAGCGTTGGACTCGTGCTCCTAGCAAGGCCGCAGGAGCTACAGCAACAGCAAACACTGCACTGGGAATGCCTGGGAGCCCACTCCCCAAAGGTGCATGGACGGCAGGACGTACCCTCTCTGGGTCTACCACATCCTGCAGGAGCTTACCCTACCTCCCCACGAGAAGAGAGAGAGTCAGTCCAGGCTCCCTGTGACCTGCCCATGAACCTAGCACATGTAGCCAGTGGCTCACCCCCAACTCTGTGATAGCATCCTTCTGCTGCTAATGTAGTTAGTTCTGTAGTTCAAGTGGTTGACATCTGTGCTGCACTGCTGACATTTCAGCATTCAAACCTCATTGAAGATGCATGATGAGGGGTTTGTTACAATTGTACATAGTAGAGTTTGTTTTGACCTTTTAAAAATTAGGAAGTTGTATATTAAAAAATGTTTAAAGAACGTTATTTAGGTTGCACAGTCAACCATTTGAAAGTTCGGAAATGCCAGGTTTCTGGTTACCCAGGCAACATTAATCCTGCCACTTGTGCATATGCACTGATACAATTTTCAGTTGTATGATCAGGTACTGTTTTTTCCACAGGACCTCTGCCTCATTCAGCACACAGGATGGACATGCAAGTGACAACTGTTAAGGTTGCCTAGGCTACTGTAAACCTGGCATTTCCTGACTTCCAGGAGCTTGACATTGCAATCTAAATAATGTTCTTTTAACACAGTTTTATTTGTTTGTGAAATAGATAATGTAGCCACCGAGCAGAACAATTAATGAGACACTACAGCTACTCCCAATTACTGTGTTAGATGTTTTGGTGAGATTTTCAAAGGAACCTCAGGGAGTTAGTTGCCCAAATCCATTGTCAATAGGCGCCTTACTTTCTAAAATCTAAAAATCCCAGATTTGAGCATCAAAGTATATACATATAGTTATCCATGCTATATAAAAAAAATACAGAAAGAAGTCCTAGATGTGGCACTGTCATCTTTGAAAGGTTATTTGTGAAACCCAGTTTCACATCACAGAACACACTTTAGGAATCTTCCATTTGAAGGTGTTTTAAATTTCATTTCCCATAAGGAGGTATTTGATCCAGTTTACCTGAAAAGCTGTTCTCTGTTTTACAGACTTTAATCTGTAGAAAATTAGTTTCAGATTTTTGTAAACGTGTCCAAATAGGCTTCTTTTCTGTTTCACTGTAATTCAGAACATGAATGTAAAGTATCCAAAAATGTAAATGGAATTTCCAAGTAGTAACAAAATGTTTTTGTGATCAGTACTAGATTTTTAAATAATTACTTCACTATAGAAAGTGGGTGGGTAGCAGTACACTCATTTATATTTGTTGTTGTTTTTTTCATTCCCTTGTGCTGTGTTTTAGAGGAATGTTTTGCAGATTGTCAGATGCTTCAGTAAAGCTTTTGTCAAACAAAAGTAGAAATGAGCTTGAAACAAACCTACAAATCCTGAATTATGGATCTGGTTCTAGAGTTGGTTCCAAGTTCTGTCTCTCTCTGAGACAAAATCCCATATCTGATCACTCCGGACTTAGGGTTTAGAATCCGGATCCAAACTCAACCCTTCCCAGATTTCAGAAGATTTAGATTTGGAGTTTGGATTTGGCTCATTATAGAGTTAGTGTTGAGCTACAAATTCTAATCTGAATTTGGTTTTATATTTGAGGTTTAAGTTCACAGGTATGTCTGAATATGCATCAAAATGTTTGGATCCAAACCACCTGAATATACAAAATTGGGCTGAAGATTTAATGAAATTAGATGTATCCATTAGTTTATGATGAAAACAGATAATGGTCCCAATCCTTCAAACACTTCATCTTGTGAGTAGGTCTTACTTAAGTGAGTAGCTTCATTGACTTCTGTGGGCTGCTTGATAGAGTGGAGGACTAGTCATGTGAGTAAGAATTTGTGCAATGAGGTTTCTATTTCCTTGTAACTTCCAGTCTCTATCTGGGTTGCCAGCTTTACCTTGCCCTTGGAGAGCAATACTGAAGTTGTATCAGGAGTGGCATGAATAAATGATGAAAAATAACCTCAAACAGCTTTTTCAACTTTCCATTTATTGGTAGACACGTCTAATACATTTCTAGAAAGATAAATAGTAAAATCCATTTGAATAAATTGAAGCCCCAATTATGATACGCTGCTTGTATCCCCCAGATTCTGTTTGTTACACCAGAAACAGACAGAAGCCACCCCCATAAAATAGATGTAATTTTTTGTCTTCCTTTTAAAAAAAATGCATAGTTAATAATACTGTGAAATACGTCTCTTACTTCAAAAGGGAAATACAGTTTTAGATAAACCAAAAATTGTCAGCTTCTGCTCAGAGTACTGACAACTCATTTGCTAGGGATTAAGCTTTTAATTAAGAATTAATGCTCTTGTCCATTGTAAAGAACCTTCTAGACATGTGACACTTTTGATTTATCCCAACAAGTGTTCACAGTGAAATTCAGTGGTATGCACAGTGAAGGACAAATATGAAGGTTTACTTGTGAATGTGGCTCTTAAAAACTAATGTTGAAGATCAAATCTTATAGAACAGCTATCTGATTGTTTGTATAGAATAGTTAAGAAGTGGACAGTTGCCATATTCTTTGTGTATGTGCACATAAATAACTTTCCATTAGTTAAATATGTTGCAAACCAAAGGCAAATTAATTGCTCATAAGGGTTTTGATCACTGCTTCTTCTTTAAAGTTCAGGTAACCTTAATGTTTTTTCAGCATTCCAGTTTAATTTAGACTTTCTGTTAATAGTGAAATGAATGTGTATAACATGTATTTCTTTAAACACTAAGTGAGGGGATTGATCCTGCAAGAATACGCTATACGTACACGAACAGTCCCATTGACTTCAATGGGGTTCCTCATGGGCATGATCCTGCAATCAGTTGTGCACTTGTTTAGTTCGATTGATTTAAATGAGACTACTCAAGCACATAAAATTAAGCACATGCATAAGGGTTTTCATACCGAGGCCCCTGTGGGTAATTCCACGCATGGATTAAAAAAATCTAGGGGTTAAGAACCCATAACACCCAGGAAATTCAGAATTAAGGGCAGAACGGGTCTCGCTGATCATCTTGCAGCCCTAACCCACGTTGATGTGCCTACATTTTTCAGCTTGTATGGTATGCAATATATCACCCACTCTTCTATCAAAGAGAACTGTTCCATCCTTCATTTCTTTATTGTGATACTCCATTTTAGTAGCATGTCAGAGCTACTCTGTGATCGAAGGTTTGCAGCACTCCCAATGCACAACTTCTGACTTACTGTTCTCTCTTCTGGTTCTTTCTCCACCCCACCTGTCTGACAGGGCTTGTCTTTATTAGAAAATTTGATCATGATAAACATGACCTTGAGGAGTCATGTTAACCTCAAATGATACTTAGTACAACTTTGAAGTCAATGCAGACAGGGACAAGTCATGTTTAACATCATGTCACCTGACTGTGGTTAACCCTACTCCAGTGGGGTTTACCCAGGACCAGCTGGCATGATGTCCACCTTGTCTCAAAGCGGTGTTTAATATCAAGTTAGTTAACATGACTACTCAAGGTATTGCTCTCATAATCCAGTTTTCTAGTGGAGACAAGCCCCCCACGTGTAGCATCCAATCATGCATCCCAGGAACCTCCTGCCACTTCCAGGAACCCCACTCCTCTCCCAATCAGCTTCCCCACTCTGCTACTCATCTTATTTCCCCATCCCTGGGGACACTATTAAAAATATACAGGCTGTAATTCTGGACTGCCTTTCTGTTGTGGTTTTAAGGGGAAGCCTGAATTAAACAACAAGATATGACAGGGATTGAGTTAGGTCTTCATTTACATTGAGCGGTGTATTCTCCTTTTGATGCAAGCATATAACTCCCTTGCTTATTAGTATGTGTTATGCACATGTAGTAAGGGGAGATCTCAAGGCTCAGAGTTATATCAAAAAGTGGGTGATTTTTTGTCATACAGACCACTTCTCAGCTGGCTAATTAAGGAAGGAGGAGGAGATCCAATCAATCAGCCCGAAATTAGCAGTTTTCTATCTGAAAAATAATATTTATTATTTGGGGGCTTTCTTGGCCCTGTTCTGCAGTTCTTTATCCGACCTAGCCATGTTCTTCTTTGCTCAGCTTATGAGCATAGCTATTCTCTTTGCATGATAAGCATTGCCCCCTTCTTTGTTCCAGCTTACAACCTTAAGTATGTTTTCCCCATATTAACATTTTGTAAAATATTATTTTCCTTAAATGTCTGTTTCTTTGAAACTGTGTAACATTTTGTTCTGTTTCAAGAAAATTAGTAAAAACAACAAAAGCAAAACCCCAAACTTTGTTTTAGTGATGCGTTGCCAATCCTTAACAAGAAGCTTCCACAAACATGTTCTGCCACAGACTATGATAAGCCTTTTGAAACGGAGGTGGCGGTCCCCACAAAAGTGGAGGAGTGAAGGACTGGAAAATATAGGTATTTGTTTTCCTATTTAAATAAAAGATACATTCTTATTACCAAAACCAAAAATGGAAACAAAACCATGTTGCAAACAACCTGATATTAATTGCCCTTCACTGGAAATATTTATTCTTTGTTTCTGAAAACTATATTGGATGTTGCAATAGCTCAGAGGTGAATGTGTGATATTTGAAATGCTAGGGAGAAGACCTTTAGGGGATATCTTTCCCCAGGATATAATTTCTTAAATACTTTATGCTTGAGACAGTCTGAATTGGGAATGAAAGGAAATGGGAGCATTCTGGAGGAGGACTGTCTATTCCTCCTGACCAAGGTATCGTTTAAAAATATCAGTATATTTGTTAATTAAAAGGCAAGTCTAAAGTATTCCGAGCAGTGAATTCTGTAACAAAGAAATCTGTCATCTGTTTGTTTATCTTTGTGCAGAACAAATTCTCTTTAACTGGAGCTTCTCTAGAACCTAGGGTGACTAGATGTCCCGATTTTATAGGGACAGTCCCGATTTTTGAGTCTTTTTCTTATATAGGCTCCTATTACCCCCCATCCCCGTCCAGATTTTTCACACTTGCTGTCTGGTCACCCTACTAGAACCTGAGTTGCAGTTTGCACATTCTGAAGCATTGAAATAATTTGAGGTTTTCATTCTATTTCACTATACTTGGTCTCATTATTTGGGGTGGGCATTAGGCATAAGATAAAAGCCTGTCTGTATTACAAGCACAGCCATGTCAGTGAAGCAGCTTGCAGTACTGATGCAGTTACCACACTTTTCCATTTTCTAGTATAAATGGGAACTTAAGCATCTTTCCAAAGGATTTGGACTGTGCAAGGCTTTAGCATGGTTCAGGGACATGGTTTAAATATCATAGATCCTACAAAATTGAACCGGTTGTAATGGAATCCCCTGACATGGTTGTACCATAGTGTAGATGGGTCCTAGGCAGCAACTACAATGGGGTGCTATAATAGCACTAAGACTGCTGCTGATTTCTCACTGTCATTCTTCTATTGAATTTCTGTCTACACGTCTCCTTTATTTCTCAGTAAGACTGAGTGGAAACAGGGTGCCCTTTTGGTGGAGGCAGTGATGGGGATACATATTAGGGCCTGGGTAAGTTACTAAGATGAATAGGAGGTGGATAGTAGGGAGCTATGGTGATAGGGGGTGCTAAAGCCACCTTCCCCTAGGGACAACCAACATACCTAGAGCCAACTTTGTTAACTACATCTGAGTTCACTGTAAGTGGGTTCAACTGCATTGCAATCATTCTTTGAACTGTTTATTACCCGTTTAGAGTACTCATTTTCCAATATCTTTTTAATATTGGTTTGGTACTTTGCTCACCGTTTTCATTGCTGCCACCCTCATTTATGAGGATGGACAGCAACTTCCTCCCACAAGTGCTTAGCTCTCAAAGATTAACACATCATGACAAAGTTTAAGATCAAAAGTGAATGTTTTAGAGAGATGGCATCGTGCTAAGCAATTCTTTTTCTATGTTCTGTTTTGCTGCCTGTGGTACTGAAATGTAATATTCCCCATCTGTTCATAAAGTAGTTTTCTTGGTACAAAGAGTTATTATGAATGCTTTCCCTCGTGGAATGCTTTCTTTTGGTCATGAACTAGCACATGCTCAAGACAAAAATGATAATAGGCCTCCCTGGGTACTTTTCATACATTTCAATAAATACATTCCCACAAAATGAAATTGCTTTGGCTCTTTACTGTGTTCTTTAGTGGTTTACACTTTCAAAATTACCCCAAGGAGATCAGATGTAAACATCATGCAATGCGACGATTCCAGTTCAAGGTCGATCGTAGAGCACAGCTGATGGAGATATTTCCCTAGTAGCATTCAGATCTGTGTTTTAAGAAAGTGCAACTATGCAAAAAACCTTATCTGGGCCAACAATTAAATATCATTGATTCTAATTAGGATTTATCACATAATAGAAAGACAAAGTTTCTTTTGTTTGGTGAAAAGCCTACTTTGCCTGCTTACTAAAATGCATGGATTTCTTTCCACTGGCTTTAGATAATCAGTATGACAAAGTTTCAGTCCTGTGATCTTTCAGCCCTCCTCAAGTGATTCAGCCTCACTTGTCGAAACTTGTTTAAGGTGTTTGTATGATGGAAATCCAGCACAGAAGTTGTTACATGGTGTGACAATGAGGTTTGCACTATTTGTTTATAGAAACCTGCGGTTCCATCATCAGTGGAACTAAGGAACATTTATGCAGTTAACAGATTGTTGGGTTTATTAACTTTATCTGTAGTACTCCTGTTTGTCTATCACCACGGGCATGCTTACTGACTTGTTCCTCTCTGACCATCTGGCAAGGACTGGCTGTCTTTTCTGGCTGTCTGGGTCAATGAAATCTGAATCTATTGTGTGAATTAAGAATTTGAGCTGCTAGTTGTGATACTGATTTTGTTTTGGGCCAGTGCAAATGGCCCATTATGGCAGAACACGTCAAGGAAAGACACATATGGGTTGAGTGGATATTTCAGAATTCATTATAATTAGTAGTTCTGCAGAGGTAATAAATCAGAATATATCGGAGAGTCACCAATACTTTCCCAGACTCTTAAATTCAGAAAAATGAATTTCTGCGACCCATGGGTCAAAAGCATAGAATATTAATGAAACAACAGGCAGTTTAATTCAAAATTAAAAGCAAACATCAACCATCTGCAGTTTCATAGATTTATTTTAATTGTGGGAATTTGCAAAAAAGTGTATAATGTGTAATTTGTGTGAGTTGACATTTCCTTTGAATGTAGAGGTTTGCTCATTCTGATCTGTATTGGTCAGGGTTGGTGAAAGGTCATTGAGTGAAATTATAATCTCAGCTAGTAAGACTGCATCACCATGCACCTTGAAAAATCACTGCTGGGTGATCATCTCTGTAGAAACATATCCTTCCCTCCTCAGCATCTAGCCACCACCGGTGATCAGCCCCAAAGTTTAATGCCCTTATCTCTCATATGCTTCTCGCTACCATATATACTGTAGCCATATACTGCAAAGCAAATGGCTCCTGTGATGTATCTATCCAGGCCTGGAAGATGGCCAGAAGGGAACTCCTCGTAGATGGCTTAAATTTATTTTATCTAGGTTTCTTGTACCTTGATCCTCATTCTGCTGTCTGAACACCATTAAATATCAGTAGGAAAACTAAGACTAAAGGCAAATACACTTCTGATTTATATCGTGTTTTGCTAATATAAACCAAGGCACAAGGGCAGCTGATGGTGGAAAGCTCATGAAGAGAAGTAAGCAATAAAGTAAGGGAGATACAAACTCCCCTCCAGAGGTGCTACAGGTGATCAGTGCAGGCTGAAAAGTGTCAGTGAAGACTTAGACTGACTTGTGCGCACGGGTACTGCAGACTGTGCTGATGGCAGAAATTAAAGTTACCTTCCCTTATTGGAAGCCAGCAGGAGCTAGAGATATAAATACTGCCTGCGGTCCTGTCACAGTGAGCTAGGGTGGTCAGACAGCAAATGTGAAAAATCGGGACAGAGGGTGGGGGTGGGTAATAGGAGCCTATATAAGAAAAAGACCCCAAAATTGGGACTGTCCCTATAAAATCGGGACATCTGGTCACCCTATAGTGAACCCGCACATGGGGACGTGTAGTGCATATTTATACACCCTGTCATGGGACAGAGAGGAGAATCTACCTGTTAAACAGCCTCCAGGCTTCCAGGCACCATAGCGCTGACTTGGTGGACTTTTTGTTTTGCACATGCCTGTCCTTTTAGAGCTGTATTTTTAACTTTAAACTTTTTAAGGGTCAGATTAAGCCAATTTTGTTCACATTGAATAGTCATTGCTCTCATTAAGTAGTCCAATGGATTTTAGTGGGACTAATCAATCACATGAATAAGGTGTTAGTATAAATAAGGGTGGCAGAAACAGGACTACATTTCTAAAGTTGGGGAGGAGATTCTGAACTCAGTTATACTGATTTAAATGTGAAATAACTCCAGTGAAGTCTATGGAATTGTTACAGATTTAAACTTGTCTCAGAGGGATCAGAATCTGGCTCATTGCCATACTTTTTCTGTTACTTGACCCATTCTTGTCCTTCAGTGCTGTGTTTTGCATGATTCTTCACCTCAGCTTTGATTTAAACGAAATCTTAAACTAGAGGAAAATTGCTACTGTATTAATGCATGCATGTAAAGTACAGGGGCTAAATTTTCAGAATGATGGCCTACTTCTCCGAAATGAAAATAGAGCCTACTGAAGATAATCTGAAAGTCTTTGAGAAATGAAAATGTAAAATGTACTATTCATAATGTATAAAAAGCAACTCATACTCTCCTAGTTTACTGTCTCTCTTGTTCTGTTGCTTAAATCCAGTCAATATTTTGGCTTGATTATTCACTAGATCTTCCAGAAGAAAACACGCAGCTTTGCAGTTAAATGTACAGAGAAACACATAATTCTGCTTAACACACTGTAAATCTAAGTCAGTAACATGATATAGGCTTTTCTTTTTAAGTCGATTCAAATCTTTACAAAGAAAAAAAGTAGCCTGAACTGACTGACTCCCAGACAAATAATTCCTTGTTTCAAATCTCCAAGGGAATTTATTCATTCAAGGCTATAACTTAATAAATACCATATATAAATATACCCCACCCCCACAATTTTTAGCACTTGAAAATGTTGTCAAACAAATCAAGGCCTTAAAATTATATAGAAAGTCTGTGTAGTATTGGATTTGTCTAGAAAATACCAGCAAAATTTAGGGAGAGGACAGACAGAAAATGAAAGGCACCATGTCCCAGATCCTTAATTACAGTGACAGTGTATTGTATTTATTGTTTGCTTAGAGTAGAGGTTCTCACAGCAACTTTTTGGGTGGCCTCAGAGTGTGGCTTTTTTTAGTGGCTGCTCTGACAATTTTTCCTAAAATACTTAATTAACTTTATGAAAAACAAATAAGTATGCACATCTACATGTCCAAATTATTATAATTTATTTATGTAGGGTTTTGGGTTTTTTTGCAGACTCAATAATAAAAATAATATACAGTTCTCTATTCTTTACTGGGCCTAAATAGAATACAAAGCACAGCTTTGCATATTTTGCTCTTTTTGATTGATTTTCTTTTTTTGACTTGCTAGCTAGTAAAAAGTGATAGTTGTATATTTGTTAATATCCCTTTTCACAGCAGAGTTACTCAGCCCTGGTAAGCTGGGGAACACCATTAAGCCCTGGATGAAGAGGTGGGTAGGGGGGCAGAGGTGATGAGAGGCTGGAGGAGGCAACAGGGGCCATGGGTGATGGTGGGGGGAGGGAGTGAGCCCAGGGCCAGAGGCCGAAGCCCTGCGGCTGGGGGCCAGAGCCTGCTGTCCGCCACCCCAGGGCTGAAGCCCAAGCCCACCACCCTCAGAAAGCTGGAGAACTCATACTGGTCGCCTGCTCCTGCAGTGTTTGTGGCTCCAGAAGTGGGGTGGGAGAGGCCCCTGCTGGTGGCGTTGGGGGAAGAGCCGCTGTTTTGTCCCCCTCCCTCCCAATCACCACCCAGGAGGTTGTGGCCGCAAGAAAAGCCCCTGGTAGCTGCATTTGAGAATTGCTGGCCTAGAATATTTTCATCCATATTAGCCGGGGGCTGAAGATAAAAGACCTTCCACTGAGGTACTGTCTTCTGTTGTTTCCAGTAATGCCACATGCAGTAACAATATCAAGATTTTCCTCTATCATTTAGTTTCACTGAACTGGAGATAAACAGAGATCTGCTAGAAGACTGTTTAAATCAGGGAAGGTGGATATTTTATTATTTTTAGGATGATTAATTACTTTTTAAAGCTAATACCAAGCTTCACTCTGCAAACAGTTTGTTCATAGAAACATGTTTATCTGACTGTAAATATAATCTGAAATGTCCAAACACAGTTCAAACTGTTCAAAAGCATGCGTTTGTTTTTTTAAATAACTGTACTTGCAGTAATTTGCATAGTTGCAATGGTTTACTTTTCCCCCCAAAAATAAAATAATTTGTTGATATGATTGCAGACAGGATTGTACAGCTGGGAGGATAGTGAAATGCTTGATATATGATTGTACATGAGGGGAGAGAGCTTCTGGATACATGATTTTATGCAAGTTCCTATGTGTTTTGAAGCAAGCCTGATTTAACTTCTCCAGCAATCTTCACTCTTCAGCCCAATTTCTTTGGCATGCCAGTTCTGGGGCACGTTGCAATTGCTGTGGCAACATGGAATAAACTGGAAACAAAATTGCAAGCATATGTTTTTATTTAATTTAAATATTAAAATGAATAACCAACAATACAGCATGTTGTGTTACTAGCATTTGATTCTACTGGAAAACCCCTCTATTACAAAATATCTAGCTCACATGCTACAGGAATGACAATTCACTATGCAAGGTAATATCTTTTATTAGACCATCTTCTGTTGGTGAAAGAGACAGCAGAAGTTGATTCAATAAAAGATATTGCCTCACCCACTTTGTTTCTCTAATATCCTGGGACCAACATGGAGACCACAACACTGCAAATTCACTGTACACACAATACTGATCACATCTAATTGCTCTGTGGCCAGTGTTGGGGCAGGAAGTGGGGAGGAAATAGAGGGAAATAAAGGATTTGACAGTTGTCCCTATGAGGAGAGAGAAGCTGTTTCAGGTGTTCTCTGTGAAGTCCTGTTCATTTCACAGCAAAAGAAGAATTTTGTGGCCATTTCTGCTACATGACTGCTTGGGCCAGGAAATAAGTAGAAAAGATTAGAAGAAAGTCATTAACCACAGGAACAATTTATCAGTGGAATTTATTTGCTCAGATGGAGGATTTGACACCATTGCTGCAGGTATTCAAGAGCAGGTTAGGCTGTAGTCCTGCTAAATACACAGGTGTACAGTATTTGACCTATATGGTCTTGCAGTGTGTTTCAACTAGGAGCCTTACCCAGGAACTGTAAAGTGTGGTCTGACTTGATTAGCTGTACAGCAGAACCTCAGAGTTACGAACTGCCCAGTCAACCACACATCTCATTTGGAACCAGAAGTACACAAACAGGCAGCAGCAGAGACCAAACCAAAAACCCGCCCTCCTCCCCAAAAAACACACCACAGTACAGTGCTGTGTTAAACGTAAGCTACCTACAAAAATAAAGAGAAAGCAGCATTTTTCTTCTGGATAGTAAAGCCAAAGATGTATTAAATCAATATTCAGCTGTAAACCTTTGAAGGAACAACCATTTTTGTTTTGTTCAGAGTTACAAACATTTCAGAGTTACAAACAACTTCCATTCATGAGGTGTTCATAACTTTGCGGATCTACGATATATTTCAGTGTGCGAGTGCAAGTTTGCATCTAGGTGAGCTTCTTCACATAAAATAATGATTCACTTTAAATTCTGCTTTGCTTCACCAGCCTCACCATATGTAAACGGAGATTTAGATTTCTAAGAACAACCATTTCAAAACGTTCTGCTTCTCATTCCCCAAGAACATTTCTTAATAATATATCTTCTATCTAAAATGTGTTGGCTCTGTTTACTAATCATTCAGTTGGCCAACAAAATATCAGCATCTTGGCTTTTGTACAAGAACATGGTCTTTATGGCTTATGGTAATAAAACTTTGTCAGTTTTAGTCAGGCTGCTCTCTGTTAAATAATGTTATTTCAAAGTCACCATATGTTGAGAGAGAGAGTCAGCAGATTTTATTCTCTCTTCTTATTTCTGGTTATCATGTGTTTGTTTTTTGGATAATATGAAGCAGGGATATTAGGAAGTAAACAGATACATGTGTGTATAATTTGCAGGGTTGCTATAGGTATACATTTTCAGGACACAGCAAATAATCGAGTGATATGGTACTGATTCTTTTTCACAGAAACAGTATATTCTGTTGAGAAATTGGATGACTCAGGAATGATACAGGAAGGAAAATCAGACAGAAAATAAAGCAATACACTTTGAGAATAACTTATCTAAATGATAGACTTATAAACATATGAAGGGTCTGATCCTTGTAAACGTACGCGTACAGAAACTCCAGTTGACAACAATGGGAGTTTTGCATAACCAAGGACTGTAGAATCAAGCTCAAAGCAAGTAAGGTTTTATTGGAATTTAATTTGGCATAATTCTAGCATCAGAGCCAAAACAACAGAATGCGAGAAAGGTTTGAGTACTATTATGGCATTTGGCTGACCTAATCAGAAAATGGCTGCCATTGCCTGGCAATTTAGCTTCACTCAGCACTAAATCAGTTGACTGGCTGGCTGTTCTGAGAGTACCCACTTATGTCTTGCTAAATCAAACAGGAGACAGGGTGTATTCTCTTACTTTAAAACTGCCACCAGCTATATAAAAACATTCCCGTGCAAGAAAGTTTCTTCCATGTTTATTTTATAAGCACGTCAACTGGTAAATTTATTTTACTATTTAATTTTGTAAAGCTTATCAGTAAGTTGTGGACAGGGGAAAATATCACATCACTTAGTCAGACTACTGATGTCTGTACTACTAAACACCAAAAATAATTTTTTTAACATAGGCAAGGAGCCATCACTAAAAAGGACAGCAGGGGGGATGGGTGATTTTTTCCTTGCGACCCAATGTACAATAGTAACGAGGAAGTTAAGCAATATTGATTTCTGACTTTTTAAAAAAATAAATCATGTCTTCATTGTGTTCAGTCTGTTGAAAGAAGTGTTGCAAAGGCCTTAGTTCACAAATAATTAATCTCCCAGAATAATTTGTTTACTTGATTCTCTTGCCAGATGTACTGTACACGTATGGGTTACTCTTTGTGGTGGATAAAGAGATTTAGCCAATAATGCATTTTATTCTGTTTCTGCGTTGTAAAGCATATTGATCTTGATCATGGAAAATGTTAGCAGTTTTCCTTTGTTTGAATCATTCATCTAGCTTTTTCAGTAATTGTTGTGTCACTGAAGTAGATCTCATTAAGAATACACCAAGGTCATTGAATGGCATGTCAATATAATTACAGTGCCCTTCAAGCTGAACAATTCACAGACCTGCAAATAGCAATTCACAGTGAGGTAAGAGAATAATCTGAAATCTTCAAATTGGGGACTAGTAATAATATTTAGCTCTTATAGAGTCTGATCTGGTGTGATCCAGTGAAGTAAGTCTCCTTCAACTCCCACTGACTTTCAGTGGCATTCTAAGGGCACTCAGCATATCAGAGGACTGCTCAGCACCTTGAAGGATTGACCCCATATTGCAGTTGTCATCTATATATCTCAAAGCACTTTATAAATGAGGGGAAAGTACCATTCTCCCTGTTTTATGTTTGGGGAAATTAAGGCACGAAAGTGATGTGACTTGGGCCAGGTCACACAGCAAGGCAATGGCAAAACAAGGGATAGAACCCAGGATTGATTTCCAATCCAATAAGCAATCTCCATGCTCCTCTTTCTAGTCCCTTCTTAAAGTCATTTCTTTAAACAAGTTTAAAAACCTCATGCTACACTCAGGAAATTATTTACAAACCAGACCTCTGACTTCCCTACTCCCCAGTGAAATAAATACATATTGTAAAGTCTCCACAAAGATCATGGAACTAATAAGACATACTTCCATATTTCCTTGTTCAATCACTCTGCTTTTGGTTAATGCTATTTATTTAGAAAGTAATTTCCATTAAAAGGTGAAAAGTGCCTTCAGCACAGTAATATGTGTCTATAATGGAAGTTATATGAGGATTTCCTCTTTTTCACAGGGATTTTTTTTACTTTTCCACACAGACTATTTGATGAGTGCTTTCTAACTGCCTACCACTTTTTCTTTCATCAATTCTTCCTTTCTCTTCCTCCAGCTTCTCTCACTCTTTTTCAAAGAATTTAGTTTTTGACCTTCACGTCTGCCATTACTCTGGTTCTTGTCAACTGAAGCAAATGTGGGTATCGATTTCAAATGGTTAGTGATTTAAGATCACTGGTATGGTATGACAGATGTTCAATTTCCACAGAGCAAAGTTGTCCTCTGTATGTAAACAATGAAGGATCATAAATGTTTTAAATACAGAATTTAAGGAGGGAAATTTTGGTATCCCTTTGCCTGACTTAGTTATTATGAGTCCAGTTCTATAGTACTCAAAGGACACCATATATCCCCCTAAAAAGTACCTAAAATAGTTTTTATACATACAAATGCCATAATTTTAAGGTCCAATATCATAGGTATTTCCAAAGTTAGAATGAGTGCTGCCAAGGTCCAGTTGACCATTTGAGAATCTCCCTTTCCTGTTTGATAAAGTTTCTATTTGTAGCTCTGCAGAGCCATGAGATCAGTTTGTAAAGCTGGGACTACATTTTTTGATGTCTCTCTTTACTGAAGTGACATCCACACAGGGTGACCAGACAGCAAATGTGAAAAAAGTGACATCCACATAACTTTTATCAATCAATCGAATGTACATTTCCATGATACATTCAGCTTGTACATTTATCCTGGACATCTGATTTTTCTTTCGTTGTGGCATCTCTCTCCATATATGTCAAACAAATCTAAAATTAAAATATCAGAATACCCAACAACAAAGCAGAGGCTCCGCATAGATGTTTTTGAGCAGTTACATCGGTTAATCTGTGTGAAACTCATTTAGGTTTTTCTGATGTAGGTGTTTAACTTTTTAGTTTCAAAAGTGGCCTGTGTCTGAGGTGTTATCACTCTAGATTGTAGCAATTGTTGGTTGTTTAGCTAGAGGAGCCCAGAACAATGTGATAAAAACAGTACACATTTTTAAAAGAAGTGCTGGCATGCTGCACTCTGATTGACTTCTGTTGGAGAAAGGAGCATTCTGCACGCCTGAGAATTTTTTTTTACTGCGGGGAAAAACAAAATTCAGTTGTCCTATGAAGAGTTATTGTGGAAAATCTGAAAACTCAATTCAGTAATGAAATTATAAAATAGATGGATTATAGTCCTGCTTTAAAGTCTATACTGAGCTACCGGTATCTATTGAGCATGTGCCAACTTTTTTTTTTTTTTAAATAACGTGGCCAAATATAGGTGGGTTTTCATGAGAAGAAGAAAAAGCACATTCCTGGCACAAAGGCCACCCCTTTGCCAAATTTCAACAGAAATGTGCTTGTTACAAAGCATATAGGCATTAGATTCTGTCAACAAAATGGTTGGAAGAATTTTTATTCACATGAGCAAAACAACATATTTGCCCTAATGTTGTTAGAAATGGCTGAACCATTTTTGCTGAACGTTTCCAAAATAATTCAGCCTAAGGCAGACACATGAGGCAGGAACTTTCAGTGCAAACAATTAATGTTTGTTGTAATTATAAGCACCTGAAAACAGGGTACTGTGATGGCAAGTGTTGGGCAACTTTAACTGTAGGCAGAGCTAGTAGCTCTGTCAATAATATCCCCAGATATGGCATTTTCCTCGTTTTCTGTCTATGTTAAAACATACAATAGCTGAAGCACTAATGACAGCTATATGATTGTCTAAACATTTCCTTTATAACTCCCAGTTTTCAATTGTGCATGACTTTCAAAAGTTTCAACTTTCAGGCTGAAATTTTGCAGGCCTGGTGTCTACTGAAATGTGATTATTTCAGTAAATTTGAGCAAAAACAGCTGAGCTGGTTTTGAGTATAAGGGCGTGTGTGTGGTAGGGAATACATTTTTCCAATTATTAAAAAAAATCTTGTAACCTTTTTGATCATCTGCAGAACTGAAATGGCTGGTGCTGCGAAGTTGACATTTGGCAGGGCAATAGTATTTATTGAGAAGTACCCTTGAGTGTTCCAGTGAAAACTGGTTTTGATTTGGCTTACTTTAGAAAGTATGAGAATCAGACTTTGCAAAGTGGGTTGTGGTTTCTTAGCCCTTCTATTCAATGTTCTGAGGGAGAGGGGAGGCTGTACTGGAATTCTGCCACCTGCACTGCCAAGTAAGGTAAGCATTAGACATTTAATTTGCGTCTTAAATCAATGGGAGGTACAAGCACTCTGCACCTTGGTGGGTAAGGCCCAAAATATAATTGACATTATTGGAATTTTTTGTTTTTTAGAGGAAAAAATTGGTATGTTCAATTTGACACTGGTTCATCAACCCTTATAATTATTAGGAATATTTTGTAGGCTCACAGAAGTCACAGATGGGAAAGACCTATTAAATCCAAGCCTATCCTTATAAGATTGCAGAATGTATTTACCAACAAATAGATATTCTGTACTTGAATTTATAGCACACTTAGCTCTTCAATGGGCAACTTCAGGCTTTTAATATTAAAATTATCTCCTGCCCAACTTGAAAGAGAAACTCTCTGCTTGCATTTTGAAATAATGGTTGAAGGGCTTCATTCCAGCTCTACAGTGTCTTATGGAATTGGTGACAGCACATGCAGTTAACATGCAAGTCCTCCAGGTGACTTGCAAAATACACTGTGATTACAGGCAATGTCGGCCTGAAACATTTTTGTCTTCCTGTGAAATCATATTTATAGATGAAAGATGTCACAGTTATCGAATAGAAAATGTCTGACTAGATTCCTGGTTCACGTTGTCAGAAGTGAGTGTTGATTTCTTAGTACGTTTTGCTAGGGATGGCTTAGCAGAGCTCAGTAGTGAAAGGTGGAAAATGACAAACTAATATTAAAGCATGTGGGCTGATGATAGTTGATGCTAATCAGATTTTATGGTTCATCTTGACCTGTTGCCTCATGGGACACTGATCAAAGTCTGTGAATTCTTCTAGCGCAAAGAGTTATTCATTATACCTCTCAGCACGTTAGTTATGTACTGTCAGAAGATTTTTGCTAATAAATCAGAAGCATACTGCATGACCATGGATCAGAGGCACTAACCTAATATCTCTGCGTGGTGTTTTTCAGAAGACTTATGGTTGTTGGCTTGTCTGCTTGGAGAACATGTTTATTAGTAGTCACAAAGTTTAATTTGTTTCTAAGACAGAATTTCTTTAGTGCTCTTATTTGAAGGATAACTTATGCAGTAACTTCATGTTATTCATAAACATACTGTGTGTTGAAAATATTGTGAAAATGTATAGAACTCTAGTTAATTGGTGCTGACAACCATTGACAATGTGACATTGTAGTTTGTCCATGAATCCTTACCCATTACTCTGAGATGTAATTATTTTGTTGGATTTTGGCAAGATTGTCAGTGATCAAAATTAGAATTTATGGTAATGCAACAGAAATCCTTCCAGAGAATAACAAAATTGGCCATTGATTCATTACTGGTGTAAGTGGGAGCCACGACACTGGTGTTATACATCTATAGGCAACATTTTAATCCTATTAGACAGGTGTTTGTACTCAACTACTTATCCAAATTTTGAAGCTCAGGACCATTTTTGCGATTATGTATTTGTGCCAGGATATTTAAGAAGCAAGGATCAATATCATTGATTGTTATTAACTAGGGGTTTCATTAATATTTTCCTTTGTTTTTGATGTGGTATTATGAAATGCTAAAAAGAAAAGACCGCTTTGTTAAGAATAGTTCATTAAATGTAACTCTAGGACATTTTCATCATTAATGTAACTGGTTAACTGATATAATATCATACAGGCACAGCAAGAGATATGGATATAATGATAGGGTTCAGTTGTGTGAGTAGAGCAGACATGAAGTTATCGTGTCATTTCTAATCTCTGTTTGGATTTCTAAAGCATTTATCAGTGTAGTATATGGGCAGAGGTGAACTATCCCCACGCAGGCATCGTGCATTCAGGAGCACACCACGCCAAGGAAGGGTGCAATGTATTTCCTTATACTTCTGCAAGAGGCCAAATGCAGTGGGGTCGGTCCATGGCCACCACCCCTCTGTCCCCTTTCGAAAGCCAAGTGTCATTATGTGTACCAGACTTGGGCAGTCTTTGTATTCATAGGAGTGCAAAGACTATAACTATGCCTGGGGATGGAAAGAGGGAAATGCCTTGTGTTCTTTTTTCCCCAAGCACATTTGCTCCTTTGCAAACTGTTCAGGCATAATCTGCTCTCTATTATAGGACATCCAATGTAAGTATGTGTTGTGACGGGGCAAGGCCAAATGGCTATTGTAAAGTAGTGGGAGACAGATATATTAGCCACAGGCTAACCAAATCCCTGTTACCAGGATAAGCAAATGGCAGCTGCTCCAGGTCAATTAAGACACCTGGGGCCAATTAAGATCTTTCCAGAAGGCAGGGAGGACAGATAGTTGATTGGGACACCTGAAGCCAATCAGGGGCTGGCTGAAACTAGTTAAAAACCTCCCAGTTAGTCAGGTGGGGGTGCGTGTCAGGAGCTGTAGGAGGAAGCCGCGCTGTTGGAGAGACAGAGCAGTACAAACCATATCAGGCACAAGGAAGAAGGCCCTGAGGTAAGGGTGAAGTGGATATTGAGGAAGTGAGGGCTGCTGTGGGGAAGTGGCCCAGGGAACTGTACGCGTCCTGTTTCTAAAAAGTCAGCTACCATAGCTGATACTATTAGGGTCCCTGGGCTGGAGACTGGAGTAGAGGGTGGGCCCGGACTCCCCCCATCACCCCTCCGATTAATCAGCGAGACTGAGAGACAACAGAGACTGTGCAAGGGAGGGTAGCTTCTCCTCACCTCCCTTGCTGGCTTATGATGAAAATGGCTCAGTAGGCTGTGACCCTTACCTCTAGAAAGAGAAGGAGGGTCACAGTGAGCCTCTGAGGCTCGCGAAATCCGCCAGGAAACACAGGACCCATGAAGATAAGGACAGAGCTTTGTCAGAGTGTATATTCCACACAAAACACTAGAAGAGGAAACTAAGATTGTATAGTTAAACACTCAGAAGTCAGGCAATGGAATATTTATAGTTGCATGCATAACTTTATCTCCTTGTGCACGTGCACTGGATAATGTCTTTAATTACATCATCATCACTGTTGCCCCTTTACACCAGTGTCACTCCTATGGGCCTTGCAAGTCAGCTTCCCAGTGGAGGGGAAATCAGTAATGTGGAATCTGGCAATACTCTAAGTATAGCTTTCTTTACTCATACATATACACCAGTCCTGGAAGAGAGACTGTCACAAACAACATGCAGGCAATCCCTTCTTCCAGTAATCTTGCTACCTGCAAGAACGTCCTCTATACAAACAGGGACATCCTTAGGCATACGCAGCTGCGTAGGGCACACGAAAATTTGGGGCAACATTCCCCTCGCTGGCTGCGGCTGGAGTCCTCTCTTCTCCGGCCCCTCTCCCAAGCTGGGCCAGTGGGCTTCTCCCTTCCCCCAACACCCCCCCCCCCCCTCACTCCTCAGCTGTCCGACTGAGGGCTCCAGCCTCCGGCTCTGCCGCCCCAGCCCCGGGGAGCCCCGGGCCACTGCCATCCAGAGCGAGTCCCTCCCTGCACCCTGCTTGCGCCGCTCGGTCTCCGGTGAGGGCTGGGCCAGGGCCAGGACAGGAGGAGAGAAACTTCCACGTGAGTCAGCGGCGGGGGAGGGGGAAGAGGGACTTAAAGTGACAGTGCGCTTACTGTCTCTCACACTTCACACACACACACACACACACACACACACACACACACACACACACAGTCTCTCTCACATACAGACTGGCTCTCACACCCACATATACTCTGCCTCTCACGAGTCACAGTCCCTCAATACAGATTGTCACACACACACATAGTCTCACACTCCCCAACACACACTCTGTCACACAGTCCCCCGACACAGTCACACACACACACACACACTCTCTCTGTCTCTCTCACATGCACTGGCTCTCTCTCTCTCTCACACTTGTATTATTGTTGTTGTTACTGCTTGGTACTTCCTGTCCAAATGCTCGTGGTGAGCCAGGAGTGGCGAGGGGCTGTAGGAGAGCCGTGGGCTCGGTCAAGATTCAGCCCAATGTAACAGTGCGAAGCCTGCCTTGAGCCACTGCCGCAGCATCTGCTGCATACAAATCTCGGTGTGTGGCAGCAATGCGGGGGAGGGTTCTGGGGGTCTGCAGACAGGGGTGGTGGCTGTGGCCCCTCGACACACTGGGGTCAGCGGCGCCAGCTGGGGACTGCCGTCAGTGGAGCATAGGGGCACCAGTTTAATAAATCCTAAGGACAGCCCTGTATACAAACATTGCAACCAAACCAACAATAATACATGCATTTCTTCAAGACTCAAAACCTGCTCACACACTAAGGGCTTGTCTACAAGGCAAATTACTAATAAGCTAAGCTGCACACCAGGACTTTCACGGCACTGTAGCATGTTACTGTGTGGCAAGCTGGTGCTCTATAGATTCATATCCTGGATTGCAGTGTAGTAACTTCCCATGTACACAAGCCCTAAGGAAAAAGAACTTAGAAGACTATGTGCAATTGCACTACTTGGTGACACCTAACAATATGCTACTTAAATACATTAGAATCTTGATTTTACAAACACCACATTTACGAACGAGCAATTATACAAACCATTTTTCCCAATGGGGAAAAAAAAATCACATCATGAAAGTAGTGTTGATGAAGAACAAGTCAACATCCCTTCCCTTTCTGATGCCTTCAGTGCTTTGGAAATCACTTTGTGGTGGTTTAAAGGACAAGAGGAAAGCAAAGCCATGCACCCTACTACAACACCTGCACCTACTGTGATTTTGAGATACTGAATTTTATGAACTTTTCAATATTCTGAACTTGTCACGCCCCAATTAGTTTGTAAAGAGGGGTTCTACTGTAATGCAATATATTATCATACTATTTTCTATAACGTACATACACATATTTATCATTATTCTGTTGCTATTATTTGTATTACCGCAGTGCCTTGGAGCCCTAGTTAAGCTTTTTGTTCTAATTACTTTCATTCTAATGTCCGTGGGGCCAAATTCTCCCCTACGATGTGGTCCCTTTATGCAGCTGAGACCATGCAAAGAGGCCATAAAGCCTGTTTAACTGGGGATTTCCCACCACAGGGGGAATCTTTGGCAGTGTGGAGCTGGCAGCTTTGTAAAAGTTTTGTATAGCCGTTCATTTCAAGATTCTGCATTTCTGACAATATACAGTAACAAACAGTCATATAATGTCAGATTTGTGTAGATGGGACTGAAGCAGATTCATGGCTAAGCTAAGTGATGCATCAGTGGAGTTGTACACACACTCACACACACACACACAAATACATAGATATGAGTATTTGCAATGTAAGTTAAGACTCTGATGTTAAACCACAAGGTAACTCTGTTAAGGTAACACGGAGGGGGGTGAATGTTCAGTGCAAGGAGTTGTGCATTGGGCATCATATATCACATTGAAAATGTATCTCCAAAGGACTGACTTAAACAGATAATCAAAGACATTCAAACTTATGGCTGAAATACCTGGGCCCAACAAAATAGGAGATGATTGCTGAACTGTATTTCTCAAGAAATCTGAGTGGTTTTTTTGTTGTTTGGGGTTTTTTTAAGGGAACAAATACTGGCCAACCTACCCCAATCCTCAGGGACACTAGTTTACATCACACTCTAGTGACCTTCAAAAAGTCAGGTTTAAAAAGAAATGTTTATAGATTAACCAAAGAAACCCACCAGCCTATTCCCTCCACATTTAAAACTACCAACTTATTTAAACATATATGGGAGGATACAGAACTTACACTGGTCTATATTATTAATGGATTCATTTCTGTAAACGTACAACAAAAAGATAGAGAAGATCCAAACAGAGAGAAAGAGAATCCACTTAAAAAGTGTTGAAAGATTTTGAAACTTCAGCTCATGCACAGAAACTGTTGCAAAGGCAGTGTAATTGCTGTCTCCAGTTTTATACTTTTAATTCACAGGAATGATGTGATATAGCAAAATTGTAAAATGGATGTGCAATTATTTCAAGGCAACTAAATAAAACAGAGTTCCAGCTTTGGTCTATAGGCATTTTAATAAAACCAATGAGTATTTTCCTACACTCATGGAGTTTAAGGCCAGAAGGTACTGTTAGATCATCTAGTCTGATCACCTGTATATCTCAGACTATTACATTTCACCAAATTACCCCTGTATTGAGTCCAATACTTGTCTTTGACTAAAGCATAACTTGTGTATGGCTCAGGCATATCTTCCAGTCTTGATATAAAGAAACCAAGAGATTTGGTAGTTTTGTCCAATGGTTAATCACCCTCACTGTTAAAAAGTTGTGCCTAATTTCCAATTTAAATTTGTCTAGCTTCAGCTTTGGGTTCTTGTTAGGTCATTCTCCGCTAGCTTAAAGTCTCAGCCATCCATATGAAAATATTTCATTAATGTACTTATGGTATAAGGGTCAAACTATAAAAAATAAATTTCAATTACATTATGTGGTACTACAAGTTGAATACATTTGTGTTCAAATGGAGATGTACAGATGAATATTTCTTCAGGATAGTTGATGATATTTAAGTTTTTAAGTAGTTACACAGATTCACCCAGGTACAGTATGTGGCCAGCAGCCTTTTTTAAAGCAAGCTTGTAATTCTTCAAGTGTTCAGGGAAAAAGAGGAGTCTAGTGTGAAGGGCACACTAGCATATATACATTCCCAATTCTTGCTTGCAAGATTTGTTTTTTAATAGTATAACACCTGTTAAATGCTTTTGCCTTAATATGCTTTTTAAAAATTCGTTAAGTACACAAAGGAGATGACAAAACATTTAATTCTGACATACATTTTACCTTTATCTGAAAATGAGGTTGCAATTGACTAATTGTTTTAAAAAATACAAAAAGATGCTTGATAATTCTGCAACTGTGTTTAAAATAATAATAAAAAAGTTTCGGCTAATAAGAAAATATAAAGAGGTAAGAGCCCTTGCAATTTAAGTTTATATTAAGGATGCCATAGTGTATAGATAAGCACCTTTTAACATGTTTATAAATATAAATAAAGAAATAATATACTGCATGGCCCTTTTGCATCCTGGGACCAAATTCTGCTCTCTCACACACCTAACCCCATTGACCTTGGTCAGAGTTATACAGGTGTCAGGATGGAATTTGGCACTCAGATGATGTTCTGGCTAGGGTGGTAATAATGCATTTAAAGCATTGTAATATTCAAATCAATTAAAGTCAATGGGGTTGCAGCAGCATATCTGAGGGAAGAATTTGGCCCTCTGTGTGCTTACTTTGCAGTTGAATTAAAATAATGTGGTGTTACAGTAGATGTTCTTTGAATTACTTTCTTGGGTGCTTTCTAATAGTGCCTGAATACAATAAGCAACACATTTGTCACTCAACCTCTATTTAAGATAATTACTACAATATAGAGAGGTATATGAATAATTATAAAGTACACACACACTTTTCTTATGCGCAACGTATAATTAAATGTCCTTTGCTGTCACTAAACCCAGAAATCTTGAGTAAACCTAATTCACCTTCATTATTCACTGTCTATTAGTTTCACTAACTGTTAGCAGATTGAATTATGGTATAAATCATTCATCACCTTTTGCTTTATTGGGCTATAAGAAATGTATCGTACCAGTGTGGTATGAAGACCTATGTTAGCAGAAGGGCATGACTTGTGTTTTACAAATTCCTGGCTCTTTAAACTAAGATCTTAAGTATCCCAGGAAGACATTGAGGTCCAGATTCATTCTCTTTTTGCCAGACTAGCTACTGTGCACTGGTAGAGGCAGGCGAACTACTTGATATAGGCCAAGAAGTGGTACCAGCATCTGCCTTTCCTTGAGTTTCTGCTGATGGAAGGCAGGTTTAATATTCACAGTGTGCTCTACAGGGGCCCAGCCTGCGGAAACTGCCTATGGGATTTGCTGAATCAGCACATCCACCAGCTGCCCTCTCCCCAGCCAACACAGTCCAACTTTTGGGGATTGTCCCTTACTTAGTTTAACATCCTTCTGTTAGTGGTCTTTCCTGCTACTCCCTCTTTTGCCCCCTTAGCATGTACATTCCATTCATTTTGCATAGTCCCTGAATGCCAAATTGGTGCAAGTCACACTACTTTACCTCTCTTCCAACCCACTGACAGCACCATTTAAATCATCAATTAATTTGCCCGCAACTCCCCTGAAACTTGCACTGTTTACTTCTGGGATGCATTTGGCCCATTAACTTTATTTCTAGTTGTGTGTTTGATAGTAGGATATATCCCTTCCCCGAGCATAAGTGGAACAGTAAAACAGATTATATGGACATAATCTAGTGCTGCTTCTATGTCCCCTTTGATTTTGAAAGCAGTACCCAAAATCAATAGCAGCCCAAAGTGTACACTTCGCAAGGCCAGTCACATTTTTTTAAAGGCCTACCTGCAATGATAGGAAAAGCAACATCAACAAACATTACTGTGGGAAAGTGAGTTCTGACACTTTCACATCTTTGCCATGGCATGTATCCAGTGCCATGAGTAAATATTAGATAGCAAACAAATAAGGAAAAATAGTTCATGAGAATTTTTTTTTAGAGGATTTGCAATTTCACTTCTCAAACAAGTGAATTTAATCATTTGAGATTCAGTTTTCCCCTTCTCTCTGACAATTTCCAGCATCAACATTCAGATTGGATGTTTTTCTAGAAGATATGTTCTAGTTAAATCACAGTTACCGGGCTCCATAACCTTCACTTACACAATAGGGAAGAATAATTTCCTCTGCTGCAGGCATTACTGGGTGAAATTCTACAGGTTGTGTTATGCAGGAGGTCAGTCAAGATGGTCATAGTGGTCCCTTCTGGCTGTAAAACCTATGAATCACCCATTTCCTGTCCTCATTGAAGTAACTGATAGTGGCTATTTCTTAAATCTCTTTAAGCCTAATTTTCTTGCCTTATCTATTCAGCCATGCACAATAAAAGATGTATAGTCACCTGATTCAGAAATGTAATGTTTTGGAATACTAATATCTTAACAAAAGATGTATTTATCTCAGTGATGTGTATATTGTACAAAAGTTACATTAAAAATGCAGCAATTTTACAGTATTTAAAAGTATTTAGCAGTTATCTGTCTTTCCACTGAGCATTTTCACTGAACATCAGTTTTGTTTCCTACTGCACATTTTTGAGTTGTCTCATTGTCATGCTTGAACAAAACAAAGGTGGTATAATAAGAGAGAGCTGTAATGTTGTTGTATGTTAAGATGATAAGCAAGAGGAGGTGATAAATAATAAGGACATTTCTGAAATACTTTTACAATTAACTCTTAGAATGAAAAAAAAAAATATGCAAAATTGGACTTAAATGGAACCAAGATTTCACCCATGATCTTTGTGGCATGCTATTTCAAGGAGAGCAACTCGCCATTCAATATGCATGCCTGTTCTTGTTAGTGCTCATGAATCCTGTCAACCCAGGCAGATGCACAGTTTTCTGGAGAAGGCCATGGCTACACTTTATGATAGCATAGAAAGGTGCAATTATTATCAACTATTTTGATTACACATATATGAAGATACAGCCCCTTTAACACCTCTGTGTAAAGCTCAAAGGGTAGGGATAGGGATGAGTGTGGGGGTCAGATTCATGTGTAGGTGGTGTGTAGTTACTAGGGTTGTTGATTAATCGCAGTTAACTCACGAGATTAATTCAAAAAAATTAATCGCAATTTAAAAAATTAATAGCAATTAATCGCAGTTTTAATTGCATTGTTAAAAACAGAATGCCAGTTGAAATTTATTAAATACTTTGGATGTTTTTCTACATTTTCAAATATATTGATTTCAATTACAATACAGAATACAAAGTGTACATTGCTCACTTTATATTATTTTTATTACAAATATTTGCACTGTAAAAATGATAACAGAAACAGTATTTTTCAATACTCATACAAGTACTGTAGTGCAATCTCTTTATCATGAAAGTGCAACTTACAAATGTAGATTTTTTGTTACATAACTGCACTCATAAATAAAACAATGTAAAACTTCAGAGCCTACAAGTCTTCTCAGTCCTACTTCTCGTTCAGCCAATTGCTAAGACAAACAAGTTTGTTTACATTTACGGGAGATAATGCTGCCCGCTTCTTGTTTACAATGTCACCAGAAAGTGAGAACAGGTGTTTGCATGGGACTTTTGTAGCAGGCATTGCATTTATGTGCCAGAAATGCTAAACATTCATATGCTCCTTCATGCTTCGGCCACCATTCCAGAGGACGTGCTTCCATGCTGATGACAGTCGTTAAAAAAATAATGCATGAACTAAATTTGGGACTGAACTCTTTGAGGGAGAATTGTATATCTCCGGCTCTATTTTACCCACATTCTGCCATATATTTCATGTTATAGCAATCTCGGATTGCTGCAGATTTGATAAAACGCAAAGAAGATACCAATGTGAAATTTCTAAAGATAGCTACAGCACTCGACCCAAGGTTTAAGAATCTGAAGTGCCTTGCAAAATCTGAGAGGGATGAGGTGTGGAGCGTGCTTTCAGAAGCCTTAAAAGAGCATGTAGCGGGGTGGTCACCCACTCCTGCCCTCAAGGGCTTGAAATCAGCCCTCAGAGAGGGCTGGGACTGCTGATTGGGGAAGCAGCCGCAGCTGGGCCACGCCCCAATCAGGCCACAGCTGGCCCTATAAAGGGGCTGTCAGCCAGGAGCTCAGGGAGTCTCCCTCTAGCTGAGGAGGGAGATGGACCTAGCTGCCTAAAACTAAGGGTACTGGAGGGAAGCAGGGCTGGGGAAAGGCTAGAGGAGCTGGGGAGCTCCAGGCCAGCAACTCCCCAGGCTGCAGGGCCTTATCCATAGAGGTACAGGGTTGCAGGGAAAGGCAGCAGGTCCAACCCTTGCCTACAATGACTGGCTATTACAGACTGCAGTCTGCCTCAGTGAACGGGGGCTTGATGATGACTGGCAGTAGCCCATAGGCTGAAGCAAGGTGGGGATAGTGGGTGGGGGTTCCCCAGAGAGGGGAGACCCAGAGACTGAGGGGGTACTGCCAGGGGGCGGCACCCCAGACACGAGGGGCACCGGGGTCCGGCAGGGACACGAGGGCCAACGGTGAGTGGGACAGTGACCAGCAGAGGGCGCTCTGGGCTGGAAAAGCTAATTCCCTGGACAACCCACAGGAGGCGCCGCGTGGGTGAGTCCCGCACCATTACAGAGCAACACTCCGATGCAAAAACGACAGAACCCGAATCACCAAAAAAGAAAATCAACCTTTTGCTGGTGGCATATGACTCAGATGATGAAAATTAACATGCGTTGGTCCTCACTGCTTTGCATCATTATCGAGGAGAACCCATCATCATCAGCATGTACACATGTCCTCTGGAATGGTGGTTGAAACGTGAAGGGACATATAAATCTTTAGCGCATCTGGCATGTAAATATCTTGCGACGCTGGCTACAACAGTGCCATGAGAACACGTGTTCTCACTTTCAGATGACATTGTAAACAAGAAGCAGTCAGCATTATCTGCTGCAAAGGTAACCAAACTGGCTGAACAAGAAATCAGGACTGAGTGGACTTGTAGGCTCTAAAGTTTTACATAGTTTTATTTTTGAATGCAGTTATTTTTTGTACATAATTCTACATTTGAAAGCTCAACTTTCATGATAAAGAGATTGCACTACAGTACTTGTATTAGGTAAATTGAAAAATACTATTTCTTTTGTTTTTTACAGTGCAAATATTTGTAATAAAAATAAATATAAAGTGAGCACTGTACACTCTGTATTCTGTGTTATAATTGAAATCAATATACAGTATTTGAAAATGTAGGAAACATCTAAAATATTTAAATAAATGGTATTCTATTATTGTTTAACAGTGCGATTGATCACAATTAACTTTTTTAATCTCTTGACAGCCCTAGTAGTTACTCCTCAGCATGAATGAGGGTGGCAGAATATGGGACTAAATCAGTAATACCTTTTATTTTCATTATATTCACTGAAGCTAAACCCTTGAAATCATGTGAGTGAGAGACCCACATGCTATGTAGGCTGACAGCATGCCAGCTCTTATGCCTCTTTTCATTGCCAAAGCAGGAGAAGAGTAAGAAATGAACATCCCAGAACAGTCTGAGCTATGAAATAAATATTCTGTTTACCGATAGCAAAACTGAGGAGGTGCAAAGCAAGCAATAAATCCAAAGATCACAAAAATAGAAGCATACTAATCCAGTGGTTAGGACACTAGCTTAGGTTTGGGAGACCCAAGTTCAATTCCCTGCTCTGCCACAGATTTCCTGTATGACCATAAGCAAGTCACTTAGCCTCTCTCTCTGGCTTGATTCCCCCATCTGTAAAATGGGGATAATATTTTTCTAACTTACAGGGGTGTTTTGAGGAGAAATGCATTAAAGATTGTTAGGCATTCATATATTACTGTGACAGGGCCAAAGAAGTGCCTTAGACAGGAAAATAATTGACCAATGCCAAATATGCACAGCATTGCACTGAGTACAAATCAAGAACTTGACCATGTTTATAAAGCTAGGTAAAAATAAAAATAACTGTGCCCCCAAACCAAACTTTCACTTAAACCTTCTCTTTTAAACCTACAACTCTATCCCCTTTCTCACCCTGCCCCTGTGAGGGGGTCCTTTTTACACATCCTCACTGCTGACCTTTTAATCTTCCTGTCACTGGAATTGAATCACATCATTTAACCAAATCTAAATACAGATTCTTTCTTTCTTTCTACTCTAAAAGGCTTTATTTCATCCCTCTGACCATAATTTCCAAGGAACAATATTCAACAAGTTCCATTAATACTTTGTAATCAACACAATGCTGGTTAAGAAAAGGGATAGATATGCAGCTTTCTCCCTCCCCCACTTCCAGTATTGCTGGCTGTTTTCCACAATAAAAGTTGCATAGGTTTAGGCTGTGCCTTTTTTAAAGTTAATTTCAGTTTCCCAGAAAACTGAAGGCATGCTATTGTAATTCAGGTAAGCTTCTTCCACAGACTATTTAATCATGTCTCTGTCCTGAGAACAACTACTATTGTATATTTCTTTCATGTAGCCATTGAAACTTATCAACTGATTTGTTGTCTGTCAGCTGTGGGAGCTGTTGGTAACATGTAATCTAGGTAATTTTATTATTTTGGATGTTATTATTTTATGTATTTCCTTTTTTAAAAGAATGTTTAGGTCCTCCTGAACTTAAATCATTAGCCTGTCATCCTGAAAGTACCTTGCCCCACATCACACATTACCTCACAGAATGGGAAAGCAATGTTAATAGAACTTATCAATATGTGTCAAAGACCTTTTGATATGGCATGGAGTTGAACAAATATTTAAGAAATTCAACATTCTATATACTGTCATTCCAAAAGAGGCTAACCAATCTTCAGGCCAGTTTGTCCCTGACCCTTGCATGGTGTGCGTATGTATATGGGAAGGGCACAAAGCCTTTTTGTACTCTGTTCAAGGGCCAGGAACAATTGCAGTCCCAGCACAAGCTGGGGTAGTTGTACTGGTGGGAGCAGGCTGACTGATCTTAAAGGATGGAGCAGCCACGGGATTCTCCCCCTGCACCCAGAAACGAGGAAGGGAATGTGCCTCTGTGAGATGCAATCACTCCTTGAACTCTTCTAGCACAGGGCAGCTTCTTATCTCTCCCTGTTCAAGGCTGTGCCTAATGCACATTTGAGCCCAGTTTCCACTATCAGGCATGGGTGAGCTAGTTCAGATACAATAAAAGAACAGAATATTTTACCCAAAACTCCAACCCAACTTGAAGGGTGGTAGATTTTTTTGTTTATTTGTTTTATGTTTTAATGGTGAGGTTTGAGATGTTAGTTTGATTTGTGCATGCCTCTGCAGTTTCTGGTTTGGGCCAGGACTGGAAGTAGAAGTACTGAAATACTGCATGTGACTGTTCTCCCAGAATTTCTGGCTCTGCTAGAACAAGGAAATGATAATGGCTAATATTTATAAAGCACCTTTCATCCAAAAGGATCTCAAAGTGCTTAACAAATTGTGTGTGCTGGTGTGTATGTACATATACATAATATAGTAATAACTTTCACACATCCCTGAACAACACACAATAACACTATACCACAGGGTGAGGCAGAAAGCAAAGAGTAACATTGTATCAAAGTGAAGCTAGAAGGGAAATTGTTGGTAAACACAAATTTACCCATATTTGCATCTGACCAGAACAACAGGGTTAATGAAAAATATCATGAGGTCTTTATTAAAAACAAGTGTTCAGGAAATCCCAGGTCCCATCTTTCCTGCTATTGTTTTTTGTTTGTTTTGTTTATTTTTGTTTTTGTTTTGGAGGTTTTTGTTTGTTTGTTTGTTTGTGTTTTTCTTAATTTTTAAGTCTTTGGATACTACTAGGGGGGAGGGATAGCTCAGTGGTTTGAGCATTGGCCTGCTAAACCGAGGGTTGTGAGTTCAATCCTTGAGGGGGCCATTTAGGGATCTGGGGAAAAAAATAAAATAAAAAAAATTGGGGATTGGTCCTGCTTTGAGCAGGGGGTTGGACTAGATGACCTCCTAAGGTCCCTTCCAACCCTGATATTCTACTTGCCAAGAACTGTTGGGTTGCTCTGCCTTCTCCAAGTCTAGTTAAAACGTAAACGGATGGCATTGTAATCTTTAATTCTAACCCTCAAAGTGTTGTTTCATACACAGAACATGATATATAAATACAAAGTTTAAATCACCCTCCACCCCAGGAAATTGTGGTTAAAGCTCATTCAAATCTCTCTTCTTAATTAAATGTATTGGGGCCAAATTTGTCATTGGTGTAACTCCATTTATGTTGTTTGAATTAAACCAGGGATGAATTTTCTGGGTGGGGGATGTGCAGCAGGGGTCAACATGGCAACCAGTGATTCACTTCTCTGTGGTCCAGCATCCCCAGTAAGGCTATGAAGAACATGCTAGAACAGCGTCTAGAACAGTGTCTGTTAGCTGCTGCAGTTTTTTTCTGTTCCTTGGTGACAAAGTAGTGAATGTGCAAATGGAAGAGGGTAGGCAGTCTAAAAAAGAAGGTAAACTGATTTACCAGCTCCCATGGGTGCACTGTTGCATCCCACTGGAAGAAGACAAAACAACCCACTTATTGGAGGCTGGCACGGTTTGCAAATGTTGGTCCTCCTGGGAAAGGGCTAAGTGGGTTCTGGTGACTCAGAAGCCATTGACTCATTCCTCAACTGGGTATAAGGGAGATAGGAATGACCCTCTGGGGAAGAAGGATTTAGGGTGTGATCTGAGCAGTCTGAAGTAGAAACCCCAAGAGTAGCTAAGCCCTAAGCTGAACTTTGATATCTTAAAGTTTGTCTCCATTACAAAATCTTCTTATGTTTGAACAGGATTGTGAAGAATTCAGTCAGCTGACATGATTCTGATCACAACTTACTGGTCAGTGTAGACCAGGACAAACCATACTCAGCAAAGAGACTCTGGTTGGTACCAGCAGGTTTAATGATACGATCTCACCGCTTGAATGTGAGTCTGAACATTCCAAAGTTCAGGGTTGTTTAGATCGGGTTTTGGTTTAGCTCAGAGATAGGAACGACCAGCAGGTTTGGATCTGAATGAAAATTTGCTTGTGGTTTTGAATGTGTTTAAATCTGGGGTTTGGGGGTCAAGTTCAGCTGTACTTTAAACATTTATATTTTCTCTTGAAAGGACGGGCCAGGGGGTTTTCTAGGTCAATCAACAGGACTTATTCCAAGCATGCTGACTTAATCCAAAAAGCCAAAGGTTTGCGTTCATTTTGGCTCGATGACAAAATTTGTGCCATGTGTCCCTGAATATTGGGTATTATCAAGTAAATGATGACACACTTTTAACTACAGACATGTTAACAGATGCCACTTAAATGCAGCCTTTGCCATTTGTAGGCATTTTCAGTATTTACAGCTAGATTGCTGGCCTTATGCTCCAGGATCTGTGCTAAGATTTTAGGTACTCTGTATTCTGTAGCTATCTGAATTACTTTAACTTGTACTGGGTGGTATAGTGCACAAAACTGGAGGTTATTGTTTCCTGACATTCCATATTCCTCGTGATGTGCAGCAGTGAAGTGGTTAAACTGACCCTTTATCAGTATGCGATGCAATTCTTTACTGAAGATGCAGCAGAGTCCCTTACTAACGAACAAGTCATTTGACATTTAACGCTTACTTCCTATGCTCAACCTGTTAAATGCTGACACTTGAAAGTTCTAGAATGCCTGTCTGTGAACTCTTAAATCATAGTGTATGTTTGACTACTCACAATGAAAGAATGCAATGAAGCAATTTGAGGGTGGCATTAAAATTTTGATTGAAAGGATAACACAGCCACATATTTTGTTCAGGAACAAGAAAAAAGTACTGGACAAGGAAGTTTGTGCAATAAGCCTCTTTAATATTCATCCCTGAAGTATAGCTGCCTGTTTGGTGGTTGCAGCTGTAACATTCAGGGTTCCCCAGAAGAAAGAAAGTGGGTCATGCACAATGGGGAAATTAATCTGTGAGTATGGAGAAGGGGCAGTTTACTTAGACACGCAGAGGTGCTAGATGTTGAAAGAAATACTGCCACCTGTTGATCACAGGTCTGAGAAAGCTTTTATCCCCCCGTGAAATACAGGCTCGTTTCCACTAATGTGATTTGTGAAAACAAACTGTGGTCTGACTGGGTGTTCAAAAAGTTCTTATGATCTTGTAACTTTGTTTCAGTTTTATCCCTGTTTTTCAGCTGCTATTTCCTTGATACATTTAATCTCTTTTAAAGAATGGTTTTACCAAACTGATGTACTATGTTACATAATATCTAAAAATACTCCAAATGTTGGTGTGTCTTTCTCTGCCTTAATGTATCCCTATGTCTGTATGTAAGAAGCTTTTTTGTTATTTAGACAGATATTTGTCTTATTTTAGAAGATATTTCTTTTTCTATCGATGTTTGAGAGACTATTTAATTGTTGCCATGCCACCAGTGAGGAAGGGCTACAGATGCCCTATGCCAATATATTGTAATAGTTTAAAAGGTCTCTCTCTCTCTCTCTCCTCCCTAAAAGTTCCTATATATGTGGGCAGAAGTGAGTCTTTCTGGAGTATACTTTTATGAGATTGGCCTTTGAGTGGCTTCATTTTATGACCTCAAATGATTCTCACTGCTTCCCCCTGTTAGAAATATAACAACAGTGTTGAAAGTAAAAACTTCTTGAGCTTGCCTTTGATCTAGAGAGATTTTATTCTCTACCACTCATCCTCTACCTATGGCTCAGGCATCTTTGAGTTTTGGAAAGAGTTTAAAGCATAGCTATGTCAAAGTCCTTACCTTTGCAAAAATATGGGGCCAAATTCTGCTTTCATTTACACAGGTGGTTTAAGTGGAGTTTCTCTGGGCTTACATCATTGGATCAGAGCAGAGTTGGGCCCCAATTGAGCAAACTGTAACAAGAATTGCAAGTTGCATCTTTATTCTCATATTCTGCTTCCCTATAAGCACAGGATTCTCACTGATCAATAGGAGATCTGAGGATGTCAGGAGAGGCTATCATTGCAGACTCTTGCCCCATGAATGTCTGTGAGGATCACGAGTCAGATTCTGATCTCAGTTACATCCTTGTAAATTAGGAATCACTTCATTTTGGTCAAGTGAATTACACTGGTGTATGCTCTGTATTAAGTGAGAGGCCCGTTAATTTGTATATATTTTAACAAAATATTTATTTTAAATATGAATGGGAAAATAGGAATTGCCATGACTGATCAGACCAATGGCTCTTCATCTGCATTATCCTGTCTCTGATCTTGCAAGTACCAAATGTTTCAAAGAAAGGTGCAAGAAATCCCATAATAAGCAATTGTGGAATAATCTGCCCATTGGGACAGAGTGGTTAAGTGGCTTGCCTAGGGACACAGAGGAATAGAACTCAAGAATCTCATTTTCCAACAACTCTGCTCTAACCAGACTTGTACTGCTTTAAGATGTTTTTCCCCCTCTACTCATAGTAATACCTTTTAAGATGATTTCTGATTACAAACAAGAAATCAGTGTAGCAGTAAATCTGCAGGGACTTTTGCCAATTAAAAAAGAAAGTTAAAACTGCTGAAATAAAGAGGTTTTTAAAACTGCATACTGCAGGGTAAATGTATTTTTAAAATTATTAGGAATTTTAACATTTAGATCTGGTCAAACACGTCAATAATCTGCCGGCTAAAAAGGATTTACACCAGTGGGCAAACTACGGCCCGCAGGCTGGATGTCACCCACGGGACCCTCCTGCCCAGGCCCTGAGCTCTTGGCCCGGGAGGCTAGCTCCCCGCCCCTCCGCTGTTGTTCCCCCTTCCCCGCAGCCTTAGCTCACTGTGTGGCCAGGGCAATGCTCTGGGCAGTGAGGCAGCGAGCTCTTGCCGGGCAGCGTGGCTGCAGTGCCGCGGCCTGACCCGATGTTCTGTACTGCGTGGTGGCATGGCTGGCTCCAGCCAGATGGCGCGGCTGCCTCGCCGCCAGCCACCGGTGTTCCAGGCAGCATGGTAAGGGGGCAGGGAGTGGGAGGTTGGATAGAGGGCAGCGGAGTTCAGGGTGGTGGTCAGGGGACAGGGGTGTAGATAGAGGTCGGGGCGGTCAGAGGGCAGGGAACAGGGGGGTTGAATGGGGGCAGGGATCCCAGAGGGGGCAGTCAGGAATGAGAGGTGGGGTTGGATGGGGCGGCGGGGGGAAGTCAGGGGCAGGGTTTCTGGGGGCGGTCAGGGGACAGGGAGCGGGGTGTGTGTGGATGGGGAAGGGTCCTGGGGGGGCCATCAGGGGACAGGGAATGGGGGGGGTTGGATGGGGCAGGAGTCGTAGGGGGGCTGTCGGGGGCGAGAAGCAAGGGGAGGTCAGAGAGGGGCGGAGTCCAGGCCACACCTGGCTTTTTGGGAGGCACAGCCTCCCCTAACCAGCCCTCCATACAATTTCAGAAACCCTGTGTGGCCCTCAGGCCAAAAAATTTGCCCACCCCTGATGTACACAGTAAATAATACCAGGTTCTAAGGGGTCATTAAAACTGTCTGTTCTAAACTGCCCTTGCAAAATGTTTAAATGTGAACACTTACAAAAAGATGGTAGTGATTCTGAAAGCAGTTTGTGGCAATGGCATCAAAACTGGAACGTAATAAAAATATATATATATTTAATCCAAAGAAAGTAGCAACTTGGAGTAAACCCTCCCCAGCTATCTGGGTGATTTGGCTTCCCAGGATGTCTATAATATCTATCTAGAAATATATATCGAATGTGATGATAAGAGCTACCTTGTCAAATGAGACCTGTGCTGCTCTCTTGCACCTGGCAGCACTGTTGCAAAGTCTTTGTCAGTAAATGAATCAGATAAGACTAGGAAACCCTCCAGCTGTTTAAGAGCCAGCACTGTCTGTATCATACCACAAAGCTATTTTACTAAGTTAGTTTTCTGACTGCATCCCCGCTGTAAGGGTCAGATTTTAAAAAAAAAATCAGGGCCAAAAATCAGGCCCAAGTGACTTGTGACTTTGGGTGGATCCGTTTTTGGGCACCCAACTGGAGACAACTTGAGACCTGACTTTCACAGGGTGGTTGCTCATCACCTTCGGAAAATGAGGGTCCTTTAAAATGTCTCCAGCTGAGAACCTGTAAGGTGATGAGTCACTCCTGTGCTGATTTCCAGCCAATCCACAAGCCAGAAAATGGTCTGGTGATACCCAGGGCAGGTATCTAAGCCCCATAGGAGAAACAGCAGCAAAGTTTGCTTAACATCGCTCCAGGGTTTGGAACTCTCTTCTGCATGACGGTGGCAACAGACTCCCCAAACCTTAGCCTGCTCCAACCTTGGTCTCGCTCTCACTCCAGCCTGTTCCTAGTCCTAATTCAATCTTGCTCTCAGGCCAGCCTCACTCCAACCCTGCTCTGGACTCCAGATTCCGGCTCTGACCCCCTGGCTCAACTGCCATGGCTTTGACCACTAGGCCTGATCATCCCCATCATGGTTTCTGACACACACATTCACCGGTAACTTTGGAAAATCTTGGCCAAGGTAAATAACTTCATGCACAAAAATGCCTAATTTGGGGTTACAGTTACTGTGCCTGTACCTGCAAATCAGGTGTTAGATGCATAATGGTCATTTTTGCATGCACATATCCAGTTTGCACAAGCAGTCACCGGTAATTAAGTGCACAAAGTATGCATGTCGTTATGCATCTAGGAGACAATCATGTCTTAGCTGATGTTTATCGAAGGGGAGGTCCCTAATTTCCTCCCCAACTTCAGCCAAGTGGGCCTGGATGTGACCCCCGCATAGCACATTAGCATTGCTTCTGTAGCATGATTAGCGCTTTCCTCCCTTGAGGGTCTTGCAGCCTTTGCTCCCCCGTCAGCAGCTCAGACTAGTTTCTCTCATAGGGTAATGAATATCTCTCACCACAAGGCCACCACATCAGCCTTTTAACGGGTTGTTTTATGGGGAATTTTTATAACTATATGCTTGATTCCAAAAGAAAGTCTCTGCATGTTTTGATGTACGAGAACATAGACAGGGGAACTGATCTCAGGAATGTGACTCAGTTCATCAGTAATTACACTGGGCTTCTGAACCACGTATGGCTTTTTGAAGCTTAGCCATAAGATTTTTTTGAATTGGGCCCTTTGTGGGAAATGTAGCCCTTGTCACATATTGGCTAATCAGATGAAACAGTTACACTGTTTTGAAGCTGCAAAGTAATGTACCAGGGAAGGGGATATTCTATATACCTGTCTTCCCTGGATAGAAGTGAAATACTGCATCAGAAGCTGGCAGTGGGCCTCCAGTGAGATCAATCACAAAGGAGAAGTAGGGAACCTGATAAATTTGTTACTGATGATGAAAAATAACAAACCCTTATGCGATTAGCTTCAAAATCCAAACTTCAACCCGAATTATGGATCTGCTTCCCACAGAGTTATTTGACAGAAAACAAATATAAGTATTTTCTTCTGCTGCTGGGAGGAAAAATTAGTATTAACAACATAACACTGACCTGTTTGTCAGGAAACTTTCTTGAACTATTTTGTTTTTGGAGCTAAATTCACATTATTAAAATTCAGTGATTACATGGTCCATAAGGAGAGAGAAATTCAAGACATGGGTTGAAGATATACATTAAAAAATAACAAAAGCTATTCAGTGTAGAGATAACAGTGATTGCAGAACTACAAAGACAGTTAAAATATACTTGTAAGTTTCTGTATGTGAATATAAGGAGCTCCCTTTATGATCAAACATTTTGCTCAGGCTTGGGAAAGTGTTTTCTAAAAGCAGCCCAATGAACTGCTGTCACATTAAGTGACATACCCAGGTGATTTCTTCTTATCAGATCTAGTCAGCTTGTCAAGGGCTGTATCGCATTTCACCTTTAGTCTTTCAGTCATCAATTTCTTTAGAAGCAGGTGCTTCACTTAAACAAGACATGAGTTAATAGTTGGGAGCATTCGGTGTCAGACTCCCAAGCAGCCGTTATCATTCCTATGACAATTTTTTCCAATTTAGTTAACAATTTATTCAGTTGTAAAACTACAATGACTCATGTAATTAGAGGTTTCCGTGCATGTCAACAAAAAGATCTTTATTGCTTGGTAACGAGTTGTGCAACTCCCTGCAGAGCTTCAAAAGAAACAATCAATCAGGGAATAATATTTTTGGAATGTCAAAAGTGGAAGATGACTGGATGTTAATCACCTTAAAATAAAACCATTGATTAATTACATAACGAGTGATCCCTCTATCTGCATGATTTATTGAGTTTCACTTTCAGAGTTGCAAACCCCAGAGCATTACCAGTTAAGGGCTTAATTCATAAAAGCATCATGTACTGTTTATACAGGTGATTTACAGTTTAACCCAGAAAAAATGTGGTATGTGAGCTATTGAGAAATTTATCCCCCCCCCCCCCCCCTTGGTACCTCACTGTATAAATAGACCTGCAATCATTTTCCCACTATGTATGTTTAGAGTAGTGTGTTTGAACTATAATCTACCTAGGTATTAATATATCCCTCATCACCATAGAATCTAAGTGCCTCACAATTATTATTGGATTTTATCCTCACTACTTCCATGTGAGATCAGAAAATATTATCCTCATTTTACAGATGAGGCACAAGGTAGATCACAAGGAAAATGTGTGCCTGAGCCAGGAATGGAGTCCCCATCTGCTGCCTTATCCACTAGACAAGTGTTTCTTAATCAGTGGGTTTGGGCCCAGAGGGGAGTCACAGAAAGCAATCTGGGAGGGGGGGGGTCACAAGACATTGAAAAAAATTATTACAATCTAAAGCAAAGAACTATTGCTCCTCCATTCCCCGCATACACCCTCACCCTTCAAGGTCAAGTATTCTGTCAAACTCTCAACACACACTCACACTCACTCACTATAGGCTTGTCATTGATACATTTTTATTCTTTCTTTGATAGGACATGCGAGGGGCTTGTGAAAATTTTTGACTTTGAATAAGGAGTCACTAGTCTGGATGACTGAGAGACTGTGCACTAGACCATCCTTCTTACCCTAGTGATTTGTATTGGGGAATTGCTCAACTGTTCCAAGAGCTCTCCTGTGAAGTAATTCACTGGGTTCTTGTTCTGTCACCTGTTCTTGTGCTCCAAGGCTGTTAGGACACACAGTTGGATGCAGTCACATCAGTAGGCAGATGATCCTCTGTTCACTCAATTTTTGATTGGGCCTAGATGGCATGGTTTCTCTAATTTCCCAGTGTCCAGTCAAAGTTAGGACTTGGATGAGAGCTAGCTGGCTTCAGCTAAATTCAGCCCAGACAGAGGCAATGCTTGCTGCATAATGGCAGCTACTGAAGGAGATGCTACTGGAAGGAGGATGGTTCCGTGGTTAGGGTGCATGTCTAAGATTCTATAGACCTTAGTTCAATTCCTGCTCTGCCACAGACTTCCAGTGTGACTGTGAGTATGTCACTTAGTCTGTCTGTATCTCAGTTCACTATCTGTAAAAGCCTTATAATTGTGCTTCCCTACCTCACTGGGGTGGCATGAAGCTGAATGTGATTGTGAGGCACTGAGATACTACAGCAATGGGCAGTATGACTAATTAAGATAAAATGAGAGGAGCCTCTGAGTGAGAAAGTATGCTCACCTTGTATTCCAATCCTTTCTTTTTCACTTAGCAAGGCGGTTGCACTATTTCCTTTTAGATTCAGATTTTACCCCAACTATCCACACCTGGGTTCCCCTCAAGACTAGATTCCTATGATGTGCTGCACTTGGAATCAGGGCTGTGGACCACTGAAACTTCCCAAAGATAGTGCCCACTTAACAGTGTTTGTGTTTGGAGGCCAATACGCCGGTGCTCTGTATATTACACTGTATATATTATTATAATGTATATTACACATTATATTATTATATTCTAATTTGTGTCTGCGTTCATTTAAAAGTGTAGATTTCTATTTATAAAGCCCTCTATGCTGGTTACTTCAGAGACCCTCTCTCTCAATGTCATGGCATCTGGGTTACTTGAGGTGAATGAAACACCTAGGGATGTTCACTCGTGGCTGGGGACAGGGCAGTCCCTGGGGAGGACCTTTGTGTCTGTTTTCTTCCTCCATTGGTCTGACAGAGCCCAAGTTAGTGATGCTGTAGGGTGCATTGCATGACTGATTTATTGGCCTTGGCTTTTACTGAAGGCTTGAGCAGAGAGAGTAACAATAATGATTATGAGTGGGGATTTTTAAGTAGTTTATGTTTTTGTATTGTTGAGCATTCTCCTAGAGATGGTGAGAAGGGAGCATGGAACAGGGTGTGCTGGCCTTGGAAAGCAGGCTCACAGACCAGCAATTTACTTGCTCCTGTGTAGTGTAGAGGGACATCTGAGCATTAGAGGCTGGTAGGTATAAGCAGCCCTCTTCCCTCAGAGTGGAGTGAAGCTGGAAAGGGAGTAAGAAGCTAAAAAGCCTGGAAAGATGCTTAAAGAAATTGCTAGATGTCTCAATAAAGTACACCAGGCAGGGGGTGAAGGTTGGCTTAAAGGAGCCCTGAAGGAGATGATACTTTAAGGGGGGGCATGGCTAGGGAATTTCCAGGAGTACCTGAAGAGAGGCGTCCCTTGGTTACGGAGAGCAAAGGGACTGCGGCAGAGCTAGAGGAAGAAGTCTTAGGGAAAGAGAAACCTGGAGAGTTTGGGGTCATATTAGGAGGCTTCCTGATTGTCTTGGACCATACAACATAATACTGATGCTGTTGTAATTTGAGGCTTACTTAATGTTGGTAAAGCATCTTGCACTTGTCTACATCACCTTTCATGAGAGGCTCTCACAGTGTTAACATTGATTAGTAAGAGCATGCTGTGAGAGCACCTCAGACTCCTGGAAAGACAATATTGGGAAACAGGCTGGATTTAACAGGAAACTAATGAGTTGTCAAGCTAAATTGCCTCAGTGACTGATTTCAGTATGAGCTTATCAGAATCCTGGAACAAGCACAGTACACAGCATGTTATGTAGTCGTTCCTCTTAAAAGGAGACATAACTTGTCCTGTTCTCAAATGTTCTCTGAAACATTCTGGCATATCAACATTAGCTGAACCATTCAAATAAGACACATTAGAATTAGAAAAAGTACAGAGAAGGGAAGCAAAAATTATTAGGGATATGAAACAGCTTCCCTATGAGGAGAGATTAAAAAGACTGAGACTGTTCAGTTTACAAAAGAGATGACCAAGAGGGGATATGTTAGGGTGGCCAAGTGTCCAGTTTTGACTGGAAAGTCCAGTCAAAAATGGGACCTGGCAGTGTCTGGTCAGATGTGCTGACTGGACACCAGAAGTCCTGTTACTGTGGGTTGTGGGGGGAGGTGCCAGGTCATCAACCCACACCAGCCCCATCTCAGCGTGGGCTGCCTCCTAGCTGAATCTCGTGGCTAGGCAGGCAGCAGGCTCCATGTCAGGCTGCAGCTCCTGTCCCAGCTCCAGAGCAGAGGAAGCCAGCTGGAAGGGAGAGGGATAGAGAAGATCAAGCGATGGAGAAGAGGGGAGAGCAGCGAGCTATTGCGGGGAGGAGTGACCGAGCGTGGGGCCTGGGGGAGAAGAGGCAGAGTGGGGAGGGGCTATGGGGGAAAGAGGCAGAACAGAGAAAGGTCCTTGAGGAAGAGGCGTAGTGGGGGCGGGGCCTCGGGGAAAGAGGTGGGATGGGGGGGAGGGGGCAGGCTTTAATAAATTAGAAAGTTGGCAACCCTATAAGGTTTTATAGACCCTCGAGTTCTATAAAATCATGAATGGTGTGGAGAAAGTGAAGAACAAGGAAGTGGTGTTTACTCTTTCACATAACTCGAGAACCAGGGGTCACCCAATGAAATTAAGAGGCAGCAGGTTTAAAACAAACATAAGGAAGTATTTCTTCACACAACATGTGAGCATCCTGTGAAACTCATTGCCGGGGGATGTTGTGAAGGCCAAAGTATAGCTAGGTTCAAAAAAGAATGAGATACATTTATGGATAGGTCCATCAATGGCTACTAACCAAGATGGGACACAACCTCATGCTCTCGATGTCCCTAAACCTCTGACAGCCAGAAGCTGGCACTGGATTACAGGATATGGATCACACGATATTTGACCTGCTCTGTTCATTCCCTCAGAAGACAGGATACTGGACTAGATGGACCATTGGTCTGATCCATTCTTATGTTCTTATGAACAATAACATTCATAAAAATCAACTACCAGAGGGAAAATTCAGTGAGCCTGATTCGCCTCTCAACTTTGGAGTAAATCAGGATTAACTCCACTGAAATAATTGAGCTACCCTGGTGTAAGAGAGGGGAGAATCTGGCTATAGAAGTTTAATTTCCTGCACAGCATGTCTTGAAAATATTAAAGTGAATAAAACAACAAAAAATAGCTTTTCCTCCAAAATGGTCAGATCACATATAATGTAATGGGGTAAAGGGCACAAGGGGGATTCAGAGGGCACAACATGTTTATCTACCTTAACATTTCTGTTTCAACATTACTTAAAATTAGTTAATAGGTTTCAATACTGGATTAGACCTTTCCTGTTTCATTCCTTGTAAAATATTTAATAAGTTGTAAAAGCTTCATATGCTGTTTCAAATATGGAAATATATTTATACAATATCAGGAAACAAACTTTAAATGGCTTTAAAATATTCCTCTCAAAACATACTTTGAATAAAAACCTATCTTTTGGAAATAGAAATATTGATACTATAACTACAAAAATATGTACACTCTGGCCTTTCTCTTCTGTAAGCAAAAAGAAATGGGAAGTGATTTCAAAAGCCCATGGGGCCCATTAACTTATTGTAAATGAACTTGTCACCTTTTAACTGCTAGAACCATTCCCAGTATCTTAGTAAACTTAAAAACTATTTATCACCTTTATTTGCCTATATAATACAAACATTGTAGTCATTAGAAGCCCAGGATTCTTAGAATGGGTCTACACTACATAAGAAAGCCCTTGCCAGGTTGTAGACAGCAAGGAATTGTGTGTCCTTTTTCTCCTTCTAGTGATTTTAGTTCTTGCACAGTTTAAAGCTGATTTTGTCCAATGGTTCTGAAGCATCCAAATACAGTCCCTCCGACAACTGTGGTCATATCAGTGCATTATGTGCCATCTTCAGTACTTATCTCATAATGCCCGACACTGTTTCTAGAAATGGGGCTTGTGGATAACTTCCACACATGAGGCACTGCATGGTGAGATGGAGTGCAACTTACAAATGTAGATTTTTGTTTTTGTTATATAACTGGACTCAAAAACAAAACAATGTAAAACTTTAGAGCCAACAAGTCCACTCAGTCCTACTTCTTGTTCAGCCAATCGCTAAGACAAACAAGTTTGTTTACATTGACAGGAGATAATGCTGCCCGCTTCTTATTTACATCGCCAGAGAGTGAAAACAGCTGTTTGCATGGCACTTTTGTAACAGGCATTGCAACTTATTTATGTGCCAGATATGCTAAACATGTGTATGCCCCTTCATGCTTTAGCCACCATGCCAGAGGACTTGTATTAGGTGAATTGAAAAATACTATTTCTTTTGTTGTTTACAGTGCAAATATTTGTCATTAAAAATAAATATAAAGTGAGCACTGTACACTTTGTATTCTGTGTGGTAATTGAAAACAATGTATTTGAAAATGTAGAAAACATTCAAAAATATTTGAAGGTGTTCTATTATTGTTTAACAGCACAATTAATTGCGATTAATTTGTTTAAATCGCGCAATTAATTGTGATTGTTTTTTTAATCGCTTGACAGCCCTAATTCTAACCAATGGTTAGTTGCAATGCCTTTTGTCTATTCAGGGGCAATGCAACAAATCTGAGGACAGAGCCATAGACAAGAATGTTGGACACCATGAACTAGACGCTTTAGGAGTCCCGGGATGTATAGTGCCACACGCTCTGTGTGTGTATTGCCAAAATGGTTGTCAGAAGCACTGTTCCTACATGTATTTGGTAATGGAGACACTGAACAAATTCACGCAATATCTGTCTCTGCAATGCTTTCCTTGCCCAGTGTAAGATGTCCTGTAGATGGTTCTTTCTTTTCCGCAGACTTACTGAGTAGCAAAAAGAGGGAAAGAGAATCCTCAAGAGAATTGTGTGTGAACACAGAGTGCTTAATCTTTTCAATAACTTGTTTTTTCTACGACGTTCTGATCTAAACTGGACTAAATGTCTTTGTGTATGTGGGTGATTACATGTGTTAACTCAAAGAAAACTGTCATCCACATTTTCATTATCACAATTATTTTTTCTGATGTGATGACAGGCTTTTTGGCTCACTGCCGTTGCCAACTTGTAACATGCAGTCGTACTAATTAGAACAACAGAATCACAGCGCTCCTGATTTAAATGGTATGCATTTATGATGGCTGCCATCTTGGAAGACACACTTCGCATTGACCTGGGGCGCTCTATAGCTAAACCCATGCATCTCTACAGCTTGAGCTAACAAGCCAGGCTTTGTGACACTCATCCTCTGTGGATTGGGCACAAAGGAGACATGTAACTCACACTGACCAATGAGTTACATACTTCCTCTGAATACTTCCTTAAGTGATGGCTGCCATTTTGGCTGACACACCAGCTGTTGAACCAGGGACCTGCAGAACTAAAAGGAAAGTGTTGCTACAGCTTGAGCTAAAGCCCCAGTTTTTCAAGCGGAGAGCTGTAACAAACCCGTATCCTCTGTGGATTGGGCATAGAAGGGATACATAACTAGCTGGCTGGGAAATAGTTTTTCTATCTTGTTAAAATTTTCAATATTTCAGTACAATTTCCTGTCCTGAATGGGACCAAAAGTCAAAATCTCAAAAATGTTCACAAACTGAAAAATCTGGAAAAAGAAATTGGATCAGGTCAATCAAAATGTTTTGGTTTGATTTGTCTTTTTAATTTTGTATAGTTTTACTTATGAAATAACAAATCTCAAAATGCAAAGTTGTTTCAGTGTGAAAAATGGATTTTTTTCATTTACAAAATATGCAGATATCCCATTTTAGCAATTTCAAAGCTTTTTTCAGTTTTTTTTCCACAGTGGGAAATTCATCAAAACTACTAACCCTTTTCTGCAAACAGTTCCAATTTTGATTAATTGACATTTTTCCAATAAAAAGTCTTGTTGGAAAACTCATGACCAGGTCTATACATAACACACACTAACCAGCAGGTTACACTTTTATAAGTCTATGGTCTGATCCTATATAAGTTATGTGAGAAAACTCACATTTAAGTCAATGGGACCTTTGGGTGCACAAGGGATGTAGCCTGTGGTTGATATACTAAAAGGATAACTGGAACAGAGTTTAGATTTACCATACTGGGTTCAAGGATAAAAGGATGCTGTTGATTTGAAAACATCAAAACTTTGGTTAAAAGTGCATGTGATAAGAGTTAGCTTGCCAAGTAGTGTTGCCTCCCTTCTATGAGACAGCATTTTTATTTAAGCAGGAACATAAATGAATAAATTTTCCAATCCCTAACGTGTACTTCTGGCATGCAGGGTTTAGCACAAGCCAAGGGACAAACATTTTCAAAAATTCCTGTGTTGAAAGTATTGGTTGGGCAATCCTGCTGTCACACCAGGGATAGGAGCAACACTACTTGGATTAGAGAAGATGAGGAGTGCTGTTCCTCACTTGGCGTAAACTTTTTTTTTATACTGAGAGCCTTAAAGTTCATAAGTAGTATGCTATTCTTGCTATCCTTTTACAAAAAAAGGACTTCTGCTCATTTTTAAGTTTACTGTTTGACCAATGGAGTCTACATATCAAACTTCCCACCCCTGCCTCTTCTGAGAGTGAAAAACGTTAGCAGGTCTATTTACATACAATTTCTTGAACCTCTGATCCAGTGATGTCAAACACCTGATTCAGTGGACAGATTTGCCCTCCCCCCTGCTGTTAATTAAGCTAACACTAAAGCCTGATGGCACTTTAAATGTCAGCATTATTTCGGGGGGGAGGAGGGAGTGAGACTGAAGCCCACAATGAAAGAATTGTTTCTTTTTAAAAAAACTTTCGCCCCCAAGGGGCTAACAATCACTTTGTAACTCATTCATTTAACCGAGGAATGATTTTAAAATATTTTACACATTATACAGCACATTTTATTCAAGTATCTCAAAGCATTTTTGAAAGGTGGGTCTGTAAATACTAGTACCCCATTTTACCAAGAGGGAAATTTCAGATTTGACCAATGCCATACAATGTTAGTGGTAGAGGTAGGCTTAGAATTAAAAAGTTCCTCACTTTCAATCCCATGCTCTAAACACTGAACAACACAGCCTCTAAACACTAGACAACACAGCCTGACTGGATTTCTGGTAAGAAAAAAATCAACAATAGAGCTTGAGAATTTTCTATTTTAAAATACCGTATTGTTTATCTTGTTAACAATCATTACAGTTAAATGCGGTATTTATCCCAAATAAGATATTTTCAAATATAGTGTTCCCACTCAGAACGACATGTGTCCTTATTACCTAAGGAAATGAGTTGGTCTCCCTCTCACAAACACACACTCACAGACAGACAGACTGTATTTAGCAGGATCTGCCATTTTCAAACCCTGAAAAATATATTTCTGGAATGGTTTCCTGGTTCCTAAAAGAGAGTGTTAGGAGAGAAGGGTCTGATCTGCCTCTTTCCCAGCACTCAAGACCAGATGATATGCCTGTGGTGGCCAATTGTATAAGAGTTCTTTGACATTGAAAGTGTTATGTATTGTGAATGTTGGCTACAGATCATGTATCAGAAAATCTCCCAGGCTACGTTGCCCAACAATGAGACCCCAATCATTCCTTCCAATGTTGAAGTGTTTGTGTTCAGTGTAGTTATCATCTGCCATCTGTTAATGGGATTGTAGTAGCTTTGAACAACAATGCACTCATCAAAGGACCTGAGAAAACATGACAAATTGTGAGTGGCAGTATTCTTAGATGTCTCACTTAATAAGGAATGATTGAACACAGCCATGTGTAGGAGTTCTTAAAGTATGCATAACAACAGTGCAACTGTAAGAATAGGCAGAGTCAGTGCTTGACAAAAGGGAGACTAAGAAAAATGCTTCAAGCATAGCACAGTAATCTTAAAAGCAGAGGGTGCCTTGCCCTTAGACTTTAGGAACTCCTGACAGCACAGACAGCTTTTAGAAATGTATTGATCCCTGTGGGAAGGCTTGTGTGACTCAGCTCATCCAGTCCAGTACTTGGGTTGGGAACATTAAAAGGAGAAGGAAGATTTAAATTGAATAAATTATCAACTGAACGTTGAAAACAAAGTCAGCAATGATGTGAGGCCTTTTTCTGGCAATGATGTCAAAAGGTAAAATTACACACTATTGAGTGAAGTGTTCCCATATGTCACTGTGTGAAAAGTTACCCGCAGATCCACAAATGGAGGATGTCTTCCAGGCATGGATTTTCCCCCAGCTGCACAAAAGAAGGCACGTTAGCTGCCTCCACAGAGTCATTCCCTGTGCCAGGGTAAGGAGGGAGAAGCTGAGGGAGATGGGTGTGGGGCTAATGCACAGTAGCCTCTCCTGGCAACCTGTGAGAACTCCACAGGAAAGTTGATACAGCAGGAGGCTGTCTGGAAGCTGTGCTGTCAGGGAAAAGCCACTCAGGGCTCTGAAACAACAAGGGTGGAGGCACAACACCTTTGTGCAGATGGTCCTGTCTCCAGCAGATCCTTGAGATCTGTGCTCACCTCCATGGCTCTGGGAGCTGCACCTCTGCTTCTCCCAGTGGAGATGGGCAATTCCTACTCTCCAATGGGAAGAATTTGAAGGAACCTCACAGACTATTCCTGCCTTCCTGCCCCACCTATGGTTTTCCCATAAGAGGCATGATCTGGCCCTACCTTTGGGCCATATGCTACATTTGATTAACATGCAGGTAAGGACTGTATGTGGCCTTTAAGTATTTTTATTTATTTATTTGCAGTGTGCATTTATAAGACTCTGTCATTCCACTTAATTTGTATAGACTATTCTGAACTGTCGGTCTAAATTATCCCTGGTAATGTGCATGTATAATAACTTAACAACAAGATAAAAAAATTATATATCTGAACAGTTGTGGATTATTGGCACAGTACTGCACTATTTATTCGGGTTAGACGTCATCAACGACGCCTGAGCAATGAGTGCAAATTTGGGCCATTAATGGGTTAAATCAAAAGCCTGGTTTACAAACAACTTTGAACTTTTTGGAAATTTGAATGCAGATCACGACTTTGCAGCTCATGCCCAACTATAATTTAGAGCAGGGATCTCAAACTCAAATCACCACGAGGGCCACATGAGAACTAGTAAATTGGCCCGAGGGGCGCATCACTGAAACCTTTTCATACAATGATACAAAAGTATAGTCAAAAATGAAAAAAATGAAGAGTAATACATTGACTTTTAATAGAATACTATGTTAACTTTTTAAAAACTGTAATGCAAAGAAGGGTTTTAATAAAATATAAACACTCAGTAATGTTTGGAGCTTGGCTGCCAGTGGAGTTGGCACCTATGGCGGGCAGCAGGAAATAACTCCGCGGGCCGCATGTGGCCCGCGGGCCGCATGTTTGAGACCCCCTGATTTAGAGTATGTTAGTTATTTCTTGTTTTAGCCCCTGCATTAACTAGGATTCTTAAGAGTTTGAATTTCCCACTTGCTCTGGAAGTTGCTTGTTTCTGCAGGTTCTCCAGGGCAAACCTAACAGGCACATTTCTGGCTTACAGGGGCAAAATAGCAGAGAGATTTGTGTGTGTGTGTGTGTGTGTGTGTGTGTGTGTGTGTGTGTGTGTGTGTGTGTGTGTGTGTGTGTGTGTGTGTGTGTGTGTGTGTGTGTGTGTGTGTGTGTGTGTGTGTGTGTGTGTGTGTGTGTGTGTGTGTGTGTGTGTGTGTGTGCCTGCCTGTGCCAGTGCCAGAACTGAAAACAGTTCCAGTGTACTAAATACAATGTCAGCAACCTTGTGCAACACTTACTGGCAACAATGTGTTCCCTCTTTATTTGGAATTTATTCCTAGGTCAGTTTTATAGTGTTTTTCTGTTTTATTTTTCATTCCATTTCTATAGGATGAGGTGGTATCGTGAAAGATTTCACATTTACTTTTTTCACACTATCTATTTTAGTGTCTTATATAGCAGCCATCATTTTATTCATTTGATTCCTTCTAATAAGTCTGTAATTGATCAGATTTTTTTTAAAAAGACTCATAATCAAATGATGAAATTCAGTTCTTTCTTTGCAAAATGTGCACAAATGGAAAAAGATACAGTACACAGTATCTGAATACTGTAAGGGCAGCACAACATACGTTATATACTCTTGTTATGATAGGTTTCTGCATGTGGATCTGGCTGGGGTTTGATTCCCATATCCATGTTTCTGCCAAATATAGTTAGTGTTTTGGCCTGTACCTGTGTCCATGTAGGGTGACCAGATGGCAAGCGTGAAAAATTGGGACAGGTTTTTCCGGGGGGAGGGATGGGCGGGGATGCAGAGGAGGAGTATAGCTGCATATATAAGACAAAGGCAAGCCCCTAATATCATGGCGTCTGGTCACCCTATGTCCATGTAAAGATCTGTAGTTAAGTCAGGGATGGGGGCTGTCTATCTATCTACCATTTGTTTCCATCTACTGATTATCCATCCAGAACTGGCTTCTTATTCATTTCTCTGCCAGTCAAAACCTAGAGCAGGATAGTAGGTATGATTAGCCGACTAACACTTTGTCACTGAAATTGCAGGGCTCGAACAAGTTAACGAATATTATGTAAGACTTAGGAAAGCAGGTTAGAAGCCAGAAGTACATATTATTTAGCCAAGCAATTCAGTATAAAATCCATTGTGGCTTATATCAGACTACTGGGGATTAAGTGCATTTTGCCATGGAGGCTGCAGCTAAGGTGGGCCGGAAACAGTTTTCTTGTCCTGTGCAAATTTTTGAATGTTTCACAGTGAACAGCACGTCTAAGTCTCCGTTTGGCACATCTGAAAAGCCAGGTTACTGCATATTAGGAGATGCTGTAGTTCTCAGATCTTATATAAGCAATTTCCGTTCTGTGACGATTTCTTAAGCGTTTAACAAAAATGAATGGCTAATTTATTGAACTCGTACTTGGATTATTTAGTAGACATATTAAAAGGGCTCTGTATTTGAAGATGTGTACTGTCTATGAATAATTACTATTATTATTTCTATAGCAGTGGCAACCAGAGGTCCCAATCGGGGTCTGGGTCCATTGTGCTAGGCCCTTTGTAAACACACAGGAAGATGCGGTTTTTACCATTAATTTAGTAACTTAGTCCATCCCATGCTTTGCTGCACCTTGGGCTACCCACATTTGCCATCCTTGTGTGTCAGCTGCCCTTCTCTCCAAATCTTCCCGTTTCACGTTGAGGTACTTGATGTCGTTCAGAACTGTTCGTTTCCATGTTAATCTCAGTCTTCCTCTCTTTCTTCTTGTGTTTTCTGGCCTCCATTTAAGGGCGGTATTTGGTAAGCATTCTTTTTCCATTCTAAGCATATGTCCCAGCCACTGATTTCTTCTTTTGTAGATTATTTGTGAGGGTGTGCCTTGTCCAGCAATTTTTCTGACTTCTTCATTCATCTTCCTATCTCTATATGTTATTCCCAATATTCTTCTCGGACATTTGTAATGAAATGCATCCAGCTTTTGCATCATACCTTGATCTTCCATCTAACTTCACAAAGTCCTAGGATGTCAATTTTATATCTATCCATTTCTTTGATTACCTGAGCTAAATTTCCTGCACTATTTAGAGTTTGTACATTCCAGGTAGCTATGGATGTACTCTTTTTGGCCATGAGAGTTTGGACCATCGAGTGGGTGACTTCCCAATGGGTTTGATCATCCACTGTCATATGTGCATCTGAACACTTTCCATCCTCCTGAGGCTGTGATTTTTGGTTTATGTGAGTAGTTTCTGTAGCTAGAATTTAATTTTTTGTTTTGTTTTGTTTTGTTACGGTAACAGGAAGCCAACCCATCAACCAACCCTCCTCCTTTTTGATCCGGGCTTGGGACCGGCACTGGCAGAGTTGGTTTCTACCATAAAGGCCTAATGATGTAATTTATGATAAATATGGGCAACTCAATACAGTCTAGTCGATTATGAACATAGAGTTCGTTCCACCTATCTTGGAATAGGAGAGCCACCTTTCAGCCCTGCAGAGTCCATGCTGAGGGCTATATTTAGTTGTCTGCAAACAGACATGCTTTAAAGGGGGTGCAGAGTGACTGTGATGTAGCTGGCATCCCCACGGGAGTTCATTCCCAAGCCGTATCTATGGCATCCCCGGAGAGCTTCCCTGAAGTTCAGATAAAATCTGTATGAACTCCCTTTGCCTTTTCAAAAACAAAACAAAAAACAGACCAACACCACCTACAAAAGGAAGCTGAAAAATAAATTTTAAAAATGCATTTATTTTCTAAGAAATGAGATCAGTTTTAGACTAAACGGGTGTTAAAATTATTCAAAATAGAAGTCAAGATTATAACCCACTATTACATCCTGCTGACAGTGTTATAGTCCACACTAGTGACAGTGTAATATGCTGGCTGCCCCCACAATACTGCAAGCTACATCCCAAACCATGCCCTGGCAATATGCCCTGTGTGCATAAAGAGGATATAAAAGAGGACATCACAACCCAGTGAGGCCTACACAGATCCCAATATTTCCTGGAAAAGTTTGTGTTCACTTCCATAATGCAGCCCTGAGCGAGTTGCTTGTCTCATCAGTGTGGCCTTGGATGTGCTAGTGCTGTCCTTGGGCCTGCCCTTCTGTTTCCAAGAGGATGCTAAGAGGGTCAGTTATCACATCCTATATAGGCTGCTGTGTGCTGTTTGCACACAGTTGGCAGAGTAAACTGGTGCTGGCTATGGTACCTGTGGCATATGTGCTATTACTACCCGCTACTGCCATATCGTCTGTGCGTGATGTCTTGTGTAACTCTAACTCTACCTTCATTTGCATATTGTCCCATAATTCCCTCTGACTGCTTCACAGGCAGAGGATCAGGTGCCTTGCTACTTGCCACTGTAGACCTTATGCTCTGCGTGACCCAATGCACTAGCACAGGGTGGGTGACAAGTTCAGCCACATTTTTGCAACGTTAACCATGTGATACAGATATGAACAGGAGAAATCTAGAACAATTATTGTGCCAGTTTTAATGAAAAATTTGTGCAAATAGGTAAACTTGTTATTTTAAGTGATACCAAAAGATTGTGAAATCAAGCACAGGAGTTGGGAAGATGCTGAATATATGGAAAAACATGAAAACTGTTGGCTAATATACAGTTCTGTTTTTTTGTTTTTTAAATCCCTGGTTTGAATTGGTACTTTTCTGCCCAAAGCTTAGGGATGGTTAATATGAAATTTGCATACAATTTGTGTATTTAATTTTGATGTATGTGATAACTTTGTTGGGCATGATTGCCCATTTAAGATTCAATGCTAAGTAAAATGTTTTTTCAGGTGTTCCTCTTATTAGTGGTCTCAATATCTCCCCCACTACCAAAGTCAGTTACAGCTTGATAGTTACTTGATAGGATCTTCCCTAACTACTTTTTAAAATAATATTTCTAATTAGCTTCTTGACAGAACTATCAGTTTCCCTAACTAACCTCATTACCCATTGGCTAAAAGCTCTTTTGCTTTTATGCCTTTGAGCCTGGACTAACCTGATAAGATCATCTTGAAGTTCTGCTGTTCTCCATACATTTCTTGATCTGTTCTGGTATGATTCTAATTTCCTTCAGCATTTCTTCTTTCTCCTCTGGGAAATCGTATATCTGATTCTGGCCTCTTTTCTCTTTCGTAAATTAACACTGAGGCTAATATTTAAATGAATTCTCTAGCGGTCTGCAATTTACCTTCTTAGTCATTAAATTATGCTTGCAATCTTGTAGAGGTCCTACTGTTTTATGCACTAACCTCTTGATCTTTACATACTTACAATAACTTATTTATTTCAACTTCATGTGCAGTTTTTTCTTTAGTACAAGAACTGTAGATGTCTCTTGGGAGCTGAGGTATTCCCTGTGCTCTAGATACATATATGTTTGACACAGGACCCTGATCTTTGTAAATTACCCATGGTGCATTTCAGTTGCAATCTGTCAGTTGTAAGCAACAAGTACTGCTTTGCAATAAAAAAGAGCTATGTACTTTGGGATCTTTTGGCTGTTAGTGGTGCTTGATTCATAGTCCTATAAAGTCAAAGGAAGGACTTTGGTTTCAGGCCCATAATGCCAAGTTTTCAGCCATGGGCATGCTCATAAAAGTAATCAGGCACGTAGTGCACTTCAAATGGGCATAGGTGTGCACAAATTAGGGACCAAACTTGCAGGATCTGCCTGCATAGAGCATGCCCCCATGGAGCCAGTTGCAGAAGTCTAGGTAATTGCAAAACTAACTCATGGAAATATGATGGATTGTAGGACAAAAGGTAGGCATACTTTTGGTCTGTATGCTCACTGTACCCACGCATGATCAACATGACTCTAAAGTCTATAGTTGTTTGGAAAATGTGATTTTAAACGTTATTTTTGTGTCCTTAATTTTTAGAAAGTGGTAAGATTGTTTTTAAACTTACTTACACAAATTACATTTACCATATTTTCCATGCACACATATTGGATACATGCACTTATTGATGTACGTATCCATTTTATCCTCAGACACAGTCATAATATAACATTGAACATAACATACCTGAATACAACTTATATTGAATACTTGAGTTTAAATTAGTCAATCAGTTCATATTCAGCCTTGTGCAGGAAGTGTTCCCTGAATATTCATTACATGATTCTCAATAAATAGAACTTTGGTGTTTTTCCCTTTAGTAAACCACCTAAGTTATCACATTTAAAGCTTCCCATTAAAACAAGGGGAGGGGGAAACCATGCCAGTTAAAACAATCAGAACAAATATATTTTAATGGAAAAATACTAGTAGTGCTCCTTTATTTTATATACATTTGTTATGAATTCTGCATTAGTGGTAAAAACCTCTATATGACACCCACTTGATGAATCCCGTATGAATTTTTACAGTCATGGCTGAAACTGAATAGGAAATGAATAAACTCACCAGGATGATTAGGCATTCAAATATTTCCTTGCTGAAATAGCTCTTTAGTCTTTGTGGTTAAAATATGGTTCATGGAACATTATAGCAGGCATATTCATGGTGTACTGTTCCCTAGTCTGTCACTGAAAAGATGCATAGTTTGACCCTGAAAAGATTAGGTTTAGAGAAGTTATTGACATATTTGATAAAAAAGCCTAAAAAAAAAAACCCATGCATATCCCTGCCCGGTGTTACTGATTCATTAGTTGCAGAGGCATGGGAAATGATTAACAGTAAGAATAATTGGGATGGGGGAATAGACTAGTAAGCATAGGTGCTGGAACTAGGGGTGCTGGGGATGCTGCCGCATCCCCTGGCTTGAAGTGGTTTCCATCATATACAGGATTTCCAGTTTGGTTCAATGGCTCTCAGCACCCCCACTGTACAGATTGTTCCAGCCCCACTGCTAGTAAAGGAGCAGCAGAGGCACCCTCACTGGTTGAAGCTGATGTAATGAGTGCTCACACCGATTACATAGAGTCAGACCATGATTAAGCGGTTCCTCCCCCACACCGGCCCTTTTATCTATGAGTATTTGTGTAAAAGAAGGCTGCAACCAGGCAACTGCAGAGAGAGTTCACATCATTTCAGCTGACACTTCAGCTCAATAGGGACACACACATGGCATCACACTAGTTAACAAATGTTTAACCTCTACTTACCTCACACTATTAACATGGGTGGTGGGGGGAAAAGGGGAGAAATAAAACATGTTCCCCAGAGGCATCAACTCTAGTCTGGTTTTGGTTGCTTTTCCCCCTCCAGTACCTGCATTTTCCTATTTGGGGCTCAATCAGCAGGTGAATCCAGATTTGGGAAGGGCTCAGATTTATATGCCACTTTGTCCCGGAGCAATTTTTTTACGCTGTCACTATCACTTAAAAGTGTCCCACTCAGAGGGCCCAATCCTGCAAAACAGAGTGCCTCAATGAGGAACTAAGGGATAGATTCATATTCAGGTGCCACTGACATCCCCCTAACCACTACTCAGCTGCTGCCTAACCCTATACGTGCTTACGTACCCTAAGTTTCCATCGGTGGGCTTGCACGGTACTGCCTAAGCACTGTCCTGCAGCTAACAAGCTGCTCTGAGTCCCGGCTGGGTGTTCCCAATCCCATAGGTGTGCTCAGAGCACATCAATGGGATTGCACCCCTTCTCAAAAGATAGCTATTGAACAAGCAGGTTGGGAACATTGGTGTGGGTGTGTCCTGGTCTAGTGGTTAGATGACCCAAGTTCAAATCGCTTCTCTGCCTGATACAGATCTGGACTTGAACCCAGGTCTCCTGCATTCCCCGATGAGTGCTCTAAACTCCTGGCTATTGGGTATTCCAACTAATATTTAATGAAGTATAGGAAACTAGAATTAGGAAGCAAGTGTTACAGTAGCTCAGCATATTTCTTTTATTTAGAAAAGTTCCATTTCTCACAGGGTGAAAACTTCTAATACAAATGCACTCCCTTTGTTTGCAGTACAAAATTTATATTTAATTTATAAATATATTATGTCATATACCTTTCTGGAGAATGGACCACATTTTCAAAATATGAAGTCTATGCAAAAACATGCATGCATATGTGACCCTGTTTGCACATGAAATTATCACAACTACCCACTCAAATTAGGTGAATGCACATGTGAGGCCACTAACTAACATTTATTTGCACACTCAGTCAACCTGATCTGCATGCATAACTTCAAATTTAAACATGAGATTGTGCACTTTTGCATTGAGACCTCAGGCATTTTATGTTTAAAATTCATACCCAGACATATATTTTTGCAAGTTCAATGAGCATTTTGTTTCAAACTGAGGCTCAAATATTGAAAAATAGAATGGGATTTTCAAAAGCTTTCGCTGTTGGTCTAACTCTGCCCCCATTGAAGTCAATGGAAATCAGTTTACCAAGTCAGTTTACTGAACACTTTTGAAAATTCTGAACACTTTTGAAAATCTTACCAAGACAATATGATGGTCACTATTAAAAACTCAGCATTTACTAATAGTTACGATGCAGTAATATCTTAGATACTGGTTATTTCCCTGTACTTTGAATAGGAAACAGCAGGCTATCTCAGGTTATGTGGTAAATTGGTAAATATTGATTTTTTAATAGTGACAAATACACAGGCAGACCATATACAGTGTATTTTATATATTTCTATGTGTGCAGCTATTCATTATTTTGATTAAGCCCACTTGTCTTTAGCCCTGCAACCATTCTATTTTCTCCTTTGTAAAGTATTATAACAAGACTACAGAGAATTAGTCCTCTTTTTCATATTGTAATTTTCCTCAGAGTTAGAAACTAAAAAGAAATGTGCAATCTAAATTGTAATGATTAAAAATAGACTATGTACGTTCTAATTAGCATCTGAAAGGCAAAGAACTGAGAGAAAATATTTAGCAGCAAATTTGACTGTATAGAACTCTGTTGTTGTATCATTCCTTTGCATGAGATTCAATATGTTGCTCCTAACAGAAATACTTTTTCTTTTGCGGCAAAATATTACATATTCATAAATCTTGTATTCTTGGAACAATTTCATCTCTGTGCCAAAAGACCAGAGCTCCTGGCACCTTTAGTAACATTCTCCTCAGTTTTTATCTTTCCTCTTCTGTAAAAGATTTGTGGGCTGTTTGGGGTATTTTTGAAACAGACAATTGCTTGAACAAAAAAATTATTTCAACTGCTTTCATTGCAGTGGCTATTTACAAAATTTTAAAATAATAAAATACAATGACACCTTCAAAGTAGCAACTCTAAGGGAAAATTCAGCTGATGACAACTCATCTTGCACTTGATCACTGCTGTTTGGATACACCTAAGTATCCTTTTGGGTATATGCTTCTTTTGGATGTGAACCCAATCCTGATCCCATTGAAGTCAATGGCTGGATGATCAGATCCGGTATAGTCATCAGATTTACAGTATGCAACATACTATGTATAATGCCTCTCCATTGACAATATGCAGTAAATCTTCAACCAGTTACTTCATCTCATGGCAGCACCCCACTGGTTCTGATTTTTCATATCTGAGTTGCCCTTGATTCTTTTTTCCAGAATCTCTTTTGTTTCTTCGTCATATAAGGTCCTAGATTACTTCAGCCAAAGAAAAAAAAGGGAAACACTCTCCTTTGTTCTGTTACAAGACACTGTTACCGAAAAATAATGGAACAGACCTATAAATGTTGCAGGAATGTAGCAGAACATTTAAGCCTTTACAAGTTGCTACAGTTACAGCCCTAGCAAGTTGTGCTGCTGATTGGTCACAAGTGTGCATGACTTACCAAGAACAGTCTCAAAATACTCCTAGAGGGGAACCGTAGTTTATATATTAAAACCCTTTTACTCAACCAGATATACTAGTAGTAAACAGTTTTATTTTATTATTTATGCAGCTGTGTTAAAACCTTAAGGAGACTTACCACATGCTGTTAGAGGCAGTATAAATCATGGGAAAGAGTGCATTTTGGAATGTCATGTTCTTTTCTGTTCTCTGCATTGGCAAGTAAATACAATAGCACGGCAAGAAAACAAAGGAATTTAAATGTGCCATTCTGTAAAGGCATAATGAGCTCACAGAGGCCAATCCAGGATTTTTTTTTTTTTGAATAAGCAGTTGCATTGCAGGTGGAATAAGATTCAAACTCTTGTGCGAACCCCCCTCTCTGAGTTAGCGCAACAAACTCTTTGTAAAGTTTAGAAATGTTCCTACGGTGTGCTTTTGCAGATACCCTATGAAAACCAGTTTTCATTCACAGTATTTCAGCCATGTCTAAAAGCAGAAGCGAATCTATTCCTATGTGATTTTCAGCTGTTTTGCTAATTTAAGATGCCCAAACCTTTGGATGTTTGAACCAAACCTGAACACAGAACATTTTGACATTCCCCCTTTACTTATTAAAAAGTCTATATTCTCAGTCGGGGAAAGTGGCTGGTAAACCCTGTTTGTTGCATGAACTCAGGGTATCTGGATCTCCTTTTCAATGTTTTTTCTTAAATATGCCAAAAAAAGAAAACCACGGATGCTGGGATTCTGTTTAACTTCCTCTCTTCAATAATTATGCTCCGAAATGCTGATACACAGAAGTAGCAGCCAGGAGCCACGTGTTCACTTTCCTATTATACCCGTGATGCAATGGAAGATATTGCAACTTTGTGGAATATTAATGTTGAGGTTGCTCACATCAGATGGGTGGAATCTAACACAACCTGCTTACTGGACAAACCAAGTGCCAAGCATGAAGGTGGAGTAAATCACAGAATTTAAGATTATGACTAATTATGGCACTACTAATTATTAGTCATATCTGGTTGTTGGTTGAATGAATGAGTGAACTATATGAGTTTTAGAACAAAAAAAGGTGTAATGGCACCAGGGTGAGTGGTAGTTCCTTGACAATCTGCTTTTCATATATAGTGGTGATGTCTGCTGTACATGTATTTTAAAATGCCAAAGTACTTTTTTTTTCTGGTACAGTTCTAGAAATTGGTGACTATAATAATACCTTCTTGTGAATCTCATTAGCCTAAAACATCAATTCTTGGTTTTGAAAAAAATACACTTTTGGAGAACTTGCAGTGAAAATATACTATAATCTGAGAAAATATACATCGGGCAGAGATAAAAGCTAGTAGTTCTTGTAAGTAAGGTTTCAACACACATTAGAGAAAAGTAGATCTTTTCATCAGTCATGATAATTTGGCTTCTGCAGCAGCATTTGACATTTTGGAAGGCACAGTATCAATAATCATTGTTATTCAACACAAAGGGGTACAAAAGGCACAACAAATGGATTTAGAATTGATGAGAACCATATAAGGCATATGAGTGTCTCATGGCAGGAATTTTTAAAATGGCCTTATTTAATCTGTTCAGGAGCTTTGGTGCTTCCTTTTTAACCAGTAAATGCAAGTGTGAAATGGATAACAAATTGCCCACAAAGAGCATGTACCAAAATTAGTTATGTAATTCTATTGTTCCGTATTTTGAGAAACTGGTCAAAATTAACTTCTTCATTCTGAAGAAGAAATCAAAGGGAAATTATTTAGTTAGGATTCAAAGGAGAGGAAAGAATTTCAAGGATTAAGTTCTCATTTGCTGAACTCCAAAAGAAATCCTGTCTTGTCTTCAGCCAGAAGGTTGAAGACTAAGACATGAGGCCCCAAAGGGAAAAGGGAAAATGGAGGAAACCTTTGGAGACATTCTGGCCAAGGGATGAAGACTCTTGTCCATTAGGATGAATCTCACAATGATATTCTAACTCTAAAGAATCAGTTTCCCACCATCACTTACCACAGATTATCAAGTGGTTTAGTTGCAAAGCACAGATGCATCATGTCTCAAAGTCTCTAGTATTTTCCATGAGGACATTTTTAAACCCTTGATTACAGTATTTTATTTAAGTATGATGCTCATTTTTTAAACTGATAAATGCACTGACCCTTTACTTTACCCCCTACCCTTTTCTGGTATCATATGCAAAACATGTTATCAGTGTGGGTCTGAGGGAGTAATAACAAAATACCTTATGTTCTTAAAACAAACAAGTCTCATTTCCTGCTACCCCCTGAGGTGAGAGTAAAACACAGATGTTGTTTAAATACGATGGCCCTAGTCCTTTCCCATGGTTTACTCCTGAAATGAACATGCAATAAGGTATCCAAATGATCAGAAATTACTCTTGCAATGAGAACTTCCTGTTTCAAATATTTAGACATTTAAGTGGATGGACCTAGCCTGACGTGCCTGTTCTTGTTCCCATCCTATAATGTGCTCTCTGGAGCAGTTGATGTACTTCTGTTTCTGCATACAGTAACTTGAAAACCGTATCCAATCATCTCCAGTCAGTTAGATGTGAGTGTTTTATCCCACAGCTCCTTAAATGCACATAACTGTCATTGAAGTAAATGGGAGTTTTGCATGCACGGTAACTGAAGGACCATAGAAAAGGAATTAGGGCCTGGTATTACAAGCCTTTATTCACATAAGTAGTCCCACAGAAGTTAGTCATATTTACTAAACGTGGTTCATTTCAATTGGGAATATTTTTAATCTTTCAGTGTGGAATAGCTGTAGTGAATGTTTCATAAACCCCTGAAATGTTTAATTGTACTAGAGAACTATTGATGCAGTCTAACATCTCATTGTGCTTTGAACTAAGTTGTTCAACTGTTGATTAAACCATTTTTAGTTACAATATCTAATTAAAGGCGGAGTGACTAGATGTAATCTCTGTGTGTGTGTGTATATATACACCAGGAGAAAAATAAAAACGAAAAAACAACCTTAAACTGAGTTTTTTAAAGACACATTCTCTGAACCTGGGACTATAAATAGTACTATGTACTAATCATACTTCTATGCATATTGCATGATGTGAAAAGTGCAGGGTGTAGTTAAGCCTTTTTGGGTGCCTTAACTGAACATTTCCATGCTTTAACATGTTTAGATTTCTTTTAACCTTCGCTCTGAATTTCCTAGGTTTGTAATGCTTGTTTTGGGTATAATAGCAAATCCTTCCAATGTTTTGCTACCCATAAGTTAGTTATATGTAAACACTCAACTTTAACTCCAGTTAATGTAGTTCTTATCTGGGAATTTATGTATTTATATATGGAAACACACACGCACTTTGTGTGTGTAGTCTATTTGTTTGGTATGCCAATTGCTGCCAAACTGTGCTGGGTGCCAAAAATAATGCAATAAATCCTCTATTATCTCTGAGAATAATTTATTAATCACTCAACAGTAGCAGTTGCTAACAAATTCAATAAAAATAAATTAAATATGTTTTAGGATTTTAATTAAACCACTAGATAATTGTTTATTTTAGTACCAACTGATTGCAAGGCTGGCAGCTAGAAGAGCAAAGATATCAGTGGAGTTTTTAGGTAATGATTATGGTGGTAGTACAGCGTTTGTGAAAGCTGAGCACCCCCTCCCCACCCCTACCCCAGTCTGGGCAATGAACTCAGTTACAACCTCTGCAATTACTATATCTTAATTCAGACATCTTCTGCACCTCCCAGCTAGTCCTTCGTGTACGCTTTGAAAAGTGCTGGTGTAGGTCTCATGATATTTTCCTCACTTGGGGCCTGGGGCAGAATCTGAAATGGGCCCCCTCATCCTTCCAAAACTTTATCACTGCGGGAGGCCCCAGGACGGGGGAGGATTGGACACTGAGCTGTGGAGCTGGTCCTGGCTCCCCACTCCCATGGCTCCCATGTTGCGACCTGTTGCATGGCATTGCAGTGCCACTCAGATTTGGCCCAGCCACTCCTCTGTCATGACAGAGGGAGAGCCAGGTCAAAATTGAATGAGGGGCACAGTGCCACTCAGGTTTGGCCGGCTGCTTCTCCATCATGCCAGAGGGCTGGCCAGCCCACACCTGAGCGGAGCTGCGGCCATGTGCACCAGGTCACAAAGGCACTAGGTTTGGAGGCCCTCTCAGACAGGAGCAAACTGCCCCGTCTGCCCTCTCGCTGGGTGGCCCCGATTTTCCCTCCTTTCTTACATGCTTTGATCAGTGAAATATTTAACAATGGCGACATTTAAAGTATCTAACAAGTTGGCAGCCGAGTTAGCACCCATAGAGATGAATGGGGCAGTTCACATCTCAGAGCTATTGTATTAGGCTCTCTGCAAGCTCAGGCAGAAGTCTGCAATGGTTACATGTCATGTTTTGAAGGTTTCCTTTGCAATCTTACGTGAACCAATGGCCTCTCACCAGTCCAGAGAGGTTGGACAGATTATTGCCCGAGCTCTTCTTTGTCTTCTGTGAAGTCAGGTCGCAAAGGTGATTTGGCCCTCCAGCTAAGCCCCCAAAGTCCACCACCTCTGGGTATTGTCTCCTCTCCCTGCCACTGCACAGCTTCAGCAGCAGCATTTCTTCAGCCATAGCGCACCCTTCTTTGGCCTCCTCAGCAGCAATATCTTTTCCTACTCCAGCCCTCCTTTCAGCAGCAGCATGCAGACTCAACAATAACCAGCTTCCAGGAGTGGAAATATGCGACTGGGCAGTATCCCCAAACCTTATGCATTTCCTGTGCTTTAGCAAAATATATAACATTTGTTCTGCCCCTCCCAAAAGCTGTCCTGCGCTAATGTATTTCAACAGAGTTCACAGCCATGTCTCTGTGTGTCGTCCCTATTTTAGCTTTAAAATCTTGATCGGAGTAGTATGCTTTATGATCAGAATTGGACCAGTGTCTGGCCTGGCCATAGGATTAAGTGTGTCTTATTCATTGAAGGTACCTTATTTTTGCTTCTACGTGTAGAACCCTTTCTGAGTGTTTATCCTTCCCAAAAGCACACTGATAGCCTTGCTAACTGGAAACTGCAATCTAAAGCCTACATACAATTCTGCTGGAAACCATCAGAATTTTAACAGCTACCCCAAATAAAGATTCCATGATGGGAAAACAAATTCTAAAAATATCACCCACAACAAATGGTTATTGCATCCTTTGTTTGATTGGTTTGGTTTTGGGAGGGGCTTATTGCAGGGGGGTGCGGGATGCAGGGGTGCTGGAACATTTTTTATAGTGCAGGTGCTGAGAGCCATTTAACCAAACTGTAAACCCTATATATAATGGAAAGCACTTCGCACCAGGGGTGGGGCAGCACCCCCAGCACCACTTGTTCCAGCACCTATGTGGGGAGGGGTTATCTGTTGACAGACTTCAGTGGAGCTATGCTGATTTATACCAGCGGAGAATCTCTCCCCTTGTCTCTAATGCTGACTTTCAAGAGAAAATGAGATGTGTGACTTTTTCTGGCATGTGGAATACACTTTGTGCTGAATGATGCTACATCTGAAAGGCAGGCTTATGACATACAGCCTTCTTTCACATCTAAGCAGTTTCCTCTCTTATGTTTCCTCACACATGGCATTCTGGAACAGTCAGCAGAAAACTCTGCCCAGGCTGTTCATCCCAGAAGTTACAAAGGATGTCAAAGTAATTTTCATTACATATTTCTCAGTTCATTTTTAAAGAGAGATGCTTCTCGGGGGATGCTCTCAGATCAAATTTGAACTAAAACTGAGGTAAGCTTTTCCAGAACTCAACAATCTGTTCATGGACTGTGGTATCAATATCCACTGATACCAAAGGGAGCTCTACCATGGATTGAGAACGTACACTGACGTCTTAATGCAATCATAATCTGCCTTTGAGCAATAGTGCATCATCCCATAATACCACTGGGAGTTCCATTTCAAACATATGCTATATTGCCTTTAAACCACTTTTCAGAAATAAGATAGTGAAGATTTGTGACCCAGCAATATGGTCTGACTATCTACATTTTGAAAGTTCTTTTTTATCTGAGGTAAATGGAGAGGGATAAGATATTTTCAAAGTATCTGAATCCTCCTTTTGGATGGTTAATTCTGCATATTTTCCGCTTGCTTCTCCTACTATCTTTTGACCTAGAAAAGCCCTGAAAATACACACTGTACCTTCCAATTGGATAGATTGTAGTAATTTTACCCAGAGTAAGATTAAATTGTCTCAATAAATTGCATACTTTTACTATCATGTTCTTTTTTTTCCTGCTTCAGTCATACTTAGAAGTTGTAAACAGGGAGTTCCAAATTCTTATTCAAACTGCAATCTACACTCTTTATCACTTTATATATGAAAAAAACATTGTGATTGTTCTTTTAAACTTGTAACTGTTTCATTCTAAATTCCCTGTGAACTTTCCTGCCTTTCTATTACTGGAAAATTGCTTTTCAGAAAGGTGTGAATAGTGCTGATTGACTTTTAGAGAGCAGCATAAGCCAGAGCTATCGGCCCATACTAACAGAAATATCATTTTTCACTAAGCGCATCAACCACATTAATAATAGGTAGTAAATAGGAATTTTGAGCAGAGTAGCATTCTTTTGAAATTCACTTAGTGACACAGGCAGTCCTTGTTAATGGTAAAAGGTGAGTATGAGGTAACCCAGCAGTTTCTGTTGAGTATAAAGGCAACATTTTCTATTATTATGTATACATCATGAAAAGGCTTAAGTCTCAGATAATAAGATTAGTAAAAGAGAGCAAGTATTATTTAGATTACTGATGTATCCAGTAGATGGTATTCAGAAAAAGCAGTAGAAATCACACGTTTCTTTAGACCTTCTTGGCTTCCCTTATAACCTCTTTAATAAATTTTAATATTCTGAAAAGAAGAGTGAAGTAAACCTATAACCCTTTTATCTGTTTTAATGAATTATAATTTAACAAAGGTCTTGAAGAGCTTTAGACATTATATTTGTAACATTTTTTAAAAAAAGGCAAAAATGAGTGAGACTTGGAACTATCTGTGGACTTATTTTCTTATATATTTGCAAAGGAAATGCAAGTTTCTTAAATGGATACCATCATGATTTTAAAATGTATTTTCTATTAATTTTAGGTGTAAACATTTGTTATTGTTAATCATTACAGCTAGTCGTCTTGCAGTAGAGCACACCTTTCTATTACTATTTGTATCAAAGCTGTGAGGCCTCATCTTGGAAACCTTAACTAGGCAAAGGGCTATTGCATGGATCCAAACGTCCCCAGAGTTCAAGGGTGTTGAGATCTGTTGCTTTGCTTCTTCCATTTTTCCTCTTTGTTCTCTCTTCTCTCATTCTTTGTTACCAGAACACTTGCATTAAAACACAATCTTCATTTCTTAATTGTTCCTTCTCATTATATCTCCCTTGAAGCCATGATTGTAGTGGAAATAAAACCGAGGATTGTGACTTCAGAGAAGATTAACTCTTGGGAAACAAAGATTTGTTTCTCGAGAAAATTATAGAAAGGGTCAAGTTCTGTGCTATTATAACCAGGCCACCCCAGTGAATTCAGTGGGATTGCATTGGAGCTACAGAGTGTAGATTCTCATGATAGCTACTGAGAAGTAACATTTTCTCAAAACAGAACATTTTCAAAGTGTTCCCTGAATGTCATTTCCTCTTTCTGGGAAAGCAATGATCTAGTTGGGGATATGACTCTAGTCATTAACAGATCCATTGATTCTTCCTCATGGAACAGGTGTTGTCTACCATTTCAGTGATTGAGGAATATAGATCCTAAGGGTAAAATCTTGACTCTACTTGCCATTGACTTCAGTAGGGCCAGAATTTCACTCTAATACTTTCTTTGGTTCCGAAGATCTATTGCATATATATTCCTGGTAGGAGACTGCTGTTCCCTGAAGCTAAGTTTTTACTGGCAACAGCAGTATGTCCATTTCTCCAACAACTTTTTGTCAGCATAGTGGTGCCACTCAAAATGGTATTCTGTCTAATTGGGTTTTTTTTGTAAGTACATACTTTATCTGCCTGTCAGCAGCTGTATATACTTGGCATGCTAAAGAGGAGCATTCAAAGGTGACTGAATTCATTTTAGCCCCCAGAACTTTATAGTCAGGAAGGTAGCAAAACATTTCAGAAATCTAGAGTGTAATAGGTTTAATTGTATAAGCAGAATAATCTATTAAACGCATGAGACAATCCTTTTGAAAGTACTTTTATTACAGGCTTAAATGTAAATATACCAAATAAAGCATTTAAAGAGTGCCAATCAGATAACTACAGGCCTATCATGCTACTGTGTGCACCACTGATTAGTGCTTATTACGTTTAGACTTTGGCTTTGCAACCTGGCACTTATGATCTCAACAGACAAACATCATTTCATTTGTGGATATATCTTAATTACAGCATGGATTTAAAAAAATATTTTCCATGAGTGTTCTTAAAATAAAATAATAATTGCTTATTTAGAAAGCAAGCTATTCTAGTGTGACATTTACACATGCACGGGAATATAACTGATGCTTACTTTGCTGCAGAAAGCTCCATACACTCCTTAGCTGACCCTGGGTTACAGCAGGGCACCGGTACCTTTGTGAAGGAAGTGTTTAACAAGCTGATTAGAATAATGAATATCAAGTCTCAGCTGCTTGACGGGCTCTAGAGGGACATGGTGGCTGTAGAGGTATCAAACTGGAATCTAGCACGACATACTAGATCAGGGGTCGGCAACCTTTCAGAAGTGGTGTGCCAAGTCTTCATTTATTCACTCTAATTTAAGGTTTCGCGTGCCAGTAATACATTTTAACATTTTTAGAAGGTCTCTTTCTATAAGTCTATAATATATAAACTAAACTATTGTTGTATGTAAAGTAAATAAGGTTTTTAAAATGTTTAAGAAGCTTCATTTAAAATTAAATTATAATGTAGAGCCCCCCGGACTGGTGGTCAGGACCCGGGCAGTGTGAGTGCCACTGAAAATCAGCTCGCGTGCCGCATTTGGCATGCGTGCCATAGGTTGCCTACCCCTGTACTAGACGTTCTGCAGCACTTCTGCCCATTGAGGAAAGAAAACATTGAAAATACCGAACATGGTAACGTGCCTTATGCATGTTAATTAGTCACATTGAGCCATATCATATTCTAGAGTGCGCACTGTCTCAGGCTGTGGCTGATAAAAAGAAAATGAGCTGACATCCCAAATATCTGTTTTCCTGCAATGTCAGTGTGGTTACATTGTCCTCATTGCTTCTTCTACTAGGTGTGTTAACTTCAGCACATCTTGCCTTTAGGTCAATTTTTGTCTTTAAACTATGTCCCCTCTTAAAAACATTTAATCTGGCCAAGATTATTACAGAAAACAACAAATAATATGGGCCAAATAAGTATCTTGCAGTTGTTTTTTGTGCAGAGTCTTGATGTATGTCTCCATTCTCAGATGAATACTATAAATGCTAAAGCTAGGGCATATTTGAGATTTTGACTCAAACTACTGTAGTTTGTTTGCATCGATTTCCTCCCTTTTCCTTATGGACCCTAATGACACACACACAAACACACACACACACATTGTCAGCTTTAGGAAATCTCTTAAATTTATACAGAAGAACTGATGCCAAAAGCCATAGTTTATGTTTGTGCTTATATGGGAAGCCACAATTATAATGATTTTCAAATTACCTTAACAGCTAGCTCTTTGCACTTAAAATAGATGAAAACTAAAATTAAATTTGGTTTCCTGGCTGCTAATGAAAGCAAACAAGACTAATGACTAAATACAACACAGATAATGGATGCAGAAAGCTTCACTATAATGTAACCATTGTAAATCTTGGTCACATTAATCAGTTATCAACACAATTAAAAAGAATATCCTAAAACTAGAGTTGGAACAGTGTGAATGCATGTGGTTATTATAAAATACCTGCAAACTTGTGACTACACAATGGCTGAGCTGTGAACAGCTTTCTAGAAATATCTCTTTCAGATTATGGATGTACAGCTGAGAATAATGTCGCGCACTGTTCAGCTACTCTGTTTGTCCTGTGCTATAAATCTTGTCCAAAACAACTAGTTTTGGAAGGGAGCAGGGCTCATGTTCTTGTCTTTTTAGACTGTAAGTTCTTTGGGGCAGAAACTTTCTGTGTCTTGGAGAGAGTTTAGCACATAAGGGCTTTATATTGTAAATAATAAAATATGTCTGCCCAAGTGCTAGTAAATTATTTCTCTTTTGGTACTGTTTAATGATATCTTAGTCAAGCAAAGGCATTGCTATATCACGTGGAGGAAGGCATCTCATATCATAGGATGGTAGCATGGTGCAATGGATAGAGCACTGGACTGGGAACCCAGTGACCTGGTGTGAAATCCTAGCCTCACTGAAGTCTTTTCAGCTTTGTGAAAATGCCCCTTTAAAGCACCAAGTGCATATATTCCTTGTTTGGACTTCTTTTTTTTTTTTTTTTTGTACATACCAAATGTAATCAACTCATGATCACTTGCTCCTCAGCAACTACTAATTCCTCTTTATCTGTCAAGATGAGATCTAATATAGCATTCCCCGATGTTGGAGGTAATATTTTTTGAGGTGGGAAACTGTCAACTACAAATGTTAAAATTTCCAAGGATGTTTTAGTTCTAGCCACATGGGCTCTCCAGCATGTGTCCCTCCAATTGAAGTCCCCCATGATCTTTTTTTCCTACGCTTTATAGATAGGAGTGAAAAGAGCAGGTCATCCTGTCCTCTAGTGTGATTAGGTGGCCTGTCACAGATACCAGTTAGTACCGCCTTGGTTAGAACTTTAATCCATAAGCATTCAAAATCATTGCTTCAGATTTGTCAGTGTCTCGGAAACAGGTCATGCCATTTTTGACATAGAGTGCTGCTCCTCTTTCCATTTTGCCCACTGAATCCTTCCTAAATAGGTTATAACCAGTGATGAAAAACACCACATAGCTGGCAAATTATAAATATTTATTTATTTTATTATAAAATGATTTTGCTATATTACACTTCTTCTTGGTGACAAAATGTAGGGGCCAACCAAAGATGAGTCAAATGCAAAGATGAGTCAAATGCTTAACTTGGCTTTGATACAAAACATGGTTAAGTCATCAAAACTAAAATTAATGCCTTTGTAACACAGTGGAAAGAACCACATAACATACTGGTGATGGAGACTAAGCTCACTTCAGTGATGACTCTTTCCATGTTCAGGAAGGTAAAAGTATGTATTAAGCATGTAAATTCTATTGCTGGTGCCAGGTTCCAACCTCAAGTGAGATGAAATTCTTTTATTAGAAATGTGCATAATGAGAGTTTGGTAACTCTCACACTAGAACCTGTAGCTGGATTTTACATGTTCCCGAAAGGTTACATTTTCAACGTTCAGCTAATTTCTGTTTGTGCTGTCCCACTCAGTTTTGCCCTTTCATGTCCTATAGACATATGGGATGTGAGTCAAAGCCCATTGAAATCCATGTAAAGACTCACTTTAACTTCACTGGGATTTGGATCAGGCCCTGCATGCACACCTGTCACATAACAGGTGAATAGCCATTTAGTTGTGTGCTGTTTCAATCAGAGCTCTATAGAACTTTAGTATGTGCATCAGAGGCTCCTCAAGAGGCTACGAGGAGCCAGGTTGCTAAGCTATACACAATTCTTGGAAAGTATAGGGTTAAATACTTGAAGTGTATAGTTAGAAAAAGACCTTCACCCACCAGGTGCCAGGTTGTGGTCTTGGAACTCTTCTACAATTAGGAAGGATGGGGAGCTATATAAAATGTTGACTTCTTGGGAGTAATTTTCAATTAGACTTGCTGGGCAGTAGGGATACATCTACACTGGGATAAAAATCCCACAGCTGGCCCAGGTCAATTGACTCGGGCTTGCAGGGCTCAAGCAGTAGAGCTAACAATTGCTGTGCAGACGGTTGGGTTCAGGCTGGAGCCCAAGGTCTGGGACCCTCAACCCTGCAGCCTGAGCCCCATGAACTCAAGTCAGCTGACCTGGGACAGCCGTGGCCATGCCTCAGGGCTTTTATCCCTGTGTAGACGCACCCTAATACTTGATTCATGAATTATTCAAAACTATGCAAGTATGCTCTTAAAACAGTTACCGGCCTTGTAAATGACCATTTAAATGTACAGCATGATACTACACTGTTGCAGTCATCGGCTGCTAGTAAGGGTCCAAATACATAGAAAAGAGCATATCATTATGTTCTTCGGGAGCCTAGAGACAAACATAGACAACTAGGGAAGTATAATTCCACTATGAAAAGGACAATATTCAGAAATCTTCAGTCACTTACATGTGACTGAGCCTATACCTCCCAACAGCCACTATAATCTATGTCTTGGTCTGTTTTCTGTACTACATTTAACTACACCTAGTATAATGATACTAATTAAAAAACCCCACCATGGAATACCCAAAATATGAAATTGATTAAAATGTTTATATTTGCAGATGAACTGAGTCCTGTTTTTATTGCCACCATAATTGGTGACCTGCCATCCAGGGTTCCTCTATTTTAGTCACTGCCCATTAGGTCAAACTCCATTTAAGCCATTAGAGCTACTCTGGGAATGAATTTTGCCCATATATTTTCCCTTTGCAAGAGTAACTTTTTTCCTTGAAATTGTAAGTGTTACAAGGTTAGGGTTTTTTTGCTGGCAGTTGGAAATATAAGTGAACTTTCAGCCAAATCTCATTCATGTTTCTATCCAAAAAGAGTGTCACAAAAGTTTGAGGAGAAAAAGCAGTTAAATCACTGATTTTCTCTGTATTTGACAGTTAGAACTCTTAAATCCTAAATCTCAGGGAGTTAAAATTACTAAGTAAGTCTGTGCTTCGAGGCTACAGCCAGCTGATTTGTGCTTATGTATTTGAAAGGCTGAACAGCGTCACCATAAATACAAATCTTTGCTAGGTGTTTTAAAAATGTGTTGAATGCATGTCACTGTTCACGGGTGTGTCAGATCATTACGGTAAGTGTAGTTCTGTATACAGTGTTGGCTTTATAGTTAGAGCTGAGCGAATAAGTTATCTAATAAATGTAACCATTTTTCTTTTCTGAGAATATCTATGAGCAGGTTATGATTTCCTCAGATGTATTTATTATTTGAAAAAAATAGATTACATTTTTGTGTATTTTTCAACGATAGGGCTCTGATTCTCCATTGCATTGCACCTAGCGTAGTCATTTACACCAGGTGTCTCCAGGATCTGGCCCGCGGCTTCAATTTGTCCGGCCCCCCAACCAATTGCTGCTGCTGCCTCGGCAGCACTTTGGCGGCATTTCTGCGGCAGGGCCCCGTCGAAATCAGGCCCTGCATTCTCTAAAGCCGGCCCGCGAAGCCCCTTCAAAAATCTAATGTGGCCCACATCTCCGAAAGTTTGGAGATCCCTGATTTACACCAATGGAAAGTGGGTCCAAAACACCACTTTTTTGATCTGGTAATGCTTTGCATCTACTTAGCACTCATTTTGCACTGGTGTAAATGACTACACAAAGGCCTTGGCTACACTTGCAGATGTACAGCGCTGTGAGTTAAACCCGTCTTCGTACAGCTGAGTAGGGAAAGCGCTGCAGCCTGTCCACACTGGCAGCTGCCAGCGCAGTAAGGTGGCTACATTTGAGGCATTTGCAGCTGTATTGGGAGCGGTGCATTATGGGCATTCAAGTGGCTGCAATGTGCTTTTCAAATGGGGGTGGGGTGAGGGGAATTTTGACAGGGAGCGTTTTGGGAGAGAGAGTGGGTTTTTGGAATCTCCACAGAGTGTCAGCTCATTATTTCCACACCTCCACATCCCCTGCCTGTCTCTCAATTACTGAAAGCAAACAGCAGGGGCTTTGTTTGTTTTTAAAGAGCAGATAAAAGAGAACTTGGGGAAACGGAGCCTTCCCCCTCCCCCCCCCCCCGCCGTCTCTGTCCAAGGCAACTTTGCTGCCGGCATTCCTAACGGAGCCCTCCCCCCCTTCCCCGCCGCTTGCAAACAGTAGCTGTGTTTGGTTTTTTGTAAAGCACCTCAACAACAGAGCTCTGAATTCCAACCCGGAAGTGCCGTTTCAAAACAAAGGCTGCTTCCAGAGGTCAGTAACTGCGGAGTTCCTCGGCTACACTGAAAGACCAACGTTCCACCCACTTCGCAACAGTTGTTATTCCTCTCGGGGAGGTGGAGTACATGCAGCGCTGTATCTGAGGAGATACAGCGCTGCACGTGCCTTGCAAGTGAAGCCAGTTAGTGAGTTACAGCGCTGCAGGCAGTTTTATTGCGCTGTAACTCGTAAAGGTAGCCAAGGTCAAAGTGTAGAGCAATGGTGAATCAGACCCTACTGATCCCAGACATGCATGCGAGTTTGAAACTGACTTTCCATAGACGTTTGTGCCAATATAACTTGACTGCACAGATGTTTATAGTGAACGCATATGGGACGTAGGCTTGACCAAAGAGAATGCATTAAAACGTCTGAGTGAACAATCAGCTTTTTTTCAGTATTTACTATGCTGTGTTTATGATTTTGTTTCAACATCATTCAGAACTCTGCAATTTTGGCTGAGTTTCTCTTTCTGTCTGTTCAGACATTTCTGACATACTCATCATTGTGCTGGCTGGGTGCCTGCCACATAGCAAATGAGGGATAGCAACAATTGTTTGAACCTCTTACTCAAAGTGAAATTCAGGTGGTTAAAAGCAACACGAACCCAAAATCTAAAAGAAAGTAATTGAACCTCATGTGAACTGAACCTTTCAGGGTATGTCTCCACTGCCGAGTTAATTGAGGTGATAGGCATCCGAGTCTGAGCACACAGGTTACTGTAGCCTGGATCTGAGCAGCCACACTGCAACACCATACTTGAGTGACTGTGTTCTCACTGATGCTCCCCCCACCGGCTGTGTGCTGCTAGGACTTCTGGGGACATACCTCATGTTTCTTAGCTGCAGTAAGATGAGCCGCTGTGTGATTCTTTCCCAGTGAATTTCAGGAGAAAATGTCTCTCCTGGGCACACTGGGAGTATTTTGGGAAAGCACTGGAGGACTATCAGCACATGTCTGGTTTAGCTTGCATCCTCACTGCAAAGTGCGTACTAGCCTGAGTGACAGCAGCCTTCGGGCTTTAGCTTATATGTCGAGCCAGGCCAGCTAGCCTGGATGTAAAGCATTAGCACACTCAGGTCCGAGGCTTTTGTGTGTGGACAGGAGCTGGGTTAGGGACAACACCTGAATAAGAACACTAGTTAACTCTGCAGTGAAGACATACCCTATGTTTTTCATGGTTCTACAGCAGCTAAGTGGAGTAACTAGCTTCATTGAGGCTACGCATATTTTTTTCTGTAATGTGTATAATAGATATAATCAGACATTTCTCTCTCTCTTTTTGTAGTTAAAATATTTTGCAAAATTAACCTCAACGTCTATTATGGATGTAAAGTAAATCAACACTGACGTGAGAATTAGCAATATTTGGTCATTTTGTTCTCTGTTTTGAGAATTTTGAGCTGTACAAGTAGCATTCCAGTAAGTAGGAATGGGAAAACTTTTGGACCCACTTCAGGACGACACTTAAGCACATGCTTAAAGTTAAGTATGTGCAAAAATGCTTCCTTGAATTGGGGCCTGATAGTATCCTTCAGATGTGCCCATTAGCTGTCGTTGCTTAGATGTTAATCCCAACCAATAAAACCGTCTTTATAAATAGTGATAGACAAACACCAAAGGTTCAGAATTCAGGTTTTGGTTAATGTAAACATAGACAAATAATTCTGAATACTTATAAGAACCATCCAGACCTTCTGACTCTCCCAAATTTGTCTGTAAATCTCATGAGAGCTAGTTATCATGAGATTTCTAATAATTCTTCCTTCTGCTTGGGACAGAAATACATGTATTCTCATTGTATTATGGCATCATCAAGTCCCAACTTCAATTTTATTGAATGAAAATAAAAAAAGAGAGAAAAAGTTCATCAACTTTCCAAAAGAATTGATTCAGTTTTAGAAATGGGCAGAATTCAGGGGCAAAGAGGGTCTGGCACCCTCCCCTCCCCCCGTCCCTGAATTGGTTCACGCAGGCCTGATTTTAACAGCAAGATATGTTACTCAAAGAACACACACATTTTTTAAAGCTTTTGTTTGTGGTGTTTGGCAAGTTGCAATATTTGGCAATTCTCCCATTATTCATACCACAGTTACCCTTGCCCTTTTTTATTTTTCTGCTAGTGATGGTAATAGACTTTTTGTAAGGCACCATCCCAGATGTCAGTTAAAAACAACTTAAAATAATTATGTGGCTTTTTAAACATAATTTTTTGATTGTGGCTGCTCTCATATATCACGGGGTGGGGAGGGGGAGATGTCACAGGGGAACTTAAAATTCACATCCAGACCTTGGTTTCTAATGCAGGGCTTTGTTAACATGGGGTTTGCCAAGATTTTAGCGGTACTTTTGCTGAAAGGAGGGAAAAAACCTCCTTGTCACCAGAGATTAAATGCTGCCTGAATGACATCATTAGGACTCAACAAAACGCTGGGATCCTATGCAGCCCTGCCCTCCATTTCTTTCTCCTTTGTCTCTTCTCCTCTTCCTCTTTTATTCTACAACCATTTCTTAAATAAGAATACTGCTGTTCAAAGTCATTACATCAGTGATGAACTGTAAGTCATTCAAACTTGTGTGAATAAATGTAATTCCGACAGGCAAAAGGCAGACTTTGTCTCTTAAGACTGGGTCCTGTTTGCAGTGGTGTTTTGCCTCTGACTATTTTCATTACAGAGATGTCTTCCCGAAAACTGAGGAAAAAAATATTGCTAAATAAAATAAAATAAAATAAAATAAATAAATTAAAAGAAATGGAGAAGACTTTCATATGGGAGACCATGCAATTCTCCTTATCCCTGTGTTTGCAGAACTTGTCTCAGTTGTCCTGATCCTGCAAAGATTTACTCACATGATTAACTCAAGGCACTGCAATCACCCCACTGAAATCAAAAGGATTGCTCACTACTCACTGTATGTGAGCATAAGTGTGTACATACATTCTTCCAGGATCAGGGCCTAAGGCTGTAAAACTGCTATCTTGATCTAGCTCAGATAGGTGGACCATGCATTTTAATATCTAAAATGTTTCAACCCTGACCATTGCAAGCCATTAGAAATGCACTTTAAGATGACATTTTGAAAACATTCTATTGTCTGTGCAAAATCACTTTTCCAAACTATATACTATACAGTAACTGAGGGCCTGATTCTAATTCCCCATGAGTGGAAACCAGATGGTATTCTACCGAAGTCAATGACGTTAACCCAGTGTAAGTAAGATTGGAAATCAGGCCCTGAACTACTAAAGCCATTAAGATAACATAAGGACTAGGTTCTCTTGCTAACACAGCTGAAAATATGGTGCACCTTCACTGAATTCAGTGGGGCTAAACCCAGGTTTACACCACTGTAACAGATTGGTACCAGTGTAACTGAGGCAGAATTTGCACCACTGTGAATAACTCTTGGCAAATATTTTTTTAATAGAAATCATCATGATAAACAAAGAACCTATTTGCAGCCCTCTATCAAGGCAAAACTCCCATTGTAAAGAATGTGCAAAGAGCTGCAGGGTTAAGCCCATATCTTCCACTGAAAGCTATCATGACTAAATAGCTCTCCAAAAATCGTATTAATTTCTTAAATACACTTTTTATACAATTGGTTTCATAGTCGCCAATTCCTCAGGATATGAAAATGTTCCAATATTGGTAACTTTTTTAAAAAATAGGACCTTAATAACATCGCTGCAGATCAGATTCAACCTCCATGTCTGTATTCATTTTGTTTGTTTGTTTACTTATTTTACAAAATGATTAGTACATGGCTTGTGTGACCTGTGCCATTTGACTGATACTGTTTCCACCTCTTGTGAGGTCAAAAGGCCACTGCATGCCATACAGTCAGAACACATGGTGGGCTCTGATCAGTCATTTACTTTCTTGTAATGCAAGGTCCTGTTTAGTGTGATACTTGTGCTGCTGTCAGAGGTAATGAGGGTCAGCAGTTGTGGTGACAAATTAGTTTTGACAAGCTTAATGACCCCAAGGAAGAAAAGTCTGCCGCCTTGATAGCAACGGCAGAATAATTGGTTAGCTCAGCCAAACAGGGAATGTGTTAAAAATCCCAAATCCTCTCTGGCAGGCCAATTATACCGTTCAGCAAAAGGGGTGGAAGGTTGCCATCAGCTTCTATAGTCTTACAAAAGCATCAACTGGCTGTATTTCAATCAATTCAATTTTGTTTGGCGGGACATCAGGACATCGAAGGAAACAATTGGGCCTTTCAAGCAATGTTCATATTATAAACTCAGGAACAAAGCAAAGGGAAATCTTTTGTAAGAGCCCTTTAGAACTACACTGACTGTAGTAAGTTAGAGTGTTTCAGGTAAAGTGTGTGTGTGTATGTTTTGAGACATTTATATGCAAGCCTTTTTTATCTTTCAGATTTTATCCAGGTTTTCAGACTATATAACAAAGCAACTAGAGTAAAATAATAGATCACATATGTAAAACGGTAACAGCTGGTATGCACTTACCTGATAATGTTAGTGCCTGGTCTATACATGGCACACATCATGGTGACATCATAGATATTGAAAATAGTCCTAACCTCAGCCAGTTATAGCAGATGTATTTGAGACTACAGAGTATATAAGCAAGCTTGGAAAGAGAGAGAAAATGAATTAGACAAAAAGATGATGGTGACAGAGGTGTTAGCACTTTGGATTAGGGATCTTGGAATGAGCATACACCAGACATGGAACATTTTAGGACAGTTTCTAAAAAGGGAGAGGACCTAATTCTGACCCTGTCTCTTCCCTTTATCTCTGCCTCCCTCCTCTCTATAAAAAATCTTACATAACAGACGTTTAAAGATGTTTATTAAGCCTGCAAACTATGTAATTAAAATTAAATTATTTATAAATAAATAATACTTAGCACTTACAGCATTTTTTTCATCTATTGACCTCAGAGTTCTTTACAAACGTAGAAACATTCTCCTAGTTTTACGGTTGGGGAAATTGAGGCACAGAGCGGTTCGGGTTATGGCAGAGGAGGGTTCTATTCCCTCCTCTGCCATTGACCTGAAGCGTGACTTGGCTACGGTCACACATCAGGTCAATGGCAGAGGAGGGGAATAGAACCCAGGAGTTCTCCCAGTCCAGTGTCATATCTGTTGGACCAGCTGCACCATTAGACTGCCTGCAACACTGTAGCAGCATAAGGCCACTGCCCAGGCATTGTTATTGTCTCACGGTAAAAAAATAAATAGAAACAGTGCTATAAATTGTTCTGATATTGGTGAAGAGATGGGTGCCTCTTATCAGTCACGTGAGTCATGTTGATGGGCTCCACAGGATACACAGTATTAAGGGAGTACTGTAATGGGTATAGTACCTCCTGGATTCCAGATGATCTCTTTCGCATCAGTAGGGTCAGACTCTTGCTTTGAATAACCATCAATATCAGGGGTGGCCAACCGGAGCCTGAGAAGGAGCCAGGATTTACCAATGTACATTGCCAAAGAGCCACAGTAATACGTCAGCAGCCCCCCATCAGCTCCCCCTCCCCCGCTCCCAGTGCCTCCCACCCACCGGCAGCCCTGCTGATCAGCACCTCCCCCCTCCCTCCCCGCACCTCCCGATCAGCTGTTTCGTGGCGTTCAGGAGGCTTGGGGGGCCAGGGGGAGGAGCGAGGGCACTGCAGGCTCAGGGGAGGGGGCGGGAAGGGGTGAAGTGGGGGCAGGGCCTGCAGCAGAATCAGGAGCTGAGCAGTGAGCACCCCCCGGCACACTGGAAAGTTGGCGCCTGTAGCTCCAGCCGCGGAGTCGTTGCCTATGCAAGGAGCCACATATTAACTTCTGAAGAGCTGTATGTGGCTCCGGAGCCACAGGTTGGCCACCCCGATCTATACTGTTATGTGGGACAAAACAGGTCATCCTTTCTGAAAAATTCCTGAATTGCAGAGTGTGCTACCATCAACTGGTTTAGCTAAAATAAGGATGGACCTGGAGTGTCACCAAAACCCCCCATTGAACCCAATCTGAATCTTTTTTGAGGTTTGAAATTCAGTTAACTCTTTAAAAATTAATTAAATTATTGTGGCTCTTTGCGCTCCCCGGTAGTAGCTGGCATGCAAAGGGGAAGGTGGCATGGAAGGTGCTTAGATACTGTAATTAAATTGCTCTTGCAACATCACTAGCCCAAATGGACATAAGAAGTACTGAAAATCTAATGAGAGAGCCCAGCTTCATGAGAATTCAAGCTCGGTTTTAGTGGACTGAAGAGACTGAGATAGTTCAAGTGAGGATCTAAACTGCTGGGTGCTGATTCCACCCCCCCCCCCCCCCAAACCAACCTACAGACCCTTCAGATTTGCCCCTCACTTATACACACACAACCTTTGTTGAAGTTAATGCATAAGATAGAGAAAAGTTTTTATACGGAGATGATCACTTCTGTGTGTAATACTGTTAGTGACCAATACCCAGGGGTGAAAGTGGGCCAGTATGGGCCAGTACAGCGTACCAGTAAGAACCCATACTGGCTCGTAGTCACCCCACATTAAAGCGGCAGCGCTTTAATGTCCCTGCCCCTTCCTCCCCACTCCCAGTCGGCGGCCCTGCCGGTAGGGTCTGTACCGGCAGGGCCCCCGACAGGGGAAGCAAAAGGGTCAGGGACGTTAAAGTGCTGCCGCAGCAGTGCTTTAAGGATGGTCCTTTGCTGCAGCAGCACTTTAACGGCACTTACCAGTACGGGGCAGGCTGGGGCTGGCTCTGACTCCCCCAGACCCATCCCTTCCGGGGCCAGAGCTGGCCCCAGCCCAGCCCCGTACCGGTAAGTGCCTATAGTTACTTTCGCCCCTGCCAATACCTATTAGATAAGTATACCCTGAAATGAATGTGTTAATATAGATACAAAGCCATTCTCACTCTGCCACTCTATTCTATCAGGCCAGATACTGATCTCTTTCATAAATGCGTAAACTCAGAGTCATTTCCATGGAGTGACTCATGAAAGACACAGCTGCAATGAGGATGAGACTCTACAGGTGTATTTTCACCTGTTAGGCTTGTTGGCCGTGTATTTGATCACTGTGTGGGCAAAAATCCAGGTTCAGAGCTTGTCTTCTGTCTTTATTCCCTCATGTAAGCTTCTTCCCCATTCATCTTTAATTAGATTGTGTTTGGTGCTCTTATAATTATGTCAGTAGAATCTTTATAATCTCACCTTGTACCCTTTTAAAGGACTGTTGGATTCTGGGAATATTCACAGTGGATCTACATGCAGTTACCTAGTTTAGGGGAGATAGATAGACTGGGGGAAATGTTCCATGTGGATAAAAGTAAAAAATAAAATCATAACTTCACAGACTGGAAACTCATTTTGTAGTCAGTTGACTTATTGAGCCATCCATTAATTCACTCTGTTCCAATTCCGTATCCTCTCCTTCAAGGACCTGCATAACTTAACCACTATCTACATCTCTGACCTTGTTTCCTTTGTTCTCCCTTGTCTCCTAGATGTGGTTCGTCTAGTAAAACAGGATATTATTTTTTCTAGGAATAATATTCAACCAGTCATAGAGTTGGATCTATAGTACAAATAATTATTTGTCAAGTATCTTACTTGAGTGACAATATTCTATCAGACGTACTCCCTTCTCTTTACCCAACCAGCCCCATTTCTCCTCCCACTTATGTCTCTGTGCCTTGTTCCATCTGGCATCCTTTGCCTAGAACCCTTTCCTGATGTAGTCTACTGTCACTCAATCCTCTGTTCTTTAAGTCTTTTTCTAAATGTTACTCCTTCTATGAAGCTTATTAACTCTTTCAGCTCCCCTCAAAGGTTCAGTATCTCTCACAAGGTATAAACAAAATTCTTAGACCCTTCATGATTTGTGACTTCCATACTAACAACATGAATTTGTTACCTTTGTCATAGTTCAGGGCAACTGCACCTGAATTCCCCCTCCATGGTCCAGCAAAGCATCCACTTTCAGGCTTCTGGCTTCCTAGCTGTCGCCTCTCTTGGGCACAGGTCTTCATTTCTCTCCCACTGATTGGGGATATTCCCAGGCTGTGCAGTTCCCTACCTACTGTGAATTCCCCAGCAAAGTCAGACTGCCTAAGCAGGCCTGCTCTGCCTTTCTTTCTCTTTGATGGCTATGAACAGTGTAATTGCCACAGTTATAAATGACTACAAAGCTCCTTTTAAGCAAGTACATTTATTATTAAGGTAAAAGCATCGCAGAGTAAAATATTAAAAACAATAAAAACCTACACGCATGCTAAGAAACTTACCCGAGAAACTTACCAGAGAACCCCAACAAGGGCTCTGGCCAATGAACAGTGCTTCAGACCCTACTGAGGGAGTTTTCTGTGATCACAAGTTCATAATATCTGTTAGCTTGGAACAAGCACATCCCTGGATGTGAGTCACTCTTTATCCAGCTTAGGCCTCTGCTCTTGTCCTCATGTAACAGCTAATCAGCAGACAATGAATTCCTCCTCATAGTGCAGCTTCTAAAGAATCCATTGCAGGATCCGAGTTCTAGGGCAGGGATTTTCATAGACTGTAAGGCCAGAAGGGGCCATCATGATCATCTAGTCTGATCTCCTGCACATTGCAGGCCACAGAACCTCACCTACCCACTCCTGTAATAGATCGCTAACCTCTGGCTGGGTTACTGAAGTTTTTAAATCATGATTTAATGACTTCAAGTTACAGAGAATCCACCATTTACACAAGTTTAAACCTGCAAGTGACCTGTGCCCTATGCTGCAGAGGAAGGCAATTCTGGTTGTTTTTATTTCTCTTTTAAGTGCCATGAATATTTATTCCAATATATCAATTAGTAATTGGGTTTGCACACCTATTATGGTGCCACTTTTCCCAGAAGCACCAATAATTTATATAGAACGACACAATGTTCTTAAACCACTGTCTGCATTGCACTACGGCTTACACAGGATCAGCTTGTACTTTTCTTATTGAGCCATTTCTCTGTGTTAGGTATTTCCAAGGCACCTATGGGTACAGAATCTAAGTGCTAGGTGTAGGAATTCATTATTGTCTGTGTTTTTCATTTTGTTGCTAAGGTGAAAAATGAGTGTACCCCCAAAAAGGCTTTAGCTCTAATGAAGCAAAAACCTCTTGTTGTCAATTAGCAGAGGGAACTGGGGTATATAGGGCTCCCCTGGCTTATAAGTACAGGGATCCCCTGGGTTCATCAAAAAAATGTCATGTAAGGTCTCTAATGAAAGCCTGTGGCACACCAGTCGTCATAATCATTATGAGATGTGAGTACAAAAAATATGTGAGGAGTTAGATATATATGCCAAAAATTGTGTTATCTAGGCTTTGTATTTAAAGGTAGGTGACTCAGAGGTAGTGTATCCTGAGACAAACTTCTCCGAACAGGAGGTGGGAAACACGTACTTATTTCTCTGGTGGATCATTGTGTGTCTTACAATAGAAGTCTATTAGCATAATGTGTCAAATGCCAATGAAGAGCTTGGAGAGACTTCAGAAGGAAATTAACAAGAAGAGGAACCCGAATTTCAGGTGAACATCAGGGGTCTGGTCTGATGTCTGAGAGTGCAAAGAGACACTCTGGCATTCTGCAGTCTGTGAGGACAAGCCACCAGTAGGCTTAATCTTATGAAAGGGCGATCTCAGACAACCCAGCTGAAAATGCAGGGAAAAGGACTTACGGTAGGGTGTCCTGTGCGTTGGGAGTAAAGTTTTGGCTCTAGAAAGTATGTTATGATTTTGTTTTATACGTAACCACTTGTTTCCTATATTCTTACTACCATCTGAGCGGTTCTTTGATAATAAACGTATTCTTGTTTTCGCTATACATATATCTAAGTGCTATGTGTTAAGCAGAGTGGTGATCCTGAGGTGACTCTAGTGAACTGGTGTCCACAATTACATTGGGAGCAGTGAATCTGAGAGTTCTGTGACTATCCAGCAAAGCAGAGGCTGAGCACTTCGGAGGGATGCCCAGAGGACTTGGGGGTTGGTTTGTTCCTATCGCTAACCTGTACAGAGAGCGCCGAGGCCTGCAAGGCAGTGCCTGTGTTGCCAGTGGCGGGTGGAGTCAGGGAGCTGATCCCAGGGAGTCAGGGAGCTGGGAGAAAGCACAGACAAGACTTTCTCATGCTGGGAAGCATCACACTAGGGTTCTGCAAGGATGGGTGAGCTGTCAAATAGTGTCTCAGCCTCCTTTGGCTCTCTGTAAATGGCCTTTGTGAAAATGGTAAAAAATGGTTCCATGGGGGAACAACATTTCTGCTGAATTAGTCAAAATGGTATCCAAGCCTCTTCCATGGTCATTTGCAGGCTACTGCACACAGGACACTTCTGCTGAATAAAGTCATGGGGTAGCTATTGAGCTTTCAAACCTAGTGCTGTTTGGTTAAAATGTTTTCATAGCCAACCCTGCAATAGCTGGCAGACCTTTGACGTGGTTTTTGATTTACGTTGTGGTTTTTTGCTCCAAGTTGGACACTCAGTAAATTGGAACTGAAAACATTAAAGTGACTTGAATTTATCAAACTGGCTGAGATAAATTTTCTTTTAGATACTTAATTCAAAACAGAACCACACATTTTCTATAAAACAAAGGCCAGATCATCTTCTCCTGTGAGATGAGGTTTGCCAGAGTATCCCCTTGTGAGTTCCTCCTCCTTGATAATTTCACTGTAGGGCAGAGTTCACTCCCCTGCCCCCCCCCCCAGTACAGATAGTGGGCCCACACCAAGCTGTGGGTCCCTGAGGCCATTTACCCAGAAGCTTTATGCCTCCACAACTGCTTTGGACCCCAGCAGGCAAGCAAAGTGGAGGAGAGTTTTTGGTAGCATGGCATCTGCGGAGGCTGCAGAGTTGTGAATGATCTGGGACTAAGGTAATATAACCCAAACAAGCCACTTATTGAAAACCAATGCATCCAGTTGTCTGCATGGTGCCACTAAATGGAGTCTCATAGGAAAATGTACTCTCTGGTGAGAACCTGAGCCACCATCCAAAGCTCATACTCCTTCCCTCATGTTCCCCTAGTGTAAGAACTCTAAGAAAAAAATGATTGCAGTTCTCTTTCCTTTTGTGTATGTTTCCTCCTCTGTGAGCTCAGATATTGCCTCTGCAGGTCAGATTAGATTTCGCAAACTCTCACCAAAAACTGGGAAAGTGACTTTTTTAGAGTGCCTCTTGCTGTCAACCATAACTCTCTATAGGCCTGATTCTCGTCTTGTGTACATCAGTGTGAGAAGAGAATCAAGCCCTTTGAGCTTTGATTTGGTACATCCAGGTCAGTTAACTTTTCATTTAAATAAAGTAAAGCACCTCTGTGTCTACTTGTTGCACTCTCTAGTGGCTCCCTTTTTTCACACAAATGTTCCTAATTTTAATTTCAAGCTGGCAGCGTGACCACCAAATTTCAGTTCCTCATTCAACAAAGAAAAAGTATACAGTAGTCAATGGGGCTATGTCTCTCCCAAATCCTGTCCCTGGATGTCTTGTCTTCCCTGGCTCATGCCACTTACCCTGTAGATGTGTATGTGATAGTCAGATTTGTTGGGTATTTTAAAAGTTATTGTCTTTCCAGGGCCATACACGTCTGCAGAACTGCTGACACCAGCACCCAAAATCTCTTCCCACTCTCCCACAATAGAGGTCCTGCTTCATGTCCTCACATATTCTGTCCTCTCTTCTTTGCACTCACAAGTCTGGAGAGTTTGCTCACCAGGTGGGTTCCTTTAAGCTTTCACAACTCTGCTTTTTACTCAGAGGCTTATAACATGTGGGACTATTATCTGAATTGTCATGAATTTTGGATTTAGTTCCAGATAGTCAAAAGCATGTTTTCAGCTGAGCAAATTAAATGAAGCAAAAAAGCTTTTCTTATTCTTATTACACTTCCCAGCAGGATAGAAGAATAAAGAATGCATACTCTAGATTCTAAAAGAATTTCTAATATATGTTCTTTCTCCATAAGATACACAGCTTAATCCTTTCTTTAGACTTTTTTTCCTAAACAAACAGGGCCTAATTGGAAAAAGCTGAAGGAGCTAAGCAGCAAACAATAGAAAACATTTCCTGAGCTGGGAAGTGCATATTGAATGTTGCAGGAAATTTGCATATGGATTACTTATGGGGCAAAAAAGAAACATCCTTAGCCTGTTTGTTATTGTGATGGACTCCCACCTACTAGAATACAGTCCTTTGCCTTGTTTTCTCCAACTGTTCTTTTCTGCTCTCGTTTTCTCTTAACAAACAGGATGAATAAGCATAATGAATAATAAAAGAATAAAGAATAATGAAAAAGAAGAGCGTTTGCACATTGCAAAAGAAGACTAGAGCAAGAAAAGTAGCTATGTCCAGAATAGGAGGAGACTGTGTTTGGATTTTAAACACAATGTCACATTGGAACCACATTCTGGTTCCCCTTTAACCAGAGACAACTGAATGAAGCTGAGACTGTATTTAATATAGAACTCATGATGTACTTCACACCAAGTCTTAGGTTGTTTCATGTAATTAAGTTGTTACAGATAAAAGCGTAGAGGCAAGATACTGATATGATATTTTAATAAATAATTAGCATCCCACAATTAGCACCTGCTAGGCACTGCAGTCTTGTTCAGTATGCAATGTTCTGTTGTGATGAGGCACCATAATTATCATGGATTCTGACCTAAAAAGAAAAATGTATTAAGGGACTGATTGACATTCCCTGTTTATCCTAAATTCCCATTGACTTCAGTGGAAATGTTGCATGTACCAAAAATGTAGAATTGAGCCCTGTTATGACAGAATCATTAAAGTATGAGCTGGCAACAATATGGACTAGAGCTAAAGTTGCCTAACTCTCTGCATTATAAACCACTGTTTTCAGTTGCTTATAATTTTGCCAGACTTTAACTATTCAGTCTGAAATTCTTCATGATTGCTCTCTTCCTTGGATTGATTTTATTTTAATGTCTCAGTGAAAACAATTCAGTCATTTTCAAGGATGAGGATAGGGAAAAGCAGGCAGCTTGGCTAATGTTAATTTTCCCCGCAACTGTTTCTTTGAAGAGCTCTAGTATTTCTGTAGTCTGAATAAAGAAATTGAAAATTGTTAGGATTATAGCGTTGGTTTCTGGAAAGTGTTTTTCACTGTTTCTGCAAAAGTTCACCCTCATTTGGCTGAATTTCATACCTGTGAAAATCACTGTTTGCACATGGTCATTAGAGGTTTCTGATAATATCATCTAAAATTCCACCTGCATTGATTATATCCTAGTCTCATAGGGTACCCTATCAACACAAAAATTGTAAGCAGTGAATTGTGATTGGATAGCAATATCTGGGAAGAGAACATTTGAGATCAAAAAGGTCTGGCACTGTGTGCCAAGATTTTACAGGACTCACTTTCAGTTGTGTGAATTACCAGATAGTGGTGGCCGTTTTGAGAAGGTTACCTTAACTGAGGGCAGCTTGCAGCCTCAGTCTTGCTAAGAAAACTGAGCAATGATGGCCATTTTGGAATAGGGCAATTCTTGATGTGTTTTTCTGGAGGAGAACTCATGTGCCAGCATCTCTGGAAGAAGAAATGTTCACTTATGAAGAATAATGGTGGGAAATGACTATTAATCCTAAAACTTTATTTTAAAAACTGTCTGTTGCATCAGATGTACTCAGCAGAAAGAGCAGAAAGAGGAAACCAAAGAGGTGTGTGCAGGTCATGGAGGAGTTACGGGAAGAAGGGACAAACCTCTCAAGTATATTTTGTTTTGGGGGGGAACACTCATTTTAGCCCCAAAGTTCCCTATATTCCATACAAATTTGGCATCCCCCCACTTTCATCGCTGAACATTGCTTCCATCAGAATTAAAGAATCATGAAGCTGAGGTTATACAAAGAGGAAGGAATCCCCACTGCTTTTTAAGTTCCCCACATGACTAATTTTTGTGTGTCCCCTTCACTTAGAATTTTTGTCATACATTTGGGTGTTTTGGCAGGTTGAAAGGTATGGGGAATTTGCGGGGAGGTATGCAGGGGAATGTGGAAGACTGGAGGGAGCAGGAAACTAGGGCGTACTTTCGGGCTGCTTTGCAACACCATGGTGATGCCAACAGCTGTAACCCAGATTAACTGGCCAGTATACTGCAGCTGCTTTATGCCTAACCACTTGATTCACTCAGTAGTTCTTTCTCTCTCTCTGGCCCAGTGTATATTTATTTATACACAGGGGAACAGCTTCAACAGAAGAGATTGAGAGAGACCCACCCTCAAATATCCCATAGTCCTGTGGTTAGGGCAGTCACCTGGGAGGTGGGAGATCCCTCTTCAAATCTCTACTCCACACCAGGCAGAAGGGGGAATTGAACTGGGGTCTGCTACATCTTGGGTGAGTGCCCAAACCATTGGGCTAAAGGTTATAAATGAGCTTCAGATGGGAAGGTGATAAAGAAATACAAAGAATTATTATCCATAAGGGATTAATCACATTTTTGAACCTTCATTGGCTCTATTCTCATGCACAAGACAATAAAAGCATTCATCTCAACATGATGGTCTTTGTTGATTATAAGAGAACCATGGGAGAACCATAGGGTGGAACTCCTAACTACTTCATAAAAGTTGTAGGAGGTGGGCAAACCTTACCTCCTGATGGAAGAATTCCAAAGAAATTCCAGTATTTGAAACTTGCAAGCTTACCTGTTTTACTGAGATTATTCCTGCATAAGGGAGAATGTGAAACTTATTTTTGTCACTGAAAATGGCAAATATGCTTCTGTATATTCCTAGACAAGCAGACCAGTTCAGTAAAAAGGGGGCCATTCTTGCACAGTTACCATCCAGAGTAGAACCACAGTTTAACTTTTAGTATTTAAAGAAATGTCTTTATACGTATAGATTAAAATTATGCTCAGGTAAGGAAACATCCTTTGTCCTCTCAGGTTCATGAAGGGGAAAAAACTGCCAGTGCAACAGCAGTGGAAATAATTATTTTAAAATGAGGAAACACAGCTAATTTCAGTATATTATTTAGTGCATTTTTCCAGATAACCTTGAATCTCTAAGTAAAGGTTGAGGTTTGATCAAGTATATTTCTTTCTCATACAGATACCTCGTCCTGTGCATATTGTGCTTTTCTATCTCAAGCATTTCAAGTTTAACATCAATGTACATAACCAAATGGCCAATTATACTGTGCCTAATGTAATTGTTTTAATAAGAACTCTTTAACAAGACCCTTTAATTAAAATCAGTGTCAGCTTGTCAAAAAAAAATTGGAACCATGGAAACACATCTATTTTTTTAAGGCTAACTCTCTTAAGTACATAAATTTCCTGGTACAAAGCTGGTGTTTATGGACATGTTTTACTTTATTCCAGCATATTTTCTTTAAGCAAATACTATGCTCTTGAGAGATCAAAAGGAGCACTCACTGCTTTCATTTTGTTCTTGGCTCTGATCCATAATGGATTTTTTTAATTTAAAAAAAATTATTTCCTTAAGAAAAATAAACAGTGACTCTGTGAATCATAACAAGAGTTCACTAATAGAGTAGGACCAGACTGCAGCTAGATCTATATAGACATGTGGAGGGTGGAATCTCACACACACACAGACACAGACACACACACACACCTTCTTGCGCAATTGTGAAAAAGGCTGCCACAATCTCAGTCCTTGGTGTACACAGTGCTGAGCAGTTTGGAGAGTCAAAACACTGCCGGCAACATGAGAGTCCACCAATGGAGCCACAGCCACAGGCATGGTTCTGCTCTCCACACCACTGACTAGCTGTTGGACATCAGGATTGATGCACAGGACTAGAGGGGAAGGCAAACACATGCTGCGTCCTATGAACCAATGCATGACTGAGGCAGCCAGAGTGCCTCTGTGATCTGCCTTTGAGGAGGGAGGCAGACTGTGACTTTCAAAGCTCAAACTGAAGTTATGGACTCGATGCAGATTTTACCGGGTGAGGTTCTTTGGCCTGTGTTATGCAGGAGGTCAGAATAGATAATCATAATGGTATCTTCTGGGTTTAAAATCTACGACAAGCCACAACAGAGCCCTATATTTTAATTAGCTGTAGTTTCAAACTACTTTAATAATATTTACAGGAAAGGTAAAATTTTTTGTATGTTCAATTCAGGTTGTTTTGTGTGTGTGTGTGTGTGTGTAATACAAAATATAGTGAATCTAGTGTAAATTTGGAGAACTGCATTGACTTCAGTGGAGTTACTTTAGTTTTACACCAGAGTAATGGAGATCATGAGCAGGGCCGGTGCAAGGAAGTTTCGCACCCTAGGCGAAACTTCCTTGCACCGGCCCTGCGCCCCCCGCCAGCTAACCCTGCCCCTCCCCACAGCCAGTCCCCCCCAATGGCGGCTCCCCCCCGCCGGCAGCTCAGCAGCCCACGGCAGCCTCCCCCCGCCCACGGTGCCCTCCCGGCTCAGCCGGGAGGGCGGGCGGCAGCAACGGCCAGCCGCCCCCCACCCTGGCTACTGGTTCAGCTGTGGAGCTGGCAGGCGGGCAGCAGCCGCGGCCATCCACGCTCCCGGCTCAACCGCGGAGCTGGCAGGCAGGCGGCAGCTGTGGCCAGCCGCCTGGCTCCTGGCTCAGCTGTGGAGCTGACAGGCGGGCGGCAGCCGCGGCCAGCCACCTCCCGGCTCAGCCGCGGAGCCGGGAGGGCAGGCGGCAGCCGCCACGAGCTGGGAGGGTGGGTGGCAGCCACGGCCAGCCGCCCCCCAGCTCAGCCCCGGAGCCAGGAGGGCAGGAGGCAGCTGCCGCCAGCCGCCCCCCGGCTCCTGGCGCCCTAGGCGACCGCCTAGGGTCACCTAGTGGGCGCGCCAGCCCTGATCATGAGGCTCACTTTGTCAAAATACTGTAATTCAGAGAAGTTCCCCAACATGAACACCATGTCCAAGCCCCATTGCCACCTAAACTTCAGTGAAAATCCATCTGGATTTGAAGTCTTGAACCCACCTCTCTCTTGGATGCACTCTATTGGGCCAAACCAGAACTTAACTTTGGATCCACATTCAGCTCTAAACTACACTGCCTAGTTACATCTCTAATATGTATGAATCTTTATTGGGACACTAGAACGCATTCAGGCTGCATGTGCTTTGTAAATAATTTTAGATGTTAGCGAGTGAATGTTGTGTTCACTTCTTTCCTTTCCTTTCCTATATCATGTCTTTTCCTTTTCCTTTGAATCTTACTCTCAGGGTGACCAGATGTCCCGATTTTATAGGGACAGTCCCGATTTTTTGGGTCTTTTTCTTATATAGGCTCCTATTACCTCGCACCCCCGTCTCGATTTTTCAAATTTGCTGTCTGGTCACCCTACTTACTCTTCCCTTCTCTTATCCCATCTATTGTCAGGAAGAAGTGCTCCCAGTTCTGTATGACATCTCCAGAGCTTAGTGACAGCAATATTAGCTCCAATAGTGAACAGGTTTAAACAAAGGGAGAAGGTTTTTGGTAGGGGAAGCCGTATGAATACACAAGACAACCTCTGTTATAAAAGGGTTTTAGAGACAAAGATTACATGCGAGCAATACCCAGGACAGCATATTGGAAACTACTGGAGGAGAGAGTGGGAGAAGAGTTTCAAACAAAAAAGACTAGAGACACCCTATAAACGCAGGGAAGCAATAAACCAATTCCCAAGTTGTTCATTCTTCCTCTATTGGCTTCCAATCCGTGTGTCTTTTGAATTATTACCAGATGATGTGTTCAGTAGTAGATTCTGTCCAAGAAACTTGTCATAATATTTACTTGCTCTGCAACAACAGGAATGTCTTCCAGAGCTGACATGGCCAGGCTAATTAAAACGAATGAAAACAAGAGCCATGTCCATGGTGGATGAGTCTGTGACACCTACATTTTGTGGGATAAATAACATCCGATATACAGTACTTTGCTTCAGTTTAGCATATTTTATATCCTCAGCGTTCTCCTGGAAGTGCAGTGCTTGTCTTCAAGTGTGAATATGGAGGAGGGCGCCATAACTAAGAGAGAAATATGAAGATCTCTGGAATATATGAAATATGAAAGAAGAGATTTGCAATTGCATGTTTCATTTTTTATTGGAAACATACTAAGTATAAAGGGTTGTCAGTAGAGACAGCTCTCATGCAAACAGAAATTTGTGGTGTGGGAACAGCCCTCTACAGGTACTGCTCTTCCATTGATGTGGATCCTTGCTCCCCTTTTTCTGTTTTTCCTTCCAGAATTGTTAACACCACAGTGAAACTTAAAGGAACTGTTAAAGGTATATTTCAATGATACATTCAATCAGCTTTGGCCAGCGGGTAGTTGGAGGACTGTCTAGAACAACGCATCTGATGTGTTGTGATCGACGCTCTCTCTGTGAGGGCTGATGGACTGATCAGTGACAGTGACATTCAATCAGTCCATGGCTGGAAACATCTGAGGCAATCCACAGGAGAAAGTGAACTTTTGTCCAAAGAGAAACATGGGAGGAAGCACTCAGCTGTAATTCTGCCAGCAAAAGTAGCACATTTCAAACATTCTAAACAATGTGTCATGTTCTTCACTGTGATTTCATTGCGGATGTGCAGGTGTAACAGCAGAATATAACTTTCTGTCCAAGATCTAGCCGCAAGAATTTTAGATTTGAAAATTAAAATCGCATTAGGATATAATTTATTAATCCTGTGTCTATTCACAGACAAAATCATTTACTTCTCAGGTGCAAAGCTCCCTAGATGGTTTGGAGCAGTGACAAATTGGGTACAACAAAATCCCTTAAAATATGATTGATCTATTCCATTTATAGTGTTACATCATTTATTCTTTCTGACTCAGAGAAAGCATTGTTTTCTATGTAAATCTGTGTATTAAATATATCTATTATTACAGCGTATGTGTTCATGAAAGATAGAAACATACCAACTATGATTTATTCCAAGCTTTCCTGTGGTCTGTAACTTTTTTCTCTTTCTATATATGCTCACATATTCAGGGTCTCCAAATTCTGCTGGAATTTGCAGCTTATTTCTGCAGCAGAGATAACAGAATTTATCAGCCATTTCAAGGGCCGATCCAAAATCCTTTGGTGTCAACATAAAATGCCCATTGACTTCAATAAGCTTTGGATCAGGAACTTAGTGAATTGTCTGGCAAACACCAACTGTAGTCATCTACAGTAAGTGTACACATAGCCCACTGTTATTTACTGGAATTGATGAATTCCAGGAGCCATGGCTTTTTATGATTTCAGAGAGTCTAACTTGAAAGGGAGGAAACCTCCCAGCCTATGCACTGTTTGAAAATATAGTCCTATACAAACACTGTGCATACAAAAAAACAAAAAAGCACCATGTCATAAAATGTGCTTGCACTCTGATGGAAATATTTCCTCTACAATGAAGTATAGTTTTGGATGTTATATTTTCCCCATTTATCTATTCTAAAGGTTAAAATCATACCACACATTTTACATAAAATGAACCCAGCCTTTCAAACCTCAGCTGTGGCATGCAGTGTCCTGTTGGTAGCACCTGATGTCAGCGTTTTGAGTGATGTCTGACACTAATTATGTGTCACTCACAGGATTGCCAGGCAAGAGAGTCAGGGGGAATAAAAAGCTATTTAAAAGGTTTTGATATGAGGTCTTACTCTCAATTTTTTAAAAGCCCTCATGCCTTTTATAGAGCAGCACTCTGCTAATGCTATGGGGGAAGGGAAATGCTTTTTAAAAGGCTTTTAATTAATGTTTAAAATGCATCACCATTGTTTGAAAGCAATTTAGGAGCAGTTTCTACATCTGTTCCCTCCATACTCTAAAAAAGGGGGAGAGGGGGAAATCTTTCATTCCTTTCGTGCTACTCGCTTCAGTCGTTACACAGAAGAGCATAATTGGGCAGTGTATCATATTACCTAAAATACTAATGGCAGATTGATATAAAAGGTTGTTGGACTCATTAATTACTCCTTTATCGGCTGCAAAGGAAGTTTTTAAAAAAAATATGTGACCATGGTACAATTCCAAGACAATCTCAGAGCCTCATGTGTATGGTATTATGTGTTTATAAATACATATATGTATATGACCTTTTAAAATGCCTATATTATATGTACCCATGTCTTCGTGTGTGTGTGTGTGTGTGTGTGTGTGTGTGTGTGTGTGTATTATAGCAGTGCCTATATTTGCAATCTTAAGCTTTTCTCAGATAACTTTTCCAAAACTCTACACTGAAACCATCTACAAAAGACGTCCATGTCTGTGGTGAGCCTAAGAACAAATTACTGCCTAGTATGGAAGTCCCCTGCCCTTTTCAAAGCAAGCTAAACAAGAAGCAAGCAAAAACAGACTCCAGGAACATCTTGCTCTCCTCTTGTCCACTGGCAGCAAAGTACTTCCACATCTATCCTGCTGGACATCACTGCTGCAGCGTTTGGAGCATGTTATCACCAGATAATCTTGCCCTGCCTCCAAGAGGCTGATGAGATGAAAGGAAAGTGTCTCAGGTTCTTCCTCTCAGACCAAACACATTCCATGAGCATCTGTTCTTCCATGTCCAAAGCCCTCATTTTCAAAGTCCAACAAGACTCACTCCTCTCCTTCCATATCATTCAACATCTATATGAAGCCAAACTAACCAAGCTATTTTTCCTATTGTCTGGAATGGGAAAAAGAGAAAAGCTGTTGTTTCCACTCATGTTTTCTATTTTTATTTACATTTCTTAGGATGTAAAACATTTTAAAATCAGCAGGACTGGATAACTTGCACACATGAATCTTAAAAGAAGGAGTTGGCGCCTATGCAGGGTCGGCTCCAGGCACCAGCAAAGGAAGCAAGTGCTTGGGGTGGCACATCTGAAGGGGTGGCATTCCGGCGTGGTGCATTTCAAGGGCTTTTTTTTTTTTTCCGGCCGTGGCTTTTTTTTTTTTTTTTTGCTGCTTGGGGCGGCAAAAAAGCTAGAGCCGGCCCTGCGCCTATGGAAAGTAGTATTTGATCATATAAGTTAACGACAATTGATCTGATTCCTAGTTACACAGAAGCCTTTATGCACTGTTGTGGCTGGGTAAAGGGATACCAAAGGGGGCATAAATTACACTTATACTCACTTTAAGGCCCCTTTACACTGCTGGATTAGTGTAAAAGGGTCTGAGTGTAACTGAGAATCAAGTCCAACGTTATAATGCATATGTATAGGGAGAAGAGTTAAGGTTACATAGGGACCTGATTTCTGTTTGCTTCCCTTTGTAAATGTAATGTTCTTTTAAACTTTGTTTTTTATGTATGCATACACACATATGGTAAATAGAGGGGATGGGGCCTCTCTATGTGGGTATGTAAATTTCTTATTAAATCAGTGTAGATGTCATAAAGAAGCCACAATCCACTCAGTGTTTTACTAATATGCTTTACCATTATTTTTAGATACGGTGTTTATAAACTTCTATTTTTGATAACTAATATACAATGTCTGTGTAAAGAGAAACAAAACAATTGCATACATAAATAAATAGACAGTCCAATGAATTTGTTTTAAAGAAAACTCTAGGTCAAAATTAAGAAGCATGCTGAGCCAGGAAATTGTCTTTATGAGCTAGTTAATGGTTTCAATTTGCATGGAACAGTAAAAAGAAAAACACAGTAACTATGATTCTTTTATTGCAGATTAGGAGAACATTACAAAGGGCTTTTTTATTAATTCCACAAAACTTTAATACTTCCAGAAAATCTGGCTGAATCAGGATTATGTTTAGGAGTGTTATTCAGTTTTAGAATGTCAAATGCATGGCACCTATTAAACTGACTAATTGCGGTAAAGGTGTTACATCCTCTTCCACAACCACACTTAATAACTTGGAAACTATGAAGATTTCCATTTGAAAATACAACTACAGTCTACTTGACTTTTTGTTCCTTCAGCTAATCATGGCTTCTGTGGAATAATTGATCAGAAATCTTATTCGCAAGGAATAGTCCATATTATATGTAGTTCAAAAGAATATCTTTCTCAAAGCTTTTTGTCTTTTAAAGCATGAGAGATTCCCTAAAAATTTTTTTCCAGAGTTAACATTAATACTGTATTGTCTGAAAAAGGATTTTCCAACATTTCAGGGTCAATTACCTAGTAAAAGATAAAGAAGAATTCACAATATCTAGAGTTGTGAATGTCATATGCATGAATTAAGGTACTATGAGGGGGAAAAAAGCTTCAATATATTTTCATTATTTTCACATTCTCCTCAGCAGTAGAGTTCTTAAAAATGTTAATGTCTATATCTTTTAGGGTGAAATTCACCCCATTTCTCAATTAACCACATAATCTGATATAAACTCTGTGTTAATTCCCCAGTCCTATAGACACTTGCGCACATGCTTAATTTTGCTTAATTATCTGCAGGATCGAGGCCTAAGTAATTAACACAGGGCTGATGCAGTACAGCGGGTCTTCTTTGGAATCTCTGTAGTGGAGTAAATTTCACCCTATAAGATTGAAAGATACTTGAGAAAATGGAGTTTATACTACAGCTATATACAGTTTAATCCATGTCATTTGAATGGAAATTTGTTCTGTTCTAAACTTTCCTCTTGGAACCATTAGCGACTTGCCAAAATAATAAAATTTCTACCATTAGTGATTTTCACTATTGCTACCACCTACCTGTTCTTGAGTTATTTTTTTTCTTCAAAATACTGGCTATTCTTTCATACCAATCCTGTCATCCTTATGTTTTCCTTTTTCATCCATTTTTCTCTCAAAATTTTGTTACAGTGGATAGAATAAATATAAGGGAAATTCCATGGTACATGATTGTCTGATTTTTCATGGGTCTATCTTAAAATACTTCAGAGTAATGAAGTACTATAAAGGAAGACTATGTTTTACATTTGTGACTTCTGTTTTGACTCTTGCCCTCAAGATTTCATTGGCATAGAACAATCAATATTTTTGCTTCCCTTCCCTTCCCCTACAAGCACAGTTGAATTTCTGGATGATTGTGACTGGAGAGCCTCAAAAGCTTTGGAGGTTGGGTTTGGATAAGAACCCCAAGATCTAGATAACCTGCTGTTCCCCAACACAAAAAAATATTCAGAACCATTGGGTTGTCAGTTGAGTTAGAAGTTTTGCAAAAACTTGTTTTTCTGAGACTTCAAATACTTCCCACTTTGTGTTTGAACTGGGCAACAAATACCATTGAATAAAGCCTCCCATTCAGTATTTCATCACTAGCCTCTCTGGTTCTGTAAATCAAGGAAGCAAAGGCATGGGTGAAAATGAAAACTTCATGGTTTGGAAAGATCTCTGAATCTGAAAAAAAATTGCATTGTGTTTAAGGTGAAGGTTTGGGTTGGCTCCCTTATCCCTAATGAGTATGCCTCTTCCTATACTGTAGCATTTAAAAATCAGAGTTATATATCTTGTCCCATCTTCTAAGTCTGTGCAATGTGTAGTCATTTTTTTCTTTTCTACAGTATAAAAAAAAAAATCGTGAAGCAAGGCCCAGAGATTCACCTCATTCTAGTTCTTTGTTTCCTTTCTCCATCTGTTCTGTGGAATTTTACCTGATCCTTTGCTCATTATTCCAAGAACTAAAAGTTGAGATTCCTATTTTTCTCTTTTTCTCACTTTGGTTGGTAATTAATTAGAACTAATGCAAATTATGACCAGTCATTTTGATGTTTCACCTATCTCTACTTTTGCAAGCATTCATACAGTAAATAAAATATAACAAATGTTATTTATGATATTCCAGAGTAAGTTAAAAGTTTCCCCTATTCTAGTTATTGCTCGTAGAGTAGGTGAAATGAGTTAGTAAGAGGAACTCTGGAAATAGCTCATTGTATCTGCAGTATTGTAAATGCTTGACATTTATGCTAGTGCATTTTTATCTTTGCAAATGTACAAGAACAGCAAACTAGCATGTAATTCAGGAGACAACTTCTAATACTGTGCAATGAAACACACAGCAGCTATGATTAATTGCTCTTTACTGATGGAGTCTAACTGAAATCAAATATATATATAAAAAATGCCTGATGTCACAGAAATCCTTGTTTTTAGTTTCCCTAACATTAGAGGTGCTGTGGAAGCCTGATAGGAAAGAACTCGTGTTAGCACTTGGGAGGTGCACTTCTGTTTTGAGTAGATTAAGTAGCTGATTAGGGAAAGGAACAGTATTCCATTTTTGGTTACCCGTATAGATTAAATCCTGTTTTGATGGAGTCTAATGATGAACTCTTTATTTTTTTATACCTTATACAAAAACCTGTAATAGAAAGGTAAAATAATATTTTATAGGTTATTTTAATGCCACTGAGGATCAATGATCTCTAATCAAGCAAATATTTGCACGGTGATTATAGCGTAGTTTTTGGGTTTTTTTAATACAAAAACACTAGCAAGGCAGTGGAGGTTAGGGTTTCGTGAAGTGTGGGTTGTATGGGTTTTTTGTTTTGTTTTGGAGAGTTTTTTTGGTTATTCAGTTCTGTTGATGATATGCAAGCTGGAACAAAACTGTGAGGAAAGATGGTCCAGTGGTTAGGGTGCTAACCTAGAAGTAGGGCAACTGGGGTTCACTCCCTACTGTGCTTCCTTTGTGACCCTGAGCAAATCTTTGGTCTGACCCAGTGCGGTCGTTCTTATGTTAATTACTTACACTGTCTGTGCCTCAGTTCCCCAACTGCAAAATGGGAATAATTGTGGTTTCTGACCTCACAGTGTGATATGAAAATAGATAGCAATGGGTACTAGAAGGGTGTGATTTCTAACGCACATCAATATGTTGTGCATGAACTGGCCTACTAACAAACAGGCCTATGTTAATGAGCACTAGAAAACTTTTAGTTCACATCGGCAGGGTCTACATGGTCCAGTTAGTGCACAACATGCTGGTGTGCATTAGAAATTGCACCTCTTTCGTGCACACTGACATGCCATGTAGACAAGTTCTAAGAGCTAAATTCCAGTTCTGTTTCCCAGAGCTATATTGTCTAAATAGAGGTAAAGACTCATCGTAGTCACTAATGTAAGCAGAAATGAAATGGCCAGAGCTATGAAGTACAGACATGAACTCTCTCAAAATTTGAGGGTGTTCAGCTCGGAAGTTTGGTTCAGACCCATCTCTACGAGAAAAAACAAAACAGTGGGACAGGATTTTCAGAAGTGGTTAGTGTTGGCCTTACTCTGTTCCCAGTGACTTCAGTGGAGGAAGGTAGGTCAACGCTGAGTGCTTTGGGAAATCCTCTCAGTACATTTTGAGACAAATGCTTAATTTAGTGGCTGAATATTTTTAAATTACAACGTATTACACTTGGATTTTAAAAGATGACGGCATTCAAATGTGGATTTCTTTAAAAAAAAAAATCTTGTCTCTTGTACAGTTTGAGAGCTGCAAGAAGGCCTTTTCCAGACTAGAAAATCTAAAGATTCATTTACGGAGCCACACAGGAGAAAAGCCCTACCTTTGTCAGCATCCAGGCTGTCAGAAAGCATTCAGTAACTCCAGCGATCGAGCCAAGCATCAGAGGACACACTTGGACACAGTAAGAAATAAAAGATGTCAAATTTGATTTCTTGTTAACCTGTTAAATCCTTTTTCTCTTAGCTGATTGCATCCAATGCTGTATATAATTGGAGATGGGAGGATAGGAAGAGATGTCAGTTAATAGAGTTTGAGCTGCGGCAGAGATGACATAGTCCAGGGGTGGCCAAACTGGCTTTTACTGTTAAAGTGCAGCTCGCAAACTACCCCCCCCTCCTCCTCTCCATTCTCCGCCTACCACACCGTGGGGGGGAGCTCGGGACCTCTGCCTTGCAGTGGGGTGGTGGAGTAGGAGCTTCTGTCCAGTGGGGAGGAGGGTCTTGGGGCTGAAGTCCCAAACCCTGAATCCCGGCAGATATGCTCTGGGTCTCAAACTTCTGAAGATTGTCATATGTGGCTTAGAGGGCCAGTAAGTTTGGCCACCCCTGACATAGTCAGTCTCAGTCAGGACAGTTACCAAGTTGTGTTCAGTTTTCCCCATTTCCTTTGCATGTAATAACAGTGGGACTGACTGAGATAGAAACAGTTAGTCTGCTGGCTTATATGTTCTGAGGAGGCTCAGGTTACCGACTGAGGTATATAAGGGTAAGTAGTAGAGATGGGCCAAGGTTACAAAATTCAGATTTGGATCCAGATTTTGAATATCACACAATTCTGGAGTGTTTGGAAACAGGATAATGGACCATTGTGGAATTTGGAACCAGGTTTGATTCTGAAGTTTGGAGATTTCCAAGTGTGACGTTTTGGATCAGGGCTATCTCCATTCAGTACAATTTGATGTTGGAATTAAGGCATAAATGCCTGGGCCATAACAGAATGGTCTGATGATGAACATATTAGCCGTTGCCTACAGAGATACCACAGTTCATAAGAAAACCCATTCAGTTAGGAGCAAGATTCTGGAAAATCAAAATGTATCTTCCACAAGAATATATTTCGAAATACAGACTACATTAAGGGCAAAGACCTGTCTGTTTTAGTCACACTACTTCATTAATTTCAGCAGGATTATTCACTTGGGCAAGGCAAGCCTTATTTGGGCTCTTAACTCTTATTACTGGTAGATTAGTGATCAATGCAAATGTGGCATGCCTGCTACTTTTTTAAAAACGGTATGTTATAAGCAGTTGACTTAGGGTCTGATTCAAAGCCTAGTAAAGTCAACAGGGATCTTTCCATTGGCTCCATTGGGTTTTGAATCTGGCCCTTAATGGTTACTATGTGCTATCAAGTTCTGCTCTATTTTAAGACACATGGGTATTCATTATGTGTTATTGCAGGTTCTGTAGATAAGAAGTTATTCCATGTCACAACATATAGTGAACGTGCAATGAGAGGCTGCTGAGAACATAACCACAAAGCAGAACATTCAGCTAGATTCAATTTTACTAAACCACCTCGTTTCTCGTTTAGTGAACGGACAGCTTTAGGCCTTCCTGCATCAGTTAAATAGTTGCAGGAGGGAGAATGGCTGGAGAGATCCGTTTTAAAGTAGCCTTCACTCTGAAATGCTTTCTGTGGAAGGGAACCATTCTTCTCAGCAGAAATGGATTTTTTTTTCACTGCAAAGAGCCTGTAATTTCTGAAAGCCAGTTAAAATGCTACTTAGGAAAAAATAAATATCTAGAACACAGTGCTTCAAGATAATAAACAAAATAAATGTGTTGCCTTAAAGTGATAAATATGCATACATAAGCCAGATAGGTAGTTAGAAGGAGCTAAGCTGCAGCCGCATAACTGCCTGTGGTTGAGGGAGTAAATTTCCCCCCTCTTCCACAATCCTCAAGGCTCCAAAATCACAAACATCAATAATAACATATCATTAAGACTAGATAAAAGTTTTACTAAGGTAAAGTTAAGATTGAGAGTACATATCAGGAAGTTAAGGGCAAAACTCCATTAGCAAAAAATAAAATAAAATGTTATACAACCAAAATATTGTTTGTTAATTATGGGTTTTTAGCCAGGATTTATTTAATAAACAAAATTTATTTTACAACAAAATAAAATTTAGTTTTAAGCAGAAGCAGATAGAGTTTACAAAGGGCATACCATCAGGAAACAGAAATAATAGCATGTGACTTAGCTGACCAGTCGCACAACTTAGATAGCAAATTTCAAATAATGAATAGTGAACAGAATGTTCAATACAGACAGTTCACAATTTCATAAAAATTGCGATCTGTTTGCATATATTCTATGAACAAAGTAAAGAGTTAAATTTATCAAATAATTGTTTGCAACAAATAGTTGCACAAGTTCTAATATTTACATATTATTGACATTCCATATTGTAGTGCAACTACAATTCTGGAAATACCTCATGGGGTGTCAGAGAGCAGGCAAGGTAGAGCAAGTAGATGTGACTTTTAGTGAATCTAAAAAAAACTTACATGGACATTTCAGGACTATATATGTTGGCAATATTGTATATTTGTGATTGGCGATTAAGAGATGAAAAAATGTGTCTTGTCCTTTACATAAAAATACATATTCTTTGCATATTCTTTTTTATTGCCTTCCGTGTTTTAGAATTGTAGCGTTTCAAGGTTGCTTTGTTGTTGTTGTTTCCTCTCTTTGTCATGTAGTAGACTAACCTTTTCTCTTATTCTCTGTCTTTCTGAAGCAGGTTTCCTCTATAACTCTTAAGCAGTCTGTCCAGGACTTTACTGCAGTTTCTTTACCTGACTTACTAAAGAATGTAATTTCTGACTAAGTCAAAGATTGCTGTGAGGGTGACATAATTGTAAGTACTACTGGAGATACTCATTCATAATGATAAAAACAATGATGAGGTAAAAGGAAATATGGCATGGTAAAATTAAAAATAGGCATTTAAACATCAGAAAAGATTCATTTACATTCTCTTGCTTGCAAGCCTTCCTTTCCTCTTTACCATGCCATTAAACTACTGGGCATTCTACCTGTGGTACTGCTTGGTGTAGCCAATCAATAGCAAGACTTCAGATGGATTTTCCCCAGTTAAAATAATCTGTGGTTTAACCGATTTTTCTTTGTGCTTTTTTGGTTTGTTTTTGTTTTAGAAACCTTATGCATGTCAGATTCCAGGATGTAGTAAACGATACACAGACCCGAGTTCTCTGAGAAAGCATGTAAAGGCACATTCTTCCAAAGACCAACAGGCCAGGAAAAAGGTAACTTTCCCAGAGAATGGTTCTGCATAGGAATTATATAGTGACAGTAATTTGTAACACTAGAAGTATTGAGACATCTTAAGTATTGAGACAGTTTCACCAGCACTTGTGAAACTGTAAAGCCCTGGTCTGGGACTGCTTGGTTAAAGAAACCATCCATGAACAAATGGTAAATCCAATGTGTTCATAGATGATATTTTCAGCTTTGACTCAATAAGGCTGATTGTTTTACTAGAAGTCCAGCAAAGATTATCATCTGTTGGTATAATGATTAATCATAACGAATATATGTAACTCAGCATACGGAAGAATAATTTTGAGAAGGAAGATTTTATTTGTAAAAGTCTTTCACCAGGTAAGTATATTGTGATGCAACGTCCAGTTTACGCTGCCAACCTGAGATAGATAGATAGATGTATGTAGGGGGGAGGGATAGCTCAGTGGTTGAGCATTGGCCTGCTAAACCCAGGGTTGTGAGTTCAATCCTTGAGGGGGCCATTTAGGGATCTGGGGCAAAAATTGGGGATTGGTCCTGCTTTGAGCAGGGGGTTGGACTAGATGACCTCCTAGGGTCCCTTCCAACCCTGATATTCTATGATTCTATGTTGAGGATTGATGAATGGTAGGTCAAACTGACCTGTATAGAAATATTAGTTATATTTTCATACATCCCAGCCATTTTCAAACATCAAGCTATTTCACAATGCTAAGTCCCAGGTTTCTCAGTTCCATGGGGAAAAAAGTTAGCTGAGGACATGATCTGATTTTCCCCCCACATCTCAAGCCCATTTTTACTATAAACCATAATATACAATGAGGATAAGTGCAATGCTTTCATTTAAAAAACTGATGATGATGATGGAGATGGCCTTGTCTGCACTACCGGGGTAAGTTACGCTACTCCAGCTACACGAATAACATAGCTGGAGTCAACATAGCTTAGGTCGACTTACTGTGGTGTCTACGCCGCACTGTGTGGAAGGGAGACTCTCTCCTGTCGACTTACCGTACTCCTATTTTTCCACTGGAGTACCAGAGTCAATCAGAGAGTGCTCTGCGGTCAATTTAGGGGTCTTTACTAGACCCTGTAAATTGACCCCCACTGCATCAATTGCATCAGCGTCAATCCCCAGTAAGTGTAGACATGGCCTTAGAATAATGTAGGGAGAGTTAAAACCCTAGAGTCATTACCCCTACAGAAAGGGCTATATTTAACTTAGGTGACAGCATGGATTACCCTTGATTTGAGTGGTAAAAAGTTTTGTTTAGACATTGTCTGAAACACTAAAGTATAGTCTTACAAACTGCAAAATGTAGGGCTAAATTATGATTTAACTGTTTGCCCTGAGCATGTAGCTGTGCTGCTCCCAGAGACCAGGGAATGAATTTTAATTCTTGGGAATTATAGTTTACTTCCTGATTCCCCCTTGTGTCAGGGGAAAAGTAATCTCCTAGTGGTCATTACTGTGCTGCCTGGCAACTTGACCCACCCCTACCTGCCCTGTCCTGGCCCATGTGTGGAGGAGGGCTAGTGGTGGTCCTGTGCAAACTGGTTTCCTGGCTGCACTGTGAACCATAAGACACATAGCCCATGGAGAGGAGCAAAGCGGTGTTATATGTCCCCCACTTACTCCCTTATGTCAGCTTGCGAGGCAAGCAGTGGTCATGCCTGATTGTTCTGTCAAATTTACATATGACGCATCAAATAAAACTTGGATAATGTATCTGAACAGAGGGCATTAAACTCTTAGGTAACATTAAATAACTGAATGTAAAATAATATAGTATGCTCTGTATATAGTTGTGTCAAATTGCAGGAGTATGCGGGGGTTCCATTCTTACAATGACATTTCCCATATGTTTTTGTTCATTTTCCATTCTTCTGTTATAACAGTTTAAAGCTGCCCCTTTTAACTCCTCACATGGTCATTTTTTTTTAGAATTAAATTTAAAGTTGATTAGTTTTTCATCCAGTCCATTTGATAATGATTTATTTATCTGAGATGGGTTAATATGTGGAAGTGGAAATAAGTCAACCCAGCAAAAAAACAAAGGAAGAAATGTGGCATCAATCAAGCCAAATGTTTAAAAACACGCACTGAGGTTGCAGTGTATAATATTTACAAGGTACAGCATAGTTACTGGACCTTTGAGAACTTATAATTGCTAACTCGCATCATGCTTTGGTATTTGAAATATTTCCTGGCAGTAATAATAATAATAATAAAAAGTAAGAAACAATAAACCTTTTAAGGCAGAATTAAGTTTATTTACGACTTTAATTAAAAATGAAAATTGGCTTAATGTCAAAAAAGCCTTTACAAAAAATGTGAATTCATCAAAAATAACCATAAAAATTCCAAGGTGATAAAGGCACAGTGGAGTAATAGTTCCAGCCCTAGGGAACTGTTCTGTTGAAAAGAATGAAACCCTTTGCTGTCACACCCTGTTAGTCATGGATTCATTTAATATATCCTGCCTGACTGCCTCTAATCCTCGTTTTAACCTCCCCCTACACACTAAATGACATTATTTTGGTGTCTTAAGTTGCTAGCACTCCAAGAGTGTACACTAAAATATGTTCTTGATGTTACACAGATTTTAAATAGCAGAAGAAATGTATTTGTGGCAACGGAGATGCCCTGGAATAAACTACTGTACTCACCATGTTAGTCTGAAGTTACACTGATTCTTCCACACAACTTTTCATAATCCATCCTCAAAGCTCCTTGCCCCTCCTGCTGTGTAATGTAGACCAGTGAGATGTTGCAGTGAGAATCAAAATGGATTATCTATCTGTCTATCTGTCTATCTGTCTATCTATCTGTCATAACTTTTCGCTGATGTGGTTTTGTGCTGTATTGTGCAAGGCAAAGTGTCTGATTCTGCAGTTCTTTTGCAGGCAAAACCCCTATTGATGTAAATGGAAGTCTTTCCTATTAAGGGAATGAATTCCTGACCCATTGAAGGCAGTGGCAAAACTATGTATAATGTATGCTGTTCAACAAATCTGAGCAAGAGTTTGTAATTTATTTTTAAATGCAATATTGAAAATAAAACTCAAAAGTTTAGCTACATCTAGTTTTTCACCTTGTGAAATTTCTAAGAAATTCCCTACATGACATCAGAAAAGGGAGGAGGGGAATCAGAACAGAGCGTGACTGCAAAGCCAGAAATATCAAATATCTGATCAAAGAAGTCTAAAATGCTATTCAGATCATTTCTATTTAAAAGGTCTTTAATGACTTTCAATATGCATAGAAAACTGTATACAATAACAACACAAAGTATTTTCTTTTTACATGTTTTAATTGGAGATAAAAATAACACATAAGAGTATCTTTAAACAAAATTAAAAATGCAGCCTCCATGGTTGGAGTCCATCTCCCTAAAAACAGTTGGTGCAACTATCCCTAAGCATGGCCTATGGAAATCAGTAATATGGAAGTACAGATAGTGCTCAGATTGGGAGAGGGTTGAATACTGGCTTATAATGCCTCTGACCTATAATCAGCTGTAAGACATCCCCACTTCTGAGTTATCCCCTCCTTTAAACACTTCCTTTTATGCCAGGGAAATGCTGATGCTGGGGAACCTGGAGACTCCAATGCCACATGGACTACTGTTGCCAGAAAACTGGTAGGAAGTGACCCAGGGAAGGTAAGGGAGTGGTACCTCCCACCATTATGAGGTCAGCATGTTTCAGTAGCATTCCCCGCTGACCCCGTGGCGGACCGCTCCGCCACTGGCAGGGCCCTGGGTCGGGGGGCCCGATGGAGTTGGGTGGCCCGGGCCCCCCTACCAGGGGTCACCACCCCCTTGCGATGGCCCCAGTTACCTGACCCCTGTTTTGCCTCCAAAGAGGGCAGCATGGGCTTCGGCCACTAGGCTGCGCTATCCCACTAGGGGAGGAGAAATTAGACAGACTCTGGCCATTGAGCCACACTACCCTAGGGGCACATTGCATGGACTCCGACTGCTAGGCCGCATTACCCCACTCAGGGAGAGGCAGTATACGGACCCTGGCCATTGGACCACACTGTGCTGACTCCTGGGGGGTGGAGGGGGTGGTAGAAACAGACGGCGGCGTAGAGAGGCGGAGGTACCACTCACCCCCCCTACTCAAGGGGTTGACGAGGTACAAAACCCACCACACGTGGTGGAGAATGCGGGCACTGACCAGGACCTGATAGAAGGACCCACACTTACAGGATGGAGACTGAGAAGCTCCTGAAATTGCTGCTGGAAAACCAGCAGCAACAAGCTGCACAACAATAGCAACAGCAGTTGCAGCTGCTACAGCAACTGGCTACCCAACAGCAACTGCAGGCGACCAAGTAATAAGAATCACAGCAACAGCTGATTCGGAAGTTGGCCGCCCGGCAGCAAGTAAATCAAGACCGGCACTTCCATCGGGTGGCAGCCTTATTGAAGATGGCAACAAGTTCTCACACCCCAGCTGGAGGGGGGGCCTAGGGATGGCTTTGGGGGACTACCAGTGCATCTTACAAAGATGGGGCCCGGGAACGACCCCAAGGCCTTCTTAGTAACTTTTGAACGGGTAGCTACTGCCACTCGGTGGCCCCCTGAACACTGGGCCGCTTTTATAGCCCTGTACTTAATGGGGCTGGCTCAGGCCACTTATCGTAATCTTGACCCACAAGAGACACTGCAATATGAAAAGGTTAGGCTGACATCCTAGACCAGACAGGCATCAACCCGAAGACGTACCGGCAGAGACTCCATGAGAGAAATATCCGCCGGGGGCCAGACCACGAGCAGTAGCCCAGAGGGTCCGCAACCTCTGTTGGAGGTGGCTAGAGCCGGAGCACCGCACCAGCTTCCAAGTGGCCGAGGCTGTGGCATTGGAGCAGTTCCTTTGGATCCTGCCCGCCGGAGGGAAGGAGTGGGTGCAACGACATGGGCCGAAGACTCTCGCGGAGGCCACGTCCCTTGCCGAAGACTACATGGCGGTCGAGCAGGAGGAGCAGGCGGGTCTTAAGACAAGGAGTTCAGGAGGGTGAGACCAACCCCCAGAGGGATCGTTGCATAAGACGGGAAGCCCCCGGTTGCACGCCAGGCAGACGGGGTCCCCTATGACCCTCAGGACACGGGGCCCCACGGGGGCACGCCTGTCTCGGGGCCAGGAGGAATCGCCGGGGGAACCGAGCCTACCACAAAGCACTCCACCCATGGAAGGGAACCGGGACTGATGCTACCAGTGTGGACAAATGGGACACTTCAGGAGACAATGTCCCTACATGAACTGTAATTATGGGCAGGTCCTGGCGGCAGACTGACAAGCCCAGAAGGATGGGCCATCAACGATCGTGATCCCGGTGAGAGTAGAGGGAACTCCAACCATGGCATTGGTGGACTCAGGGTGCAGCCAGACTATCATCCGCATGGGACTGCTAGAGCACTCCCACCCCACCTTGGCATCGATACGATTACAATGTATACATGGGACATGAAATCTTACCCCACCATCTGGGTGCAACTGGAGGCAGCTCTACAGGAAGTGTTTTGCCTAGTTGGGGTGGCCACTAGGTTAGCCTACCCCGTGGTTCTGGGGTGTGACTGGCCGGGTTTCACTGATCTTATGTGGGGATGGAGTGGACAGCCCAAGAAGAAGGGGAGAGCATGCCATGGGAGGTAGAGTTTGTTAGGTGATGCACGGCCCCAGGACCCCTTGGAGGGGACATCGAGAGGCTCCGAAGTAGCTGAGGAAAGTCAAGCCTCGGTCAGCAGTCCGATAGGGGAAGAGCCAGGATGGCTTGATATTGATGGAAATTTCCTGGGTTAGGGCAATGAGAAGTAACTTATCTAGGCTATACGGTAGGGCGGGGGAAATTACACCCCATTTTGTACCTTAGCCGGAAGCTATTACCACGCGAGACGCACTACTCTACCATAGAACGGGAGGCCCTCACAGTTAAATAGACAGTCGACACGTTGCGGTACTACTTAGTGGGGAACCACTTTTTCTTAGTGAGTGATCATGCCCTCCTACGCTGGATCTTTTTCTCCTGGCTGGGGGAAGAGGAAGACAGAGAGGAGGGCACTTCTGTGGAAGCTCCGGCCACCGTTTTAAGGGGGAGAGTGTGTGACAGGGCGCTTGGCCCTGCACTGGTACCGAGAGGGTTAACCCTTCCCTCCTAGCAGAGGAAGCCCCGCCCCTGAGGCTCTGCTGGGCATGCTCCAACTGGAAGTCAGGTATAAAAGCCTGCAGAGCTGCTCAGTCAGGGCTGGCTGCCGAGGAGGAAAGACGCTCGGCAGAGACTCCAGCCCAGGAGCCGCTACAGCCCTTACCTACGAGAGCTAAAGAGCCAGAAACTTGGACCAGAAGCCTGACGCTATCAGAAGCCCAGGGAGTGTCTGGTGCTGGGGAGTCTGGAGTTCCCGGAGCTGAAGAGCCAGAAACCTGGACCAGAGGCTTGCAGCTATCGGAACCCCAGGGAGTGTCGGGTGCTGGGGAACCTGGAGACCTCAATGCCATATGGACTACTGCCGCTGGAGAACTGGTAGGAAGTGACCCAGGGAAGGTAAAGGAGTGGTACCTCCCATCATTATGAGGTCAGTGTCTTTCGGTAGGATTCCCCGCTGACCCCATGGCAGACAGCTCCGCCACTGGCAGGGCCCTGGGTTGGGGCCCGGTGGAGTCGGGTGGGCCTGGGCCCCCCTATCGGGGGTCACCAACTCCTTGCAACGGCTCCAGTTACTTGACCCCTGTTTTGCCTCCAAAGGGAACAGCATGGACTCCGGCCACTAGGCCGCAGTATCCCACTAGGGGAGGGGAAAGTACATGGACTCTGGCCGTTGGGCCGCACTGCTCTAGGGGCATATTGTATTAACTTTGGCCGCTAGGCCACGCTATCCCACATGGGGAGGGGAAATTAGACGGACTCTGGCCATTGGGCCGCACTATCCTAGGGATACATTGCATGGACTCCGACCGCTAGGCCGCATTACCCCACTCGGGGAGAGGCAGTATACGGACCCTGGCCATTGGGCCACACTGTGCTGATTACCAGAGGGTATAAACAGACGTAGGCGTAGAGAGGCGGGGTTACCACTTGCCCCCTCGACTCAAGGGGTTGACGAGGTACAAAACCCGCCACCACCCTGCTTAAGGAAAGTGTATTTGTAAAATGTATGATAATTCTTGTTCATTTTTATTGTTCTCACTTTTTTTTTAAAAAGCCGCCCATGCAGTAAATGGAGTCTGGGCTTCTTCATTTTTGTGTGTGTGTGTAGATCATAGCATGAAACAAGAAATCCACTTTCAACTACAAAGCCTTTGTATTATTTTGTTAGTCTTTCTAAATATATTTCTGTTACATTAAGGAAAACCTATTGGAGCCCTCCAGTGGCCAAAATAGTACCTCTAAATTTCCATAAATATTAAGCAGGGACAAGATTGCCTAGTTGACAATGGCCGCCTTATAATTCCAAGTTATAAACTTCATTTCCTGCAGTGGCTGTACGTTTAATTACAATTTCCAATGTATTTATAATTACTCCGATGGACAAATGTTGTTCATGACACCTTTATTTAGCTAAGGCAGTGATGTAACATATTTCTGCAAGAAATATTGAAAGATTGTTAACAGAAAAATAAATAAAGTTAGGTTAAGTTCGCCTATGTTGTGATATCAGTAAAACAGCCCTGGTAGTCTTTTAAATAGTTAAAGTAAACAAGACCACCTAAGATGAATTTAGAACCTCTCTTGGGGTTCATAAATCCACAAGTGACAGCTCTGAAGTGAAAAGTGAGAGCCAAGTTAGACCTAATACTGTCTTATTTATCTTGATCAAACATCTAGTCCTTAGCTATTTATATAGATACCACTCTTTTAATAGTTCCTTAATTGCAAACTTTACTATTTTTAACATTAAACGTTCTAGTTCAGATTTATTATAAGGCAGTCTTTGAGAAATTGACCACTTCATTGCACTGATACTAAACAGGACTCTCTCTTATGGAGCTGTTTCTGCATCATTTTAGCTTGTTCAAATTGCTCTTAAAGAACCAAACCTAGATTCATTCTGCCAGGTAACTTACCATCTTTCTGGTTCTGTAACATTAGTAAATGCAGGTTTGAAAGACTGCCACCTTTGCTGCTCTGGGTACGTCACTGTTATATATATAAGGTCATTCAGCTGAGCAGCTAAAGATTAGAACAACAGTGTCACTAGTACAGAATGTGAACCTCAATGAACAGTGATACCATTGGGCAGCTATTTATTTATCTGGTATACATTCTTGTGTCTGTCATAGCCCTCTCCCACAACAATTGTGCTATGTGTCTACTATCCCTTCTTTCTCCATTTTAAGGCTATTTGTTGCTTCTCCACTGACTCCATACAGTCAGAATCTGATACTGACACTTCAAAAAATTGTTCAAATGTTTTTAGAAGTTACTTGGAGTTAGTTTATTGGATTTGCATATTAGCCTGATGGGTGTCGCAAAACACCTGACTTTCTATTTCACCAAAAATTCAGGGGTCTCCCAAATGTCACTATTAGGATGCTAGGGAGGTAGAACATCTTATTTGTCATAGGAGATGGGTCTGGGGGAGGACTGAATATAGAAACATTTGCCAAGTTTGCTACAAACATGGTTCAGTTTTTCCTGAAAAATCTCCCTTTTTGGTACCAAAATTGGCAAAGTAAAAACTGGGGGCTTTGCACAGCTGCTCTCAGTGAGCTCATAAAACAAACAGTCCAGGAAAAAAAGCACTTCATAAGCTATTGTTTCCATGAAGTCCATCAAGAGGCGTTCTGAGTTTCTCTTATTGGCTCTGTCAAATTGTGGAAGTAAATGAGGTGGGGAGGGAGAAGAGCACTTGCTCAGCCTTTTTTCTGGTGTTTAAAAAAACCTGAAGGAGAAAGTTTTGGCTGTACTCAATGCAGGGTTTCCGCAGTGACTCTCAGATGCATTTTAGTTCTTTGAATGGTAGCTCAGGCTAGAATTGGTTGGAATTTTTTCAAATGAACTTTTTTGTCATTGAAAGAATGGCCTTTTTCAAAAGTAGATATTTCCATATTAAAATTTTAGTTTTTAAATTTTTAATTTTTTTTAACAAAACTGGAAAATGAAAAATTTAGTCTTTCTTGGTTTACTATTTTTTCAGTGGCAAATTGTAACAAAGGGAGGAAGAACAAGAAAACTGAAAAACATGGCAGGAAATGAAAAATCAAAAACTTTGAAAATGAAAATTTTCAAAATCAAATATTTACAACAAAAATGTACGATAAAAATGTCACATACATGAAAAACTGTTCCTTTTCAAAATCTTTTCAAAATTTGAATATGACTTCAAAGTTTTTCACTAAAAATGTTTTCCATTTTTTGATCTATTCTAGTTGTGTACATAGTTTCCTTGACTCGTCTAAGCTTGATTTTTATTGGGGCGCAAACAAGCTTAGCTTGACTTTGGTAAATGTGAAATTAGTGTTTTTTTAAAATCTCCGGGTTGTTGAGATTGTGTTCTTTGTGAAACTAACGCTCTGAGATGTGAACACTGTTATAAGGGAGCCTGAGAACAAACAAGAAGCAGATAGACAAGACTGAAATGTAGTGGGTCAGGGATCAATAGCATTTTTCAATATGGCTGATAATTGTATCATCAGAAAAGGCAACTTCCTTCAGATCGGCAGGAAACTTAGAATGGATAAATACTGCAGATGACCATGAAGAACAGAGGTAGCAAAGGTGGACTGGTGTGACTCAGAATATCTGGAAGGGAAATGTTGAGGCTACAGAAGTTTGGGGCTCTGTTTCCCCTCTCACACTGTTTTTATACATGTGTAATTCCCCTGGCTTGTGTGGGGTAGGAATGTTTAAGTTAAAGTGGGGAAGGAGCTACTGGCTCACACCTTTCTACATGGTCTTCCAGTTCCTTGTTGAATAAATTACCCTAATTCAGACCTCCTTACAGATCAGTAAAGCGGGTGTACATAGCTTCAGCGAGTGAAAGGGGATCTCTTACTTATACCGCCATTCACATAACTTCTGAATTTGGCCCACTGTCACTAGGATTTGAGGCAATTCACTTGGACTTTATGCAGGGTTTTAGTCAAAGTATCTAGGCTCTATGCAGGTGAAGAGCAGAGGAGGTGAAATCTACCCTTCCAACCCTGAGATCAAGACATGGGCTACATTGCAGCCTACCTGTGTCTGCTATTCATGTGGGCTGAAATAGTAGCCACAACCCTTCCACAATCCTTATGTGTTGGAGCCGCAAGAGCCTCATCAACATGGATTATGTGTCCACTCCCTGGCTTATTCCAACCATTGCCCCCCTTGCCAGTCTGTGCTTGCATTGGGTAGAGAGACCCCTTCTGTAGCTCCTAGATTTTGCAAAGATACACTTGCTAGCTACATCATCCCACAGCCAACCCTCTTGCCGCACAATGCATTCCTAGTACAAATGGTATGAGTGATGCAGTAATTTGTGCAGCATAGGTCAATTTCACCTTCAAGGATAAATCTGGATCACTGTTACTCCTCTGGACCTTGGCCATCCTGATAAGCTCTGTATCCCCTAGCAGGTTGCCTTTTGTTCCCGTTATGTCTGACTTACTCAAATATATAAGGCTGTCTGTCTTAAAATATGAAAAAAACAAGCAAAATGGGTAGAATAAAAAAAAGGGGGAGCCAAAAGACATTCCTTTACTGAACAATATTTTCTCAGGCTATAAGACATATGATAGTTCTACATTAGCCTGTAACAGGGATGCTGGAACCATTGTTATAGTGGGGATGCTGAGAGCCATTGAACCAAACTGTAAACCCAGTATATAATGGAAACTGCTTCAAGCCAAGGGTTTGCAGCTCCCCCCACACTACTAGTTCCAGCCTGTAATTAATAACATCTAAAAAGGCTTGATAGATAGTTTACTTCTATTGTCTGCTATGGGATGCTTTGACAAATACATCCTTCTCCCACAAATAATACAGATCCCGTTTTATAAATATGGGCAGCATATAATGCTATGTAATGTCATCTTGATTGTTCATTGTTTACACTGTTTTACAATAGGACCAGGTTCTCTGTTTAACTTTTATGAGTATATGTTGATTTCACCCCTGTACAGCTGAAGTTACCTGTTTGTTTGCATAGACTTTTGAGTAAATGGAGTTTCATGCCAGTGTTTGGGTTTAGTGGAGAGCATAGATAGAGCATGGTGGCCAGGGTTTTTCTTATGCTGAAATCTTTGGTTCAGATTTCATTCTACAGAATTGTCTCAAGTTAGTTTTTTCATTCTCTCGCCTTAGTCTTTTTAATCCTTTCCCCAGTATTTTAAAGGGATTTCTTTGCCTGTGGAAACAATGTTAGTGCCTTTTTGCTGAATGCCTTACAAATACAGCAAATAAACTCACTCTTTTTTCCCCTTTCTCTGTCACTCAGAATGATTGCCAAGAAAAGCAGGAGCCATGAAGGGCTGAAACTTTATTCTATTGATATTCAGCAGTTATTAGTGTGTTGTGTTAGTGACAGCAAACAGCAATGTTGTAGATTATTAGCCTACATGTATCTAGAGAAACTGTTCATAACAAGGCGGGTGTTCAGAAACAGGGCAAACAGCTTTTCTCCAGCTCCTAAAGTACTAGCCCTGTATAATTCTGAGTCTGTCTTTCAGTTTTAAGTTGCTCTTGTTCAAACTCTTAGTTCAGATTTCACTGTTAATACTGCAAAAGGGAGAGAATTGAGTAAAGGAGTGAGGGGGGAGGAATCTATTTTCTTGCTATGAGAGCAGATGAATTTAAGGATATTTCCCCCCCACTTGTTTTCTATGGAGTCCATTTAAAATATGTCATTAATGCAAACAGAAGTGCATTCAGAGGGTAAGGGTCAGTGAACAGTGCCCATGGCAACTAAGAAACTATTCTGCACAAAAAATGTGGTAAAGAGTAAGTGTTTTAATCCTCAACTTTAATCCCTTTACTTCCTGTTCTCAAAATGAAATATAAATCAGGCACCATGGAGTGCAGCAATTTTTCCTGAAAGGGACGTTGGCGAGAAAAGGATTAGTAATGGGCAGAAGTGTTTAAGGAATTTAATCACACAATTTGTTGTAAAACTTTTGAGACTACGAGTGACCAGTTCTTTTGAGCCTGGCCAATGAAAAACAACAAAACATACTTTGAAAGTGATTAGAGGGCTGACACCCCCATTTGTTGTTGTTGTTACATCATTGCAGCAGTTGCTGTGACTTGAGAAACCATGGAATGTACTTGGTGTGCCCTCTGAGATGGGGGTGGTATTTTAATGGTGGTGTATAGAGCACTCTTCTGATCTCTAGGAAACAGAAACAATAAAGCAACCTGCATTTTTCATCTTGCTATTGGTGTTGCTGCAGTTGTTATCATCAGGAGATTAGTAAAGCACCGTGACATTAATATTTACATAGACTGCTTCCTACTACATTTCCCATCACTGCTTTCAGTCCTAAGCTTTCCCTTGTGCTGCGATAGGCTTTGGCAATATGGAGTAGTGGTACATGCTCAAGGAGGAAGAGCTAGCATCACACTTGAAGAAAGAAGTATATTGTCACATGGCCAAAAAACAAACTGAATCAAAACACAATTGAAACATCTCTTCTTTGACAAGTGCAACAATGTTTGTTATGCCTGTATTCCACCTTTGTTATCAAACTATGCCCCTTTTCATGCATGCCTTTCACCTCTCCCTTCAGGATTTATATGAAATTGTTTCCTGCTACTTTTATGCATATTCTTATGATGCTGTCGCAAAGACTTGTCAGTAAATAGTTCAGCAACGGGGTGTATAAAATATTTAAGCAGATATCAAACTCTTCCCACTGAAATCCTGTGTCCTTGAGCTAGAGAACCTGATGGTCACTGCTGTATTAGTGTCATATACAATCTCACAGATTAAGAGTGATAAAGGTTCTGCAGGCCACATTAGGTCCTTGGTGTTACCTGTGCAGTCCTTTTTGCCTTCACTGGTTTTACACAAGTGTAACTGATTGGAACTAAAAAGTAAACAATTCCATTGAAGAATAGAATTCAGCTCTCACTTTCTTAATTCTGTTGGCTATATAGGCTAACAGGAGTTAAAAATGAAATATATATTTGTCCTTAAAGCAGACCTGACTGAATACACACATCGAGCAGCTCTGTTGAGTGCAAAGATACCATTTTACTTAATTACTTTTCAGACTAGAACTGCACTTTTAGATAACAGACTGAGTTTCACCTGCTTTGAGCCTCCTCAAGGCATGTGCACATCTTTGGGTTTCTGTTTTTTTAATGTATGTAAAGTAAGGATGATTAAGATAATTATAGTTAAAGAATATAATCGACTCACTTTAGGCTTCATGGAAGTAGTGAGTTTTCAGGAGCAATTTGAATAAAGGGAGCATGGAGGCTTAATGTTTTTTCTTAGAAACCCAAAGCTTGGGACAGCTTCACTGAGGCTTGTGAAATTTGGGGCGAAGCTGGCCCTGTTTGAGAGTCCCCAGGCTGATTTACAGTTTCAGTAAGACTCAGGGGGTTTGGCTGTGTTGTAGGTTGAGATGTGAGTTTGTTAGAACCTGAAACTCATAGCAGAATGTGTGTGTGTGGGGGGGTGGGGTGTTATGGTTCAAGGGTGACCCCTCACTCGCCCTTTGACTCCTCACTCTCTCTCTCTGTGGACACCCTTTTGAAGCGACAGGCCCATATCTGTGCTTCCCTCAGGATGGAATCCCCTGATTCACCCCATTTTTAGACTGGATCCCCAAGTTACAGCACCCGTGTTCACCAGCCATATCCTCAGCAGCTCCAACTGGCTTCTGGCCCATGCTTAGGCTTCCCTCTGCGATCCTATGACTAGGGCTCCGTGTCTGTCACAGAGGTCACGGAACTCATGGAGTCCATGACTTTCCACAACCTCTGTGACTTCTGCAGGAGGAAGCGTAGTGGGGCTGCTACTTGGGGGTACCCCCCAGGACAGCCACACCAGCCGCTGCTCTGGTGGCCCTGGCAACGGTCCCTGGCCGGGCGGCCGGAGCAGCCACAGTCCCCAGCCAGCCAGCTGGAACAGCCACGGTCCGCCGACATCTGGTGCCGCCATGAATTTTTGTTTATTGCCCATGACCTCTCCATGACTTTTACAAAAAATACTCGTGACTAAATCGTAGCCTTACCTATGACCAATTTGAAAGTGCAGTAACAGAGAACAAATTGTTCAAAGCAAAGTATTATTTATCCACAGAAACATCACAGAGACGAAAGTCTTAAAACAACAGCAGTCTATATTCTTATTGTCTTAGCTAAGCTTTGAAACCATTCTTTGAAAGTTAGGTGGCCTTCCACTTATCTGTGGTGCTCCAACATCAGGGGCCATGTTAGTCTGTTTCTCTGCAGACTGCCTCCCTCTATCAGGCTGCTCCACACAGTTTCCAAGTCCTTTGTTAAAGACTTCCCGCCTTGGTTCCCCCAAAGTTTCCAGCTGAAACCTTCCCCTCTCCTCCTGGGATTCAACCAGATCCTGATTCCACATTAATGGAGGTGAGCTTCAAAGACCTTTTGTCCCTTTGAGTACTAGCAATCCTTGAGTTGGATTCCTCAAGGCCACAGCTACCTATGAGTGATTTAACCCTTTGTTACGTATTAGCCAGCAACACAATAACCACCAAACCCACAGATATATATATAATTCTTAACATGAATACATGTATTATCCACATGTTTCACAGGGTTACAAACCCATGAACCCCAAATTTAAAAAAAAATTCAGGGGACTCATCTCCTAAACAAAACTGCCAGGTTTTGTCCAGCTCCAACTATTTACTATTAGAAACTGGCCCAGACATCACATTTAGATCCCAGTGCAAACCTCCCAAAGCTGGGGAGTGAGGATTCAGATACAGGGGTTTTGGTTCAGATCAATCTAGAAAGAGAGGACACTGCAAAATTTGGATCTGACCAGGAAATTTCCCGCAGTTTTGAAGTGATTAGATCTGGGTTTTGGTTTGACCTCATCTGTGTTTCTGTTACTAAGAACATTCTTTATTTTGTATACAGATTTTCATACCGACTATTCACAGATAACAAAGGAAAAAAGATGGGTTCACTCTCAATGGAGCCCCAGATGGATGTAGCACTTGTTCATTACCCTACTTAGAAGATACTCCACTCCGATGAAAGGAGAGATCTGCCAAGCACATCTCTTTTCAAAGGAGGAGAGCAATTATTCAGCATAACTGGGCTCTTTGTCAGGTTGCATTTATCCAGAGAAACTAGCTGTTAGACAATAACATACAGTAGCTATATATATTTCCAAGTCAATCTGACACAGAATAGTATAAGATGATTTTTTTTAAATGACGTGGGCTCCACTGCTAGATTGCTGGTCATTAGGAACAAAGACCAGGAACCTTTTTGAATCGCAAAGAAAAGCAGCTTGAATGGGAGGGATCGTATGTATTGTAGGCAGTGTTTTACATAAGATGGTGGCAATATGAATGGGTTTAACTATCAGAGATGAACTCTGCAAGAAGCTGTGTGTGTCTCTCTCTTTTAGTTTTCATGTCTATGACTAGACTGCAGAGGGAAGAAATCTTCCTTTATGAAAATGTGAGCTTCTATAATACAGTGAAAGTTACATACGAGACCACCCTTAATAGATAACCTCCTGTCTTAAAAGACTACCCGCAAAGGATCCCCAAGCCTATGTAGTAGAATTCTGATCAACCTTTATTAGATGACAACCGCTGTTAAGCAAGCAATTTTGGTTGATCCAGTAAATGGTTAAGACAGATTTCACTGGATTTCTAATTGACTTCTCAAAAAGCAAAGCTTCAGTGTTATTTTCTGATTTTTGGAAAGTTCTACAGGCTCTGTTCCAGCTGAAATTTCTTCCTTCAAATGGTGTTCTTGCTTCTATATCATTTTCTGACAAGAAAGAATGTGAGTTGCTCAATGGCAGTTTTAGAATATATTGATCTATAAGAAAGCAGTGTTTCATATACACAGTAAGAGTAGAATTCAGTTCAGTCTTTTCCTTCCAACATTCTTTAGTCTTGAGAAAGCAATGTTTCTTATCTTGCACAACTATTCCAAAACCAAAGTATTTTGTTACCTTAAAAAAAAAAATCTTCTATTAGCCAATGATAACTTAGTGCACAGGTACCAGATGTTTTTATTTTTTTGATTTATCTTTAATACAAAAGTCCAAGAGGTATCTAGGGTGTTTTTTCTTGATTTAGGAAAGATCACAAAAATGAATTATATTTTATCTTTGCATTCCACATGTCCTGGTCTTCAGTATGAGTTATGGGGGGAGAGTAGTAAATATAAGGTGTTTTTTTATTTTATTTTTAGATTGAAATGAATGCTATTCTCAGTGGATGATAGACTAGTCTTATTTGTTAAGTTCCATTCTATTTACTGGTCAAGTGTTTTAATTAGAACAGATGACAAAAGCTGTTTAAAACAGTGTATGTATGTATATTTAGCTGTTAAACCTGCACAGATCTCAGGTGATTAAATAGAGGCAAAGAGCATCAGGACAGAGACCCCTTCCTTCTGTATTGTTTCCCAGCTTTCTGTTACTTCTGGGTGGAGGAATTAGGAGAAAACTTGGGAAGTACAAACTTGCAGAATTTCCACTGTCAGCATGATTTAGTCCTGTGCATGGGAGCATTAGACCTTGATGAAGTTGATCTGTATGAGTAGCATGTGATCTACCATGAAAACATATAGCATGAATAAGCACTCTTACATAGCTTTGGCTTCATGTTTAATTTTTATTTTTCCAGTGGTCAGATTGGTGTATTCTATCAGTGTCATTAGGCTAGCAGGGATTAGATTTGGCTCTGCAATATTGCAGGCAAATATTAACTTATGGATACTCTCCTAGACAAATTCAGAAAATGTGTGGAGGCAATGACAGAAGATCATGCTCCACTTCCATCACTGCCATCTTCCAGGCAGACAGTGATAGGCATACTTGACCACCACTAAGCCTTACTCAGTCCTTGTCAGCTGGGGCTGTTATTATTATTGATTAATGAATTATGCAACTCACTTTATATCTATACATAGAAAAATAGTTTTATAATGCTATGACATTTTAGTGTAAAGAATTCCCCCCCATTAAAATATTGATGTTCAGTTTTATTTTGCCATTTAAGACACAGGAGCCACAGTAGAACTGACAAGTGCCAAAGACAAGTGGACACATTTGTTATTGATACTTGACCCTGTGTGTGGAGATCTGTTATGCACACAAGTGTACATACAGCCCATACAAGTTGCTTTCAGAATAATTAGATTGAAAATTCTTGGATATAAATTATATAGCTAGTAAGTTTTTATGGTGAGAGAGACCCAGTCTTTGTGAAGAAGCACTGATGTTAAAATGCTACAATAATATTTAATACTGGGCAGGGCTTTGAAGTTACTATAATCCTATTTTAAATGGTTTGGTAAAAACTAATCCTATTTGAAAAATCTTAAACTACTTTTCTCATGGCCAAGACTCCTAATAAACACACATTTTTGTGGCATCTGATGCTAGTTGAACAACAAGAAGAACCTACCAATGTTATGCAGAAACACGCACGACCCAGATAAAACACATTGGTTAGAGAAATGCAAAACAAAAGGTCTTTGATTCTTAGTAGTTTTCTTTGGAAATATGTCATGCATCAAACTAACGTAATGCCTCTGTTTTTAGACTCAAATATAATGAAATTGAAAATTGAGGAATCTGGCCCTTATTCCCTCCTAATTACTTCCACTTGACTTGCTTAATCTTGGGTGATTATTCAATCATATCTGAAATGAGAAAATGACAGGAGTAGAATTTCCATCTCTTGTTCTGAGAGCTTATAAACATTAGCAGAACTGTCACAGGGGGAAAAAAAACAAATGTAAATCGCTGTTGACAGTGCCTTGTTTTTATATATTAAAAGAAATCCCCATAATGTGATGGAAGCAGCTCAGGTTTCTAAGTACAGAGCTTGTCAAGTCTGCTGGGTCATTTAATTATTTAAGTTGAAAATCTATCATTTGGAACAAATATTTCATAAAGGAAGGTTGTGCAGCAGCTCAGCAGCTGGGTTGTTTACTTGCACCTGGGCCAGCCATGAATTCAGGCCAAGAAATGGCACACCGGAAACCTCTGTGCTCAGTGTGTTAAGAATGTCTGTCATTGATTTCATCACTCAGCGAGATAACTTGCTACAGACTGTACCTTTGCCTCTCTGCTCCAGGGTAGAATGATTGGCATGTTTTAAGTCACAATGAAATTGCACTGATGCCTAGCTGGATGCTCATATGAGATGGACTGTGTCACAGCCAGGGATACAGAATATTTGATTTGCAAGTTTGAAGTGAACCATATTACATAGTCAAATCAAAGTCTGGTTATTTCAGAAACTACCTTAAGAATGGATGATATCCCTATAACCCAGCCAGAGTAAGGGGCACATGAAACTATGCTCTCACAGAAGCAAAGCAGAAATTAGATTGTCAACATAGAGCTGGTCAGCATTTTTTCTTAACTTTTTTTCTATCAAAATAGGCTGGTTGACAAAAAACAGAAAATTTGATGAGAGAATTTCTGTTTTTATCAACATTTGCGGGGTTCTAATCAGGAAAAAATAACTCCAAAAACCAATTTTAGTTTTTGACAATGTAACCAAAAAATGAGTTTTCAGGGCTTTCTATGAAAACCTGAAAAATTCTGTGGACATTTTTGACTATTTTTAAAAAATGTTTGCAAGAAATAAAATACATCTTTTTGACCAGGTGAAACTATGATGCTGAGAGTCACCATCTCTTTTGCTCCAGGGAGGATATAGTTTGTGCCTGCCCTTTTACTGGCATAGATAATTTCCCCTCTCTGCAATGGCTCTGGTGCACTGCCTGATGCATTAGTGGGGTGCAGACAAAGCTGCCCAGACATTCTTACCCGTTTCCTAGCCACCTTTGCAGGAAGAAAAATATCACACCAGTGGCAGCTGTTTCTCTTTTCCCCTCACCCCCGCCCCCTCCCCAGTGTAGGCTACATGGAGAAAAAAGGGTGCCCCTAACACCTTTATTCCCTTGCCAGGGTGTGCAGTATGTCTCATGACTGACCTTTTTATAGTTTTGTTGTGCAACTATGCAACTGACTGCAGAATCCACCTCTTTCTCCAGAATCTAAGCTTTCATTTTAAAAATAAATGTTTTTAGTCCTCATAGTTGTGAAGAAACCCTTCCAAATGTGAGCTTAATGTAATGAATGCAGTGTGGTCTTTCTGGGAGATAATTACATGGGTTCAGAACCCTCTGCAGACAGACAATCAGAGCACAGCTTTCTTCCAGAGTTTTTTTATAAGAATTATCCCTGATCCCTGGGCAGGTCAGAAAATTTTGTGTTAGCACTGATTGTCCTGAGGGAATCATTCCCAGTGCCAGATAGAAAACACATGTCACAAACAAAGCAAAATAGAGAGAAATGTGTGTAATGTACTTTGTGTATATTTGGTTGACATTTCTGTTTAACATGCATATCTAATGTGTAAACATCCAAACTACTCTTCTCTTGGTTCTGTTAACTACTTTTCCTTAATTATACCTGCCTGTGGTTCCTAAAGAAAAAGGTGATCAGTTCCATGCTATGAAGTAAAAAGAACCAATTAATTGCAAACAAGCAATTTTACACAGGAACCTCTGGAAATCTTCACTCTCTGTAAACATTGATTTGAAATCTTTCTTGAAAAGGATGGTTGTCTTTGTTTTATTATTATTTTATTTTATATGATGATGATGATGATGATGAATCAGGTTTGATAGAAATTAGCACCACTTCTGCTTCTTATGTTAAGAAAAATATAGATGAAAAGAATTTGAATATGTTTGGCCCCAGGAGTACATATGCACTTAATTTCATAAAAGGCCATATTACTGCTGGTAGCAGTAAAGGCATAAGAACTAGTAAGTAATAGAAAGCAGACCGGGGTTCCTGGCTACAGTAGAAAAAAACATCTGGGCCCTTGAGCAGATTGTAAATATGGGAGATAAATGAGAACTGATTTCCAGAACTCATATTAAACTTGATTTTTTTCTTTGAATTTTTCTATGCTTTGGGCTTTAGATAAACTCCAGAAAAACAAACACACATACATACCTTACAAAGATCTTTTACGCTTAGGAATATTAAGCACCACTGTTGCGTAATTTTTTTTGTTTCAGAGAGAAAAATAATGTACAGTATACATGGGCTGAGCAAATGGTTTTAACTAATCACAGTCCTCATTTATGATTTCAATGTTATTTGTCTCTGTTATAGTTAATGTAGTCACGCTGCTTCGAATATATGGGCCTGATTCTCTACTCCATTACCCCAGTTTTACACAATTGTAAATCCAGTGAAGTCAATAAGTCATGCTAATGTAAAGCAGGAATCATGCTGCTTAAAGCTGGTCTAACAGAGTGGGGAATGATTCAATGTGTTTTTAAGGCTTTGAGACAATGAATCTCATCCTTGAAGAACTGGGGAAACCCTAGACTCATTGCATGAAACCACCAAAAGATCAATCCCAGCACGAAATCCTGACGTTGCCTGACCTTCATGTTACGTCAGTTACCCAGTGTCATCACATAGTGGTGCAACATGATGAAATCACAAATTAATATCAGCATCGTGCACTCTGACTATTTTGTGGCTCTCCATAATTCCATTCAACACTGTTGCCTCTTTCCCTTTTCCCCCATTCCTGAATGTGAAGGGACAGGGATGTTTCTCTCTTCCTCTGTTACTTCTCTCTCCCTATCTTCCTCCACTGGATTGTTGGAGGAATTGGATTAGATCCTGGATTTCTGTAGCCCACTTACTTAGCACTCTCTGTATGGCCTCTCATGAGACCACGCAAAGTGAAAGGTGCTCCAATTAGACCCATAGGGCCTCATTCTCATTTACATTAAGGCCATTTTACAGTTACAGCTCTGTAACTATAACTCTTTATGTCCACTTTATATTGCCAAAGTGGTCTTAGTGTAAATGAGAATCAGGCCCATAAACTCCAGATGAGCTGTATATAAGGGTAACAAAACCTTACATGTGTCTTTAGAGCTACAGGCTAAGATCACTATTTTAAGATGTCTGAGAAATGTCTATACTGTACACATCACTTCCCTGCTCATAAAGGAAATGTTGGTCCTATTTGATAGTTTCTCTAATGTGCAGCGTTCAAGCCAATATTTCAATTCTGTGGAGCACTGTGCAAAGAAGAGAGCATCTTTCTTGGATTTCTTCTGCTCACCCGTCCCCCGCTCCATCCCCTCACTTGGTTCTCAAAATATTTCCTTCTATGGGCCATCAGGATGCTTTGTGGCCCATATTTTGAGAACCACTGCTGTAATGGAACAGTCATTTCTCAGGATTGTATATAGAAGAATCTTTCTCTCTCAGTTTCCTCCTCTAACCCCTCAGCCTTTCTTCATTATCACTGCCCAATATCTTGGTGATCATTTTCCTGTGATGATGGTTTTTCCTTCTTATCTCTTGTGCTTCAGTTGCGATCAAGCTCAGAGCTTGACCAGGACATCCTCAACGATTGCCTCACTATTCAGCCTCTCCAACCAGCCCCTTCACCACATGATGCTTCAGACAATACCATGGGACGATCGCCAGGGCCTGTTCATGACATCTACACAGGTATAGTAAAAATACAGGAAATGATCCCAGGACATTTAAAGTTAGGTATGCTTGATGTATACTTCTGGGATTTTTAATGTGTGGAAAACTCTCTAAAATCCACCTCTTTTGCTTTCTAAACTACTCCTGAGAAGGACCGAACAAAGTACAGTATATTAGAAAGGAATGTCTCTATCTGATATCTAAGTCTTTTTTAGCAGGTCTCATTTTGCCCACGAAAAGACATACCACAATAAGGAATATGTTTGCCTGGGAATTGGACTCCTGCCAGAGGCTCAATTTACCCATTCCTTCTAGGCTCCTTAAATTCATTAAATTTGATTTAGAACTGAAAGGGAATGTTTCCATCTTTACTATTCATATATAATTGTTCTAATAAAGGTATATAAATTAGGTTAAATGTGGCATTTTGTTAGAAGGTATAATAAACCCTTGTCCTATAGGTAAATATAAATCCACCAATAAACATATCTGTATTGTTTACATAACAATAGGTTTTTTTATAGTTTCAATTAAGTGTTTGGGAATTTCACTCTCAAATAATGAGTGATGTTGGTTTGCAGTGGTTATAGCTGTTCAAATTTAAGCAAATATTGAAATATTAAGAAAATAAAAGTGACAGTATTTTCCAAAGTTCAAGATCATCTGTAACATGCAGTGGATGACATTTCAGCATTTAGTATGAAATATCTAGATGACTGCAAAGACACCTATTTTTCAGTATTTGCTAGAATATTGTTGTCTCTCCCAGCAGTCTTCAGTCTCACTTAGCTGAGAGTCTAATTGAAAACCTCATTGGCAAGTCAAAGGGTTAGCTGAATCTTACAATGAGGAGCACATGCCGGTTCTCAATTTGTTTTTCCCAAGGCTGTCATTGAACTATATAGTACTTTTAATGTCATTTTTCTCATTTTGTGTTTGATGCGTAATGTTATGATTGAGATTTGCACAGAGAAAAGTCAGGAAATTGAAAGTTGTGGTTCCCACAGTGACTACAACTCAGGCCCTTTTCATATAAGAACCATTTTGTCTTACTGCATATGATGTTAATGTTTAATGCCTTAATCCACGTAGTCTATTCAGGCCTGGTCCACACTAAGGGGCGGGATCGATCTAAGATACGCAACTTCAGCTACGTGAATAGCGTAGCTGAAGTTGAAGTATTTTAGATCGAATTACAATGTACTTACCTCGGGTCCACGTGGCACAGGCAGGCTCCCCCGTCGACTCCGCTTACTCCTCGCGCCGAGCTGGAGTTCCGGAGTCGACGGGGAGCGCTTCTGGGATCGTCTACATGAGACGCGATAAATCGATCCCAGAACATCGATCGCTACCCGCCGAATCGGGCGGGTAGTGTGGATGTACCCTTAGTCTCATTCAATCTGAGTGTTGAGGGAAATGTCAAAATTCAAAGTTACATTTCTATACATGGAATCTCTATCATAATTAATTTACTAACATAGTTTTGTGTACATTTGATTCTCTTTTATTGCCCTCTGAGGAGGAGATGGGTATTGAAGAAGTTTGAATAAAATACTTCATCTATTTCATTCATCTGAACACAAACTTATACTTTTTTCAGGAAAGAAAAAGTTTGTTTATTTATCTCCCCACCACCCCCAAAATTATCTTTCATTGGTGACTTACTGACTTGGGGACAGACAGGGCCAGAGTTCCAGAAGAGCTCAGCACATTCTCACAAAAATGTCTCAGTGGTAGTTGCTGAGATTTTTACAAATCTAGCTTATAGTGTGCTGTTGAACTTTTCAGTTCTAGTTACTGATTCAAATCCAGTGCATGCTGGGAAGGACCAGAAGTTTCTGCTGTCCAGTGTCCTAGCCCAAATGAATTAGTGAGCTCAGTCCAGTTCTTAGTCAACAGTTGTCCACTCTATAAATGACACAATTTAGCCCTTTCTTTGTCAGTCTCAGCAGAGAGATTGAGGACCAAATAGGCATGGAAAACTGAACTCCCCTCTCCCTTGCCACTGGTGTTTTAGGATCCTAGTGGCACAGAGTAGAGCTAGTAGTTTCCCTACACATTCTTTACTAGTGGATAAATAGATGGTCTCTGACTCCAGCATCTTTCATTAGATTTTTTGTTTATTTTTCATTTTTGCATGGTCCTATAGGGAGCAAAAGTGACTATATATGGTGAGAATCAATGTTTCCAGACTTATTCAAATCAAGAAATACTGGAAATCTCATTAATTTCTAGCTCAGTTTTGTAGACTCAGGAAGTTTGGATGAGGTTTGCATAAGCATCCAAACTTTTGTACTTTTATCCATATTGAATCTCAAACCTTTAAAGTAACAGTGGTGAATAAATCCCCCCTTTGAGCCCTTTGATACAAGAAATTACTGACTAGTTATAAACCTTAGTAGGTTTTTAGCTCAGGACATTTTATATGCAAATTATATATATATATATACACACACACACACACACATAAATCAGTTTACTTTCCATTTAAGTTCCAGTAATACATTGGTTGTATGCTGAAACACAAGTTTGAAATGCAACAGGGCCACTACGGCCTGATCCAAATGCCACTGATATCAATAGACTTTAGATCAGGCCCCAGTGCAGAAACTGGGAGCACAGGAGGAAAGCTGCTAGGTAAGAAACTTAGTATTGCCAAATCTCATGATTTTATGAAGGGTTTTTTGCTATTCAGAATGGGGGGTTTAGCTTTTTATAATCCTCTGCTGCTTTCTCATCATGAATTTTTGCCCTTATTGTCAGTGGCTGCCATCTCCCTTTATTGTCAATAGGATTGAAAGCACAGGTTGTTCTTAATCAAGTTGACTGCCTTTCCCCTACACGTGTAAGAGAGGCTGCCAAAAGTAAAAATGGCAGACAATGCCCCAGTGTTTCCAATACGATTGACTCCAGGCTGCCGGGAGGCAATATGGCCACCCCCTCTCCTCTGACACTGGGAAACTGTGAGGTGGATGGAGGGATACATTAGAAGCAAGAGAGAGACGAAGGACAGGGTATGCCCATTACTCAATGAGGAGGGAAAAAACAATAACAGAAAAATGTGGAAATGGCAGAAGTGCTAAATGACATTTTTGTTCCAATGTTCACCAAAAAGTTTAATAGCAATTGGACATATCACTTAATGAATGCCAGTGAAAATGAGGTAGGATCAGAGGCTAAAATAGGAAAATAACAAGTTAAAAATTACTTAGACAAGTTAGATGTCTTCAAGTCACCAGGGCCCGATTAAATACATCCTAGAATACTCAAGAAGCTGACTGAGGAGATAGCTGAGCCATTAGCAATTATCTTCAAAAAGTCATGAAAGACAGGTGAGATTCTAGAGGACTGGAAAAGGGAAAATATACTTCCCATCTATAAAAAGGGAAATAAGGACAACCAGGGAACTACAGACCAGTCAGCTTAACTTCAGTACCTGAAAAAATTATGGAGCAAATAATTAAGTAATCAATTTGCAGACACCTAGAAGATAATAAGATAAGTAACAGTCGTCACGGATTTGTCAAGAACAAATAGTATAAAGCCAACCTAATAGCTTTCTTTGACAGTGTAACAAGCCTTGTGGATGGGGGGAAGTGGTAGATGTGGGAGATCTTGACTTTAGTAAGGCTTTTGATACTGTTTCGCATGACCTTCTCATAAACAAGATAAGGGAATATAAACTTGATGGAGCTACTATAAGGTGGGTGCTTAACTGGTTGGAAAAGCATTCCCAGAGAGTAGTTATCAGTGGTTCACAGGCAAGCTGGAAGGGCATATCAAGTGGGGTCCACAGGGATCAGTCCTGGGTCCAGCTCTGTTCAATATCTTCATCAATGATTTAGATAATGGCAAGTGCTTTGGAGGATAGGATTAAAATTCAAAATAATCTGGACAAACTGGAGAAATGGTCTGAAGTAAATAGGATGAAATTCAATAAGGACAAATGTAAAGTACCCCACTTAGGAAGGAACAGTCAGTTGCACACATAAAATGGGAAATGACTGCCTCGGAAGGAGTACTGCAGAAAGGTATCTGGGGTCATAGTAGATCACAAGCTAAATATGAATCAACAATATAACACTGTTTCAAAAAAAGCAAACATCATTCTGGGATGTATTAGCAGGAGTATTGTAAGCAAGACACGAGAAGCAATTCTTCCACTCTACTCTGCACTGATTAGGCCTCAACTGGAATATTGTGTCCAGTTCTGGGTGCCACATTTCAGGAAAGATGTGGACAAATTGGAGAAAGTTCAGAGAAGAGCAACAAAAATGATTAAAGGTCTGGAAAGCATGACCTATGCAGGAAGCTTGAAAAAAGTGGGTTTGTTTAGTCTGGAGAAGAGAAGGCTGATGGGGGACAGGATAACAATTTTCAAGTACATAAAAGGTTACAAGGAGGAAGGAGAAAAATTGTTCTCTTTAACCTCTGAGGATAGGACAAGAAGCAATGGGCTTAAATTGCAGCAAGGGAGGTTTAGGTTGGACATTAGGAAAAACTTCCTAACTGTCAGGGTAGTTAAGCACTGAAATAAATTGCCTAGGGAGTTTGTGGAATCTCCCTCATTGGAGATTTTTAAGAGCAGGTAAGACAAACACCTGTCAAGGATGGTCTAGATAATACTTAGTCTTGAGTGCAGGTGACTGGACTAGAAGACCTCTTGAGGTTCCTTCCAATTCTGTTGTTCTATTTGGGAGGCAGGGAAGAGAAGTGGTAGAGGATCTGAAAGTCAGGAAGTGGACTGAGTGGGTATGGGCAGACTGGGGAGATTGTGAGGAGGTAGAAGAGGAGAGTGTAGGTTAAGGGTGGTAATGTAGAGTGAAGAGGAGGGAGATGAGAATCTAGATGCAGGAAATAATCACAAGAGGAACAGGGATGTGTGAAATAGAAGAGGAGACTGAGGAGGTAGATGGGGAATAGGGGAAGAGATGTGTATGAGGGGTAGAAGAACATGAGGGGGCCAATGGGGAGCAATTAGAGGACTGGGGACTGTGGAGGGAGTCAGAAGGGGAGAAAGTGAAAGGGGAACTAACAAGAGTCAATGCTAAACCAGATTGAGAGAGAAAGTGGAGTCCCCTGCAAGCAGCCAATTTTTCTGTGTGTGCATTTAAGTTTGAATTTTGAACCTGAGATCTTTTGGGGGCAGGGGACCCTTTACGGCTGAAAAATAAATAGAAGGTAGTGAAGAAAATAAATATATTTTAATAGCTTGATTTCCAATCCTATTTCATGATATTTTACAGTCTGATTCATGATTTTTGCTTGGGGTTGGCAATATTGCTTGACTGTGTGGATTCCTGGAGCAAATCGGTAATTTTTCATTTCTCACTATTTGTCTCTGCTTCCTAGTGAACAGCAATTCTTGTAAACTAAGAGTTAATCATCATTCTTTTACAAGCTGTAATTTCTCATTAGTTAATAGACTGGTTTCTCTAACGCATTTGTTTATTCATTGCTGCATCTATCAGTCAGTTGACACATTTGTTGGCTTTTTTCTTGGTGCACAGAAAACAGGTAGGATTGTTTTCCATCAATTAGCTTGGGATTTTATGTCAGGGATAGACAAAACCATGTCATTTCATTCTGACAGCCACCCAATCCATTTGGAAGAAATTATTTCATTAACTACTTATCTGGGCTTCTGGATAATGAAAAAGTGAAATACCACTTTTAATAAAAGAGAGACTAGATTTTGGGGGAATGGCAATATTACAATTATTCATGCTGCAGAGAATAGAAAAACATTATAAAGTTGACTGTGATGTCCTAGAGAAGCTGCTGTTCCAGTTGACAAATGGAAGCAGCAAAAAATGATCCCACTCTCAAGTTGAGGAGAAAAAGGGTCGACACAATCTGAAGCAGAAAATAGATGATACTCACTTTTACTGTAAACTATTACACAGGACATATCACCTGAAATATGTCTGTGCTGTTTTCCGATTATAGACATGAGCAGATGTCTCTGTTACCAGTGGCCTTCATCGAACTTTTTACCAATTGGAGATATTTTAATAGTTTGTACATATTTAAAAGCAAGGGTTTTTTTTAATTACTTTTCTTCTAAGGGATGGACAAAATATATACTTGAAGGGATACTGTCAACTTGAAAAATCACATTTCTCTTTGGAAATGTTGTACCTGCTCAAGTTACAAGTATTGCCTAAGAAAACTATAACTGAAAGAAATTAGTGGAAATATATTTTTTCCAGTTTACTTTGTGCATTTGAAAGCATGTTGTTTATAGCCATTTTCACTTTTCTCCCTGTATATTCAGTTTCTTCCATGCTGAAAAGATATTTATAACCATCAACAGGGGAGCAGAAAAACACTTATATATGTTTTTTTGATTCAGAATGTAATATTTAAAGGGTTTTATATCCGAAACTGGAATCATTTCAAATAAGTCAATTAAAAACTCCATGTGTCCCTTTAAAGCTCTGAGCTAGTTTTCAGAGGAGCTGGGTATCCATAGCTCTCAGTGATTTCAGGTGCTTAGCGCCTCTGAAAATCAGGCCATTAATCCACTAAACATTAATTTAGATGTGAATTGTAAAGCTAAACTTCATATGTAAAGGTCCTAAGTATCCCTACAATTAATTAGCTTTAGAAAATGGGATAAAGGGATTTTTTATTTAAAAAACCATTGTAGTTTTGTGGTTCATAGTAATGCACTAGTAAAGTCATTAGTCTTTTTTTTAATTCAAAAAACTGTACAAGACCATTTCTTTTTCTTTTAAGAAATGGCAAAAGTGAAAATTTTTGAGATTAGCACATTTTTATGGCTTAAAGTATAATCATGTGTAAAAATGACTTAGGGCTTGTCTCCATGGACACTTAGTGCAAGGGAAGCCATTGTATGAATCTACAGCGCACTAGTTTTCCATGTATTACTGGCCATGTGAACCCTACTACCATGCACTAAAAGTTTCATAGCACACACCTCAGCTTGCTGTGCACTAAGTTTTTGGGTAGACAAGCCCTTTCCTTTGAAGAGCCTGATTCAGCAAACATGTACAAATGTGTTTTAACTTTAAGTGTGTGTGGTCCCTTTGATTTCATTGAAATTACTCATACTTAAAGTTAAGCACATGCATAAAAATGTGCAGTATCAGCACCTAAAATGAAAACGTATTCTGACTTATGATATAAGAAGTTTAAATATAGCATAATCATTCTAATAATGCAGTGGAGTACACTTATGGATCTTTTATTACCAAAAAAAGGTAATAACAGATCCAAAAAATAAAATTACCATTATAGACTATTAGATAGATAGATAGATGCTTCCTGTTCTCTTAATAGGAAAACAGTTATAATAACAATAGTATAAAATATATAATTATAACTATGGTTTTTCATAAGCTATAATATTTGAGCAATTATTAAAATGTAAAGATTTACTATATTTTTATAAACCCTCTAGATTTTAGGAAAACTTGTTATTTTTACTGTTTTCTATATAAATTGCATGTTTAGGACTAACCTCACTACTTCTCCTTGGTCTAAATTCTGTTCTTTGTTGCACTGGTACAAGGCAGAGTAGACTTTGACTCAGAATAATTGAAGGCCTGAGCCTGCAAATACTTAAGCAAGTCCAAAACTTTACTCATGTGAGTAGTTCCATTGAGGTTGATGGGACTACTCACAGGTGTAAAGTTAAGCATGTGCATATGTATTTGCAGGAGTGTTACTTAAATATTCCTCGGACCAGAGTGAGAGTGAGACTCAGCCTATAGCCCCATGGTTAGGGTATTCACCTGGGAGACCCAGGTTCCAGTCCCTGCTCTAATGAGTATGTAAGTATTTTACACGAAGTAGAGCAGCTTCAACAGGAGACATTGAGAGAGACCCAACCTAGTGGTGAGAGCACTCACCTGTGAGGTTAGAGACCTGGGTTCAAATTCTTGCTCTGAATCAGGCAGAGCAGGGATTTGAACCTGCGTTTCTCACATACTAGGTAAGCACACTGGGCTTTGGGGCATAAGGGTGGCATCATCACTATCTCCTCCTCATATATTTTTTTTTTTTTTGCGTTTTTTTGTTTTGTTTTGTGAGAAAGGGCTGGCCCAGCTTAAGCACCTAACTCCAGGAGAGTATTCATGGCTGAGAATCACAAGTGGAGGGAGGCGTCTCCTTCTGGGCCAGAGTTAGGCACCTAATTCCCTTTGATGAGCAGGATTTAGGCTCTACCACTTTCCTCTGCATTTCCTACTGGCTAGCTTAGGCAGCTCCCCACTCAGCTTGTTGGCTTTTGTGAATCCCATTCTTAGGTTCCTAGCACTCCCCACACATCGTATAAGGTGCCTGGGTGCCTAAATTGCAGCGATGGAATCAAGTGAGCAGCAGAGTGCCTACACATTAGGTGTTGCGATGCTGAGTGTAAGTCCCCCTTTATGGATCTAGCCCTGTGTTGTCATTTAAAAACAATCCTAGTCATTCTGGTTCACTCAGTGTTGTAGTATCATGAACTTTTCAGTCAGAATTTATAAATGTGTTTTCTACTACATCCCTATATCCTAAAATATGTTATGCCCCATAGCCTAAAATTTCTTGTGCAAAAAAATCCTAAATGCTGTAATATAGAATATTTTTTTAGTTTTTAAGTTTATTGTACCATATATGGCAAAAATTCAACAGTTTCACATTTTAAAATAAACCAAAATGTATAATTTATAAATTCTCTCTGAAAATGTCATGAATTGCACATTCTCCAGTGCTCTAAAATGAAGCAAGCTAATTACTGCAGCTGTTCACATTTGCAAGATTTTCTTTGCACCAGAAAGACAGAATTGTTGTAATAAGAGTTTAGATTCTGCCGTAGATTTTTGCAACATTGCCCTGAAGACGGTGTTGTCAACCACTGTTCTAAGTAGTATCAGAGGGCCCAATCCTACAAACACTTTCATACATGCTTAACTTAGGAACATAAGAATGGCCATACTGGGTCAGACCAATGGTCCATCAAGCCCAGGGTCCTGTCTTTGAACAGTCACCAATGCCAGATTCTTCAGAGGGAATGAACAGAACAGGGCAATTATTGAGTGATCTGTCATCTAGTCCCAGCTTCTGGCAGTTAGAGGCTTAGGGACGCCCTGAGCTTGCGGTCGCATCCCTGCCCATCCTGGCTAATAGCTATTGATGGATCTATCCTCCATGAATTTATCTAGTTCTTTTTTGAACCCGGTTATAGTCTTGTCCTTCACAACATCCTCTGGCAATTAGTTCCACAGGTTGACTGTGTGACAAACATATAACAAACAGATGCTCCATGCCCCGAACAGCTAACAAGCATATGAAGCAACAAGTGGATACAACAAACAGACAAGGGGAGCACTAGGTAACACTGAGACAATTATTATTATTATAAGCATATGCAGCTGTTACAGCACATCAGCTGCCTAATCATTAGGAATCATGATGAAGGTAAATTTTAAGGAGAAGTTAGAAGGAAATCAATATAGTGACTTTGTGGATAAAAGGCAACATGGAAGAAAGCATGAAGATGTTGGTAGGAAAACTGGCCTTCTGAGTGATAAAGGCTGGCATGTTGGCATAGCAGAGGTGGGGCAATAGCTCAATGCCAATTAAAAGATGGCAAGTACGGTGTGGTTAAGCCATGAAGGGCTATCAAAGTGAAGACAAGTAGTTTGTGTTTGTGCAGTGGAAAAGGGGGAGCCAGTGGAGGTATGAAAAGATGGGGGTGATGTAGTCAGGACAACAAGTCAATTGTTACCTTTTAATTACAATCAAGAAGAAACACTGTTTTTCTAGGACCTGCTATCTTTTGTGACCTACTATTGAAGAGGCAGGGAATGGAGCACACTTAACTAACCTTAGAGGCATTACAGGAGAGAAAACAAAGATGGGTCAAATCCAGGGCCTGCCAAATTCAACATCATCTTTACCTCTTCAGATATGACATTTCATTCTTATCTGTTCTGAGGCTTTTCATGGGCGGCATTTTGAATGGGTTTACATGGGGCAAGATGGGGTTTGTCAAGGTCAAGAATTAGGAGATTACAATAGTCAAGAATCCCTGCTAATATTTCATATTCACAAACATTTTCATGAATACCCTGCAGTTGTCCAGATACTTTCAAATTATGAATAATGTGAGCCATTAATAGTAGCAAAACCAAACTTGCTGTGTTTATTCATTGATATATATTCACAAATCAGGGTTGTTTACTGTTGTTGCTATTTAATGTGATCTAGCTGAAATATTCTGGTAAGGCCAGAATCGTGCAAACACTTATTATGATCGTGCTTATATTTAAGCAGGTGAGTAGTCCCTTTAAAGTCAGTGCACTCCTCCTGGGTATAAAATTAGGCATGTGTTTAAATGTTTACAGAATTTGGGCCTAATGCTAGATTTGACCCTTATCCTTAGCTTCAAATAACATTTTTTGAGGTCCAGTTCTGAATTTCTCAAACACCAAAGGTTCTCATTAAATGAGAGTTATTGTTAGAATCAGGCCCATTTTGTACATATACAAGGACTCACTAACTTTAATATCTTAGATATTTTATGCAGAATGGAGACATTTCCTTCAGATTTGTCCCTTTCTTCCCCAGCTTTAGTTTTGAATGTTAGAAGTTTAGTTCTTAATGTAGCTTTAAGGTAGCTATTTCCACTTGGATACAATTTGCTGGTGCTAGGTGAATTACATGGTAATGATTTTTATTCAGATTGTGAGGGAAGGAAAGCTTAAGTGTATTGGTGAATTAGCATTACCGTTGTAAAGTAACAAGCGACAACTTGTTATTTCTATTTCCCTTCTTCATGCTAAGAGAAAACCAAAGTGAAAAGAAACTACAGTCCACTAAACAAGTAAGAGTCAGGCAAGGATATGATGTAATGACCTTCAGTTGAAGCAAAAACCTCAGGTTTTAATCCAGACCACAAACTTTATTGCTTTGGGGATTTCACCATCTCTTAATCACAAAAGTAATAAGAATTTCCAATATGTTCAACTGCTGTGCTTAATCAATTGTTCCAGCTGCCAATCACTGGCAATATCAGAAAGTACTGTGGACTTAACAAATGCCTGCCAGACAACAAACCAGCTGTGATCCTTTGCTAACACTGAAGGGTCTAGACAGTGAACTTTAACCTCTCCTCAGACATCCCTGACATATTACATATTGTATCACAGCAGGCTCATAGTTATTGCAGTATGTACTGGACGGATTTTATTTTGCTACTCATATTATATGTACATGGAAAGCAGAAACCCATGGCAGCAAGTCTCAGAGCCCACGTCTACAGACTTGGGCTCTCAGTATGGCTTTACAAATATCAGTATAGACTTCAGGCTCAGGCTGGTACTCAGAATCTGAAGCCTGCCCCCCAACCTAGGTTTCAGACCCTGGGGACTTTTTTTGGCAACTAGCATCCTTGTCCAATAACTTGCTGTAACACATTGAAACATCAAGTTGGCTTTTCTATGGCGGTGGGAAGAGTTTCTGCCATTTTATCTCTTCCCCCCATCTCCAAGATAAAGATAGAGCTAACACTCTGCAGTGGGCTGCTACCTCAGAGCCAAATATTAAAATGTGCGAGACCATCAAGCCAGGTGATCTGGAGTATCATTAATAAAGAAGGAGGTTCATTTTCAGCTTGTGGACTGCCTGCAAATCTCTGGTGAGTGTTAGGATCTTTAGTGAAGAAATGCCAGGCACACACTCATCAGAGAAAAGCAAAAAAGACTCAGAAAGCTAGGTTTGTAAATCTCAGTGTTTGTTGCTAGCTTTTATTTGATTTCCTTGATATGGTCTAGTGGTTTTAGGAAGCCCTAAGTTCTCACTCCACTTCTGCCAATGACTTCCTCTGTGACTTTGGAAAAGTTACTTAAGCTCTCTGCCTAGTTTCCCCAGCTGTAAAATGGAGATAATGATACTTACTAACCTAACTCCCAGGTTGTGAAGATTAATGTTTGTTGGTAAAGGACTTTGACCCAGGTCTTCAAACATATTTAGGCACCTAACCCCCATTGAAATCAAATGGGAATATTATTAGACATCTAAATACCTTTGAAGAGGATTTGGACCTTTGAACATGGAAATACAAAAAGGGGAGCTGAAAGGAGGGAGATAGCCATGGGGAAGGGAGAAACATGGCCTGAATGCAGCCAGGTGGGCATGTCTGTTTTTCTATTCTGATGCCAAATATCCTGTTCACAAGGATGATATAATTATTTCGTATACAAATGAATGTTAAATATAGTGATTTTAAAAAAACATGCTAGCAAATATGCAACTTTAATTGAAGCTGAACCACAAAACAAAAGTCTTATACTGTCTTTTCTAAGTGGAGAGTATTTTCAACCCTGCCTCAAAATCTTTGTGGGCATAGCTAGGAGGAGAGGCATTTTGGGGGCAAAAATAGATTGACAGAGCATTCATTTGACATAAATCCATGGTAAAAAATTACACCATCGTTGGTAGTTTTCAAGAAGAAAGGTGGTAATTCTGCATTTTAAACATGTTCCTTTAAATTACAGGGTTCTTGCTCCATTAAGAGAAGAAATTGAATTTAAGTATAAATTCTGTAATATTTTTAAATGCTATTTCTCTTTTTTCTTACTCATGAATCAGGTTTCTTTTTCACTCCATCCACTTCATTTTTATTGCATGTCAATAGAATACATAAGAATGAAGCTTCACACAGAGAAAATCTGTAGGAAGAAAGATGCCTTTTGGATAATCTTTATGTGTTGGTAAATCCTTCTGTAATGAGACCTCCAAAATGACAGCATGAATGTTTCCTATATAATTATCAAAATTAAATGACCTAAAAAGGTGTAACTCAATCTTAGATTCACATTCAAGTCCAAAAGGCTATCTATCTGAAACTATGCTGTAACCTGAGCTTCCTAAGGATCATGGGGGGAACAATAGCTTTTTTGTGGTATTTATTCCTGGGAATCTCTTTTGATGGGTTTTATTTATGTTGGAGTATTATACAAACTATTGACTTTCATATCTATTGAAGAAACAGGAAAAAGACTTTTTACTGAAGAACACTTTGTTAAATAAAGCCCCTTCATAATGTTTCTATGCAGATCTAGCTTATGGTAAATTGGAGGTAAGAATATTTGTTGTCACAGATGTTTACTAAGTTTCATGCTATTCAAACTATGTGCTTAACTTAGATCAGGCAGCAAAAGGCAATTACTTAAGAGAAACTGACAACAGAAAGATTTGCTTTCTCAAATAATGATACTAAGGACCTGCCACGTAATTTGGAAGTTACTATAGTACTGTACAGTATATTGAGAAATTAGAGATTCAGATCTAAGGATATGTCTACACAAGAGCTAGAAGGTGTAAATCCTAGCTCATGTAGACATACTTGCACTAGCTCTGCTCAAGCTAGCACGCTATAAATAGCGGCATGGATGTTAGCTTGGGCAAGCCATCCGAGCACATACCTAGGACCTCAGACAGAGTTGTACTAGGGCAGCTAACCTGTGCAACTGCAGCCACAGTGCTGTTTTTCATGCACTAGCTCAAGTAGAGTTAGCACGTGTATGTCTACCCAACCTGGGAATACACTACCCAGCTGCTGTGTAGACCTAAGCGTAGATACTACAGCCATGAGTGCTCTAGAAATGCACGTAAATATCTTCCCATTGATATGCATCTGATACCATAGGGCCAAATGCTGGCCCCCAGCTTTCCTGTAACATTGAGGCTGTCAAGGCTGTGTGACATAACGTGGCATGACTTGGAGGCAGCTGTCTTCCATGGATGCGGATGGAAACAGTGCTCAATAGCATCCATAAAGCCAACCAAGCCCTTCTTCTGCCCACTTGTGGAGTCCATTACTCCACCGCACCCAGACATTGACAGCTGAGATTAGGAAGGGCTCTGTATTCAGCAGGCATCCCCTTACTCTGTAGGGAAAGAAGGGGTGGATTCCTTTTGGGCTATCAAGAAACAGGGAAGACAGAGCAGGGGTGGAATGCAGAACCCATTTAGGGCAAAGAAAACACCACTATTGCAATAAATAGGGAAGGAGACACATACACAGGGAGAAAGAGAGACCAGATCTGTGGAAAGCTCCAGAGGGGAACATAGGTGTGTGGGTCAGGACTTGGTCCATCTCTATGTCAATGGCTAATTGTTAATTGATAAGAGTTGTGTATGTGCACATCCAAAAGCAGAATTCGGCACACTAACCATTATGGGAGCTCTTTATATGTGCGCTAAGGGGACATTATACATCCCTACATTACTCAGATGAAAACAAGCAGATTTTTTTTCTTTGTCAGCAGATTAAGGTCTCTAAATAGAAACATAGATGTTGGAGATGGAAAAGACCTCTTAGGTCACTCTAAATGCCTGTCAGTGCATGCTTGTTCCCTACAGTACTTTCTCCAATTTAGCTTTGTCTCAAGCAATGTGACTTCTATCAGTTCCCTTGGAAACTATTCTCCAGTCTAATTGATCTCACCTTTAGGTAGTTTTCTTACTATGCAGCCTACATTTTAATTTTCTTAATTTCATCTCATTTCTCCATCATATACTTTGTGTTATCCTACACAATTCCTCTGCTCAGAAACTTGAAGACTTATCTCTCCTTTTTGTTTAGCTAAGCCATACACTTTTTGTACTCTTTTTAGATAAAGATTAAGTATCTATGTTTTCATTCAAAATCAACTGCATGACTTGACACAGATGTCAGTAAAAAGCGCCTAAGTTTGTCAGGGGCCAAGTTAGTGTGTCACTCTCCCTGTTTACTGTTGCTTTGCCAAAAGTAAAAACATCTGTGCTTTACATTTGAAAGGAAACTCGTTGCCTCTGAGACAATCTGCAAGACAACAAGAATTGTCTACAGCCCTCACACAGTTGCTAAATGCAGGCATCCTCATTTATAGCATCTCTGAAAATGAAGCTACTGATTTTTAGGTCATCTCATTAGGATGTAGCGAGGAACTTCTATAATGATTTTAAGTTAACCCTTCAGCGTGTGACTAGTTTTTTTTATTTGTTGAAAAATTATGAAAGTATTCAAATTTTCAAAAAGTAGTAAACATTCGTTTTTAATTGTGATGTTTTGTATCAGTTTTTAGATCAGCTCTAAGAACTATGCTTTATAGCTTTACAACTTGTTCTGCAATATGAAACAATGATAGACCCCAGATTTGCAGTATTTATTCAAGCAGAACTCCCAGGACGGGTCCATAGTGTTGTCCTTTTTGATTTTAGACAGCTGTCCATTGTGAACTGTCCAATCATGTGCATATTTTCAAAATCCGATCAGTATTTCTTTCATTATAACTAGGGTAACCAGATGTCCCATTTTTATAGGGACAGTCCCGTTTTTTGTGACTTTTTCTTATATAGGCACCCCACCCCCTGTCCCGTTTTTTCACAGTTGCGATCTGGTCACCCTAATTATAACATAGTTTGGGGGGGGGGGGTTTATGGACCAGTGACATTTTTTCAAACAGAAAGCAAGACTTGAAAATAAGTTGGTTTCTAAGAATTAGCATTAAATAATTTGTAGAAAGGGTGATCACTTACCTGGTAGTATTGATTTGATCATTGAAATCATGTTGTGCCTACCATGATACTTGAATATTGCTCTCCCTCTGATTTCAGCTACAATGTTCTCCAGTACTCACTCAAGTCGGAGTGGAACAGCTGCTGGGGGTGGTCCACCATCACATCCTGTCAGTCACCCTTCTCCAGGGCATAATGTACAGGGTAGTCCCTGCAACCCACCATCCCAGTTACCTCCTCTCTCAGCTGTAGACTCAAGCACTGAGAGGTAAGGCTATCTTTATTCATTTTAAAAATGAGAAGCAATTGACTTTGAACATTACTAAGTTTAGTAGTAGTTTTATTGTTACTCTTGTTTGTTTAGAATGTTGTTAACAGCACAGCCGGATTATGATGATACTTTAACATATATTTTGTGTTAGTGTACAAACGTAGAGTAAGTGACCACTATTCTAAGTAAATCCCAGAGCATATACTTGTGCCTCTGGGATTTACTTAGCTATATTCACTGGTAGTTTTAGAGAGCTTCTTACTTTTTTAAAAATTCATTATTTGTAGTACAGTAGTGCCCAGAGGCTCCAACCAAGATTGGAGTCCTAGGCTCTTCACACTGCCTAGAAGAGCTTACACTGTGAATAAACAAGACAAATAGTAGGAGGGGAAGCAGGGATGAAGTGACTTGCACAAAGTCACTCAGTAGATCAGTAGCAGAACTATAATAGAACCCCAGGTCTCCAGACTGCTAGTCAAGTGTCCTATCCACAAGTCCATTATATGAAAGCTATATACTATAAGTAGGCTTGGAAGGATTAGATTTTTATTGGTTAATGTCAATAAACATCAGTTTCACTTTACATACACAAACCAACAAAAATATATTTCCATCAATGATTATCAAAATTTACAGAGAAGCAAAGTAAGCAAATGTTGTGTGAGAACTTATTAGAGTTTGATTTAGGGATATTTACTTTGTGGGGTTTTTTTTACATTTGATGCTGACAATTTGTGTTTTAACAGTTAGAAACCTTTAACTTTTGAATATCAATGTCTACTGTCAACAATTATTGTCTGACCCCCAATAATTTCCTGCAACTGTAAAAATGTAAATAGATACAATTTTAAAAATGATTAAATCACGTAATTTTTGCACAACCATGAAAAGTTAAATTGATAATCTAAAATCAGTGCTTTAAAGTAAACATTCCTATTATTGATTGAAATTACAAAAATATAAACAATACAAATTGAATTCTGCCAAGCCTATGAATAAGGATAGAGTGTGTCCAATTTAAAATCCCATTGAAGGAGAAAAGAGAAGGTGGAGGAGAGATGGAGCGGCTTTCCAGAAGTGTAATGCACATGGGTTGAACTCCTATTGCATGTGTTTGTATTTGTTTTCAGCATGTTTAGTAGGAGGAAGTTATTTAATCATGAAAATTTGCAGGCTGAACTTGCAAGATGCTGCGTGCCTCCAGTGAACTTATAAACGTCCCTCAAGCACAGTGAAACTTTAGAGTTCAGGTCACTTTGCACCTCTCAGGAGCTGATCAGCACTTCACAGGACTGGGATCCTGATTTGCATGCTATTTGACAGTTGCAGCTTTGAAAACTCTGGTGTAAACTAAAGCTGCTTTCTCAAATGAAATAAGCTCATATTTTTGCAGGAAAGCTGATATCCTCCATATTGTTGAGACTAGTGGGCAATGACTGGCTTTGACTACTAATTCAGTAGCAAAGGACTATGATTCATAGTCAGAAGTCATTCATTTCTGGCTAGGGACAAGATCTCCCATCTTTATGGTTTCTATTACTTTAGATATTTCAGTGATATAAAAGCAAATCCTCTGAGAGGGATCCAGTTTTCATCTTTAAATATTACCTAAATGATTATTGAACAGATATTGCATGATGTTAATGGTTTCCATTTGGTATATTAAATCAGAATTCTGACTAAACTGCATGAGACCTAGGTGAATAGTTTTTCAATAGAAACATATTTCTGATATAAATTCAGTGGTACACATATTACACTTTAATTTTAATATAAATATTCTATTCATACTATATATCTATGGACATTTTTAAATATAGTTTTGCTGATTCTACATAATTTTCAACACACTAAAATACACACCTCTCTATTTCACTCATGTATCGCAAGGTGTTTAGTTTTCTTGCGGAATAGAAATGTCAGTAATTAAGAAAGCACAAAAATTCCAATTATAAACCTCAAAAGAACATTCCTGGATTTCAGTTGCTGATAAATGGACCTAATTCCCCCATGATGAAAACAGTACTACAGCTCTGCCTTTTATCTTGAAGATGGAGGAACTGGATGGCTTGGGGGATTGGGCTAAGGTGTCTTTCATGTCGAGGTTGCCACTTTGAGTTCAATTAGTTCAGTCATGGCTGAAAGGGGTTAGAACCGTCTGCTCTATGGGGGCAGTATCAGTCCACTTCTAGTGGAGGTGCCTCATCACAAAGACAATCATCCTTGCTGCTAATTGTTAGATCCTTGTTAGGAGAAGGGCCAAGGAGTGAATGATATATAGATTCCTCTTCCCTGTAGAAGTGGTTCCTTTCGGTCGGAGCTGAGGGATATTGGCAAATGCTATTGGGAAGTTTCCACTGCCTTTTGTTGCTAGACCACTAGCAGGGTCAGTCCAGCATTTATTACAAGCATTAAAATCACTGTTTAAAAAACAAGTCCGGATCCTCTTATTAGCACATTTCTGAGAGGATGACTGTTGGGAGACCACTGTCAAAGCACTTTAATAGTGACATGTGTAAATAGTTCCTACCTCATTGGGGCCTGATCCTATTTGGAGCCTCAGGACACCATGATGATACAGACAATAATAAATAATAATGAAGTTCTGGTCTGATACACTCCTTCCTTACAAGCATTTTTTTTTCTTACACATGTATACACATTTTCATAAACTGTTTCATTGTTACTCCCCATCTATGTTTGGAGCTACTTTGGATTCAAGACTAAGTGCCAATAACTACATTAATGCAATGTTAAGAGGAAGCATTTAAATGCAGGAGAGTGAAGATTACCACAGCAGTGATAACTTGGTCGCAAGGCACCTATATATATTTAGGCAAATATTTAACAGGAGAAATAATACAAAACACTGCATATAGCCAAGACCCTGTGTAGTCTGCCATCATGGAATTTTCCACAGAATTCACCCCTTACTGCAGAATCTCCGTTTCCATTTTAAAAAAATTAAATTTCAAGCCTTCATGGTTGTGACGATAACCTTGAAAATGTGAACTAAGTATAAACTTGTCTGAGTGTGCAAAGAGCCTGAAATAATGGTTCTGAGAAGTGTGAACTGCCTCAGCCATCTCAACCTGGGACCCACCGACTTAGACCTGGTCTAAACTTTAAATGTAGGTTGACATAACTATTGTGCTCAAGGGTGTGAAAAACAGACACACCGGCATACTGCAGCCGTGCTGACATCACTCCCGGTGTAGACGCAGCTAGCTCAGTGGAAGAATGTTTCCGTCACTCAGGGAGGTGGAATTCCCACAGCAATGGAAAATCCTCTTCTATTGCTGTTATCTGCATCTACACTACAGGGTTATAATGGCATAGCTATGGCACCATAGCCATTGTCGCACCCATAGTGTGGACATGGCCTTAGTGATTATGCAAGCGTGGAATGTGCCATTTTTTCCAAGAGATCACAGAATTCGGCATACACAATTAATTATCTAGCTGCAGCCAAGAGCCCAGAATTTTGTTTTGTCTCCCTGGCCTGCGGGAACCTGCCTGCAGCTGCCTCTTGCTCTGGACCTTTCTGCACAAGGGGAAGTTAACTACAGTGCATGCTCACATTACTGTTTTATAGAACAAGGCAAGAGTGAGGAGGGGCTGGTGCAGAGTTCAGGGAGCCAGTGCTGGAGTCCAGGTTACAGCCAAGGAACAGGGGGAGGCAGAAGGGCAGGCTGGATAGCTAGGCTTCCTAGAGGCTGGAGGAGATGAGATGATGAACTAGGGAAGCAGACCACAACCTCTGCCTCCCCTCTTCCATGACACACATGAGGAAGGGGAAGGAGAATCTGTCCTGGACCACCTAGACAATGTTGTAACTGCTGAGGCCCTTGGAGCTGGGCATGTAGTGTACAAAGCAAAAAAGATCCATCATGAAAAAAGTATGGTTGAGAATAATCTTTGGTGAAATGTACAGCCCACTATGAGTCATAGTCATGTGTTTGGTTGCAGAAGGGATGAGAATGCAGGATATTTTACGGAGATGCAATAAATTAATATTGCCACAGAATTTCGGAGTTCCTACCGCAGACTTTGTTGCCATTGTGCCATGTAGTACATGGGGTGTTGCATATTCTATCTGGGCAATGTGGCTCCACTAATAAACCTCGGGAATGGAGGTTGTTTGTAACTCTGAAATGTTCGTAACACTGAACAAAACATTATAGTTCTTTCAAAAGTTTATAACTGAACATTGACTTAATACAGCTTCGAAACTTTACTATGCACAAGAAAAATTCAGCTTTTAACCATCTTAATTTGAATGAAACAAGCACAGAAACAGTTTCCTTACTTTGTCAAATCTTTTTTAAAGATTTTCTTTTATTTTTTTAGTAGTTCACATTTAACATACTACTCTACTGTATTTGCTTTGTTTGTTTTGTTTTGTTTTTTTTGTTTCTGCTGCTTCTTGCTTGCATACTTCCGGATCCAAATGAGGTGTCTGGTTGACTGGTCAGTTCGTAACTCTGGTATTCGTAACTCAGAGATTCTACAGTATTACCCTGATAACCTTAACTACTCGGTTTTCTGCATTTTGAATGCTTAACTTCTCAACCTTAATGTTGCATTAACATAGTTCTTTCTTTTAATATTCAATTACAAAAATGAAAATTTTAAAGGAAAAAAAACAAAAACCGGTTGCTGCTACTACCTAATTCCACACCTACCAGCAGAAATTTTTCTACCATTATGACAGAACAAGGCTGTTGCTTGTTTTCCAGCTGCAGAAATACTCACATCCATCATCTCCCAAGGCGAAATGCACCATTATAAGTAATGGTATGTCATTCAATGTAGAATCTACTGACCCATTCACATGCACACAAGTCTGTGGTATTTTGACATTAAGCTCCCCTCCCACACATTCTTTTCTCCTCTGCCTGAGTGATGGTTTCCTGGACACGTCGTGTACACCTCATCCTCCTAGGGAGACTCCTCTTCGACCCTTACATTTGGGCAACAGGGTCAGGATTCTAGGGAAGCCATAGTGACTCCTATTCCTTTCACTCCCATGGACAATAAGAAGGAGAAAACGTGGAGGAAGCAGAGAGGCTCCCTCTTTAACTTTTTCTCCCTTTGGACAATGGGCGGGAGGCTGTAGAGAAGCTGATGAAGTCCTGTGAACCTGAGCCTCGCAGTTGTGGGAAGGGGAATTGAAAAATAATGCACACATCTTGTGCAAGTTTGGTTCCATGCCAAAACTCAAATCACCGAGATTGGTTTTGCTGCAGGTTTTCTTATCCAAATTCTGTAAAAGTCAGGTGGTGGTAGCAAAGTTAGTATAAAACTGGAATCTCAAATCTAATCTCTACTATAAAATTCATTTTTTTGAAATTTTTTTTTTTAATGCTCACCAAATCTGAAAAGATTTTGACTGTTTAATTAAGAGAGGGCATGATAAAGGTATACAAAATATTGTATGGTAGGAGGGAAGGTAAATGTGGCCTACTATTCACCCACTTTTGAATACAAGAACAAGGGAACATTCAATTAAATAAAAAAAGCAGTAAATTTAAAAACAATAAAAATGAATACTTGTTTACACAATCCATAATTAACTTGTGGAACCCACTGCCACAAGATCATTGTTGCCCAAATGCTCAGTTTAAAGGGATTAGCTGTATTTACAGATAATAATATCTGGAGTTACATTTTGCTTCTTAAGACATATGTTTCTGGACATAAATGACCCAATAACTGACTGGGTTTGGGAAGAAATTTCCCCTATGGGCAGGCTATTCTGTAATTCCGCACTATGAGGGTTCTCTTATGTTCCTCTGAAGCTTCCAATACTAGCAACTGTCTGAGACAGAATGTTGAGCTAGATGGACCTGGTATAGCAATTCCTGTATTCCTAAAGCATGAGAAATTTTAGCTCGAAAGGAATTTTTTAGGCTGTTATTAATGGCTGAATAGAAGGATTTAGAATTGAAGTATTCAACTTTATTACTGCAGTGCTATAATAAGAGTTGGAGCAGTGCTTCTGTTTGCTTATTTTGGTATGTGGTTATATTATTTTTATGGCTTCGCTATAAAGCAGCAAGTAATTCCCAGCCAGACCTCCAGAAGCAAGAGCCCCCAAGTGGTTCTAACCAAAGAGTCAGGGCAGCTAATGCTTACATATTACAAAGCTTCTTGTATGTGGTATGAAACAGGCTGGCTGTAAGAAAGATTCCACTTAAAGCACATAACAATGTTGTTCTGAAATCAGTGCAGTAATTTCCTCCCATGGTTTGGACAGTTGGAGACTTGTCCGCTAAGAGGCTGTATCTTTTCTGCTTGTGAGGAAATGTCTGCCTGTTAACAGTGACAGACTCTGAAGGGTGGAGGTAAGCAACTGATCAAACTTTGGGGCCTGCCTTAGCCAAGCTAGCAAAACCTGATATTTCTCTCTAGTCTGCTTCCATGCTCTGTCTCTTTTTTAGAGAGATTATCTGCCCTTACTTGCCCTTACCAACAGTTTAATTCTCTAGCATAGATGTAACCCACCAATCATTGTGTTACAGGTCCCCCTCTCTGCTGATCCAAAGGATATGAGTTGTTACAGTCCTAGTTAAGGAGTTCCAGCTCAAGCTGTAGCAGCTTATGCTTTTAGTCCTGGCAATCCTCAGTTCAATTTGTGTTGGTCAAGGTGGCAACTATCATATCAGAGTAGCCACTAGCAGTAAGAAAAGGCTCTTCACCTCTGATGAGGGGAATCAGTCACGGGTGAATGTTCACTCCTGAGCCTAGAGTGGCTACATTTTCAGTGACAAACTGAGACACCAGTCCCGGGGGCAGGAGTAGAAGTGTGCCATTGACTGTTCTGTGCACACCTCCTCATACCAAGGTAGGTTGGACTTAGCAACAAAGCCTCCTACTTCTTAACCAAGCAACCGTCTCCTTTCTATATGTGGAAAGACTGCAGCTGCCAGCTTTTTGGGAGGAAAACTGTAGAAACACTTGCCTGCTGTTACATTTAAGCAAAAAGTCAAATAATTTGCACATAACCATAAACTGCAGCCCTTTTTAAAAAAAAATGCATGGATTTAGTGTTGGTGAAGGCATGAGCTTGACAGTGCTGCTGAATGAAGTCTTCTGTTTAACTACAAATAAAGCATGCATCAGGGAAAGCTTCTCATGCCCTGGCATGCTTCACACCTGATATGAAGGGAAGGGGATTTCCTTTACATGTAGCAGGGCTAGTTCAGTCTCCATGGCCCATGCAGTTTGTGGCCTTTCTGCTAAGTGTAAAGTGTGTGTGTGTGAGTTTGTGATGTTGGAGCTGGAACTGAGACCCATCGGAGTTCTCTTCTGGCCTCTGTCCCCTCATTGTCCCCTTCTCCTCACAAGGGCTCAGGTGAACAGGCTGGGGAGGAGACACTTCTCCCAGCCCCTCTCACTTGTGGGGTAGTGGAGGCAGCTTTCCTAGTGGCTTGGCAAGTGCCTGCCACAGTGTTGCCAGCTCTCCTGATTTTTTCGTGAGTCACAGGATTTCAGCCAGGGCTGAAACCAGTCTGGTCCTGTCACAAGAAGCACCAGCCCCAATTTCAGTCCTGCATGCGGGTGAGAAAGAAACGCCTTCCAGCTGGCTGCCTTCCCCACTGCCCCACCTCCTGGGGAAGAGCAGCCAATCAGAGCCGCTGCAGGAGGCAGGCAGAGCTTTTTCCCACTCCCCTCAGAAGCCGACACCATCCTCACAGGAGGGGAGGGGGAAAGAGGGAGCAGCAAAAAGCCCAGCAGCTCAGGCCTCCATCCCTCCTTTACTATGAGCTACAGGGACAGTTCCCTTGCTGCTCCCTCTTCCACACTCCCTCCCTGTAACACCCGGCCTGGGAAGGGGCAGAGGGTAGAGTGAAGAGCCACTGGAGGCTGGAGCCACGTCCGTCCCCCCTCCCGGCCCCCAGCATAGAAGTGGGAGAGGGGACCCTGCTGCAGCCTCCCAGGTCTGGGAGAGGGGGTGAAGAGCCCCAGAAGGAATGCAGTTGAGGCTGGAAGGGGCAGAACTGATGTGGAGGCAGAATTAATTGGTGGGCGGGGGGAGGGGAGGATGAACAGATGTAGGGGTCAGGGTTCCTGCAGTAGGGGCCAAAAATCACCTCAGTAAATCTGGGCATGCTGGCAACACTAAGTGTCTCACACATGCACCGGGTGTGGGTGGGGCAGTTTGGAAATCAAAAGACAGGCCCAAAACACTAGATAATCTTTTTTTTTTTAAATGATGGTTTTGGGGGATCTGACTCATGGCTTTTGAACCTTTGTGATTGGGAATATTGCAGCCAGATCAACACCATTGTTGCTGACACAAATCAGGGAGCCTCCCTCAATTGCTCAATGGCCACTTGAGCATGCCCCAGCCCTGTATGCACACAGCAGGGCCCTGAAACCTTGCAGGACTCCTGACACTCAGATTTGGGACAGTCCCTGTATTATGGGAGTGCACCATGAAAATCAGGATGGGTGACGAGGGCTCATGCAGAAAATGGGCTTAATTGGAAACCTTATGAGGAAAAGGTGTCAACAAGTGATGGGCCAAGTAGGATAATCTACCTAGGTGTTTATACCAAGCTCATCGCTGTGGTATTTGCAGCTATAGGTGCACATATGCTTATCCATTCTGTTGACAATTTCACCAGCTCAGCTGACTGACAGTTCCTTGCGGTGGCCAGAGTCTGCCTGTGGTGTGCACAAAAATTGGGACAAAATCCTGGGACCTTTTGTATAACTGTCAAGGACATTGGCACAGGCCCAGGAAACTGGGTCAATCCTGGGTTTCAGGAACACATGCCTGCCTCACTTTCAGGGAGAGAAAACTATTCTAAGGGTCTTCTCTCCCCAGTGCTATAGAAAAGGTACTGCTGGGGAATTTGTCTCCTCATCCCTGGAGGTTACAAAAAAGAGGGTTTGTCCTACAGTGATGCAAATGCAGCCTGCTGGGCCAGCCCAGTTGGAACAGCTGGCAGAACACATCAATGGTTCTGTAGTAGCTCAGTGATGCTGCCAGTGGAGTTGGTGACAATAGCGGGCATGGAGGTAAGGAAAACACTCAGCCACATTTGGATGACAGACATTTGTGTGCTCAATGGAAAAATCTAGTTTTGATTTGCCCATGTTCTGGGGGTGAGGAGTGTTGTGTCACGGCTGCAAAATTTTGCTATTTTTGTCTTTGTAAAACCTTAGGCAAAACATGGATATTCATGACACGGTTAGAAAAACGTTGAGTTTCACACAATTCTGTTTCGCAACAAATCACATTGTTCTTTAAACATGTTTTTAAACAAAAGTGGTTTTGAGTCACAGATCTGGTAGACACCTGGAATTCTGGTGCATTTCACTGGGGTATAGTAGACTGAGCTAACAGGACTTTTTACTAGTCCACAATGGCAAAATGTGGAGAGTCAGTGAAAGCCAGAATGTAAGGCGTCATGGGGATTTTTATTTTTATATGAGAACTGCCTTGGAACTTTGCCCAAAACTTCCTGGCTTTAACTAGAAATACTAACATATGTAGAGAAAGTCTGTTCCTGATTATTGTTTACTGAGCACAGCCAGTGTGCTGAGCACTACACAGAGCACTGAGGTAGACAACAGCCTGCCCCATGCAGCTTACATTTCCCCCCCAACACATTCAAAAAGAAGGAAGTTCAGGAAATCTAATAAGAGCCTGATCTTATGACCATACCAGCTCAAAGACATTTTGTTATGTTCAGAAAAGCATTGGAAATATCGGTTGTACAGCTGAATCTTCAGTCTTTATAGAGCAAAACCATTGCTGTTGCACATCCAGTGTGTCAGTTACTTATGCTCAGTGTAAACAAAGATGATTGGCTGTGCACACGTTAGCTACACACCTCCTAAATTGTATTGCTATGTTGAGAAAAGTAGGCAGCCAAGATAAAGTGACTTCCAACATAGACTGTATCTCCACTAGTGGTCACCGGTAACATGACATGTCATACTTTCACATGGATAAACCATTGCTGAACCATTTTTTTCCTCCAGTTTAATAGTTACAAATAGGCATGCTTGCCTTCCCTTTCAACTAATTTAACAAAAATACTTTTTTGTGGCCACGCAATGAAAGTGTTCCCTAGTGGCTAGAGCACTGGTTGGCCCCGGCTTGGCCCCTGGCCTGCTGGATGACCTTGGGCAAGTCACCTCACTATTTTGTGCCTCAGTTTCCCCATCTTTGAAATGGGGTAGTGATGCTTACCCCCTTTGTAAATCACTTTGAGATTTACTGGTGAACCGTGATATATAAAAGGTAGATATTGTTACTGTTATTTTACAGGAACTTATTCTTGATTTGTCATCTCTTTTAATCCCCCACAACATTTCCATAGTGCAAAATAAGTGGAATTGCATATTTCAAACAGTAAACTCTTCTTGAGGGAAGCTAATTGCTGGGCAGGGTGAAAGGCAGACGTTTAAGAGCTGGTTAGGATTGATTATCATTTTCTTGGTCTTGAAGATCCATTTTTATCTCCCAGCTCTGACCTAGCACCAGAAGAGAAGAGTTAAGAAAAATAATAGGGAGTGAGAAGTGGTAGCACCAGGATCAGTAAGTAGCATTTGTTACCCGTTGGCCTGAATAGTTAGCCAATATTCAGAGCCTTTCTTGGTTTGTTCCATTAGGAGGAAATATTGATTATGAGTCAGGTTATTCTTTGGAGCAATCCTGTTTATTTACAAAGTACACAAAGTCCTGGTTCCCTGAACACAGTAACAGCAGGCAGTGTTCTTCCTCACAATTTCCAAGCCTGCCTTTCCAGCAAGTCCTGTGCCTCATGGAGCAGGGCCATGCTCACCACTGCTTCTGTGGCTTTTTGCTGCCTTTCTCTTTCTTTTTGGTTGCTTTCAGCTCTCTGCAATGAATCAAAGACCCAGCCGCTGTGTTTGCAGTCAGTCCCCAGGAAAAAAAACTCAGCCAGCTGGGTTTAGTGTCTGGTCAGCCTTGCATATGGTTAGTGTCTTGGACAGTGGCTTCCATTATCACCAGGTATCTTAGTCCATTAAAGGAGCTTAATTGCTTCTGCCATTTAGCCTGAATGAAGGGTGGGTAGCACGCTCATCAGTTTTAACCAGATCTGTGGTAGCTTAGAGATCACAAATATGGCTAACAGGGCCGGCCCACAACATTTTGACACCTGAGGCGGGGAGCTCAAATGATGCCCCCATGCCCCCTCGCTTGGGCCAAAACTTTGAAAGGTCTCAATTCTGCCTTCTTCCTGTTCTACTCCTCTCATGGTACTGCTCTGCTACCTACCCCAATAAAGGAGAACTAACCACTTCAAATGCCTTGTTCAAAAATTTTAAATAACACTTAACTTTCAAATGCCTGAACAGCAAATGTAACTTTTCTTGTCTGCATAGTAAACACTGGCATTTTTATCTGTTTGAATAATCAAAGTGCCTTCTTTGCTTGCAAAGATTTGAACTGCTTCCCGAAGGTCTACAATCTGGGCCAGCTCCTGCTCTATTGAGATGGCTGCAAGGCCGACCAGCCTCTCCTGTGTCATTGTGGAGCGTAGATGTGTTTTTATTAATTTCATCTTGGAGAAGCTGTGTTCTCCACTGGCAACTGTTACAGGAAGTGTTAGAAGTATGCGCGAGCAAAAAAAGCATTTGGTAAGAGGGTGGTCATCTTATTTGTGCACATATATTCCAGAACAGCCTTTGGAGTTGATCCTGCTGAAAGGGCTTTCAGTTCATCACCTAAATCACTCGCATCAATATTGCGCATGTCATCATGTGTCAACACTGTCTCTAGTGCCCTGCATTGCTGGTGTAGGTCTTCTTCAGGTATAGTGAGGAGGTTTGGAATATCATACAACATCGCAAATATACTGTTGTGCTCCTTGAGCTGCATGAAACATTCTTCAACTGACTGTATTGCACAATCTAGCACCTGGTTAAAGAATTCAATTTTGAATTGTTGTTTGGGGTCTCTTATGGGATTATCCCGTGCCTCGTAATCAAAATGTCGTCTTCTTCTGTGACTCTTGTATTCTTGAATGGGTGGGAAAATAGCTTCAGTGTGAAGTTCCTCTGCCAACTTCTGTGCACTCTTCAGAATGTTTTGAAATCTCTCATCTGAGCGATAAGACTGTAGGTATGACTTTGCTTTGTCCAGTTGTTCCATTGCTCCAGATATATCAAGGTCAACACCTTGGAGTCTCTTGCTTACAACATTTATTTCAAACAGTATGTCATTCCACGACACTAAGCCACACAGAAATTTGAAGTTATGTATGTTTCTGGTGATTCCATTTCCCTCTGTCACTGTTCTCCCACGAACAGTTCCTGTCATAGCATTATCCTCCATAATGGCATCATCTATCTTCCCAATTTGGTGTTTGATAGGCTTTATCACCTTTACTCGACTTTCCCATTGTGTGGCACTCAGTGCTTTCAGTGTCAGAGAGGATGTTCCCAGATGTTGCTTCAAAATTTGCCATTGATGAGTTGATGCAGAGAAAAATACATAGATGCTTTGAATTACATTAAAAAATTCAGCAGCCTCACTAGAAGCTGATTCTGAATCACTGACCACCAAGCTCAATGAATGAGAACTGCATGGGACAAAAAAAGCTCGAGGGTTTAACTCTCAGATCCGTGTCTGCGCTCCTCTGTTCTTTCCTCTCATGTTGGCACCATTATCGTAGCCCTGACCTTTCACGTCAGCTGTCGCAATTCCCGTATCTTCCAGCTTTTTAAGAAGCACATTTGTCATACCAGCTTCTGTAGTATCATCAATGTCAATGCATTCTAGAAAATGCTCTCTGACAGTCACCAGTGCAGGGACACTTTCACTAAGTTCTGTTGTTACAAAATGCACCATTATAGTCATTTGTTCCGTATGGCTGATGTCAGGTGTGCAGTCCAGAATAACAGAGTAATATCTTGCTGACTTCAGATCTGCCACAATCTTCTGTTTGACTTTTGTTTTCAGTAACTGTATGATCTCGTTTTGAATTGTTTTTCCAAGGTAGTGGTGTGTGTACATTTCTTGGGTGGTGACTCTTCTTAGATGCTCCTGGAGTACTTTGTTACCATTGGGGATTTCACGGCAGTAATGTGTTGGATGGAAACTTCTATTTTCATTGTCTTTGGGGAACATGACGTTTTTCACTTGTTGTGGCCCATGCAGTACAAGGAAGTCCCTCAGGCTACTGCTCAAGTGGGTCCACAGTCCTGGATCATCTAGACTTAAGGAACTAAACTCAGCAGCAGCTGTTTCTTGCGCCTCCACCACACTCTTCTCTGATCTACACTTTTCTTCAGGAATGTGCATGGTTACATCCATTTGAGATGGAGATATGGATGCTGCAGTAGCTGCCAGGTCACCTGCATTCTGACTAACTGGAAGATCAGGCATCTCCTCACCACTCACATCCTCACTCACGCGGTGGGGCCGGAACGCTCACCGTGAACATTTGTGTCTCTGTATCTCAGGAAAGCTTCTTCCTGCTTAGATAGAAAAGCTTCCTTTGCTTTCTTTCTTTTTCTAAATGCTGACCCAGAGGGGCATTTTCTTCTTTCACTCATGACTACTGTTCTGTGCCAGCTATAGTGGCTCTCAACACTCAGTTGAAGGGGACAAATAAGCAGGCTGGTAGGGCCTGAGTGAGGGAACATATCAGTGTCTTAAGGGCCTAACTGGCTCCTACTACTTCAGTTGACTGCCTGTTCTCCTCAAGTGGGTTCAGGGAAGCAGCAGGAAACAGGAAGCTCCCTGAGAAGCTGGTGTTAATCAGCTCCTGGGGGTGCTAGAGAGGTATATAAGTGGCTCCTCCTCCTCTCTCTCTCTGCCGCTCCTGCTGCTTTCTGTTATTCCCTCTCACCTTTTCTCCTGCCTGCCTGCCTGTTATGTCTCTTGTGCCTTCCTTCCTCTAGCACGGCACTCCACCATCTCTGTGCATCTAGAGCAGAGAGAATACATATGCACCAGCAGCAGACACAATTTTCTACACTCTGGGTTCTAGGGTTGGCCCCGCCCCCACAGTCTGGCACCTGAGGCAGCCGCCTCAGTTCGCCTCATGGTAAAGCCAGCCCTGATGGCCAATGGCAATCATTAACACCTTCCAGCCTAACAATATTTGAAGTCTGTTCTGGCATCCATTTGCCCTGAATCCGTGCAATTTTTGTGCACACTTCAGTGGATACAGTTGACTCTCTTGGACTACAAACTGTGTAAAAGTGCACAACTGTTATTTGCTTTGTTCCCTTTTCTGGTTGAAACAAGGGGAATGCCTGTGACCTTATTTGAATGCATACACAATCAGATGCTTGTCAGTGCATGGCCACTAGCTCAGAGATTAATTGGTCTGAAACCAGTTCCTTGTTATGTAGAAGATTCACACAGAGAAAACAGAGCCAGAAGGAGAAGGGAGTTCAGTAGACATGACAACTCCAAGAAGATCAAGCAGTGAAGGTGAGGAAAACTCAGTGAGAGAATTCCGTTTAAGCACAATGTTGAATATTACCAGGCCAATCATGTATTTCCATGTCCCTATTGAGACTGGCAGTGTGAAATCAAATAAAGGAATGCTAGCCAAAAAGAACACTAGCCAAGATAATTCTGAGGTGACAACTCTTTTAAAGTCTTTCGAATACTTCTATGAAGAAGTGGAGCACCATCAAAAAACCTTTAAGAGGTCAGGTTTATCCCAAATGGTAATTTTCTTTTTCCTTTGTTTGATTCTAACCAGCTTGAATAAGGACAGTCAACTGATACCACAGTCATAATACTGACATTGGGTTCTGTGAAGGGAATCCAGCAGCCTGGATTAACAATAGAAGTTCTGTTTTGTGTGGAATTGCAAGAATGAGGATTTTCCCCTCCAAATCACTTCTTAGACTCTGTGATGCACAAACAATTTAGCAACAGTCAGTTCTGTTGCCAAGAATCTCAACTACTTGTACAAATTCTTTTTCCAAACATATAAAAACTTCCCTCTCATCACCACCACCTCCAAATAATCATTTTCATTGTGCTGCGTCCTGCATGTCACATAGCAAAAACTACTTCTACCAAACATGGTTTCTCGGTGATAGTGGTAGTGGTTTGGTTTGGTTTTTTGTATTGATGCTTGCTAGCAGTCCAGCCAACACTTACCATGATATTTATTTCATTTAATGGTGATCCATATTGACTAATTAGATATCATCTATGCATGTCACATTGTATACATTAATCTGGTCGGTTAAGCTTTGATAACGTAATCATCTTGTTTCCCCTATCAAATCTTGAAACCATTTCAAATCTAAACATTCATTTACAGGATACCTTTCCTAGCTCCTGCTGAGGAATGGCATACTGTGTAATGGTTCCTAGAACATGCTAATTCTAGTTTTGAAGACCCCAGAAAGCATGGAGGAAGGCACCTCTCTACAAATTTGGCTATTCCTGTTTGCATGGGCTGCAGGGCATGGCCACAGTTCAGGATGGCAGTTTCCTAGCAGTTACAAGCTGGTCCTGATTGTATTAGAAACAAAATTAAATTTGCAGTTCCCCCAGTAACACACTGTGATTTATTCGGGGACAAATCTGGATTGAAACACGTCCAAGTTTGTCTTTTGTGAAGCAGAAGGGAAGTATAAGTAGATACTATAGTCACCCATATGAGTAAGCCAGGAATTCATGAAGTGATTCATAAATCATTATAAAGACTACTAAAGTCTACTAAAAAGGATCCCTGTCTAGCTATACAAAGTGGTGTATTATCTTTGGGAGGTTTTTTAGATGTTAAATCAAATGTGAAATCTTTAAAACGGTGCTTTTCATTTTAAGTCTTTGAAAAGGATTTTTTCCCTGTTGTTGGCTGTGAGTTAAAGCCATTTTTCATTGATTAGTTTTCACAAATGAATTTTGAAGACACAGAGGATGATATCCCACGATTCTTTAAATAATAATGTAAAAAAAAAAGACCAGTCTGTGCATTGTTGTTGATCTCTGGCAACAAATCAATAATCTTTCTATGTGAGTACTATCCAGAAAACTAACCCCAGCCTTTCCTCTTTCTTGGGAAACCTGTAATCCTGCAGTTGTAGCACTATTTTAAAGCCCTCCTACGTTTTCTTTCATAAGCACTTACTGTATATTTCTTCTTTTGTTAGCCTCCATTGTTACTGCAAAACACACATACCTCATCCCCACATTCTTTTGCATGTATTTTAAATGAATATTGCAGAAGTTACCTGCAGCAGCAAAAATATGTGACATGTTATAGACGGAGTTACTTAGTAAGGACTTCATGATTTATCCCATTACTGGTCATATTTCTATAGTTTCTCCTGTACAGACACATCTTTTTAGTAATAAATTTGAGTTTGTATGTAAACATAGAAGCAATACAGAGACAAACTAAACTGTAACTAATAAGAAACAAAAGGGCTACTCCATGAAAGCAAATAGAACAATCAGTAAAGCATACAAGGTTCACTATGAAATTTGCTATAATGTTAACATGAGCTGTGGATCTGCCAAAAATTAGTAAATGGGTTCCATATAAGGTCCAAGTCATGCAGAAGATGTTTGACAGAAATCTCTTCTCTGTTAAATCAGAAGAACTCAGGTGTCTTGGATTTAAATATGCTTGCTCATGTGATAACTTTATGCAGGAGTATTTTGTGATAATATGACTATAATTATAGCTCCTACTGTATTATTTGCGAGACTATAGCCTCCTTCCATTGTTGCCTAGAAAACTATATCTTGCTGGATTGGCGACATGGATTGAGCATGGTCATGTGAGTCAAGGAAGCCAAGCCTTGTAACCTCTCTACACCTCGGCTTCCCATCTTCAATGGGAATATTACTTACCTACTTTGTAAAGAGCTTTGAGATGTACAGTTCAAAGGGGTTGTTGATATTATTTCTAATGTTCTAATTATTTCTATTTCTCAAACCCTTCCATGAAGCCCATAAATACATCCAGGTAAATAACCCATCCCCTTATAGTAGCAGAAGTAATAATATGTTTTAGGTCCTATCTTCTGAAGTGTTGCACTCCTTTTCCCAGCTGAACCAAAGCCTTAGCTCAGGAAATGCCCAAGGTTTGGAAGATGATAAACTGGATCCAGATCCAAATTTTGATAAGCTCAGGCTCATCTCCACTTGAAATCATTTAGCACTGCAAGATCTTCATGAAAACTGACGTCTACTTTATATTGGTTTAAGATCATTTATTTCAAAATACTTGAATATAAAGTGGAAAAATTTCCAAGAGCTGTTAGAGCATCATATGCCACAGAAAACAATACTTAATAAAAGGACTTGGGACTGATCCTACCCTGCCTCTGCCCAGCATTTCTTCTTTAAGGCAATGCCCCACCACTCATCAACCAGTCCCTGTGCCCCTTGGGGTACGTCTATACTTACGCGTCCGGTCGGAGGCGCGGGATCGATGTTCTGGGTTCGATTTATCACGTCTTGTCTAGACGCGATAAATCGAACCAGGAAGTGCTCCGCCGTCGACGCTGGTAATCCAGCTTGATGAACGGAGTAGGCGGAGTCGACGGGGGAGCCTGCGTGCCGCGTGTGGACCCCGGGTAAGTGCTTTTTCATTCGAACTAAGATAGTTCGACTTCAGCTACGTTATTCACGTAGCTGAAGTTGCGTATCTTAGTTCGAATTCTGGGGTTAGTGTAGACCAGCCCTTAGAAGCACTGGAATTAACTGATTGCAGCCCTTCTAAAAAGCAAGGACTGGCATTTGTCAACTGGTATCCCATTGCCTCCCCACAATACAGTCTTGCAATTTAGCAGTGGCCCTGATGTCAGGTACCCCATCTAAGTATCTATATAACCCTCATTACGGGACTGTCAGACAGAACACATGTTCTGTCTGAGTCTCTCCCCTGGAAGTTAAGAGGAGTTTACTTGGTAGAAGCTTCAGACTGGGTTTTCATTGTTGTTTATCAGGTGTAGTTTATCCATCTAATTTGAGAAACAGGAACATGACTCTTCTGAGTGTTTAGGACTGCACTCTATTCTTTTAGAAATCTGTAACAATGCCCATTGTTAAAGCACTTTGGTAATTTAAATAATTAAAAACGGTCTTTTGCTCTTATTTTTGGGGGGCTTCATACTTCAATCTGTTTCATGATTTTCAGGTTTGCAGCTCCTGCTCCATCTCCCCACCATATCAGCCCCAGGAGAATTCCAGTTCCCCCTCCCATGATGCAGAGACGGACACCCCAGACTCCCCATCTCCAGCAGACTGCAGGAACACATCTGAAGACATACCAGCCAATAACAAACCCCTCTTTTCAACCAAACAGCATCCACATTCAAGGTAAGAAAGTCATCTTGAATTTAGAAGCTGTTTTCATGTCACTGTTTACTCATAAAACTTCCAAAAGGAGGAGAATGAAAGATTTTGAGAACTAGCACTGGGATTTTCAAAGGAGTGTTAAGGGGTGAGGCACCCAGTTCCCTTTGAAAATCAATAGGAAGTAGGTATTTAACTGCCTTAAGCTCCTTTAAGATTCTCAGCCTACATTTTCAGCATTCATCCTAAGTGAGGGGCTCTGGGTTTCTGTGTGGAATTATTTTCGGAGCTGTAAATGAAGGATGGCTGAAAATAATTCTGTGTTGTGCATACCCAGTTTTATGCCCCTGATTGTCTCCCAACTGCACACTCAGCCTGTCATCAGGTTTTCAAGAAATCAGACATTTTTTCTCTCTTGCAGTTGTGGAGTGATGAAGGCCATCTTGCTCATTAACATACATGTTCTTTCAAGTTTGTGTTCTCATTTGCACTACGTTAACAGCTTCTTTCTCCCTCTTTGTTCAAACATAAGCCTTTGTAGCCAAGAAGAAAATTAATAGCAGCTGAAAATAAATTTTTACTGATGTTGAGTCAGAATGGTAAATACATGTTGAAAATATGTTGACATGGACAGCTCTGTTTCCTCTAAGTTAAACATGCAATTTCTCATTTTTGCATGCACAAATTGGGAGCCTGTTTTTTTTAAATGTCACACTAAATGTTCTGTGGTCTGTCATTGTTAGAGCTGATCAAATGATGTAGAACAGTATTTGCAAACATCTGTTCAGAACCTCCATATGATTCACCCACTTTCGTGCCCTTTGTCATTCATGAGCATTCATTCTTTCTTCACCTGACTGTTTAGCAAATGGCCTGCATGTGCACATGAACAAAGACTTCTGTTTAAACAGGAGTATTTGCAATCTCCTGACCATTACTCTCCAAGAGCAGAGCCTTGTTGCTTGCCAAGAAGGTGGTCAGACTCTGGATTAGCCTGATCTACTCTGGAATCTCATTTCACAGACAGATTTCTTTTAACTGAAAATACTCTGTCTCCAGCTTCATTCTGGGCTTTGAAAGCTGTACTGTGGCAGTTTCTAAGTGGAGATGAAGACACTGATGCAGCTGGGGCCTGGACAGCTGATCTTTTTGAAGATCAGAACCAAGGTTTTAAACTAACAATAAGGCAATCTGGGAGCCAGTGCTCACTCTAGTGTTCATATCAGCCCATCCTGTTGAGGAGGTGGGCCACCATATTCTGCATATAGAGCGTCTGCAATGCTTTCATATCTGGTGCCAGATACAACACGTTAAAGTAATACAGCCTGGAGGAAATGAATGCCCAGATCATCGTGAGAGAGACAAGGTGGGTGAAGTAATATCTTTTATTGAATCAGCTTCTGAAATTGGTCCAATAATAGATATTACCTCACCCACCTTGTCTCTCTAATACCCTGGGACTGACACAGCTACAACAACACTGCATGGATCATCGTCAACATTCATATCAGGGAGGAAAAGGTGAGGAAGGAACTACCTTTTTATAAGCCGTACAGCACCTTGCACTATGGGGCCCGGCTCCTCGATCAGGATCTTTTGGCATTATCATCACAATAGAAATAACAAAATCTTCCTAGCACGCTGCAGAAGGAACAAGGGGTCAACAGCTGCTGCTTCTCCTTCTTCCTTTTTTGTATTTTATTTGCCACTGATGGCACCTGATTGTCTAGGCTTGGTGATGACTCAGACAAAACCTCAAGGCATTTTACTGATTTGATGCAGGGCCGGTGCATCCTTAGGCGAAACTTCCTTGCACCAGCCCAGCGCCGCTCCCCCCACCCACCCGTAGGCCCTCAGCCCCCTCCCCCCCCCCCGCAGGCCCTCAGCCTCCACCACCACCACCACCACCCCCCCGTGGGCCCTCAGCCCCCCCCCAACCACCACCATCCCCCGCAGGCCCTCAGCCCCCCTCCACACCACCACCCACGGGAGCTGAGCGGAGGGCAGTGGGGCGGCTTGCCGCGGGTGCCCCCCAGCTTCCTCGCTCACGCCGCGGGTGCTCCCCGCTCAAGCTGCCAGGGGCGCCCCCGCCGCCGAAGCCGCCCCAGCTTACCTGCGGGAGGTCCACAGGTCTGTTGCCGCCGAAGCTGCGGGACCAGCAGACCTCCTGCAGGCAAGCGGCTTCGGTGGCAGGGCGGAAGTGCTGCTAATAATACCCTCCGCTGAAGTCGCGGACCTCCTGCAGGCTTCGGGCGGCGCTTACCTAAAGCAGCTTCCGGAAGCAGTGGCATGTCCCCTCTCTGGTTTCTATGTGGACAGGCAGCCAGGCGGCTTTGCTGCATGCTGCCCTGTCCACAGGCACCGCCCCTGCAGCTCCCATTGGCTGTAGTTCCCGGCCAATAGGAGTTGCAGGGGCGGCGCTTGGGGTGGCCCCCAACCCTGCTCCCCGTCCGGAGCACTGGAGCGGGGCAAGTCCCAGACCCTGCTCCCCAGCCGGAGCTCAAAGGCCAGATTAAAATGGCTGGCGGGCCGGATCCAGCCCAAAGGTCATAGTTTGTCCACCCCTGTTTGAACTCCTCCAACCCCCAAGACTCTGGGAGCTTCCAGGGGCTAACAAGGCTGTCACCACAATAACTGGCATTAGTGGATAATGGTCTCCAAGAGGCCCTGCTTTTGACAAACTCCCAGCTCATCCTGGAATACCCTTTATGGCTTGAGGGGCCTGAAACCAGCTCAGCATTCTCCTGTGGTAGGGAAATCCTCAGCAGCTGCCTTATAGCATCAAATCCTCATTGCGCCTCTCCAGCAGCACAAAGAGCATTTAAGAGAGACCAGAGACCTAGTCCATTACATGCATTGTTTATTAGAGATGGACCTGAGCCAAAATCCCAGTTTTGAAACATCCAGCATGTGGAGGAACTTTGGGTTTGTGGGTTTGAATCCAACTCAGGATCCACACTGTGCAGCTTTCTTCTCTTTCTCATGGGCTGGACCAAACCCCCAGATCTAGACACCCCCAAGCTTTGGGGGCCAGGACATGTTTCCAGATCTTTTTCAGACTCCTCTATGTTGTTTACTATATACTATTGGCCTTGTTCAGTAAAGTTTGTGTGTGTTTAAAATTTTAATTTGTCAGTGGGTTTCATACAGGGATCAATAATAGCAACTCGTATTTGAGACAGTGCTGAGCCTTGCACTTAAAGCAGGTATCAATGAGATGTGGGTATGATTTCATCAGCTATATATTCAAGAGAAACTGTAAGTTACAGTAACAATGTTACAAATGTAAATTGTTTTTATTTCACGTTAAGTAACTTTTTGTCACTATACGGTCTGTCTTTTAGCATGGGATGCTGTTAGCTGGGTACTCCCTCTCACTTCAGCAAGAGTTGTACATATTTATATCACACTCCCTGCACTACACTGAAAGCTTTATCCTGTAAGTCTGATCTACTGGACTAAATTCTCCCTTTGGCACGTCAAAAACAATTTTTTTTTCAAGAGTTCACAGCTAAGTTTCCCTGTAGCAACACAAGGATTTCAATCTTCCTAAGTCACATCATTATAATGTATTAGAAGAATACCATGGTGCTACTTCATCAGCCTGGGCTATTTGGTATATATCAGGTGGCTGTGGGAAGCTCAGTTAGCCTCGGCCTTCTGCAGTTCATAACCTGCCTTTTCATGATTTAGAGGGTGGTAACTATAGCCACTGAACTTTCAGCTCAATCTGCTACCAAACAATAGGGACATTTTTCTGTCTTAATATGTAGTCTTAAACTTGTCAGCTCAGTTTAAATTGGCTGTACCAAGGAAGAAAGGACTTCATTGCCAACAAGCCTCTTGAACAAAAGTTGTAAACGTTTTTGTAAACGGTTTCTCTTGATGAAAACTTGAACATCTTACAAGCTCATGGAAATCTCAGAGTGCTAACACTTAAAAAAGAAATGATGTGGCAGGTCCAAGATTGACTAGTCTTATATACTCTATCAACTACTTGTATTGTGGTACTACTGTTTCTTGGAAGAACATTGGCAGCTGTTGAGATCTCATGCCTTGTTTCTGGGGATATCCAACATCAGAAAACTACGGAGCTTTTCCTTAAAGAATATTGTTCGAGGGAGTAAATATTCCCTTTCCTTCCACAGGAAAGATAGGCAGATCTGAAGACTTTCTCTTGTGAAATAAAAAATATGTAGAATTGCTTGCTGCATGTGAGTTTGGAAGTGCCTACATGGTGTTTAGGCAATGTATTGAGCTGAGAAAGTGCATCTTTTTTCCCTTTTATCACATCTCTTTTTTTAAGATTACTGTATACAGCAAAACTGTGCACATGAAGCATAATGCTTGTGAAGCAGAAATTATTTGTTTACTATTGATAGCACCGAGAGACACCACAACTAGGTCAGGACCCCATTGTACTAGGTGCTATAAATACAGTCCTGACACCGGAGAACCTACAGCTATAGGCCCTGATTCTGTGGCTAGTTCTGCGCTGTGAATCCCTGTACGCGTATGGAACCCTCTTGAAGTCAATGGGGCTGTGGTAGACAAAGGGTATGTCTACATAGCAACTAGACACCCACAGTCGGCCCATGCTAGCCAATTCGGACTCATGGGGCTTGGGCTGTGGGGCTGTTTCATTGCTGTATAGACTTCCAGGCTCAGGCTGGACCCCAAGCTCCAGGACCCTGTGGGTTCGGAGGGTCCCAGAGCTTGGGCTCTAGCCTGAGCCTGGAAGTCTACACAGCAATGAAATAGCCCCATAGCCTGAGTCAACTGTGGATTTTTTTCTTTGCTGTGTAGACATACTCACAAGGTTCCATTAGCCCGGGGGGTCTTAGTTTAAGACCAGACATAATAGATTAAAGAAACTAACAAATGAGGTGGGGGCAATGAGAGACAGGAGCTAGCCATAATGAAAAGCCATGTCTTTGTAGTAAAAGGATCTTGTTGTGCTTACAATATCCAGTTAGGCAAAATCCACTGGGGAGCTAACACCGTACAATGATATTTGCTGCTGCTGCTGTCATTTTGGTCATTTCATAGAATCATAGAATCTCAGGGTTGGAAGGGACCTCAGGAGGTCATCTAGTCCAACCCCCTGCTCAAAGCAGGACCAACCCCAACTAAATCATCCCAGCCAGGGCTTTGTCAAGCTGGACCTTAAAAACCTCTAAGGAAGGAGATTCCACCACCTCCCTAGGTAACCCATTCCAGTGCTTCACCACCCTACTAGTGAAAAAGTTTTTCCTAATATCCAACCTAAACCTCGCCCTCTGCAACTTGAGACCATTACTCCTTGTTCTGTCATCTGCTACCACTGAGAACAGTCTAGATCCATCCTCTTTGGAACCCCCTTTCAGGTAGTTGAAAGCAGCTATCAAATCCCCCCTCATTCTTCTCTTCTGCCAGCTAAACTATCCCAGTTCCCTCAACCTCTCCTCATAAGTCATGTGCTCCAGCCCCCTAATCATTTTTGTTGCCCTCCGCTGGACTCTTTCCAATTTATCCACATCCTTCTTGTAGTGTGGGGCCCAAAACTGGACACAGGACTCCAAATGAGGCCTCACCAGTGCCGAATAAAGGGGAATGATCACGTCCCTCAATCTGCTGGAAATGCCCCTACTTATACAACCCAAAATGCCATTAGCCTTCTTGGCAACAGGGGCACACTGTTGACTCATATTCAGCTTTTCGTCCACTGTAACCCCTAGGTTCTTTTCGGCAGAACTGCTGCCCAGCCATTCGGTCCCTAGTCTGTAGCAGTGCATGGGATTCTTCCGTCCTAAGTGCAGGACTCTGCACTTGTCCTTGTTGAACCTCATCAGATTTCCTTTGGCCCAATCCTCTAATTTGTCTAGGTCCCTCTGTATCCTATCCCTACCCTCCAGCGTATCAACCACTCCTCCCAGTTTAGTGTCATCTGCAAACTTGCTAAGGGTGCAGTCCACACCATCCTCCAGATCGTTAATGAAGATATTGAACAAAACCGGCCCCAGCACCGACCCTTGGGGCACTCCACTTGATACCGGCTGCCAACTAGACATGGAACCATTGATCACTACCTGTTGAGCCCGACCATCTAGCCAGTTTTTACCGTCCATTCATCCAGCCCATACTTCTTTAACTTGCTGGCAAGAATACTGTGGGAGACTGTATCAAAAGCTTTGCTAAAGTCAAGAAATAGCACATCCACTGCTTTCCTCTCATCCACAGAGCCAGTTATCTCATCATAGAAGGCAATTAGGTTAGTCAGGTATGACTTGCCCTTGGTGAATCCATGCTGACTGTTCCTGATCACTTTCCTCGCCGTTAAGTGGTTCAGAATTGATTCCTTGAGGACCTGTTCCATGATTTTTCCAGGGACTGAGTTGAGACTGACTGGCCTGTAGTTCCCCGGATCTTCCTTCTTCCCTTTTTTAAAGATGGGCACTACATTAGCTTTTTTCCAGTCATCCGGGACCTCCCCCGATTGCCATGATTTTTCAAAGATAATGGCCAATGGCTCTGCAATCACATCGGCCAACTCCTTTAGCACCCTCGGATGCAGTGCATCCGGCCCCATGGACTTGTGCTCGTCCAGCTTGTCTAAATAGTCCCGAACTACTTCTTTCTCCACAGAGGGCTGGTCACCTCCTCCCCATACCATGCTGCGGAGTGCAGCCGTCTGGGAGCTGATCTTGTCTGTGAAGACAGAGGCACAAAAAGCATTGAGTACACTAGCTTTCTCCACATCCTCTGTCACTAGGTTCCCTCCCTCATTCAGCAAGGGGCCCACACTTTCCTTGACTTTCTTCTTGTTGCTAACATACCTGAAGAAACCCTTCTTGTTACTCCTAACATCTCCGGCTAGCTGCAACTCCAAGTGTGATTTGGCCTTCCTAATTTCACTCCTGCATGCCTGAGCAATATTTTTATACTCCTCCCTGGTCATTTGTCCAATCTTCCACTTCTTGTAAGCTGCTTTTTTGTGTTTAAGACGAGCAAAGATTTCACTGTTAAGCCAAGCTGGTCGCCTGCCATATTTACTTTTCTTTCTACACATCGGGATGGTTTGTTCCTGCAACCTCAATAAGGATTCTTTAAAATACAGCCATAATTTCTGCAATAAGAACCTGGTTACACTTTAAGTCTGGACCATACTTGTTACCTATTTGTGGTTTATGGTGGTAACTAGAGCTGGCTGAATAAGGAAAGAAGAAAATGACTTGTGATTATCATTCAGTGGAGAAAATTGCCAAAAGTGCAACAATGGGCTTGTCTACACAGTGTGGCAGTGTGCAGCAATGGTGTCTGAATTGTTTCCTGCTAATGTGTTGTGCATTAACTGATCTGTGTAGATCCTGCTGGCACGCACTAAACATTCCCTATTGCATGTCAATGTAGTACAATTGGAAATGGGACTAAATTAGTACTCACTAGGAAACTTTCAGTGCAAGCCAGCAGGTTCTATGTGGGCCAGTTAGTGTGTGACACATTGATGCACATTGGAATTCACACTCCACTGATGCATACTACCGCACCATGTAGACAAGCCCAAATATTGCCTGCCATGAATTACTCAGTCAGCTACCAAAGTAACAATTGTGCATTCTTTATTTGTCTTGGGAACCATCAGATTTTTAAAGCAAATAAACTTAGTTGCTACAAAAATAATTCAAATAATAAATTTAGTAAAGCAACCATCTTAAAGAGTGACAAAGAGTCCTGTAGCACCTTATAGACTAACAGATATATTAAGGTGCTACAGGACTCTTTGTCACTCTTGCAGATCCAAACTGACACAGCTACCCCTCTGATACTTGACAACCATCTTAAAACATCTGTCATTCCACAACTAGGAGTCCTTCTGGCAGTACAGGATGTGACCCATTTCTCTTTTTTTAAAGAGCGTAAACATCACTAAGTTGTCATTTCACTCTAGTTTGATAAGCCTGCGTAGTCTAATGGAAATAGTAGAAATATGCACCAAGAAACACCATTTTACAGCACCACAAGATGAGGTGCAGGTTTCCTTTGAGGATGAGGATTGATGGGTCAGATATAGAGTGATCGCATTGTGAAAAGTGTTCACCCAGCACTCTCAAATCAACTCACACAGGAAAACAATAAAAGACAAAAACACCACATCCACCTGGGGATGAACATGTTTCACAAAGCGATCACTCTATGTCTGACCTATACATTTCCCAGACCCGAAGAAGAGCTCGGTGTAGCTTGACAGATTGTCTCTCTCAACTACAGAAGCTGGTCTAATCAAATATATTACTTCACCCACCGTGTCTCAGTTACAGTGATGTCCTTCAGAGAATGGGATCAGGAAAGGCTTTGTGAGATTCTGCAGAGAGCTGATGAAATCTGCATTACAAAATAAGGTTTTTCACAGAGGGAACTCCACTATCCTCTGAAACTTTCAGGAAAACAGTCCTCACTGTGGTTGTGCGCAGAGGAGAGATCGGACATCTCCATTTTCTACAGGGCACGCATATGTATTTTCTTTTCACAGTGAAATATGGACCAAATCCTGGTGTCTGGAGTGTCTGTGATGAGGAGACATTGGCCTTCCATGACTCCTCTGGGCCCTGCAGTCCCAGAGACCTCCACTGATACTGAGGTCAAAGGACCCCCTTCCCGCACACCACCCCATCACTGCTTATTGTAAGGCATGGGGTTAAATCCTAGCTCCATTGAATTCAATGGGAATTGCACTATGGATGCCGATGGAGTCAGCATTTCACCCTGGAACTTTAGACGTGCTTAGTGCGTGGGAGGAGCTCAGCACTTCGCAGGGTCAGCCCCTCAGCTTGGTATAGGATACGTTTTGTTAGAAGAACTGTTTAAAGTACACAGCTATTACTTCTCTTCTATTTATAAGCATTTCATTTTTCTCAGGAAATAACATTATCATGCCAGAAAATAACTGCTTGCCTTGTGTCCGGAAGTTATCAATCTTTGACTACAGCACTTAAAAGAAAGGAAACACAATTGAAATAACGGGGTGTGTGTGTGTATATATATATATATATATATTTTCAATCCTTATGTTGACCCGCAATGCCTGGTGGTATTAATGACACACTATGTTCTATAATTCCAATGTTTACAGCTGGGATTTGCCATGTCAAGTGGATGGGTAATTAATAGTATTGAATATATTTGAATAGAGGGAGGTGGTGGTTATTTAAAATAAAACACAAACTCAGAAACATCTGGCTTACTGGTAACAAGGTTAATGTGTTAAATAAATACAATGAAACAAAATGAGGCTGACTTGGCCTGGACCCACCACACCAGCTGGGGCAAAATGCCACAGTATGAACCTTTGCTATAAACATTTGGAATGTTACAATGGTTTGACAGGAATTGCATTTGCTTTTTATCTTATCATATGTATTTTATGACATTCTTGAGTGTCTATTGGGAGCAGTAAATCAGCTGTCTCTTCAGCTTTCCCTGGTATCGCCAAAGGTAATGCTTTGGGTCCATTATTAATCAGCGTTTACAGTACATGGTTCCTTTGTGTGCTGTGATAGGATATGAATTAGATGTTCATTTTTTATGTAGATCAGAATTATTTTAAGATGAGTCTTATTTGTTTCTGTGCTTGCTGTTTTATCAGCTTGTCTTGAGAACTTGGAGGAATGGCTAGAAATAAAAATAAACTATTAGTTGTTAGCTCCAGATCCCAATTTAGATTGCACTACTACTCTTATTCTGTTTAGTTATGTAAAAAAAAGGCATAGTGGGTTCTGTGCTTTCTGTTCTTCAGTGACTTACACATTAACTTGCTCAGTCTATAAAAAGATGTTTTTTCTAACTGTCAATCCTGCAAACTCCAGCTGGATTCGGAAAGTCCAACTGGTTTCTTCCAGTGTGATGCCTCATCACCAGTATCCCTCACTAAACTGAGATGTATAATAATTTTGTTACAGTGCAAATAATAGAGCCTACAACCATAGGTCTAAAGAGTGATTCTGCTACTGGAACTTCATTAAACCAGTCTCTTAGACATTCTGTTAAAGATGTTGCATCACAGCACAGAAACCACTACCACAGTTTAGCTCTCTTGTGGGCAGTTCCAGCTGTGAGGCCAAGAATGGTAAGGGATTGAATTGCCTTCTTGTCTGAGGTATATTGCTGTTGGACATACAATCTGCAAGGTTGTGTCCATCTAGCACCTTTTTTTTTCTTACTAGTACTACGTTTGCTAAAACAAACAAAAATGTTGCTGTCATTTTTCACTTTGCTATTCTCCCACAATATATCTCCTATCTGTAACGTGAGTTTTCTTATTTTAACCTAAACCAGTTTGGACAAGTTCAACCCTGATGTATACCCACTGATTTCCATGGAGCTGGGTTGGGTCTAAAATAGCTGAGTGTAAGCTGGTGACATAAAGTGTTCATATAAATACATACATTTGAATTCCTGAAGATTTCATTAGGTCTTTTTTAACATTACAGTGTTTACTATCTACAGGCAATCCAAGATGTTTTGAGTGAGTGCGTGTGTGTACATTATTCCCTAATGTTCTGCTATCGTTGGTTTGATTCTCCATACTATAAGTTGGTATTCATAACCTGAATGTGCAATGGATGCATATTCATTGAAGCAGTAGAATACAGCATTTTTCTCTTTCCAGCTTAAAAATGATTGATGAATTTGTTAATTAATTAAATGCTTTGTGTGCTTTCTCTATTTTTTTCTCCATTATGTCTGCACAAAACAGCAGTTCTCTTTACACTGGGCCAAAATGTACAATGCTTACTCAGACAAAATTCTTTTGCCTCAGCATTGAGGAGGGACAGGAGGACTTGGCTCGTTATGCTTACTTTGGGGCTCAGTTAGTGATTGCACCAGGCTACAATTTGCACTAGTCAATGTAATTGCCAGACTGTTCTGCATTAAGAATAGGATGCTGTGAAAAGGCACAAATAAAGAATGAGTTCAGAGCAATGAAAGAACATTTTCAGCATGTGTCTTACTGGGCCCTGCCAGCTGGCTCTGACTACTGTAGATTGAAATGATTGTGTTTCTGGTAACTGGTCTGACTCAACAGTAAATGTTCACAATGTGGCCCAATGCTGGTTGAGACAGCAGTTGTTTTTAAGAGCACTTTTTAAGTTTGTCAATAATAATGGTCTAAATCGAGTTTTGGAAAGTACTGTTTTTCCTTGATTTTACTAGTTTTTTTCTTAAATGTCAGCACTGAGCAGTGGGGAGATGTATTGTAAATAGCTAACATGCTTTGGAAGCTGGCTCATTTGTGTTCCAATTAAACTTTTTAAATACAAAAGTATTCAAAACACTGAGCCCAGGCCTAAGAGTTGCTAAGAACCCACAAGTCCTACTAAATTCAGTGGGAGTTGTGAGTGTTCAGCCTCTCTTGGGAGGGAGCCCACAGTATGTTAGCACTGCCTATAGCACACATTTGCTGTCTGCTTTAAGGGAAGGGTCAGATTTGTGCATTGTTTTTCTGCTTCTTTCAGGGTAAGCTAATGTCCCTTCCCCTCTCAAAGAAAATAATCTGAGAGCAAAACTTTAAAGCAACTTATAAAACTGTATTTGCTGGCTTTTTTCCCATGTAACCTTTTGCATGGACAAAATTGTGCGTGCACACGTGTGTATGTGTATGTGAGTGTATATATGCATGCACACAGATTGGTTGGTTTTCTCAATGTGTGCGAACCTAAGTTTCTTATCAAACTCCTCGCTGCTTTTACAAACTGACAAATAGGTCCTCTTCTGAATTCTAAGTGAAGGTTCAGACTGCTTTCCCCATCCTTAATGTTGGCCCATATACATCCACTTAAGTATTACATTTTCCATTTTGAAACATGTACACGCTACACATGCCAAGATCGGTATATTTCCTCAATGAGCCCACATGATTGTAGTCTCAAAGGAAAAATAATTAGAATCATAAAGTTCCTAAATTGTACATCTTTTCTCCTCCTTGGCAGGAAATCAATTGTACCACAACAAGTGATACAGCACGTTTTCCAGTGTATCCTCTCTGCTGCTTTACCCACTAATATTTATGAAATACATTATCCGTGCATAAACACTTAGCACATGCCTTTTATAGACATTTTCCTAGGAAAGGTAATAAAAATGTATTTGGATCATAGTTAGACTACAACAGTTTTGTAGAGTGCTTTGAGCTCTTGCATGTAGGGTGCTATCAAAGTGCAAAGTATCCCTCCTGTAAAGCAATCCTAGGTCGAAAGGGTTTTATTTTTTAATAGTCTCTGCAGTTTTAGAAATGCATTGAGTATTTTTTTAACGATTTTTTATAAATAAGTCAGTGCTGGATGACTCAGGTTGGGCACTCTTTAATCATTAATACAGTAACTCCTCAATGAACGTTGTAGTTATGTTCCTGAAAAATGCGACTTTCAGTGAAACGATGTTAAGCGAATCCAATTTCCCCATAAGAATAAATGTAAATAGGGGGGGTTAGGTTCCAGGGAAATTGTTTTTTGCCATAAGTACAGTACTATAGTTAGGTTCCCCCGCCTTACCTCACACAGGCACGGCCCACTGGCACTAGAGACAATGAGACAGGCAAGGAGGCTGAAGGTGCTGTAGGCTAGGAGACGCACATTGCGCAGCAGCAGCGGCAGCTTCCGCTACTCTGCAAGCACCAGGGGCGGGAGGCTCAACCCTCAGCCTGCCCACTCCACCTCTTCCCCCAAGCCCTCATCCTCGACCCGCCTCTTCTTCCCCCCCCCTTCTCCCCCTTTACTTCGCATGCCGTGTCCTCGCTCCTCCCCCGTCCCTCCCCTGCCTTTGAACGCCGCAAGCCATTGCCGCAGGCAGGAGGCAGGGGAGAGAGGGGGGAACCTGCGCACCACGTCCTCGCTCCTCCCTCCTGCCCGCGGCAATCAGCTGGCTTGCGGTGTTTAGGAGGCAGGAGGAAAGGGGGAGGAGCTTGGACGTGGCCCGCAGGTTCCCCCCTTCCTCTCCTGCCTCCTGCCCGCAGCAATCAGCTGGTTTGTGGTGTTCAGGAGGTAGGGGGAGCCTGCGCGCTGAGTCCTTGCTCCTCCCCCTTCCCTCCCTCCTGCCTCCTAAATGCTGCAAACCAGCTGATTGCCGCGGGCAGGAGGCGGGGGGAGGAGGAGGAAAGCGCTGATCCGCGGGGTCCGTCGGCAGGCAGGAGGTGCTGGGGGAGGGGGGGACGTAGGAGAGCTGCCAGCTGTGGACAAAGCAGGCAGCCAAACAAGGTAGTAGCAGAGCATTGCACAACTTTAAATGGAGCATGTTCTGTAATTGAGCAGGGACGTAAGAGCGAAACAACGTTAAGTGAGAGGACGTTAAGCGGGGAGTTACTGTAATGGACAAATAGGCTGATATTCATATTCAAGTGACCTATAATTTGAATGATATTTAGACACATCCTTCCCAAATATAAATATAATGAGAATGAACATCAGCCATCCAACCCTGCATGACACAATGCCATCCCATAAAGGGCTAGTCCTTTTACTTTCAACTGTCTTTAGGTGGTCGTCTACCTTCTTCCATGTCATCTGGTAGCTAGCTGTTCATTTCTTAGTTATTTGGGGGTCAGCAACAGGTCCTTGCATCTTCTCTTAACCACTCAAGCCACCACGATGGCTACTCTTTAGGGGGTAGACAATCCATAGACCTGCCAGGACTAGTTAACTTCCAGGAAATTCAGAGTCTGCTATAGTCCCTTTTCATCAGCAGAAGCCAGAGATGGATGCTGAATATTTCTCTGTTCTCATGAATATGCATTTATAATTATTCGGTTTGGCTATGGCTGAGACTAGCATTGTCTGAATGATATTTTTGAATATTAGGCTGCTGAACAGCACTGAAGTTTGCGCTATTGGGCTAATGTATTTGACTTGCCTGTCCCTGGTAAGTACCCAGACTAAGATTTGTCCATCACACCAGGTTTAACACTCCCTTATCATACTTTTTGCTATTATAAGGAAAAGCTGCTGGGATCTTCAATGACCCAAGTTGGCAAAGTTGTCTTCACTTTACATCTCATCCAAACTACAATTAACCAGTTTGCTACTGATTTTTTTTTCCAGCTTGAGAAGAGACTTTTCATCCAAATTTGATTCATAGCCCGAAATCTGCAGTGATCACTTTATTTACTGCAGATATGTCAAGAGAGGGGCTTTTTCTGATTTTAGTGCTGGTAGGGAAAAAAATTACTTTATGAAATTAAAAGAAAATTACTCTAGGAGGGCTGTGTCATATGACAGTTAGTTAACGGTACTAGTTAGAAGAGTCAGCCTAGCGCATGAGCATTTCTGTTGATAGCAATGTCTGTGGAAGAAACTTGAGATACAGGAAATTCCTTAAGTTGCTTTTTGAGATGGGGGTGATTTTTCCTTGCAGTGGCTTTTCGGTATGACTTACTGTTACATATTCTTCAGCATGAGAAATGGCACACCAGCCCTCAGACAATGGACTGTTTGCTTACAAAATCTTCTGAGGTTGTCTAGCTCCTGGGCTTGTCTTTTAATGGGCAAGGAGATCGTCATGCACACTTTCTGGGTGAAGTTTAAAGATACTGGATTTAAACTATAAAGCCCTCAGTGGTTTGCACCCTGTTTACCTTTCAAACTCCTCTTCTCCTCGTGTGATTCTTCAGCAGTTCAGATCAGGCAAGGCACTCAAGATAGTAATGTGTTGGTATAAATGAGAGAGGGCTGATAATGGGTGTTTTTATGTAGGGGCCTCAGCTTTGATATTTTCTTCCATCCTCTCCCATCTGAGTCTGCCAGAGCCTAAATTGATTACCGTCAGAGCATGCTAGGGGAGGGAGGGAGTGGAAAGAGAGGTCTTGCATCTAATAGTGGGGAAAAGCCTTTTGTTGGTATTGAGCCAATTTGTAAATATTTTTGATCCAATGGTGGTTTTACCTTTGGCACATGCTTTAAAACGTGTGATGTGTGATGAGCACATTTTAGACACCTGAAATAAATGTCTTAGCTGTTCAGAACCCCAGCAAATAAGCCTGTTACCTTGACCTAACATGCAAATCTGTAAGTGAGTGGGAGGAGCATGATTCCATGGGATAGCTCATTCTGTTGTATGCCTTTCTAAATTGTATGGCCTTAGGTTTGCCCTGTCTGTTGCCCACTAAGAACTGCCATCTCACCCACTCTGTACTAGATTGTTTCCTCTTGGTTACTTAATACCCATATTTGTAGATCATTAACTCACCGGATATTTGTATGCCCGTTATAGTCATTAAAATGTCAATAAAGAACATAAAAACTAGGTTTCTTTTTAAATAACCTTTGAGGAGTTTTCAAGTGATTTAGACATAATGGACCAGATTCTCAACTGGTGTAAATCAGTATAAGTTCATTGAAGTCAATGGAGGGGTGTTGATTTGCACCAGCTGAGAATCTGACCTGATGTCTACATGCAGGATAGCTAAGTGGGAGTGTGTATATGTTGTGAGTGCAGCCCCATCATTCAGAGCCTTGTACATCAGTCTCCACCATCTCCAACAGTGTGAGTCACTTGCAAGCACTTGGATAGGATTTAATCTGCTGCCTTAAACCCAGGGCCAAATCGTAGGGCTTTATGCAGTCCTTATTTGGGCAAATCTTTCCTTATCTTTAATGAGAATTTTTCCTGAACTTGAAGCTAAGTGACATTTGCAGGATGTCAGATCTTTGAACAGGACTGTAGAAGAAATGGAATGTTTTCATGAAAATGTCAGTCTCCCTATAATGACTCCTGATCAACTGCTGCCTCCACAAAGGTGGTGTTAGAACCAGGATGGGTCAAAGACGGATTTAAAGTAGTTAGGAGCCAAAGGGGACAAAATCTAATGGGGGAAGCATAACTGCAGAGAACATTATAGTGAATCGGATATTAAGGCAAAAAAAAACCAATTGCAGTAAATGGGAGGTTTTGCCATTGACATCGTTGTGGGCAGAGTTTCACTCACTGTGCTTGTCATTGTTGTTCTTTGTTTCTCTATCTGAGCCATCCAGACAAAATATCAAGATATCTTAATGTCTTATCTCATCTTTGTTTTAGGCTTTTATGGGCAACTACAGACTTTCTGCCCTCCACATTACACTGACGCTCAGAGGAACATACAACATGGCGGCTCTTGTAATATGGTCCCTCCTTTTGAAGACTGTATAGTTCCCACATCGATGGGCCAAGCGGGGTTTGATGTTTTCCACAGAGCTTTTTCAGCACATTCTGGTATTACAGGTAAGTGACTGTTGTGAACTAGAAATGCCTATACACCTACATGCCAGTTGTAAATGTTACCAGGCTTTGCTGACTTCTCAGTTACAACTAGAGATGATGGGTTTGATTTCCTGCCCTCCCCCCACAAGTACCAATGTGTATCAGAACTTTGTGGGGTGTTGGTTATGGAGATCTGATTTGGCATATCTCTACAACATCTGGAATGCCTGCAGACTGTGTGTTGGCTGTATATTTCTCTAGATTCTGAATTTCTGTACAGAGTCAGACATGCACTAGCTCATGTATTCACTTTGAAATACTGTCCTCTGAGCCTTATGAAGTCTTTCTGCTCCTGCAGTCTCCTAGAAGCACTGTTGCATCTAATCAGGATGACTCAAGCCATTAGTTTTGCTTTGTACCTTTTTGCCCAAGAGAATTGTCTTACTCAAGGAATTCAGTTGTCTAGATGTGCATGACAACAATAGCCGGTGGTGCACACACCAATTGTATCGAGATTTAATTTGCTCATTTACTCTCAGCTCCCTATAAGGATTTGCGTGCTACCCTGAAAAGGTCAAATGTGCACCTGTGCGGAGTACCCGCCCAAGGCCCGTGGTCTATTCTGGGTATGCCGACACCGCAATAAAACACCTGCACCTGCCCCGTGTCAGCTGACTAGGGCTCACGGGGCTATAAAGTTGCAGTATAGACATCCAGGCTCACGCTGGAGCTTTGGGTCCCTCCCCACTCACAGGGTCGCAGAGCCTGGGCTTTGGCTCATCTGCACTGCAGTTTTATAGCCCCGCAGCCCAAATCCCACAAGGCTGAGTCAGCTGACACAGGCCAGCCGCGGTTGTTTTATTGCAGTGTAGATGCACCACCTGAGGGCCTGAGTGGAACTTAGTAAGTAATGCATAGGCTATGTGCCATCCCTCTGCACCAGGGTGAATTTCACTTAAAATGTGCTACACATCTAAATCCTGGTGTGAGGTGCGTAAAAGCCCAATGATATACCTAACTGCCAGTTTTCAGATTCATGGCAGCCATCTACACAAGCATTTAAAAATCCAAAATAAGGACCCTGCTCTGCAGTTATTCTCCTGTATACACACCTAGTGCTGCACACAGTCCCATTGAAATTTGGTGTTTGCAGGATAGGGTCCTCTGCGCTGCAGAATACTCCTGCAATAGTTTGTTGGTTTTTATCTTATATTGCATGTGTAGAAATCCCATAACCAAGGGCAGAAGGCAGATTCATAAAATGAAAGGATCTTCAGCTAAACTGCACAGTTATGGGAAACACCACACTAGAGCAGCTGCAGGATCTGTCCATCCATATATTCACACACACACAGAGCACATATAATTTGTGTGTGTGTGTATAATGTGTGTTTATATATACACAGTGGGTGACATCCTAGTCCTATTGAAGTCAATTGGAGTTTTACCATTGATTTCAATGGGGCTAGGTTTCCCCTCATAGTAAGCAATTCATCTGAACCTTTAAGTTCCTGTGTATTTTTTTAAAAGCTATTTCCAGCTGTTTTTCTGTGTAACTATTATAGACAGTTGGTCAGTGTTAATTAATGATTTCTATATTCTTTTCCAGTTTATGATCTTCCATCAGGGTCAACAGGTATCTTTGGTGATTCATTGCGCAATGGGTCTGAGGACGCCAGTTTCCTTCAGATAAACGCAGTGGATCGTTGTCCTAGCCAGCTTTCCTCTGTCTATACGGAAGGCTAAAATAATCTAATTATAATCACAAGTACTCTATTGCATATCATCTTTCCTTTCTGATGGTCAGGAACAAATGTTACAAATATCATTCTTCCATAAGACTGCTGTATGTATGTTTCAGAAAGAGGAGGAAATGCAATCATCAGACACTCAACCTCACAGAAACAGCCAATCGAAGGGGGAAATGTCGGTAAAGCAAGAAAACTTTGCCAAAACTTTAGCAATTGTTACTTTTCTTTTGATCTGTTGCATGGCAGCACTACTTTTTTTTTTTCCAAAGGGAATTCAAATACTGAATAAGAAACCTGCTGCTGGCTGTAAACTTTTTAAGCCGAATCGGCAAAATCATTTAAGAATGCAGTTTTGCGAGGGGGGTAGATGTAAGAACTAAAACCAGAGAGCACTACAAACATTTTAAAAGGCTCAGCTTCTTGCACAACCTATTTGTCTGTGGTGCTTACAGAGCTAGATACACACAAAGACAAAAAAGGGAAAACGATTTGAGACGCATCATGGCACCACCAACTTGGAAGCATTATTGGGGCTTCTTGGAGCCAAAGAGCATTGGTACTGGATTTCCTGCAATCCTTGTTTTGGTTTCCTGTTCCATTCCATTAGAATTTAAGCCTTCCAGAATGGCTATTACTATCTTTTTCAATATTACTTCCATTTTAACATTTTATACAATGAATAAGAAGAGTTTAACTAAAAAGGCACTAGGATTTCCTTTATATTTGAGCAGCCCTTATTAGCACTGCTATGGAGGATTTAATAAATAATGATAAACTTTCAATAGAATTTTTAACCATACTATGCAATTTAAAAGAGAATTATATTCCTGCTGTAGAATGCTATAGGAAGGTTAAAAATAACCTGTAGAAAAAATATCATTCTCCATTAGATTCTGTAGCTTTTTTAAAGCAATTTGTATGAAAACCTATATTGATTCCTCTTGGCTTCAGCCTTAAGTAATTCTATGGGCCTTTTCCATAAGGGATGCTATATTTAAGGGTTTGTTGTTCTAGGTTATTCAGAGATCTACAGCTGAGCTGTTAAGTTGTTGTGGTTTTTTAAATCTTTGGCTGGCCTGCAAGTTTTAGCCCAGGCTGAAAGCAAATCAGTTTGGCCATCTTAAAAGCCACAAGTGTATGGGCAGGGCGGGGAATGAGGTTACGCAGTAGAGATGTGGATTTTGTCATTGCTGTGCTTCTGGAAAGCAGCTTTTATCACTCATTTAAAACTTTATTTTAAAATTATTCATCCATATTGTGAATAAAAGCTTTTGGGGTGTGTGCGCGTGTGTGCTTATTAATATCATGATGGCTTCATACTATGGCCTGATGATATGCAGGACTAAGATCCAAAGAAATGTTTGCAGTCCAGCAAGCTTGCATGCTGAAATTTGTCAAAATATTATTCACAGAATAGACCAAAACTTTTCCAAAGGGGTCATTAGTTTAGAAAGATACATTCTAAAAAATTGTCCAAATACCTGCTTATAATGAGATGCTGTTATGATCTGTCAGGTAAATTCATTCCTGATTTAACTGCCCTGACTTTGCTGGAGTTGAACCAGGGATGAATTTGGCAAAACACCAGGCCTCAGAGGACCCTCTATATCAAGGGTGTGCAAACTTTTTGGCCCGAGGGTGCAGGAGGGTGCTCCAGGCTGGGATTGAGGGGTTTGGAGGACAGGAGGGGGATCCGTCCTTTGGGAGCTGCGGGGGCTGCACTTGGGGCGGGGGCAGCATGCAGAGCAGAGCCCCCTGGCTGCTTCTATGCATAGGAGCCTAGGAAGGGCCATGCCACTGCTTCTGGGAGCCACATGGAGCAGCCCCTTACCCTATTCCCCAGCTGGAGCACCGGAGCAGGGCAAGCCCCAGACCCCGCTCCCTAGTGGGAACTCGAGGGCTGGATTAGAAGAGCTGGCAGGCCGGAGCCGGCCTGCGGACCGTAGTTTGCCCACCCCTCCTCTATATTCTATCACATCTGCACATATACACTTAATTGGGAGAGTTTCCTCTATTCTATCAATAAAAAGTATACAACATTTAAACAAAATGTAGTATTTACACACACAAACTATACAAAAGTAACAATAAGGGTATGGCATACATCTGGAAATTCTGTGTAAAATTAATCCCTCTTGTATTAGAATTTTGACACCAGGAATTAATTTGGCCCTTTGTCTTAACTCACATCATTGTGCCTAGCCGTCCTGTCGCCCTGTTTGCTATGGCAAATACTGTTGCACACTCATTTAAAGCATCTTCGCTGGGCTATAGTGCACCACAGTTGGATATACAGCCTATTTTCATCAGCTGAAAATCTGGCCCAACACATTAACCCTGAGTTTTAGCCTTTGCTGGAGATTTCATTTGATCCTATATTGAGGCCACCTCTAGGTCATTGCACAAACATAACTCGCTTTGGCTTCAGCAGGAGTTATAGGCATGCTTAAAGTTGTAATTTCAGGCTCACGGGGCTCTATTTACACCACTGAAGTCAATGGGAGCAGGATTGGGCCCCTTGTGACTCTGGACAGTCAAATCAGTTAAACGTTTTCCTTCTTACTGCAACCCTGACATGGTTGTCCATGATTTGTCTGTCACTCACTGTGTATGAAAAGCGAAAAATAACTGCAGAGTTCAGATATATACCTCTTTGACCTTTGAAGCTACTGAAACACTTTTTCTAATCTCTGAACATACAAACTATCCAGCGAGGAGGGCTTATAAAGAAAGACATGGCAGAAGTGGTAGAAGAAAGAAGACAAAACAAAAAAGGATGTTGAGAGTTTTCCTTTTTGTCAGATAAGTTTGAAAAAAATACTCTTGCAAGTCAATCACATCTTTTACTGTGCAAAGCTTGTAAAGTGCCCTAATCTTAAAGCAAAATAGTTAAAATACTGTCTCCAGAAGCACATAGAGATGGGCTACCATTCAGCAAAAAGGGTATGCCGTGTTTACTTGTATATCAAGAGAAAAAGAGAGATACTTCACAATTATTTCATTATCATTATCATAAACGTCAGGAGATCATCTTGCATCAGCTGGATACTTAACAAAAAAAACTCTTATGTGACTGTTTTCTTGAATATTTAAATAGAGAATTGTTTGTCACATCACAAAGGAAAACTGGTGCTTGTAAAAACATACACAGCTTAACGCAAGTTACTGAATTACATGCAATACATGTCCCTCAAGATTTTGTTATTGTTTTAGATTGCTGGAAAATATTAACTTTCTAAAGGGATTAAATCTAAAAGATGTTTTTATACTAGAAAATGGACATTAAACAATATTATAATTAAATAATTTACAATAATTCTTTTTATATTATTCTTTGTCCTCATATTCAAATGGTGTATTTATATCTACAGGAGAAAGGGGTCTACACTGGAATTAAAATGTAGTTTCAAATAGCATTTTGTATCAAAAAATAAAGACATCATAGTTTACTAATACCAGTTGCTGAAGTGTTGCAATGTTAATGTTGTCTGTCACATGATATTGTATTTTCAGATATTCTTGAAACATTGTGAATGACTTTGTATAAACCTACATTTAATTGTGTTCATTACCAGTTTTGGTTGTGTAATTTTATAGCAGCGTTTTTTTAAACAGCACTTTTTGTTGTTTGAATTTTTCTAGTTTTGTTTTTTTCTTGGAACAGATAAAGCAAAAAACCACACATTTAAAATTGTGTGTGTGTGTTTTAACTTTTTATTTTGTACAGAAAGCAGAGTATCTTGTGTAATATTTTTACACAAAGCACTTTGGGGAGGAGAAGGAGTGAAAATATGTTTTCTATAAGCCTTACAGACTCTTGTACATATTTATACATGCTCATATAGAGAGATTTGAACTCCATATTCCATACTGACTATCTAGCTGATTTTACTGTACTGGCACATCTGTTGCATATTGCAAGTCATAATCTTTTAAAGAATTATCTCTACTTTTTTCTATTAATATGTATAGTTTTGTGATTTGTTACAGTTATGTTTCATATAATCATAAGTTATTTTGTCTTGTTTCATGAAGTCTTTTTTATGCAAAAGGTAAAATGAAGGGTTTGTGCATATGATACAAAATAAAACTGGAAATTTATAACACACTGACATGACTGGTGGAATGCTTTAAAACAAGACTGCTTTAGTCATTGTTTCTCACCATGAGGCTACTTAAAGTTTGGACTAGTTAATGAAATTAGAAACAGATATAGGGAAATAAATCTCAGAGGTTTGTTCTAAAAATTCTTCTGGCTTTGGAACCAGAGTTTAAGTCTGGATTTAATAATATATAAGGGGATGAGGAACTGCAAAAAAAATGGTCGCATTAATGTGTGTTTTACTTGTTAGGATGATGCATAAATAAAACATGAAGTTTTGTTTAATTAAAACACTCATATTTTAACTTGTACTTTTTTTCTGTTCATGGGCTTCTCTGAGCAAATGTGGACATTTTTTGTTGTTAAGTTTGATGCATCATATTTTTAATATGCCCATGGAGTTCATCTCTGAGATGAGTTCTGAACACATTAAAACAGATTCTTGCTTCTTTTCACTATGTTGTGTGAGGGAAAATATTGGGCAAGACAGATGCATAATCTAATCTTCTATCACTGCCCATCTATACAACATTTGTGCTGGAAAGTATGGTGTGCTTTGGAAACTAGCTGGTTCTCTCTTACCCAAACTCATGTTATAACAGCAGACATGCCAGAATTGTTTTTAAATCGAACAGAAATTATAAACCAAGAAATGAATCCGGTATAAAAAGACATCACAAAGGGAGTATGCTTCAAGAACTGATCATTTCTAAAGCCAGTTAAACCTGTCAGGGAAATGGCAGTAGGAGCTCAAACTATAAACAATTAATAAGCCACTTTGATATATTTGTGCATAAAGCTCCTAAAATGATGGGCCTGATTATACTCCCATTAAAGTCAATGGCAAAATTGCCATTGAGTCCAGAGGGAGCAGGACCAAAATTAATCAGTCAAATTCATACCACCAACACCACCCCCCGAAGTAACTGCAAACTTCAGTGGCGTTACACCAGGCATTAAATTTGCCCAATACTTTGTTAGCCTTGACCTTCAATTACTAAAGGAAACTCACCAATACAGTCTGACTGCTGTGAGCCACTCTGAAGTAATGTAACATGCTTGAGCTGCAAGATTGTTGTAGTTAATGCTAATCTGTCTGATGGGGAAAGGGCCCCAGCACTACGAGGCAGGCACAGTAACCATCCAATGGAGACAGTGGGATGAGACTTCTGAAAGATGTAAAATAGATTTTGAACGTACAGCATGGCAGTCCTTGCTCTAGTTCCTGGGCAGGGGAGCCAGGCTGCTCTTTCCAGGAATGAGAAAAGGGGATAACAGGGACACATGCTTCTGCCAGCCAGTCATGGCATTCCCTCCCCCACCCAACACACAGGGGAAGTGGGCCCCCATTTGCTTCCCATCTCCACCCAGCACAACTTCATGGTCTGCAGCCATAGAACAGTCCTTTTAAGAGGGAGCAGGGTCTAGTGCACATGTGACTGATTAGCCACCTCCCAATTGGGGTTAAAAGAAGGCACCTGAGCCATATAAAGGGCTGGCAGGAAGAGGCAGGTGAGAACAGATTGAGAGGACAGACTGAAAGGCAGGTGAGAACAGATTGAGAGGACAGACTGAAAGGCAGGTGACATTGCCCTGAAAGTCAGCCAGGAAAGGAGCTAGCCTGCTGACCTTCCTGAGCTGGACAGGAAGCTGAAAAGTGCTAAGAGACCAGCAAAGGGGCTAGTTTGCTGACTCTCCTGAGCTGGAGAACTTGTGGCAGGAGGCTGAAAAGGGCTGAGTCACTGGACTGTGCTTTGAATAGAAGATGTGGAGTGGTTACAGAGTTCCTGGCTCTCCACAGAGAGGATTGGGATATGTTGCAGCAGGGAGCTTCATATACATAGGATCTTCCTGGTTAGGAAGTTCTCTAGTTGCTGCTTAAAGCGTGGCTCTTTTGTCCTCACACTACATGGTGTCATAAGCGAGTTAAAGAAGGACTGAAAAAAAGAACAGAGGCCTGCCAGAGTGGTGAGTGAGTGAGTGGGGAAAATGGAAAAGCAGGGAGAAGACCTGTGAAAGCTGCAGCAAGAAGGAGGCAGTGCCCAGTCTCAGCACAGCCATGGCGCCCATAGCACAAATGGATCAGTTTGAGAAGTTTGATTTTGGCAACCCAGACAACTGGCCTTGCTGGATCCATAGATTTGAGCAATTCCAGCTGGCTTCTGACTCAACAGAGCACAAGAATACCAGGTAAATGCCCTGCTATTTGCCATGGGTGATACTGCTGTTGATATCCTATGTACCCTACCTCTCCGCTAAGAAAAAGAAAGAATACTCCCGAATGAAGGAGGCTTTTGATGTCCATTTCACAGGCAGACCGAAAATTATATATGAACAGGCCAGTTTAATACGAGGTGCCAGGAACAAGAGGAATCAGCTGAGACTTCAACTACTGCAGTTTGTGGTCTTGCTGAATATTGCAAATATGGAATGTTAAAAGAAGAACTCATAAGAGACCAGATAGTTTTTGGTATAAGAGACGTCTTACCTCGTAGGCAGGCAGGCAAGAAGCATTTTGGTGAGGGCAGCACACCTTCACGTCACTCTACTTCCCCCTGCCACCTGTGAGGTGTATAGCAGCCACCTGTCCCTTCCATTCATCGGTGAATGGTCAATGGTGGGTGCACCTCCTGTCCAGCTGCCCCGCCTTTCCTTGAAGTTTGTAAGTGACTCAGTGGTGTTCCCCATCACTGCTTTAATCAGCAGCTGGGTGCCACTAAGGTTAGTAAATCTGCCACCCCATCCTTTCCACTCCCCAAACATCCAGGGCTTTTTCTTAGGAGGAGAAAACATTGTTTCTACTCTACCTATCTTGATTTCTTAGTGAGATGCTTGGAAAGGACTGCTCTGGATGACATGTCCATTCAGGGCCACAGCTCCTTCCCACCTTGCTATGTGACCCACTGCTGGTGTTTTTTTGCAGCCACTACTCAAATCTGACAGACTCCTAGGTGAGTGCATCCCCATCTCCAAGAGAGCTTTCCAAGGGTCTGCTGAATGCCTAGCTGCTCCTGACTCTTCCCCAAGTCCCTTTGGCTGGTCTTCCACCTAAGGCTCTTGTGTTTTGGGTGAGTCCTTTGGGGGACATGTGGTTCGAGTTTACACACAGAGCTAACCAGCTGGGGGATAAGCAGGCAGTGGTTTCTAGATAGGGTGACCAGACAACAAATGTGAAAAATTGGGACAGGGGGTGGGGGGTAATAGGAGCCTATATAAGAAAAAGACCCAAAAATCGGGACTGTCCCTATAAAATCGGACATCTGGTCACCCTATTTCTAGATTTCTCGCTGTTCTTGGGGTGTGAGATCAGAAATGCTCCATCCGAATGATTTTTCAATAGAAAATGTAATTTCTGCAGAATCAAAATTTTCAGTGGGAAAACTTTTGCTTTTGCTGAAATTTTTGATGTTTCTGTCAGGAAAATCAAAATGAAATACTTTTTGTTTTGGGCTGAATTTCTCCAAATCTCTTTAGTTTGGTTTGTTTAACTGACCTGAAACTTTTTGTTTAATCCGTTCAACATTAAACTGCAATTTCCTAGGAGGGTTGTAGTTGTCTCAAGGGAATCGTAGTTTGGATTCCTGAAGCCCCAGCGCTCTCCCTAGCTGGTCTACACCTTCCATGATGCAGGGCAGTCTCCCCTCTGACTGAGTGGCATGGTGCATCATGGGAGTCGCATGATTGCGGGGGCATCATAGGCGACACCTATTAAAATGCTATTTTGTATATGATTTTTAGAGGGCCTAGGTCTGTACGAAAGCCTAACTGTCTACTTTCCTGGGCTAGGATTATCAGGGAAATACCCCTGATACTCCACCATGTTCAGAAATCTTGCTATTTTCTAACTTGACTCCCCTTACTTTTATCACTGCAAACAACTTCAAACTCACTTTGAATCACCCTCTGCACAAACAGAATTTTAAACTGTCTCTAGAAAACACTGTTATTGAGCTTCCTCAGCATCAGCTACAAAAGGTTTCTACTTCAGTAAGCAGCCTTAAAGTAAACACTTTCTATAGCAAAGTATGTCCTCCTTACTGCAATATATACAGTAAGAACAGGAAATAGTGTGGGTAAAGTTAACACCACAGTAAGGGAAATACTTACTTTATAAGTTCCCCACTGTCTAATCTCCCAGATTCTTAATTTATATTTCTCCTCTATCCCTCTGGAAACTAAACTGTTCTTATTTCAAAGTTAGATATGAAAATCATTCTACCACATCTTCCCATGTCATTTATAGATTTACAGCTAAAGTAAATTTACCTGGCAGTCAGTATCATTAATGATTCACAAAGGAGATGGGCTGGTTTAGTGAACTGTAACAAAGAACTCCTTTCTGTGTTCCTTGTTAAAAGTTCCAGCATACCTTTGAAATAACTAGCAAATGCCAACCTCATGCATGGTTGCAACTGTGTACACAGGATAAAGTGCTACAAGTACATCCCAGATAGGCAGAAGGAAATATTTTTACCCTCAATATTGTATATATTTTTGACACACAACCTAGTCCAACCTCCCAGTCTGTGTGCTAACATCTTGTCTAAACACACAAGATGTACTGCTTTAACTCTCCTGGGATAAGTGGTACAACCCCTGTAGTGTGGACATAGTTACACCAGTACAGTAACTCCTCACTTAAAGTCACCCCGGTTAATGTTTTGTTGTTAAGTTGCTGATCAGTTAGGGAACATGGTCGTTTAAAGTTGTGAAATGCTCCCTTCTAACTTCGTTTGCAGGCTATCAATTGTGGCAGTTCAGCTGTCCCTTCCCCCACTGCCATGTGCTGCTCCCCCGAGACTCCTGCCTGCTTGCTGGGGGGGGAGAGGGAGGGGAAGAAGAGAGGGGTTAATGTCCCCCTGCTCCTGCATCTCGCTTACCCCATCTTCCATCGAGCAGTGGGGACACACGAGGGAGGAAGCTGCTGCCTTAGGCAGAAGCTGCAGCTACCGGGCTTGCTGATCTAATTAACAAGGCAGTGTACTTCTGACCCCACTCTTGATACTTAAAGGAGAAATGGCATCTCTATCTCTGAAACACATCTACTCTCCCTCCTTTCCTGCTGGCTTGTAGAGTGTGAGAGTTAACCCTTGAGGACTCAGCCAACTGCTTAATTCATTTAGCAGTAAGGCATTCCCTGGGAAATATCCCAGCCTCTGACTCCTCCACCTCAACCAAGCTTCACTATCGCCATCGCTGTGTACCAGTATTCAATTGTTTGTTTAAAACTTATAGTGTTAGTGTGTGTGTGTGTATATAATATAGTCTTTTGTCTGGTGACAAAAATTCCCTGGAACCTAACCCCCTCATTTACATTAATTCTTATGGGGAAATTGGATTCGTTCAACATCATTTCACTTAAAGTCGCATTTTTCAGGAACATAACTACAACGTTAAGTGAGGAGTTACTGTATAAAAGCTCTTATACTGGTATAGCGTATTCCTGTATGGGATGGGGAATAAACTATCCTGACAAAAGGCAACTTTATAATAACTGGTATTATTACTACAGCAGTTGTAACAATCTAATTGTAGTGGTTAAAAAAAAATCACAACCCTGACCGAAACAATTACATGTGTACAAAAACTGTGTATAGACTAGGCCTAAGAAGAGAAAGTACAATGCTGTAAGCACTGTGGGTGCAATAATACATACATCTGTGTCACAGGCTGGCTGGCCCTTAAGGGCTCAGCCTGTGATGGGTCAACTCCCCCCTGCCCTCCCACTCCCCAGTTTATCCTGATTGGCTAGAGATCAGATGGCTCAACTTAGTTATTAGACTGAGCTGGGGAAAAGCCGACGATGCCCATAAAGAGCTGGGTAAGCCCAATTGAAAGGGGAGAGTCAGAGGAGAGGAGGTAGGAAGTGTCCTGGCTCTGAGAAGCAGCCTGAAAGAAGGCTGAGAAGGAGAAAAGCAGACAGGCTACTCCCCAGGTTTGCTGGAAGCTTCATTGGAGGCAGGAACCCTGAGAGTAGAATCTTCTCTGAACCCCTGCAAGGGGAGAGACGCATGCCAGCTCTTGGACTGTGGGGTTGTTTGAGGCACAGGAGACCTGGGACTAGGCTTGGGGACAAACTGTAGTGGTCAAGGTGCCTTTGTGAGGAATAGGCAGCCAGCAGAGCCTGGCTGGGCTGCAGATTCAGTTGTTTTGAGTATTTTTGTTGGACTTTTGTAAAGGACTCTGGCTCCAGAATGGGCTGAACTTTATAAAGTGGTCTGGCTGAATGGCCAGGTCTCTCCTATGCCTGGATTAGGCTGAAGGACAGTGGGGGAAACTGAGGCAAAAGTTGTTGCAGCACCAAAGCCAGCCAGGAGGTGGCAGAGTGGGGTGGCAACCTTGCGACAGTCTTAGGAGCAACTGTATTTTGTTCTAATTATTGTGTTAAATGAATTTATGCTGAGGTTTTGAGAGGAATCTAAGGGAGTGAAGTAGCCAATTTCCCTTGTAGTTCTCTTCATCATCCCCTCCCCTGCACCTTAATTCTGGGATGAAACCCCTAGATATTGATGATCTGATTTGCAAAGATACTCACCACCCATTGACATCAGTGGGAGCTATGAGTGCTTTGAATATTAAGCCACAAAGTCCTCTAGACACAGAACAATAGCAGCAGCAATGTAAGCTTCATCATGCTATTGTGCTCATGTGCCCTCAACCCTGTGTCAGTGCCCTCCTCCAGGGGCAAGAGTAGTTTAGTGTCCATGTCAACTTTCTCCTTGGTGTCTCTGCCAAGACTGTCAACAACAGTGCAAAACATGGTAGTTACTCTGTGATATGGACACCTATTGACCGGACCAGGATTGAAATGCCCAAAATCGTTTCAGGTGGCCCACCAAAATGCTACTAATGCCATTACTACCAACCTGGCTGAATCTGAACCACTGTCTCCTGGTGCATCTTCACTGGGACAAAGGTGTATTCTTACCATGTGTTAGCTAGCACATGGTAACTAATATGAAGTAAAATCCTAGTAAAGACAAGGCGGTTTGTAGTTTTCACACAAGTTGGCAGGTAGAGTTCAAATCTAAGTGAAGAGCTTCTGGTTTGCATTAAAATCCACTAACATGTTAAAACTACAAACTGATTTGTCTTAACTAGGATTTAACCTCATGTTGAGTCTATGGGTTAGGCTAACACAATGTCAGAACACACCTTTTTTTCCCCCTCCTTACTGAAGACAAGGCAAAGGTGAAAGACTCTCTGTTCCATTAGCAAGCCCTGAAGCCACCCATATCTCTCTGCCTTGTCAACACTCCTCAGGTTTGACCAGCAACATCTCTGCTAATCAAGGCCTGGACCTATCCATCATGCAGCAGACATTGCCAGTCGTGCTGCATTATGGACCAATGACTAGTTTAAGACCACCAAACTCACATGAAACATCATTTAGGGTTTGGTCCCACATCTACAGAAGAGAAAGGTCAGTGCACTAGCCCACTATGAAACCAATTACTTATTGCTAACCTTTTCTCCCTCTAAGAATAGCAAGATCTCAATTACAGGAGAGCCCTATTTATCAGAATAGATGGTTGGATGTGTAATTTGTGCTGAGAAACAGTCTTGCTATTGAAGAGAATTTTTCATGTAAATAACACGAAGAGCGGTGAGCAAAACCCACCTTTTGATAACAGGAATTTTTTTAAGATTAAAAAATCTAGCTAATGGGCGCTCTGCTGCATTTATAGAAATATGATTTAGTTCCTTCTTTTGATCCCTAACCTATACATTATAGTCAAGGAAGCAGACACCATGCTCGCTGATTCAAAGAGAAAAGCAGTGTGCTCCAATCCCATTGTTCCTCATTTCATTTTCACATGACTGTGTGACCTCCAACAGGACATTTATCAGATGAGAACAAGTTGAAACCAAATTGATTGGCCCACTTAGTCTTTCTTGCCTTTTCTGAATGAAGCTGTGAAGCACTGTACTTTTCTTGTATGAATTATGGTTTTGTGGAGTCATTGTTCAATTTAAAACATAGACCCAACCTGCTCTCAGCACAAAAAAACATGGGGGCAAGAGGGAAAGGTGGCTATAAGCCATCTTTGTTCCCCTGATCCTGGGACTGTCCCAGCACTGGTCTGATACCCAGCACAAGTTAGAGTAACCTGAAGGCCAAATGGCTATTATGGCAGACATAGATCAATGTGGAACGGGGATGGCCTAGTAGTCACTCCCAGTTTCTCCCTGACTGCGTCCCTAGCACCAGCCACGAGGAAGTGGGGTTGATGAATGAGCTGTTATGACAGTCCTGAGCTACCTGAGGATTCCCCTACACTTGGGGTCCTCAAATGGCTGGTTAAGATGGGTTTAGGCTGCTATGGACCAGCAAAGACCATCTGGGGCATGTCAATGAACTGAGCCATAGTTCTGGTCAATTGTATGTGGAAGAAATTGAAGAGAACTCAAAAATTGCTTTTTTCAATAATCACAACATAACTGGGGCAAATTAATTCCTGGTGTCAAGTTTCTCATGCTAGATCTAGCACACGTCACTCTTCATATCCTCCCTATCAACATTTATCTGGCACCAGGGATGGGAAAAAGGCAATTTTGTCTCCCATCTAGAATACTGTGTATAGTATAGGGTAGAAGGAATATTACTGCTCTGTAAAGGAGGCAGCCTGGGGCAATAAAGGTGACAACGTTATTAAGAGATGATGAAAAACGCTACAGAGCTCAGTTTGCTGCAAGAAGTTCATAAGGGGCCATATTTTAGAAACTAGGTTTAAATTGGGAACTTAGGTAGAACTATTTAATGCAAGAGGTAAAGGCTAATAAATGGAATATGTTACAGGGGAAGACATTTGAAGCCAGTTGTAAAACTTGGTTCAAGAGATTCATGATAGTGACTTGTTTCTGGGGAAGAAGGTGGACAGAAGAATAATAAAGCAACAATATAAACTATGGGCAGGGAAAACAGGAATTGAGATTAGCTCCTTTGTTTAAAGGCTCTCGAGGTAGACTACAAACATTAATGAATGAAGCCACTAATTGACAATCTGAAGTTGAAGGGATACAGGCAACTCACTGATATTTTGTGAGTTGCTATACAGTAAACAGTCTTGGCTCCAGCCAAATTATTGTCAATTGTCACCAAAGGCAGCAATTCTTGCTTGTTGGAATATGTACAAAATTACAAAAAGGACCCCTCATTCCCTGTCATCTTCTGAACAAAGATCAGTCTCCTTGACTGGGCTTCCCTGGCTCCAGATAGATGGAGGCTGGAACAATGCTAACATCTTGGGCCTGATTCTCCATTGCCCTGCATGCCATGAAGTCATTGCACTCATTTTGCCATTCTGGGTGGGTAGTGTTGTACACTTACTTTGCCCTGGTGTAAATGACTGCACAAGATGGACAGTAATGGAGTATCTCGTCCCCAGTCTTCTCATGCCCTTTGTTCTATTCTTTCCTCTCACTTGACTCATCCTTTTCTGTGTCTCCCACTCATGAAGGAGCTTTAGAGCTGCCCCAGAGGCAAAAGGTCTCTGTGTACGGCCCTGGCCACCCGTGGATACCCCCAGATGCACAAATTCAGGATAGGTGTCAAATCCCCAAACTCATTCTGCAGGGAAAGAGTGGGCAAATCTCACCTGCCTCGGTCCCTCAAAGTAATGCTCAGGAGAAAATGTCCACAGTCCATTTCCTGTAGGTTTCCCTGGGGAAAGTGATCTGACCCTATGTTACTCCCCCACACCTTGGTGGGGAGGTTTTCAAGGCATTGAACGTCAATAGCAGTTGGTTTCAGTGTAGTAGCCGTGTTAGTCTGTGTCAGCAAAATGAAAATAAGAAAGAAAAACTTGTAGCACCTTAGAGACTAACAAATTTATTTCAGCATAAGCTTTCGTGGGTTAGTACCCACTTCATTGGATGCAACGTCAATAGCAGTTGGGTACCTAACTCCCATTTGTGCCTCTGAAAATTTCCCTCCAGAGAGTTAAAACTGGAAGAACTTTCAAAATCCCCATTACTTGTCACTCTTTATGCTCTCTATGAGTCCAAATTTTGGAAAACAAGAATCTGCCTTCCCAACAACCTGCCAGTCTGTCATTAGTCTCCTATCTTAAAACAAGGGCAGGCCCTCTGCTTCCCTATTTACAGACCCATTTTGTATCTCGAAAAGACTTTATTTACATATTTGCCAAGAGTTTCTTCCTTAATCCCCCGGTTTTTAGACCCATTGTCTGAGCTTTGGCTAAGGAAAGAAAAGAAGTCAACAAAAGTATACTAGAAGAGTGTTGGCCTTGCTATTCATTCTGAAGTATAAAGAGATTGGGCCAAATTCTGATCTCACCTGTGCTGGTATAAATCAGGAGTAACCCCCATTAAAATCAAAGGAGTTAAACCAGCGAAAAACTAATGTGAAACCCAAATCAGGCCTGTTAAATGTTGCAGCAAAAGTTAATCTAAGTTTTCTATACTTATTTTTGGGTGGGCAGAAGAGAAAAAGTGTGTAATAAACTCCTCTCTGCCTCAAATGTCTGCCTGCCAAAGCTGCGGAGCGTGTGTAACTATAGAAATGTTGGCCTTAGTCCTACAGCCTTACCTCATCCTGCAAGCATTTAACAAAGACTGTGTTGTTGAATACCAAGTTCCAACTAATTATCAGGAGTGAGAGAGAGAAAGGGGACAATGAACACCTGACATGATGCCATGTTAATAATTCACTCAGATGTCTTGGATAATATAAGCCCTCCATGCACAAGAGTTTCATGAGATCCTGGAATTTTCAGAAAGGTTTTCCCCTACTGGTGGAGGAAGCATGCTATGAAAATGGAAGCAATCAAGGTCAGAAGTGTCACCTGTTTGCACACCTTTCATCCTGAGCAAACGTATCTTGCTGCTGCGTATTTTACATGCAAAAGATCATCAGGCTCTTCGCTCCATTGGGTTGCCTTAGTACCTTCAATAATTAATCATGAAAATTGCACCCAGGAATTCCAAGCACGCAGCTTTCAACAGTGACACAATGTATCTACGTATAAGGCCACTAAAAAAAAAATGACACTGGACTGTACCTCCCCAAAGGTCACATTCTTTACTGAACTCTTTGCATAATTTAAATGTTATGGATATTCATGCATGCCATGGTAGGGGAAGTGCTTTGTAAAGCAGAAAGGCTTGTTCTCCAAAACTGATTAAGAATGAAGATGTCTTCCCATTGTGGGTTTGCATTAAATAAGCAAGCACACACGGGCAAATAAACCAATAAACAATAGATGAAAGCCAATTTTATCCACTATGTTCAGGCTGCTTTACACCAAACTACCAGCAAAAAGCAACCTGAAAGAGAGCATAGGTGGCCATGGGAGGATCATCCTCATGTTATACTGGGGGTTGGGTGCAACAGGTTCTCTTCGTTCATGATTGATTGTAAAAAGCAACTACACTCCTTTATGAAATAGATAGCTGAAACAATTAGAGTCCCTGCCCAAAACACAAGCCGTATGCAAGGCTGGAGTCAGATTCAAGCCATGTACATGTGAGAGAAAGGGGAGAAACACCACGCAATGCAGAAGGCAGCAAGGAATCCCCAGAGACAAGTAGAGAAATACTTGTAGCATGTCTCTGAGGCTATGTCTTCACTACCCGCCGGATCGGCGGGTAGCAATCGATCTATCGGGGATCGATTTTTCGTGTCTCATTAAGACGCGCTTAATCGATCCCCGATCGCGCGCCCCGTCGGCGCCGGAAAACCACGTCATCGACCGGCGCAAGCAGAGTCGACGGGGGAGCTGCAGTGATCGACGCGCCGCCGTCTTCATGGTCAGGTAAGCCGATTACGATACGCCGATTTCAGCTACGTTATTCACGTAGCTGAATCTGCGTATCGTAGATCGACCCCCCTCCCCTAGTGTAGCCCAGGGCTGAGAAAAAGCTGAGAGAGCGCTTTTGGGTAATGTAGTTAAAAAGGGGTTTGGAATGGCGAACAAAGAAACTGTCTCCTGTTGTTTGAGTCCTACTGTATTCAGGGAAAGAGGCCTCTACATACATATTCTTTACAGAATTACATAGTAGCATAACTTCCATGCCCTAGAGTTGGCATACTGGCTTCTGCGACAGATATGGCAATTTCCTACATATCCTTGGGAGACCTGATTGATTTAAGTTTAACTATCTTTTTGGGGTCCATTGTATTAAATGCAAAATGTATTTATTATGGTGGGCCAAGGATCACATGTAATTCCATGGGGAAGGGTACCCACAGCTAAGAGCTAAGAAGAGTAGGGGGAGGGATAGCTCAGTGGTTTGAGCATTGGCCTGCTAAACCCAGGGTTGTGAGTTCAATCCTTGAGGAGGCCATTTAGGGATCTGGGGCAAAAATTGGGGATTGGTCCTGCTTTGAGCAGGGGGTTGGACTAGATGACCTCCTAAGGTCCCTTCCAACTCTGATATTCTATGATTAGGTAAATTCACTCAGGTTGTAACATCTCCAGAGAGGCAGTGGCATAGCCAGGTTTAGAGCACAGGGGGAGCAGAGCTAAAAAAAGGCGCCGGGAGCAAAAAGCGTTGGGAGCAAAAAAAGGCGCCGGGAGAAAAAAAAATGCTCTGCTCTGGCTGCAGCATAGGGGTAAAAGGCGTTAGAGCACAAAAAAGGTGCCGCTTCTGCTCAGTGGGGGAGCAGCCGCTCCCCCCCGGCTACGCTACTGCAGAGAGCTACTATCACCTGGAGAGGCTCATAGCTACTACTTCAAACTGGATCCTCCAGAGATCAACAGACAAAGAACAGACTTTTGGATAAACAGCCTAAACGTAAACTGACTCTGGACCTTCTTTCTGATTCAACAAACGAACGGGACCTTCTGTCTAAGAGAGGGCTCCAATCCTGGTGGAAGGGTTGGAAGGACCTACCAGACCCCCCTAAGACCCTCGTACACTGTTCGCACGTGTATAGGAACTTCTATTGTTTTAATATGTTTTCTCTGTAATAGTCTCCCCTTAAGAATAAATGTGCTTGTTTAGAAACTGCTGGGTGGTGATTTGTAACTGTGGGCAATTACACTGTTCATAGCCTTCAAAGAGAAAGCAGAGCAGATGCTGGCCTACTTAGGCAGTCTGGCTTGATAGGAATATCACAATGTACGGCAGAGCACTGTGCAGCCTGAAAAAATTCTGGTCAGGAGGGAGATGCAGGTCTCTACCCAAGAAAGGTAAGGGCAAGAGCCAGAAACCTTTAAGTGGGTGCCCTTGGTAGACCATAGAGGGGGAATATAGGTTCAGTTCCCCTGAACTGTGACACCTTCCTCTCCAGACTCTTAGCTGTAGCTGGGGAGGGGCAAGCTCTGGCAACTTCTAGCCGCCATAACAGCCCCTTGGGGGCCACAGGCACCTAGTGCAAGTTAGAAATCTTCACCTGGCCCAGAACTGAGGACGCACAAAGGTGGCTTAATGCTACAGCCAAGGATCTGAGCCTACATGTATATGCATTTCATTTCTTAGGGGGGTGATTCTGCAATGCTGAGCACTCTCCATTTCTAGTAAAAGCAATAGGATGTGATGGCACTCAACACCCCACAGAATCAGGCCTGTAAAGAGATTTTCAAGCACAAGGCCTAATCTTGCAGTTATTGGGTGGCTTCTTGAAGGTTAAAACTAGATGGGTGCAGAGGCCCCTTGCCTACTTGCAAAAACTGAGCTTATCGCGAGTATTGAGAATGGAAAGTACATTTCTGCTTCAGCTCCTCATCCTCTCCTCAGAACTCTGCCCTCCCTACAACTCCTGTTATTTCACCCCAAATTTCCATCCTGCTCTTTTCACATTCCATCTCATACATGTTTCTTATGTCTCCTCCCACCCTCTGTTGCACTTGGGATAACCTGCTTCTTCCTACAAGCCAGGCACCTGGCTTCTCCTTCTTTCAAATCCCTCTCCAAAACCCACTTCCTTTGCAAACCTTTCTTTTGCTGGTCCCCTCCAATAACTCATTATTCCTCACTTTAACTATTTTCTTGTATATCATATTTTTCTGGTAGATTGTAAATTCTTTAGGACTGGGACCTCAGGCTTGATTCTGATCTCACTTACACCCATCCTACACCTCAGTGAAGTGACTCCTCAAATATGCTAGTGTGAAACTATAATCCCTTGAGCCCAATTCACTGATGCACTGCACCTAGAGTAGTCATTTGCACCAATACAAAGTGGATATAAAGCACTACCAGATTAGAATGGTAGCATCTTACCCTCAGATTGCATTGGTGTAAATGACAATGCAAGGTTGGAGCAGTGCTGAATCTGACTCCTTCTTTGATTTGTAAAGTGTTTGTACACATTTTGGAACTACACAAATAACATGACATTTGGCTCCTATTACTGCTAATAGGACTGCTTGCATGAGTAAGGTGAACATGACTGAGCTAGTGGTGAATGTTACAGATATGGCAATTTCCTGCAATGACCTTAAACTTAATTCGATAAAGTATTTTTTTCAAGTATCTTTGGAGTTCATTGTATTGAATGCAAAGTTTGTGTATTATTGCAAGGCCTGGATGATCAAAGGACACTATTGAACAATGTGGTAGACAAGAATGGCTTTTTGAGATGATACATGTGCAGTGGATTTCCTGGGAAATATCTAGGTGGAGATGTATGTCAATTCCCCATCTCTGATTATGCAAAAACCCAGAGTTTTCAAGCTATTTCCTAAAGAAAGGGCCTTTTCTCTGCTGATCACCTGGTACATGAGGCCAAGATCAAAGGCCCAAGCTGTGTAAAGGAAAGACTGAACTATTCATGGTGGTTCTGGTTCATTAACTTGTAACCAGGGGAAAACAGAGTTGTGGGTTTTGAATACCTACCAGAGCCCAAGATTGGACTTGGGGTAACCTCTGGTAAACTTGTTAGCATGCATGTAGGTTCTTTTATTATTTTTATATGTTTTCTCTGTAATGTTTTCACCTTAAGAATAAATGTGCTTGCTTAGAAAGAGTAGTGTGGTAAATTGTGGCTATGACAATTTATGCTGTTCAGAGCCTCTGGAAAAGAAGCAAAATGCAGATGCTGGCCTGTTCAGGCTGTCTGGCTTGCTATGAATATCACAATGTAAGCAGGGAACTTTGCAGCCTGGAAAAACCCCGGTAAGGAGAGAGGAGGGGGGTGGTTTCTACCCAAGAAAGGTGATGGCTGAGGAGACAGGAGCCTAGAGTGGATGCCCTTGATGAACCAGGAGGGGAAAATACATGTGTGGTTGCCCTGAACTGTGACAGTGAGGACTGGAGTTAACCTCATTTTTACAGCAGTTGGTAGAACTAACTGCATGTCCACAAGGAGTAATGTTTTTAGAATGCTGTTTGGGAAAGGCTGTAAAAGTATCCTCCATTGGTTTTAAAATCCCCAAACTGTCTTCATCTTTGTTTTGAAAACTACATTTTTTAAAAACAAAACAGAAAAACCAATTCAGAGCTGATACTGGCTGCTAGGTTACATCAATAGCATCCTGTAAACAAACAATGAGACTAGCAACAGGCACATCTCCAGCAGCAGATGAACTGCAAACTTTCATCCATTTGTTACTGCTGTTAAAGGAGTTTTAATACTTATCGGAAAGAAAGAGAGAGAGAGAGAGAAAGAAAAGGAAAATAAAAGGTGTGCGCATCAGCAAAGTCTAGTGCATGGTAGTTACACATTTTACAGTGACATCACCAGTACCATATACAGTAGTTGTCTAATGTATGAAAAGATGTACAAAAAAACCAAAATTCCCTACAAACCCAAATAAACTTGCTGAGTCACAGGATTCCAAGAAACTGAGCTATCGTTCTTGAAACTGTTCATACATCTCACATAATTGGTATGTGATCTTTGTCTACGTTTACTGAACCTCTACGGCCTGAGTATTTCTCAACAATGCTAATTGTGTTTGCTCTCTTCCTCTCTCTTTACGCTTTCGGTCCTGATTTTGATTTCACACTCATTTTATCCGTGTGTAATTCCACTAGCTTCAATGGAGTTACTCCTCTTTTTACATTATTATTTATTATTGTTATTTTTATTTATTTATTACCATGGCATTGTGCAGTCCTAGTAATGGAACAGGACCCCACTGTGCTAAGTACTGTACAAACACAGAACAAAAAGACAGCCCCTGCCCCAGAGAGTATATAATCTAAGTAAAAGACAAGAGATAACGGGTGGATACAAACATATGGCAAAGCACAAGGAAACAATGAGACAATATTGATCAGCATGAGTGGCAGAGGTCTCAGCACACCAGCAGCCAAAAAGTTGTCAAGATTTTTGTAGACATCACAGAAAAGGAGAGTTTTTTGAGAAGGGCTTTGCAGGGGGATAATCATAGAATCTCAGGGTTGGAAGGGACCTCAGGAGGTCATCTAGTCCAACCCCCTGCTCAAAGCAGGACCAACCCCAACTAAATCATCCCAGCCAGGGCTTTGTCAAGCCTGACCTTAAAAACCTCTAAGGAAGGAGATTCCACCACCTCCCTAGGTAACCCATTCCAGTGCTTCACCACCCTACTAGTGAAAACGTTTTTCCTAATATCCAACCTAAACCTCCCCCTCTGCAACTTGAGACCATTACTCCTTGTTCTGTCATCTGCTACCACTGAGAACAGTCTAGATCCATCCTCTTTGGAACCCCCTTTCAGGTAGTTGAAAGCAGCTATCAAATCCCCCCTCATTCTTCTCTTCTGCCAGCTAAACTATCCCAGTTCCCTCAACCTCTCCTCATAAGTCATGTGCTCCAGCCCCCTAATCATTTTTGTTGCCCTCCGCTGGACTCTTTCCAATTTATCCACATCCTTCTTGTAGTGTGGGGCCCAAAACTGGACACAGTATTCTAAATGAGGCCTCACCAGCATAGGCGCCGACTTCGTGGGTGCTCCGGGGCTGGAGCACCCACGGGGAAAAATTGGTGGGTGCACCCACCGGCAACCCCCCGCTCGCCCCGGACCCACGGCAAACTCACCGGAGCACCGGGAGACGTTGCGGGGCCCCGCCCCTGACGCTGGGCAACGTTGCTTTGGCGTCGGGGGCAGGGCCCCGCAACGTCACCTGGCGTCGGGGGCAGAGCCTGGCATCGGGGGCGGGGCCGCGCAACGTCACCCGGCATCGGGGGCGGGGCCCGGCGTCGGGGGTGGGGCTCCACCCCTGACGTCGGGCGTCAGCACCCACCGGCGTAACAGGAAGTTGGCGGCTGTGCTCACCAGTGCCGAATAGAGGGGAATGATCACGTCCCTTGATCTGCTGGAAATGCCCCTACTTATACAACCCAAAATGCCATTAGCCTTCTTGGCAACAAGGGCACACTGTTGACTCATATTCAGCTTTTCGTCCACTGTAACCCCTAGGTCCTTTTCTGCAGAACTGCTGCCCAGCCATTCGGTCCCTAGTCTGTAGCAGTGCATGGGATTCTTCCGTCCTAAGTGCAGGACTCTGCACTTGTCCTTGTTGAACCTCATCATATTTCTTTTGGCCCAATCCTCTAATTTGTCTAGGATAATGCATTTGTTCTGCAGACAGTTATGGGACCCTTCTTCCAAGTGTGAGGGGCAGCACAGGAGACAGGACAAATGTGCTTGTTGGAAAATGTAACAAGTAGGCAATGGAGACTGGCATCATGGGATGATCATAAACAAGAGGCAACGTCTCAGTAGTGAATAAGAGATGGTAGGTAGAGTGGGACTAGACCATCAAGGTCTTTGAAGGTGAAGACAAGCAGTTTGTTTGATGTGATAGGGAAGGAGGAGCCAGTGGAGGGATGCAAAGAAAGGGGTGACATGGTCAAAGCAGCGGGCTAGGAACATTATTTTTGCAATGGACAAAGACTGCAGTTGTCAAGGCCAGAAAACCAGATGTGGCAATAATCAAGATGTGAGATAATAAGAGCTTGAATGATAGTTTTAGCTGTATAGATGGATAGGAAAAGCTGTATCTTTGAGATGCATAAAGAATTGGCAAAATTTGGACATATACGGGATATGAGGCTCTAGAGAGAAGTCCAAGTCAAAGTTGATAGCTAGGTTATGGGCCTGAGTGAAGGCAAGAGGGTGGTGGTGTCCACAATGACTGAGAAATGAGGTAGCAAGGATGGTTTGTTGGGGAAGATTAGGAGCTCTGTTTTAGCCATACTCAACTTGAGCTGATGACTAAACATACAGTTTCAAAGTGCTAGCCGTGTTAGTCTGCATCAGCAAAAACAACGAGGAGTCCTTGTGGCACCTTAGAGACTAACACATTTATCTGGGTATAAGCTTTCGTGGGCTAGAACCCACTTCATCAGATGCATGGAGTGGAAAATACAGTAGCAGGGGTGTGTGTGTGTGTGTGTATATGTATATGTATATATATATAGTACATGAAAAGATGGGAGTTGCCTTACCAAGTGGGGGCTCAGTCTAACAAGACAATTCAGTTAACAGTAGAATACCAAGGGAGAGAAAAATCACTTTCGTAGTGGTAATGAGGGTGGTCCGTTTCAAACAGTTGACAAGAAGGGATGCGTAACAGTAGGGGGAAATCAGTATGGTAAAATTAGGATTTGTAATGATCCATCCACTCCCAGTCTTTATTCAAGCCTAATTTGATGGTGTCCAGTTTGCAAATTAATTCCAGTTCTGCAGTTTCACATTGGAGTGTGTTTTTGAAGGTTTTTTGTTGAAGAATTGCCATTTTAAAGTTTGTTATTGAGTGACCTGGGAGGTTGAAGTGTTCTCCTACTGGTTTTTGAATGTTGTCATTCCTGATGTCAGATTTGTGTCCATTTATTCTTTTGTGTAGAGACTGTCTGGTTTGGCCAATGTACATGGCAGAGGGGCATTGATATATGACACCATGTGTCAGCAATGCCCCTCTGCCATACAGTGGTAAAAGTGAGAACAGAATCGGACTAACGCTCTTAAAAAGAACGCTAGATTTGTGTAGAAATGTGTCATGTGCCTTATTGATATTCCAAAGGTTGTTCAGATAAAAAGATCTGGAGATCTCAGAGGCTGATGTGTAATATTAGTTTGAAACATCTGTTCACTTCCTCCCAGAAGGTGAAACTGATCAGGGTAGTATTAATGACACTATAATTAAGGATGAAAAGACATTATAAAACCTTATTCACATTTGTTCAGCACTTCCTGAATATATTACCTCATGGGCTAATACTTTCCAAACTTGGTTCCTCATTTGAATGTCACACCAATGTAAATCGGGAGAAATTCTACTGAAGTCAATTGAGTTAGTTGGGTGTAAAATCAGCCTTAGCAGAATTTGAATCAGGCCTATAGTCTCAAGTTATTACACTAGAAAATTTGAGCAAAATCAGGTCTTTTTGAGCTATGTGACTGAAAAGAATATTCTTCCACTGTACAAATATTTGGATGACCCTTGTCCTTCAAAATGGCTGTCCATATTTGTCTATTTTTCTGAGAATTTTTCTCAGTGGTGGTGTGGAAGCATCTGGGAGAGTATGTGGTACCTCCTCAATTTGGCTGCAGGCAGATACCCAGATATGCACGGAGATTTGATGCTCTCTGTTTCCCTGAGCCCTCCATGAAGGCGTAGAAACAAAGAGCTCATCTACATGGGCTGTTACTGCATGGCAAGCCAAGGTGTGAAGCTACAGCGCGCTAGCTTGCCACACCGTTACATCCCACATGGACACCGCTACACCACACTAAAAGTTCCATAGTGCCTTTTGATGTCCTCCTGTTTCAAACAGCCCGAAGGGTGTTAAGGGGCCTTAGCATAAATGAGAATTAGGTCCTTTGTGTCAGGAATCAGGGCCTGCAGCAAAGCCAGTCTCCAGGCAACCTAATCAGCGCAGACGGCCAATAGTAGGCTGCCTAACTGGCTACACCACCTGATTAGCTGGAAGAGTCAGCAGACTGGCTCTTAAGCCCCACAGCAGGTGCAGTTCTGTGGTGGCTCAAAACTCCTGTGCCTGTTTGTTCCCAGTCTTGTTTCAGCCCTGTCTCACTCCAGGTAACCTAGGTCTGACCCTGGTCTCTGATTCTGACTCTGAACCTAGGCTCTGGCATCTTGCCTCTAACTCCGCTTCTGATTCTGGACTCCAACTCCTGGCTATCAACACCTGTTTTAAACACTGGGTTTGACTGCCCACATCCTGATCATTGACACTTTATAGTCAAAGGAAACAATGGCGTTTACAGTCTTACATCTCACTTATTATTTGTAATATGATAGGGCACAGAAGACTTAATTAGGGGCCCATTGTGCTAGCCACTGTACACACATAATAAGAAAGTCCCTGTCCCGATGAGCTTACAGTCTAGATAAATGGAGATTGACTTTCAGAGAGAAACACCCATGGAAACTGCAAGCTGGATTGAGGTCATTTTATGGTTCTAAGACTCAATTGAGAGATATTGCAGAAACAATTAAAGGCAATAATTTTTCCCCACAAATCAAGACTTGTCTTATTGGCCATTTTTTTATTAGTCATGCTCCCTTACTTCATATTTGTTCATGGTCTATAATGTCACACTGAATAGACAATGGCTTTATAAAGTAACAACCAGAAGAAGGTTTGGCAGTGCTTTACAACTAGTGGCTAATCATTAAAGCTATTTGGTGTTCATTGTATGGTGATAACATTATTCATAAGGAACTTATTCAATAGTAATGTGGCTGCATTGTGCAGTTCCACAGTAACCTCTTGAATCTTATCCTTGAATACCTTCCACTTATTGTAAAGATTTTAAGCAAAATTTTCTACAGATAATTTGAAAAGGAGCTATTTTCAATTATTTGAGAATCTGAATGACTGTGTGGGCAAATTCTCCATTAGATGTGTACACCCAATGTCCGGTGTATCTGAGGACAGAATTTAGCCCTTTAGTGTATGTCTACACAGCAATTAGACACCTGTGGCTAACCCGTGCCAGCCAATTCAGGTGTGCAGGGCTTGGCCTGTGGGGCTGTTTCATTGCAGTGTAGACTTCCGGGCTTGGGTTTAAGCCCAGTCTCTGGGACCCTCCCACCTCACAGGGTCCTAGAGCCTGGGCTTCAGACCAAGCCTGGAAATCTGCACAGGAATGAAACAGCCCTGCGAGCCTGAGTCGGCTGGCACGGGCTAGCCGTGGGCGTCTAGTTGCTGTGTAGAGATAGCCTTAGTTTTTGTTGCTCAGATTAACTTCCAAGCAATACTTTGAAAATCCATCTCCAAATGGTTTGCATTGTAAAACAGCTAAACTGGCTACAAATATTGTATTATGACTATGATTGGAGAGGAATGTACATAAAGCAAAAATCTCCCAAGATGACTGTCTTTGAACTCTGGGGTACAGATGTGGGGACCCGCATGAAAGATCCCTTCAGTTTATATTCCACCAGTTTAGGTTAAAACTTCCACAAGGCACAAATTCCTGTCCTTGTCCTTGGACGGTATTGCTGCCACCACCAAGTGATTTAAACAAACCTTCAGGGAGGGGCCACTTGGAGCCTTATCCCCCCCAAAATATCCCCCCAAATCCCTTCAACCCCTTTCCTGGGGAGGCTTGAGAATAATATACCAACCAATTGCCTTTAATAAAAGTACAAACCAGACCCTTTATTTTTACGACACTAAAATCAATCAGGTTCTTAGAAGAAGAATTTTATTTTTTAAAAAAAAGTAAAAGAACCACACCTGCAAAATCAGGATAGAAGGTAACTTTACAGGGTAAATAAAACGATATAAAACACAGAGGATTCCCCTCTAGGATTAGCTTTAAAGTTACAAAAAACAGGAATAAAACTACCTCTTAGCATAGGGAAAATTCACAAGCTAAAACAAAAGATAATCTAACGCATTTCCTTGCTATTACTTACAATTTCTGTAATTTTAGATGTAGTGTTTCAGGATCTTTTTAGGAGATGTTTTTTTCCTGCCCTGGTTCCTCTCTCTGTCCCAGAGGGCACACACAAAGAGCACAAACAAAACCTTTCATTGCCCCGCCCACCCCAATTTGAAAGTATCTCCTTTCCCCAGGTTAGTCCTTCTGGTCAGGTGCCAACTAGGTTAATTGAACTGATTAACCCCTTACCGGTAAAGGAAGGATTTTATGCTACCCTTAGCTGTATGTTTATGATAATGACAATCATTCTGAATGGTGATGAAATCATCTATTCTTGTGTCTGTCATGGGCTAGAATCAACCACATCTAGACAGGACCCAGAAATCATGCTTTTACCAGATTTGGGATCTGACAAAAACCAAAATCTATAAGGTCACATTAAATTTGAAGTTTAGTCTACTATTTACTAGTGCAGAGCAATGAAGCATGTAGTTTTCCTACTATAACCTAGATATTTTTCATTTCATTCAGAGCACAGGCTGTCAGATTTCAGCTATTCATATTCATACTTTTGTAGTGAAATCTGTCTAGCTGACTAACCAGCATTATCATGGTTTTTTCCCAAACACAAAAAATAACCATATACTTTCAGATAATGTTGAGAGACTCTCTCCTTATCCAATGCTGGAAATATAATGAGAACTGCTTGTAAGACTTTGGCACTGTTGACGCAGAACCTAAACCCTAGCTCTGTCTAGGCCTGAAGCATGAATCTTAGCCTAAACTAGATCTAGATCCCAACACCACTTTTATGGCCTATCTCTACTAATAACCATTTTCTATTATGTTTGTTACTCTATTCTAGCTGTTCTAATTTTGCCAATAAAATTATTTTTACATCATTTCGTCAATTAAATTTTTTTCTCCATGGTAAAACTGTTCTTATTGGTTAAAAAACCCCAAATCCTCCCTCATTTAGGGTCAGATCCAGAACCCATTGACTCAGTGGGATTCTTTCTATTGATTTTTATGGGTTTGGATCAGGTCTTTACTCTCCCCTTTGTGCATTCCTTCTAAACCATTTGCCAACCTGATCTCACTGAGTCATTTCATGTTGCCAGACTACTCAGATTACCTCTGAGAAGAGGACAAAAGTTATGTGAGGGAAGGAAAAGGAAGAGATTAAAATAAAAACCCGAGTTCTACACTTTTGAGGAAATACTGCAGTGAAGAAAAGATTAATGCTGAAGTTTTAGATTCCTAAACTATTTAGTATTAAGACACATAAATATAAAAAAAATCCCCTTCAGTATCACTTCCAAGGAATTTTTTAGTTCTTGCCAGAAGGTTACAACACAACAATGGTTACTCAAGAAGCTGGTCAGTAATCCATGAAAAAGATACTGGCATTTTTGTTATTTGCTGACATCACACAGAAAGAGAAAAATAAGCAAAAGCAATAAAGCTTTCATATAATACATATTTGCTGTTTTTTCCAGTAATTTTAACATGATTTTATGTCTTGCAGGACAACCAAGTCCTGTGGTTTAGTCTGTGGTTAAGACGCCAAAACCCATTGATGAAGATCGCATTGTTCACTGTGGAAAGAGCTCCAGAAAGAATGTAACCAGCCTCAAAAACAGCCTTGTTTTTGTTTTGGTTTGGAGGTGTTTTTTGGGGAAAGGGGAGGTGGTTTGCATGCTGAAATCTTCTACTTATATCTTCCAAGAATGGCAGGCTCAATAAAAAGAAGAAATAAAAACCCATTGGGCTTGATTCTGCTCTCCTATCGTAAATCAGAAATAAGTCTGTTGAAATCATTTGGATTAAACCAGTTCAAAACTGGTCTACGTGAGATAAGAATCAGGCCCACCGGCTATTAAAAAAGGACCGTCATACTCAGGTAAACTGAAAGGAGTCAGTTGTGACAACTCTCATGAACGCAATTTCCCTTGTCAGTGCAAGCAGCAAACTCTAGTGTAGGTGCCAACCGCAGTCTGTGTGAGCTGCCAGATAGTTAGTTGATGCTGTGGATTTCCCTGTCCTTCCATGAGACCAAACCAGATGACAATGTTGAGACAATTAAAAATGCTACAGTTCTCTCTGAAGTTTCCCTTCAGTGAATTCCATTCCCAGCTTTGTCTCTGGGTTGCTGACAGATGGAGCTAAGTGAAGAGAGACAGTTTTCAATCTCAACCCCGCTGCTGAAAGAGGTGATAGGAAAACACTTTACCAACTCAACCTTTACCAAGGTTGTAACTGGCAAATTTACACCAGCTGAACTGCCCGTTGAAGACAAACAAAGAAAGACCTCAACAGAAAAAGAGCAAAGGGAGTGGTGGACAGAACAATTTCAAGAGGTGTTAGGCCAATACCACAGGAATCTATTGATTTTGATAAAGAATTTAAGCACCCAAATTAGACATCATAACATCTCACATCACACACAAAGAAGTGAAAGATGCAATAAAAAAGTTAAAATCTGGGAAACCTGCAGGTGAAGATCAAGTCACGGGAGAAATGTTAAAAATTTGTGATGACAAGATCACCAATAAAATGAACAAACTCTTCAAAAGAGTATGGGGCTAGGAAAAGCCTCCAGAACAATGGGAAAAATGGCTTTATAGTCAAAGTACCAAAGAAAGGCGATTCAGCGATTGCAATAACTGGTGAGGTGTTACCCTCTTTTCAGCAATAGGCAAAATCGTCAGAAATATCATTTTAAACAAAATAAAGGAAGTGATTGAGGCAAAGGTAAGCGAAGAGCAGGCTGGATTTCAACCCAGAAGATCATGTGTTCACCAGAGAATAACCATCAAAGAGTGCATTGAATGGCAATAAACATTCATAATAAACTTAATAGATTTTAAGAAAGCATTCAACAGCCTCTATTGTGATTCAGTCTGGATCATCTTGAAGTGTTATGCCAGCAAAAATGGGCATTATCAAAATTCAGATTACACAATAAAAGAGAAGGTAGATTTAAGCGAATAGTTCAGTATAGACCAGGGGTCTCAAACTCAAATTACCACAAGGGCCACATGAGGACTAGTGCATTGGCCCGAGGGCCGAATCACTGACCCCACCCCCTCACAGCCCCCGGCCCCGCCACACTCCACCCCTTCCATTAGGCCCCGCCTCTTCTCCGCCCCTTCTCTGCCTCCTCCCCTGTGCGCACGGCATCCCGCTCCTCCCCCCTCCCTCCCAGAAACCGCGAAGCTCTTCCCATGCGGCCCGCGGAACTCTTCCCTGCAGCCCGCCAGGCTCCCCATGTGCCCCCCCCGCCCCCGCTCCATTTTTATTTTTTTTTTACCCCCAGGCAGTTCCTGCCACCAGAACAACTCTCTGGCGGTGGGTTTAAAAAAATAACAACTGTCTGGCCTGGGGGTTTAAAAAAAAATTGTAAAAAGGTGGGGGTGCAGGGAGCCCGGCGGGCTGCAGGGAAGAGCTCCGCGGGCCGCGTGTTTGAGACCCCTGGTATAGACACTGGTGTCAAACAAGGATGCATTCTCTCACCTCTCCTGTTTGGCACTGCCATTTTCTCATAATGAGAAAAAGTGTAGACAGATACAACACAGGCATCATATGGCTTAATGACAGTATATTAGGGGATTTGGATTTTGCTGACAACATAGCTCTTCTAAGTGTGCTAGAGGTGGGGAGAGAAAGGGCTGAAGTGAAGTGGAAGGTACTCAAGAGCAATAAAATCAACCCCCAACATACAAGTAAAGCCCAAAAGACTGTCCAGCATTACAAAAAAAGACCATGCTAATAATTAGTTATGAGAAACAATTAAGCAGAACACCAGCAACTCCCAACTCAGACATTACATTAGAAGGAAAGGAATGCAAGGGATGAGTCAGTTTACATACCTTGGCAGTAAAGTATAAGCCAATAGGACTATCCAAAAAGAAATATCACGAATTGGCAAAGCAGTGGCTGCATTCACCAGCTTAAACAAGATTTGGTCACTGAACTTCTACAGTTTGAAGAGCAACCTATGAAACCTGAACTCAAATGTTATTTCCACCATAACATATCGATGTAAAATCTGGAAATCCACTACAGGTACAGACACATGTTTAAATGCCTTCAAAAACAAATGCCTCAGGCAGACACTAGGTATAAAATGTAATTAATTTATAACAAATGCCAAGATTTGTCAGAGAGTTCAGCAGGCCTTTATCTCTAAAGTTACCCAGAAAAGAAGATAGAAATATCTGAGACACGTGTTAAGAATGAGCCAGAGCATTTGCCATTGCAGGTGTGCCAATGGGCAGCTGGAGGAACACATAAAAGGGGCCAACTGAAAGAATCCCTCTGAACTCTGCTCAGAGGGGGAAAACTAATGGAACTTAACATAGAGGATGTTCCAAGAGCGACCCAGTATACACAGGGATGGCAAAGCCTTGTTTGTGCCCTAAGGGATGTTTGATAGCTCAGAAAGGACTCAGATTCAGATAATTGACCAAACATCCCACTGGCACTACTTTGCCCCAAGACAGGCAATAAGGTTGTGGATTGTACTTCTGACCTCAATGCCACAAGATAATGATTGCCAAAAGTCTTGATTTTTGTGCCTATATATTTGGTAGAATTTTATTAATTTACAAGCATAAATTCAATAGCGTTCACTATTTTCTAAAATAAATTTATTTACGCTTAGGATAAAATATTCTGAGGCCATAAGGTGGCCTCTGAATCTGTACTTGCAATTTTTGCCCATGCAGAAACCTAGGTGTTCATCTACCCTATTAATATGTACAGCATTGCAGAATAAAATTAGAGGCTGCTTTTGGCCCTGATTCCTTGTGTTACCCTGTGGTCTTACTGTTCCCTAAATCTAAACAATGGCCTTGTAATGACAATTGATTTTAAGCCAGCTGTGTTTTGAAAGCAATCAAGGAAAACAGCAGCCTTGGAATCAATATATTAATTAGAGCCTAACTTGGGCTCTGACTAAAAAGGCTGCAGTAGTTTATTAAAGGGCACAAACACAAATACTGACCTGAAAGCTGGGGCCAAATTCTGCCATTACATCTACCCCAACTATATGAGAATCTATGTGAGGCTTCAGCTGGCCTCATTACTTATCTTACGTTCTGCACTCAATCTTTTGTCTTCTATCAGGTATGCATCTTCAGATCTATCCTCTCTTCAAATCCATCTTCCTTTCTAGCTCGTTTTCTATCTGTTTAGGGCCTCCCCACTGCCTATCCTGCTTCTGACCATGAAAAACACTGTTGCCGGTTGGACAAGCGATGCAGCTTTTGGGACCTTTCAGGTCAGTTTTCCATTAGAAAATAAATGTGTGATGCAGAGTCAAGGGATTTTCTCAGTGTAGTTTGTTTGTTTATACACTGTACAAAAGTCATGAGTCCTGCAACAGAGGTGTTCTTACGATGTGGACTGTAATACTTTGATCTAGTTTCAGTTGTTCAGTTTAGTGTGCAGATGCTGCTTGGTGTTGGTGGACTGTGTTATAGAGGCGGTCAGGCTATATGGTCTGATGGTCCCTTCTGGCCTTAATCTCTGACTTCCTTCTGCAGGAACCTCAGCTAATGCACCATGCCCCCATCACTAAAGGCCATTGTCTTTGGCCTCTGTCTTTCCTGGAAACCCACAGCTTAATCGTTGTTCCCTGATCCTGCCTCAACCACTGGGCTTGACTTGGGAGACCACCCTACCCTGAGCTACTCGCTTAAGACCACATGGGCTGGAAATGACATTAATGCTCCTTTTGACTTCTTTGCAACACATAGGAACACCAGAAAGGGTTTAATTGCCAATCAGAGAGTTCTTTAACCCACACAGCCCCTTTCAACAGCAGTCTGGATGAGACTACTGCATGGTTAACTTCAACTGTTTGTATGAGGAGTTTCATCCTGGGTGCTTCTACATCATAATGTGCAGGATATTAACACCTGTTCCATAATACATTTTTGTTCTAAAAAATTATGAAACAAGACAATAAGTAGCAAATCCTAGATAAAGGAAAAGAAATGAAAAATGCTTTCTCTTATTTTATTAACCCACTCCACCCTTCTACCTTCCCCCTGCAATGTTCTTAAGTCTTATTCATGTAAATGTATCTAATTCAGATTATATTCTGTAGTGATAATTGGGGCCTAGTAGCCCTATCCCAGTTGTGAGTCTAACTGGGAAAGTGGTTAAAAGTTTATAAAATGGTCCCATAACATATAACAATAGATGTTGATGGGAAAAGATGCAAAAAGAAGGGATTGAATTACCTAGAAAAAAAGTCTTACTGCTCTGATTCAAACATACCTGGAAAATAAAAAGAGTGGGACCACAAGTTAATGGACAAACCTGGTGTGCTGGAAAGTAGGCCTAATTGGTGAACAAGATTATGAGAAGGTGGACTGTTTCTCCCATCATCCACCTTTCGGGGTCCTTAAAAAGAGACTTTGGGGCAAATGCTGGCTGACTGAAAGAACAGGAAGGAGTGCTGGAAGTAGGGGTGCAGCAGCAGCCCATGGCTTGAAGTAATAATAGCAACCAAAAGTTTTACAGTTTTGTTCAATAGCTTTCAGCACCCCCCACTACCGTTTTGCCCTCTGTTGAATAAGGGCTTGGCTACATTTGCAAGTTAGAGCGCATTAAATCAGCCCCGGGCGCCCTAACTCCTGAGGTGTCCACACTAGCAAGGCACTCAGGGCTGGTCCACACTAACCCCCCAGTTCGAACTAAGATACGCAACTTCAGCTATGTGAATAACGTAGCTGAAGTCGAAGTATCTTAGTTCGAACTAAAAGGTACTTACCGCGGGTCCAGACGCAGCAGGCAGGCTCCCCCGTCGACTCCACGTAGTCCTCTCGCGGAGCAGGAGTACCGGTGTCGACGGCGAGCACTTCCGGGATCGATTTATCGCGTCAGACAAGACGCGATAAATCGATCCCAGAAGATCGATTGCTACCCGCCGAACCAGGAAGTAACTATAGACGTACCCTTAGAGCACCTGGACTCTGCAGCTGGAGTGCTCCTGGTAATCCACCTCCACGAGAAGCATAGAGATGATGCGCCCCGGCTGAAACGCCTGGGTGTCAGTGTGGATGACTTGTTGCATTACTGCACTGTGATTGGCCTCCGGAAACGTCCCATAATCCCCTGAAGTCAAGTGTCAGAGGGGTAGCCGTGTTAGTCTGGATCTGGAGAAGCGACAAAGGGTCCTGTGGCACCTTATAGACTAACAGAGGTATTGGAGCATAAGCTTTCGTGGGTGAATCCCCACTTCTTCGGATGCAAGCAGTGGAAATGTTCAGGGGCAGGTATAAATATGCAGGGAAGTCAAGTGGCCACTCTTGTCATTGTTTGGACCTCAGCTGCAGGCATGCAGATATCCCCTTTCAAAGCTCCGTGTCTGACAGCCGGCATGCTTATCTGCTCCGGGACAAAGCAAGCCATTACTGTGGAATGCTGCTGCTGTGAGTGTGTGTGTGTGTGTGTGTGTGTGTGTGTGTGTGTGTGTGAGGGGGGAGGAGGGTCTGCTGCTGTCTGAACTTACAAGACAGCATGCTGACACACTCTCTGCCCCCCAAAACACACTGTCTCTCCCCCCACATACACACAACACACTCCCTGTCACACTATCCCCCGCCCCATTTGAAAAGCACACTGCAGCCACTTGCACACTGGGATAGCTACCACAATGCACTGCTCCTTGTGACGTTGCAAGAGCTGCTAATGTGGCCACGCCAGTGTGCTTGCAGCTGACAGTGTAAACACACGGCAGCATTTTCCCTGCTGCGGTCTCTGAAGGCTGGTTTAACTCCCAGCACTCTACATCTGCAAGTGTAGCCAAGCCCTAAGACTGGCTTAGCCAGCCAAGACTGTATATGTTACAAAATTGTTACAAGCCTGTGACCAAAGTGGTAGACAAAAGCAATGGCCAGCCCAAAACAGACCAACACTAGTACAAGTTTGCCAGATCTCAGAGTGGCCGCTAAAACCCTGTGTTGGGCTTGTGTTTCTCCAGCAATGAGGCTACAAGTGAGTCAACACCAGAGATAGAAGCTACATTTTCTATCGTTGCTGTTCTTTTCTCTGCCCCTTTTGTGTGCTTGTCTTGTTTTGCCTTACAGGAAGGCACATTGGGCTTCCTGTAAGGCAAACAGCAGCAACAACAACAGCTCCAGACCAACTAACTTCTTCTTTTTTCCCCAAAAAGGACAGTTATTAGCATCTTCAGTACAGTCTAAAAGACTGTCAAAGAAGGTTTTTTCTCCCTTATAAAAGCTCATTACAGCTAGAGGGAACAAAGGATAGTGTTAAAGTGAAAGCCTTATTTAATACTCTGTATTTCAGATTCTTTAACTGGTTTTCCATTTCTGTATTTTTAAGAAAAAGTTTTAAAAGAATTGTTCATGGTGTGTTTGCTATAGTACTTAACAGGCAGAAGTCTCTGAATACCAAACCCCAAAACACATTTAAAGTTCCATTACCCCTGCTGCATGCTCTACCTGTCTATAAATGATTATAATCAATTCTATACAGATTTGAACAAGCAGATTAAGTGGATATTAACAAAGGGACATGTTTGCAGGGAAAAGGGTGGAATCAGCTTCTAAAGCAGAACCAAACACAATTGAATGTTTAAATTACTGCAGACTTTGTGAGGAATAAGTTATGCTTTTGCGTGTTGGCTAACATAAGTTACATTTTGCAACTTTCTTCTCCATTCCTAGCCTCAAAAAGGTTGAACTTGGAAGTGACATTTGAGAGTGGCAGACCCAAGGACTATAAAGAAATTCAGGATTCAGCTGTGTCCCTTAGGCTGTGATGCTGCAAACTTGCATTAAAATTCAGGGCAGGTGAGACCAATAATTACCAGTAGCTCCAGCCAGGAAATAAAGGGTGAGGGAGTCTCTCTCTCTGGGCCAGAAGAAGCTAGGAAAGCAGCTGAACTCAGAGAGAAAGTATAGGCTGGGATTTATGTTGTTATTGGTAATGCCCAGACAGTGTGTACAAGGCTGTAATATGGGGGTCCATCCCTACCCCTTCAGATTGGTCTCTAGTGACACTCCACATTTTTGTTCTGCTTTGGGAGCAATAGACCCCCATGGCTTCTCTGCTGGAAAGCTTCAAGCAATGGTGAGCTTTGGCGTGCAGAAGACCTCTTTGCTTTGTTCCCCAAATAAGGTAAAATAATATCTTTACTTTCCTGTTGTTGTCATGCAGATGCATGCTCAGATCTGTGTACATCAGGCCATTGCTGGGCTAGGTTTGTGTCTGCAAAACCCAGGGCTCCAGGGGGATTCAGAGTGAGTTTCATGGTTTGCACTGCCAGCTATAGCACTGCAGAAAACTCACAGTTCAGCAGCTGCCACCATGTTTCATTCACAAGGGGGGAAGCTGAATGCAGGTTAAGTTGAATAAGTGGAACTTTATTAAACCCCCTTCACTGCTCTGTCCACTTGGCTCAGTTGCTTCCAGCCTAACTACCCTTTTCTCTGTTTTCCCAGTGTCCTTTCACTAACAGTCCCTCCAGGGAACATGGGCCCTTTGATTCCAGTACCACTGATCGTGATACAGGCACAAGCAGAGGAAGCACTAAGGGCGAAAGAGCAACCATCTGCCTGCTGTCTCTCGGTTCCTGTGCCCAGCACTAAGGCAGCTCAGCAGATGCAATAGTAGGGAAGTCCTGCTCAGCCCCTGCAATCCTGAGCTGCAGCATGCTCAGTCCCTCTGTAAGGACGAGTCCATGTGCAGTCCAGGAACCATGGGGGGAGTGAAAATGCTCAGTGCAGATAGAATTTTCAAAGAATTTAGCTACCAAACTCTTAACAAGTCTCTACTGAGCATGCACAAACTGAGATTATTGTTTTTCAAAGGCTTATAACATGGGCAAATTTTCACAGGCATGGTAAAAGGCACATCCCTGACAAGGTGATGTCTCTATCAAATTTCAAGTCCCTCCTCCAAAGCATTAGGTGCTAGAATTTTACAATGAAATAGTTGTAAGATTTTTTTTTTTAATATAGGTAAAACAATATAAAGGGGGTGGATTTTAATTGAGGATTGGCCAGAGGGCTAAACACTCAATCTCTGAATTGCCTGCCAGAGGGGGATGATGACCCACCAGCTGGAAGAGGATTGGAAACTGAGGCACGGTGGTGAATCTCAATAGGGAGGTACAGCAGTTCCATGACAGGGACTTTACTTATATTGTATATCCATTCTTTTGCTCTCTGTATGTTCATCTCCGATTCTGAGCAGGAATTGTCTGTTTGAAAGGTGCCTAGCACATTGTGGGTGTTACTGGAAACCAGTAATAAATAATTATTAAGCAGACCTAAGACTAGTTAGTTGATTGAGGAGCCAGTCATCTAGCTCCTTGTTTTAAGTCAGTTATCCTTGGAGCCCTGCGCAGATACAAAAATGTGGATCCGCATCCGATCTACATCTGCCAGGATCAACCCATGATCCAACCCGCAATTTGCTAGCCATCTTTTACCTGCACCCATATGCCGTCTCACAAGGGCTAGTAATGGGGGTGGGGTGAGGAAGGGAGAGGGTCTTGCAGGGAAGAGGCTATGCGAGGGTGGGGACTGTGGGTAAGAGGCAGCGCAGGGTCTCGAGGAGAAAGGGCAGCGCGGAGGGGGGCCAGGGGGGAAAGGGTGTCACATCGCGTGCTACTCCGGGGGGCTCATGAGCAATGGCATGCAGCAGCAGCAGTGCATGTTGCATCGCGGTGGGGTGACGGGGGTCCCACCCGTTCCAATTTCTGTGGCCCTGGCAGGCTCAGCCCGCCGGCTCCTGGGCAGTAGGGACTGGGAGCGTGGCCAGTGCTGCCTGGTCAGACCATGGTGAGGATGCTGGCGCTGCCCAAGGGGCCTGAGCTGCTGGACAGGAAGCAATGTGGCAAGCAGGTGCTGGACAGGACAGCCCCAACTCTGACCAGCTCCCCAGCCACTGGCTGCTGCCACCAGTCCTGAGCATGCTGCACCCCCACCCCCAAGGCTGCCTGAGCAGGCCACTGCCGGCCAGGTGCTGCCCATGAGTAGAGCCCTGAGTGGTTGTATTTGCATCCGATCCACTATCCGCAAAAATGGTCTGCAGATATCCGCATCAACAGATATGAAGCGAGCATCCGTGGATTTGCAGGGCTCTATTTTTCCTTCTCAAATTCTATTTGTCTGGGTGCCTTGGATCTGTTATGAGAGACAAAATGGGTGAGGTAATATATTTTACTGAATCCGTTTCTGTTGGTGAAAGAGACATGCTTTTGAGCTCCCCAGAACTGAAAAGGAGCTCTGGGGAGCTTGAAAGCTTCTCTCTTTCAACAACAGAAGCTAGTCCAATAAAAGATATTACTTCATTCACCTTGTTTCTCTGATATCCTGGGACCAACATGGCTATAAAAACACTGCAAACAATAATGGGTCTGTCATGGCAATCAGTCCTGCAGATATGGGATACCTTTACATTTTTGAAACTGAAGAAATGAACAGAATATACCATAATTAGATATAAAACAAGGACCTTTGTAGGGTGGAAATTTCTCAACAGACTTTGTGTTCCTTTAAATACGACACTCTGACCTCATTATTTAATATAATACTGTCAAGTCTTCTGTTAGATTTTCCTTGGCTGTAGTGTTGGACTTCTCACTATAAAGACACTTAGATATGATGGTGAGGGGGGTGTATATAAGTAGCTAGATAAAAATAGAAACATAAGGAAAAGCTGACAAGTATTCCTTGGACAATTGTCATTATGATATTAAATGGAGAGCAGTGCTGTCTCAGAGTGCCCTCCTTGTAGGATGAAAGATAAGTGTAGAAAAGTTCTCCCACAGGAGCGAAGAAAAAAATAGGCAGAAATCTAAGGCCTAATCTGTTTTATGCCTGTAACAGTGAAATGGCATTTTTTAAATAGCTGGAATCTTTTCAGAGCTGATCCTAGAGCTGTGCAAACAGTGCAGCCACCCTGGTTGCCCCTTGCTTAAGGCATCTCCCTGACACCAAAGTCCTCGTACTGGAGTGGCAGCGACAAAATAAACAGTGGGATTTATTATCTTATTAAATGGAAGGAAGGTGTGAGAGTGGCTGGAGTCCCCTGATGGATCGCTGGGAATGCTCTGGTAGGGGGAGAGAGACTGAAGAAACTAGTATCCATGAGCTGCATCTAAATATGCTAGACTGCTGCTGAATTCTCTCATAAGGGGAAGCAGTGGAAATGTGTATCCATGAGGTAAGGCCACCTCTGGCTATGGTGGGGGATTTATTAGGGTCCTAAACCCAATATCAGGAATTTTCAATATTAAATGCTATCTATGCACCTGAGGTTCTTATGTGGTTGTCAATAAGAACATAAGAGCAGCCATACTGGGTCAGACCAAAGGTCCATCTACCTCCGTATCCTGTCTTCCGACAGTGGCCAATGCCAGTTGTCCCAGAGGGAATAAACAAAACAGGTAATCGAGTGATCCATCCCGTTGCCCATTCCCAGCTTCTGGCAAACAGACTAGGGTCACCATCCCTGTGCATCTTGGCTAATAGCCATTGATGGATCTATCCTCCACAAATGTATCTGGTTTGTTGTTTTTTTTAAACCCTGTTATAGTCTTGGCCTTCACAACATCCTCTGGCAAAGAGTTCCACAAGTTGAGTTGACTGTGTGTTGTGTGAAGAAATACTTTTCTTTGTTTTAAACCTGCTGCCTATTAATTTCATTTGGTGACCTCCTAGTTCTTGTGTTATGAGAAGGAGTCAATAACACTTCCTTATTTACTTTCTCCGCACCAGTCATGATTTTATCCAGTCATATCCTCCCTTAGTTGTCTCTTTGGCAAACTGAAAAGTGCCAGTCTTATTAATCTCTCCTCAGATGGAAGCTGTTCCATGCCCCTAATCATTTTTGTTGCCCTTTTCTGAACCTTTTCCAATTCCAATATCTTTTGAGATGGGGCAACCACATCTGCACACAGTGTTCAGGATGTGGGTGTACCATGGATGTATACAGTGGCAATATGATATTTTCTGTCTTATTATCTATCCCTTTCTTAGTGATTCCCAACATTGTTAGCTTGTTTGACTGCCGCTGCACCTTGAGTGGATGTTTTTAGAGAACTATGCACCCTCGTGCCCTGCTCCCCGCCTGCGGCCCCCATGCTCTCCTTGCCCCCTCCTCGCCCCACCTTACCTGCGGGGGGGGGGGAGGAAGGGGCTCTGTTCTCCCACTGCACCCGTTCCCCCACCCCCGACACATTCAGCCGCACTCCCTCACAGCCCAGCCCAGGCGGGGAGCGGAATGAAGCCGCCCCAAGTCACCGCTCTGTGCAGCATAGCCAGCTGTCTGAGAGAGAGCCTGGCTGGGGAAGGGCAGCAGCAGATGGCTCCCTGCCCAGACTCGGCTTCCGGGGATAGGGGCCGAGCACGCTGGCTCACTCGGCTGCCGTCCCCAGAAGCTGAGCCTGGGCAGGGGGACAGACTGCCACAGCTAGGCGCTTTCCCAGGCAGCTGCTGCGCTGCAGCAGGCAGTGTCCCTGTGGCTGGAAGAGGCTCTGGCCCTGCCCCTTCTACTCTGGCTCTGGTCCCACCTCTTCTGCTCTCCACCCAGGCTGGCTGCTAGGGGGGAGCTTGACCCTGCCTTCCCCCCACCCATCGCCTGTGTCACAAAGATCTACTCATGCTCTCTCTCATTGAGCTAGGGCACTGAAAACAGTAGCGGAGTCATGGCAGCATGGGCAGCAGCGACACAGAATAGCTGTGCTGACTATGTAACCATGGGGTCTAGGCAGATTTGTATTTATGGTGGCCCTGTGCTGCCACTCTCTGCTAACTGTGCTGCTGCCGCTATGCTTCTATTTTTAGCACTCTACCTCCATAAAAGCTAGCACAAGTATGTCTACACAAGCTGCTCCAAGTGCAGATGTAGCTTATGATAGGTTGTGTGTGGGGTGATGCCTGACCTACATGCTACCTGAGTGGCCATATCCCTAAAGATAACAACATATTTATATTGCACCTTTAATCCCAAACTGATAGACAAATTTTACACAGGGTCCATTCTGTCCAGCACTGAGATTTAGTTACTTCTGGTGCTACACTAGAAAAGTTTGTAAGTGTTTTTCTGCACCATTGCTGGAAGCGGTAGGGTGGAAAGGCTCTGGCATTTACCTCTGTGTCATCAGAACATTCTGGAATATTGAGGAAGATTGGATCTAGCTTCAGAAGCAAACTTGGCTGTTGAGTCCCATCTTTATTTTACAAACATATACAAGGAATGATCAGGCACCATTGCCTCAGAATTCATTAATTCTCTTTTAAACAACACAAAAAGAAACATCCAGATTCTCTAACAGAAAAAGAACAGTTCTCTTGGGGAAACAAGAACTTTCAGATTCAACTGTCTGCCAAAATAACCCTTGTGGTGTAAATATCTGAAATAAGTCTTCCAAAAGCATTGTACAGTTACCACAGTCTCCGCAGTGGAGGAAAAATATTTGTTTCCAAAAGCCAGGTCCTAAAGAAAGCTGTGCAATTTCAACATTCAATACATCTAAGAGTCAACAAGTAGACAAAGAAAATTCAGACCTTTGATGACCCCTGGTGAATAAACTAAGCACTGCATTGAAATGCTAGCTAAAAATTGTATTTGAAGCACAGTCCACTCAATTCTCACAATAATCAAATCACAAAGAAAGGTTGTTCCTTTTTTAAAAATACGTAGCTGGCATGCCAAAGAAAACTGGCTTTCTGCAGCTGGAATACTATAAGCAGATTTTCAGATAATGAAATTCTACATTCCGATATCATTGTAACATAAACTGGGTAAGCTTGTTGGGGAGAAAATTAGTTTACAGTGCAAATATATCGTGTCTCTTATGACCCTCAAACAAGAAAGTTTAATCCATACAGCAATTACATGGAGTATTTGAGATGGTAAACCCTGATGCTGTGGCCTCAGTTATAGATAATCTATGTCTCAAGTCCTGTTTCATGGAAGAGTTAACCTTATTTAGCTAAAATTTAAAGTTACAGGCTTGATCATTTTGCCTTTGGCTCCTTGTGAATCAAAATTCCTTTTGTGCAGACTCCTACTATACCTTATCAATAAAATAAAATAAAGCCTTTTTTAAAAGGTTGCATCTTTTACATTGATGTGTACATAGACTACACTGTATATGGCAGTAGTAAGCTATACTCATCAGTGTGGATTTTATCAGGTTATGAATGAGGAAAAAATTATTTTAATTTTTGGAGAGGGGATCGAGGGTGGTAGGAATCTATCTATGCATGAGTCTTACTCATACTAATCATAAGAGTACAATTATGTGCTAAATTCAAAGAGGTGTGATTTGGCCTTACTTATGTATGTAATAATTAGTACTGTTCCTATGTTTAAGATAAATAATATTTCCCATTTATGTAGTGCTTTTCATTCCAAAAAGACCCCAAACTTAGCAAAGTAATATACTGTACAGATTACGTACAGGGACCCTGTGATGTTTTGGGGACTACCCAAACCAGTAAGGGGCTCTGTCACTGCCTACCCTGTAACTTTGGGTGCCTTTATGCTGTGTAGCTTTGGTTCAGATGCTTGACACCAATAGTCTGCCCACACAAACAAGGTCTCACCCTGGCTTCCACATACTAGTCACTCCTTGGAGGGTGACACCAACAGCACTTCCAGTCCTGAGCCTCCCCATCCATCAGCCCCAGATTCTTAAATATGAGACACTGGGACTTTTCCCCTCTGGTTCATCACTCATGAAGGCATAAAGCCCATTTCCCCCAACACTAGCTTATTTTAAGCACACACACTCCACACCATTTGCGCAACAGATACCTGCTTGGGATAAAAATAGAAAAAAGGTTTATTTAATAGAAAAATCACAGATTCAAAGATTAAAATAGTGAGGACCAGCAAACATGCACAAGCTACACAGAAAATAAACATAAAGATGCAACCTCAGGCTTTACACTTTCAAATTAGATAGACTCCCTTTTTTAATAAAAGTTACCTATTGACTCTGAACAGATTTCCAGCATACCCCTTGCCATGGAAAGGATCCAGCATTTCATGGATGGCACCCACCAAGCAACTGTCCCTCAGTATCTGGATGCCTTTCATGCCAAATCCCTTCCATTTTTAAAAGGGTTTTTCAGGAGTTTTTTTCCCTTTAGTCATTATAGATATGCAAAGTGGAGAAATCCCCAGTTGTCTGTGTCATTCCATTAACTTAAATGGCCCATTGTTGCCTTTTCCTGGGTTGTACAATGCATCTGGTTTGGTGTAAACACCTGGTTTGAGAGGTTTCCCCCTCGCCCCTTCTGTGAGGTGTATGTAAAATTGTAGTACAGGTTATGAGCACACTTTTCTATATACAATAAATACGTGGATTCACAACCACAGCCTTATACACATTTGCTAATCAAGTTCAGAACATTGCAAGCTTTCATAAAAGACCTTATTCAGCATATTTTATACACAATAACATTACATACAATCAGTTGAGTCAACTGCTTATTCTTTGGGATTCAGACCCCCTGACTTGCCCCTGTATTGTCTGGACCCTGACGGTCTCAGATCCCTCAAACACTACTGAAATAAAGTCTTTCTATAGTGAAATCTGGCACTTATATAACAGTGCACAGCATTACTATTGAATGAACAATGTAAGACTGGAAGTGAAGAATACCTTATCCCATTGGAAAAGTAGGGAGATTTTAAGTAAGTGCCACATTTTAATTGCCGAACATTTTATAGCAGGAACCTAGCTCTTCAATAGCGCATCATAATTTTCTCAATCCTCTTGGGCTGAAAATTTCCATCTTTAATTATTGGCTAAAGTCTGTGTAGCCATTTTCTATATGATATTCTTTCTTAACTTTTACTCCCATAGGTTTAAATCTAAAATCTTGTGTGCACAATTCAGCAATGGCTGAACAAATTTTGTTCAGATTGTTTTGTAAATCTCATTGAGTTCTAAGGAATAAACCAATTTTGAAGGAAAGTTGTTTAGTGTCTTAGATTATGAAATTTGAAGAGCAGGATTTGTACAGTCAGATTTTGTGTTCAGCTTGTAGTTCTAGTAACAGTGGGGAGTGGGCTGTGTCACTCCCATCTGCCATGCGTGTGCTGGTGGGGGATTGGGGAGGACAGGATGGTAGCAAACCCAAGTGACAATGCTGAATTAAAAGGGGTGTTGTCCTTGCATAGTAGTATCCCATTCCTCACTCTGAAAAGGTAGGTGGGGGGGAGTGATCAGACCACATTTCCTGAAGAGCCCAAGCATGTGTTGAATGCCCGTCGGCCTACCTTGTCAGAGGACCATAAACATGAGTGGGGACTCAAGGAGAAGGATGTTGGGGTGTGTGGAAATCCCAGATTTCTGCTAAATTGGTGCAAGTGCTGGATATAAATTTGTATCTGAACTGCTACTGATGTTTGGATTTAATCCTAATTTTTGACACATCCAAATATGGAGTCAGCTCACCTCTCTCCAGCTACTCCGCCTACTTTATCTAGCTATACTGTATTGTTGACTTTACAGAGACAATTCAGTTATTCGAGACAGTGGCATGCTGTATAAATCCATTTGGCACCAGTGTCGTCTTAGCTGATCAATAACTTCAGATGCAGGTGCATCTCATGCTGCCCTATGAGAAAATGTTGGCCAGTTGTTTGATTTACATAAATCTGTGATGAATGAGTGATTTGTCTCATCTGAGAATGACATTTTAACTGCTGAGGCTCTAGGACCTTTACATGCCGTGCTAGAGGAATGACGAGAATATCCTCCTCCCAGAGCACGGTCCTTCCCTTTCCCAGAACCCAATAGAAGGCTCTTTGTGGGCTCCAAGATCCACACATGCAAGAAGAGGGCAGGACTTGTTGAGGCTGAGGGATCTGAGCTGGGTCCCATCTACAGCCTTGCCAGGCATCCTCTGGTGAGTTAATACAGCCTGTCTCAACTTTCCTGTGGAGAACTGAGGCACCAGAGAACCACTCCACCCCCAGAAAGTAAAATGATATAATATGGATAAGTTTTTAAAACATATGTCTACAGAAAAATATAAACACCCATATTAGTGCAAGGTATTATTTCACACGACAAACATTTTAACAATACATGTGTATGCACTGAGAACTTCATGTTTTCAATGAGTCTTTAAAACAATTTGTTGCTATAAATGTTGGTATGATAGGGCACAATCCAACTTCCATTAACCTTTGTGGGCATTGGATCTGGCAAACGGGTAGGAGGCATTTTTATATAGTTGGACATTTGGCTTATGGATCAAGTAAATCAAGATTCATCTTTATATGTACCTCTTCACCAATAAGGTAGGCTGGTTTCAGTTTAACACTTTTTATAACACACTGTACAAAGAATAAAAATGTTTGTTTTGTTGTTTTACGTAGAAGTGTCCTATTTAGTAAAGAAATGCAAAGTTTATTATATTCCAGAACTATAGACATTCTGTCTCAGCATCTCCTATAGAATCAAATTTGGGAAACCATTATTTTTGCAAGTGATATCTACTTATCTTACCAATTACCACCCTGAAGGGGCAGGTTAATTTGTACTGATGTCTATTTATAAGGATGTGTAGGCGTGTAAAGTTATTGCCTCACAAACTGAAAGGGACACTGTCAGGTTAGAAATCAGATTTTAAAAAATCCTTTAGAATATTTTGCAATATGACAACTGAAATTTTTTCTTTACATTATTTATGCTGGCTATTTCCTTTTTGTATTTCATTCATCTTGGAAAATGAAAATAGACTAACCAATTTCACTTTTGTTTGTATTCAGTTTCGTAATCCGTTTCATATATACTAGCACAACATTGTGGAGTTTGACTTGTAACCCTCTACAGAAAAATGTTTAATTTATTTTAAAAAATCATTTGTTGTAAATTATTTGAAATAATCATTAAAATATTTGCATTACAGGGACACTATCAATTTTAAAATGGCACTTCTTTCTGAAATTTTGTATCTATTTTTGTTACAAGTAATGCTGAATAGTCTTATAACTGAGTTAGAGAACAAACATCTTTCTTTGTCTTTTCAGTTTGCTTCCTATGTGTAATTTCTGTCTGCCTACAGACCATCACTGAAGCATCTGTGTGCCTACTCAGCATTTGTATATAGTCAGTTTCATGTTTTTCCCTGTACAGTGAGTCAGTTTCCCGTTCATTGTGTGGGTCTTCTGAGGGAGAGAAGAACAACTTTAAAATATAGCAAAAAGAACAGGATTACTTGTGGCACCTTAGAGACTAACAAATTTATTTCAGCATAAGCTTTCATGGGCTACAGCTCACTTCATCAGATGAAACCTGTTCTTTTTGCTGACACAGACTAACACGGCTGCTACTCTGAAACCTTTAAAATATAGGAAACTGTTGTAAAATCACAAAAAATGGCTGGGAGACTCGGGGGCAGCTTGTAGTGCTTGACGTTACTTTACATTCTTAAATAATAAATTGACTAGATATCTAGTATCTGACAATTCTGGTCAGCATGATAGGCAGCAGTCCCAGCACACCCACAGCCTAACTATTGTCAAGTGTGTGTATGGGTGGGGATGTTTTCTTTTGGTAGTCATGTTGCTGCTCTGTCCAGGACCAGGCTGGAAAGCAGGTTGTGACCCAGATTCAGTTCAGTAAGAGTTGAGTGCATGCTTAAGTGCTGTCCTAAAGAGAGTCCTGAAATGAAACCACAGTTCTACCGATACATCTTTATCCTGACCTGAAACATCTCTAGAAAAATGGCATTGAACTCTGGTGTTTTTATCATAGGAGCACAGAAAAAGATCACCACATTCATATTTTCATGTGACTCGAGTCAAATTTTAACCCAGGACTCCAGGGATGAAATAAGTCCTTTAAAAAAACAACCCTAAACTCGTAATATGACTTTTTTTCTTTTAGCTAAAAACATTCCAAGGTTGGAGAACACATCTCCAGATGGAAGTTTATTTAATATTAATAATAAATTAATTAACAAAATATCTGGGCTTACCCTTAAGCCTGCATAAATCCTTCATTCATCAAATGGAACAATAATTGGGAAAATAATCATACTGTGTTTACTTTTCTCCAGTTGCTGCCATTCACATTATGGTTTTTATGAAACTTATAGTGAACTCATCAAATGTATGGTAGAATTGGCCAGTAACTCACTCGGATTTCCAAGGTCCATACACAGTAGAATGACTCAGACCACATAAATATACTTCACTTGTTGCACTGATGTATAATATTGTACTTAACCTGCAATAATGCATAAAAGGTGCAGGCAGAGGAGGCCTGCCATCACTGTAAACTGGGGGAATCTAAACTGTGAGGACACATCTGTGTCTGTCTCAAGGCTGAGCATGTTAGGTCATTACTAGAACTGCTAGGAAAATGGGGGGGATTTCATGCAATAAATTCTTGACTTTTCTAAAAAAAATAGTTTACAGCCAAAAAAAATTGATTTCAGTTTTCTGATGTAAAAAAGAAAGTTTTATGAAAAGTATCTGCTTTCTTTAACATTTTGTCAAACCCCCAATTTTCCACTGAAAAGTTTTAATGGAAATTTTTTTGACTGGTCCTAGTTGTTATAGTTTAAGTGTAATAAAGTGAATTTTTACTGCCCCGGTTCTATGCTGCCTGAAGTCACAGCATCCTCTTAGACTATGTCTTAACTGGAGGAGGGAGGGGTCAAGAAGGTGTGCATTTTATATCAAGATAGCTAACTCAAGTTAGCTGTCTCGATTCAAAACCCTAGTGTAAATAAGTCATGGGTAGTTTTGACCTCCGTGACCTCGAGGTCAACTCTATATCCCCCTCCTGGAGCTGATTTTGACTAGCTGAGGTAAAAATTACCCATGATTTGTCTCCACTAAACTGACAGCGCTGGAAACTTGTATTCTGTTTATACACAGATCAGATACACAAGAATATGCAGCAGTGAAAGCTTCCCCACACATTGGCAAGGCAATGTGCCTCAGCCCTGACCGAGCAGGGAGGGTAATTTAATTGCTGTCCTCTTTGTTGAGGTTGCTAACGAGTGCCAGGTGTCAGGCACTCAGCACCGTATATCACAAATATCGATGATATTAGAGTTCAAATAGATACTATCCCTGCTATTTAGATTTGGAAAAGCAGTTGGCATGAGGCCTGCTGTGGTTACTGACTGTTTTTCTTAGAATAGGAGCACAGATCAGTGAGTTTTCCCCCATCCCAGATCAAAAGACCCAGTGGCATTTGTGTTGCAGCCAGCCACTCTCCTTCTTCTAAACCACTATAAAGGAAAAGGGAAAAAAATCCTCTAGCCTCTGTTTCAGATGGTGTGGGGGAGGGATGCAGTGCTTATAGCTCAGAAATGACTGGGCACTCTCAGAGGGTCCAGTGACTGATTTATTGTTGCCTGATCCTAGTCAAGGCTGGGTGAGATGGAGACGAAGCCTTTCTCTGAGTCAGGGTTCATGTTACAAGAGAGCAGTAAAACACGGTTAATTCTTTAGTATCCAGATACTCTCCAGGGGCACACAATCTTCACCCGTAGCTCTTCATCCTTTGGCTTGTGGGGGAAAAGGAGAATATAATGTCTAGTTCCCTGGGCGGCTCTTCTCTGGGCTCCTAAGTGGCAAAAGACCATCTCTGACCACCATCTCATCTCTTTCAATATGCCTATCTTCCTGTTGTCCTCCATCTACTCTTTACAAGCTGGTCTGTACCATCTCATGGTTTGCTCATGCTCACTCATCTGTTTGTATTCATTTACTGTCTCATCTTAGACTGTTAGCACTTTGGAGCAAGGACTGTTAGAAGAGGTTAGGCAAACCTGTCTCTGTTGTGTGTTTGTACAGTTAATAATAATCATCTCTGGTTTCAGTGCTCCCACCCATTCAGCCTCCAGGAGGACAATGAAGATGACAGCAGAAGGTAGGCATTTCCCCCCTACTCCCTCATCCAAGTACCCCCATGTACATAGGCCCTGTATCTTAACAGGACAGATTCTGAATGCAAAGAGCTAGGCACATCTCTCCAAACTGTGTTTTGTGCAGTTCTGATTGATTTTGTGATGTAGAAAACCATCCACTAAAAACTGGAGTGAAACTGGTTTCCAGCTGGTCTGTGGGTAACTATTGGGCAGGGGTGCTGGAACAATTTTTATAGTGTGGGTGCTTCTGATGGAAACCAAGGAACCCATGTTTTTGGTGTTTTTTATTACTAATTAGAGCCAGGGGGTGGCAGCACCCACAGGACATACAGCTCCAGCACCACTGTCATTGGGTGATGAAGACTTTCAGTTGACTCCAAACCAGTGACCCAGAGATCAAAGGCTATCATAATGCCCAATCTTCTGCATGACCTGCACTATTAGGGTATGACTACACTTTGAGCCGGGGGTGATTTCCAGCTCTGGGAGACACACCCATGCTAGCTTGCTAAAAACAGAACCATAGAAATGTAAGGGACCTTGGGAAGTCATCTAGTCCATCCCCCTGTGCTAAGGCAGGACAAAGTCAACCTAGACCATCTCTGACCGGTGTTTGTCTAACCTCTTCTTAAATACCTCCCAATCACAGGGATTTCACAATCTCTCCTATAAACCTATTCCAGGGCTTACTATCCTTATAGTTAGGTTAGATATTAGGAAAATTTGTCTAAGTCTCCTTGGCTACAGATTAACCCAGAGGTGAAAGTAAGCCAGTACGCCGTACCGGCAAGAGCCAGTACACCGTGCCAGACTGTCCCAGCTTCCCTGGCGGTGATTTAAAGGGCCCGGTGCTCCTGCCAGTGTGGGGAGCCCCGGGCCTTTAAAGCACCTCTGGAGCTGCAGCAGCGAGGCTCGGGTGACACTTTAAAAGGCCCGGGGCTCCGCACAGTGGCAAGAGCACCTGGCCTTTTAAAGCGCCGCCGGAGCCCAGCTCCCAGGAGCACCTGGCCTTTTAAAGCGCCGCCGGAGCCCAGCTCCCAGGAGCACCTGGCCTTTTAAAGCGCCGCCGGAGCCCAGCTCCCAGGAGCACCTGGCCTTTTAAAGCGCCGCCGGAGCCCAGCTCCCAGGAGCACCTGGCCTTTTAAAGCGCCGCCGGAGCCCAGCTGCCAGAGCCGGGCTCAGGCAGGGATTTAAAAGGCCTGGTGCTCCTGCCACTGCGGGGAGCCCCAGGTCCTTTAAATCCCCACCAGAGCCTGGCTGCCAGAGCCCCGGGGCTCTGGCAGCTGGTTTCCAGCAGGGATTTAAAATGCCCAGAGCTCTGCGGCGGCCGGAGCCCTGGGCCCTTTAATTTGCCCCGGGGCTCCCAGCCACCTCTGCAGCTGGCAGCTCCAGGGTGATTTAAAGGCCCCCGGGCTCCCAACTAGAGCCCTGGGGCCTTTAAATCACCTCTTCCGGTTGAGGCCACACCCCCACCCAGGATTCCGGCATACCGGTAAATCCTGTAAATTACTGTCACCCCCTGGATTAAGCCCATTATTTCTTGCCTACCTTCATTGGACACAAAGGACAATTGATCACTGTCCTCTTTATAACAGCCCATAACACATTTGAAGAGTGTTATCAGCCCCTCCCCCCCATCTTCTTTTCTTAAGATTAAACTTGCCCAGTTCTTAAAACCTTTCCTCATAAGTCAGGTTTTCTAATCCTTTTATAAATTTTGTTGCTCTCCTGTGGTCTCGCTCCAATTTGTTAGTATCTTTTCTGAAATGTGGTGCCCAGAACTGGACCCAGTATTTCAGCTGAGGCCTCACCGGTGTCAAGTAAACATTAGTTACCTCCCATGTTTTACATACAACACTCTTTTTAATCCACCCTGAATGATATTAGCATTTCTAGCAACTGAAGCACATTGTTGACTTTCAGTCAACTTTGTGATCCACTATAACCCCCAGATCCTTTTCAGCAATACTACCATCTAGCTAGTTATTCTCCATTTTGTAGTTGTGCATTTGATCTTTTTCTTCCTAAGTAGAGTACTTTGTATTTGTCTTTATTGAATTTCATCTTGCTGATTTTAGAACAATTCTACATTATATCAAAGTCCTTTGAATTCTAATCCTGTCCTCCAAACTGGTAGCAACTCCTTCCGGATTGGTGTCATCCGTAAATTCTATAAGCATACTCTCTACTTTATTGTTCAAGTCATTAATGAAAGTATTGACTAGTACTGGACCCAGGTCAGAGCTCTGCAGAACCCACTAGACATAGCCTCTGATTTTGATGGCAAACCATCGATAACTACACTCTTTGAATATGGTCTTTAAACCAGATTTGCACCCATATTATAGCAATTTTTATCTAGACCACATTTCCCCAGTTTGCTTATGAGAATCTCATGTGGGACTGTGTCAAAAGCCTTACTAATATCAAGATCTATCACATCTACTGCTTCCCCTCATCCAGTAGGTCAGTAACCCTGTCAAAGGAGGAAACTAGGTTGATTAGACATGATTTGTTCTTGAGAAGTCCATTTTGGCTATTAGTTATAGAGGAAAAGGAAAAAGTCATTCCCCATGGACTGCGCCTTCATGTGGTGGGAAAGCTTTTGTGCCCCCATGACTCCGAGAGCTATGCTGGTGGGTGGATAACTCCTGTTAAGGTCATCTACACCAGCTATGTTGAAGGGTAGGCCATCTCTCGTAGGGGATTGGGATAATGATGACCTGTACCTGTTTAAAAAAAATAGCAAAGTCATTAGGGAAACCTACATGTAACTGGGTTGGCTGCTTCCTGTGTGCCCCCCTTGTGGTCTAACTTCATGCTACAGGTAGCCTGCCTCACTTTCCCCTTTTGGACTATTCAAGAAACTGAAAAAATACTTTTATCCATATCCATCCTTCTGAGATTGTCACTGTCATCGATTGATCTATCAGCCCTCACAGAGAGAGCGCCGATCACAACACATCAGATGTGTTGTTCTAGCCAGGCCTCCAACTACCCACTAGCCAGGCTGCCAGTAGCACCGGACACCCAACTGACATAGCGCATAGCAGCCTAGAACTCCTGAGCGATCCGCCAACTGCAGCAGATGGGATTACAGGCACGTGCCACCGCACCGGGCCTCAGATTGTACTTTATTAAATTATCAAACATTCAAAATAAAATTTTCAAATCCATCCATAGTCTACACAAATAAAGGTTTCTCTTCCTCCCAGGCCTTCCTGTTTTGCCAGGCCACTCCTAGGCCCTTTATAGCACAGGTGCAGCTCTTTCCCCTTAATTGGCTCATTTGGGAGCACATTCTCTGGCACGGGGGAGCTGGACCTATTTTGATCACAGGGGCCAGCCAGCCTGTGGCACTACACTACTGCTCAGTTCAACAAACTCAATTCAAATAGACCTAGACGAGAGATGATGCTAAGTGGTCAAACCCACAAGAAAGCTACTCCACTGAGGAATTTGCTCTCTCCTAAATACATTAACAAAATTGGTACATGGAATGTGAAGATGCTATATCAACCTGCTAAAATAGTCCAAATAACAAAAGAAATGGACAGATATATTCTAGGCCTAAGTGAAAGCAAGACAAATTACTTTGTCAACTGGACATCTCCTGCTACATTCTGGACTACCGAATGTTCACAGAGATATGGGTCTGATACTTTCAAGGAGGGCAGCCAAACGCCTGATAAAATGGTCACTAGTTTTGGAGAGGGCAATCAATTGGTTAAAAAGTGGAAAGGCTCCAGCTCCAGATAACATTCCAAGGGAGATTCTTAAGGGAGACTTGAAGAACACAGACATTTTGTTAGGCCTCTTATGAAAGATATGGGAAGAATAAAAATACCAAACAAGTGGGAAAGGATCATATAGTAAAGCAAACAAAGGGGACCTCAACTAGAACCTGGAGGAGCATTCAGTTGCTGTCTATTGTGAGTAAGGTATTTAAATGCTTTATTCTAGACAGAATAAAGAAGGCAGTAGATTTAAGGTTATGCTAAGAACAGATAGGAGAAATCATGTGTAGATCACATAGTAACCCAATGTATCCTCACAGAACTGTCAATTGAACAGCAGTAACTGCTTTATATGAATTTATAGATTTCCAAAAAGTCTCTGATACAGTGACTAGGACAGTTTTATGGAAGTTGCTACACCACTATGCAATCCCTCAAAAATTTGTCAACATAATTAAGAGCTTTTATGAAAACATGACATGCCAAGAAATATATAATAGCACACTGACTCAGCCATTTGAGGTTACTATGGACATCAGACAAGAATGTCTTGTATTACCTATGATCCTTTTACTGGTAGTGGACTGGGTAATGAGAGACCACAGAACAGCCAACGGACATACAATAGACTTACACAGAAGTCAGATGACCTTGACTTTGCAGATGACTTCAGCTTGCTATCCCATACCTATACAGACATGCAAACCAAAAGAAATTATCTCCTATACACAATTAGTAGGGCTGAAAATCAACACAGAGAAAACTAAAACCATGAGAATCAACACACAAAAAGAGACACCAATAATACTTTCTGGGACTGACACAGAAGAAGTCTATTTCACATCTCTTGGTAGCATTAGAAGTACAACAGGTGGAATAGATAAAGACATGAAAAGAAGAATAGCAAAAGCCACACATGCATTTGTAACTCTGAAGCTGATTTGGGGAAACTGAAATCTTGCCCTTCAAATTAAACTTTAAATATTTAACACCATTGTAAAGTTGGTCTTACAAAGGAGCACTGAAATTTGGAGAGTTAAAGACCTTAATAGCTTAACTCCAAGTTTTCATAAATCGCTGCCTTAGACATATCCTCAATTTCAGATGGCCAGAAAAGAGAGAACTTTGGAGGAAGACAAAACAGAAACTGATAGGACAGAAAATTAAGGAAATAAAATGGAGATGGCTATGACCAATATGGAGGAAAGACCTGAATAACCTAGGACTTGGAACACTCAGGGCAAGAGGCAACAAGGAAGACAAAGGCTAATATGGTAATTCACAATAGAAGCAGACTTGAAAGCTATTAAAATTACATGGAAAGAAGCGAAGATTGCAGCAGTAGACTGTCAAAAATAGAAGGCAGTGGTGAAGACCTTGTGCTCTGTGTGGAATAGAGAGGTATAAGATAAGAACAGAAAAGATAAGAGTGTAGCCTTGGGAACACAAGTAGTGGAACAGACTAGCTGCTGAATACGTACCCATCGAAGACACTAGGCACCTACTCAGGGTGACCAGTGCCCTGCTCATTTTCCCAGCCCCGCTCTGCTGCTCCCGCCATTGTCAAAACCCTCTATTTTTAGTGCTCTAACTCAATCAGAGCAATCACAGGTATGTCTCCTTGAGCTGGGAATTATGCCTCCAGTTTGAAGTGCAGATGTAGCCTAAGTCCCTTCTCTCCCCAGGTATATTTATAAACTCATTATCTCCTGAAGTAATTTTAGTTCTGCTGTATCTTGGTCCTTAAGATTATATAACAAAGCAGTAGTGTTATCATCATTCATCCTCTAAGCACATTACAAAATATTTGCCCCTTGTATTCACATACTGTGATGAAATAACATAATTAAGTACCTTTTTCAAGATTAAAATATCCAGTCATCTCCTCTATATAAAACTTCAAGAGTTAATTTCCTTAAAGTGAATATTATGAAGCACTGGTAGATTCAGTAGGGGGAAAAAAACCTTTGAAAATACTCAGAATTTGCTTCAGGAGATATGCAAAAATGGCAACCCCCCATATAGTTAAAAGATCAAGGGAAGGAATGAAAGATTAAGCAGCAGATGAGATAATAGACAAGATAATTACAGAGCATTAAAGCCTCCGATTTATTTTTAAGATGTTCAAGCTCTATTTAGAAAAGCCCATTGCTAACTTTTGTGAAGCTAAAATGAATTGTCCTCAAATATTGAACAGTAATGTGACTGACGGAGCCAAAATTTCATCATTTCATTTTGTAAAACAGCCCCTACAGTGACTGGCCATGGAGTGCAACAGTGGCACAACTGGGAGATGTGTTCTCTGAAGGAAATGCTATCTCAGGCTTTCAGGTAGCAAACCCTAAAATACCACATGGCGGGGGAGGGTCACCTTCAGTGAAGATGAATGTGGAGGATGATGGAAACCATGCTGCTCTTCAGTGTTCTCAATAATTTGCAACAATAGGCATCATCTCACAGGCATCAGGAATCATTTTACAAGGGAACCAAACAGACCCCCTTCTTACCCACTGTCAAATTATCCCTCTGCTGTTGTATGGAAAAGGAAGAGATCTATAATTCAGGGGTAGGAGCTATGGTCACAGAAGTATAACTGCAATGACTCTGATATGTAGACTGCAGACAGAAAATCAGGGATTGCACTGATGGGTTTGGGGAGTAGGCAGAATTTAACTGATGGATTGGGGACAAGGAACTGTGTGTAAAATAGACTAGATGGAGAGGAGGCACAAATTGATGGGAGAAAGTTGGAGGGCCAGAAAATGGACTTTTAGAGGGACAAATGTAGTGAATGGATTTGTGAGCAGTGTGTGTATGTGTGGAGTGGGGACAGAATCAAAGAACCGATGGTGTGAGGTAAGAATTGGGGCTGAAAAAGGAAAAATTGATAGGGTAGCGAAAGAAGAGGATATGGAAAGGAAAGACAAAGTGAATTTGGGAAAAGTTAATGGATTTTAGAGAAACATGGTGGGGGGAACAGATAGAAAAGAGATTTGGAATCAGGAAGAAGAGAAGGAAGTATGGGAGACAGAAAGGAGGGAAAGATGAAAAGAACAGAGGGTAAAAACTGGGATGGAGGAAGAATGTTTGTTTTTGTGTCTTTTGGAAGTAAACAAGGACATTTGGGGCCCATTGCTTGTGGCATTCAGTGTTTTTTGTTAATTGATTATAACAGAATTTCCTATTGGCAGGTTAGTCTGGTTAGGAATTCAAGATAAATTCCAAGTAGAATTATTTTATATTTGTTTGTTTGAAATGCTCTAAGATCTTAAGCGCACACATTTGCACCTGACACTTGCACCCCAATTTAATTTTTGGATGCCTCCAACATATCCCAAAAATCTCCCGCTTCTGTCTAGGTTCAGATCTGGATCAGACACATCAGATTAGAGTTTAAAAGTTTAAAAATATGGTAGCAGTGGTCAGAGTAGTGAGACGCACCGCGAGGAAGAGAGTGTAATTGCTCTGTTTCTAGGTGCTGCTTTGTAAGAAGGTTGCCAGCTATTCAACTGCCATATTTGCAGTTATACTTTTAGATCAACCACCAATTCAAGTCCAGCTGGATTTCAGAGCCATCTGCAATGTAATCCCAGCAACTCTAATAAGCAGCAATATTAAAGTGGAAAAATGTGACCAAATGCTGGTGATGTACAATAAACCATTCTGGGGCCAGTGGGCAAATGCAGGCTGTTGATAAGAAACCCATGAAACAAGAGACATTATTATTTGGAGTTTATAGTAATTGACATGCCAGAGTCTGGACAGCAGAGCAGTGCAAACCATGGATATGATCGCAGTACAAAACCAGAATATCCTTGAGGTGAAACAGCAGGGAGAACAGTCACCATAGGCTCTGTCCAGCATTCTAACAGAATATAAGGATATATTTCAAGGAGATAGATACCTAGAGGCCAAGCTGAAGTTAGAAATAAACCCCCATGTGTAGCCTGTGAGACTTCTAAAACACAGAGTTCCGTTAGCCTGAGCCATAGAAGAAGGAGCTGGGAAGCCTGCAAAGAAGAGGCATCATTACACCTGTTGAACCTTGCACAGAGTGGATCAGCAGTGGTGAGAGAACCTTCAGTTAACTGAGGCTCTCCAGTGAGCCAAAAATGCTTAACGGAGCATCAAAAAGAAGTCTCTACTAGTGAATGAGGATATACTACCTCATCTATTCAGGGCAAAAGTATTCATTCTTTGTGATGTCAAGGATGGGTTGTAGTATATTGAGCTAAATGAGCAATCCAGTCACCTGACCTCTGCCATACTTTTTGGCAGGTACTGCTGGGTACAAATGTTTATGGGCATCAACCCAGGCCCAGAGCTGTTCCAGTGTAAACTGGATTAGGCACTAGAGTTACTCCCAGGTGTCAAGACTGTAGCTGCTGATGTTCTTATTGGGGAAGCTTTTGGGATATGGGAGCCTATACAGGAAGGATGGGCTCCACCTAAACCAAAGTGGATCCAGACTGCTGGCACTTAACATTCAAAAGGTTGCAGAGCAGTTTTTAAACTAAGAGATGGGGGAAAGCTGATTGCTGCAGAGGAACACGTGGATTGGACAGAGACTTCTCTTAGAGGAGAGTCTATTGATAGAAATTCTCTAGGTTTAGTCAGGAGGAGAGGATGGAAGAAGATAAAGTATGGGCCAGATCAGCCGAGAAACATTCACATAAAGAATCTGACACATCAGAAAAGGGCAGGCAAATAAACAGTGACAAGTTTTTAAAGTGCTTGTACACAAATGCTAGAAGTCTAAATAATAAGATGGGTGAACTAGAGTGCCCCATGTTAAAGGAGGATATTGATATAATAGGCATCACAAATACCTGGTGGAGTGAGGACAATCAATGGGACACCATCATTCCGGGGTACAAAATATATCAGAAGACAGAACAGGTCATGCAGGGGGAGGGAGTGGCACTATATGTGAAAGAAATTGTAGAATCAAAGGAAATAAAAATCTTTTACATGAATCCACATGTTCCATAGAATCTCTATGGATAGTAATTCCATGTTCTAATAAGATTATAACAGTAGGGATCTATTATCGACCACCTAACCAGGACAGTGATAGTGACTATGAAATGCTAAGAGAGATTAGAGAGGCTATCAAAATAAAGAACTCAATAATAGTGGGGGATTTCAATTATCCCCATATTGACTGGGTACATGTCACCTCAGGACAAAATACAGAGACAACATTTCTCAATACTTTAAATGACTGCTTCTTGGAGCAGCTGGTACAGGAACCCATAAGGGGAAAGGCAATTCTCGATTTAGTCCTGAGTGGAGTGCAGGATCTGGTCCAAGAGGTAGCTATAATAGGACCTCTTGGAAATAGTGACCATAATATAATAACACTTAACATTCATGTGGTGGGAAGAACACCACAGCAGCCCAACACTGTGGCATTTAATTTCAGAAAGGGGAACTATGCAAAAATGAGGAGGTTAGTTAAACAGAAATTAAAAGGTACAGTGACTAGAGTGAAATCCCTGCAAGCTGCATGGACACTTTTCAAAGACATCATAATAGAGGCCCAACTTAAATGTATACCCCAAATTAAAAAACACAGTAAAAAAACTAAAAAAGAGCTACCATGGCTTAACAACCATGTAAAAGAAGTAGTGAGAGATAAAAAGGCATATTTTAAAAAGTGGAAAATCCTAGTGAGGTAAATAGAAAGGAGCATAAACACTGCCAAATTAAGTGTAAAAATGTAATAAGAAAAGCCAAAAAGGAGTTTGAAGAACAGTTAGCCAAAAACTCAAAAGGTAATAAAACTTTTTTAAGTACATCAGAAGCAGGAAGCCTATTAAACAACCACTGGGGCCCCTGGATGATCGAGATAAAAAAGGAGCACTTAAAGATGATAAAGTAATTGCGGAGAAACTAAATGAATTCTTTGCTTCAGTCTTATGTTAGGGAGATTTCCAAATCTGAGTCGTCCTTTGTAAGTGACAAATCTGAGGAATTATCACAGATTGAAGTGTCATTAGAGGAGGTTTTGGAATTAATTGATAAACTTAACTGTAACAAGTCACTGGGACCAGGTGGTATTCACCTAAGAGTTCTGAAAGAACTCAAATGTGAAATTGTGGAACTATTAACTATGGTTTGTAACCTGTCCTTTAAATCAGCTTCTGTACCCAATGACAGGAGTATAGCTAATGTACCGCCAATATTTTAAAAGGGCTGTAGAGGTGATCCCGGCAATTACAGACCAGTAAGTCTAACGTCAGTACCGGGCAAATTAGTTGAAACAATAGTAAAGAATAAAATTGTCAGGCACACAGAAGAACATAAATTGTTGGGCAAAAGTCAACATGGTTTCTGTAAAGGGAAATCATGTCTTACTTATCTAGTAGAATTCTTTGAAGAGGTCAACAAACATGTGGGTAAAGAGGTCCAGTGGACATAGTGTACTTAGCTTTCCAGAAAGCCTTTGACAAGGTCCCTCACCAAAGGCTCTTACGTAAATTAAGTTGTCATGGGATAAGAGGGAAGATCCTTTCATGGATTGAGAACTGGTTAAAAGACGGGGAACAAAGGGTAGTAATAAATGGTAAATTTTCAGAATGGAGAGGGGTAACTAGTGGTGTTCCCCAAGGGTCAGTCCTAGGACCAATCCTATTCAACTTATTCATAAATGATCTGGAGAAAGGGGTAAACAATGAGGTGGCAAAGTTTGCAGACGATACTAAACTGCTCAAGATAGTTAAGACCAAAGCAGACTGTGAGGAACTTCAAAAAGATCTCACAAAACTAAGTGATTGGGAAACAAAATGGCAAATGAAATTTAATGTGGATAAATGTAAAGTAATACACATTGGAAAAAATAACCCCAACTATACATACAATATGATGGGGGCTAATTTAGCTACAACTAATCAGGAAAGAGATCTTGGAGTCATCGTGGATAGTTCTCTGAAGACATCCATGCAGTGTGCAGTGGCAGTCAAAAAAGCAAACAGGATGTTTAAGAATCATTAAAAAGGGATAGAAAATAAGACAGAGAATATCTTATTGCCCTTATATAAATCCATTGTATGCCCACATCTTGAATACTGCGTACAGATGTGGTCCCTTCATCTCAAAAAAGATATACTGGCCTTAGAAAAGGTTCCGAGAAGAGCAACTGAAATGATTAGGGGTTTGGAACGGGTCCCATATGAGAAGAGATTAAAGAGGCTATGACTTTTCAGCTTGGAAAAGAGGAGACTAAGGGGTGATATGATAGAGATATATAAAATCATGAGTGGTGTGGAGAAAATGAATAAGGAAAAGTTATTTACTTGTTTCCATAAAATAAGAACTAGGGGCCACCAAATGAAATTAATGGGCAGCAGAATTAAAACAAATAAAAGGAAGAATTTCTTCACACAGCACACAGTCAACCTGTGGAACTCCTTGCCTGAGGAGGTTGTGAAGGCTAGGACTATAACAGGGTTTAAAAGAGAGCTAGATACATTCATGGAGGTTAAGTCCATTAATGGCTATTAGCCAGGATGGGTAAGGAATGGTGTCCCTAACCTGTTTGTCAGAGGGTGGAGATGGATGGCAGGAGAGAGATCACTTGATCCTTACCTGTTAGGTTCACTCTCTCTGGGGCACCTGGCATTGGCCACTGTCAGCAGACAGGATACTGGGCAGGATGGACCTTTGGTCTGATCCAGTATGGCTGTTCTTATGTTCTTATGAGATGAGATACCAAGGAAAAGGCAATCCAAGACCATGACACCAAGCTGTGACAACTTGTAAACAGTTGCCAGGCATGGAATATGCATCTAAATGCAGATACATTGACGATGAGGTCAAACTGGACATCTGTTCACTTCTGAAGGACTACAGCCAGACCCTAAGAAATTGAGAGACAATAAAGAAATGCCCAGACTAAAGGCTGCAAAGGGAATCCAGCGATTTATAGGGCCAGCTGACTATCTTTCCAGATTCTGTGAATGCCTACGAGAAACCTGTGAACCCTGTGTATGCCTATCAGAAATCTTTGAGACCGTTAACACAGAATGGTGCAGTGTGCAGATTGTCAGAGACCAAGAGCAGGCATTTGAAAGAGTAAAGGAAATCATAAGCATGAGACCAGTCCTAAATTACTACAACCCTGCAGAGCAGTTACAACTATATTGTGATGCTTCAGAAGGAAGCATAGGAGCACCATTGATGCAAAGCTAGCAGCCCATAGCATTTGCTAGTAGACCCTCCAACAAACAGAGAAAGGGGATTTTCTCAGAAAGAAAAGGAGCTACTGGCTGTGCTCTTTGGAATGATTCCATCAATTAACCTTTGGGCACAGGGTAGACCTGCAGTCTGATTATAAGGCATTAGAAAGCATCATGAAGAAGTCACTCTTGGGTGTACCCGAGTGCAACACATGCTATTGAAACTCCTGTGCCATGAGGTGAGGATAAGGTACAGCCCAGCAAAGTCACAGCTAGCGGCATATACACAGATGGCTCTGTGGAACAGGAGAAAGTCTCTCAACATGCTACAATCTCTCATCTCTGCCAACACGTGCGTCTCTCATGGGAGGCTCCAGGCAATACAACAAAACGCAGGATGGGGTGCTACAGGCAGTAAAATGATTCAGACTTCCAGGGTTGGGTCAGATCAAAAGGAGCAAGTGCCGCAGGAGATTACTTCCTACTACCGGATGAGGGACGAGTTGGATGTGTAAAATGTGATTTTATTTATGGGGAACCAAGCAGTAATCCCAGGAAATTTAAGAGCTGACCTCATGAGATGGACACATGCTTCACACCTGGGTAGAGGCATGCTTGAGATGATCCAGGAATGTATTTTCTGGCCAGGCATGAATGCCACCAGAGAGCATACCTGGAACAGTGTGAAATGCATAAATGGTATAGTGGTCAACAACAGAAGGCAATTCTACAGCCTCATGAAATCCCAGCCCAATTCTGGGAAAAGATCAAGATAGACTCGTTCACTTTTAATGGCAGGAACTCCTACATTTGGGAATGGCAATATCTGATGCTTTTGCTAAACAGCATTTTTTTTCCAAGAGGCTATTATAAATCTTCAGAGATAAAAATAACAATATGAAGGACTCATTGTATAAGTCTTGTAAAAGCCTGCAAAAACAGTAGAAAGAAATCAATTAGAATTACCATGGCAACAACCAACACTTTTACATGCAAGAAGGAAAGAAAATAAAACAAGGAAACTAACAAAATAGAAAATGATTGAAATAATATGGGATTTTAAATAAACATGGTAGAGCAGAGTCTCAAGAATGTGAAAGTCTGTCATTCATTTAAAATATAATTTCAGATGAGGCAAATGCTTTTCATTCTTATTGATGAAGGGTGAAATCTAAAATATTATTGATAAAGTTTAACTATGTATAGAAGGTTAAAAAGATTTTCAGGAAACTGAGGTGTGGCAAAGTAGAAACATAATATAAAATGAACCTAATAAATCCATCCGATCTACATTAGTGTGTCTCAGTTGTTTTTGTTTTGTTGTTTTCTCCTTAAATAAGAGTATATAAAAATTGAATTATGAAAAAGTATATACCATATTTTATACCTACAATTTGAGAGTCAATTTAATAATCTATAGAATACTAACAAACTGTAGAGCTAGATTCTACATTCCCTGTCTACTCCAAACTTCCATTGGCTACAATGGGAGTTTGATATGCAGTTTTCCCTTTATATAAGAGGTTCTCAAACTGGGGGGGATGGGACAGAATGTATTCGGGGGGGTGGGAGTTGCTGAGAAGCTTTTGGGGAAAAACTTACTGCACACATTTTACTCACAGCAATTAATAACTAGCAAAAATGATTCCTCCAGACATATCAGGTCCTCAGATGGCACTGTACATTTTGGCAAATTTCTGTTAAGCTTGTATTGCATTATACAAAATCGTTGCCATCTGTAGGTTAATCAGTTTGCTACGACACGGTGTGTACATTTAATTGTAAGCATTGACCACTATCGTGGTTTTGCTTTTGCTCTTATTACAATGAATTGTTAGCTCATTCATGCAATTTGTGGAATTGCTCTTCTCCAAAAAACAGATGCACCCATCACACTAATAACAACAGTGTGATGCCAGTAAGCAGTATCTCACTTAAAATTTACATTGCTATATACTTGAATAGCTCTGTTTGAATCAATGCCTTACAGTTTTTAATATTTAGTGAGAGTTGCATGTTGATTTTTTTTATTGGTATATGTACTTGTGTGACGAGAGTGGGGGGCGCGTGAACTACTATAGACACAAAGAAGGGGGGCATGATCAAATAAGTTTGAGAACCACTGCTTTATATATCAATGACTCAACAAACTGATTAGAAGCCAAATTCTGCTCTCTGTTCAACCCTACTGAAGTTTGTGGATTTGTACTGGTATGATTGAGAGTAGATTTTAGTCCTTGTTTTTACAGTGATCTTCAGCAATGTCTCCTTCTTTCCTTTTTGGCATTACTGTCTATGTGCCAGTAAGCCTACTACAGAAACTGGAGCTATTTTATACTGACTTCTGAATGATAGCAAAGCAGAATCACCAGCAAAACTCAAGTTTTTAAATTATACTGTCTAGTGAGAGAGAAGAGAAAATGGTAAGGATGAACAAATAGAGAAGCGTATTAAGGATGGGAAGAGAGCTCTGCTGTAGAAATAGAATGGATGGGGAATGTGAGATGTTGCATCATATGTATCAGTCATAACATTGGTCTCTTGCGTTCAAAGTTTGTGAAGATGGAATTTTCTCATCCACAAGCTCATATAGTTGCCCTTCAGTCATGCAGCAAGAGATTTTTGGGGCCTTGAAGGTCAGTTTCCTAGTTGGAACAGAAATTGATGACACAGCATTAGGTATTTTCTTAATGTAGTTTGTGTATTTACAAAATGTACACAAGTCCTATTTCCTTCAATAGAGGAGGTAACGGACAACTCCTTCCTTCAGAAACCTTGGGTAAGATGCCACTACTCTGTCCCCAGAAGCAGCTGTCTTGCCTTTCTCTCTGTCTCTCTCTCTCCACGATCTTACACTGAATCATAAAGCCTACCTGACTGCTTACCACTTAGCTCTTTCTCCCTGCCCTTGCCCCTGCATTTTACACCTAGGAAATGACTAGCCCAAAACTGCTCATCTAGGGCCATTTGTGCTAATCTAAAAAGTGCTGGCACACCTTTATTATAAAGGTGTCGGCAATGTTGTCCGTTTTCAACAGCCGTAGCAGCACTGCTGTGCTGTGACAATGGGAGAACAGGTATTGTATGTATTTGTGACTTCCAAGCTTGACATTTGCCATTAGCAATACAGGTCACCAAGAGCAAGTCAGGCTATTCATTGAATCCTGGATCAAATCCAAGGTTTCAGTACTCTCTTCGAAGCTTTCCATCGGACTAGTCCAAGTTATCAGAAGGTTCACGTTGCCCTGTGAGGTCATGAGGAACAGTGGAACTGTCAACCGCAAGAGTGAAACCCATGTGTAGGGGATGGAAGTTTCTCAGAAACTGGTCCAAGATGCTGGAACTTGCTCTGGGAAAGATCAGGATGATCAAAAACCTCAGTACTTTCAAAGCAAAATACAAACCCCGATTCTTCGAACTATCGTCCCACAAGAATACTACACACACAATACAAGTCCAGTTCCTGCTCCCTGGAAGGAAGAATATTAACCCACTTTAGACTCTTGATTTATTTTCTTTTGGATTCCACCAGTGGTGAAATCTAACTCAAGGATTAAGAATAACTCAATGTTTATCAACTCAATTTAAAACTTAAGATAGTAAAATAAGCTCAATTAAATCAATACAAGCTTATTTTGATTATATAATAAAGTTTTACTTCAACCTAGACTTAGATTTAGGCCTTTACTTGCATGTGGCTCATCCTTGAAACTTCAATAATAATAAAAAAATCTTAGGATGGGGTTATGGGGTGGGGAGAGACAACACTGAAACAAGAAGCGACTAATTGTAATAAATTCAATTAAAAATTTCCCTAAATAAGCTGCCAATTCTTAACTCTTAAATACTAAGCTAATGATTAAAATTCATTTGTTTCTGTAAAGATGAAACAGGTAGCTTTTCCTGTCATCTGGATTCAAATAAATGTATCCTCTTTGCACAGTCTAGATACCCACTGTTGTTTTCTGAACAGTTATCTCTGGCTAGTCTTTTGAACAATGCAGTCTTGGGCTAACAAAACTTGCTCTTGTACAATTTAGGTGACTAATGCTTCAGATTATACAGGGTTCTAAGCAGATAAAGAGCTAAATCTACTTTGAACTCCATGGCAGACAATGCTTTGCACATCTAAATCACTTTGTTCAACATTTAGATTTTACAGTAATAGAGCATTACAGAAATTCATAATATAAATTAGATAGACTAACAGCTGGGAGATGCGGTTCACTTGTTTTCTGGGTAGGTCACCAGTTGCAAGGAAAGCTCAAGATTTGTCCACAGCTAACCAAGAACTTGTCAGAAGTTCTCCAAAAAGGCAAGGTAAGACATAGAGGAGGAGTACATTACTCCACCAAAACAAAACATTTTTATTTTGTGCTCTGAAGGCTATGAGGCTTGTAAGGTGGTGTTCCAAGTTATAAGTATGTCTATGCTGGTGAAAACCTCTGTTTTCCAATTGGGTTTAGCAGCAGCATGAAAACAGTCTTGCTGCAGAGTTAGAGAAAATTGAAGTAGAGCAAAGTTGAGGCAGTAACCCAAAGGAAAAAGAGAGCAAAAGCTACCTAAGAAAAGTCTGAGCACCGAAGGGGAATGACTAGCATTTACAACACTTGAGAGAAATTCTAGAAACCTGAGGAAAGGGAATACATAACAGCCAGGGCAGTAACTGAAGAATATGTAGCTAGTAAACCAGCAAACCACTGGATTCTAATGGAGGTTTTAGAGCCAAAAGGTCTAAATAAGGACAGTGGAATTAAGAAAAGAAAGCACCCAAGGGAGAAAAAATCTCCTAAGGAGGTGACTATTTGGCACAGGCTAAAGTTAGAGGAAATTACAGGACCTGTAGAGAACAAAAGTAGATCAAGTAGAAGTCAAAATAAGGTGAGAGGCACAGTCAAGAAAAATAATCTAGATTGTCCAAAAAGAGAATGTTTTAGCTAGGGTTGCTACTTGCAACAGTTTTCAAACTGAAATGCAGGATAATTAGCTTTTACAGTAAGTTAAAGGCAATCCGTACAAAACTTTCTTAACTTTACATTGCCTTGAGAAATTATGTATTGGGTATCTGTGACCCAAGCATCCCTTGATGCCAACTGACAGAGGGTACAGAGGTACCAGGGATCCAGTGTGTTCACCAAAAGGAGTCATGTGAGGTCTCTAATAAAAGCCTGTGCCACACTCATTATGTAAAGAGTTATGTATATACATTGAAAATTATATTCTTAAGGTCTGTATCTAGGGACTGGTCATCAGCAAAGGTGAAAAAGGTTTTCTTTCAGGCAAAAAACATTGATCCATCTGTCTGTTAACATGTAAATTACAGATTCTGGTTCACAGTGGGCCTCCGTTCACCAGTCTGAACTTAAATGCTAATGAAGGATTGTGAAATCTTGAAAGAGAGAAAAGTAACAGGAAGGAGTAAACAGCAGGGGGGGACCCTATCTCAGGGTGCATATCAAAGGCATGTGTTGGTATATTTTGAGGTGCAAAGACATATCCTGGCATGCTTTACCTAGGAAGTAAATGGACAGCAAGTTTGCTTCATGAACAAAAGGTTCTCAGCCATTCTTGGTTGAAAATGCTGGAGAGAATGTCAGGTAAGATAAGCTTCTTTAGACAGGAGGATAATTTGCTAGTTATGCTTAGTATCTAGAAAGCAAGTTATGATTTTGTTTTATATGTAACCATTTGTTTCCAGTATTCTTAGGGTATGTCTACACTACGAGAGTAGTTCGATTTTACTTAATCTGACTTTTTGGAACTGATATTACAAAGTCGAATGTGTGTGTCCACACTAAGCACAGTAATTCGACTTTGTGAGTCCACAGTAACGGTGCAAGCGTCGACATTCCAAGTGGTGCACTGTGGGTAGCAATCCCATAGTTCCCGCAGTCCCCGCTGCCCATGGGAATTCTGGGTCAAGCCCCCAATGCTTGATGGGGCAAAAAATGTGTGTCGGGTGGTTTTGGGTACCTGTCGTCATTCAACCCTCACTCCCCCCTTCCTCCGTGAAAGCGGCGGCAGGCAATCATTTCACTCCCTTTTCCCTTGATTGACAACGCGGATGCCACAGCACCGCGAGCATGGAGCCCGCTGTGATCATTGCAGCAGTTATGGCCGTTGTCAATACCTCGCGCCTTATCGTCCACTTTATTCAGAGGCAGATGCTGAGAAATCGGGCGAGGAGGCTACGGCAGCGCGGTGAGGACGGTGACGATGACAGGGGCACAGACCTCTCTCAAAGCACGGGACCCCGCACCCTGGACATCATGGTGGCACTGGGGCGCTGGAGAAGCTTACTGACTCGCTCAGTGGAACGCCGATTCTGGGCCCGGGAAACAAGCACAGACTGGTGGGACCGCATAGTGCTGCAGGTCTGGGATGAATCCCAGTGGCTGCGAAACTTTTGAATGCGTAAGAGCACTTTCCTGGAACTTTGTGAGTTGCTGTCCCCTGCCCTGAAACTCCAGGACACCAGGATGCGAGCAGCCCTGACAGTCCAGAAGCGAGTGGCCATAGCCCTCTGGAAGCTTGCAACGCCAGACAGCTACCGGTCAGTCGCGAATCAGTTTGGAGTGGGCAAATCTACCATGGGGGTTGCTGTGATGCAAGTAGCCAACGCAATCATTGAGCTGCTGCAGTCAAAGGTAGTGACCCTGGGAAACGTGCAGGTGATAATAGATGGCTTCGCTGTGATGGGATTCCCAAACTGCGGTGGGGCTATAGACGGAACCCACATCCCTATCCTGGGACCGGACCATCAGGGCAGCCAGTACATTAACCGAAAGGGCTACTTTACAATGGTGCTGCAAGCACTGGTGGATCATAAGGGATGTTTTACCAACATCAACATCGGATGGCCGGGCAAGGTTCATGACGCTCACATTTTCAGGAACTCTGGTCTGTTTAGACGGCTGCAGGAAGGTATTTACTTCCCGGACCAGAAAATTACTGTTGGGGATGTGGAGATGCCTATAGTGCTCCTCGGGGACCCAGCCTACCCGCTAATGCCCTGGCTCATCAAGCCGTACACAGGCGCCCTGGACAGTGAAAAGGAGCTCTTCAACTACAGGCTGACCAAGTGCAGAATGGTGGTGGAGTGTGCTTTCGGACGTTTGAAGGGGCGCTGGAGAAGCTTACTGTCTCGCTCAGATCTCAGCGAAACCAATATCCCCATTGTGATTGCAGCTTGCTGTGTGCTCCACAATCTCTGAGAGCAAGGAGGAGACATTTATGGCAGGGTGGGAGGTTGAGGCCAATTGCCTGGCCGCTGATTATGCGCAGCCAGACACCCGGGCGATTAGAAGAGCCCAGCGGGACGCGCTGTGCATCCGGGAAGCTTTGAAAGCTAGCTTCCACACTGACCAGGGTAACCAGTGACTCTTACGTTTGTGTAAACAGGAGGTGAACATGCTCCCGTTTCTGTACCCTGTTAATATTGCCTATCCTCTCCAATTACCAACCTCCTTTCCCCCCTTCAAACACACCTTTACAGAGAAAATAAACGAAACATTGTTCAAGAAAACCGTCTTTTTTTTAGTAATGATTTTTCAGTAAAGGGAGGGAACTGGGACGGAGGCTAGGGTGGGGTGCGGGTGGAGGGACGGAAAGGATGCTTCAAAACTCGGGGAATGACAGCCTTCTGCTACTAGAGCAGTCCGCAGGGGTGGACTGGTTGTTTCTACGGAGCCTGTCACCCCTCCTTTTTGGGACTCTGTGTGGGGGGGTATGGGACTTTGTGGCGGGGGAGGGCGGTTAGAGATCTGCTGCAGCAGGGCTCTGTCCTCCTGCCTCCAGTCCTGCAGAACATGAAAACTAGCTCCCAGACTGACCATGGTACCTGGTGACTCTAACGTATGTTTAACCTTCTGGTGAACCTGCCCCCGTTTCTTTACCCTGTTAATATTGCCTATCCTCTCCAATTACCAACCCCCTTCCCCTCCTTCAAACACACTGTCCTTGTAAAAAGAAAATGAAGGAAACATTGCTTAACAAAAATGTATTTTTATTAAGGTTTTTCAGGTATGTGAGGAAAGTGGGACGGTGGCTAGGGTGGGGTGCGGGTGGAGGGAAGTAAAGGACGCATCAAAACTTGGGGAATGACGGCCTTCTGCTACTTGAGCAGTCCGCAGGGGTGGACTGGTTGTTTCCACGGAGCCTGCCACCCCTCCTTTTTGGGACTCGTGGTGAGGGGGGTATGGGACTTTGGTGCGGGGGAGGGCGGTTAGAGATCTGCTGCAGCGGGGCTCTGTCCTCCTGCCTCCGGTCCTGCAGAACATCTGCAATGCGCAGGAGCATGTCCGTTTGCTCCCGCATTAGCCCAAGCAGCGTCTCAGTCACCCGCTGGTCTTCCAGCCGCCACCTGTCCTCACGAGCTTCCGTCTTCTCCTCCCGTTCGCTGGATGCTCGCTGGTATTGCGACATGTTCTCTCTCCACTGACTCTGCTGTGCTGCCTCAGTGCGGGAGCACTGCATGAGTTCGGAGAACATCTCATCCCGTGTTCGTTTCTTTCGCCACCTGATCTGTGCCAGCCTTTGGGAGGGAGATGCCGGGGGAACCATAGAGACACTCGCAGCTGTGGGATGAAAAAAAGGGAGTGAATTCTTTACAAAGATAAATTTTCCAAAACAATGATTATAGTCTTTCCCAGTGAACAAGACCATTCACACTACCTATCACATGTGCTTTCAGTACAAGGTCGCATTTTGAATCTTTATATTGAGTGCCTGGGGTCCTCGTGTACAGATCACACCAGCGGGGTCGGGCAACGGAATTCGGCTAGCAGGCGGCCATGGTAAGCTGAACATTTTTGGCTGCTGAAAGCTTACTTTACAGCAGCGCCCTCCTTTCTCGTTCTAAGCAGAGCTCCTAGAGTTGGCCAGTTGCTGCTGCGATGTGCGTGTTAACGTGCAGCGGCAGAAACCACAGTAACCCCAGCCATCCCATTCCCTGGGATGGTCGGTTTAGCCTTCACCTCACCGCATGGCTGGTCCCGGGAAAGATTCCTGCATGCTGCCAGCGAACCGCCCAGCATGAACTGTCCCCCTTCCCCCCCACCCACCGCGTGGCTGGTCTCGGGAACGATCCCTGCAAGCTGCCAGCGAACCGCTCAGCATGAACAGTCCGCCCCCCCGCCCCCACCACATGGCTGGTCTCGGGAACGATCCCTGCAAGCTGCCGGCAAACCGCTCAGCATGAACGGTCCGCCCCCCCGCCCCCACCACATGGCTGGTCTCGGGAACGATCCCTGCAAGCTGCCGGCGAACCGCTCAGCATGAACGGTCCGCCCCCCCGCCCCCACCACATGGCTGGTCTCGGGAACGATCCCTGCAAGCTGCCGGCGAACCGCTCAGCATGAACGGTCCGCCCCCCCGCCCCCACCACATGGCTGGTCTCGGGAATGATCCCTGCAAGCTGCCGGCAAACCGCTCAGCATGAACAGTCCGCCTCCCCGCCCCCACCGCGTGGCTGAAAACCGCTTGTTACATTTTTTTCAAGGAACAGGAAAACAGTCCCCGTAATAAAATTCACCTAATTCCAACCAGGTCACCATGACTGATATCACTCTGATGAGGATTACGCAGACAGAGAAAGACCGTATGCTGCGTGAATGCCAGCAAACACCAGGGCCATATGCCGCCATGCTTTGTCAGGCAATGATACCAGAGTACTTGCTACTGCCCTGGCGTGGTAAAGTTTCCTACCATGGAGGACGCAATAAGGCCGCTCTCCCCAGAAACCTTCTGCAAAGGCTTTCACAGTACCTCCAGGAGAACTTCATGGAGATGTCCCAGGAGGATTTCTGCTCTATCCTCACACATGTTAACAAACTTTTCCAGTAGCTGCACTGGCCACGAATGCAGCTAGAGCGCCTAGGTCAAATTAATCATTAAAAAACCAATTGCTAAAATACCATGTCTATTCTATTCAAAAGATATGTTTTGAACACTCACCTACTGATCCTTCCCCTGAATCACGGTTCGGGTTCTCGCCTTGGGAGGGTTGGTAGGGGATCTCCGTCAGGGTAATGAAGAGATCCTGGCTGTCGGGGAAATCAGCGTTGAAAGCGCTGTCGACTGCCTCGTCCTCCTCATCTCCTTCATCATCTTCCCTGTCCGTGAAAACCTCCGAGGAAGCGACCGTTGATAATCGTCGGAGTCCACGGACAGGGATGGGGTAGTGGTGGTGGCCCCACCTAGAATTGCATGCAGTGCCTCATAGAAATGGCATGTCTGGGGCTGAGACCCAGAGCGCCCGTTGGACTCTTTGGTCTTCTGGTATGCTTGTCACAGCTCCTTGATTTTCACGCGGCACTGCATTGCATCCCGGCTGTATCCTCTCTCCGTCATGGCCTTGAAGATCTTCTCGTAGATCTTCGCATTCCATCTTTTAGGCCGCAGCTCTGAAAGCACGGACTCATCTCCCCATACAGCGATCAGATCCAACACTTCCCGATCAGTCCATGCTGGAGCCCTCTTTCGATTCTGGGATTGCATGGTCACCTCTGCTGGAGAGCTCTGCATCGTTACCAGTGCTGCTGAGCTCGCCACGATGTCCAAACAGGAAATGAAATTCAAACTGGCCAAACAGGAAAAGGAATTCAAATGTTCCTGGGTCTTTTCCGGTGTGGCTGGGCAAAGCATCCGAGCTCGGACTGCTGTCCAGAGTGTCCACAGAGTGGTGCACTATGGGATAGCTCCCGGAGCTATTAGCGTCGAATTCCGTCCACACTAACCCTAATTCAAAACGGCCATGTCGATTTTAGCGCTACTCCCCTCGTCGGGGAGGAGTACAGAAATCAATTTAAAGAGCCCTTTATGTCGAAATAAATAGCTTCGTTGTGTGGACGGGTGCAGGGTTAATTCGATTTAACGCTAATTTCGACATAAACTCCTAGTGTAGACCAGGCCTTACTCACTATCGCTTGAATCTCTGTTCTGTGATAATAAACTTATCCTTGTTTGCACTATCACTATAAATATATCTAATTGCTGTGTGTTCAGCAGAGGTGTATTCTAAGGTATAACTAGCAAGCTGTGGTGTACTGTTCCTTTGGGAACAGCAGGCCTGGTAATTCTGTGAGTGTTCAGTGGATAAGAGGCTGGACACTATGGGGAATACTTGCAGGATTTGGGGGTTGGGGGTGTGCTTATCACTACTTGTGCAGAGGCCTGGAAGGCAGTGCTTGTGTTGCCAGAGGCTGGTGATTTCAGGGAGGAGTGGAGAGGCTGGGGGAAGGAAAGAGACTGAAAGAGAGCAGTTGGGGGCTAGATGCAGGGGACTAAGCTAGCTTGTGCAGGATTAGAGCAATCAGAAGAGAGTCCAAGGAGGAGAGCAACAAGTTGCTAACTAATCACAGAGAGAGAACAAATATTAAAACTAAGGAGGCCTACACAGAGGACATAAGATTTGTTGAGTGGCAACCCACATTGAGAGTGAGAGGGAGACTCTTAATAGTCTCCCACTATTTTCTCTGAGAAGTTAGGGACTTTAGGGCATTGCTTTTTTCCACTAGAAGCCCCATGCAGTGCACAGAAAACTTCACATGCTCAATCTGTTGTTTATGCCACACAATATTTACAACACAGTTGCTGGTACTAAGATACTCTCTGTTTAATCCTATTACAATCAAAGCAGTAGTGAGTGAAAAATGGTAGTACTTCTGGTTTGTCATACATAGTGTATGTCACTAGAAATTGCATGTTAATGCAGAATAGCAATCTACTGTAAATAAGCATTATATCTTATAGAGTGACCAGGCAAGGCTTTGCCATCAATGCTGCTATCTACAGAAAGATGCACACAAGGGGCACATTTCCGTGGAGTATAGGTTTTGGATGGCCCTTTGAACAGGAGTGAATTTCACTCGAGGTGAATACATTCATAAAAGCCTCATTAAAGCCAAAGTATGGGATTTTCACCTGAAGAGTTTCTGGGAAAGAAAAAATATGTATTTTTAACTCAATGTGGCACATCTAGTTGTTTTTGGTTTTAAATTATCCGTATTTTTAACTTAAAATTTTAAAACTACACTGAAATAAATGCAAAACCAAATGTAATACACAACTGAAAGAATGCAAGGATTGTTCATTCATATTGGTTTCTCTAACAAGTATCTCACAGTGGTCTCTGTGTGCTGAGGAAAGTGTTCTTCCAATGAGTCTCAGCCGAGATTAGCTCTTAAACTGGGAATATGGCAATGGCTAGATCTGCTAGGGTTAGGACAGTTTTGCACTTCCAGAGCAAAGCTGCTGCAATGTGGCTAAAGATCTGGCCTAAAGTTTTGCAAATTTTCTAAAATACAGTAGAATATCAATAGTGATTGACAGTAATGGAGTGTCAGGGTTTTGCTAATTAACTAATCTAAGCCAGTCTATTAATAACATCTGCCACTTATACTTTAAGTGTGTTCTCCTTTATTTATTTGTACTTGAAACCTCTGTCCCTGTCTGAGAGCAAAGCCTGTAGTTACCATTGCAAACCTGTCAAGTGGCCCTTGTCTGCTTTTCAGTAGATATTTTCCCACCTTTCCTATTGAGTCTGTGAGGTTCCTCCCATGAACTTCAGAGAATGTCTTTCTAAAATCTTTAAGATTACAAAACCTCTGGTTTCTCGGAAGCAGAAATCTGTTTGATCCAATGGAAAATCCACGTAACTACAAATATTTCACTCTTATTCCCGCCCTCTCTCCTTTAAACATAGGTTCCTTGGACCTCAAGAACAGAAAAGACAGAGAAACAAGTCAATGGGAGGAGAAAGGAGTAACAAAGGGGTTATATTATGAGTAGTCCATTCAAAAAGAGTTCTGCTGATTGCAATTTTACGTAAGTAAGGGTTGCAGAAATAGGCCCAATAGCTGGAAGTGAGAACCACATATGTTTATCTACAAAAACTTAAGAGTTATGGTTGGCTCAAGTGCATTTCCTATCTAGTCAATCAATAGAAATCAGGACATCACTAGTTATGGTTACATTAATATTCAGACCAACTTAGTCCACTTATCTTCCCACCTAACAGCACCAACACCCACTCACAGATTCTTCACCTCCACAACAAACTTCCCTTCACTTCTCACATACTGCCTCGCATTGCACACTTGCAGTTCCTCAAGCAGACAGCAATAACCCTACCCTCACCCCTTTGTGAGCTGCCCCAGTTTAAGTCTTGCACACATGGCATTAAAGTTTACCTGATAGTTTCTTTCTTTATTTCTAGAAACCAGGGGCCAAATTCCGATCCTCTTGAAGTCAATGGAAATTTTGCCATTCACTTCAATGTGACTAGGATTTCAACCCCGGTCTTTTTGTATCCTCTCGAGAAATGTATGCATATAATCCGAAGCTCTAAATTCAGTGCTGTTGTACTGAGAATAAATTCTACAGCTCCTTAGCCTCTGGGAAAATTCCTTTGTAAGAGACAGTATGCTGGGTGATGACTAGCTTCTAATGAAAAATATATGAGCATTTACAATGTAGCCCACTATAAAGTAAACCCAAAGTTTTATGCCTATGTCTAGTCAAATGGAAAGCAAAATGTAAACAAATTCCATCCTCAGAGAAATATAGAAAACTCTCAATGATGTTAATAGGAATCGCAGGTGTGTCTCTCAATGAAGAATTAGGCACAAATAAGAATAATGCACACCATTTTATCATTAATACACTATTCTCTACTGCAGAACAGTAAACAGAAGGGCAAATGCTGCATTCATGCCACCATGACATATAAGTCTTGACACATAACAATGTTACACAGTAGGAAATAGTTGTGACTACAGATTGGGTGCTTTAGAAGCAGCTAAAATGAAGAGAAAGGGGTCAGAAATTTAAAGAAATAGCACTTTACCTGACTCATTTGTGGTATTAGTGCAACACTGCTTCTGTATCTGCATGCATTAGGAATTAAGCAAAATCTACACTACAGACTAAGAGATGGAAAGGTCCATGCTCCTGAAAATGCAGGATTCTTCTCTGCTATACATTTCCCGCTGCTTTGTCTGATTTTAAATGTCTGAAGTGATGGAGTTTCCTAGGATTGCTTTGAATTCTTCTGTGGAAAGTCTGACTTCACTAGCTTGCTCAAAGGTGAATGGGTGACTTGACACAACTTTCTGACTCTGGATACAACAAGGCACTATTTAAAATCAAACTCTTAGGTCAGTAACAGTGTAGGAATGTATGGTATAAAAGTGCTATTTTTAGAAAGTGCACTATTCCCAGAGAGTTGTGTTTTTAACAACTCATGAATATGAAGTAATTACTTAGATGTTCTAGCCACCACAAGCACATACACACTATTTAAACCAACTAGTGCAATTTCAGCTTTAAAGCTTGTGCAGATCTGATTCTGATCAATATTTTGAAAACTGCACTTCCATTGAGAAATCGCTGCCATGTGACTTATTTATGCATTTCATTCTTTCAGAGCAGGCAGACATAAAGTCAGCAGGTGGAGCTGCGATTTCCCTCAGCAGGGCTGATCTAAGTTTCCACGTTGAAAGAACATTCAGTTACACGTGCTCACTCTGACAGCCCATTCTAACTCACCAGCTAACAGAAGGTCATATTAAAACATGAACATACAACATGATGTAACAACTGCATTATTAAGTGCACAAAGCCAGGAGAAGAAGAAAACACAGAATTGACAGTGTTTGTCTGCACAAGCTGCTTTTACTTTTCTTTAATTAGAGACAAATGGTACCATTTTAAAGTGATATACATGATTCTAGCGCATCTTACATAGTGCAGTACTGTGCCGTATTACTCATGCATGGACTAAAAAGGGTACACTGATGTAAACACATTTTTCCATCATCTTCAACGTTAACATATGTGAAGTACATCTTTATGGATGTGAATAACTTCATAAAGTGCTATTTATTTTTTTCATATCATGACATATAACGGTAGCCCCTCTAGATACTACTACTGTTTAGTTAAATCAGGGGATCATGACCCGAGGTGTCATATGGTAGCAACTATGCTGTCTTTCCCATATTGTGAAATAGGTTTGGGTCCTTGTGGTGGGGCGGCTGCCCCACCCCTATGAGAGATAGGGCTAGAGTAGGCCAGAGCGGCTGTGCAGATGGGCAGCCAATCAGGGCCAGTATTACAGCCAGCCAATCAGGGCTAGGCTAGGCCCTATATAGAGACTGTCCAGGAAGGGAGCAGTCAGTCTGTCCCAGACCTTCATGGGGGAAGGTCTGTCTCCTGAGCAGACTAGCACCTCGGACAGAGCAGTGCTGGGCAGGCTTGGGGGAGCATAGAGGGGTTCCGGCCCAAAACCTGCTAGACTGCGGGCCCTGATGGAAAGGGCCTAGAGGGTGTGAAGGGCCAGAGGGGAAGTGGCCCAGGGACAGTAGGACAAGGGGAGAGAAGGAGGGTAGTGAGGCTGCCACTAGAGGGTCCCTGGGTCGGGACCCAGAGTAGTGGGCGGGCCTGGGTCCCCCTCTTCCCCTTTTTACCACACCTAGTGGTGGTGAAGTGGCCCGAGAAGACTCCAACCAGCCCCTGAGCCGAGGGGCTAGACTGTGAGGTTGCGGGTGGACACTGCTGATAACCTCCCCTGCTCCCAGAGGGGGTGAGAATGGACTAGGGGGCACTGCCGGAGGGCAGTGTCCTGAAGAGGACCCCGTGAACTGGGAGCAATGTGGGTTGAGACACCAACTGAGGGCGAGAGACGGATGGGACACCACTGGCAGGGGGCGCTCTCCATGAACTGAGCTAGTTCCCAGACTGAACAGCAGGAGGTGCTGTGGTGGTGAGTCCCAACCCCATCACGGTCCTAATTAGCTCCTGCCTAAGTGGGAAGAGGGTCCTGGTATGGAAAACTTTTAGGACCACTGAGCTAAGGTAAAGGAAGTAAAGATAAACATTTACAAAGTGCAAGTGGTACACTGCTATGCATTTCTTTGTGACTATCAAACATTATGTCTACTTTTCTTTATTTTATTGCCTTGTTTAACTATCCCAAGAAAGCTTCTCTTACCTTGCAAATGTTTCGTTTTAGTACTCAGTCCATGCAAAAGTAATAATGATTCAGTTGCTTTCACGTGACAGACAACACACCCAGTTGTTTATATTTGCTATAGGTATAGTGGCCATTTTAATTAAAATCAATAAATAATTAACCCTGACTTGATTTTCTGTGTACTATAGCAGAACAAGTACACTTGTTTTTTTGTGAGGCTAGTAGAAAGTAACTCTGGTCTCATTCTGAATATTTTACATGTTCTTTTCCTCTCTTCCCCACAATGTTTCTTTCCTTCCCCAGTACCATTTTAAAAAACAACTCAGAAAGGTAGATTACCAGTTTTTTCTTTCGATGTTGTACTATGCAGAGTAGTGCCAACCCCAAGCGTTCAAGCAGCTTGAGTGAAGCCCCCAAAATCATGAGACTGGCTTAAAAAGATATTTTTTAAATATTTTTTTTTCTTTTTCTTTTCCTCTTGAGTTTTGAGCCTTTTCAGGATCATATTTCCAAGCTTTTCTCTGCAGCCACAAACTCCAGACGTTTTTGTAAATGAAAGCTGAGATAATCACATGACTCCATGTGCTGGAACTTCAGAGAGAACCCCAAATATCATGAGACTCATGATAAAATCATGACAGCTGGTAACATTGTTACATCTTCACAGTTGCTGCCTATGGTGACTGCCCTGAATTGGCCTTTCTGGATGCAGCACTGCATCAGCACTGAGCAGAGTTCTTTATTTCAGAGACAAGATGGTAGACCAATGGCATACACTAGGGCTGATGGTGTTTAGCACTGACAGAATTGTAGGAAAACATTAAGTAAGATTTTTTTGTTAACATGTTTATTAAAACATAGTTGAGTCAGCTAGGCACAGTCTGAACATTTCTGGACCAAGTCCATAGAAATGGGAAATCTGGTCACTCCCATGATCAGGGGTGCAGAGTGGCCCAATGTGGCGAGGATGTGTGGAAATATGCTTAGAATGCCATTTTAATTTACCATACTTGATATACACGTAATTCCTTTTATCTGAAACCTACTAGTACCTTATTCATTCTACCATTTCTAAAGAAGCAATTAGAAGCTGGGTGATCAAATACATTTCTTATAAGGCCCTGGCACACACAGTCATGTGACAACAGATGGTATCTGAAAGCCTTTGTGAGAAGTATGGCCAATGTTAAATAGACTGTGAATATGCAAGGTTGAACATATATTCTTAGAGTATCAGTCATCTGCTCAGGCATCTGAAACATGGTAAACAAAATTCAGTTTATTTTGATATAATGCATGTTAATGTGGAGAGCCATACAAAAGACATGGAATACTCAGTCCATACTGCTGGCTGCTGCACAGCAAAGCATACAAAGCGAGGTTAATAATGTTAGCCCCAGAGGGGGACTGGATCCAGTCATGCACTAGAACGTTGGAATTCATCAAATTAGTGGGCAAGAACTAAAAGCAACATATGTGTTCAGAGCAGCAGCAACAGAGACTCAAAAAACATCTAGTATAGGAAAAACCAGAAGGTGTAGTATGGATCAGAAGATCCCCACTTTGCAGGGGAGATGGCAGGAGCCCTGCAGCCAACAGCAGGGGAAGACAGGTGAGCAATGTCCCTGTGCTAATGTACTATATATTGTCCTAGCTAAGGAGTATTAGCCCTAGATCTCCTTGTCTCCCTGATCATAGCCAGTTTTGGCTCTTGGTATTAAGATGATATGAAGTATGTAAGGCAGCACACTAATGAGAATTACCATTAAGCAATGTAGAGGTTGGCATCAATCAACAACAATCGGCTCAGAATCAGAAAGAGCAAAGGCAAAAAGTCAGAAAAGCAGCTTTTCTGGAGCTGATTTGTTTTAGTTGCTTTCAGCATCAGGCAAGGCCAAGTATAATGTATGTTTAACAAATGTGATGCGCTGTCGGCTGATATGATCTACTCTCTTGAGACTTCTGGGGGGGTTTCAAGCATTTTTTTTCTTTTCATTAGAAAAAAATTCTAGAGACATTATATGGGAAATTACTGTGAAAACAATAAGCCCAATCTTTGAGCTTGGTTTTTCTGCTCTGCACACTATTGGTGAAATTTCTAAATGTTCACACAGCCCAACTAGCCTGTTGCATGCTCCAAATGGGGCCCAGCACATGTGTAGGCATTCTGCAGCTTTTCAGAACTGGTTTGCAGATGTACTTAAGCTCTCTGAGTGTTCTGGATGCTAAGCCCTTTCAAGATGGCAGTGACAGGGCTTGACGAGGAGCTGAGCACTAAAATGACATTTTCAAAAGCATTCAGCAGCCCAGACACATTCTACCAGGTGCTCCTGAGTTAGTTATGCCTGGTGCATGGTTCAGACAGGAGGCACAGTTAAAGCATTCATGCACCAGCAATACTCATTGATTACTCTGCATGCCACACGTGGGAAACAAACAGTGAGCTGATTTGAAAAACTCAAACACATAAGAAAAAAAGATGAGAGGGTGATTCAGACAGCTAGAAAAAGGCTCAGGGAGAGCAAATAGTAGCTTAGGGAGCTAGAATCAATTATTGCAGGCCTTTGGAGTCCATGACTTGCAAACATAGTTTTAATGTGGTTGACTTCAGCTGATATTATGGTAACTGCAAGTATCACTCTTTTGGAATAGTTTCTAAAATAGTCTGTTAGGTAGTACATGTGAACGTGAGAAAAGCACCGTGTGTTGTGTCACCAGATGTATGGGATGAGATAGGAGGAGGGAATAGCTAAGGATGGAAAAACATTACAAGCTGCAAGTGGATGGAGGAATCAACACTTTTGGCCTGTGCATTCCCAATATACAATGAGCTTTCAGCAATTTTGGGCATACTTATGAAAGATTAAAAAATAGGAGTTCCCACATTGATTGGAAGCCAATGTTGGAAAGGATACATGAAGGGCACTTTGGAATGACTAAGTTAAACAGCAGAGCTGGGGAAGTCTTATTCGGGTCAAAGACAAACAGTAATATTGAGTTCATTCACCCTGTCACAAGAGCATACAAAATCCATTTTGTGTGTGCCAGTTCTGATACACGCAGCTCCAGCAAATTCATTTGGTACGAATGGGACACAGTAGACTAGATGGGGAACTTTAATTGCCTACTTATAAATACTAAGGCACAGTCAGGCTCAGTGGAAATCTTCAAACCACTCATTCAGGCTGTCCTTCCACCAGATATATCATGTAATTGGGGACAGGAGAGAGCTGTGATGGAAAACAAGGAAAATTATTTTGGGGTAAAAAAAGAAGTTTCACCTAACAATTCCTGAAATGTTGGTTGTATGCTTCAGCACTGTATTAAATAACATTTCCATTCCCATTTAGATTTGTTGTTGTCATTTAAGCATTTTGAAAAGCAGATGGGAAAATGTTTGGAGCTTTTTCATTCACAATTGTTCAATAGCCAAGTTGCACTTGAACTGGTTTCTTGGCAAAAATCAGTTTTAAATTGTTATTAAGGAACTGTTACATTTCATTTAAAACACTAAGGCCTGGTTCTGTGTTCTTTACATACCCCAAACTGCTATTGACTTGCCTTCCTTTCATGGGCCTTTTGAGTATGCAAGGAATGCAGGATCAAGATCAGTATAATTGAATGGCAAAAAACTTTGTTGACACAGAGTTAAGGTTGCCCGGTGATAGTCTGTGCCTTCTAGAATGTCTCATTCAGCAAAATTCAAGAGGAGAAAGTTTTTAATTACTCAGGTATTTGCATGAATTCAGAAGCTTTGTTTCTTATGAATTGATACTGTTGTTGCTGCTTATAATTCACCTGAGGTCACAGGTCCAACCCTGTTCCTGTGTAAGTCCAGGGCCGGCCCTAGCTTTTTGGCCGCCCCAAGCACAAAAAAACCCAAACCCACAAGTGCCGCCCCCCCCCCCACGCCGGCCAAAACACCCCCCCCAACAACGCCACCCCGCCAAAATGCCGGGGGGGGGGGAGGGGCCCAGCGGGGAGGACGGCATGAACGCCGCCCAGCTCCCCCTGCCAGTGGGGAGCGCGGAATGCCTGCTGCCCCGCTGCCCCGGCGGGGAGCGGAGCACGCCGGCCGCCCTGCTGCCCCGGCGGAGAGCGGAGCACGCTGGCCGCCCCGCTGCCCTGGCCGGGGCGCCGGCGGGGAGCGAAGCATGCCTGCTGCCCCAGTCCCCCGGCAGGGGCGCCAGAGGAAGATTAGGTTTTTTTGTAAATTAAAAAAAAAAACCTTGAGTGCCGCCCCCCTCCAGGTGCCGCCCCAAGCATGTGCTTGGTAGGCTGGTGCCTGGAGCCGGCCCTGTGTAAGTTAGTGAGGACATTCTCATTGGACATCATCCCTGCAAGACAGAAGCTAGGAATAGGATTTCACCTTAAACCCATTGGTCACATCATGGCTGTCTCCACAGCAGCACTTTTATTTGTGATATCACAAATGAAAGATTATAATATTAAATAAAGGAATAAGTAACTGAGCAGACAGAAACAAAAATTCTGCTTTCTTTAAATAAAAACATAAGTGGAAACTCTTGTTTTTAGTACTGTGTATTCCATGAGATGTCAGCAACTCTTCAGTGGATTTCAGTTTTGTTTCATATCTAATCCTTAATTTGCACCATGAATTTACTGTGTTTTTATCTAGTATCAGGAGGTAGCCATGTTAGTCTGTATCCACAAAAACAACAAGGAGTCCGGTGGCACCTTAAAGACTAACTGATTTATTTGGGCATAAGCTTTCGTGGGTAAAAAACCTACTTCTTCAGATGCATGTGTTTTTATCTGTTTTCCCTATGTTTGTTAAATCTCAATGCACCATGCTAATATAAGGCAGAGTGTATCACCCTTCCTTACAATGAGTAGTACCACACTCTGCAAGCAGTTCCAGTGATTTCAATGGTAGGGGGATGGTGTTACTTAGCAAGAGTGAGCATAGCAAAATCTAGCCCACAATAAAGGAACTAAGGGCACGTTTACACTATGAGGATTATAGTGACATAACCCTGTAGTATAGACGCATCCTAGAGCTCCGGAAGGAGTTCTTCCTTTGATTTAGCTAGGTCTACATTGGGAGTTAGGTCAGCATAGCTACAGCACTCAGGGGTGTGAAAAATCCACACCTCTCTGTACTGTAGCTATGTCAACCGAAGTTTTAAGTGCAGATCAGGCCTAAATTATTTCCATGAGGAGCTAGAATAAAAATCTAAACTTTGAAATTATTTTTAGGGATGTCAAGCAATTAAAAAAATGAATCACGCTATTAAACAATAATAGAATACCATTTTTAAAAATATTTTTGAATGTTTTCTACATTTTCAAGTATATTGATTTCAATTACAACACGGAATACAAAGTGTACAGTGCTTACTTTATATTTATTTTGATTACAAATATTTGCACTGTAAAAAACAAAAGAAATAGTATTTTTCAATTCACCTAATACAAGTACTGTAGTGCAATCTCTTTATCATGAAAGTTGAACTTACAAATGTAGAATTATGTACAAAAAATAACTGCATTCAAAAATAAAACAATGTAAAACTTTAGAGCCTACAAGTCCACGCAGTCCTACTTCTTGTTCAGCCAATCGCTCAGACAAATCAATTTGTTTACATTTGCAGGAGATAATGCTGCCTGCTTCTTGTTTACAATGTCACCTGAAAGTGAGAACAGGCATTCACATGGCACTGTTGTAGCCAGCATTGCAAGATATTTACATATCAGATGCTCTAAAAGATTCATATGTCCTTTCGTGCTTCAACCACCCTTCCAGAGGATGCGCATCCATGCTGATGATGGGTTCTGATCAATAACAATCCAAAGCAGAGCAGTCCAACACACGTTCATTTTCATCATCTGAGTCAGATGCCAAAAGCAGAAGGTTGATTTTCCTTTTTGGCAGTTTGGGTTCTGTAGTTTCCGCATCGGAGTGTTGCTCTTTTAAGACTCCTGAAAGTATGAAGGGGCATATGAATGTTTAGCATATCTGGCACGTAAATACCTTGCAATGCTTGTTCTCACTTTCAGGTGACGTAAATAAGAAGTGGGCAGCAATATCTCCTGCAAATATAAACAAACTTGTTTGTCTTAGCAAAGAAGTAGGACTGAGTGGACTTGTAGGCTCTAAAGTTTTGCTTTGTTTTTGAGTGCAGTTATGTACAAAACAAAATCTACATTTGTATGTTGCACTTTCACGATAAAGAGATTGCACTATCGTACTTGTATGTGGTAAATTTCTTTTCTTTATCATTTTTACAGTGCAAATATTTGAAGCATGAATTCTCCAGATGCATTGCTAAGGATTTTCATTCAGAGGAGTGTTTCCCAATATTCAGTATCTTATAGACATGCACACGACTGCAGTGGATTATTAAAACATTAAATTCTCTTTCTCATATTTAAGCTCATTTTGGGTTGGTTCCATTTTAAGCCAAAGAATGTCTTTAATCAATCCAAATGCCCAGTTCTGCAAACTCTTCTACTAAGGCCTTGGCTACACTTGCACTTTATACAGCAATAAAGCCATCTAGAGCGCTCTACTTCACTCCCTGTCCACACTGGCAAGGCATGTAGAGCACTCTGACTCCCTGGCTGGAGTGCTCCTGGTACTCCACCTCCACGAGAGCGATAACAGCTGTTTACATATTGGCTGAGACACCCCAGGGTCAGTGTGAACAGTTACTGCGCTCTGATTGACCTCCGGAAACATCCCATAATCCCCTTAAGACAAGTGGTCACTCTTCCCTTTGTTGTGAAATCGCTGCAGGAATGCGGAAGTGCCTTTTCGAAGCTCTGTTTCTGACAGCGGCTACTTATCTGATCTGACAAACATTTACTGTTTGCTTTGAGTGAGTGAGAGGCAGGGGGGTCGGGGGGTCTGAACTCACAAGACAGCATGCTGACACACTCTCAGCACTCCAAAAACCCACTCTCTCTCCCCCCACACACATACACACTTCACCCCACCCCCTCATTTGAAAAGCACGATGCAGCCACTTGAAAGCTGGGATAGCTGCCCATAATGCACCGTTCCCAATGCCGCTGCAAATGTGGCCACGCCAGTGCACTTGCAGCTGTCAGTGTGGACAGACTGGAGCACTTTCCCTAGTGCGCTCTCTGAAGGCTGGGTTAACCCAAAGTGCTCTACAGATGCAAGTGTAGCCATAGCCTTTGTATAGCATTATGCCTCACAGTCCAATAAGTGTTTGCAGGATCAAGCCCAGGTTATTATATAGATACCTAACAATTAGAGGAATACTGTCAGGTATGCTATTCATCATTAAAATTGAAAAAAAATTAATCTAATTTTACTTTTCCCTTTTTGCATTTTTCTTTTGTTGTTTGTTTTTCTTGGTTTGACACAAACGAGGGACCAACCTGGTGGGCTAATGAAGGTTTTAGTGGGGAAATTGCAGCAGAGGTGAGAATTTGATGTCTGATCTCATTTTTGCCAGCAAGCCAATGTACCTAGGGGCTTTTTAGCTGCCATTCTTTCAAAAGAGAGAGGATTAAACAATGAGTCATCAACAATAAAAAGACCTACGGGCCTTGATCCTGCAAACATGCATGTATTTGATTTTAAGCACAGTAGTCATCAATTGTCTTCAGTGGAACTATTCCCATGCTTAAAGTTATATATGTTTGAGGCCTGGTCTACACTTAAAACTCAGGTCGACATAATTACAGTGCTCAGGAGTGTGAAAAATCCACTCCCCTGAGCTCCATAGCAATGCTGACCTAACTCCCGGTGTAGACACAGCTAAGTTGACAGAAGACAGTCCCTGCCCCAAAAAGCTTACATAGGCAAATATTCCATTAGAACCTAGGTCTGAAAGCTTGTAATCACACGTGATTTAAATACTCTCTCCAGCAGTGAAATGTTAATTGCAATAACTCTTGAAAGTACTACCTTCTTCACCCCAGGCTAGCGAGGGATTTCTGTAACGACAAGCAGAGATGGCAGATTGGCATTTCTTACTGGTTATATGCATGCTGAGTCTGAGTCAAGATATGAAAGATGCAAATTGAATTTTCATCTAAAGACTCATCACCCAAGGCTACAGGTTAGTGTGCAAACTTTAAATTGGTAATGCAAAACGAAAAAACCTTTATGTTAGGGAGGCACTGTACTGCTAGAGGCAGCATGTTTTTCGCTGGGATGTAAAATAATTCTTGATCACATCTCATTAAAGATCCTGTGGGCATTTCTCACAAGAATTGCCGTTGGTGTTTTGGCCAGATTCCAATCTTGATAACTGCATAATGTTTACTTATTCTGCCCTTGCAGTTTCAATTGTGTTCAGTATTCTTCATTTCCTTTTCTAACTCTTGTGTGTTATTTTTATGCACTGAACACATGTATGAATACATATAAAAGTGCTTTGGGATCCTTGAGGTTGAAATGCATATGTAAGATATTTTCATTATAAACCTGACCAGTGCCTCCAAAGAAGATCTATAACAATGGAATTTCTTTAGAGCAGAGGTCCTGGGGCTACTTTAAAAACTTAGGGAGTTTTACGTTTAGTATGATTTGCCTTTATGAAGGAAGGAATTCCATCCCACTCTCTCATCTCTGAAAGCTCCACTCAGATCCCTAAAGTTCAGACTTCACAGGAAGATAAAACTCCCAATGAAGATTTTATTGAATAGTTAGGAGCTGACTTCCCTGTTCTCCCCACTATTCTAACTACTACTATTTTGACGGGATGATCTGCCAGCCTGCATACCATCAGTCTCTGTAAGATACACTAAAAGACATAGTTAAAAGATACAGTTAAAATAATGTTAAAAGAAAAGTTAAAAGAATGTTATGGCTGCAAAGTCAAGCACTCAAAAGTTAGGAAATGCCAGAATTAAGGTTGTTTGTGCAACCTTAATTCAGCCCTCTTGTTCATTTGAATTATGGTACAGTCTTTAATTAAAAGATACCCCATATTATTTTTCTTTTCCTTTCAATAATACCTGTTAGCTGATAAATTCAACCTAGCTTCTGGCTAGTTGCCAGAGTGCTCTGCACAATATTGTCATGGGCCCTCCGCTTACACCATCCTCAAAATGCCTAAGAAAGGCATCAAAAAGGCATCACAGAGGCCAAATGCAAAAAAGAGCTAGGGTAGGGAGGATAAAAGTAGGAAGAACTAATACACATACTATCTGCACACAAGGAGCACATTTGTTGAATAATAGGCATCTCCTTCTACGTTTCAGAGTAGAACTGTGCTTTGATTAGTAACCATGAACTGATATTTTCTTTAGAACACAGTGAAAGGATCATACTCTGAAATTAACAACAGTTCTAAGTAAACTAATAAATTTGTACTTTTCCTAAGAGTGAAGCCTGTAGACTTAATCTAAAGGGCCGACATCAGATATATTGCTTTTTTAAAATTTTGATTAAACATTATTTTTGCATGAACCGTGTCATAGGAAATTACAATAAGTACTAAGGGGAAAATCCAATAGAATAATATTGATTTTGCACCAATATGGTAAAATATAATAATGTAAAAATATAAAATGTTTGTTTTCATTTGAATTATTATTAGGAAAAGGGAAATAATACTGATCTCTCCAGGAGTTGCCCAAAAAAGACAAAGAAGGGAAATAGAAAGAAAGAAAAAACAAAAGTAAGACATGCTGTTCATACACTGCAATATTTGTAGTTCATA